>OX422221.1:510258447-511585947 GCA_949130495.1 Sambucus nigra | reverse complement strand
TTAATCCGGATAAAAATATTAACGAGATGTGAGTTAGTATTTGATTATAATGTGTATACTTGGCAATATATGAATATTGGAAATATTGAAATTGTCGCGAGATTGAAATACGGTAATTTGGGAAACTTTGTTGGGACGCGCGTGACAGTCGCGTCAGGAATATAATTATTTGAATTAAAAAGTGAATTTTATTTTTATCACCCGTATGGTCATTTTGAGTGCGCCAACGCGTCCGGAAGGGTCGAAATAGTCAGAAAACACTAGCCGGGGGTTAAGTTTGGGTCCCGGGGCATTATTGGGCCATACCGGTAACTTATAGGGGCATTTTGGTAATTTCGGAAATCTGGGAATTAAAACCCACGAAAATAAGAGATAAAAATCTGACTCTTTCTTTATCCACTAAACCCACTACTTACACTAAGGGACTTAATGGGCTACGGGAGAAGTTAAGATATAATCCCAACTTACCAAAAACCAACCACACCTCCATTGTCATCTTCCTTAGAGAAACTTGTAGAGAGAGAGAGAGAGAAGAGAATTCTGCAGAAAGAGAGAGGGAGAACAACTTAGCCTTCAAGACTCAACATCAAATTCAGAGAAAGAATAAGGCAAGTGGTTTAATTACAATTGATTCAAAGCTATGCTTTTCCATGTTTAGAAATTATCGAATTTATCTTGGAAGATGATATGGACCCATAAATTGGAAGTTTAAAACTATGAATTATGTTAGGGACTGCATGTAGTAACAATCTGGACGAATTATGAACTCAGAATTATGACCCTTGATGATTTAAAAACGGATTTTTGAAGAAGTTTATTAATGTTCTTTAATACCCCGTATTTTCATGATATTTATTTTTAGGGATTAATTGAATTAAATGTGTATTAATTGGAAATTAATCCGGATAAAAATATTAACGAGATGTGAGTTAGTATTTGATTATAATGAATATACTTGGCAATATATGAATATTGGAAATATTGAAATTGTCGCGAGATTGAAATACGGTAATTTGGGAAACTTTGTTGGGACGCGCGTGACAGTCGCGTTAGGAATATAATTATTTGAATTAAAAAGTGAATTTTATTTTTATCACCCGTATGGTCATTTTGAGTGCGCCAACGCGTCCGGAAGGGTCGAAATAGTCAGAAAACACTAGCCGGGGGTTAAGTTTGGGTCCCGGGCATTATTGGGCCATACCGGTAACTTATAGGGGCATTTTGGTAATTTCGGAAATCTGGGAATTAAAACCCACGAAAATAAGAGATAAAAATCTGACTCTTTCTTTATCCACTAAACCCACTACTTATACTAAGGGACTTAATGGGCTACGAGAGAAGTTAAGATATAATCCCAACTTACCAAAAACCAACCACACCTCCATTGTCATCTTCCTTAGAGAAACTTGTAGAGAGAGAGAGAGAGAGAAGAGAATTCTGCAGAAAGAGAGAGGGAGAACAACTTAGCCTTCAAGACTCAACATCAAATTCAGAGAAAGATTAAGGCAAGTGGTTTAATTACAATTGATTCAAAGCTATGCTTTTCCATGTTTAGGAATTATCGAATTTATCTTGGAAGATGATATGGACCCATGAATTGGAAGTTTAAAACTATGAATTATGTTAGGGACTGCATGTAGTAACAATCTGGACGAATTATGAACTCAGAATTATGACCCTTGATGATTTAAAAACGGATTTTTGAAGAAGTTTATTAATGTTCTTGAAAGAAATAGAAATCTGGAATTCTTGATGAAGATTTGATCCATACAAAGCCCTTGAATGATGAATTATTGGTTTTAGAACGTTATTAATGTTGTAGGATGGTTATATGATGATGCTATAACATTATAATAGAGATTCATGCATTAAAAGTATGTTTTGGGTTGATTTGAAAACTGCAAAACGAAGCAGTCCGTAACCATACCTGGTGCAATCGATCGATCGACATTCATCAGTCGATCGATCGACCACCATAGATCGATCGAAGGAAAAGGTCAATCGATCGACCTTCCCAGAATGAGTAAAGTTTTTCCCCATTTAAATTTTAATGATGTTAACCCTTGATTAATATTGTTGGAGACCATATGAATACCCTTAACCTTAAGGAAGACCAGTAGGCTTGGTTATGAGATTTGGACCTTAATTAGAATTCAATTTGAGGGATCATAAGAGGTTCCGATCAGGGGGTTTCAGGAACGGACATGGAGGATTCCGGAATGGCCAGCAGGGTCATAACGGTCATCAGGGCCAGCAGGGTCAAAATGGTCAACATCAGCAGTTTCACCAGGGCCAGCAAGGTCAGGGCGGAAATGGTAACGGCCACCAGGGCCGAGGGTAGCAGGGACAGCAAGGGGGAAACTTCCCGGGGAAGTGTTTCATTTGTGGTAAGATTGGCCACAAACGTCAGGATTGTCCTGATAAGGGCAGGGCCCCGCAGCAACAGCAGGGTGCTCGACATGAGCCACATAGGCCACTTTTTCCACCTGCTCTTCCAGCTCCAGCCCAGGTGCCAGCACTACCAGCCATTCCAGCAGTTCCTGCGCAGCAGGGGCAGTTACAGTATGGACGTGTCTATAACGTCCACCAGGTAGCAGCTCCATAGGCACCACCCACGATTGAGGGTATGTTTCCTATCCATGGTACTATGGGTCGGGTTTTGTTTGATACGGGGGAAACGCATTGTTTCATAGCTACACATTTTGCGAAAGCCTTAGGATTGTTAGCTACGGCAGAGAGTACAGTAACGTGTGTAGACTCACCTTTGGAGAGTGGGTCACTTATTTTCTTTATATGACGGGGAGTGGGGGTAGAGATTGGTAGTCTGGTATTACCTGCAGATATGTTGGTATTAGATATGCATGTTCACGATGTGATTATCGGTATGGATTGGCTCGCTGATTATAGAGCCATGATTGATTGTTTCGGTGGGAGCATTGTTTTTGCCATTCCTGGGCAAGAGATGTTTGCAGTGGCGATGCCTCGCCCAGAGGGAGGTTCGACCGCTCATTTGTACTACTTAGAGGAGGATACCTCTAAGGAGGTTGTGATTCCTTTAGATTCGATCCCAATTGTCAGGGAGTATTACGATATGTTTCAGGAGATACCAGGCCTACCACCCAGTCGAGAGATAGACTTTGTTATAGACTTATTGCCAGATACGAGACCTATAGCACGCGCACCGTACCGTATGGCTCCAGCTGAGATGAGGGAGTTACGGGATCAGATTGAGCAGTTGTTGGGTCAGGGGTTTATTCGGAGGAGTACTTCACCATGGGGTGCCCCTGTGTTGTTCGTGAAGAAGAGAGATGGTTCACTGAGATTGTGTGTGGACTACCGATAGTTAAATAAGGTCACGATACGGAATAAGTATCCGTTGCCTCGAATCGATGACCTATTCGACCAGTTGAGAGGAGCTTCTTGCTTCTCAAAGATTGATTTGCGATCTGGATACCATCAGTTGCATATCAAGGAGGAGGACATCTCGAAGACTGCGTTTTTATCGAGATATGGTTCTTACGAGTTTCGGGTTTTGCCATTTGGTTTGACCAACGCTCCAGCAGCGTTTATGGACTTGATGAATATGGTGTTCAGGGATTTCCTAGATCAGTTTGTCATTGTCTTCATCGATGATATTCTGGTCTACTCCCAGACAGAGGAGGAGCAAACCGAGCATTTGAGACAAGTTTTGCAGACGCCACGTCAGAACGAGCTGTATGCAAAATATGAGAAGTGCGGGTTTTGGCTAAAGGAGGTCCAGTTTTTGGGACATATTATTTCCGACAGGGGAATATCTGTTGATCCGGGGAAGGTATCCGCGGTGAGGGAGTGGGTACAGCCCACGACACCGACTGAGATCCGTAGTTTTTTGGGCTTACCAGGATACTACAGGAGGTTTATTCGGGGTTTCTCCATGATAGGGGGCCCATGACACATCTAACTCGTAAAGGTGTGCCGTTCATTTGGAGTGATGCCTGTCAGTTGGCATTCGATGAGTTGAAGGACAAGTTAACCTCAGCACCTGTGTTAGCATTGCCGAGACCAGGAGTTGAGTATCTTGTTTACACCGATGCGTCCTTACAAGGACTTGGAGGTGTACTGCAGCAGGAGAGTCAGGCCATAGCTTATGCTTCCCGTAAGCTTAAGCCTCAAGAGAAGAATTACCCTACCCATGACTTGGAGTTAGCGGCAGTGGTATTTGCCCTTCGTATTTGGAGACATTACCTTTTGGGGGAGAAGTTTCGATTGTTCACGGATCACAAGTCCCTACAGTATCTATTCACGCAGAAGGAGTTGAATATGCGGCAACGGAGGTGGCTTGAATTCGTGAAAGATTATCAGTTCGATATCCAGTATCACCCGGGGAAGGCTAACGTGGTGGCAGACGCGTTGAGCCGTAGGCCAGTAGATGAGGTGGCAGTGGTGTGGAAGGCCAAGTGGAAGGAGTTGGGACACCAGGATGCAGTGGCCCGATCATTCATGTCTGTGATGACCGTTACACCGCAAATTGTCACGAAGGTGGTAAAGGCACAGGCAAAAGATTCGTTCTGTCAGGAGCAGATAGTTCGATTACTAGCAGAGGGAGCAGAGTCCTATACCGTTAGCTCAGACGGGGGATTACGCTTCAATGGGAGATTGGTAGTTCCGGAAGGGGAAGAATTGCAGCACGAGGTGATGGCAGAGTCGCACGGCTCACGGTTTGCGGTACATCCCGGAGGGGACAAAATGTACCAAGATATGAGGCGACAATATTGGTGGAGCGGGATGAAGAGAGATATTGTCGTGTTTGTTTCAAAATGCGCCACTTGTCAGCTAGTTAAAGTGGATCATCAGAGACCGGCAGGACTTCTACAGCCATTGGAGGTCCCGATGTGGATGTGGGAGAGCATCTACATGGACTTTATAACGGGGTTGCCTACGTCACAGAGAGGTCATGACTCCATTTGGGTAATTGTGGACAGGTTGACCAAAGTCGCTCATTTCCTACCCGTAAGGATAGACTACACAGCGGGACAGTATGCCCAGCTATTCATTTCAGAGATAGTGAGACTTCACGGTGTGCCCCTAAATATCGTGTCTGACCGAGACAAGATATTTGTTTCATGGTTTTGGGAGAGTTTTCAGGAGGCCATGGGCACATAACTGCGGTTGAGTACGGCGTATCACCCGCAGACCGATGGGAAAACTGAGCGTACAAACCAGATGTTAGAGGACATGCTACGTATGAGTATCATTGACTTTGGGGGTGGATGGGAGCAGTATCTTCCACTGATGGAGTTTGCTTACAACAACTCCTACCAGTTCACCATTGGCATGGCTCCATTTGAGGCATTGTACGGTAGACCTTGTCGTTCCCCAGCATGTTGGTTAGAGGTGGGGGCAACAAACTACTTGGGCCGGAAGTGATTCAGGATACTTCGACAAGGATAGAATTGATACGGAATCGCATTCGAGTAGCTCAGGATCGGCAGAAGAGCTATGCTGATGCGAAGAGATTCTTCGGGGAGTTCCAAGTGGGGGACCAAGTTTTGCTCAGAGTATCTCTTATGAAGGGGATCATGCGTTTCGGGAAGAAAGGGAAGTTGGCACCGAGATATGTGGGACCATTTCCTATTATTGAGCGGGTTGGACCGGTTGCGTATAGGCTTGGATTACCGGAGCATTTACATCGGATTCACGGTGTATTTCATATTTCCTCGCTAAGGAAATATCTTAGAGACGATTTGGCTCATTCTCACATTGCTTTGGAGGACATCGATCTCCAGCCGGATAGCTCCTACGAGGAGGGGACGATTTCTATTTTGGACCGAAGTGAGCGGAAACTGCGGTCAAAGATAGTTCCGTTAGTGCGTGTTCAGTGGCGACATCATAATGTCGAGGAGTCCACATGGGAGCGCGAGGATGAGATGCGCGAACATTATCCTGAGTTGTTCTTACCAGGTACTTTCTAGTTCCGAATTTCGGGACGAAATTCAGTTATTAGGGGGGAAGTATGTAATACCCCGTATTTTCATGATATTTATTTTTGGGGATTAATTGAATTAAATGTGTATTAATTGGAAATTAATCCGGATAAAAATATTAACGAGATGTGAGTTAGTATTTGTTTATAATGTGTATACTTGGCAATATATGAATATTGGAAATATTGAAATTGTCGCGAGATTGAAATACGGTAATTTGGGAAACTTTGTTGGGACGCGCGTGACAGTCGCGTCGGGAATATAATTATTTGAATTAAAAAGTGAATTTTATTTTTATCACCCGTATGGTTGTTTTGAGTGCGCCAACGCGTCCGGAAGGGTCGAAATAGTCAGAAAACACTAGCCGGGGGTTAAGTTTGGGTCCCGGGCATTATTGGGCCATACCGGTAACTTATAGGGGCATTTTGGTAATTTCGGAAATCTGGGAATTAAAACCCACGAAAATAAGAGATAAAAATCTGACTCTTTCTTTATCCACTAAACCCACTACTTACACTAAGGGACTTAATGGGCTACGGGAGAAGTTACGATATAATCCCAACTTACCAAAAACCAACCACACCTCCATTGTCATCTTCCTTAGAGAAACTTGTAGAGAGAGAGAGAGAGAGAAGAGAATTCTGCAGAAAGAGAGAGGGAGAACAACTTAGCCTTCAAGACTCAACATCAAATTCAGAGAAAGATTAAGGCAAGTGGTTTAATTACAATTGATTCAAAACTATGCTTTTCCATGTTTAGGAATTATCGAATTTATCTTGGAAGATGATATGGACCCATGAATTGGAAGTTTAAAACTATGAATTATGTTAGGGACTGCATGTAGTAACAATCTGGACGAATTATGAACTCAGAATTATGACCCTTGATGATTTAAAAACGGATTTTTGAAGAAGTTTATTAATGTTCTTGAAAGAAATAGAAATCTGGAATTCTTGATGAAGATTTGATCCATACAAAGCCCTTGAATGATGAATTATTTGTTTTAGAACGTTATTAATGTTGTAGGATGGTTATATGATGATGCTATAACATTATAATAGAGATTCATGCATTAAAAGTATGTTTTGGGTTGATTTGAAAACTGCAAAACGAAGCAGTCCGTAACCATACCTGGTGCAATCGATCGATCGACATTCATCAGTCGATCGATCGACCACCATAGATCGATCGAAGGAAAAGGTCTATCGATCGACCTTCCCAGAATGAGTAAAGTTTTTCCCCATTTAAATTTTAATGATGTTAACCCTTGATTAATATTTTTGGAGACCATATGAATACCCTTAACCTTAAGGAAGACCAGTAGGCTTGGTTATGAGATTTGGACCTTAATTAGAATTCAATTTGAGGAATTATTCTAAAACTAATGAAATTCGATAAGTGAGTAAATATTTGGGTTAATAGTGTAAATTTGAATACTTTGATGAAATGAGGTTTGGGGCAGAAGTAAGGACCTTAGAATTAAAGATGCTATACGTGGGAATAATAGGAACTTAATAATCTATTTTACATAGGTTTTAAGTATAAGAAACTACGACGTGAGACGTGTCGACAGTTTAACTTTTATATTATCGGGAGACGTAAAATATACAAATTTGGAATAATGGTATAAAGATGTAGAGTATACCTTTATTAATATTGAATTATCTAAGATGTGTGATGCTTAGTATATGATTTCTATATGTATGACATACCTACCATACTTGCTATCACGGGAGGTTACGTTCGCTTAGGGCCTTCTTATCCTTGTGTTGCCCGGATTTAGATTGGTACCTCGAGGACATAGTTCAAGAGAACGACTTATTTGTGAGTTAATAAGCCAGCTGACTATGGAGCGTAGGTATGTACGTGACCATGGATATGTTGAATTACGTTCGCCTCCATTTTTGTGTGTGGTGTTTATTCCAACAATTCATGAGAGATTCGGAATTTGTAATCCTGATGTACGTGATGTACCGGGATGGATAGCAGAGTATGTGTGCACCGCAGCATAGCCTTTGGGTGCTTGTATAGTATATTTATGATGTGAATAATATACGGTTAAATGAAAAGGAAATTGCTATGTTAATTGTGGGTATAGTAATTGTTATATTAGGAAAAGATAAAAGGGGACATGTATCAATAAATGGTTTTGATTAATAATTGGGAACCCGAGAATTAAAGTAGAACTCTCTATTTAATTGTTAAGGTTGGAAATTAAAAGTGAACCGAGTAGGAGTGTTAGAAACTCTTTGGAATTAAATAGTTATGAGAAAACACATGAATGGGTACAGGAACGTTAGGAGTGCACAGTTAGACGAGAGGTGAGCATTTCATGTGAGAGCACGTCCTAATATGTCTCTTGCTTTCCTTGTTTTAATTATTATTAAAGCACTTGCTGTTTTAAAATACTCTCCACATTCGGGCTCTGACCCGTTTTCTTTCAAACCTATCTTTTTGTAAAAACCATTTTAGGTGCCAGCCACAAGGACACCATGCTTAGGATCCTCATTCAGGTGACGAGCTGTAGCGGTTTGTGGGAGTTACAGGACATTGATTATAGACGCTTCATCTATCTTGACTCTATACTCAGTATTTATCAGTTGTAGGGCATGTCGCCCATTTCTTTTAGAGGCATTTCATTTATTTCAGTTATTCAGAATTCGGGCATGTACTTAATTCAGAATTCAGACTTGTCTTATTATTTTTAGTTGTGGGATTGTTGTGAGGAGTTTTCCTCCGGACTTATTACTATTGTTGGTTATTTCATTTCTTCGTTATGGTGAATGGCTTTATGTTGTACTTCCATTATTCTTTTTGCATGTTAATCAGATAACTTAAAATTTGGCAACTTACTTTTTAAATACTAGGTGGTTAGTAATCTTTAAAATGTTTTCGACGGTGATGCTATTAACTGAATCAACTTGACATTTTGTATTGATTTAATAAAGGAGTAGCTACCCGGTATTTAATTAGTCGGGGTGTCACAGTACGCTCATGCTCATAATAATGCTTGAGTGTTTCAGCTTTATCGGGAGATTTCTCATGCCTTATAGGGGTCACTCAACCTCTCTATCGCTCATTACTTTGGGTATCTACTATGTCGTTGGGAGGAGTTGGCCATGTTTGAGACTCTCTTAAACTTACCTCCTAAGGTAGTTTATATCCTGATCCAGCGTCTGAATCGTCAGCACACTCATTAGTTCCTTATGGGTTTACGATCTGAGTACGACGTTCTCTGTATTCGGATCATAAACACATCTCCTATACCTCCACTTTGAGAGGCCTTTGTTATTGTGGATGGAGATGAGCGTCGTATCAAATTATCTCAGACTTCTCAGGTTGTTGTCCTACTGATCAAATGGTGCTTGCAGCTCATACCGGTACGCGTACTCATGATGGATGACCGACCTTTCATCATTGTGGGGTTGTAGTCCACTTCAGAGACTGATTCTTCAAACTTCATTTAGAGTTGAGGCAGAAGTTTGCTAAGGCCAAACACTCTGGCCCTCCCAAGACTACTACCATTGTCTATGTTTTCTCTTCTCCTCCTTATGCTCCCAGAGATGATAGTCATCTTCAGGCTTAGATTGATCTTCGCTATGCACAACTGAGCTCTCTTGATCACTCTACTTCCAGTGCCACTATTACTTCAGGTACCTCATCTGCTTTTCATGTTAAGGCTATTAAGCTTACACGGTTTTTGGATTCTGGAGTGTTTGATCATATGACTGGTAAGATATATTTTTTTACTTCCCCCATTACCCTTGTGTGTCATAGCGTGCGTCTTACGGATGGTTCACTTACTCGTATTTGTAGCAAGGGAAATATCTGTCTTTCACTTTATCTTTTGTATTGCATGTTCCCGACCTCTCTTTCAATCTTATCTATGTTCGTCAACTCTGTAAAGATCTCAATTGTGTTGTCATATTCTTATCCTCGCATTTCTATTTACAAGACCTGAGTTCGCAGAGGATATTTGGTAGGGGATATAAGCGTGATGGCCTATACACTTTAAGGATCCTCCTACCCCTACTACTTTTGTTTCTGGATTCTGCGACTATGCTTCCACTGAGCACTTTATTTTTGAAGTTTCCATACAAACATTGCATCTGTGGCATGACCATGTAGGACATGTTAATTTTCAGTACTTCTGTTTACTTTTTCTTATTTGTCTAAGACTTGTAAAGACAAGAGATTTACCTGTGAGACCTATGAGTTGTCTAAACATATTCGTACTAGTTATATTTCCCATATGATTCATGCACCTAGTATGTTTGATACTATTCACTCTGATGTTTGGAGACCCTCACCTGCCACTGCTTTATCGGGTCATAAGTACTATGACAATTTTATTGATGATTTCTCTAGATGTACGTGGGTATATTTACTCCAATATATATATGAGGTGTTACCTTTATTTGTCCAATTCCTCCAAATGATTAAAATATAATTTAACACCTCTATTCGTAACATTCGGTCTGATAATGGGGGGAGTATGTTTCTGATGCTTTTCGTTCATAACTTAACCAAAAGGGCATTTTACACCAACTCACTTGCCCCTACACTCCAGAGCAAAACGAGGTGGCAGAACGTAAGAATGGTCACTTAATGGGAATGTTTCGGTGCCTTTTATGGGGTATGCATGTTCCTAAACCTTGCTATTCTCACAATCACATGTATTATTAATCGCACTCCAAGCAAAGTTTTACATTGCAAATCACCTCTTCACTCTATCTTTCCTACTGCCCCCCCCCCCTTTTTCTTATATTACCCTGAGTTTTTGGGTGTGTGTGCTATGTTCAGGATCGTCACACCTCACGTCACAAACTTGATGATAAGCCCATTAAATGTATTTTTGTGGGCTATCCTACCATGTCTAAAGCTTATAAATGTTATGATTCTCTCTCTTGACGTATGTATCACTCTCATGATGTTACCTTCCACGATGATACTCCACTTTATGGTAGGTGTTCTACTCCACCATCCCCATCCATTCCTCCTCTTGAGGAGGTTTCTCCGGTGGCCCGCCCTATCCCTTTATTGGATGTTTCTCCCTCTTTTCCTCAGAAACCCCCTTTGTAGGTCTATGCTCGTCGCCCTCGGCTTCCCCTGATTCCTCCTCCTCCTACGGACTCAGGTATTGTTGCTAATCCTTCTTCCCCACCCCCACCCCACTCCACCTATTTTTGTTTTTCAGTCCCCCTCTCCCCCACCTATTTCTGATTTTTAGTCCCGTTATCCCACTCATGACCATTGCCTTCCTGCTTGTTATGCTAACTTTTGTAGCACTAACCATTCTATTCTCGAGCATCTTTCCTATGTAGGTCTTTCAGAGTCCTATCTTGCCTTTTTGGGTTATCTTGACTCTATTTCTATTCCCCAGTCTTTACACGAGGCTCTTAAAAATCCAAATTGGGTAGCTGCCATGAAAACTGAGATGGATGCCTTGGAAAATAATGGTACTTGGGAGTTAGTCTCTCTTCCTCCGGGGGAGAAACTTGTTGGATGTAAATGGGTGTTTCGTGTTAAATATTTGGCTGATGGCTCCATTGAGCGATATAAGGCTCATCTTGTGGCACGTATCTTTACTCAGATTTCGAGTAAAGACTTTGGTGCTACCTTTGCCCCAGTTTCTAATATGACTTATGGCCATCTCCTTACATCTCATGTCGCCTCTCACTCTTGGCCATCGTATCAGTTGGGTATTAAGAATGCCTTTCTTTACGGGGATCTTACTGAGACTATATATATGGTTCCTCCCCCTAGTTTTTGAGCTGAAAGGGAGTATATGGAAAGGTTTGTCATCTTTACAAATCTTTATACAGGTTGAAGCAGTCCCCCCGAGCTTGGTGTAGCCGATTCAATGGAGATGATTAATTCTATGGTATTCTCCAAATGCCAGTATGATTATACTTGCTCTATTCGACTTTAGCCTAACCACCAGTGCATTATCCTTTTGGTCCATGTTGACAGTATCATTATCACCGACGATGATCTGGAGGGGATCGCCTAGGTAAAGAAGGATATTGGAATAGTTTTTTATTCCAAGGACTTGGGTCCTCTTCGATATTTTCCGTGGATTAAGGTGGCGAGATCTCGTTGTGGGATTTCCTTATCATAATGGAACTATGGTCTTGATAGGTTATAGGATACATGGATGATTGTTTGTCATCCAACTTCTACTCTTTTGGATCCGAATGTGAAGTTGACTGCTGAATCTGGGGATTTACTTTCTGAGCCGTCTAAATATCAGCGTTTGGTTGGTAATCTCATCTACCTGACCAGCACACGTCCTAATTTGGCCTTTGCTATGAGTATTGTTAGTCAGTTCATGCATGCTCCTCACACCACCCATCTTAATGTTATTCATCATATCTTGAGGTATCTCAAGTCTTCACCGAGTCTTGGTCTTGTCTATGCTTCAGGAGACCAAAGGGGTCTCCCTTGCTTCACTGATGCTGATTATGTGGGACGCATGACTGATAGGCGCTCTACTTCTATCTTATGTACTTTTTTTGGTTCTCATCTCATATCATTGAAAAGTAAGAAGCAAGTGCTTGTTTCTTATTCCTCAATAGAGGCGGAGTACCGAGCTATGGACCATGGTACATGTAAGCTATTATGATTTTGATCAATTTTGGGTGAGCTAGGCTTTATTGAGGACGGTCCTTCTGATTTGTTGTGTGATAACAAATCAATCATTATGTTGTTATCTGAATCGTTTCTTCATGAGACAACCAAACATATTGAGGGGGATATTAACTTTCTCCGGGAGAAAGTTTCTATAGGCATCATTAGTCCCTTCATCAGCTCAGACTGTAGATTATCTCACCAAGACGATTGGACCCTCTTTGCTTCACGTATATATTGGAAAGTTGGGCTTGGTGGATATCTTTTCTCTAGCTTGAGGGGGAGTGTTGGATATTAGATTAGTGCTACGTATTTTATTATTAGGACCACCTATTTTGGGCTTAGTTATTAGACTCCTTATGTGACTTCTCTTTTATTTTTTACATTGTACTTCTAGACACTTCTATTAGGTAATAATAAATACCATATGTGGCACCATTAGTGGTAAGCCAACATATCACAAAAATCATCTAAATCTTCCTATATGGAGCTAAATTTCGGTCTTTAGAAGGTGTGGGGAATTATGTCAAAATATGCACTCGAGTTAGTTTTTAATGGATATACAGATCCTTTAGAGTTTAGGGGGTTATGTCTAATTTCTTGACGTAGAGGATTAGCTAGAGAGGGCTGTCAGGGTTTCCTTAGCTTTGATAGGAAAATGTTGTAATTATCTTAAAAGGTACAGTAGATGTTCCAAGTCCTCCCATTCATGCTTCATTTTCAATTCCTCTTGGGACATAATGTATGATTGAGTGTCACATTTTAGTGGAATTTTGTACTTCTTCAATTGGCAATACAATTCGGAAGTTACGGGTGATAATTTTAGAAAATGATAAAAAACACCATGGAACAATATGAAAATGACACAATTTGTCGTATTCGTGTCGAATCATTTTGACACGAAGGTGTGTCGTGTTCGTGTCAAATCATGAGTAGTGTTAGTCATATTAATGTGTTAATCGTATTTTTATTTGGTTCATCGTGCCTATTTTTATTTAATTGAGTATAGAATTTAAATCGTGTTAGCCATATTGTTTTGTGTTCAATACGAGTTGTGTTTGTGTGAGGTAAAAAAACATGAAGCCGTATTGTGTCGTGTTCGTGTCCAAAAAACTCTTGTCGCCTCATGTCGTGTTAGCTTAAAATCCAACCAAAAAACACGAATTTTCACTCCTACCACCATATATTCTATATAGGATGTAGTACATTTTTAAAAATATTGTTTTTATATGTGGTAGATTATTACAACACATGGAAGAAAATGGTAGTAATAAACCATAGATTACGGAATACAACCCCGTCTATATATACTCTAAAATGCTATACAATACAAGAGTCAAAAGACCATTTTTCCTTAGATTGTCCATGTGGACCAACCTTTCAACTTCTCATACATTTAAAAAAAAAAATCTTATCCTTCCTCTTTGAATCTCACCTTAAACGGAACTATCTTTTACAATCTCCAAAGTCCCTTTACTTCCACCTACTCCTCTCTCTCTCTCTCTCTCTCTCTCTCTATATATATATATATATATATATATATATATATATATATGTGTGTGTGTGTGTGTGTGTGTGTGTGTGTGTGTGATTTTCTTATCTCTCTCCATGGCTTACTCGAAACGCCACTATAAAGATGTTATATCTCCTCAACCTCTAGAGTGTAGTTTACTCCTTTATGTATATTTTTTTTCCAGATTTCTAATTTTTACCAAACATGTCTTACATATCGTCATTCCATATATGTAGATTATTCGAAGATTACAATGCATATTCTATTTTGTTACTTTCTCAATATTTTGAAACTCAGATGTTGAAATTTGAGTCTTGAAATGTTTCTTTCGCCTGCTACTTGGACAATTTAAGGTGAGAAAGCAATGATTGATGGACAAGTTAGTTCTATTGGTGAGTTTCATGAAACTGCTTTTAAAAAAATTTATAAACCTTTATTTTGATTTTGTAATGTAATTTAATAACGTTAAAACATTTTTCACCAAACTATTTTTTTTAAATTTTTTGTAAATCTTTATTTTGATTTTGTAATGTAATTTAATAACGTTAAAACATTTTTATAAGCGATTGATTACTTTCACTTGGAAGGATGCACATTAGCATTTTTTCAAATGCCACAAAGAAGATTGAACCAATATATTATGCATAGGCACAACCCAATATATGATAGGCTCATAACCTATTAACCCTGTCATTTGATTTTAGGATGATATGTAAAAATAATAATATTTATTATTATTTCTTTACATTAATGTGTTGTAGCATATCACCATAACATAACAATGTAGACTCAAGTTTCTCTTATGTTTTTTTTTTAAATTAAGACTTGGGAGGTTTGGTTTGAACTTAATTTTTTAATCTTTTTTGTCTAGGGAGTTTCAGATTGGCTAAAGTATTAACTATATTCAAGAATTAAGGTTTCAGTTTCTATTTTTCCTTTTGCAATGATTTTAATTCAAGTTCTTTAATTTTTACTTTTTGTATTTATTGGTGGTGCCGACCCCAAATAATTGAGAAAACGCTTTGTTGAGTTGAGTATTTATTGGTGGTACGAAAATTATTATTTCAGCCCGTGTAAGACACGACACGCGCACGATTTATAAAGATAGTGCAAAAACTTGGCTTCTATGTTCATCTCGATAATAGACCTTATGTTTGTGCTGAATGGAATTTTGGGTACTGATTTATTTTAAATATCTGTATGTATTAGCTTAAAATACATATTATTTAATGTGTTTGTGTTTTTGTTTCTTGGGATTATGCTTTTTCAAATTAAATAGCTAATTAATTCTCACTCTCTTTTTTATTTGAATCAGGATTTCCCGTTTGGTTGAAATATGTTACTGGTATTAACTTAAAACTTAGGACATATTATGGGCTTTCAAGGTTTTTCATACTATTATTCTATTTAATCACATTTCCTAATATTGTTATGAATGGGGATAGATTGATCTACTTTTTATTGTTAATGAATAATATCATGTGGTTAAAAAACTAAGTTACGTTCTGTGGTTTTGAAGGTTGCAACACGACTTCACCCAAAAGATTGTTCAGATGACGAAGGATGAAAGACTATTTGATTAACATGGTCTATCATAAGTATGCGTTATTTTGTCCTTCTAACATTATTTATGACTTGTATTAAATTCTTTTTTCTTGATATGTGTGTTATAGACTCAATGATTAATCATATAGATTTGGTTTTTTGGGGCTTAAATATTTTTCAATTAAGGGAAAGAAAAATATTCAAGTTAAACAAATATTTTACTTTCATACTCAAATGAAAAATATTTTAGCTCAGATGAAAAAAAAATCATTTTTCAAGTTTGAAAACAATTCTCTTTGCGAGACAAATTTGTCCAAATTGCACCAACCTTTTCAATTTGAAACCAAATTTCAAAATTTATTTTTCACCTTTTTCCCTTTAATGAATTGTTCAAGAAATAAGTTAAATTCATAAAATTATGGCTATGATGAATAATTAAATGTATAAATGCATATTTTGAGTTATGAGTTTTTTATAATGATTTGGTAGTTTGATATCTTTTCCTAATTTAAAATTCAATCTTGCTTAATTATAATTCGTTGAGTATGCAATTAGATCGTATTTTTTACTTGTTGTGAGGTTACCATCACAGTTTTGAAAAAAAATTGTTCCACATCTTATAAAACTTAATGACATTTTTCTATTATTATTATTATTATTATTATTATTATTATTATTATTATTATTATTATTATTATTATTATTATTATTATTATTATTATTATTATTATTATTATTATTATTATTATATCTCACATGAAATCAATTTGTGATTCGCACGAATTGACAACTAGTTTTAAAATTATATTGCAACATCTCACATTTAATTAGGTTTACACGCAATAATATGTTAGGCGAATCCTATTTAATGAGGATAAACTGACCTAGCAATTAAGCTGTGACATGTGGCCTAAGTTCTTTCTTAACCCATGAGTAAGTCGGCCACTGACTAAGGGCCTGTTTGGTTGTCCCCAAAATTGTAAATTAGCCCATTTAAAATTAACTCATTCATGAATTGCCTTATTATTAGTGTTTGGTTGCAAGAATGAACAAATTCAAAAATGAACCAATTCATGTTGATTCACAAAAACTTAAATTAGTTCATTTCACCAAAAGCTTGAAATTGCACAATTTATAATTACAACATGAATCTTAAATGCACCACTCCCATAGAGTACTCTCACCATACTTCTCTCTCTCTCTCTCTCTCTCTCTCTCTCTCTCTCTCTACACACACACACACACACATGCATATCAAATGTAAATAACTCTATTTTTCTTTTCCAAACACACCACAAATTAGATTTAAACCCATTTAAAATTAATACATTGACAATCTATTCATTTCAAATTGATCAATTTATAAAATTGAATAATTTAAGCAACCAAACGGGCCCTAAGTAAATGGCGTGCAAATTGATAGGACATCCTTGACAAAATTAAGGATGATCCCTAGATTCTAGAAAAATATCTAGGGATAAGGATCCAACAAAGACCCTAAGATGTAGATAACTCATTTACAACAGTAAGATAGGAATTGCGGATCATAAAAAAGGAGATTACTTTGATAGGATTTTCAATTACAATAGACTAATAGTATATATAAAGAGCGAAGGCTCAGGTGCAGAATGATTGGTGCGATCATTCATGTGGTATATTTTTTGGGTGCCACTAAGGACACCCCAAATATTAGTCCAAAATACCATAAGAAAATTTTAACTTCAAAATACCACTCAAATATATATTTTACTTTATTATACCACATAGGAATAACCCACTATTTAAAGTGTAAAATTTCATTTTACACACTTTCCCTCATTCTCTATACACATCCAAACCTTTAAACCTCTCAACTTCTAACATCAAAACCTCTCAACTTCTAAGGCTAACAACAAATTGTTAACTAAAAATTAATCCAAACAGGTTAGTACTCAAAATTAATGTGAATAATGTTTAAAAACCTCGATTGGCAACGAATCTACTTATTGATGCAATTAAAATCGATATCACGGCAACGAACCTATGATGGTATGATAACAATGAACAAGTGATTTGAAAAACTCTATTGTTAATTCGAGATGATTTCGTTTTAAAACGGACAAACTGATATAAATTTCTGTTTGCAAATATGTAAGTGGTTTTTGAATCAAATTGGTGTTTGAAACGAACTGTTGGTTTTTGAAAATTTCGAATGATATCGGGTTATCTATAACGAACCACGTGAATGAAGTTATTAGGGTTTTGTTCGGGATAAAACCAATAAAATACAGCCTAATTTTGTTACGTTTCTCACGATAGAAGTTATTCATTTTAACATAACATCGTTCAGGTCCATTACCCCGAATTGTAATCCGAACCATTGTTGGTTATATGATTAACTTCATTCGAGGAAAAATCATGAGATTTCATCCCTTATTCGTCAGGTTTATGCCGAGCTGAGATGAATATTTCGGGGCCATTGCTCGAATGAAAATTAAACATTGTTGGGTTTGCACATTGAACATTATCTGGATAATTTATCTTTGTATTTCAGTTATTAATAATTTATTCATATATATTAGTTGTTCATGTACGTTAGTTATTGATGTAATTTAGTTATTCACATATGATCTATGTTTGTAATTTATTCATGTATATTAGTTTTTCATGTATATTAGTTATCGATGTATTTTAGCTATGAACATGTGATTTATATTTGTACTTTATTAACATGTGATCTCTATTTTAATGCATGTCATAAATGGATACGGTTATAAGCGACTAGAATTTTAAGAGGAAGTCGATTACTACTTCTGAGAAGAAACATCGAGAAGAAATTCATGCATTATCAGGTGCTATGGAGGGCCAAGTTTTGGTTGGTATAAAGGGAAATGTTGATGCTATGTTAGAGGGCCATGTTGAGGCTCCTGTAGGGGGCCATGCTGATGATTGATGTTTAGTGTCTTGTTGATGATGAGTTAAGCCAATAGGGTATTTCACCGTCTACACATGCTAACCCATCGAGTAATCTAGCTTAATGACAATAAAAGTCAGTAATTGTATACAATAAAAAGAGGGTAGACGATGCCGGATCATCGATCGAGGCATATAAACGTCATAAGGAGCTCCTTCTTTTGAAGCATATCAAGGACCATGTTGCCTATGGTATATGGAACGAATAAATGGTAATCACATTTCCAAATTTAACTTATCAAATATATTATTTTTTTTATAACTTATCAAAACAATTGATATACTTTATATTGTATTATAGGTTAAATGAGTGTCATTGCTCTCTGTCAGCCACTGAACGAAGATAAATGAATGGGCTTTTGAAGATTGATGAGTGCATTATTTTGTATGAAATATGCCCAAATCTATGCCTTGTTAGGCCCTTTCTGTTATAAATAATTAGCTTTTAGAGTTATTTTTGTACAATAAAAGAAAAATGCATGTTTGAATAGAATTTGAGTTAAAAATGCAATTCTAGTATTTCAGGGGTGAAATCATAAATTTCAAAACTTTATGCACCTGAAATTAATTTTTAAATATTTATCGAGTGTCCATTGAGGCCATGCCATACCTTTTCGAAAAAGTCTTGACAAGACTCACAACTTTGAAGCTTGGTCGAAAATGAGATTTTGAAGATTTGGAGGTAAAAAATGCGATTAAAGCTGGTGCTGTGAATAGTGCCAAAATTGGGGATAATTATTTAAAACAAAAAAACTTATCAATTATCTCCAACCCTTCCCAAGACTTCATGAGATAATTATCATCTCAAATACAACCAATCAGGGAGAGTCCCACCCAATCCAAATACCCTACCCCTAAGCCTATAAATAAAACGCTTGGGCTCATTATTTGAAAAAAAAAATTAGAGAGCCATTTAAGAGAGTTTTTGGTTCCTTTATTTTGAGATTATATTTTCTTTGAGGGCCAAGAATTAGTTTGTGAGAGAAATTTTGTCAATATTTATTGTAAGACACGATTATTGTAAGTCTATTTCATTAATAAGAATTAATATTCATTCTTGCATGTTTATTTTGTCTTTAATTATGCTAGCTTAATTTCTTGACTAGGACTAAGTGAAATTTATCATATTTGATTAATATTGTTCATGATTTAAATTTGTCGTTGATTTCAACATGTGCTAAAGGTGTTAAAAATTCAGTATTCATTTAAAACGATACGAGAGTATGTTTTAAACCTTCGGTTTTGTTAAAAAAAATTATATTTTTATTTTTAAGTGTGAGTACTTTTTCATGGATTATGTGCACTCGTTTGTTTTGATAGTCCATGCTTAAAGACTAAACTTCTAAATTTAAAAGTGAACTTTTTAAGGGAATAGGAATTTTAGCGGTCTAAATTTAAAGACGTAAAATTTTATTTTGAACTTAACTGTGTTATTTTTCGATTAAATGCGACGAGAGTCGGTTTAATTTGAGTTATAAAATTGGGAATGGCGAGTTTAAATTAGAGCATAATACTAGTTGAAAGTGATAAATGGGTCCAACGTCCTAGTTTTCTCACACACTAGTTTGTATTTCGTAGTCACACTTTTTTTATTGTTGTTACCCTAGTTTAATATTAGATATCTTTTCTACACTCATTTTGTCTAGTTGGATAGTCACTGATATGCCCAAAGTGTACTGGGCAATTCAGAGACATCAACCTCGGCCTATATGACAGCTGAGATAATAAAAACTCGAGAATACCCATCAGTAACATTGTTCGATTGAAGGTCAGCTGCAACCAACGTTCCCTCAACTACACAAATCACCTTGGCTGGGAATAAGCCGAGATCAACAAGGATCTTGGGGCTCAACTTTTATCAGGTTGACCACAACCGACATTACCAGCACCACCTCAATCGAGCCTCTACCGATGACCAGATAACACATGGTGTCGGCCACAACCGACGTTACAAGTATCAAGAACTTGAAATAGCCTCATACATTCAACCAACCACAAATAATGTCAGACATCAGCCCTTGGCGACATCATACGTTAAGACAACCTCGACCGACCACTTGGTTGAGGACATCATCGTATATTTATCTCAGCAAAGCAAAGGTCACTCCTCAACCTCGTACTCATCCAGGCTGAGGTTGGTACCAATCAAAGACGGTCGAGCATTTGCTCTCATAGACTCCTTGGAACACATGGACAAATCTATTATAACTGAATCATTTCCTCCACGTGGGGAAATATGAAGGTCATCATTACTTAGTTGAGATCAGCCAGGTGTCATTCTAGCACTGGTTGGATCATCATGTACACGCACATTGCATACTTAGGGGTACATTAAACCCCCCCAAGCACTATATATAGAGGTCATCCTCTACCTTATAAAAGGATCCAAAATTATAACCCTAGCTGAAACTCTGTCATTTTGCACAGTAGAGAGAGAAATCTTAAGAGATTGTATCCATGGCCATTAGTGCCTTATTTTAGTGACATTACTCACACTCACAGTGGGCGTAGGCCAATTTAGGCTGAACCACTTATATACTGGTGTTCATCCTATTCTCTTCACCTCACTCTCTTATATTTGATTTACTATTTTTCTGCCATAGTTATATATCAGTTTGAGCTTACAAACACCTTACCTGGTGGTGCTGTTTCCAGCATCATCATTTTGGCATCGTCTATGGGAAATTCCCGAAGCTGTCTCTTCCTCATTTTTTGCTTAACCTCACCGGAGACTCTAGTGGTGAACCAGGAACCACTCCTTGTGTGGAGCTATTTCACTATTGAAAGAGGTCCTTTAAGGTATTAAGGTCAAGTCCTTCACAAGCTCATCTATCTTAACTTATGGAACCGGAGTTACCACCACCTCTACCACCATGTGGTGCTAGAGGGCCTAGTTCTAGTCAAGTACCACCCCAATCCGAAATGGTTGAGGTTGCAGCAGCCTTGAGGTCCTTAGCTCCAACACAATAGGCAATGAAGGACTAATTCGCACAACTCAGTCAAAATATAATGAGGCCATCTGGAGTCTCACCGGAGATGATTACTCCAGCGGCCATTCAACCTCATCCTAAAGCTAGGGACCACCCCAGGCACAGCGAAAAGACCAACCTACTCCTCAACGAAGGAGGGATGTTATTGACCCTTGACGTCTACGTCTGGGGAGGAAAGGAAAACCTTACCCTGAGGACATGTACGATGATTTGGAGGTAGAAAATGCTCCAGAAGACTATTAGGAACCGTATGAGGTTTCGAACAACACTGTACGTCCTATCCAGTAGAGCCGAAGTTATGGGGGCAGAAGAGATGGTGGTGCCTAACAAAGAGGATCGGATTTTGATCGCTTAAGCAGAGGGTCGGCCTTTGAAAGGCTCAACCCAGTTAATGACCTAAGACAGAGGCTGTCCAGGTCGAGAAGTGCAGCTGGATCACAACGGGAAGAGAGGGAACATCGTCCTCACCAAGGTCGACCCCAATTAGGATGAGGCATAGACCAAGAAGAGGTCAATAGCCGACGTTGTGCTGCGGCTGGGGAACCTTCAGTTCATCCCTTGGAGGTGGATGGGGATAACCTCGGACAGGTCGACACTGCAAAGCCTTGGAAAGACTCCATTCAATGTTTTGAAGAGAAGATAGGTAACCTTATCAAAAGCTGAGACCCACTGTAGAGAAGGTTATCATAAGGCTCCCCATTTGTGGCACGAATAGTGAACTTCCCAACCCCTGCCAAGTTCAAACCGCCTACGGTGTCTCCCAAGTATGATGGTAGTACCAACCCTATGCATCACATTGAGATGTACCAGTCTGCAGCAGACATTTACTCGATCCCAGATGAAATGAAGTGTCGGGCCTTCTCAGGGACTTTAACGGGAGCTGTACATATTTGGTTTACCTCTCTCCTGAAGAACTCTGTAAAGAACTTCAAAGGCTTAGCTCGACATTTTATTAACAACTTCTGTTTTGGGGTAAGACCTCAAAAGAAGACCATTCATCTGTTGTACGTCAAGTAGGGAAGGAATGAGAGCCTAAGATACTATATAGCAAGGTTTAATAAGGAGAAACTGGAGGTGGAATATTAAGAAGAGAGTATAGCTACGATAACCCTCATTGGAGGACTCCAAAAGGGAAAACTACTTTAGAAGCTTGTTGAAGACCCTCCCAAGTCCATGGAAGATCTCTTAGCAACTGCAGGGAGGATCATGAATGCTGAAGAGGCTATGGCTACGAAGTATGAGGATGATAGTGGGAGAAGTAGTGGGAAATTCCAAAAAAGGAAAGATGGAAAGAAGAGGGCTACGAACGATAAGTTTGCGCATTATACTCCTCTTATCGTGAGTTGTGAACATATCCTCAATGATATCAAGAACGACAGGTCTCTAAGATGTACAAAAAAGCTTAAATCTCCCCCACATAAGAGGAATAAGAACTTATGGTGTGAGTTCCACCAAGATAACGGCCATATGATCGATAAGTCCTTTGCTCTGAAGGATGAGATAGAGAAGATGTTAAAATATGGGAAGCTTAGAAGGTACGTGGATGGAAGAGCTTCCAAAGTGGGGAGATGACCCTAAGAAAAAGAGAAACAATAGATGTAGAGAAGATGCCCCGGCAAGAAGAGACAAGGACTCAGATGATGATGATGATGACGATGGGGACCTCCTTCTAAAGGATGACAATGCATTAAGTAAAGAGGGTAGGTATGATATCTTTTGGTGTTAGCACCAACTACGAGGGCTTGGTAGGAGGAGGTTCAGAGGTTGCGGACCGCAAAGCCCATGTGGCGGAGGCCAAGTCAGTAAGCAAAATCGAGGTGGTGAACCTGGCATCTTTAGAGGTTAAATGAGAGAAGAGAAAGAAAGTAGACATGGATACCCTCATCGTGGGTTTCTCAAGACTCAATTTCAAAGGTATCTTAGCTCCACACGATGACCCTATGGTGATCACCATAAGGGTGCATGGGTGTGAGGATCCATGTCGATGGCGAAATCTCCCTGGACGTCATGTTTTGGCCCTGTTTCAAGAGCCTAGGCCTCAGTAGATCCAGGCTTATGCCTCGAATTAATCAGATGGTAGATGCTACCGCGGGACATGAACTAATGAGCTTCATGGATGCGTATTCAGGGTACAACCAGATCTTCATAGATACTGAACACTCAGAGAAGATAATGTTCATAATCGATAAGGGGACCTATTGTTACAAGGTCATTCCCTTCGACTTAAAGAATGCAGGGAAAACTTATCAGTGTCTTGTAAATAAGATGTTTGAAGACCAGATCGGTAAAACCATAGAGGTGTACGCGGATGGTATACAGACGAAGATCTTAAAGGTTGACACTCACGTGGTGGACCTAGAAAGGACTTTTGACACTATGGATCTATACATAACGAAGCTCAACCCTACAAAGTGTGTTTTCGGAGTAGGAGCTGGAAAATTCTTTGGTTTCATCGTCAATTAGAGGGGAATAGAGGATAACCCTGAGAAAATTAAAGCTCTGCTTGAAATGAAGACACCGAGGATGATAAAAGAAGTTCAGAGATTAACAGTAAGAGTTGCTGCACTCAATAGATTTGTCTCCCGGGCCACCGATAAGTGTCTTCCCTTTTTTAAGGTGCTCAGAAAGGCCTTCGAATGGGACAATGAGTGTGATAATTCTTTCAAGGAGGTGAAGTCCTACCTTGGGTCTCCCCTACTCCTATCCCCGCCCATTATGGGGGAGAAGCTATATGTTTATCTAGCAGTTTCAAAGTCGACTATCAGTGCACCCATAGTAAGAGAAGACGATAGGGGTACAGAGGCTCGTATACTTCAACAGTAAAGTTCTTCAAGGGTCTGAGCAGAATTACCGTCGAATGGAAAAGTTAGCATATGAACTGATACACACTTACAAGAAGATAAAGCCATACTTTTAAGCCCATTCTATGGTGATCCTCACCGATTCCCCACTCAGACAGGTACTCCATAAACTTGAGAAGTCAGGTAGGTTGATGATCTGAGCTATTGAGTTGGGAGAGTATGACATAGTTTATCAACCCAGGGTTTCCATAAAAGGGAAGGCCATTGCAGACTTTATAGCAGAGTTTACATGGGAAGAGGCTGGAGTAGAGGATGAGACAAGCCCAGCAGTTGCAGATGAGTCAGATAGTAGCGTCTTCTAAAATCCGGAAGAGGTTATACCAAGCTGAGCCAGAAAAGTTATAGCTGAGAATAAGGAGGACAGGTACCTCTTCAAGCAAGGGATCCTATTAGAAGAAAACTTCTCTTCAAATAAAGACGTTTGGAACCTCTTCGTTGATAGGTCATCTTATGAAAGTGGAAGCGGTGTTGGGATGATACTGTAAGCCCCGAATGGTACCGACATTGAGTATGCGCTAAGGTTCAAATTCAAATCTTCAAATAACTAGTCCGAGTATGAGGCACTTATAGCAGGGCTCTCCTTAGAAAAATCCCTCAGAGTTGGCCGACTCCTACTACACAGTGACTCAAGGTTAGTTGTCAACCAAGTATTGGGAGCATATGAGGCTAAAGATGAAAGAATGGCCAAATACTTGAAGAGAGTAAGAATGATGATATAAAGCTTCAGGGAAGTGAAGATGAAGAGGATACCGCGGTTGGATAACAACCATGTAGATGCACTAGCAAGGTTGCCTCCAACAATAAGGACAACCATCAGAAGAACAGTGCCAGTCGAAATCCTTCTCAAACCAACCATTACGGAAGAAGAGATGGCAAACCACTACTTCAATTTGAACCTAGGGGACTCATGGATGGACCTTCTTATCAGATATACCAGACCGAGAGAACTGCCAGAATCAAATTTAGAAGGAGGAAGTTGAGGTGCAGAGCGGCTAAGTTCTCAATAATAGGAGATATCTTGTATAAAAAAGGATTCCTACTACCTCTCCTCAGATGTGTCCATCTCTCAGAAGTCCCCCACATCCTACGCGACGTACATAAAGGATCTTGATCCAGTCACATAGGTGGAAGATCTTTAGCTAAGAGGATAATAACGCAGGGATACTGGTGGCCGACCTTGGCCAAAGATGCTGTGTCCTACGTGAAGAGTTATGACAAATGCCAGAGATTGTCTACTATCCCTCACCAACCTCATCAACCTATGACATCGATCAGTTTCTCCTTGGCCTTTCACAGTATGGGGGATCGATCTAGTAGGACCATTACTGAGAGCGGCTAATAACTATAGATTTTTTATAGTTGCCATTGACTACTTATCCAAATGGGTAGAGGCCTAGCCGATGATCACGATTATAGAGCAGAAACCTTCCAATTCATCTGGAAGAATATCATATGCAGATATGGTCTTCTGAATACCCTCATCTCGGACAATGGGACCCAGTTCAAGAATTCTTCTTTAGAGAACAACTGTGAGAGGGTCGGGATCAGACAATTCTTCTCTTCTCCTGGTCGACCTCAGGCAAATGGTCAGACCAAAGTCACAAACTGAACAATCCTCGATGGGATTAAGAAAAGGCTGGATGAAACCAAGGGAAGATGGGCAAAAGAGGTTTATGCAGTACTGTAGGCCTACAGAACAACGACGAGGACACCAACAGAGGACAACCCATTTATATTAGTCCATGGCTCAGAAGCCATCATCCTAATGGAAGTAGGACTCCCAACTCACAGAGTTCAGACCTATGACCCAGAGAAGAATGGGGAAGAGAGAAGACTTGACCTAGGTTGGATCGAAGAAAAAAAAAGAAGATGCTGAGGTCAGACAGGCAGCTTACCAACAGAGAACAACAAAGTTCTATAATTAGAGGTTAAAGTCCAGACCTATAGCTGTAGGAGATCTGGTGCTGAAGAAGACATTGCAGAAGACGAATAAGCTCCACCCGAACTATCATGGTCCCTAAAAAGTGGTCGACGAGGTTATGCCCGGTACTTACCGGATAAAAAATCTCGAAGGGGAACCTTTTTCAAACCTTTGGAATGCGGACCACTTGAAGAGATATTATATATGATGTTATAGTTTTCTTTATAATACATGTATCATCTTGTGAAGAGAATATTAATGAGAAGATCCAATTCCTATGTCAATACTCTATTTTATTATGCTTCAATGAAAAATTATGAGGGTAACATCTTAGTTTCATGACCTTAGACCTTAAAACATCATAATTTGGTGACAAGGTCTGAGGTGAAACATCATACTTTGATGATCTTAGACCTTAAACATCATTAATTTGGTGAAAATTATGAGGATAACATCATTTATGGATGACATCAGACCCTGAATATCATTAATTTGGTGAAAATTATGAGGATAACATCTTAGTTTGAAGACCTCAGACCTTAAAACATCATAATTTGGTGACAAGGTCTGAGGTGAAACATCATACTTGGATGACCTCAGACCTTAAACATCATTAATTTGGTGAAAATTATGAGAATAACATTATACTTGGATGACCTCAGACCTTAAATATCATTAAGTTGGTGAAATATATGAGGGTAACATCATAGTTTGATGACCTCAGACCTTAAAACATCATAATTTGGTGACAAGGTCCGAGGTGAAACATCATACTTGGATGACTTTAGACCTTAAACATCATTAGTTTTGTGAAAATTATGAGGATAACATCATACTTTGATGACCTCGAACCTTGAACATCATTAATTTGGTGAAAATTATGAGGATAACATCATACTTGGATGACCTCAGACCTTAACATCATTAAATTGGTGAAATGTATGAGGGTAACATCATAGTTTGACGACCTCAGACATTAAAACATCATAATTTGGTGACAAGGTCTGAGGTGAAACATCATACTTTGATGACCTCAGACCTTGAACATTAATTTGGTGAAAATTATGAGGTGAAACATCATACTTGGATGACCTCAGACCTTAAACATTATTAATTTGGTGAAAATTATGATGATAACATCATACTTTGATGACCTCAGACCTTAAACATCATTAATTTGGTGAAAATTATGAGGGTAACATCTTAGTTTGATGACCTCAGACCTTAAAACACATTTAATTTAGTGACAAGGTCTGAGGTGAAACATCATACTTGGATGACCTCAGATCTTGAACATCATTAATTTGGTAAAATTTATGAGGATAACATCCTAGTTTGATGAACTCAGACCTTAAACATCATTAATTTGGCAAAAATTATGAGGATAACATCATACTTGGATGACCTCAGACCTTAAAAATCATTAAGTTGGTGAAATGTGTGAGGGTAACATCATAGTTTGATGACCTCAGACCTTAAAACATCATAATTTGGTGACAAGGTTTGAGGTGAAACATCATACTTTGATGACCTCAGACCTTGAACATCATTAATTTGGTGAAAATTGTGAGGATAACATCTTAGTTTGATGACCTCAGACCTTAAACCATTAATTTGGTTAAATTATTGAGAAGAGAAGAATATACAAGTGTAACATCGTTGTTCAGTAAAAAAGATGATTATGTTAAGATTGCATATCTCATTACAAACTACGTTGTATGACGCACAAAACTATCCAATGGAAGCAAAATCCTCTGAAGAGGACGATATAAAGAGTTTAGAATTATAAACCAAAGTTGCCTTAGAAAATGTTATCATGGGTCATAAATAGTTACAACAAGAAATAAAACAATATTAAGCTTCACAAAATATGGCCTAGGAGTGTGCAACCTCAGGGTTGGTGGCCACGAACCCACTTCCTTGGACGATGTTGGTCACTTCTATTCCATCGTCTTGAGGGTTGACATCCTCAGTCTCCATAACCTCTAAAGGCGTGGTCTTTACTTGTTCAATAACTTCTTCCTCCACTTCCTGTATGGCCTAGGCAAACTGAGGATTTGCAAAGCCCAGACCAACGAAGTCTAAAGCTGACAAATTCATCAGAGACCTTGTAGTCAGCCAAATTCTTCTCTGAAGCGTCCTCAATGGCAGCTCTCACTACAGTATCAACCTTCTGTTGAAGATATTGATCCTTAGCCTTCATAGCAAAGCTGTGATCCCTCTTGATCTTGGCAATCCCCTTTTCTATAACCGTAGACTCAGACCTTTCAAAGGCAGTCTTCAGACGATCCACTTCAGCGTTCAGAGAGTCTTGTATCTTTTGGGCCTCCTTCCCCTTCTCGATGAGGGGCAGTCTCCTGAGAGTCCAATCAATAAACTGGTGTATAGTAAGGATGCCCTGCAAAATAGAATCAAATATATGAGTTCAGGCGTTAATCAAATTCAAGGCAGAGGTTACACTTGGAATATAAAAATATTTTTTTTACCTGTATAGATCTATGAAGGCAAAACTCGACTAACATAGTAGAATCTAAGGAATGATATAAGCGTTTGTCAGCATCGGTCGTAGCAGAGCCGATGGCATCCAGTGCCTTCATAATCTGGCCTATAAGGCTGTCACTGATTTTTAGCCGTTCCATACGAGCAGCCAAGGAATCATCAGAGGATATTGGGATGGCCTTTTGGGCTTTGATCTTCCTCTGATCCTCAGGGGCAGCGGTGGTGGATTTCCTATTCTTTGCGGCATCGACCTTAGATGTGCCGATGTTCTACTTTGGTGGTGGTGGGGGGGGGGGGGGGGGGGAGGCACATTGAGGCCTGCTTTCTTAACCAACTTTATGAGACTTGGGGCCGACATCTCTCAAATATCGTCATAGACGCCTTCTCGGCGTTCTGCAAAAATAAAGGTTTGAGTTAGAAATTCAGATACATTAAAATCAGAGGTACAACTTGTGGAGAAATAACACTTATGGCCCCCAAGGACAGTTTAAGAGAGGTAGTATGGGTCATTAAATGCTCTTATTTGACCAACCAACTATAGGCCCCCTGTTCTTGAAGGTCTTTAACCTTTTGTAAGTTGTCATGGATCAACCCAAGGTCGGCCTTAGCTGTAAGAGACACATTTCCCCACCTCAGGGGTGTCCTCAGATCGGATGAGGAAAAGGAGGCATGGGCCCCAAACTCCCAGGACCCTGAGATAAAGAAGTAGCGTGGCTTCCAATTATGGTTCGAGATTTGGGTAATCAGCAACATCTTCTTGTCAGACTTCCTATCTGGGAAGTGGCAGTAGCTGGGGTGGTTTCTTACAGAGGACGAGATATAAAATCCAGTGAAGAACCTAATTGGAAAGTATGAGTGATGGACTGCCTTCCAGACGACAATATCCCAAATCATCACCCTCCAAGCACTGGGGGATAATTGCGAAGGGTCCAGGTTGATGTGGGACAGGATGACCCTAATTGTTGGATGGATGGGGAGATGAAATTCTAACTTAAACATCTGCTCATACATGCAGATCTCCCAATCTCGGCCACTAAAGGCCCTCTCATCTCTCTGAGGTCTCCTAAGTTTGATAGAAGGACCTATGGAATAGAGGTGCCTAAAGTCTAAGAGGTCGTACTCTGTTACAATACTCTCTATCTCGACTGCCTCTGAGGTGTCAACGTCACTTTCATGACCATCATCCTCATCCTTGGTAACGTAAGCCTGGGCAGGTGTGGGAATACCAGTAGGGAATCTCTAAGTGAACTCAACTCCTGTGGCGGACGATAAAGGGACGACATTAATAGGTGGCGGAAAGTCCACACTAGGTCCTACAACTTCGACATCAGAGGAAGTGTGAGAAGAGCTAGTGCCATTATGGGATGAGACACGGCTCAAGACATCGGCTTGATCAGGGGCCTGATCTTGCCTTATAGATAAATCCATGGCCTCTTGGAAGGAATCCACAAACATAGGGTCTGAGGTGGATAACTCAGACTCAAACATTGGAGAAGGTCCAATCGGATCCTCGGATGGCTCAGCAACCTCGGTTGGCTCAGGGTAAACCACCTTCCGGGGTGGGGGAAAGATAGGTCTGAGGGGAAAGGCCTTAGGCCTACGAGCTTTCTCTTGGGCTTGTTCTATTTGCCTAATCTTTTCTAAGGTTTTATCCCTAAGAGAAGGGAATTCCTCTAAGAGTTAATAAAAAGGTCTGAGCATAGGAGGACGACCTTACACTTAGGACCCTAAATAAAAAATAAACAAATTGACTCAACTCAACTAAGGATCAATTTGGGATTTTTGAGCAAGAACAAGCAAGAGCAATCAAGAACAGTCAAGAACTGGGGCCATCGAAAAACTCAACAAGTCACTGAAAAACTCATACGACCACCAAAAAATGCTAACAGTCACCGAAAAATACAAGAAACAGAGAAATATGGCTGTAAATGGAAAGAGGGGATGAAGATTGTACCTGAGGGGGTGAAAGATGAAAAATATGAGGATTAAAAACAATAAAAACTCAAAGATCTCAGTTGCAAAGAAGCTCTTGAAGAGAGAGAGGACACAGGAAACTCACGCAGGAAAATGAGAAGAAATGAGAAGGAAATGGGGTTTAAACACCCTAACCCATGTACACGCACCCCAAGGCCCATCAGTGCCTTGGGTTCCTAAAAGGAAACCATCATTGCACGTTCCCAGCACGCTACCTACTACAGTTTTTAACACTTGTCAAAGGAATATTGGCACATCGGCCTCAGAGCTTCATACCCCATAGTCACCTATTTACATATGTAACTAAGGGCTATGGGGTGATTGATATGCCCAAAGTATACCGGGAAATTCAAAGACTTCAACCTCAACCTATATGATAGCCGAGGTAATAGAAGCTCGAGATTACCCGTCAGCAACATCGTCCGATTGAAGGTTGACTACAGCCGATGTTCCCTCAAGTGCACAAATCACCTCGACTAGGAATAAGTCGAGATCAACAAGGATCTTGGGGCTAATTTTTTATCAGGTCGAACACAGCCGACATTGCCAGCACCACCTCAATTGAGCCTTGGCTAATGACCACATAACACATGGTGTCGGGCACAACCGACGTTACAAGTATCAAGAACCTACAATAGCCTCATAGTTTCAACCAACCACCAACAATGTCAAACATCGGCCCTGGTCAACGTCAGACATTAAGACAACCTCGACTGACCACTTGGATGAGGACATCATCATATATTTATCTCAACAAAGCAAAGGTCACTCCTCAACCTCGTACTCATCCAGCCCGAGGTTGGTACCAATCAAAGACGGTCGAGCATTTGCACTCATAGTCTCCTTGGAAAACGTGGACAAATCTATTATAACTGAATGATTCCCTCCACGTGAGGTAATATGGAGGTCATCATTACTTAGTTGAGATCATCTAGGTGTCATTCTGTCACTAGTTGGATCATCATTTACATGCACATTACGTGCTTGGGGGTATATTACACCCCCCAAGCACTATATATGGAGGTCAACCTCTACCTTGTAAAAGGATCCAAAATTACAACCCTAGCTGAAACTCTGTCATTTTTCACAATGGAGAGAGAGAAAGCTTGAGAGATTGTATCCATGACCATTAGTACCTTATTTTAGTGACATTACTCACACTCACAGTGGACGTTGGTCAATTTAGGCTGAACCACTTATATACTGGTGTTCATCCTCTTCTCCTCACCTCACTCTCTTATATTTGATATACTCTTGTGGTGCCATAGTTATATATCAGTTTGAGCTTGCAAACACCTTACCTGGTGGTGCTATTTCCAACATCGTTAGTCGCAATTATTTTGATGAAAAAATTGATAAATCCTCGTGGATTCGACCCGTACTTACACTCCATATTCTACAATAGCTCGTGCACTTGCGGTATTTTATATAATTGGAAACAAGTTTTTGGCGCCATTGCCAGAGATTTGTTCGATAATTTTTTTTAAAAAAAGGTGGTGACTTTCGGGCTAGTTTTTTTTTTTACTTTTCGCATTTTGTTAGTAAAAATGTAAAAAAAAAAGATGAAAATTAAAAAAAAAATTCAGCAGCTAATATTTCTATTTTTTTAGTTACTAAAATAAAATTCTGATTTAAGTTTTTTTTTTAGAAAATAGCACTTTTAGCACTAGTTTATCACAAAAATGCAAAAAAAATTGAAAAACTTGAAAACAAATATTTTTTAAGGAAATTTCCATATTCATTTTTTTGAGTTTGTGGACCCTAAAATTTTTTAAAAAAAACCCACTTTTTTAATTCTGAGTAGTAATTATGTTTTTTTCCTTTCGAGTATTAAAAAAACTTTGTTTCATAAGTGTGCTTTATTTTTTTTTGTATTAAATACACCACTAGTGCGTGTGTCGTGTTTTTTTTCTTCTACTTTCTTGATTTTTTTTGTGTGTCTCATTTTACGTTTGGTGTAGTTTTTTTCCCAGTAGCGCATTAAAAAAAAGAGAAACAAGGGGGGGCAAAAGTGAAGAAAAATTCTGAAAAAGTGTGCAACGGTGTGCCAATGTGAAGAAAACTTGTGCAATCTTGCCACGAGCACAAGGAACTATCGGGGATGACTGAAACGTAGGCGGCATTTATCTTCTATCGACATCAACTTAAACTTGAGCCCGACGAAAATAAGTGACCATAAAAAGTTCATGCCGAAAGTACATTTTTGTGTGCTCTTATGAGATTTAATTTCGAATTTAATTTAACACATTGCATAAATTGACTTAAGGGCAAAACCCATGTGAGATAAGATGGGGATTTCATCACCCTTTCTTGGCCCGAAAATCACTAAATAACCAAGCATTTGCATATCTCGATCCATCATATTTAATTTAAAATCAAGTAGACCTTGGTCTTAGGATATCACATAGCTCATAGAAAATCTTTTATCGAGGCTAGAATTAAAAGCTACTCCAATGCGAACTTGTCAAATCGATCTAGTTTCTCCTCGTCTAGGATTTGTGGTTTTTAATGTGTCTTTGTACCGACCACCAACTTGGAGGAAAAGCGATATTTGAGGCGATAACCATAGTTGGTCGTCTTTTAATTCTCCCTTGTCAAAGAGTAGGAGTTTTCTAATTAGCGAGATTAATTCAGAGACCCATGTTGTCATCGATTAATCCCGGGAAAAACTAGTTTTAAAAACTGAAATTCCCCTCTCCTAAATGAGATAATTTAATCTACTCTGTGTTAGCTAGGAATTACGTGGTTTGAGTCAATTTTTTTTAATTTTCTTCACATAAAAAAAATCGATCATAAAAAGAAGGGTAAAAAAATTGAGTGAGATCAGTGTATGCGAAGTTGGTTTCGAGTCATACCGGTCATTTATCGAGTGTGGGGTCTAGAATTCTCGATACTTACATAGGTAGATTTTCGATATTCACAAAGTTGGGAGATGAGTTAGCGCCACGTACCCTTAGATATTACCTTTATTTGACTAGGTAGAATCAACTTTCATGCATATGTCTACCCGATCACACTACGAATAATTTCTTTTTCCATCATGGAACAATACAAATGTTTCTCGTGTTTCGAGGTACCGACAAAGAGGATACCTATCTTTATATTCAGGAATTCGAGGAGATATGTGAGACCATTAAGTATCAACAACTCACTGATGAGATTGTCAAACTTAAATTGTTCCCATTCTCGTTGAAGGATAAAGCTAAGAGTTAGTTTAACTCGTTAACACCCGAATCCATCATCACTTGGAACCAAATGAGTGTCACCTTCCTGCAAAAATTCTTTCCCAACCAAAAGACGACGTCGATAAGTCATTCCATCAACACTTTTAGCCAAAAGGAGGGAGAAGCCTTATGGATGTATTTGAAGAGATTAAATAACTTGCTACTGCAATGTCCGCACTATGGGATTGAGATGGGATGCCAAGTCCAAATTTTGTATGAGGGGTTCGATTGCAATTCTCGAACTATGCTCGAGTCACTATGTAACAGTGATTTTCTCGAGAAAAGTGAGGTCGATGCGTGGATCTTCCTATAAGCCATAGTGAAAAAGTCCTAGTGATGGGCACCCAATAGAGAATCCAGGTCCACCACATCCAATGAGGGTTTCGCTCACCAAGTCGAACAAAGTTATGATTTAAATACCAAAGTGGCCACATTAGCCCGACGTTTATAAGCTTTAGAGATGATTAAAGAGGGCAATCGAGCCGCACCTACGGTCGTACAACATGTAGGTTCCCTTATGTGTATACTTTCCATGCATTCAACTACTTAGTCGAAAATTATCCTGCCCTTCCGACCCACAAGGCACGTACCAAGCAAACCAATGCCCTTTACCAAAATAGTCAAAAGTATGACCCATATTCTAATGCGTACAATTTGGGGTAGCGAGGCCACCCCAATTTTTCATGGTCCAAGGGTCAATACCAAGAAAGTGGAGGTTACTCTTCTGGTAACCCACCTTCAGGTTTCCAAAAGAATGCCCCCGAACCATCATATCCTTCATCCTAAAAAATTCAATCTTTAAAGGATATAATGAATTTTCTCGCTCAAAGGACCCTCCAATTTCATCAATCAACTCAAAGTTTCCTCCAATCCACCCAACAAAGCTTGCACGCGAACACTCAATCCATAGCCAAACTCGAGGTTCAAGTGAGCCAATTAGGGAATGCATTTAATGAGAGAATCAAGGGAACATTCTTGAGTTAACCTGAGCCCAATCCTAAAGGTAACATACCTAAAGTTTAATATTTTGTGCAAGATAACGTCGATACATCATAAACCCAAAAGGATATCAAAACCATCATCACACTTAGTTACGGTAAGGAAGTAGAAAAGAATGTCTCAGCACCCAATGAGAGTTAATCCGAAAAACGTAAAGAGAAAGAAGACCCACATGTGAATCCAACTTCCTCCCCACCGTTCGAACCATCTATAGAGACCTATGTTCCGAAATCTCTATTTCCCCAAAGATTGGTTCCCCAAAAGAAAAAGGCGCAAGTTGAAAAAATGTTGGAAGTATTAAAGCAAGTATAAATCGATATCCCAGTGCTTGATGATATATAACAAGTTCCGTCCTATGCTAAATTTCTGCAGGACCTTTGTACCTTCAAGAGAAACATCAACGTGCCGAAGAAAGCTTTTCTCACCGAGCAAGCTAGCTCGATCATTTCCTATATAACTCCCATCAAGTATAAGGATCATGGGACGCCAACGATCTCTATTAAGATAAGGGAGCATCACTTTGAGAAATATCTCTTAGACTTAAGAGCTAGCGTGATCCTTCTGCCATATACCGTGTACGAAAAACTAGGTTTGGGGGAGTTAAAAGCCACTAAGATGACCTTGTCCTTAGCCGATCGATCCATTAAGGTGCCTAGAGGTGTTGTAGAAGATGTATTGATTAAAGTGGGGGAGTTTATTTTTCCGGTAGACTTTGTAGTCTTAGACACACAACATGTACTAAACTCATCCACATAAATCCCGATCATCCTCGGTCGACCTTTTTAGTCACCTCCATTGCCGTTATTCGATGTCGTAGTGGGCAACTAAACCTATCATTTGGGAACATGGCCATGGATTTTAATGTTTTTAATTTAGAGAGGTCATCGTCCGATGAGGGAGAGAATGAAGTCAAGTACATTCAAGAAGTGAATGATGTCACTACTCCACGGGATAGTGACACGATCGATCTACGTGCTTAACCACCTGACTTGTCTATAGATATTAGTCATGAAGATTTTGAGGAAGAATTCAATCCAATTGATGGGGATCTTAAAGTTAAAGTCCAATCGTTATTGGACTCATTTCGTTACTTAGAGAAGAGAGACTGCGACAATATGATAGATCAATTTTTTATCTGTGAAAAAACGCCCGATCCTTTTAAGAATATGCTGGCATGTGAGGTTTTAACTATTAGTGATGAGATTGAAAAAATCATTCGAGCATTTCCACCTAGTGACTCATGTTTTGTTATACCGCATTGTCTTGTTCCACCACGTCCACTTGTGTTATTTGAGTATTTGGATGAGATTGAGGAAATGAGTAGAGGATCATCCGATTTATTTATTCATTCTCGAGTTTGAGGGAAGCCTAGGCTTAGTGTGCCATTCGAAATATCGTTATGATAGTCTATGTAAGGCTGACCATCTCTGTAATAATGTGATTGCGCATCTTGTTAATTTCACTCACCACATTCATTATGTGCCTTCATGTGTATACTTTGTGGATTGGGTTGACTCCCAATTGTTCAGACTTTTGATTTATGATGCAATGAATGTGAGATCGATGGGAAGTTAGTAACGCAAGTGGAAATTCACTGGTAATATTATCCTTTTACCTTTGTACTTTATTTTCTTTGTCCATTTATCTAGTTTGAGCATACATTGAGGACAATGTAAAATTTAGGTTTGGAGGTAAGGATGGTATTCTTGAAAAAAAATCAGAAAAATTTCAAAAATCTAAAAAGATTTTCAATATAATTGAGTTTTGAAACGATTTCTTAATAGATAATTAATTCATGGATCTCTCAACTTATGAAAATTTATACACATTAGCCGTATAATAAGATCGAAAATGGATATTGAGGCGAAAGTTAATATGATTAATGAATAAATGTGTAGATTTTAGCCCAATGAGAGTTTTGTGTTATTCATCATTTTAGAGAGATTTAAATCAATCCGAGTTAAAATAAATCAAACTTTCCTTCAGTGATAAATTTGTTGATGATCTCAAATTCGTTATTTTATTCGAAAACTGAAAATAAAAAGGCAAAGTGTGAATCTAAAGCACTAGAAGTCTTAGTAAGTCATCTTGAGACACAAATGAACTTAATGAAACTTTAGAAATGAGATTAGGCCATAATTTGAAAGTCCAAAATTAAGCCTAAACTCCAACCTTTTTTACATTATTCCATTGCAAGCCTATTTAAGCCAAAAAGAAAATAAGCCTTTTTGTTGAAAATCCATTATTCTACCTAACTCCAACTGGGAGTTTAATGTCCATAAAAAGAAGCCATATACATTTTTTGAGAATACTAGGGTGGAATTAAGCAAAAGAAAAGGAGGATGCAAGAATTATGTGAAAAGGTGGGAAGAAAGAAAGAAAAAAAAAGATGAAAAAAGTTGAAAAGAAAAAGGAAAGAGAAAAGAAAAATGGAGGTTAGAATAAAAAGTTCCTTAAAGTCAAATTACTAAAAAAAACCCTCTATATTATCATAAATTTGAACTTCAAAGTCATTCTATCCAAATTCGAGCCTACAATACAATCAAAGAAAGTCCTAATCGATCTCATGTGAAGTTAGTTATAGTGTGGACAGAAGATGAATATGATCTATTGTGCGATTCAATATTTTTCAAAAAGTAATCAATTTTTCATTCATGAGATCATATTCATCCATTATAAAAATTCCATTTTTGATTATGTATATGTGAAATTTGTTCACCTAAATTTACTCTTTTATTCACATATACCGGGAGGAAATAACCCATTTTCGAGTGTTCGATTGAGAGAGCATCCCGTGAGATTTGGAAATCAAAAGAAACTTTCGAATAAGAAATATAACGATAAAATCTTTTGAAATGGAGAGTTATATTGGCTATACACACATACACAATACGTTGAGATTGAAAAGTGAAATTCTACAATATTTATGAAGTTGTATTTAAACTTGGTTATATTACTTTTGAGTCTTTTGTATTGAGTCAAGTTTTTGAATTTTGTGGGTATATTCACTGCAAACCCTCCCGAGACAAAACTCATCCACTAGGTTAACCTAGAGGTTTAACGGCTTGTTGCACATGCTAAGTGCAATTGTGATTCCTACGAAAGTGAGTTAGATTTTTAAATTTTAGTTTTGCTCGAGAACTAGTAAAGTTTAGATTTGGGAGTATTTGATGAGTGAATTATTTTGTATGAAATATGCCTAAATTTATTCCTTGTTAGGCCCTTTGTATTATAAAAAATTTGCTTTTATAGTCATTTTCGTAAAATAAAAGAAAAATACAAGTTTGAATAGAATTTGAGTTAAAAATGAAATTCTAGTATTTCAGGGGTGAACTCATAATTTTCAAAAATTTATGAACATGAAATTAATTTTTAAATATTTATCCATACAAAATAAAGTTCTTTATGAAATTTGGTTGAATTCCGGATTAAAATAGAAAAGTTATGAATTTCGGGAGCTAAAATGCAAAGAGGGGTAATTCCATAATTTTTAAACATTTATGACCCTAAATTTTTAAATATTTTTATTTTGCATTTTTACAGGTACCCCAGAAATTTAGACAACAAAGGAGTCGATGTGTGAAAATTGTCAGGATACGTCGCGACGCGACGCGACACAACACGTCATGGTTGACACAACTGGACTAAATATTTTTTTATAAAATCTCTCGATGTCCGTTGAGGCCGTGCCATATCTTTTCGGAAGGGTCTTGACAAGAATCACAACTTTGAAGTTCGGATGAAAATGAGATTTTGAAGTTTTGGAGGTGAAAAATGCGATTAAAGCTGGTGCTATGAATAGTGACGTGAATAGTGCCAAAATTGGGGATAATTATTTAAAAAAAAGACTTCTTAATGATCTCCATCCCTTCCCAAGAGTTCATGAGATAATTATCAGCTCTAATACAACCAATCAGGAAGAGTCCCACTCCATCCAAATACCCTACTCTAAGCCTATAAATAGATCTCTTGGGCTCATTAATTGAAAAAAAAATTAGAGAACCATTTGAGAGAGTTTTTGGTTCCTTTATTTTGAGAGTATATTTTCTTTGAGGGCCAAGAATTAGTTTGTGGAAGAACTTTTGTCAAGATTTAATGTAAGACACGATTATTGTAAGTTTGTTTCATTAATGAGAATTAATATTCATTCTTGCATGTTTGTTTTGTCTTCAATTATGCAAGCTTAACTTCTTGACTAGGACTAGGTGAAATTTATCATGTTTGATAAATATTGTGCATGATTTAAATTCGTCGTTGATCCCAATATGTGCTAAAGGTGTTAAAAATTCGGTATTCATTTAAAACGACACGAGAGTGTGTTACCTTCGGTTTTGTTAAAAAAAATTATATTTTTATTTTTAAGTGTGAGTACTTTTTGGTGGATTATGTTTGCACTCATTTGTTTTGATAGTCCATGCTTAAAAACTACACTTTTAAATTTAAAAGTGAACATTTTAAGGGGATAGGGATTTTAGCCGTCTAAATTATGGTACGTAAAATTTTATTTTGAACTTAACAGTATTATTTTCGGAATTAAATCCGACGAGAGTCGGTTTAATTTGAGTTATAAAATTGGAAATGACGAGTTTTAATTAGTTCATAGTACTAGTTGAAAGTGATAAATGGGTCCAACATCCTAGTTTTCTCACATACTAGTTTGTATTTCGTAGTCCCACTTTTTTTTATTATTGTTAGCATAGTTTAATATTACATCTCTTTTCTACACCCATTTATTCTAGTTGGACCGTCGCAATTATTTTGACAAAAAATTGATAAATCCTCATGGTTCTACCCATACTTACACGTGCTATTCTACAATAGCCCGTACACTTGCAGTATTTTATAAAATTAACAGCAAAGATCTTAGTAAAAGAGAGGGTAACGAGGGAAAAACTCTATGGCTTAATAAAATATAGCCATATGTATAGTGACTATGCATTGAGTTAAGCATTTGTTGAGCAATGCATTAAGAGACAAATCGCTTTGACATGCCGTTTGGGGATATGACCATCAATCTTGATGACGTAGCTCAAATACTCTAAGTACCTCTAGTTGGTGACCCATTATTTAGCCCAAACATTGTTATTCCTGATCAAGAGGCAATTAATTGTCGAGCGTTATTGACTTAGTAATTGAGTGAATGGGAGTGAGCAAGGCCGATGTTGAATTAGAGTGCAGTGATTCACGTGCAGTCCACTTAAATCAGATCACTGTGAATTTTAAGGAAAGAGCCAAAGATGAGAATGTCGCCCCAAATGTGAAAGACCATTGTGCGCGGGCTTGTATACTCTACATTATCAGATGCACTGTTTTCCCTCATTAAGATGAAAAGTAAGATCTTTGTCTATTACCTGCAAGTATTAAAGGATTTAAAAAAAGTTGGCCGACTTGCTTGGGGAATGGGAATTCTTCCTCACCTGTACAGACAACTTAACTTTTCATCAAGATCTAGTGTTAAGAAAATGAGCGATTTTTTATCCCTACTGCAGGTAACAATAATTAAAATTTCATGATATATGTTAATTATACATATAAGTAGTAATTAATTTCATGTTATTTTGTACCCGTATGATGTTTTGCAGTCCTAGACTTATGAGAACTTTATCGGGTTAGGGGCATGCTACCACATGGAGTTCAATAATATAATCCCCATAATTGGGTGTTGGGCATTTCAATAATCCTCTCAATAAAATGCCTTCCAATATCTGATTAAATATAAAGAATGACTCAACGATATGTCGGCAGGGAATGTAAGTGTTTTTAAATTATTTTTGCAATTAACTTTGGGAATATTCGTATCCTAATTATAAGTTTGTGCGTAGGTGTTTTGGGATCCTTATAAGGATGCCATGGAAGCATACCCATTCCCGAATGTTTCTTCGAATAGTGGCATCATCATTTTCTTCGAATAGTGGCATCATCATTTTCTTCGATGTTGCCGCGCCATTTTATCCCGAAAGATGTCTTAGATAATTCGGCCATATTCAAATCATTCCCCTGCAACCCAAGGACCCCATTAAGGGACAAGAGGGGAAATTTTTTTTCCAGACACTACACCAAATCATGGGCATGGTCACGGCTTGGGAGTCACAGCCCAGATCCATGACTAGCTGGTCACGACCTAAAGTCATGACCACATCAAACATTGGCGTGACCAAGTCCATGACTCAGTGTCGTCATGGATCCTCTTGAATGTGGTCATGAACAAAGTACGTGACCACTATGGGGACCAATAGCCGTGACTAGTGTGTAACCATTATGGTGACAAATTCGCGCCAAAGTTCCCTCCAAGATGGTCATGGATATGGTCACGGTCCAAGATCTTGACCACCAAACAAAATACACACCGACCTGGTCATGACTTTAGGCCGTGACTATCCCAATTTAGTAGTCACGGCTTTGGTCCATGACGATGTTCTTGTTTCCAAGCTAACATGTTAAATTTTAAAGGGGTCATGGCATGTGGTCACGGATGAGGGCTGTGACCAGCATCTTTATACTAAAAACCCAAAACCAGTTTTCATATTTCCATAAAAAATTTCCAAAGCCTAACTTTCAATCTCAATCTCAAAGGTAACGCTTAAGCCCTAATTTTTTTTATTCGGGTCTTTGTGAATTTGTATAAATCTGTGTATTTTTATGTGTATGTGTGTATTTATATATATGTGTGTGTGTATACGTGTGTATGTATTGTGTACTCTGTGTGTGTATTGTGTGTGGGTATAAGAGATAATTTTTTTTACAAAAAAATGGAAAGTAGGTATATATAATTATACCTAGGTGTATATATATATATATATAATTTAAAAAAAATGGAGAAGTAGGTATACACATATATTAGGAAGATCGAACTAACCTAATTATAAATTGCCCTAAATTAAATTTCTCTAAATTGTAAATATTAGGAAGATTGACTTACACACATTGTATATATTAAATGTTGCCCTAAATTAAATTACACACATTGTATATATTAAGAAGATCGAACTAACCTAAATCAAACAAGCCTAAGTGTAAATTGCCCTAAATTGTATATAGGGTAGTGATTATTCAAAACCTATATCAAACTAACATAACTAGTTAATGATTCATTATAGCCATTACTTATAGGAATCATATTCACGCCCTCGTTCATTTTTCTCAGGAAAAATGAGTCACGGTGATAATAAATGGCAACAAGAATGGGAGAGGTTGCAATTGTAACGCACTCGTACATCTTTCATTTAGGAGCCTCATTCAGTGGGTACTCTGGTTTATTGGTATTGGAATAGGAAGATCGAATAATTTAACTACCTTGTAAACCATGGAGTTCATCTTCAGCAAGAGTACTTATTCAACAATATTATGTTTTCCCTATTAGAATGCTGAGATGAAGCTATACAATATATATTTTGTGTACATAATCCTAATAGAGCACTGACCTTGCATACGCTGTTAGAGAAGGGAGAAAAAATTCACCCATTATGGATAGAATTTCTTACAAAGAGCATTGACGAAGACTGTGATGTCTCGCCACATATACTCGTCAAACTCAATCTTGCCAATAGGCTGAAGAGGATGAGATTTCGAGTTCATGTCACTGACATCTATGTATCCATTATAAAGACGCTTCCTCTTAATTGGCCATGTGCAAAAATCAATAGGTTTTTAAAAGTAAATCCCAACTGGATGGAGATCAAACATATTGAACTTTTATTAAAGTCTTACCATGAAAATGTCAAGTTTGACATGCAAAAATGGTATCAGGAAAGCTAGCAAGACCACTTATTATTCGAGAAGTTGCAATCAATACCCGTATCGTGTCCACGGGACTGTTGGAAGGATTATATGGACTGGTTCTTGACCATGTTCCCCCGACTATCCAGAACCCTGCCTACCGTCAGTCCAAATCAATAAAAACATCACTGGTAAGGATTATATTTCTTTTAATTTTTGTAATTTATCGAATTCTCATACATAAATGATATTCACTAGGTGGACAAAGTACGTAAAGCGATGAAGTTGCCGAGGAAGAACATGGAAGAAGGCGTTGCTGCATATTCCATTACATTGCTTGGGCGGAATCAATAAGCTTACCAAATACTAGTGGCAGCAATTGGGGTGGGTCACTAGATTAACATTGAGGCACAGGGGAAGAAAAATAAAAAAAAATCATGGAAGAGAGCATGATAAAGGGAAAAAGAAGGCAAAGGGGGGTGAGGGAGAAAAAAGAAAAAGAAAATGAACTTTGAAATGTAAGAGGGGGTATAATTTTGTAATTTATGATGGGGTACAATTGTGTAATTTGGATTATTATTTTTGGTTTTGGATTATTAAAATTTGTTGGTTGATGTAGTTGGAATATTAATATTGGTTACTATGATGTATTTTATTGTTAAAATTATTTTAATAGAGTGGGTTTCATTTTTTGATGAAGTTTAATTTCATGTTGGTTTTGGTTGGTGTTGTTTCATTTTGATGTTAATAGTGACTATGGTTGGTTTTGGTTGGTGTAGTTTCATTTTGGTTGGTGTAACTTTGATGTTGAAGTTGGTTGAAGTTTAACTTCATGTTGGTTTTGGTTTTGGAGGAAGTTTAATTTCATGTTAAGGTTAGTTCGGGATGTATACAACGACATAAATAACATTACTCGACATGAAGGTGTGTAATTAAACTAGCTCTAGAATTGATTAACCGAACTATTTGGTATGAATGCCCCGGATGTAACACCCCGTATTTCTAAGCATTTAGAACATAATTAATTTACTTTTTTTAAATTACATGTGTACTGTAATTTAATTGAATTAAATAACTATGTATTTATTAAATATTAATCGGGAGAGAGATAATGATTAATATTTATGGAATAAATTTATTAAGTGAGTAGTAAATAAATTACAATAATTATTATATGTAGTAGCGAGTGATATTGACGTGACTATATTATATGTCAACCGGGAGTCATGTGTTGACAATTTTGAGGTCGAGATAGGAAATTTATGTAGAGTGACTCAGATGGTAATTTTGAGGTCACAGTTGATTCCGTATGGGTCGAGGCAATTTTAGGCCAACCCGACACCATGTGAGGGCGTTTCGATCATTTGGGAGAGTAGGGTAGAAGAAACTCCAAATTTTAGAGTGTTATATCATCCCCTTTAATTTAGAGGCTAGGATTACAACAATCTTAAGAGAGGAGAAGCCATAGGAGAGAAATGAGAGAAGAAACTAGGCCATTCCACACCTTTTCGCATCACCAACATTGTCGAATTTGTGTTTGAAGAAAGGAAAGATAAACCTCATCACCTTAGAACGGAATTCATGACCTGCTATATCAAGGCCACTATTTATCTTGCAATTATTTTTATCATGTTATAATACTGATCTAGTGTAAGGTTGAAATTTCATGATTTAAATAAATTCTTGGGAGTTATATAGGTATCATCCATGATTTAGGATATAATTCATGTTAGAATTAATCCTTTCACTTTGATATTACAAAATGAGGGAGTATGTGATGAATATCTTAAAATAAATCTGGGTATATTGAGTAGTTTTCCTAAAGATTTGATGTCAGTATTACATTAGAAATTTTCCTTATACGTATGTTTAATAATTGGGTATGTTGTATGGGAATTTGGGAAGGTTTAATGAAGATTGAGATTGATAAAAATGATGAAAACCCATAACAGTGAAATAAAGAGGAAGGCCTTCTTGCAGCGAATAAATTCGGCTCAGAGATCGAATTGATTCGGTTGCCCAGAATTGGCCAGTTTCTTTTCTTTATGCCCTGAATTCATAAATAATCAACAGGGGGACTTTTGTATTACTCTTAAATTATAGGGAAGGACTAAGTGAGTTCCAGTAGACCTATAGTGGGGATTTGGGTTAGCCAAAATGAGAGAATTCAGGCTAGGACATATCGGGCATAATTTGAAACTTAATGAATTCGCGAGAATTTGAATGGGTCAAGGAGATTATGAGTGAACCTAAGATCAGACCAATAATAGAGAGATATTGTAAATACTACAAATACTTAAGGGATAAGTAGACCCTTCGGGCAATGATAGATATTCGAAAACATGCGATAAGAATTTGAATTGTAAATCGATAGTATGTTGAGTATTCGAGGGATATATACTATGTACAGGTTATATTTGTAGGTTGAGTGTATACTTATACTAAACATACTTATAGTTTGTGCGTATGACTATTATGTTCTTTCATATGTGTTAACATACCTAAGCTGCCTGCTATCACAGAGGTCTCGCACAGTGGGCGATCCCACCTTAGCAATTCCAGTGAGGTTTGGAGGAGTGCCCCTGGACATAGAACATAGGGATGCTCACTATTTACGTGTACAATAGTGATACCAACGTGTCATTTCGATATGATAGGTATATACATAGTCCAAAGGCTTATAAGTATGTTCGTCTCCCATATGTGTTGATTTGATTTATTGTTTGAGGCGACATTCCGAACTAATAGTCCTTGATAATGGTATGCGAGGTACATGAACTGGTAGCACAGTATGCATACATTGCAGTGGCCGTTCCTGCGATTCCTCAGTAGTATATATATATATATATATATATATATATATATATATATATATACTTGTTTGATTAATCTACTTTTGTGTGATGGTAGAAAATATAGATATTGTATATCTAGAGATAACTTAAGTAAGAGAAAACTTAATTCGTGGCCCAATTAATATTAGATTTATATTGATTAATTTTTCTACGGTAGTGTACTATATGGATAGTACACGTGAGCTAAACCTGCAATGGTTTGGTAGATGATTACTATGTCTAGTTAGGTTGGGTAGCACAACTAGGTGAGCCTAGTAGGAGACATTAGGTGTGCACTATAATGGAGAGGTGAGGAACCCAAGGGAGTGTACGCGAACTAATATGAGTATATAATAACTGCTTTTAAAATGTAATTCAAATGCTTGATAAATGTTTTCAAAGGTTTTAGGCTCTGACCCTTGTCAAATTCATTTTCAAAACATTTTAGGTACCTAGCCATAGGGATGCTCAAATTGATGATTCTTTCTAGGGATGCGTACCTGCAGTACATGTGAAGGCTTGGAGGATTTGTGGAGATGCTTCAGTTATTCGTTCCTAGATTAGGATTTATGATCATTACTTCATTTGGGCATGTTGCCCCTTCAGTTGATACATTCTTTCACTTTTATTTATCATACTCTGTATTTGGATTCAGTTTCCTTTCTGTAGATTCATGACTTGGATGGTTTTAGAGTCGATGGTTGATTCGACATTTATTTATATTATCTTGTGATGTTTAAGACATACACTACCATGTGAATGGTTTATATTGTTTTACTTCTGCATGTTTATATTGTTTAATAAGAAGATAAAATTTGGTACCGACTAAGTTAACTTAGGAGGTTAATAATTTAAAAAGTTTTCGACATTGATGTTAAGAATGAACCAAATGGATTCCAATTTTATTTTAGTAGAGGATTGATCACCCTATATTTAGATAAGCAGGGTGTCACATATGGTATCAGAGCATCTGATTGGAGTGTCCTTAGGATATGTACGACTTACTATGATTTCAACTTAGCATCCTTTGATACAGAGCCTTATTATTAGGACTGTTGCATTCATCTTTACGTGTTTGAGATTATATACTTCAGCTATGATTTTTTTATTAACTATCTTATATAAATCGATCTGATTTCAGTTGCCAACGAAGAGAGGATGATCGACTAGAGTAGTGGCCAAAGACGAAGAGAGGGGGGCTCAGCAAGAGCCAAAGGTGCCGCAGCACAACCACTACAAGGGATGGTGATAGTCGCAGAAGTATCCTCTATAGTGGCATATGTAGTTAACATAGCTTTGACTGCCATGGAAGTCCACTTTCCTCAGACCCAACCACAGCAGCTTGTGGCACCAGTTATCCAGGCCCATTCGGGGCCATCGGAGTGGCAGAGGGTTAGGGATGCTAAAAACACACTATATATTGACTTACTTGAGTCTATATATATGGGAGTTCCAACTTGTTTGGATATTGAAACAAAGTAGGTTAGTTTTTATGAGTTGCTCTATCTCTCAAAGGTTCAAGCATGAATGAAGAAATACAGTCCAAGAAAACCTCAAGATCAACCTAAAGGGAAGTTAATTCTATCTTTAACCACTATCGGATACTTAACACTGCATATTTTTTATTCCTATGTGCATATGTGATCTTTAAACACTTTAAATAATTTTTAAATCAATTTAATTCATTAACAACATTTTTTAAACATTTAAAATAATTTTTGGAATTATTAAAATTTGTTTTTTAAAAGTGTTGGGGTTAAAAGTTATATTTTATAAAGTGTTTTAATTCATTAGAAGTTAGCTTGGGTAGAATCTCAAAGTGCTACAGAATTTAGGGTGAGTTTGTAATTATTTTTAAAAACACGCGTTTTACTGCCAGTTTTCACTATACACGTATTGGCTCCTGAGGTTGTCAAATTAAGTTTTCTACAAGACACATTCCCCTCATATGATCTCAGTCCTTGGATGATATTTATCAATGACATTCATGTGTTTATTTTCAATCCCAATGTTACCTATTAAACCAATGAGATTAAGTTGTTAGCACCGCTCGTTGTAGACCATTAGATTGGCAGTCAATAAGTCAAACTCAATCTCAGCAGTATGATTCCCCAAGTCATTCAAGATCCTTCCATAGCCAGTACAAAAAATCTCTTAGTCTCATCCATTTGAGATTTTTTACATTCGTCCATCCTGAGAGAAAAAAAGAGAGAAGGGAGAAGAGAGAGGAAAAGAAAAGAGAGAAGAGAGAGAGAGAGAGAATAAACCCTAATCTTTATATCCTCACACCTCTGAGTGATTTTCCTTCACCCAAACACCATAACCTTCAACATTTCATACATCGGAAACCTAAAACTTGAGATTTAGATCCATTTTAGGGTTTCTGTGAGATTGGTGTTGAGTTTGTTCGATATTTCAAGACCTCTTCAAGTCTAAGTTTCTCTCAGAACTCATCTCTAAGAAAATTTTGAGTTTCACTGTTGAAACTTGAGATTTTCTAAAAGAGAATATCACATGATTACTTTTTATTCTCTTTTTGGATCTTTTATTTTAAATCCATTCTGTTTAAAAAGATTTTGAAAAATAAAATTCTATTTCTTCAAGGCAAAATCAGATCCTCAAGACATTTGTGTTTCTTGAATTATATTTCACATTTTGTGAAATAAAGTTGCATAAAAATAAATCGAGATACATATGACCTGGGCTTGTTTTAAAAGCAAGGTTGTTTTTCAGATCTGATCTTGATAAGAGGCTTATTTGAATCAGACTTTGCATGTTATATTGAACCTATTGATTTACAGGAGCTTGTTTGTATAAATAATTTAAGAGGGTGAGTTGCATAAATCTGCATTTAGTACACCTCACAAAAACATCCTCACACACGTACACTTAGTCACAGTGGTTCTGTTTAAGAGACTTGGAATTTGATACAGTTGCTCGAATCAGAATTCATAGAAAATGAGGTCAAGGAAAAGGCAAAGAAGCAACAACAAAAGATCAGTTATAGTTAGAAAACCTTTGGAGTGGAGTGGCTCATGTAGGTATAACGTTGAACATAGATTTAGGATCTTTATGTGATTGCTTAAGTGTTGTAACTTGATTCTTTATTTTAGTTGATTTTTTATTTTGTGCCGTAGATGGCACCGTGGATGTTTCCTTTGATTAAGGGTTTTACCACATTAAAATTCCTGTGTTATTTACTTTGAATGTTCTTAATTTATGTTGTGATTGGTACTGGATGTTGGACTTAGTATGTGGTTTTTAATTTCAAAAACTAAGGTAATTAACTACCAAATATAGAGTACATATGCAGAAAACAATTTTGAACACATCTTGTGTTTTTATTCGAAAAGAGTTTTGTCCAAAAAGTTTATTCGGAGTTTACTAAACTTATAACATTTTGTTATTAATCTGGTAAACGAGTTTTTCAAGTGGTATTAGAGTAAGAACATCTTTTGTGATCCTGAAGCTTTAGAAATTCTTTTCGAAACTTCTTTCAAAAATTCTAAATATGAAAGAAGGATCTGAGAAGTTTGGTAACCTCTCCAGACCACCACTTTTTTATGAAAATAACTTTTCATACTGGAAAGTACGAATAGTTGCTTTCATTCAAGGAACCCTTGGTGATGATGTCTGGGAAATGATGGAAAGAGGGTATGAACATCCTAATAAGGCTATCTTTGAAACTAATCCAATAAGTATTAAGAAACTTCTTGGTGAATTTACTAAGGAAGAGAAAAAGGCATCCCTAGATAATAAAAAAGGTAAGAATGATATATTTATGTCCATTAATGAACATGAATTCAAAAGAATATCCATATGTTCGACTTCTAAAGAGGCATGGGACACTCTTGTCACTGCTCACGAAGGTGATGAAAGAGTTAAGGCAGGAAGAACTCAAATTCTAGTACATCAATATAACAACCTGATAATGGATGACAAGGAATCCTTTGACGATTTCTACATAAGGTTAACTGATATTTTCACTAAACTTCATGCAAATTTTTTAACCTATTATAGAAAGGAATTTTTTTAAAAGATTCTTAGGACACTGCCTTCCAAATTTGACAATAAAAGATATGCCATTGAAGAAATAAATGACCCTAATATGACTCCTGAATTTCTCAGTAGTAAATTAAGGACTGTAGAATTGGAGTTAGACTTCAAAAAGCAACTGACCAGACATAACAAGAAACCCACTAGTTCTAATGTTGTGTTTCATCTAAAATGCATGTTCCTAAAATAAGTTCTTTGGACTTTGACCCTGACTGTTCTGATGACTGTCATTTGGATGACCTTGACAATCAAATAGCTTTTATGAGCAAGCATTTCACAAATATTTTGAAATTAAGAAATGTTGTAGCCTCTAAACAAGGCGACACAAATTATCAAGGAAATCAAAATCGCAGACCTCATGACAGAGATAATGCGAAACACTCTCATGAGAATAAAAGGACCTATGACAATAACTAACCTAAGACAGACCTGAAAGATGTGAAATGTCATAGATGTGGTAAAATTGGACGTTATGTTAGTAAATGTCTAACTAATTTTAGCAACAATAACAAGGCTAATGTGTGTAAAACTTAGGGAAACTCTAGTAATTCTGACGAAGATGAAACGGAGTCAACCCAGAATGATGAGTATTGTAACTCTTTCTTTGCCAAAATTATATACAATAATGATGATGCATGTCTACCTACTCACAAATTTATGTTTCCTATTAATATTGATGTTAATATTGCTCCTTTGATTGTTGAGAGTAATATAAGTGTGAGTCAAAGCATTAATACTATCGACAAACTTACCGTGTGCATTTTTCGAAAAGAACCAAGTAATCTTTTAGGGAACACTTCACACGATACGCTTAGAAAGTCTGATGATGATTTGCATGATTTACAGGAGTTATACACGAAAACGGTTAAGAAGAGTGCTCCTCTTAAAAAAAATGATAAACTCATTAACTGAGCGTATAGATTTACTTAACTAGACCATTAGTAAGAATACTGAAGATTATACTGCCCAATGTATTGCCCATGAGACCGAGATTCAAGAATTTACCTTAAAAATAAAAGATTTATCTAAGAAAAATCATGAGTTTGAACAAAAATATAAGGCCACCCTTATTGAACTAGATGAGTCTAAGAAAAAGGTCTCAAATGTGTTACAAAAATGTCAACACTTTAAAACCCAAGCTAAATCTTATGAGGAAATTATTGTTGGAAGCAAATTTGACTCTGAAGATAAGTTTGGCCTAGGTTTTAGAGAAATAGTGCAGACTAGTAAGACCAAAGTTTATCCTGAAAATGTTACTTTTATCAAACAAGGCCAAACTTGTCAAACGGTTTAAAAAGGGGAATCTAGTCTCAATGTCTCTCAATCAAAACATGATCAGTACAACCAACAGTCTAATTCAAATGGCTATGCCAAATATGTTTATCCACCCATTAGATACCAAAGACAAAAACTGACCAATGAAAATTGGGCAACTATATCAAGTAGAGACAAACCCATCTTTGAAGACTTTAGTAATAAAGTCAAGACCAACTCCCATCTGTACTTTTCTTACTGCGACGTTTTTGGCCACACTCTTGAAGAATGTTTTCAGAAAAGGATATATACACCTACCTACCTTAATTTAACTACTCTAGAAAAGGAAGAAATACTTATGTTCTCCCTAGACAGGCCACAAATAACTCTAACTATAAAAAAAAAAGGGAGGTTCCAAAACTAAGAAAAAACATGTAGAAAGACCCAACAAACCTTTTCTAAATCAAAAGGCCACAAATCTTTCAAAACTAGGCCTATTTGGATTAGAAAAGATGATCTTACCCTAGCTCAAGTGCAATATTGTCATTTCTGCTTTAAAGGAACAAAGCACTTCAACTTGATGGTATTTAGACTCCGGATGTTCTAAAGATATGACCAGGGACGAAACCAAATTAAAAAACAAGACAGATTTCTTAAGAGGTAGTTTCATGTTTGGAGATGGTGTTTCATCTCAGATCATAGGTAAGGGAACATTGAGTGAGAATGGGATTCCTGATCTAAATGATGTTCTCTTAGTTAAAGGCCTCAAAGCTAATCTCTTAAGTATATCTCAATTCTGTTATTCCAATCATACTGTTACTTTTTCAAAAAATGATTGAAAAATTATTGATGAAAAAGGAAACTGTATATTGATAGGAAACATAACTCAAGAAAACTGTTACACATTAATTCCTAAGTCTGCGTTTTTCTATGTTGCTACATTAGAGGATTCTGACTTGTGGTACAATAGATTTGGACATACGAATTTTGATAATCTTAGAAGATTAAGCTCCCAAGAAATAGTTAGAGGTTTACCCAAAATAAAAAATTCCTTCAATCCGGTATGTGGACCATGTCAGGAAGGGAAAATAAGTCAATCCCCTCATAAGAAAGTGAAGGATATCTTAACCACAAAACCTTTAGAACTTATCCATATGGACCTCATGGGTCCCTCAAGGACTATTAGTCTCTGTGGAAATAGTTATATCCTAGTTATAGTAGACGACTATATGCAATATACTTGGGTTGATTTTATGAAACAAAAATCAGATACCTTCGGTGAATTCCTAAAAATCCTTTGAAAATATAGAATGAGAAGCATGCCCAAGTATGTCATATTAGGAGTGACAGAGGTGGAGAGTCCAAAAACTCTGGTGTTACACTGCATAGCCATTGGCTATAAACACGAGTTTAGTGCTCCTAAAACACCTCAACAAAATGGCATCATTGAACCTAAGAATAGAACTTAAAAGGAAATGACTAGGGTTATGCTACACGCTAAAAGTCTTCCTAGATATTTTTGGGTAAAAGTCGTTCAAACCGCATGTCATATCATTAATCGTGTATACCTTAGGAAAAATTCCAAACTAACCCCTTATGAACTTCGATTCCACAAAAAGCCAAACATAAAACATTTTAAAAACTTCGGGAGTATTTGTTATGCCTATAAAGATAGAGAACAACTTTCAGAATTTGATACTTGAGAAGAGAAAGGAATATTTCTTGGTTATTACCAAAATAGTAGGGATTTTTGTTTTTTTAATTATCGAACCAAAACCATTATTGAATCCTTTAATGTAATTGTAGATGATACAAGTGTCGGGAGTAGTGCCAATCAATCATTGCCATAATATGAGGATGAACCAAATTTTCCAATTGAACCCTCACAAGACACTGATTCACTGCTACCCGAGAATCCTTCTGTACTCACTAGGGTTTCTAAAGACCATCCAATTGAAACTGTAGTTGGTAATCCTTCTAAACCTGTGAGAACAAGAACCCAACTTTGAAATGTGGCAGAATTTACATGTTTTATTTCCCTTTTAAGGAACCTAAAAATGTAAATGATGCCTTTTATGACTCTTTCTGGATCAATTCTATGCGAGAAGATCTTTTCCAATTTTAGAGTTACGATGTGTGGTATCTTGTTCTGAGGCCAAAAGATTCGACGATTATCGGCACACAATGGATTTTCAAAAATAAAACAAATGAAAATGGGGAGGTCATTAGAAATAAAGCTAGGTTGGTAGCACAAGGATACTTGCAGATAGAGGTAATTAACTTCGACGAAACTTTTGCACCTGTTATTCGTCTTGAGTCAGTTCGTCTCCTCGCCATATCATGTCACCTGCAATTCAAATTATTCCAAATGGACATTAAGTTTGCATTTTTGGATGGAATTTTGACTGAGGAGGTATAGGTAGAACAACCCAAAGGGTTTGTATATCCAACACACCCTAACTATGTCTTTAGGCTTGAGAAAGCTTTATACAGTTTGAAACAAGCTCCTAGAGCTTGGTATGACCGATTATCTACTTTTCTAATATCTCATGGATTTTTTCGAGGTGGAAACAATCAAACTCTATTGGTTAGGAACGAAGACAAACATGTTTTAATAGCAAAAGTGTACGTTGACGATATAATATTTGGATCCACTGGTTTTAAACAAGTTAAGAATTTCTTCGACATTATGCATGCTGAATTTCAGATGTCACTTATGGGTGAGCTTCAATATTTTTTTGGTCTACAAGTAAAATAATGTAGTGATGGTCTATTTATCACTCAATCCAAATACGTTGCAGAACTTGTTAAAAACTTCGTATTAAAAAACGTTAAACCTTCTAGAACACCCATGAGTACTTCGACAAAACTCTCTAAGGATGATAATGGGAATAATGTTAATCCTACTCTATATTGAAGTGTGATAGGGAGTCTCTTAATCTTACAACATCTAGAATCGACATTTCCTTCACAGTTTGTATCTGTGCTCGATATCAAAGTAACCCTAAGGAATCTCACTTATTAAGTGTGAAGAAAATTATTAAATATGTTAAGGGTACTTTAGAATTTGGAATTTGGTACAAAAAAGATACAACTAGTTCTATTGTAAGGTACACTGATGCCGATTGGGTTGTGTGTTCTGATGATAGCAAAAGCACGTTTGGTGCGTGTTACTACATAGGAAATAATCTCATTGGTTTGTCATGTAAGAAACATAATTGTATTTCCTTATCTAGCGCAGAATCTGAATACATAGCAACGAGTAGTTGTTGTTCATGAGATTATTGTATCACGAAAAATTAGTTAACCATGCATTGTGATAACTAGAGGGACATTAATATTTCAAAGAACCCAGTGCATCACTCCCGAACTAAGAACATTATGATTAGGCATCACTTCATCCTTGACCTTGTAGAATTCAAAGAACTCATAATTGAATATCTGAATACTCAAAAAGAGCTCGTGTATCTCTTTACCAAACCATTAGATAATCTACAATTTGAGTATTTATGAACAACTATAGGCATGATAACTCTGACTTAGTTTTCATCACAGTTTATCATAACCTCGGTTGTATTTCACGCATGATTGGTTTCTGATGTTTTAGGGTATGGACGTCTTTCAAATGACAAAAGATGCCTCCTAAGACTAGTTTATATAGGATACCCTTGATTCTATTTTTTATGATATATTTTGTGTTTGACTCTGCTTCAATATACTTGTTTGTCTCCATTTTTACCCCATTGTATATTTGAGAAAAGTTAGAGGAGAAGACCTTGAGTATTTACTGGGTGATTTATATATCGATTCCTATTCTAACTCAACTAACATGCCTTTCAGTGTTTACTTTTGTTAACAAACATCTCAGACCCGTTGTATAGCTTCTTATATATTTATAGGGTATTGGTATGTATTGTAGTTGAGTAATGTATTTGTTTCATCTTATTTTCGGTTCTAGGATGGGAATGGGTAGTTAGAACTTTTGTATAGGATAACTAGAATTTTTCATTTTCACCCACGAGTTCAGAATAATCAAGGGAATTTTGTCTATAATATCCAAAAGGGGAGATTGAGAACACACTATATATTGACTTACTTCAGTATATATATATAGGAGTTCCAACTAGTTTGGATATTGAGACAAAGTAGGTTAGTTTTTATGAGTTGCTCTATCTCTCAAAGGTTCAAGCACGATAAAGAAATCCAGTCCAAGAAAACCTCAAGATCAACCTAAAGGGAAGTTAATTATACCTTTAACCACTATAGGACACTTAACACTACATGATTTTTATTCTTTTGTACGTATGTGTTCTTTAAACACTTTAACTAATTTTTAAATCAATTTAATTCATTAACAACTTTTTTTAAACATTTAAAATAATTTTTGGAAGTATTAAAATTTGGTTTTTAAAAGTGTTGGGGTTAAAAGTTGTATTTTATAAAGTGTTTTAATTCATTAGAAGTTAGCTTGGGTAGGATCTCAAAGTGATAGAGACTTTAGGGGGAGTTTGTAATTATTTTTAAAAACACGCGTTTTACAGCTAGTTTCCACCGTACACGTGTTGGTTCCTGAGGTTGTCAAATTGTGTTTTTTATAAGACACATTCCTCTCATTTGATCTCAGCCCTTGGATGATCTTTATCAACGACGTGCATGCGTTTATTTGCAATCCCAGTGTTACCTATTACACCAATGGGATTAAGTTGCTAGCACCGATCATTGTAGACCATTAGATTGGTAGTTAATAAGTCAAACTCAATCTCAGTAGTAGGATTGCCCAAGTCATTTGAGATCCTTCCACAACCAGTATAAAAACGCTTTTAGTCTCAACCATTTGAGATTTTTGACATACGTCCATCCTGATAGAAAAAAAACAGAGTAGAGAGAGAAGGGATAAGAGAGAGGAGAATAAAAAAGAGAAGAGAGAGAATAAACCCTAATCTTCATATCCTCACACCTCTGAGTGATTTCCCTTCACCCAAACACCATAACCTTCAACATTTCATACATCAGAAACCTAAAACTTGAGAGTTAGATCCATTTTAGGGTTTCTGTGAGATTTGTGTTGAGTTTGTTCGATATTTGAAGACCTCCTCAAGTCTAAGTTTCTCTTAGAGATCATCTCTAAGAAAATATTGAGTTTCATTGTTGAAACTTGAGATTTTCAAAAAGAGAATATCACACGCTTTCTTTTTATTCTCTTTTTGGATCTTTTATTTTAGATCCACTCTGTTTCAAAAGATTTTGAAAAAGAAACTTCTATTTCTTCAAGGCAAAATTAGATCTTTAAGACGTTTGTCTCTTGAATCATATTTAACATTTTGTGAAATAAAGTTGTGAAAAAATAAACCTAGACACATAGGACCTTGGGTAGTTTTAAAAGCAAGGTTGTTTTTCAAATCTGATCTTAATTAGAGGCTTATTTGACAAGATAATTTGAATAAGACTTTGCATGTTTGACAAAATAATTTGAATTATATTTGAACCTATTGATTCATAGGAACTTGTCTATATAAATAATTTGAGAGGCTGAGTTACATAAATCTGCATTTAGTACACCTCATAAACACATCCTCACACACGGACATTTAGTCACATTAGTTCTATTTGAGAGACTTGGAATTTTCTAGAGTTGCTCGAATCAGAATTCATAGAAAAGGAGGTCAAGGAAAAGGCAAAGAAGTAACAAGAAAAGATCAGTTATAGTTAGAAAATCTCTGGAGTGGAGTAGCTCATGTAGGTATAACTTTTAACATATATTTAGGACCTTTATGTGATTGCTTAAGTGTTGTAACTTGATTCTTTATTTTAGTGGATTTTTTTATTTTGTGCCGTAGATGGCACCGTGGATGTTTCCCTTGATTAAGGGTTTTACCACGTTAAAATTCTTGTGTTATTTACTTTGAATGTTCTTAATTTATGTTGTGATTGGTATTTCATGTTAGACTTGGTAGATGGTTATTAATTTCTAAAACCTAAGGTAATCAACTACCAAATCTATACTACATATTCCAAATTTTTTTTTTGAACACATCTGGTATTGTTTTTCGAAAAGATTTTTGTCCAAAAATTTTATTCGGAGTTTACTCAACTTATAAAGTTTTGTTATTAATTTAGTAAAAATGTTTTTCAGATGCTTTCTAGAAGGGTCACGTATTGGAGTTCCAGGGAAGCTCCGATGCGATTATTTCTTGTCGGTGGAAGAAGGATTTGCATCACCATCTTCGTATAATTGAGTGAAGAGACACTTAAAAGCAGATCCTGGCCACTTTTAGGCTTGGAAGATTGGCCTTGTAGTAGTGGAAGTCTGTTACCAATTCAGAGGAGAGGGATATGATGCCTATTACGAAGTTTTAGGAGTAGTTTGATTGCAAATACCTACCATCGACTGTCCATATGACGATGAGGTGGAAGTTCATTGAGATAGTTTAGGGTGATCATTTAGTGGTTGAGTACGAGAAGGAGTTCATCCATCTGGATAACTTTGTGACGGGCGATGTGAACAATGAAGGGAAAAATAAGCTGTAGTTCATTGATGGACTTTCTTAGAGGATCAGGCAACACCTGATAGCTAACCCATCATTGAAGACTTATACAAAAGCCATCAATATTGCACTTCTATATTATCGGGATCATTGCTTCCATCTGAAGGTAAGAAAGAGAGTGGGTGAGATTGACCAGATCGGCAAAGCAGGAGGGAACGGTTCCACTAGGGTACCACAATATCAGATGGGTCGACACTAGGGGAAGGATTCCCGGTAGGGGGATCTAGCCAAGAGGTTCAGATTGGGAGGTTACCGACTTGAGGGTCAGGGTTTTAGGCAAGTCGATCAAGGTTCTCAATAGCAGAAGAAACATGTTCCCCAAGGCCACCAGTGTTAAGGGAATAATAGAGTAGTCCAGTAGGGTCGGGGCTACTAGGGTAAACATTGATAGCGCCAGGAAGTCCAAAGACGCAGAGACTTCCTAGGCCAGTTATTTATTTAGGGATAGACGAGCCAAAAGAAAAGGGACTTCCCACAGTAGGGGAGAGCACCGCAGTAGTAGGGTTCCTAGTAAGGGCAGTAGGCTGAATTACTTCCTGTAGCACCAACTTCACCAGCCCTACAACAGTAGGGACAGTTACAATATGGACGTGTTTATAACATTCGGGATGTATCCATACCTCCAGCACAGTAAATGCCACCAACAATAGAGGGTACATTTCCTATTCATGGGCTTAAGGGTAGGATTCTGTTTGATACCGAGGCATCACACTCATTTATTTCTGCTATATTTCCATGCAGAGTTGGCCTATTAGAGACAGTTGACAATCTAGTGTTATATACACTCGATTTGTGTTATAAACTCGATTTATAGAGGTGTGGATATTATGGTTGGGAGCCTGAGTTTAGCATCTCACCTTCTAGTGTTAGATATGGAAAGGTATGATGTCATCTTAGGCATGGATTGGTTGGCACGGTATAGGGTGATGGTAGATTGCTTCAGGAGGAGCATTATGTTCTCCATTTTGGGACAGGATATGTTCCTTGTGGAGATGCCTCTTCTAGTGGGAGGATCGAGCAGACACTAATATTATACTGAGAAGGAGACCTCACAGGAGGTGGTTATCTCTTTGGACTCAATTCCAGTCACTAGGGAGTTTGGATGTATTCTAAGAAATACTCGAGTTGCCACCTAACTGGGAGATTGAGATCATTATTGACTTATCATCGGATTTAAGACTGATTGCCTGAGCACCTTATCGCATGGCTCCTTTAGAGATGTGGGAGTTGTGGGAGCAGATTTAGCAAATCTTGGGGCCGGGTTTCATTCAATGGAGTACATCACTGTGGGGTGCGCCAGTATTATTTGTCAAGAATAGGGATGGTTTGATACACTTGTATGTAGACTACAGGGAGCTGAATAATGTCATGATATAAAATAAGCATCTGTTTCCTCGAATCGATGACCTATTCGACCAGCTGAGAGGAGCAACTTGCTTCTCTAAGATAGACCTGAGATCGGGATAGCATCAGTTGCGCATTTGAGAGGAGGATATACCTAAGACCCCTTTTCTGATGCGGTATGAATTGTATGAGTTCAGGGTGATGCTGTTTGGGCTAATCAATATGCCAACAGTGTTCATGGATGTCATGAACCTAGTTTTCAAAGAGTTCCTTGACTAGTTCCAGATCATATTCATAGATGACATTTTGGTCTACTCTCGTTCATAGGATGAGCACACAGAGCATACGTGTATGGTTTTGTAGACGTTACGGGACCATCAGTTGTATGCTAAATTAGAGAAATGTGGATTTTGGCTACCAGAGGTACAGTTTCTGGGCCATATTATGTTCGATAGGGGCATTACTATTGATCCATGTAAGGTATAGGTGGTGAGGGAGTGGGGATAACCCACAACATCGATTGAGATTCGAAGATTTATAGGTTTTATCGGTTACTATCGTTGCTTTATTAAGGGTTTCTCAAAGATTATAGATACTTTAATGAATCTTACTCACAAAGGAGTACCATTTGTTTGGAGTGACCATGGTCAGTTAGCTTTTGATGAGCTAAAGGACACATTGACTTTGGCACATGTACTTGCATTGCCTAGGGGAGGAATGGAGTATCGAGTTTATACGGATGCATGCTTACAGGGACTTGATGGTGTACTACAGCAGGATGGGAGGTCTATAGCTTACGCATCTTGTAAGATTAATCCCCATGAGAAGAATTATCCCACACATGACCTTAAGTTAGCATCGGTTGTGTTTTCCTTGAGGATTTGGAGGCACTATCTTTTGAGGGAGTAGTTTACTTTATTCACGGACCAAAAATAACTTCAGTATATGTGCACATAGAAAGATATAAATATGAGGCAGAGGATATGGTTAGAGTTTATGAAGGATTACCAGTTTGATATTCAATATCATCTTGGGAAAGATAATGTGGTGGCATACACGTTGAGCTTATAGCCTGCGGGGAAGATAGCAGAGGTCTGGAAGGCAAAGTGGAGTGAGCTTTGACGTGACGATGAGGTCGCTAGAGCTTGCATGTCAGTGTTGTCTATCACTCCCGAGATTGTTATGTGGTTGGTGAAAGCTCAGACAAGAGATTAGTTTTTTAGGGTAGCATACGCCAGTTATTAGCCGAGGGAGTAGAGTCTTATTCAATCATCTCGAAGGGAGTCTTTCCCTTTAATGGGAGACTCGTTATGCCAGAGGATAAGGATTTGAGGCACTCGGTAATGACGGAGTCTTATGGGTTAAGGTTTACGATACATCTCGGTGGGGATAAGATGTATCAGGATACGAGGAGACAGTATTGGTGGTCAGGGATGAAGCGGGATATAGTAGAGTTTGTCTTGAAGTCTATTACCTATCAACTAGTGAAGGTAGACCACTAGGGACCTTCATGGATGTTATAACCACTATAGATTCTAGTGTGGAAGTGGGAGAGCATCTTAATGGACTTCATTAACGGGTTACCGACATCGCAGAGAGGTAACAACTCCATCTGGGTGATAGTGGATCATTTGACTAAAGTGGCCCATTTTTTACCGGTCCTCACTAATTATGAGACGAGGCAGTATGCACAATTTTTCATTATAGAGATAGTGAAGTTGCACGCGGTGCCGATTATTATGTCAGATAGGGACAAGATTTTTATATCCCACTTCTGACAGAGTTTTCAAGAGGCCATGGACACAGACTTTCAATTGAGTCCCGCATACCATCCATAGACAGATGGACAGACAGAGCAAGTTAATCAGATACTGAAGGATATGTTGATGATGTGTATACTCGACTTTGGGGGAGGACATGAGTAGTACCTTCCATTGGTGAAGTTTGCGTATAATAACTCCTACCAGTTCACCATCGGCATGGAACCACTTGAGGCACTATATGGATGGCCTTATCATTCGCCCGCTTATTGGTTAGAGGTGGGACATAATAAGTTGATATGGCCAAAAATTACTCAGGATACTACTGTAAAGATTGAGATGATTCGGGGATGCATTCGTATAGCTCAGGAAATGCAGAAGAGTTATGCTGATGAAGACATGAGGCACTTGGAATTCGAGATTGGCGACTAGGTGTTGGTACGGGTGTCTCCTATAAATGGAGTCATGAGATTCAAAAAGAAAGGAAATCTATCATCAAGGTATGTGCGACCTTTTTCATTTATAGAGAGGGTGGTACCAGTAACATATAGGTTGGGCTTACAAGAGCATTTACAGTGGATTCATGACGTGTTCCACATGTCATCACTGAAGAGGTACTAGAGTAGTGAGAGAGATTTTTAGCACGTTCCATTGGAGGATATAGACTTGCAGTCGGATATTTCTTATGAGGAGAGACCAGTTTCCATTGTTGATTGTAGTGAGCGTAAGCTACGATCTAAGGTGGTACCCTTGGTTCGAGTTCAGTGAGAGCACCACAATGTAGATGAGTTTACATGGGAGGGATAGGACAATATGCAAGATCAGTATCAAGTGTTATTTACTGCAAGTACGTTCAAATTTTGAGGTTGAAATTTCTATGTAAGGGAGAAAGTATGTAACACCCCGTATTTCTAAGTATTTAGAACTTAATTAATTTGGTTATTTTTAAATGAGGCATGTGCCATAATTTAATTGAATTAAATAATCATATGTTTATTAAATATTAATCGAGAGAGAGATAATGCTTAATATTTATGGAATAAATTTACTAACTAAGTAGTAAATAAATTACAATAATTATTATATGTAGTAGCGAGTGATATCGACGTGGCTGTATTATATCTCAATCGGGAGTTCGGTGTAGACTATTTTGAGGTTGACATAGTAAATTTATGTAGAGTGACTCATATGGCCATTTTGAGGTCACGGTTGATTCCGTATGGATCGAAATAGGCAAAATAATGTACTCGGGTGTATTATTTAGGTCTCAGGGCGATTTTAGACTAACTCGAGACCATGTGAGGATGTTTCGGTCATTTGGGAGACTAAGGAAGAAAAAACTATGAAATTTAGATTGTTATATCATCCCCTTTAAGTTAGAGTCTAGGGTTACAATAATCTCGAGAGTGGAGAGTCCATACGAGATAAAGGAGAGAAGAAACCTAGGCCATTCCACACCTTTTCGCATCACCAACGTTGCCAAATTTGAGATCAGAGCAAGGAAAGATTAACCTCATCATCTTAAAATGAAAAACAGACCTGCTATATCAAGGCAAGTATTTATCTTGAAATTATTTTAAGCATGTTATAATACCCATGTAGTGTAGGGTTGAAATTTCATAATTTAAATACATTATTGGGAGTTATATGGGTATCATCAATGATTTAGGATATATTTCATGTTAGAATTAATCCTTTAATTTGGTTATTACGAAATCAGGGAGTATGTGATGAATATCTTGAAAGAAATCTGGGTATATTGATGAATATGCATGAAGAACACATAAACTAGGGTTTTATGAATTTTGGAGATTTGATATGTTCTTGAGTAGTTTTCTTAAAGATTTGATGTTAGTATTACGTTAGAAATTGTCCTTATACATATGTTTAATGATTGGGTATGTTGTATGGGGATTTGGAAAGCTTTCATGAATATTGAGATTGATAAAAATGGTGAAAAACCATAACAGAGAAACAAGGAAGAAGACCTGCTTGCAGTGAATCGATTCAGCTCAGAGATAGTAGAGATTCGACAGACGAATCAATTTAGGTTCTTGACTAAATTGATTCAGCTGTCCAGATTGGGCCAATTTCTTTACTTTGTGCCTTGAACTCACAAATAATTAATATGGGGAATTTTTTATTATTATTAAATTATAGGGAAGGACTTAGTGAGTTCCAGTTGACGTATGGTGGGGATTAAGGTTAGCCAAAATGAGAGAATTAAGGCTAGGACATATCGAGCATAATTTGAAACTTAATGAATTCTCGAGAATTTGAATGGGTCACAGAGATCACGAGTAAACCTAAGATCAGACCAGTAGTAGAGGGATGTTATAACTACTGAAAATAATTATGGGATAACTTGGATCCTTCGGGTGGTGGACGATACTCGGAAACATGCGATATGCATTTGAATTGTAAATCGATAGTACGTTGACTATTTGAGAGATATATACTACGTATGCATTATATTATAGGTTGACTGTATACCTGTACTAAACATACTTATAGGTTGTGTGTATGACTATTATGTGCTTTCTTATGTGTTAACATACATACGTTGCCTACTATCTCGGAGGTCCCACGTAGAGGTCGATCCCACCTTGGTGATTCCAGCGAGGTTTGGAATAGTGCCCCAGGACATAGAACTTGGGGCAGACCACTATTTGCGTGTACAATAGTGATATCGTCATATCATTTGGATACGATAGGTATGTGCGTAGTCTAAAACCTTAGAACTATGTTCGCCTCCAATATGTATTGATTTGATTTATGGTTCGAGGCGACATTTCGAATAAATAGTCCTTGATAATAGCACGAGAGGTACATAGACTGATAGTAGAGTATGCATGCATCGCGGTGGCCATTTCGGAGATACCGTAGTGTGTATATATATACTTGTTTAATTAATCTACTTTTGTCTGATGGTAGAAAAGATGGATAGTGTATATCTAACGATAGCTTAAGTAAGAGAAAACTTAATTCATGGCTCCATTAATATTAGATTTATATTAACTAATTGTTCTACACTAGCATACTGTATGGGCGGTGTTGATACCAAATGTAACCTGCTGACATGGCTCAACTAAATGAAGACACGTGGCAATTTGCGTGGCAATAACAAGAGCTCTCCGAGGAACCATACTGCAACGAGGAACTCTACTTCCCTGACCAACTTTGACTCTCCGACTAACAAGATCTCTTCGAGTAAGATTATTACTCCGAGCAACTCATGGATGGCGAGTTACTTAGGCGGTCCGAGCAGATTTGGCGGTCCGAGCTGCACCTCGATCATAGCATTTATTATCAGACAATTAAGAGGATTAAATGCGCATTAAATGTTGATTATCATCATAAGGATGTATACGTTACCTGAGCAGCTATGTATTACTCATTCACATGTACAACCTGATGGCTATAAATACCTTGCATCATCCTCATTGAAGGGGACCGAAATTTCTTGACAAAACTTGTAATCGAGAATTCCCAAACAGTCATCAATAACAGAAACAGTGGACGTAGTCCATTATTATAAGGCCGAACCACTTTAAAATTCTTTGTCTTTATTATTTTTATCTGTGATTAAATAATTAGAGATAGTCTAATTTTTTACATCAATAGATTGGCGCCGTCTGTGGGAAACGACTGTAACTATCGTTTTTCACTAAAACAATTCATTACCAATGGCTGATAATCCTGAAACCAGTCATCGAAACGCTGGAAACCCCCCACAATGCTGGAAACCCCGAATCGAAACGCTAGAATTATGGCCAATTTGGCTCAAGGCCAGACAGCCATGCAAGAGACTATGCGACAACTCATGCAAACTATACAAGGTGGAGCGCATACCCATTCAGGACAGCGAAATGTTCAAAGACATACCCATTTAGCTTCTTCTCGTCTTAGGCAAAGCGATTCATATCGCACAGAGAGATCTGATGATTTCTCTTATCAGCCTGGAAGAACTTCCTCGGTACGAGCTACAGATACGCAAAAAAATATCACTCTCTCTCCAGAAAGGACCATGTGACACCCTGACTAATTAAATACCGGGTAGCTACTCCTTTATTAAATTAATACAAAATGTCAAGTTGGTTCAGTTAATAGCATCACTGTCGAAAACATTTTAATAATTACTAACCACCTAGTATTTAAAAAGTGAGTTGTCAAATTTTAAGTTAAATCTGATTAACATGCAATAAATGAATATAGATGAATAACTTAACCATTCACAATAAAGTCTCAACAGAGTAACCAACAAATAATAATGAATCCAGAGGAAATACTCCTCACAACAATCCCAATACTGAAATAATAAAATAAATCTGCAGCCTAAAATTAATTACAAACCAAAGTCTGAATAACTGAAATATAAAATGTCTCTAAAGGAAATGGGCGACATGACCTACAAATGATGAAACTGAATATGGAGTCAAGACTAGAAAAGGAGGCATCTACTGTCAAGGCACTGTAACTTCCACAACAACTACAGCTCATCAACTGAATAGAATCCCTATGCATGGTGTCCTTGTGGCTGGGGACCTAAAAAGGTTTTTACAAAAATAGATTTGAAAGAAAACGGGTCAGAGCCCGAATGTGGAGAATATTTTAAAAATAGAAAGTGATTTAATAACATTAAAACAATGAATGAAAAATACATGTTAGGACGTGCTCTCACATGAAATACTCACCTCTCGACTAATTGTGCACTCCTAACGTACCGTACCCATACAAGTGATCCTCATATCTATCTAGACCAAAATGAATTCCAACCTTTCTACTCGATTCGTGCTTAAATCCAACCTCATAATTAAAAATAGAGAGTTTTACTAAAATTCTCGGATTCTCAATTATTAGCAATACAATTCACTACAGGTTATTCCCTTTTTATCTTCTCAAGGCGTTACTATAATTATTCTCACAATTAAACATGACAAGTCTTTTCATTTAACCGTATATTATTCACATCATAAATATACAATACAAGCACCCCGAGACTATGTTGCGGTGCACACATACTCTGCTATCCCATCCAGGTACATCACGTACATAAGGATCACGAATTCCGAATCTCTCCGGAATCTTTCTCAGATAATAGCAAATCACAAACAATGGAGGCGAACACAGTCACATCACATGGGTCACGCACATACCTACGCTCCCATGATCAGCACACTTATTAACATCTCAATAATCCCTTCTCTGACCTATGTTCTTGAGGTACCAATCTATATCCCCCCCCCCCCCCCCGTAGGCACACAAAGAATAGATGGCCCTAAACGAACGCAAACCTCCCGTGATAGCAAGTATGGTAGGTATGTCATACACAAAAAAAACATATATACTAAGCAAGCACACATCTTAGTAATTACCATATTTTATGAGTGGTATACTTCTCATTATTATACCAACTTCTAGTGTTAAATCAATCACATAACCCCGGTTTATATATATTTAAGTCATCAATTATCCTCGCCTTGTGATTTGTCACTCGCGTCCTAATCCACAAATATTATTTGGTTCAAACCACTCTTCTATATTTTACTCCTCAATATATCCCAAATCTCCCAACTATATCAATTAGTTAACGAGGGAAGGTTATCTCATCAATTAAACAAGGTTACGGGACACTAGAAAAAAAATCAGGCCAAAAAGGCCATTTTGTCAACTCGTTAGAAACCTCGTTCGAACGAGGTCGTTCGAATGAGAGTTCGTTCGAACGAAGGGGTATCGAACGAGAGTTAGTTCGAATGAAAGTCATCGAACGAACTACCCATCTCGTTAGAAGGTAGACTATCACCTCGTTCGAAGCTCGTTCGAACGAGCTCGTTCGAACGAGCTCGTTCGAACGACCTGGGCAGGTCTTCTAACTAGATGACAGTTTCGAGCCCAGAATTTTCCTATCTCATTTTTCCCAATTCTCTTCTCCTCTAATCTCATCTAAAAATCTTTCCAACAGTATTTCAAGGTTCTTCAACATTACTAAACCCTCCTAGGTCATATTTTAACATATATGTAGGGGCCAATCTTCCTAAACAACATCTAATTATCATGTCTCCCCAATTTTCCCCAAACCTTATGAGTATGAACCCTAGAAAATTACAGTCTTCAATTTCCCTTAATAAATCCGTTTTTGCATCATAAAAAGTTGCAATTCTTTTAGTATAATCACCCAATAACAATTCTACATGCAATCCTTATATCAAAACCTGAATTTCTAACTCCAATTTCATCGGTTTTTATAAATATCCCAATACAATGCAATTATATAAATTTCTAAGCATGGAAGAAGCATTCGCTTGAAATTAACGTAATTAAACCACTTGCCTCGGATTGTTCTTTGAATTTGGTGTTGAATGTTGAAGGTTGCTCTCTCTTTCTCTACAATTTCTCCCAAAGTTGAAGGTTGAAGATGGTGGTTAGGGTTTTCTCTTTTGGGAACTTCTCCTAACTTTCTCCTATAACTCCCGTAGCCCTCTAATCAGTTAAGTGCTGGTAATGGCTTAGTGGGTAATCAAATATCCTATTTTTAATTCCTAAAATTCGTTGGTCAAAATTCCCCAAATTTCCAAATTACTAAAATACCCTTTTAAGTTGCCGGTATGGCCCAAAAATGCCCCGGGACCCAAACTAAACCCCCGACTAGTGTTTTCTGACTATTTCGACCCTTCCGGACACGTTAGCGCCCTCAAAATGACCATTCGGTTGATAAAAATAAAATTCACTTTTAAATTCAAATATTACATTCCTGACGCGACTGGCCCGTGCGTCCCAACTAAATTTCCCAAATTGTTGTATTTCAGTCTCGCGACAATTCCCATATTTTCAATATTCATATATTGCCATTTATACACATTATAATCAAATACCAACTCACATCTCATTAGTATTATGTCCGGATTAATTCTCAATTAATTCACATTTAATTTAATAAATGTCAATAAAAATACGGGGTATTACAGACCAGTGCTCTTGAAAGATTGAGTAGGGTCTCTCCTTTTGATCGATTGGGCACTAAGAGGAACAAAAGTCCTCCTAAGGTTGCGTCGAGGAGCTTTCGACAACTATCAGACTTAAAGGAAGGATCTGCCCAGTCGCGACCAGCTGCTCGTCAAGATAGATCCCAGGAAGCCACATCAACGCGGTTAGTTGCTCGAACCAACAGGTCCTAGGAAGGAAACGATTCGTGGAAAGGATCTATTCAGAGGTTGGAGGATAGATTAGGAGAAATGGCTAAGGCCAAGAACCCTCTACAACGAACTTTTGTTCAAGGGACACCTTTTGTCCAGAACATTGTGGATTTTCCTACACCGTCAAAGTTCAAAGCATCTGTTGTAACTCTCAAATATGACAGAAAGACAGACCTTGTCCTTCATATAGAACAATACCAACCGGCAATCGACATCTATGCTGTTCCAGATGAGATGAGATGCAGAGCGTTCTCAGGAACCCTTACCGGATCTGCTCAAATATGGTACAATAATCTTCCTCGGGGTAAGATCTCAACTTTCTTTCAACTGGCCGAGTTATTCATTGGAAATTTCTATTTTGGGGCAAAGCCAGTCAAACGAGTAGCACATTTGTTAAGTGTTAGACAAAAAGCTGGTGAGAGTACCAGAGATTATATGACTCGTTTTAATAACGAGAAACTCAAAGTCATTGATTATGAGGAGAAGACAGCGATTACTGCCTTGATGAGTGGGTTGTTGCCCAAAAAGTTGTATTACACGTTAACCAAAGATCCACCCAGAACCATGTCAGAACTGATTGCAAAAGCGGCCAAAATCATGAATGCCGAGGAGGCTATGGCTGCGAAGAAGAATATGGATAAAGAAACCAAGGTGGAGGTTGACAAAGCCAAGAAGAAAGAGCATAAGAACAATGGTGGTGACAAACAATCCAAAAATAGGTCGTCATGGGAGGTATTGAAGAAATTTGATAATTACACTCCTTTGAAGATAGACATCAACCATGTTATAGAAGAAATCAAGAACAACGAGGAGTTAAACTGGCCAGGGAAAATGAAGGCAGACCCTGACAGGAGAAATAAGGCAAAATACTGCGAGTTTCACAAAGATCATGGCCATATGACTAAAAATTGCATAGCCCTTCAGAATGAGATCGAAACACTCATTAGACGAGGAAAACTAGAAAAACATGTTGATCATAAAAATGAAAGAAGAAACAACGACCGAACAAGAGAGAAGTATAGATCTCCTCGTCGAGCCGAGGAGAATAAGAAAAGAGACCATGAAGACGATCCAGAAGACGACCCTGATCTTCCCAAAAGACCAAGGCAACCAGAATGTGAAGTGTTTTCAATACGTTTTGGATCATTTGATTGTAATGTAATTACAGGAGGAGATGCAGGAGGAGGAGATCTTACTGCAGAGAGAAAATCTTACCTCTGCGAGGCTCAAGCTTGCTCATACATTCAGCGAATAAATTTAGCTGAGGAGGATCACCCGAGAAAGGTTAACAAAGAGAAATTGGTCATTGGTTTCTCAAAGAACGACCTCGCAGGTGTTTTATATCCTCATGATGACCCATTGGTGATCAAAATGAGGATGAAGGAAGTAATGATTTCAAGAGTACTGGTGAATAATGGTAGCTCGGCAGACATCATGTTCTACTCGTGCTTTGACAGTTTAAATCTAAAGCTGTCTCAACTGGAACCTTATCACAGACCCCTCCTTAGTTTTGCTGGCGAGAAAGTCTTTCCACTTGGGACGATCAAGTTGGATATATTCATTGATACATGGCTTGCTTGTCGAACGAAAAGAATATGCTTCTTCGTGATGGATAAGAATGTTTAATCAACCTTCAATATCATCATGGGAAGGGTAGGATTAAAAAAGTTCGAGGCAGTACCATCCACAGTACATCAATGCCTAAAATTTCCAATAAATTTTAGAGTAGGAGTTGTGAAGGGTGATCAAAAAGTAGCTCGGGAATGCTACTATTCATCTGCCGAGCAGGAGGAACTGGAGGAATCAAGGAAAAAGACTACCACCTATCAAGTGGATGAGGGTGCAGAAATTGAAACATTGGATCCTAGGGATGATTCGCAACTTGTGAAGGGTCAAGTGGTGGAAGCTACAGAAAACATCATTCTGGACGACGAGCACCCTGAACGAAAAACTCAAATAGGTTCATCCTTGGAGGCCTCACTAAAACAAGAATTGATAACTTTCCTAAGAAGCAGAAAGCAAACTTTTACATGGAGTCATGAGGATATGCCCGGAATAGACCCAAATTTATTATGTCATGAGATCAACGTGAATAAGGAGATCAAGCCCGTGAAGCAGAGAAGAAGAGTATTCAGTCCCGAGAAGAATCAAGCTATACATGAGGAGGTCGAGAAGCTCCAGAAAGCTTGGTTTATTGAAGATGTTAAATATCCAGACTGGTTAGTAAATGTGGTGATGGTGAAGAAGAAGAACAACAAATTGGGAATATGTGTAGACTTCACCGACCTCAACAAGGCATGCCCAAAGGATCACTTTCCGTTTCCCCGTATTGATCAACTAGTTGATGCTACCTCGGGACACGAGCTGCTGAGCTTCATAGATGCTTATTCTGGTTACAACCAGATTAAAATGAAACCTGAAGACAGGGAGAGTACTTATTTCATTACCCCTAGGGGAACTTATTGTTATAATGTTATGCCTTTTAGTTTGAAAAATGCAGGTGCAACCTATCAGCGGCTGATGAACAAGGTGTTTACTGAACAAATCAGTTGCAATATGGAAGTCAATGTTGATGATATGCTGACAAAGAGCCAGAAAGCTGCCGATCATCTAGTTAACTTAAGTTAGACCTTTTATCAATTAGATAAATATCAAATGAAGCTGAACCCGGCGAAGTGCATATTTGGAGTACGAGAAGGCATGTTTCTCGGGTACATTGTCAATCAACGAGGCATTAAAGCAAATCCTGAAAAGATCAAAGCTCTATTAGGGTTGTGATCTCCAATGACGAAGAAAGAAGTGCAGAGTCTTACAGGATGAGTAGCAGCACTAAACAAATTTGTATCGCGAGCAACTGATAGATGTCTCCCATTCTTCAAAACGCTTCGAAAGACTTTTGAGTGGAATGATGAATGTGAGAAGGCTTTTCAAGACTTGAAGAAATATCTGGGAGCACCTCCACTATTGTCCAGGCCGGTGATGGGAGAAAAATTATACTTGTATTTGGCAGTATCAGAGAATGCAGTTAGCTTGGCATTGATCAGAGTGGAGAATGGAGTGCAAAAACCAATTTATTACACGAGTAAGGCTTTTCGAGGATCAGAGATCAGATATCCAAAATTGGAAAAGTTGGCGCTGGTGCTGATTGAGGCGAGTAGGAGAATGAGGCCGTAATTCCTGGCTCATACCATAGTCATATATACTGATATGCTGTTGAGGCAAACCCTTCATAAACTAGAAAAATTAGGAATATTGATGTACTGGGCAATAGAACTCGGTGAATATGATATAATTTATGAGCCTTGATCGTCATTAAAAGGCCAAGCAGTAGTAGATTTTATAGCAGAGTTCACCTATCCTGATACCCCCGAGGAATAAAATCTGCTCACCGACAAACCTGTAGATGTTACAGGATCATCAAACCCAATCCCAGACCAACTCAGGTTGGTAAAAGGGAAAGTAAATATTATAGAATCATCAAATTCAAGCCCAGACCAACTCAGGTTGGTAAAAGGGCAAGAAAAGATGATCGACGAACAACAAAAAATATCAGGAGAAGGTGAAATGAAGAAACAAATATTCCATCGAGGAACTCTGTCAGATCAGAAATTTGAAGACGAGTTACCTACATGGAGCCTATATGTTGATGGCTCATCTTGCACTACAGGCTGTGGGGCAGGGATCGTGTTGAATAGTTCGAACGAGGTCGACATGGAATACGCCCTACGCTTCTAATTCAAAGCTTCCAATAATGAGGCTGAGTATGAGGCCATGATTGCAGGTCTTAGTTTAGCAAAAACTATGGAGGCACAGTAGGTTATTGTCTTCAGTGACTCTCAATTGATCGTAAATCAAATGTTGGGAACATATGCAGCCAAAGGAGAATTAATGATCAAGTATCATGCAAAGGTGACGGAGTTGGTATTTGAATTTGTTGCTGTTCAGTTGGTCAGAATACCAAGAACGGAGAATACGAGAGCAGACACCCTAGCCCGATTAGCATCAGTTACTCGTACCGAGCTACGAAGAATAATCCCAATTGAAGTATTGGCTAGTCGAAGCATAAATGAAGATCTGGTGATGAATTTTATTTCCCTTGATTTAGGGCCATCTTGGATGGATTCCATCGGGGCATCTATTGAGGAGGGAGAATTACCAATTGATAAGCTCGTAGCCAAGAAATTGAAGTATAAAGCTGGTCGTTATGTATTGACTAACGTTATTTTATATAGACGAGGAATTATGGCAGGTTTGCAAAGATGTGTACATCCCTCCGAGGTGAAAAACTTGATTGAAGAGATCCATGAAGGGTCTTGTGGAGCCCATGTAGCAGGTCGGACGCTTTTGCAAAGGGTGATGACGCAAGGATACTACTGGCCAACGATGAGGGATGATTGTATAGCCTATGCCAAGAAATGTGACAATTTCCAGCGCTTATCCTCCATCCGAAGAACTCCCCAAGCATTGTTGACACCCATTACTTCCCCTTGGCCATTTGCCATGTGGGGAATTGACTTAGTCGGACCACTTCCAACGACTAGAGGAAGGTTCAAATATCTCGTCGTCGCAGTGGATTATTTTACTATGTGGGTAGAAGCCGAGCCTCTTGTCGACATGACGTATGATAAGGTATATCAATTTATTTAGAAAAATATTATCTGTAGATATGGTCTTCCCCATGCATTCATTACCGACCATGGAACACAATTTGACACTGAGGAGTTCGTTGCCTATTGCCATCAGTCTAATATCTTGAAGATCCACTTGGCACCAGGTCATCCCCAAAGCAACGGACAGACTGAAGTGACAAATAGAACACTGCTAAATGGATTGAAGAAAAGACTAAGTGACGCAAAAGCAAACTGGATCAATGAGTTACAGTCAGTATTGTGGGCTTATCGCACTACTCCCCGAGCAGCAACTGGAGAGTCCCCATATATGTTGACGTTTGGAAGTGAAGCTATTATACCTGTCGAGTTGGGCCTTCCAACACACAGGGTACTGAATTTCAATTCCCCTGTCAGCGACTTAATGAGAAGATTGGATTTGGACATGCTCGAGGAAGTTAGAGAAGAAGCAGCCATCAGGAATGCTGCTTACAAATAACGAACATCTTGTTCTACAATAAGAGGGTGAAGAAGTGCGACCTGAAAGAAGGAGACTATGTGCTAAAGAAAGTGATTCAAAAGAACAACAAATTGGAGGCAAACTGGCATGGACCATACCGAGTTATAGAAGTTGTTCGACCAGGAACCTGCCGAAGAGCAATTTTAGAGGGGGAGGAGTTTAAGAATGCATGGAATGCATAACACCTGCGCAAGTATTATCAGTGATGTAAACTCTCATGTAACACAGTTCCATCAGTATGAATAAAATGATGATATTCTACCAAATTCTCTCCTTTTATCAAAAATTTTCCGGGAAATACTAGTGCTACACACTACTCAGACAAAAATATTCCTAAAAATGCCAACTAAGGCTGGTTAGGAAGTAAATCTATTCCTAAAAATGCCAACTCAGGATGGTTAGGAAGCAAATATATTCCTAAAAATGCCAACTCAGGTTGGTTAGGAAGTAAATATATTCCTAAAAATGCCAACTCAGGTTGGTTAGGAAGCAAAAATATTCCTAAAAATGCTAACTAAGGTTGGTTAGGAAGAAAATCTATTCCTAAAAATGCCAACTCGGGTTGGTTAGGAAGCAAATCTATTCCTAAAAATGCCAACTCAGGTTGGCTAGGAAGTAAATATATTCCTAAAAATGCCAACTCAGGTTGGTTAGGAAGCAAAAATATTCCTAAAAATGCCAACTAAGGTTGGTTAGGAAGTAAATCTATACCTAAAAATGCCAACTAGGGTTGGTTGGGAAGTAAAAATATTTTCCAAAAGTACCAAAGTTGGTCGAGAAGGAAAAACCCATTAATTGTAAGTTGGTCGGAAAGAAAAAATCTGCCGACCTTGGTTGGTCGGGGACATTTTATGAATGTGTGAAGGTGGTGGAGAAAATTTTTTGATACTCGTAATATTTTAAATTACCACCAAGTTGGTCGAGAAAGAAAACATCGTTAATTTTGGTTAGTCGTTAAATGATTACCACAAATTCAAGCTAGTCGACAGTAAGTTTTAATCAACTATAGTTGGTCGACAAATTACATAATGTTGTTATCTTTTTAACAGATATACATATACATATATAAAGTGTTTTACAACCATAAAGCAATGGCAATTAAGATTGCAAACAAAAATAAAAGTCTTTCATTAAATCCAAAAACAAAATACATTGAGAATGAAATGTATACTAACTATTACATCAAGATTCCTACTCTATTGGTTTCTTCCCTTCTGCTTTTGAAACAGGTTCCTCGCCAGCAGGAGGATCATCTAAAGCATAAGGGGAGTTTATGAAGTTAAGGTCTTTAAGCATCCTGATGTTCATCACAGATGGTCTATCGAGCAGGTGCTCGGGGAGAGATATATCGGCATTAGAATGGAGATTTTAATCGCTGAGGTATTTAGAAATCAAACACCGAGGGATGGCCCGAGCAGGGATTCAGCTCATATCAAGCTTGAATGGTGGCACTGGTAGGTCGAGCAGCCCAGGATTATGGTAATCCCATAGGTAATGACCCTGTTCCAGCTACAGTACACCTAATGCATTCAACCACCCCTGTTTGTAACCCTCATTATTTGCATTTTCGATACGATCATCCAAATGGTAGAGAGCCTCATTATAGCCAGCTATCCAGGATTTTCTGGGATGCTTCTGGAATTGATATGTCAATCTTTCCAGTTGCTCATGAAGATTTTTTGCAAAGAGTTCCTTATTCTCCAAGGCAGACTTCTCGGAAGAAAGTTGCTCCTCGAGATTCATGATCTTCTTAGACATTTCAGCAAATGCCTGGTTCTTTGCCATCAATTGGAAGGCCTGATTCTCTAGTGCTGATTGGGTTTTCTGTTCTTCGATAGTAATCCGAGCAACTCTTGCTCATCCCCGAGAAGCTCTTTCTCGTCCCCGAGCAGATGTAGACGGACCAGTTTTCTTCAAGGTCTCCAATTTATCTTGAAGATTGGCGTTTTTGACCTCCAGGATAGAAAATCCCTCATCATTCACGGGGACTAAAGAATTTGAGGTAGAAGCAGCAGATTTCAACTGGGAGACTTCCCTTTGGAGGTTATTATTTTCTTGCTCCAACAGCTCAGCTATTTGCTTGTGCTCCTCAACCTCAGTTTTTAAAGTTCTCTCTCTCACTTCATAAGCAGCAAACATTTTATCGCATCCTTTATCGGCATTCAGTTACTGATATTTCTTCTCGTACCCCTCGTGCAAAAGTATAGTAGATTCCTTATATTGTTGTTGAAGCTCTTCAAGAGTACCCTGGAGATCTTCAATCATATCATAGTATGCTACGTTTTTAGCTACTGCACGGTCGAGCAGGCACTTCAAATACTGGTATGCTTAAATTGCTTGCTTTGAAGCACCTTGGCCGAGGATGTCAATAATTTGTGCTGCACTCATATCTGTATGACCAGCTTGGAAGTACTCATTGCATTGCCTCGACAGTTTTGTATCGTGAACAGATAATAATTTCATCCTGGCCATAAACTAGGAAAGGAAAAACCATTCAGTAATAAAGAGACTGGGGAACCAATGTCCCTCAGCCAAACGGAAATAATCCGAAGGTTCGGAAAGTTCCTCCAGAACAACCCATGAAGGGATAGAGAAATCAGAACGAAATTTATCTAGAGACTCAACAGGGTAAACCATGATGAATAAAGGAAATAAAGAAGAGGGAAGAAAATCTTACAGAAAAAAGATGAATCTGTTGACAACGAACGATGAAAAGGATGAACACACAAGAAAGAAAGACAATGGAAAACTCAAAGATACAAATTTGAAAAAGTAGAAGACGATGGGATTGTTTGCAACGCTTAAATACCTTACCTTGGGAAATGGTAAAGATAATGATTACAAAAAGAAACGGTTACGCTACCAGCGGCTAAAAAGACAAAAAGGGCGCGGGAACCGAAGCGGTTATAAAAATTCAAAAAGTCCGATTCTACAAATTTTGAAGGAGAAATAAATACAAAAGAAAATACTCCTAAAAATCAGGAAAAACATTTAAAACCGCCATATTTTGAGAAAGAATGTCCCACACTCCTCAAATTTCGAACTGTGAAACATTGGGGGATTCTGTTGATACCAAATTTAACTTGCTGATATGGCTCAACTAAATGAAGACACGTGGTAATTTGCGTGGAAATAAGAAGAGCTCTCCGATGAACCATACTGGAACGAGGAACTCTACTTCCCCGATCAACTTTGACTCTCCGACTAACAAGATCTCTCTGAGGAAGATTATTACTCTGAGCAACTCATGGATGGCGAGTTACTTAGGCGGTCCGAGCAGCTTTGGCGGTCCGAGATGCACCTCGATCAGAGCATTTATTATCACACAATTAAGAGGATTAAATGCGCATTAAATGTTGATTATCATCATACGGATGTATGCGTTACCTGAGCAGCTATGTATCACTCATTCACATGTACAACCTGATGGCTATAAATACCTTGCATCATCCTCATTGAAGGGGACTGGAATGTGTTGACAAAACTTGTAATCGAGAATTCCCAAACAGTCATCAATAACAGAAACAGTGGACGTAGGCCATTCTTATAAGGCCGAACCACTTTAAAATTCTTTGTCTTTATTATTTTTATCTGTAATTAAATAATTAGAGATAGTCTAATTTTTTACATCAACAGGCGGTACAGGTGAGACCTATAATGGTTAGGTAAATAATTACTATTCCTACTTAGGACGGGTAGCATAACTAGGTGAGCTTAGTAGGAGACATTAGGTGTGCACTATAGTGGAGAGGTGAGGAACTCAAGGGAGTGTACGCGACCTAACGTGAGTATATAATAACTACTTTTAAACTGTGATTTAAATTCTTCCTAAAAATTTTCAAAGGGTTTGGGCTCTGACCCTTGTCAAATTCATTTTCAAAATATTTTAGGTGTCTAACCACAGGGATGGCCAACTTGATGAATCTTTCTAGGGATGCATAACTGAAGCACTTGTGGAGGCTTCCAAGATTTGTGTAGATACGTCAATTGTTCATTCCTAGATTAGGATTTATGATCATTAATTCATTTGGGCATGTTGCCCCTTCACTTGATGCATTCTTGCACTTTTATTTATCAGACTATTTATTTGGATTCAGTTTCATTTCAGTAAATTCATTACTTGGATTTTTTTGGAGTCAATGGTTGATTCGACATTTATTTATATTATCTTGTGATGTTCCAGACTTAAATTATTATGTGAATGGCTTAGATCGTTTTACTTCTGCATGTTTATATTGTTTAATAAGAAGATAAAATTTGACACCAACTTATTTAACTTAGGTGGTTAGTAATTTAAAAAAATTTCGACAGTGATGCTAAGAATAAACCAAATGGATCATAGTTTTATTTTTGTAGAGGACTGATCACCCTATATTTATATAGGAGGGGCGTCACACTGGATAAAACATTATCAGACTTGGTTGGGGGTTTTAATACCGATGACAAGTTATTATTTTATTATGTGTATACCGAACCAAACCAAGGGCAAGTTATTGATTCGTTGTGAAGATGCCCAACTAAATATTACGAAGGCTAGTTCGGGATAATCAACCCTAGCAGTTAGATTTTGGTTTACAGGTCTATTTTGATTTGTCACCTGAATGTCGTGTAATTCTATATAGATCGTTGTATACATCTTGAACCAAGCCCAGGATGAAATTAAACTTCCATTAAACCAAAACCAACATGAAATTACACTTCAACCAAAACTAACTTCTTGATAACTACATTAACAATCCACAAAAGCAACTTCGCATGATATTGAAATCCATTGCACATGATATTGAAATCCATTCCATATGTTATATTGATATATATTTTCAACAACTTTGCTTACATGTGTACAAAAAATACAACATATCCCTTATAACCTACCTACACATTTTCGTACATGTGTATAAAAAATACAACATATCCCCTCACAGGCAACCTACATATTTGCTTAAACTTGTACAAAAAATACCATGACTAGTTGATTTTTATGGTATGATTATTGGTCGGTACATCCTTTCATAAAATATTCTAAAACTCAGATATTTGATTAGCATATTTATCGATCCAAGACTTGGATTCCGGCAAGGTACAATTGTGCCAGTGACTTGCAACCGGTGGAAATAAACAACCTTGTTTGAACTTTAGTATGACAAAATGATTCCCGCATACATGAGCAATTTTCACTAACATTGTACTCTTTGGTTGTTCATGTCCCATCGGTAGAAATATGAGACACTATGTGAGTGATATGAGGACACACACACCGTTGTAAATCTCCTCCACAAGGTAGCCACACTCTGGCAGGACCATCCAAGACTTCGGGCCACGCGAACTTATAGAATAGTCTAACAAATTTAACATAGTTTGTGGAAACCAACTAACAAAATAGTGTGCGTAATAATCATTATTATCAAGCACTTCGTCCATTAAATTTGCCCTCACATTTCTCGATCCATTAGTTTTGGACCCAGACCTTAGACAAATAGATAAGTATCTAAACCCACAATTTCCATGCTCTTATACATCCACGATATCTTCTACAAACCTCTATAAAACTCGGGTATCTCCTTTAGGTACTTTCTGTACACAGGCGTGTAGTTAAGGAACTATAGGGAAGGGCATACTCCATAAAATCAATGTTCTTCTTAGGCCTCTTGGTAACATGGTGTTCCTTCTTCACTTATTCCCTCGCGAGTTCAAAGGCAAATGGATCCCTTTTTATTGACTTCTCATGTTTTTGCTCACGAGCAGTTGGTCTTCAACCTCGTGTCCAACACTTCCCTTTCTTAAGAACTAGATAACTTAAATAGACTAACAACAATAGGACTCCCTATGTCTTTGAATTTTTATAACATATTCCTTTGCTCATCTATAGTTGACCTTTCCCACCTCTATTTAAATAATATCATTTTTAGCTAATAATCAACCATATGGTACTTAGCTAACTCGGTCACCGTAGATAATTTGTGCTAATGACTATCCAGATCCCCCCAAGGTATAGACCAAACCTCAATTCAGTAGATAACCAACTCATGAGGCTAAGGTATATCGTAGAAATTGGGTGCGACACGGAGGCATGATTTAAAGTCCATGCCAATATTGTGACACATTATAGCTCCTTTAGAATTGGGTTAATCACATAGTGTGAAACTAGGTCAATTAGCTCACGTAACAAAGGATTATTATGTGAGTGATTTATTTTCTGCAAGTAATCCTCAAAATCCTTCTTAATTTCTATAACCTGCACTTCAATGTAATTGTGCATGTTGACAAACTCATTCTTCAACTTACTATGCACACCTTCACAACGATTTATAGTTCAGTTGCACTAGTGTTCTATCAAATTATTCCTGCATGAACAAAAGTATCCTTTAAATTATACCAAGTACATTTAATGTAGTTTAGAGTGTTAGGGTATGCCACCCAATCCAAGTGAAATAAGCACCAAGATTCGTTGAAATCGCTTTCCGTTGTCATTTTCAACCAAAAGAACCAATCTCTCATGATTTTTTTTACTGAATACTCATCATGGATATCTTTATGAGCATTGATTTCCACATTACGGTGAACATGGAAAGTTCACACCATATATCTTGCCTTGGGGAACACCATCGCAATGCATTGATGCCCACGTACTGCCAATCGACGATGAAGACAATAGGGCATGAAAATGGATTGAATAAAGTTTTTAACAGTACCAATGCTCAATGGTAGTTCTCTTCCTAATATTTATCTAAAAATTCAAAATCAATGCTGAACGTTCTTTCACAAGAGGTTACACCAACCATCTCAAACAAAGGCATCTTGTTACGGTTTGTCTTGTAAGTGCAATCGATAATAACAACGGAGGGAAAACACTTTGCCAATTTAATGGAGTTTGAATGAGACCAAAATATGTTTTCCACCTCCATCGTATAATCATTCATTCTATGGAAATATACATAGTGTTTGTCATCAATCAACTTTATTAACTGTTGCATCTCCGTTCTACTCTCCTGTTCGCTAATCCTTAGCTTTCCCTTGTCATTGTAAATTGTTTTCATTATTGACACATTACTAATATTGTGACAAACCGTATATAATTATGATAAATTATATTTAAATTATACTTATCTTATGTGATATGAATAATGTGTTATTAGTATATCTAATGTTAAGTGATTATGGTTCGTATAATTCTACTTTCATAAATCATGAAATGTCGAATTATTTACGAACACAAGATTTCGTTATTTTCGATAGAAATGTTCCTGTTTAAGACTAGTTTTGACCCTTGTAACATTACAATTGACTTGAGGTGAAAACTACATAGTTGTAGACATGTGAGTTAGGGTTGTAACACAACAAACAGTGCATCAAATTGATGTTCGAGTAAGAAGTTCGGTCAAAATTACGAGAAGGGGAAAATCTATCAATTCCCTTAAGTGGTAAATTGTCTTTTATTAAACCAAATGTTTTAATTTGATTGGATGGATTGGGAGGCAGCATTGGCCGACTTAAAACCCTCCCTTAACTTTATTTCTTCAGTAAATAAGTCCCTAGGTTCAGTTTGAGGTGTTATTAGCTTGAGGAAAGAGAGGTAGAAGTTAAGGAAGAAAGGGTTACAAGGAAAATCTAGGAAAACAATTCCAAGAAAATCATTAAGGTGTTTCCAAGGTAATATTATGTTTTAATATTGTTTTAATCTTCTATTATACTTATTTCAAGGTATATAAATCGTGAAGTATTAATCCAAATTCCATCCTCCTTTGTGATAATATGTATTGGTTCACATGTGAGATAAGTGGTGTTATAGGTCATATTGCTTTGTATTGAAACCCTTTGTATTCAAACTTGCATATCTCTTTGTGTGCTTACTGGAATTCAGAAATTCCAATTGGATATGAAAATAAACTCATATATTCATATCATATACAAAAATCAGAATTTAAATCCTTACGGTTAGGTCTTAGTGATGGTTGCCAGTTGGTATATAGTTGCTATATGTATATTTCATTTCGGTATGCCATGAGTTTGGTCAAGCTTTTGAGATAGAAAATTAAGTCCAAATATTATGAAACTTTAATTATGTACTATTCACTATTTCTACTGAAAGTGTGTTGAAAATCATGGAAATTTATCCTTTAGAAAAATTATGAAAATTCTTGGAAGTCGAAGGAACAATAGAGGAGTTTGTAGAGCAGATTTCTTGTGTTGTAAAGAAATGGCCATAACTTGCCCTAGGAAGCTTGAAAAATTACACCATCACTTGTAACGGAAAGTATATTCAGATATGTTTTCAGATTGATAAGCTTGGACACCTGTATGTGTACTATTTATGAATATGGGATGGTTAAGTGTGGAGGACAATAATTTGAGGCCATATTGGATACTCCACGGAAGAATGTTTTTATTTTCTCTTTCCCAAGAGTATTTTGAGTACATGTTTCATGTGTATATATATTCAGAAGTATACTTTTATGTTTACTTGAGTTTAGCTATAAATTCTTTATGAGGTAGTTTCTAGGGTTGAATATTCATGACCTTATCAACATATATACCATCGTTTCGTCTTTACATATGTTTCATGGAATATGACTTGTGTAGAATCATAATGTGGTTGTGTACTCATTTAAAGTTACATAATTATATTAAAATAATACTTATGATTGAGCTTTAGTACTGATTTAGTTGGATTAACAGGTGTAAGGTCAAATCAGCCAAGTTCAGCTCCACCTGAGGGAAACGTGAATACATAGTTGACGACACAAGGTGAGTGTACTTACTGAGTTGATTTTGGATATGATGTATATGCATTATATGTTGAGATGATATGGCTTATTTAAAAGACAAGAGATGTTGAGATGTTATGGCATTTTTAAAAGCTAAGAGATGTTGAGATGTTATGGCTTATTTAAAAGCCAAGAGATGTTGAGAGGTTATGGCTTTATAAAAGTCAGGATATGTTGAGTTGCTATGAAATTCAGGAGATGCTAGGTTTTTAAAACCTATGGATATGATTATTTCCTACGGGCATGAGATGTGGGGTTTATTAACTTCGGATATGTATATGGCCTAATTTTGCATAGAGATGTATATATTAATATGTTGAGATGTTAATATAATACTTTTACTATATAGAGATATAGTACATTCACTGAGTTTTTAAACTCATGGTTTTATATGTTTACCCTTTCAGGTTTTCCAGCTGCCACTGCCTGGTCTAGGAGGTTGAGTACATAGAAGTAGGGTCCTGTTAGTTTGTTTTATAAACTGCACTAGTTGTAATTAAGTTAAATGATATGTGAGTTCTGTTGAAATTATGTCTCCTTAAAACGATTGGATTTTTTTAATATTCCGCATTTTAACCTTGAAGTTGTTTCAATATGTATTACCTAAATAATAAATAAATTATAATTGTGGTTTGTAAAATATTTAGTTAATTATATCCTAATGGGGTTAGGTGGTGACAACTTGGTATCAGAGCTTTAGGTTTTTATATTCTGGGGTTAGAGAGTCTAGATATGGCAGTGGCAGAAATAGCATTGTGTGAGTCATTTATATTAATTTGTGAGAAATACTAACCATTATGTTAGAAATAAATGTTGTATTCTTGTTTCTATAATTGTGGTTTATGACAGATAGTAAGCTATGGAAGGAGAAAATGTTCATGAGAGGGTAGATGAGGAGCTTCAAATACAGTAAACCAAAAAAATCCAAATAATGTAGAGGGGGCTCCTGAATAAGTTACAGATATGCAGAAGATGGCTCCTGCGACGACTTTAATGGCAGAACAATAAAACATGTTTATGATGCAAATAGCAGAACAACAAGCCAGGTACTTGGAGGAGCAAACTTTGGCAAGAAGAGAAAGGGAAATACAACGAGAGGAGAAGAATACTCTATACGAGAAGTTTATCAAATTGAACCCCCCAGCATTCTCAGGTTCTGTAGATCCTTTAGAAGTTGAGGCTTGGGTTAGAGACGCAAAAACTATCTTCGGGGTGATGAATGTACCTGGCGCGCAAAAGGTGATTTTGGCTACTTTCATGTTAAAGGGAGAAGCTAAATACTGGTGGGAGTCTTCCAAACATTCATTGCTTAGTCCAGAGGGAGGTGAGGTAATTACTTGGGATTCCTTTATTAAAGTCTTATATGAAAAGTATTTTCCTCGCTTGTACCGGAAGCAAAAGGAGAGAGAATTTTTATCATTGACTCAGGGGAATATGTCGGTCAGGGAGTATGAAACTAAATTCACATCTTTGTCTCGATTTTCATTACATTTCTTACGTGATGAGGAGGAAAAATGCACCAGATTTCAGGATGCGTTGAATTTGGTTATCAAGTCTAGACTCACTGCACTTGAGATGGTAGATTATTCTTCCTTAGTTAACAAAGCTATGATGGTTGAAGGAGATTTTAACGATGCAATGAAGAATAGGGAACAAAGGGGAAAGAGGAGTAGATTTGATTCATCTCAGCAAAAGGAAGGCAATATAGAATATTCAAAATAAGGGAGTCAAAGATTTCAGCGCGGTAGAGGGACTGGAAATTATGTTCAGAATAGGACACCAAGTAGTTTTAGGGGTGCAGGATCAATGGTCCAACAGAATAGAGAGCAAGAGAATGACAATATGTAGTCCAAGCCTGTTACATGCTATTTTTGGAAAGCTAAGGGCCATATTAGTCCAGATTGTCCCAAGTTAAAGGGGGTAGAGTGTTATCACTGCCATCAAATTGGTCATACCAAAAAGAACTGTCCTGTGCTACTGGGAGGGATTCAATCAGCTACTACTAGTCGAGGCTCATCACCTGGAGGCACAGGGAGAGGAGGAGGTAGAGGACAGGCTAGTGGATCCAGGGCTCCGTGAAGGATATTTGCTATGACTTTACATGATGCTCAGGCTACTCCAGAGGTGGTGACAGGTACATTTTCTGTCATGAACAAACATGCTTACGTGTTTATTGATCGAGGTTCTACTCATTCATTTGTAGTACTGTCATTTACCATGCATTTGGCTAGACCATGTTCTTATCTCAATTGTGGTTTATATATTTCTACACCTATGGGGGATGTGATGCTAGTGGAGCTTGTGTATAAAAATTGTGTATTGTATATGGGGGAGAGGGAGTGGACCATTGATTTAATTCCCTTAGATATTTCTAGATTTTGATATTATCTTGGGTATGGACTGGCTATCTTGCTACCATGCATCAACTGACTATTTTAGTAAGGAGGTTACATTTAATATACTGGGGGAGGAAGAATTCAAATTTAGTGGGGAAAGAAATGTGGTTCCGAACTGTCTTATTTCATCCCTTCGGGCGAGGAAATTGTTAAATAAGGGTTGTCAAGGCTTTTTAGCATATATTATGGATACAAACAGGGAATTGCAGAAATTAGAAGATATCCCAGTCGTTAAGGATTTTGCAGATGTGTTCCCAGATGAATTACCAGGATTGCCACCTAGCAGAGAGGTGGACTTTACTATCGATTTAGTTCTTGGTACAACTCCAGTTTCTATTTCTCCATATAGAATGGCACATGTGGAACTAAAGGAGTTAAAGGTTCAACTGCAAGATTTGCTAGATAGAGGTTTTATTCGACCCAATGTATCACCATGGGGCGCTCCAGTATTATTTGTAAAGAAGAAAGATGGCACCGTGCGACTCTCCATTGATTATCAATAGTTGAACAAGGTGACTATTCGAAATAAATATCCATTGCCTCATATTGATGATTTGTTTGATCAATTATAGGGTGCTAAAGTGTTTTCAAAAATTGATTTGAGATCGCGTTATCATCAATTAAGGGTGAGAGATTGTGAACTTTCTAAGACAGCTTTTCGTTCTCGCTATGGTCATTATGAATTTTTGGTAATGCCACTTGGGTTAACAAATGCTCCTGCAGTGTTTATGGATTTAATGAATCGAGTATTTCATCATTTCATAGATTCATTTTTGATTGTCTTTATCGATGATGTTTTGATATAAACACTTAGCCAAGAGGAATATTAGAAGCATCTAAGAGTTGTATTGCAAGTTTTACGAGATAGTCAATTGTTTGCGAAGTTTAGCAAATGTGAGTTTTGCTTAAATCATGTAGTATTTCTGGGGCATGTTGTTTCGGGAGATGGAATTTATGTTGACCCTAAGAAGGTAGAGGTAATTTTGTAATGGGAAAGATCGAGGAATGTAACGGAGATAAGGAGTTTCCTAGGATTGGCTGGATATTATAGAAGATTCATAAAGGGGTTTTCATCTATAGCCTTACCGTTGACTAAATTGACCCGAAAGGAAGTGAAATTTGTGTGGAGTGATGAATGTCAGTACAGCTTTGAAATGTTAAAAAATAGGCTAGTATCAGCTCTAGTTCTCACTGTTCTATCCAGTGGAGAAGGTTTTGTGATTTATACTGACGCTTCACATCAGGGCCGGAGTTGTGTTTTCATGCAACATGGAAAGTTAATTTATTATGCATCTAGACAATTGAAGACGCATGAACATAATTATCCTACACATGATTTAGAACTTACAACTTTTGTTTTTGCCTTGAAATTATGGAGACATCATTTGTATGGAGAGTGTGTGAAATTTTCACTGACCACCAAAGTTTGAAGTATTTATTTACACAGAGAGACTTGAATTTGAGACAAAGACGTTGGATGGAGTTAATTAAAGACTATGACTGTACCATTCATCATCATCCAGGATAGGCCAATGTAGTAGCAGATGCTTTAAGTCGAAAATCATCGGGGATTCTAGGTTGCATACAGTGTGCACGTGTGGGAAATATCCTTGACTTGGCATCGATGGGCATTGAATTAAGTTTTTCAAAAAGGGGTGGCTTATTAGCACATGTTATAGTGAGACCTTTATTGGCAGAACGCATAAGAAATTTGCAGGTTAGTGATCCATTCCTTGAGAAGAAGAAACAAGATGTCTTAGAGGGTAAAGAGAGTGACTTCGAAATTAAGAATGATGAATCGTTGTGTTATAAAAACAGGATTTGTGTACCGAATAATCCACCCTTAAAGAAGGATATATTGGAAGAGGAACATAGTTCTATTTATTCTATGCATCCGAGAGGTACCAAAATGTACAGAGATTTGAAAGAGTATTACTGGTGGAACAATATGAAACATGAGATTGCATAAATTGTAGATAAATGTTTAGTATGTCAGCAAGTGAAAGCGGAGCATCAGAAGCCGACAGGATTATTGCAGTTATTGCCTATTCCGGAATGGAAGTGGGTGCATATAATGATGGATTTTGTTACAGGATTACCACAGTCACCAAAGGGGAAGGATTCTATTTGGGTGATTGTAGATCGATTGACAAATTCGACCCATTTTCTTCCAGTTAAGACCACCTACACGGTTGACAAGTATGCACGTATGTACGTTGATGAGATTATCCATTTACATGGGGCACCAGTGTCAATTGTATCAGATAGAGATCCAACGTTCACTTCTAAGTTTTGTCCTCGTTTACAGAATGCCATGGGCACAAGTTTGAAGTTCAGCACTGCATTTCATCCACAAACCGATGGGCAATCTGAGAGGATGATTCAAATATTAGAAGACGTGTTACGAGCTTGTGTATTTGACTTCAAGGGCAGTTGGGATGACCATTTTCCATTGATGAAATTCTCATATAATAATAGTTACCAGTCCACCATTGGTATGGCTCCATATGAAGCTTTATATGGGAGGAGACGTAGAACGCCTTTGTGTTGGGATGAAGTAGGTGAAAGGAAACTTTTGGGTCCTGAATTGATAGATATGGCAACTGAAAAGATCAAAATGATTCGAGAACGGATAAAGATAGCGCAAAGTAGGTAGAAATTTTATGCAGATAAGAGGAAGTATCCATTGGAATTTCAGAAGGGGGATTTTGTATTCCTACGTATTTCACCGTGGAAAGGCGTTATGAGATTTGGAAAGAAGGGGAAACTAAGTCCAAGATATATTTTACCATATGAAGTGTCGAAAAGAATTGGAACCCTGGCATATAGATTAGCATTACCTCCAGAGTTATCTCGTTTGCATGACGTGTTCCATGTATCAATGCTTCCTAAGTATTTGGCAAATCCATCTCATCAACTGAAAACCCAACCTATTGAACTAAAATAAGACTTGTCGCACATCGAGGAACCAGTGGAAATTCTTGATCGTAAGGAGCAAGTATTGAGGAGTAATGTTATTACCTTAGTTAAAGTTATGTGGATGAGACATGGAATTAAAGAAGAAACTCGGGAAACGGAGGATAGAATGAAGAAACAGTATCCCCATTTGTAGACATGTGAGTTACGGTTGTAACACAACAAACGGTGCATCAAACGGATGTTCAAGTAAGAAGTTAGGTCAAAATTACGAGAAGGGGCAAATCTGTCAATTCCCTTAAGTGGTAAATTGTCTTTTATTAAACGAAATGTTTTAATTTGATTGGATGGATTGGGAGGCAGCATTGGCCGACTTAAAACTCTCCCTTAACCTTATTTCTTCAGTAAATAAGTCCCTAGGTTCAGTTTGAGGCGTTATTAGCTTGAGGAAAGAGAGGTAGAAGTTAAGAAAGAAAGGGTTACAAGGAAAATCTAGGAAAACAATTCCAAGAAAATCCTTAAGGTGTTTCCAAGGTAATATTATCTGTTAATATTGTTTTAATCTTCTATTATACTTATTTCAAGGTATATAAATCGTGAAGTATTAATCCAAATTCCATCCTCCTTTGTGATAATATGTATTGGTTCACATGTGAGATAAGTGGTGTTATAGGTCATATTGCTTTGTATTGAAACCCTTTGTATTCAAACTTTCATATCTCATTGTGTTCTTACGGGAATTTATAAATTCCAATTGGATATGAAAATAGACTCATATATTCATATCATATCCAAAAATTAGTATTTAACTCCTTATGGTTAGGTCTTCGTGATGGTTGAAAGTTGGTATATAGTTGCTGTTTGTATATTTCATTTCGGTATGCCCTGAGTTTGGTCAAGATTTTGAGATAGCAAATGAAGTCCAAATATTATGAAACTTTAATTTTGTATTGTTCAGTATGTCTAATGAAAGTGTTTTGAAAATCATGGGAAGTTATGCTGTATAAAAATTATGAAAATTTTTGGAAGTCGAAGGAACAATAGAGGCTTTTGTAGGGCATATTTCTTGTGTTGTAAAGAAATGGCCATAACTTGCCCTAGGAAGCTTGAAAAATTACACCGTCACTTGTAACGGAAAGTATATTCAGATATGTTTTCAGATTGATAATCTTGGACACCTGTATGTGTACTATTTATGAATATGGGATGGTTAAGTATGGAGGACAATAATTTGAGGCCATATTGGATACTCCATGGAAGAATGTTTTTATTTGCTCTTTCCAAAGGGTATTTTGAGTACATGTTTCATGTGTATATATATTCAGAAGTATACTTTTATGTTTACTTGAGTTTAGTTATAAATTCTTTAGGAGGTAGTTTCTAGGGTTGAATGTTCATGACCTTATCAACATATATACCATCGTTTCGTCTTTACATATGTGTCATGGAATATGACTTGTGTAGAATCATATTGTGGTTGTGTACTCATTTAAAGTTACATAATTATATTAAAATAATACTTATGATTGAGCTTTAGTACTGATTTAGTTGGATTAACAGGTGTAAGGTCAAATCAACCAAGTTCATCTCCACCTGAGGGAAACGTGAATACATAGTTGACAACACAAGGTGAGTGTACTTACTGAGTTGATTTTGGATATGATGTATATGTATTATATGTTGAGACGATATGGATTATTTAAAAACCAAGAGATGTTGAGATGTTATGGCTTATTTAAAAGCTAAGAGATGTTGAGATGTTATGGCTTATTTAAAAGCCAAGAGATTTTGAGAGGTTATGGCTTTATAAAAGTCAGGATATGTTGAGTTGCTATGCAATTCAGGAGATGTTAGGTTTTTAAAACCTATGGATATGATTATTGCCTACGGGCAGGAGATGTGGGGTTCATTAACTCCGGATATGTATATGGCCTAATTTTGCATAGAGATGTATATATTAATATGTTGAGATGTTAATATAATACTTTTACTATATAGAGATGTAGTACATTCACTGAGTATTTAAACTCATGGTTTTATATGTTTACCCTTTCAGGTTTCCAGCTGCCACTGCTAGGTCTAGGAGGTTGATTACATAGAAGTAGGGTCCTGTTAGTTTGTTTTATAAACTGCACTAGTTGTAATTAAGTTAAATGATAAGTGAGTTCTGTTGAAATTATGTCTCCTTAAAACGATTGGATTTTTTTAATATTCCGCATTTTAACCTTGAAGTTGTTTCAATATGTATTACCTAAATAATAAATAAATTATAATTGTGGTTTGTAAACTATTTAGTTAATTATATCCTAATGGGGTTAGGGGGTGACAAATATTACAACATTTTATCGTCATTAGAATGACAACTAGCTTCACCCCACTCCACGACATCTCTTCAATGATGTGTCTCTCATCTAAAGTAAGACTCACAATGTATGAATGTCTAATTAATTATTGAGGCAATTGGTGGTTGTGAACTCCACTTACAACGTGTAACATCCAACTCCTATTATTGAGTGGAATGCCCTTCAACATAAACGGTAAATTACACTTTCTTCTCGTCGTATCCTTCTTCTTATTTTTCTTACCCTGAGTACTTATTTCATTTTCAAAATTCTTCCCATGATGGTCATGATACTAACCTCCTATCTCGCAACCCAAATGTAAACGCCCCTTTCGGGTCGTCGAAGGTGCGTCAGACTTGGTGATTACTATTACTATTCTAACCGATCGTCCTTGCACTTGAGTCCAGCCGACCAACGTTTAATGGGTCAGAAATACTTGAGAATATAGACATAAAATAGTTAGTACATTTTAACCCATTTTAAATAGCTGCACAGGGTGCGTGTAATAAAAGTGCGTGGTTCGTAAAGAAAGTGTCATTAGCATCAACTCCTAAAGAACCATCAATGCCTTTTTCTCATAATCGATATTGATTAACACGTCGTCAAATAATATGGAGTTAAAATCCATGAAAGCATCCCACATAATTAAGAAGATAATTATGTCTTAATTACTTTAAAGAAAAGCATCCCACATAATTAATCCTTCATAATCAATCATACATATTGTCAAATAAACCTTTATTCGGTAAGAAGGTGTCGAATGTAAGGCAATAACTCAGGAGGAAGGTGCCCAATCAGGTACCTAATTCGGTATGAATATGTCAAATGAACTTGATTTAAAAAAATATAAAACGGTGGTTCAGGAGGTTTACCCTGTGATTTGACCTCTAACTCGGGGCCTCGATCCCGAACCACAGTTTGATTTTCTGCCAATTTTTATTTTTGGAATCCTTGAGAACAAAAAAAAAATTTCAATGGGACCCAAAAATTACCTTAAAAATATTAGTTGGGGTACTTCCATTGTCTTTAGTGGTCTTAAATCCATTGGTAACACCTTACATTGGTATTTGAATGTCTGATGACAAACCCCAGTTATTATATGAGGATAAATTTATGATTTTTAGGGTAGTGGGGACTAAAATGCAATCAATGTATTTCGATTGGTGTAGTGGGGACCAAAACCTATTGAATGTTCTTTGATTGGGGACAAAAATTGTTGGAGTTTAGTGGGTAAAGTGAGATTGGAGTTTAGACGAAAGATAGTGGGTAGAGAGAGAAATGTGTGGGAAATTGTGTTGAAATTATTTTTTATAAAATATTTATATTTTATGGTGGCCCTTAGTAAAAATAATTTTAATTTTTCTTATGGTATTTTGAAGTAATATCTGGGGTGCCCTTAGCAACAACTTTTTTTTTTTAAAATAGAAACAATATTTTTTGTGGTGTATTTAAACATTTTAGGTGGCCTAAAAAAATCAACCCATTTTTTTGCTATTTTAAAAAAATAGTTCAATATTTGACAGTTGAAAAATCATCTCGATCTAATATTTTTGGGTCCCCTGAAATGTTTAAACACACCACAAAAAACACATTTGCTGGAATTAAAAAAAATACCGCATAGGAGTCTCTCATACTTAAACCACACCTAAGCTTGACTATATATATATATATATATATATATATATATATATATATGTGTGTGTGTGTGTGTGTGTGTGTGTGTGTGTTCTGGGAATAACCCATGCTAATGGCACGGTAGTAAATTTATTTAACATGTTTACCTATTCATCACATAAATGGAACATGATTTCGACATGTTCCATACTTCAAGACGAAGAAACACATAACTGTAAATTTGGGACAAATGGTAATATTGAAACATTGAAACATGCCCTATGTATCATTTCAATATCACATAGGGTGTCCATAAAAAAGTCGTATTGCTCACTATCTTGACTATAATAAAGGTGACAATTCTAGTTCGCAATAGACGACATGAAATTGACCCAAAATGATATGGTATGTTATGTTCGTGGTGGATTTCATGACATAAAGTGATGTGTTGTGTTCGTATCAAAGTTATGCATTGGGTTTGTCATTTTTTTTATTCGTATATTCCTCGTCTTTTGTGTGTTTTCGTGTTTAATTGGGTTTTAAAATTACTCATCAAGTTAGTCATGTCATATTTTGATAGTCTCGTGGTTGGATTAGTTTAAAAACAAAATTATGAGTTGTGTCTCCTCTCAATGGTGTTTGTCATTTCTAGCCGAAACAGGAATAGTCACCCATAGCTTACAAGATGGTAGAAAATTCTTGAAGTATCTAATGAAAAATTTACATTCAAATCCCGTAAAAAATAGATTATTGAAAAATATAGAAGATTTTCAATATGTGTGTACAAAAAAATTTACATTCGATTCATATGTACATATTAAGAAATGAAATAAAGACATTGGATCAATAACTCTTAAGAAAGAAATCATTCATAAAAAGTATCAAATGTTATCTAATAGAATTCAAACTTATCATCTAAATGGAACCTTTATTATTTTTCATTGAGCATTTTACCTTAAATATTTTAAATTTCATAGCCCAAAGTTGGTTAATGCATGAAAGTGTTACACATATACCTACCCAACACATTATAACATAATTTTTTTTAAACAAAGATTGGCACCTGGATGGCTATTGGATGGTCAACATCAAACACATTTCTCATTTATGTCTTATTTAGATTCACGCTCTTGATGAAAGTTGCAGTTTGATTTGCATTTCAGTTATCCTCCTGATTAAAGGAGAGATCTGCACCTCCACACTGTCAGGTTTGATGTTAGCCTTTGGTTATCATAATAATATGGACCATTGTAATAATCACATGGCTGAATTTAAAGATAAAAATATTTTCATCAAATAAATAGCTGATAACTTTCATGTACTGAGGGTATAAATTATATTTTGGCGCAACCATTGATACTTAATATACCACCACACTCCAGAATAAATTACTAACACCATACATTACTTTAGGTGATAATTTTCTACAGGTTATAGTATTCAATACATGTGACACCCCCTAATTAAATACCGAGCGATTAGTCCTTCATTAAATTAAAATCCAGGTGAATGGTTGGTTCATTCTTAGCATCACTGTCATAAAATAAAATTTCCAAATTAACCACCCTAAATAATTATGCTAAGTGTCAAAACAGTTTAAGGTCTTATTTCCATTTTTAAATTCCAACTTGAAAACCTTTTTAAAATAAACAAATTTTAAGAATTACATAAGTGCTATGGATAGAAATCAACACAAAAGAATTAATCCATCTGGATTAACCAAACCAATTCAAGTATCCATACATGAAATCATCACGATAAGACTTAACCCCCAAGGAGTACTAAATACCAGAAAATATAAATAGGCATAAATCTCTGACAAATCCAAACGGAATAGGAAATCGAGCGACACATGCCCTAACTATGAAGAACTAAACAGGAACTGAATCAATGAAGAGATCGTCTAAAACAAAGGCATGTAACTCCCACATAAGCTACAGTGCGTCCAATCCAAAGAACCTATGCATTACGCCCCTGTGCCTGGGCACCTATAATACATATACATATATATACGAGAGAGAAAAATACATGAAATGGGTCAGAGCCCGAGGGTAAACCAATTTTAAAAATATTTTAGCAAGTATTTAAAATGCGTACCGACTAATGCAACAACCATGTTAGTATGCGACACTCTCTTGAGAATTCTCACCTCTTATCTAGTGTGCACGCCTACCGCACTAATAAATCTCCTATGCCTCTCTAACTTATTCTCCGTAAGGTTTTATCACGTGAAAAGTAAGGTTATGAAATTTACTTTCAAAAATCAATCTCTTCAAGATTTCTTACGTTATTTAGAAACCGTTATAAAGTTTTGTAATACTTATAATGAAGTTGAAACATTTATTCATTTCTTAACTACTTATACACAAAGTAGAAAGTTCCCATATCGATATACGTATATATATTAGTCACACATATACTATATATACTAATGACACCGCACATAAAATCTATGGTGCTGGCATACTCTGCTATTAAGTCCCCGTATCACTCGTACTAAGGGAAATACTAGTTCAGAATCACTCTCGAACTGTATTAACATAAAACACATACAAATGGAGGCAAAGCATAGTTATAAGTCATTAAGAGGTCAACACACACCCTCACGTCTCATAGTACCGTTTGACTATCAATTAGACAGCCTGTACCAAGGAATCCTATGTTCTAGGATACAAGTAAATATCCCCCATAAAGGTCCCATCGAGATAAGACTGTCCTGGCATGGCATCCTTCATGATAGAAAGTAACGCATGTATGATTATACACCAGCATAATATAACTATGTATACAAAGGCATTCAGTTATAAATAGATCAATATTATCATTTTTTCCAATTGGGTTCGCACATGACCCAACGATAACAATTATTAACCTCACATTGTACAACTTTTACCCAATTACCTCACATAAAGGATTTGTCGCTTTTATTCTTAGTTATAATCGTTTCATACTTACTTCTTATCTCTCGAAGTACTCTCCTTTTCTAAAATATAATCTCAGTAGGTACACCCTCTCTAACTTTCTGGTTTAAGTCTTTCACGAGTCTTTAAATTATTTAGCAAATGTACGAACAATTTCTAAAGTGTAACGAAACTCCTCGTTAACTCCCAATTTCATCCTATATTAAATTCTCACTCAACGGAGTCTACTTAGACCATAATGGTCCTCTTCATAATCCATTATACTCCATAAATAATAATCAAGGATTCCTACGTATTTTAAATGGATTAAACAAAAGGGAGAAAAATATGAACTTTTCCAGGAGGGATCGATCAATTGAGGAAAGGGGGTCGATCGATCGATGTTCTTATTCAATCTATCGATCTATGTTCTTGTTCAATCGATCGATCAAGCAGTTATGATGAATTCTACCATTGTTAAGTTACGAGTTTGCTTCTTTAACCCCAACCAAATCTCCATTAACAGTCCCAAAACTCCTAAACAACATTATTACTGGTACTATATACCTAACTAAATGATTTCCCATGTGAAACATGTTCAAATTCATCAACGATATCGAATTAATGGGGGTAAAATTGACATAATCTTCAAGAACCCTAATTTTGAAAGAAACATCCATTCTTCTAATTATTTCCCAGATTTCTTATTTCTAAATTCATACTAATCCGTGGATAATCCTCTACATACGATGGGTATGTCCAGAATATATTAAGTTTCTCTAAACATGCGATTTAAAGTCTCTAAATTATCAATTGCTTTCATAAAACATGTTCTTGATAATTCTAAACTAACATGGGTGAGACATTGATAGATACTTGCCTAAAATTTAAGGTTCTGATTTGTGGATGAAAAAGGCATGGTTGCGTTCCTCGTCGTGCGATCTACATTTTGGTGGTGATGGCGGTGCAAACGGATGAGTTCTTGGCCTTAGATTGCTTGGAACGCTTCCTATCTTCTTCTCTAATGGTCGTTATAAGGTTCTAAGTTTGTTAACCCTAAAAGTCAACTCGTAATGGTTGATATAACTATTGGAAATTCGTGGGTTTAATTACCCAAAAATACAAAATGTCTAATATACTCTCGCGGGATGTCAATTAGGCCTAAAAATGCCCCGAGACCCAAACTAAACCCCCAAGTACACTTTTCTGACTATCTCGACCCATTCGGACACTTTGTCCCACTTGAAACGACCATACGGTCGACTTATAATTTCTTCACTTTTATAATAATAATTTTGTTCTGACATGACACAGGCGTATCCTGACTTAAATTTCCATAATTGCCATATTATTCACTCGTGACAATATTAATAAAATCAATATCATATATTACTTTACTCATCTAGTAATTTTTAACAAATTTCCAACAATTACTAACTCTCTTCACGCTAGTAAATATTTTAAAACAATTTTCAGATTAATATTAAATTAATATATCTCAATTAAGTTTAATAAATCCTTAAATTTAAAATCCATAAAAATACGGAGTATTACATACATCCCCCCTAATAATGGAATTTCATCCCAAAATTCAGAAAATAAGGCCTACCTGGTAAAACAATTCTTGATACCTTATTAGTACACAAACCATTTACATAGTAAGGCGCTCAATCACTATAGCCCCCGCCTCACAGCAACCTTGTTTATCACTCTCATTAAAGACACTTCACATTGTGCTCCTATCCGACAACATTCGCATAAGATACGCCTATACATTGTTAATTCCCATTTTTGCAATATCATTGGGAGGCCGCACCTCATTACATGACAACTACTCAGATTTATCTAAATACAATACTCCCATTCTGAGAGAAACCATACGAACATCTAACCACTCTTGTTCGCCTAAAACAGTCATGGAATTCCACCATAGTCATCATAGTCTAACTCAACCAATCTAAATTTTTGATTATCCGCCCATCTCTTAATATTCAGGGTGAGAAAGTTAAGGTTTTTCCACATCAAAACCTCAATAAGCATTCTGTTCACAATAAACAGGTACGAGTGCTCCCACGGAACCCTACCATTAGGTAATATCCACCCCCAATTACCGTACTATACTCCACTTACTGGTTATAACCGTTACGAAAGTGAAACAATCACAATGAATCCAAAATTACTTTCATACTGCTCCACTAATGGTTAATCACCATTTTCCTACTCTCGAATTATGGGTGATACAACCTGCTCAAAATAATACGTTATCCCCGCTGCTTCCAGAAATCCCATATTGAAGGTGGGATTAAAAAATCTCATCCTAATTCAGAAAAATACCATGTAGGACCACGTATCGGCGCGATCCTTCCTTTCAAAGGAAGACTGGGGCACACTAGTTAATATTGTAAATCACCCCAAAGGAATATCAATCACTTCCTTCTTAGGTGACTTGTTCCACATGTTCGAATGAACCCTGGATCTTGCCTTGAGTTTGGCAACCCATCAAAGAAACTTTACTGACTTTACTGTCCTCTTCCATTATAAGGATCATCAGTAGCCACAAAATTCTCTGGTTGACCCTCTTGTTCTAACTGATTTCTATTTATGAGTAGTTCCTGCGAAGACTACTCACTATGTCCCGCTCAACATCGAGTTCTACTTGTAATGTCTCACATTTAGTGACTTAATACTCCCCTTCTTTCCTTTTCATATTCTGAAAGTTTCGACCCGTGAACTTTTCTCAACGATGTGCACTTATGGATCTTTTATACCATACTAACATCATCACTCTTTGTACGCGCAAGTCACTCTCACATTTGACTAATTACAACTCCACTCCGAGTGTTCTCCATAATAATTAAATTCTACCCTTTTAAAGGAATACCCCTTTTAAATGTCTTTCCATAACCTTCCAAACAAATTCGGGTGTGCTACTCTAATTGCACATGAATATATGGATTATCGTTCTTCATGCGACGTTTAATCCACTCTACCACTTACACCTTGTTATGCTAGTCCCACAAACATATATTCCACACATTTATTCACATATCCCTTCAACTCGGACGATTCTAACATCAGCTAACCAGGATGCCCACATACCCTATAAACCGTTCATAATAGCGTAAGCATGACATACGCTTCACACATACCACACAATTATTTATTTTCCTTGTTCTCACAATGTGATTACAATACTTGGGTACTCTCAATCACCCTAGAAATTGAAATTTTAAATTCCTCCTTATCATCATTCCACCCCTTAACTCGTGGTGATAAAACAAAACTTTCAATGCTTTCTTACCACACAACCGGATCCACTAGCCTTAAATCATAATTCAACTTCCAACTTACATATATAATTACCTGCTCCTATTATGACCGAGGTACCAAACTCATGGGCTAATGACCAAACATCTCTCTATTTCCAACCTTATGCAAAGTTTCATGTGTGGGATGTCTCGCAAAGCAAAATCCAAATAAGTAACCCCTGATACACTACTACCTATCATTGTCGGTTGTTGAAATCCGTTAGGCCCTCCGTCCATAGCATGTATCCCTTTATTCCATATCTTGACAGAAAAGTTACATCTTCTCCTGTAATTTCTCTTAACAAAGATCATTTCTCCAATTGCACTATCGTTCAGTATTGGTGGTAATCACATTCCATAAACCTCGAATTTGTACAATCGGGATTCTAAAAATCCCGTCCCCAATCATATGGGTATAAATCTCAACTCCCACATCTCTAATAGATAGATATATCAATACGCTCTTCCTATCACCAGGTTCTGAATGCTAAACATAATAATGAGTTAAATCTTTTCGCTCAATAGTAAACCCAATACACACTGAATCATAACAACAAATTCCCTACACACATCGGGATCGAATATCTCGGGCCCACTATCCCCTCCGAAGTCTCTAATATAGATAATATAAGTGCGAATCCGACCCTCTCATAGGTGAGGCCTCGCCTGAACAAAACATGTTGCACTAAGGCAACCACTCTGATAGCCTTGCAATAACTGCCTACTATCGTACTAACCATTATTATAAAGTTGTAACAATGATAATATCATACTCGTATATCACATCACTAAACTGAGAAATCTCAATAAAGTATATGACACTATTAATACACCCATTCATCCTACGCGGATAGCACAAGGATAATCCCGTTACACTAGGGGAAATTATTAACATAATAATAACGTTTATAGTTATACGTACTAAACTTGTCTCACATGCTAATCTAGAAATGAAAAAAATATAGTGAATCACTCGTGTCACATAAAACACGCCTCATCCTCCGAGGATAAAACTCATACTTCTACGTTGCCAATCGTCTTGACTGCACCAATGATCTCCGTACGTAACATGCCAGTTCAAACCAAAACAAAAACTAATTTAATCATTGTCCTTTACTAGGCACCATACTCTTGTCCCCTATAATCACTTCGGGAAAAATTAATGCATGTAATTTTACTTTTCACAAAATACCTCCACACATAATCCACTTATCACCTGTCATGATAACCATATTAGGATTTTCCTCCTTTCAAAATTTGGTAGGCTCGATTTCTGATGGTTACCCCCGTTGTTCCCTTATCCTTATTGGACCTAAGGAACATGCTATTGGCTTCAATATCCCTTACTGATTTCACCATCGCTGGTAAGAATTTAGCTATTCGAATCATCTAAATGTGTTCCCTGATTGGTATCCCCATGTGGTGCTTTACTACCACCGTTTCATCCAGTCTTATTCTTGACTAAATTCTTTGATTCCTTTAGCTTCCCACACAAAGAAGCATTATCATCTCCATTGACAAAGCACGACATTGTCCACCCCTAAATCGACCATCCAGTAGAATTCCCTTTTAAATGTTATTAACTATTTTTACGAGTCGATCTCCCACTTGGAGTCCTCTTCCCCATTTGTATCTACATCCTTCGATTCAAGATTCGTTAACAGTTTAGATTCATATTCATAAATGGACCTCTATCAGGTCCTCCTATGATGAGTTCAAAACAACGTTCACATTTTATCCTAAACATCTGATGAAAGAACATGCGGTTAAATTGTACCTATGATTCTTCAATAGACATGTAATTCCCCTTCTAAAAGCGGTGGCTGACTCCCACCATTATAACTTCGTTCCGACAAGTCAAGAAAAGTTTAATCCAAATTTTCACTTTCAGTTAGCCACACTCCGTCATATGTCCAAACCTTTGGATATTTTACCTCCTTTGGCTAACAAACACAATCTCCGCATTTTTAGAATTTCCATTGACAGTTCTCTTCAATGTTTTAACTGACTTTTTCCCAGTTGTACCACATTGAGTGAGTCTACTCTTGCACCTCTTTCGATTTTATCAGCATTTGGAAATCATAGGTTGCGCCCTAGTCGTCTTTACAGTCCTGGCTTCTCATGCCGTAATACGGGTGACCTTAGCTACGGTCATCATCCTCGAATATAATCTACAACCGCAACTAAGCCTTGCCTCCTGTTGTCTGCCCAACGGCCCTTGCCTTCCATATTCCATTGTTCGAACATGTCCAAATGCAAATAAGATTCACTAATGTACATACATTATAGTATGAGAACGGAATATCACCATAGAAATCAACAATCCGAAATATAGGGCTCTATAACAAACAAAGTAACGCTGGAAACATAATAAGCCACACAGATACTAAGGACACTAGAACCTGATGCTCTCATACCACCTGTGACACCCCGCCTAATTAAATACCGGGTGATCAGTCCTTTATTAAATTAAAATCAAGGTGAACAATTGGTTCATTCTTAGCATCACTGTCGCAAAATAAAATTTCCAAACTAACCACCCTAAATAATTAAGCTAAGTGTCAAAATAATTTAAAGTCTTACTTCAATTTTTAAATTCCAACTTGAAAACCTTTTTAAAATAAACAACAGTTTAAGAATTACATAAGTGCTACGAATAGAAATCAACACAAAAGAATTAATCCATCTAGATTAACCAAACCAAGTCAAGTATCCATACATGAAATCATCATGATAAGAGTTAACCCCCAAGGAGTACTAAATACTGGAAAATATAAATAAGCATAAATCTCTGACAAATCCAAACGGAATAGGAAACCGGGCGAAACATGCCCTAACTATGAAGAACTAAACAGGAACTGAATCAATGAGGAGGTCGTCTAAAACAAAGGCCTGCAACTCCCACATAAGCTTCAGCGCGTCCAATCCAAAGAACCTATGCATGACGCCTCTGTGGCTAAGAACCTATAATACATATACATATATATAGAAGAGAGAGAAAAATAAAGGAAACGGGTCAGAGCCCGAATGTAAAATAGTTGTAAAAATAGTTTAGCAAGTATTTAAAATGCTTACCGACTAATCCAACAACCATGTTAATATGCAACACTCTCTTGAGAATTCTCACCTCTCATTTAGTGTGCACGCCTACCGCACTAATAAATTTCATATGCCTCTCTAAATTATTCTCCGTAAGGTTTTATCATGTAAAAAGTAAGGTTATGATATTTACTTTCAAAAATCAATCTCTTCAAGATTTTTTACTTTATTTAGAACAACTCAGTACCGTTATCAAGTTCCGTAATACTTATAATGAAGTTGAAACATTTATTCATTTCTTAACTAATTATACGCACTGTAGAAAGTTCCCATATAAATATACGTATATATATTAGACACACATATAATATATATACTAACGGAACCTCACATAAAATCTATGGTGATGGCATACTCGCTATCAAGTCCCCGTATCACTCGTACTAAGGGAAATACTATTTTGGAATCACTCTCGAACTGTATTAACATAAAATACATACAAATGGAGGTGAAGCATAGTTCCAAGTTACTAAGAGGTCAGCACACACCCTCACGTCTCTTAGGACTGTCTAACTATCAATCAGATAACATGTACCAAGGAATCCTATGTTCTAGGGTACAAGTTAATATCCCCCTTAAAGCTCCCATCGAGATAAGACTATCTCGGCGCGACAACCTCCGTGATAGCGAGTAGCACGAGTATGATTATACACAATCATAACATAACTATGTATACATAGGCATTCAGTTATATATATCATTTTTTCCAATGGGGTTCGCACACGACCCAGCAATAGCAATTATTAGCCTCACATTCTATAACTTTTACCCAATTACCTCACATAAAGGATTTGCCACTTTTATTCTTAATTGAAATCGTTTCATACTTACTTCTTATCTCTCGTAGTACTCTCTATTTCTGAAATATAATCTCAGCAGGTACACCCTCTCTAACTTTATGGTTTAATTATTTCACGTGTCTTTAAATTATTTAGCCAACGTACACACAATTTCTAAAGTGTAACGAAACTCCCTATAAACCCCCAATTTCATCCTATATTAAATTCTCACTCAACGGAGTCTACTTAGAACCTACTGGTACTCTTCATAACCCAATATAATCCATAAATAATAATCAAGCATTCCTACGTATTTTAACTGGATTAAACAAAAAGGAGAAAAATATGCACTTTTCCCGATCGAGGAAAGGGGGTCGATCGATTGATGTTCTTGGTCAATCGATCGATTAATCAGTTATGACGAATTCTGCCATTGTTAAGTTACGGGTTTTCTTCTCCAACCCTAACCAAATCTCCATTAACGGTCCCCAAACTCCCAAACAACATTAATACTAGTACTATATAGCTAACTACATGATTTCCAATGTTAAGCATGTTCAAATTCATCAACGATATCGAATTAATGGGGGTAAAATTGACATAATCCTCAAGAACCTTAATTTTGGAAGAAGCATCCATTATTCTAATTATTTCCTAGATTTCTTATTTCGAAATTCTTACTAATCTGTGGATAATGCTCTACATATGATGGGTATGTCAAGAATATATTAAGTTTCTCTAAACATGCGATTTAAAGTCTTTAAATTATCAATTTCTTTCATAAAACATGTTCTTGATAATCCTAAACTAACATGGGTGAGACATTAACTAAAAACAAAGCAAGATAGATACTTGCGTGAAATTTAAGGTTCTTATTTGTGGATGAAAAAGGCATGGTTGCGTTCCTCATCGTGCGATCTACATTTTGGTGGTGATGGCGGTGCAAACGGATGAGTTCTTGGCCTTGGATTTCTTGGAAAGCTTACTATCTTCTTCTCTAATGGCCATTCTAAGGTTCTGTGTTTGTTAACCCTAAAAGTCAACTCCTAATTTCTGATATAACTATTGGAAATTCGTGGGTTTAATTACCCAAAAATACAAAATGTCTAATATACCCTCCCAGGATGTCAATTAGGACTAAAAATGCCTCGAGACCCAAACTAAACCCCAGGTACACTTTTCTGACTATCTCGACCCTTCCGAATAGTTTGGCGCACTCGAAACGACCATATGAATGACTTATAATTTCTTCACTTTTATAATAATAATTTAATTTTGACACGACACAGGCGCGACCTGACTTAAATTTCCATAATTGCCATATTATTCACTCGTGACAATATTAATAAAATCAATCTCATATGTTACTTTACTCATCTAGTAATTTTCAACAAATTTCTAATAATTATTAACTCTCATCATGCTAGTAAATATTTAAAATAATTTCTGGATTAATATTAAATTAATCAATCTCAATTAAATTTAATAAATCCTTAAATTTAAAATCCATAAAAATACGGGGTATTACAATACACATAAGCTAAACATGAATGCAAATAATAGAAAATGATGAGATCACACACACAACACGAGATGTCGTGGTTCGAAAACATGCCTACGTCCACGGGGTGCTGGGGTTTGTTCTTTATTACTTTGGAGAACTGTTCGGTACAGTTGTAGTACTTCTTGATGTTACAATATCACATGTCCCTCCCAGGTGGGGCATTTACATTTATAAGGAACCTCATAAGAGTCCCGAGTTATGTTAATAACTATCCCTAAAAGTTTGGACATATCCTCCATCATGATTAGTCGTTATAAGTATTTGATTAGAATGAGTCTATTCCATCTTGGAGTCTTCAAGTGGATTAAGAAGAACGTTCCAAAAAAAATCCTTGATGCCATAATTGACCCCAAAGACTAGGGCCTCTTGAGGATGCATGGCTTTGTGCCTAGGTCAACTGTTGATGATTGACATGTCTTCACCCTGCAGGAGTAGCAAGATTCGTCGCTAGTCGGAGATAAGTAATCATTTTAAGTCTTTATCATTGGTCAGAGGGAAATATTATATATTATCCAGAAACTAGAAAGTTTTAATCTATTGAGAGCCTCAGGGGCACATCAGTAATTTTAGCGTCATTTCTTAATTGGGGGAAACATAGTTGTCGCTTAGGCCTCTGTCACACATGCGTAATAATTATTTTTTGTGCAAGCATAAGGTCGTTTTCCACCACATAGCATCCGTTACCTCTCTTTCCCCTTTATCTCAAAACCTACTCAACTCGAAAAAAGGTTTCCACAACTCCATTTTTCACTATAAGCACATTTGTCTTCATTTCTATCATTTTTTTTTGTATTTTCTCAATTTTTGTTCTTGATTCTTTGTCTAAGTTGGTGTTTTAAAACATAGTGTACATTATCAATGAGGAAACCGTTAAAAAATTTAAACTTGACCATAATATCCCCTCGTGGGATGTTATTGATCTCATTGAGTGCCCATGGGAGATCATGGTGTGTTATGAGAGCCCTTAGTTGCCCTCAATCTTCGTAGCCAAGTGTGTGGTGACATGTACCCCAAACAAGTTATTTCTCGAATTTTATCTTTACTTCGATGTGTTCCCAGCCAGTGTCGCTCTAAATACATGGAGGATCGTTAATGGTGTGAATCAAATTAACGAATTATATAGGAATAATATTGGTCTTACATACATCATGTATTTCTATCAATGGGCGACGACCCATGGATGTACCTACTACCTGAAGACAAGGGTGGCCTATTGAGATCTGGTTATGAATTTTCCCAATTCTAATAGAGATTATCGAGAACATGGGGTCATTGTAAAGGAATAAAAACACACTCCCCTTCCTGTGGGTCAAGCGTACCAAGGGCCAAGGTGCCCGCAGGAAGGCATGGAATATGTTATTTCTTAATGGTTGCTTCGCTTCTTGTGATTTTTCTTCATTTGATTAATTGTAATTTCTTTCTCTCTATTTACTATAGATAACAGTAAGAAAGATGCCCTCATGACAGTGAAGTTAACTTTTTTGGTCTCTAAAATATTTAGGTAATTCAGTAGAGGCTTGGAGCTGCTGATCATCCCAGGTCAGTGTCGTTCTTTGTCAGTTACAAGAGTTCTACCACATCTTTTATCGTGAAGCCAATGGAACAAACTCCAATCATTTTGTTATTTTTAACAATCAGGAAGCTTCCACTTCTAAGGGTTACATCGAGGATTGATTAAATGAGGAATCCACTTTTGGTACTTTAAACGAGGGGCAAGCGAGTAAGTCTGACACCGCGTCTAATTAAATACTAGGTAGATACTCCTTTATTTGCATTAATACAAAATGTCAAGTTGGCTCAGTCCATAACATCACTGTTGAAAACATTTTAATCAATTACTAGCCACCTAATATTTAAGAAGTGATTTGTTAGATTTTATTAAATTAACATGCAACCAATTTGATTTAAAGGTAACTATACTACATCCACAACACAATAGAATAATGATGAAATGATAAAATGCGTCTGGAGTAACACTACCCTGAATATTACAATTACAGAATAAAACCCAAATGACGAAGTCTGAATTACTAAATAAACCCAAAACTGAATTAAAACTTGTAGTCTGAGAGTACTATAACTGAATGGAAAGGGGCGACATGCCCTGACTGATAAATGACCCTGAATAGAATCAAATGTAGAATGTGGAGGCATCTAATATCGAGATACTGTAACTTCCACTGCAGCTACATCACGTCTATGGGATGGAACTCTTACTCTTGGCATCCCTGTGGTGGGGAACCTAAAAAGGTTTACAAGAAAAATATAATTGATAGCAAACAGGTCAGAGTTCGATGTGAAAAAAGTTTTAAAATACAGCAAGTGTTTAATTATGTTAAACAATAAATATTTTATACATGTGTGGTTACGTGTTCTCACATGAGTCCTTAACCCCTCTACTAATGTGCACACCTAGCGTATATCCTTAACCCATCCTAGTTATGACTCTAACTATCTAGTCTATTAATTACTATAAGAATAGGTCTATTTGTATTTCTCTATTGTATTCTGCATGTAATTCAACTTTTCCTTTATTAGAGTTTATTATGATATTTATGATATGAATTATCACATTTCAATTTCCCATTCAAGTATCTCAATTATTCATATTCGCAATTTAACAATGAGCCAGTTATAAATGCAAGTATATCATTCTCAACATAAATATACAAATATAGCACCCCCGTGCTAAGGTGTGGTGCACACATACTCTACTATCCAATCCCGGTACATCATGTACATAAGGACTACGTATTTCGAATAACTCATGAATCGTTTCAATTAGCTAAAATCACACATATTGGAGGCGAACATAGTCCCCAGACACATGGGTCACGCACATACCTACGCTCCCATGGTCCGCAGTCTTATTAACTCAAAATAAGCCATTCAAGGTCCTCCCCCGGTAGGCACACAAAGATCAGATGACCCTTATAAATAACCAACCTCTCGTGATAGCAAGTATGGTAGGTATGTCGTACACACAATAATCCATATATTAAACATTCAGACAACTTGAATAATGGTTTATTTTATTAAGGGTATAATTCATCCTTATACCTTTAAATCAAAATCCATACTATGATTATTTCAGATGATATTTATTATTTTGTCAATACGTCTCTCGTTGTGGAATTTTGAGTACTTAATCCTAATCGGAGAGGTTACTAAATCTCCAAACTTTCCCAAATATTAATTCAGTACCCTTAGCTTTCTATTTATGTCTCAAATCCTAAATTTTCACTCATAAAATATAAATCATATTCCATAGCATATTATAAGAAATTACTAATCGAACCCTCGTAAAGTAAATACTATATTCCCAATTGATTTTAATATGTTCCGAGGTTTTAATTACTTCCATACTGGTTTCTCCTAAGTCCTAACGTCTTTACATAATCCCCTCTTTCAACATTTAAGAGCCCAGAACCGGTTAAGTTCAAAAAAGGAAAAGATTACTGTTTCTGGGAAGGTCGATCGATCGACCTATGAATGTCGATCGATCGATCAAGAAGGTGCAGGCTACGGGTTTGCTTAATTTTTAGTCGAATTCTTGTCTCAAATCATCAATTCAAGGTGTTAAATTCTAAAGCAAACATCTAGGATCATTATATAACCTAACTACATGATCATCAAGGTTCCATATCTGTAAATTCATCATCAATTGATCTATTCTTGGATTAATCATCAAAATTTCATAAAAGTCTTTTCTTTCAAATTTTCTCAAGAATCATAATAATCTCTTCATAAATCTAAAATTAATTGCACATGGTATATGATCTAATATGTGAGGTTCATCCAGAATTAAAATTTCATAAACATCCTAACAATAATTAAGGTTTCCATCTTTAATTTCACGAGTTTTCAGAATTTCAAGGATATAATCAAATCCTTACTCTAATCATGGATAATTTTTTTGCTGAATCTTAATGGATTAAATCACTTGCCTTAGTTTAGAAGTTCTGATCCGTTGATGATGATCTACGTTGATTTTCCTCCCCTTTTCGATCTTAATTTCTGGCGATAGTGGCGGCGGTTGGTGGTGGTGGCTTGGAAACCCCTTAGACTTCTTCTCTCTTCTGTCTCTTTGCACAAGGCTTGGTGTGACAATGAATGACCCCAAGGGGTCTTGATATAGGCTGATTACAAGACCCAAATTTCGTGGGTCGCAATTCCCCAAAAATGGAAATTACCAAAATGCCATTCTGGGTTGTTGGTGTGGCCTAAAAATGCCCCGTGACCTAAACTAAAACCTCGACTAGTGTTTTCTGACTATCTCGACCCTTCCGGATACACTGGCACACTCAAAATGGTCATATGGATGATAAAATTATATATTACTTTTAAGTTCAATGAAATTGATTCTTGACGCGTATGCACGCATCCCAACTTACTTTCCCAAATTGTCGTATTTATGACGTGCGACAATTCTAATTATTTCTATTATCATATATTACTATATTTAACCAATGATATTCATCATCATTATGATAATCAAATACCAAATCAAATCTCGCTAGTATTTATATCTGGATTAATTTTCAATTAATTTCCGTTTAATTTAATTAATCCCATTAAAATAAAATCTATAAAATTACGGGGTATTACAGTAAGGAAGGAATTTCTTCCACTTTTGATCCCTTGGATATTTCAACCATTCTTCCACTTGAATATTCCCCTGATACCATGGCCCCAAAGAGGAAGGTAGTAAATTTGATCGCTATAAACTTGGATATCAATAAGTCTCCCCCTGCTCATCCGTCGACCAAGGATAAGGAGCTTGCTCATCCAGAGAGCAATAAAAGTGAAGTTGGGGGTCCTTCTAACCCCCTAGACACTGGGTATCCTCCCACCATTGATCATGAAACTCTTTTGTATAGGTTCAATAAATATCATGTTCCTCTTACCCCATTGGCTGATGTGGGGACATATGTTGTACATAAGGGCAAATGTGTTTCCCAATCTGTGGTTGCTCATCCCAACCTGGCCTGAGATTTGATTTAATTGGGGGTCTTTCCTACCTATAGGGAATATGTTGCTGCCTTAACCCATGGTAAAATGATAAAGTGTGAAAACTATAACATACCCTTCTAAGTTTGTCATATAAGTGTCCTTTTATTCTTGTTTTTTCCAATGCTTTACTTAACTCAATTCACTAATTATTTTGTAGTTTTTGATTGACCATGATCAGTTGTTGGAGACGAATGATGCTCTTAAGTATTCTTCCATTAATGTGAAGGCAAATCTAATGGTTTGAGTAAGTTTTTGGTGGTTAATCAGTCTATTAATGCGGCATAGGTGGATGTGAAGGAGAAGTTAGACTAAAAGGTAAAAAATATGGATATTGAGAATACTAATCTTTAAAAGAAGATATGACTCAACCGCTATGGTCAATGCTACTGACTTAGACAATAAATATGTTGAGAAGACCAAAATTGAAGTTATGAATGCCAAGATTAAGTCCGATGCGACCAATGAGAAAACTAAGGAGGCCCTATGCAATATGCTTCCCAGTTTTGGCAAAAGGCCTTGTCCCAGCTATGAAGATAAGTGTTTTTAAGGATTATGATATTTTCAAAGAGCATGATGCTAGTAACCTTCCTCAGATTAAAGAGTAGGATAATGATAATGCGAAAGATGCAGATACCGGAGGATAAAATGATGCTAATGATATTTCCCAGAGTCACGTGGAATAGGTTGCCATGATTGAGGATGACAGGTTAAAGATAATAACCAATGCTCAAGCCATTGAGAAAGAGAAGATTGGAAAGAAAACTCCCTAGGAATTTTTAGGAGGTATTGTATTTTTCATTTTCTTTAATCAATAATGTTTGGGGCTTATCCATTTGCTATTTTTTTAATGAAATTAATAACATGGTTCCATCGTTGCCTATTTACTTACCTTCCAGCATCCCACATGTCTTCCTTTATTTGTTAAACTCATATGACTGACCATATATTCTTACAATTTGAAGTAATACTTGCAATGACTATTGCTAAGTAATGTGATTTTGAGGAAAGATGTGGGAGATCATTCGATGTCGGTTATGATGAGGATAATGATCTCGACTTGGTCTTGTTCCTTGATGTGTCTTCTCGAGAAAGTGAGGATTACTTAAATTCACACCGCCTTGTTTACGAGGTCATGGAAGATAATTCACTTTTTCATGACATGGTTCTCACTACCCAGAGCAGTCATAGGGAAGCGTTAACCAATTCGAAGGTCAATTTTGATGAAAAGGTGGTCGAGTTGAGTGAGAAGGGGATTCGATAAGAAGTTGGATGACTCAAGTTAACCTATGCAGGGAAGATATTCACTCTAAAGGTTAACTTCATAGGCACATGAGAGGTTGTTAGTCTTCTCAATAAGTAGAATAATGATTTAAGGGTTAAGCTTAGGAGGACCGATATGTCCCAATTAAATAAGCAAACTGGGGAAGGAGACTCCTTCATTGATCAAGAGAATACTCAATTGAGAGAAAATATGGATAATTCAAGGTGTGACCATCTAGAGATTGTCTTCTACTGATGAGAATAAGAGTGGCCGACCGGGAAAGGTCCTTGAAAAATTGAAAAAGTTCATTCAAAGTAAAGAGGCGACCATTAGGAGCCTTTTCGAGAAGCTTAATAACCTTAGATTCCAATTCTACAAACAACCTCACCAAGTGTGTATGGATGGCTATGGACATGCCCTCATTGATATGGATGCATCTTTGAATGATGCTCGCAACGTTGGTTATAATAATGGATGTCTCAATGCCTTAGATGTTGTAAAAGTACCTGAGGACTCTGAACTCTAGTACTGGTATGATTTCGGTTACCTTGACTAGTAAAAACATCCGTACATGCTTGATGTTTGTGGATACTAATGGATGTCATTTCTGTTCGCTTAAAAAGGAAGTATCTAGGCAATTATAGCCTAGATAGAGATGATGGGATTTATTGTTACCAATATTTGGTTGGGAGAATGTCACATAGGGGGACATCAAGAATAAAAGATTTGGCAGTTACCATATTTCCTTCTGCCTTGGATGTTCCTCCTGTTGGGGTTGGGGCTTCAGAGGTTGGACTATCTCGGTCGCATAGCTAGTCCAGTTATTTCTCTTATCTGTTTTGATTGTAAATCATTTTACATTCCTAATTTTCTTATAATAATTTTTAAATATTAATGGGACTTTTCACATTTTTCTTTCCTTTTTGTTGTATGGTCCTTGGTCTTACCTTTAGGTGATCTCGTCACATGAATCTTCAGGCCTATATCCAAAAAAGAAAGAATGCACATGTTCATGGGGTCGTCTCCCAGCTAGGGTTTTCTCGACCTCACTGATCATGAGTGCTTAGAGTTTCCTAGTAGGCCTTCCATCTATTGTGAGAAAATTAGTTATGTTTTTTTTAGTTGTCAAAATATTAATTCTAGTTGGTTGGTTGTCGACCATTTAGTAATTTGTATTTTAGTCAGTGATGGACTTTGGTTGACTAGTTGGTTAGTCTTAAGGAAAGACAATTAAGAGAAGATAAGCATCAAAGCGTTAAGTAAGGTAACTTATTTTATTAATCAATCTTCTTTAGTAAATAATCATTACCTGCCATTTAGAACAATGCAAAGAGATAACTTCTGACGTAATGAATAAAATGCGAGAAATCTATAAGAATGTTTAAAAAATAATTCAAACGTGAAATAAATTTTGACTTAAAATAAAAATTTCTTGAGATTGGTTATCTTCCATGCTCGGGGAACCTTTATTCCCTCCATTATTTTTAAGTGGTAAGCTCCCTAAAAGTCATCCCTGATAATCTTGGTTGAGCCTATCTAATTGGTCCTAAGTTTTATGTCTGAACCCATCTTTATGCCCACAATCTTTCTAAATATGTAGTTTTCGACCTTGAAGCTTCTGGACTTGACCCCCAATTGTACTGCTTGGTCAATTATTGCTAATAAGTGGCCTACTTTACAATAGCAAGTTCCCCTTTTTCGTCGGCCAAGTCATGCTTTGTTCTGATTACTTCGTTATTGCAATATTATTCGACTAACGAAGGCATCATGGTCGGCAAACATATTTCCAGTGGAATGACAACCTCTATGTCGTAAGCTATGGCAAAGTGTGTCTCCCTCGTTGATCTCCTTGGCATAGTTTGAAATTCCCAGAGAACGGGGGGGTTGACCCAAGCTCCCTTTGATTTCTCTAATCTCCTTTTAACCTCATTGAGGACCTTCGTGTTGGAAACTTCTACTTGCCCATTGATCCGGGGGTAGGCCAATGAACTGTAGTAGTGCCTGATGTTTTGCTCGTCGCATAAGCTTTGAAAAAAACTACTCTCAAATTAGGTCCCATTGTCTGCGATGATGATCCTAGGGATGCAAAACTATGTTATGATGTTCTTCCATACGAACTTGGTGATATCGACATCTCGAATGTTTGCTAAAGGTTCTCCTTCGATCAACTTAGAGAAGTAGTTTGTGCTGACCAACGTATACTTTCTGCTGCCAGACGCAAAGGGTAGTGGATCGATGATGTCCAAACCCCACTGTGCAAAAGTACATGGACTTATGAGAGACTTGAGGTCATTGGCCAATTGATACACTAATGGGGAGATGATTTGTCCATTTTTAAACTTTTGGATGTAGGCGACCTAGTCCCATTCAATATACGATCACCAATACCCTTCCTTAATTTCCCTAAATACTAGGGACCTACCCTTACGTAGATCCCACATATTCCCTCATAAAGATCATATAGGGTATGGTTGACGTCGTCTTCATGTACGCATTGAAGGTAGAGACATAAAAAAGAGACCATATAAAGCTTACGACTCATCTATACATGGAATCGATAAACTTTCATTCGTAATTTGTGTGCCCCATTTTTATCGTTTGGCAAGGCATCTTCTTTCAGGTAGTGAACAATTGGATACATATATATTGGGGCCCTATCAATGGCTATGATATGCCCACCACATGTTCATTTCATGATATTAGGTTGGCCAAGGTAATATACTTAGATTAATCATTTAATATCTCCCTTAACATATCAAGAAAGTGTTGCCAATGCATGTTCTTGACTGTTGTTCCCCCTTAGAAATTATTATACTTGTACATACTTGATCTTGGAGACCAGGTGTTGGTCCCCTACACGATAAGTAGACATGCACTCATCCCTAGCGTTGTAGTCGCATGATATCTAATTTGATTCTATCCTTAAGTTACAAAAGATGTCAACATGACAAGTGCCTAGGTAGGGTGATTTTCATTACCCGTTGATAAAGGCTTCATACTCATCTTTATTATTGGAGGCTTCAAATCCCAAATAAATTTCTTGTTCAAGGATATTTTTCTTAGAAGATACAAACATTATCCCAACTATAACCCATTGGAATTTGAGGCTCCATAAACATATAGGACCCATATCTCCCCATTTTTGATCAGTTATTGGGAAGGATATTTGCTCATTGGGCTTATCTCTAATTATTCTTGGTAGTTGCAGAATTTAGCGATGAAATTTACTAGGACCTACCCCTTGATTGAAGTTATAGGCTAAAATAGAATTTCAAACCTCCATAATTCTACTGACCACTTAGACATATGTCATGATAGGTCGTCCTATCGGAGTATCGCCCTTCAGAGGGAAGGAGGTTAAAATAATGACGGTGTGTGCCTCAAAGCAGTGTTTCAACTTGTGAAAGGCTACCACCAGTTCATATGGAAGATTTTCCAATGGGAGTTACCTCTTATCATCATTGAGCAAGGTTTTTCTAACATAGTAGATGGTAGATTATCCCCCGTTCTTCTCGCGTATTAAAGATGAACTAATTGCATTACATGACACTACCATATACAAGTGTAAAGGACCTTTATTGTCAGGAATCGTCAACAGGGGTGGTCAACTTAAATATTTATTAATTTATTCAAGATTCTAAGTGCATATGTCATTCCGTATTTCTTTCCTTTCCTTCATTAGTTATTAGAAGAAAGGTTTTAACTTCTCTGAAGATCTTGATATGAACTGGTTGAGTGTGGTGAGCATGTCATTCATCTTATATGCCTCGCGCATAGTGTTTGGTGGTTGGACATTTCTAATGGATTCGATTTGGTCAGGGTTTGCCTATATACCTCTTAGACTGACCAGGTATCCGAGTAACTTTCCCGATTAAACACCGAAAGACCACTTGGCTTATTCAACTTCATCTTATAATAGTGAAGGACTTTGAAATTCTTTGCCAAGTCTGCGAGGTGGTTCTCCTACTTTTTGCTCTTTACAAGCATATCGTCTATATAGACCTCCATCATATCCAACAATTATTGTTTGATCATCATTTTTACCAGCCTCTGATAGGTTTTTTTATCCAAACGACATCATCTTATAATAGTATATCCCCAACGTGGTGATGAAGGACGTATTTTCCTTATCAGGGGTGAATAACAGGATCTGATGGTACCCTGAGTAGGGTTAAAGGAAGGTCATACTATGAACCCCCCAGTTTCCACATAATAATCAGTTAGATAAATATGCTAAAGATGAGGTTATCAAACAATCTATATCCTTCTTGGCACCAAACCATAAGGTAAAAACTACAATTTAACCATCCACGCATACGAATGAATTGAAATGACATAATCTCATAAATAAATAAGTCTCAACCCAACTGACGTATGAAATATCCAAATGTCACGACTCTGAATAAAACTGACTGAATAATAAATTTGGGGCAATGCCCATACAAAACTCTGAATTGGATCTAACTAAAATCGAAATAAATAGCAACCTATTATTGAATCAAATGACTCGAAATCTTTTAAGCAAGGTGGAACTGCAAGTTTGATCTCTCCTCAGCCCTAATGATACTGTCTAAGTAAGACTAGTAAACACTTTTATAATTTTGGGTCAAAGCCCTAAAGTTGTAATAATTAAATTAAATATCAATAAATAATCATGTGAATGATTTAAAATACATATCACACAACGACTTTCACATGAAATAAGTACATCACCCCTCTTTAAAGTACCATACTATGCACATATCCCGACCCAAGGCATAACTATGATAATAATTCTCAACACTATCATAAAGACTTAATCCCAATTATAAATCATATAATATGTATGCAACTACCTATGCATGTATAAATACAACTCGAATACTAACCCCCACATAATGTCACCCCAAGAGATACACATAAAGCACATGATGTATTTTACGTGACATTGGGTTTGTTATCAAATGACTTTATTTAGATTATAGTAGTTCTTACTAAATAGTTATTACCTTCAATGTCCATGTCGTGCCTCTATCGATAAGTCTGTAGGAAGCCATCACCAAATTAACTTAAACAAAACACATGAATAAACAATGGGGAGACCACTACACGGTACACCATCAAAAGGACCATACCTAAACCCAATCGATGGATAAAGTCCTCTCACTTCCTTTCATCACGAGAGTATACTAACCCATGATTATGATCTACATAATGGCCTCCAATACGTCCTGCCCATTTAAGTCGGGCATATAGTCCATGATCCCAATATCGAACATAAACCCCCAATAGATAGATTCACCACAAGTAAAGGTATATCCACATAACTATAGAATACACATATATACAAAATACCATATATGTAACTACCCTATAGGATATCATATCTCCCATGCATCCACAAGATCTAACTGAATTCCCACAACGTCAGTGTAATACCACGTATTTCTGCGAATTTGGAATTTAATTAATTCGATAATTAATTCATTTTATTTTAAATTACATGAGTGATGTAATTTAATTTAATTTAATATTAATGTATTCATTAAATATTAATTGAGAGAGAGATAATGATTAATATTATGTGCTAAATTTACTAAGTGAATAGTAAATAATTTATGGAAATTATTACACATCGTAGTGAATGATATTGGCGTAATTGGATCTTATCTTAATCGGGAGTCACGCGTAGACTAAATTGGGGTTGAGATAGGATATTTATTTAGAGTGACTCGAAAGATGATTTTAAGGTCACGGATGTTTTCGAAAGGGTCAAAATAGTCAAAATAGTATACCGGGGGTATTGTTTGGGTCCCGGGGCATTTTTGGACTAAATCGGTACTTTTCGAGGGCATTTTAGTCTTTTGGTAGCCCAGGGTTATAGTAGCTACGAATTTGCAAAGGGTATATCAACTGGTAGATATAAGAGGCTAGGGTTAAGAGATTAGAAAATCTAGAGAGGCCATTAGAGAAGGAGGATAAGTCATTCTTGAAGCTTAAGAGAGAGTTCTTAAATGATCCAAGCTTGTTCTTACACCACCATCTTCATTGGAGAGTGGATTGGAAGGGAAGACAAACCAATTCATCATAAATTCACTAAATCATATCACCTAATCAAAGGAAAGTGTTTATTTTCCATTTCTTTTGAAGTTATAATACCCATATGAGAATAGGGTTAAAACATATTGATATAAATGATGAAATTGGGAAACTTAAGTGATTTAAATCCATGTTTTGGGTAGGATTTCATGTATATTGTATTTATGCATGTAGAGGATAGTAAATTAGTTAATGTGTGATAATTTAAATGAGAAAGATCTGGGTTTTTCGTTGAGTATAAATGAAGAACATGAAAATTTAGGGTTTTGATGAATAATTGTAATGATCCGTTCTTAATTAGAAATCATGATGTTTTGATTTTGTAATTACATTGGAAATCATCCTAATACATGTAGATAATGTTTGGGATAATTGGTTTTATGTTTGGTGAAGGATCATGTGAGTTTTGTTAAAAAATGGTGAAAAATGTTAAAACACAACAAAGAAGATAACTTGATACTTTTTGAATCGATTCGGTCCAAGGGCGAATCGTTTTAGCATTTTTCCCTTTTAAGCCCTAAAATTGTGAATTATTAATGGAAAACTTTTGGATTATCCTTTAAATATGATAGGAGATTTATTGGATTACAGTAGGCCTACGATAGGGTTGTGGCTTAGTCTTATTGAGATAATTAAGGCGATGATTAATTGGGCTTAAATCGTAATGTAATTTATTTGAGTGGAAATAAACGAATTATGGGAATTATGAATGATCTTATAATATAGAGACCAATAGTGTATGATAGAGTTAAGGCGATGATTAATTATGCTTAAATCGTAATGTAATTTATTCGAGTGGAAAGAAACAAATTATGAATGATCTTATAATATAGAGACCAGCAGTGTATGATAGATCTAGCTACTAAAATAACTTAAGATATTGGCTAAGACCCATAGAGTAGAGAATAATACTCAAATAAATACGATAGTGAGAATAATAGCAAATTAATAGTATAGTGAGCATTCGAGAGATATATACTACATATTAAGTATGATAATTTGGGTTGTGTATACCTATTGAATATATGTATATATAGGTTGTGTGTTGATACGACGCAAATATTGCATATTTACGCCCGTTAACTTATGCATTTTTAGCCCCCTCGGGTATCGTAATTGCTATATTTATGCTCGTTAATCAGACAACCTCCGTTTTATACGCTAATACTTTATTTGAGGTATTATTGAGCATATATAGCTGTTACGCTGCTTAGTGTGAAGTTTATTGTCTTCTGGTTAAGTTTCGTATAAGTTCACACGTTCAGGGGCATTTTCGTAATTTCACACTTTGCCCGAAGTATTCACGAAAATTGAAACCCTCGGGTCAAGCTTCTCGTTGCAATGAATGATGCTCAAATCGGAGTCCGAACGAAGGAAACACATACCTTTAATCAGAAGTGAATTATAAGAAAAATAACAATTTCATTAATACCCAACATGTCCCTTTTCTATTTCATTAACAATTTCATAAATTCCCTATATGTCCCTAACTCGTTTTTTGTAGCAAAATCAATTATGAGATGGCGATTTTGGCCCTAGACCTGGGTTTGGGGTTCTTCCCAAATTGAGGACTTTCCTCCGAAATTAGAGCTTGAATATTGACCTCGCGCTTATGGGACTTGTGTGCTTTGTCGAAATGGGTATTGGTTTGGTGTTTGCCACCATTTGTGGGGTTTTCAGAGTTGCAAATTGGTATTGTCTTAACAGTCATGGGATTTCGATTTTGGCCATTTCTTACCCATTTATGGGTTTCGCAATACATACGCATACATGATGTTGGCTCGGGACATGGGTTTTCAACGTGGGTCTCAGCTTGTTGTTGTAAATGAAGCCATGGTTTTTAGCATATATATAGCTGGTCCAAATCACCAAACATAGCATGTCCATTATACTAGAACTAGTTTCGGGTTATATATGAGCATCAATTTCAGGTGTGCATCATTATTGTAGGCTCTCGGCATAACAAGGTGGTAGCCCTTGTGATTTTGTTGGTGTTCTCGGCTTGTACAAAGATTGGCAAAACAGTGGGCTGAGAAATGGGTCATCTATCGATTGAACATCTAGGATTGATCGATCGATCATTCAATTTTTGGTTTACGATTAATTCATTGGGCTCATACCTGTTTGATCGATCGATCGACGAAATGGGTCGATCGATGATCTGTAATTATTGACAGTTTTCTCCTTTTAATTTTTTTTCTTTATATTTCTCCCAACATACTATATAAGCAATATTTTGTGTAAATATTTAGGGACAGATTATTTTCTCTTAGTTTAGGCTAGGGTTAGGGTTTTGAGATCTCATTTGGGTTTGCCTCGTTTATGGATTGTAAGTGCACTATTCATTACCCCTACCAAGTAATATAGTTGTAATTCCTTAATTCTTCCTTTTTCTTGCTTTATATTTAATTTTCATGTCGAGTTAAATTAGTTAAATTTATTAATTTCTTATTTTAATTATTAACTAGTTATTTAATTAGTTTAATCATGTTGTGTGAGTAGTTAAATAGGGCTTGGATCGTGTGTCCGCCATTGATGGGCGTCGAGCTCTGAAAATTAGGTTTTGTGTAAAATTACATTTAATTGAAACCGTGTATATTAAAATGGTATTATTATGCATTTAACTTTCTTTGTCACGCAAAGTTAGTGTTTATAACGATAATTTAATTTTAAGACGCGTGTGGCCATTTGTAATTAAATGTTTTATCTTGCAACTTTGAGTTAAATTTCTTCTTACGTGATGTTTATGATTAACTAAAAATGTTCATTTAAATTTTTGGTGGGGACGCGATCCTGACTCTCATTTTATTAATTATAGTTTAGACTTAACTTATTATTTTTTCCATTTTCTTTAAAACCACCATATCACCTTTTACACTTTTATTTTTAAAGTAGTAAAATAATTAAAATCTAAAATTCAATCACTCCCTGTGGATTCTCGATACTCGACTTACCGCTGTGCTTTCCTGTCAAGTGTAGTAATATTTTATATTTTTTTATTGAGTCACCGAACCGATAACAACGATTTGTGTATTACACGACGCAGGATTCACGCCCGATCAAAATGTCACCGTTGTTGGGGAGTGTGTTTTAGATTGTAATTTTTTTTTATTATTTTGTAGTATTTTTCCTGTTGTATTTATATTCTTTGTTTTAACCTTCTTTTCAGGATAGGATATTTGAGCGCTAATAAACTTTGAGTCACGGTTGATCTCTTTCTTGCTTGGATTCTCCATCTACGATCAAGGAGGTAAAAATGTCCTACAATTATAGTTATTACGGTCATTCTAATCATTCTTACTTTGGGGATAGTTTTCAATTTTTCCATTTTCAAGATTTTCTTGAGAATGAAAGACTTGAAACATTTATCGAAATGAAAATCTTTATTGGGATCTTGAGTTGAATTCATTATTCGAATCCAATGATGATTTTTATTCCGACAATTTTGAAGATGAATTTCAACCAAATGAGGAGATCGAGGCTCTTGAGACAAGGAAGCCTACTTTAGAAGAAACTTTTCTTCTTTACTCCCAAAGTTTGGAAAGCCTTAATGGTGCTGGATTGAGACTTGAAGCACTTTGAGATGAGATGGATTCTTATGTTCAAAACAACGAGGAGGTGAAAACTTGTGTTTCACCTCAAATTTTCAAAGAATATCTCATCGAATGTGAATCATTCTACCCTGAAATTCATTGTCCTTCTGATAATATGTTGACTGGGATTGAATTTATTTCATTCCCATATACGTTTTTCGTCATTGAACCATTAGAATTACCGGATGATTCCTATGAATCGGTGAAATGTTTTAAAACTTCTACACTTTTTGTCGATGAGGACTCTTTGCCGGGATAGTTTTCTATGTTGGATGTTATCCCCACGTGTGCCCCACCTCCCATTCCTATTGAAAATTCTTAGGGAGGTGAACCTATTTTTCTTGGATCCCAAGTGTACCTGTCCCCTTATTATCCAAATCCCCCATCGTCCCCCAAAAACTTCAAATTGCCGATGGTTCACTTTTCCACCACCCACATGCCTTTCGTTGTTCAAACATATTTCTTATCTTTTGGGAGGAATGTTTTCTTTGGAGAGTCCACCGTTGATCTTTCAAAGTCACATCCCATTTTGGGTGGATCCTCAACTATTTAGACTTCTAGTGTATAGTTAGTGTGGAGTGTAAATTATAGGTTGTATATAGTTAAATTTTTAATTTTCTTTCCTTCTTTTTCCTTTTTTTTTTAATTTAGTCTAGTGTATTTAGTTAAACTTTTTGTTATTGCTTTTCGTTATGCTCGGTACTAACGTATTTTGTAGATTTTTTGGACTCGTGCTTATGAAGATCGCTCTAATTTTGGGTAATATCGTTATTTTCCTCTCTTTGTGTTGTATTCTTAATGTGAATTGAGGACAATGCAACATTTAAGTTAGGGGGTGTAGGATATTATATTAATTTCTTATGTAGTCTATTGATTTGCTTAGTTGTTAGTTACTAACTATGCCTTTTTGTTAAAATTTGAAAATTTTCAAAAATATTTTATTTCTTTTTTCTCCTTTGTTCGGCATTTTGCCCTTGTTTCCAATGATAAATTTCAATAATTTCCCGATCTAATAGACAACCCAATGATGCATGTTCTCAATTTTAGAAGTTATTAGACTTTAGTCCTCAAATCATTAATATTATGAATAACTTCATGAATTAAACTTTAATCCCATGAGCACATGCGCTTTCTTTGTTATATTCATTTGGTTTAAGATTTTTATAACTCGGTAATCTTTTGTTGCATTGTGTATACTTAGACCGAGTAAGCTTTGTACCTTTCATCGTTTGTGAGTGTCTACACTATCCTTTCTTCTTTGAAAACGTTGAATTCGTCGGTAATCTCTCTATTCTTTCATTGATCGTTCATTAATTGAGTTTATATCTTAAAATGTGTTACTTGAGCATGATTTTTATATATTGTTTTGACTCGAGAATTGTGTAAACTTTATGAAGTGATCGTAGGTAATATTTGTTATATCACCCATATTAGCCTTAACCTCGCCTTATATGTTTTCCCTAGTCAACCCCTTTGAGAATTAATATAGACATTCGTTTGATTACCCAAAATCCCATAACCATTTACAAATTGGAGTTAAAACCATGCATATTACCTTCTTTACCTTTGTTTGGAATGTTGCTTGGGATTGAATGATGTTATTATTTGTGGTTTCAATTTGAGCATGAAAAGAGTGAGAAAAGAAGAAAGTATAGTGAAAAAGAAAAAAAAGAGAAGAGCAAAAGAAAAGAAAAGAAAACATGAGAAAAAGAAGAAAAGAAAAGAAAAGAGAAAGTTTGTATATATGTTGTGTATGTATAGTTCAATAATCCTTGTTACTCTCCAATTGTTATATCTAATGCTTGATTTTGGAACTTGTTTTTCATTTTTGTAATTGCCCGTATATTTCCATTATCCCGAGTTTTCATTCCGAACACTTTGAATACATACATATATCCTTCATTTCTTATCGTAGCCTAGCCTACATTACAACCCTATAAAGTCCTATGTGATCTTAGGGTGCATTTAATTTAAAAGTCATAACAGTTTGGATAATGTGTGAAAATGAATTTTGCCTCTTTTAATGTGCGATATCTTTTACTGAGATTACAAGTTTTTTATTTCCTATATAGCGTTCTTCATTTGTGAGATGTGTGCGACCTAGTTTCCATTTACATTTACTCTTTATGTCGGCATGTCCTGTGTGTTATCTCCCTATTTCGATTGAATTCATTTGATGAGTGTAATGTCTATGATGATTGAATATATGCTTGCTTTTATGTTTAACCAGTTTATTTAAGTTTTGGCCAAATCATACTATGCATGTGCTCTCCCCATTCCCACTTTTAAATTTGCAATTCTATGAGGTGCTTTCAACTTGTTAATAATAACGGACATTAGCTTGAATTCAATATGCTAATATTGCATTTGAAATCTTTTTTGTTGTTGTTGAGTTTGTCGAATGTTGGATTCGACATATTTTGAGGAAACCATATGATGTTTGTGGGTTTCATCCCTAAAAACCCTCACGAGACGACACTCGTCCACTAGGGTTACCTAGGAGTTTAACGGCGTATTGCATATGCTAAATGCAATTGTTCGCCCACAAAAGTGTCTTTTATTTCTTTTGTATATATCTCATATTTTGAGATTTTCATATAGTTCTTCTTTCTTTTAACTTCAATGCTAGGGACTAGAAATGTCTAAGTTACGGGGTGTGACCTGTTAAGTTATGCATTTTTAGCCCCCTCAGGTACCGTAATTGCTATATTTATGCTCATTAATCAGACAACCTCCGTTTTAAACTCTAATACTTTATTTGAGGTATTATTGAGAATATATACATGTTACGGTGCTTAGTGTGAAGTTTCATCGCATTCCAGTTATGTTCCGTATAAGTTCGCATGTTTAGGGGTATTTTTGTAATTTCAGACTTCGAGATTTTTTGCCCGAAGTATTCATGGAAATTGTAGTCCTCGGGTCAAGCTTCTCTTGGTGGAAAACGGTGCTCAAATCGAAGTCCAAACAAAGGAAACACGGACCTTTAATCGGAAGTGAATTATAATAAAATAACAATTTAATTAATACCCACCATGTCCCTTTTCTCTTTCATTTACAATTTGATATTTTCCCTATATGTCCCTAACTCGTTTTTTGCAGCAAACTCAATTCTGAGATGGATATTTTGGCCCTCGGCTCGGGCTTTCTCAGGTTTTGGGTTCGTCCTAAATTGAGGACTTTCATCCAAAATTGGAGCTTGAATATTGACTACACGCACTTATAGGACTTTTGTGCTTTGTTGAAATGGGTATTGGTTTGGTGTTTGCCACCATTTTTGGGGTTTTTAGAGTTGCAAATGGATATTATCTTAACAGCCATGGGATTTTGGTTTTGGCCATTTCTTACCCATTTGTGGGTTTCATAATACACACGCATACATGATATTGGCTCGGGACATAGGTTTTCAACGTGGGTCTTGACTTGGTGCTGGAAATGCAGCCATGGTTTTTGGCACACATATATCTTATCCAAATCACCAAACATAGTAGTTACATTAAACTAGAAGTAGTGTCGGGTTATATATGCACATCAATTGCTGGTTTGTACCATTATTATAGGCTCTCGGCATAACAAGGTGGTATCCCTTGCGATTTTGTTAGTGTTCTCGGCTTGTACAAAGATTAGAAAAATAATGGGCTGAGAAATGGGTCATCGATCGATCAAACATCTAGGGTAGATCGATCGATCCCTTAATTTTTAGTTTACGATTAATGCTGTGGGCTCATACCTGTTTGATCGATCGATCCTTTTAATTTTTAGTTTACAATTGTTGACAATTTTCTCCTCTTAATATCTTTTTCCTTTATTTTTCTCCCAACTTACTATATAAGCAACATTTTGTGTATGTAGAGGGGTCTTGAAGGTAATCCAGATATTAGGGACCAATCCCCAATTAGCAACAGTGTTTGAGATTAGGCAACCGAGGCAGCTCAAGCGTGGCAACTCAGCGAGGCAGCTTGGTGCGGTAGCTCATATCTTAGCCTATTGTATTAGTTATATTGTATTTTCATTAGTGATGACTGTAAGATTTAATGGTTGTAATAATGAAACGATAATAACAAAAGAGTTTGCATGAGGTCAAACGGTACTTGCGAGAGACCAGGCCTGGCAGGGCCTGGGAGAGCTTTTATGCTCTATCGAATGACCTCACCGTGGGAACTTTAGAGGGACTTGGTTTGGAAGATTGAGAAGTAAGGCACCGTTGGGGCTTGTCCTGACCATCTTAGATACACCTGGTAAAACACCGAAGGACCCTGATCGTGGAACCTCAAGCGGAACAACTTCGAGTTCCATCGGGCATTGAGTTATGGACTAAACAACCCTCTATTTAATGTCACATCTACTGTAGGTGATGTCACTAGCCAGCCAAACAATTTCAGACATGCACTTGAGTAAACCACCGTGGTATTTGGGCCTGTTAGGTAGTTGGTGAGCCACCTTTCACACAGCGGCCCCCTGACACACAGTGGATAGACAAAAGGCATGTCTTGGCATTTAATGTTTATGCCGTGGAGGCAACTAGTACATCAGACATTTAATGTTGTGACATAAAGTATGAGGGATGTCTTTTCATAGTTTTAATGACCGAGTTGCCTCGGGGATGGTGTGGGGGGCTATTTAAAGACCCCAACCACGCCTGGGGAGATATATGATCCTTTTGAGAATCCTGGAGTTATGACTAGAGATACACATCAGGAGGAGAGAATTATTTGCAAGCCAGAGGGTTTATCCCCCCACCATTGTCATTTATTGTAATGCTTTTAATACTTGACCGAGATCCCTGAGGGTACATGGTGTGTTTTTACTTGCCTACCAAGGTGTATATAGGGTGCTTACTTCCCTCTCCATCTAGCTAAGTTACTTCTAAGGTTCATTACTATTTCCTAAGATATACACGCGAGTTTTGTGAGTTTGAACAGAGTTTATCTTCATTGGGTCTGTGTTCGTGTCTCCTATCATTAATCCAAAGCTTTGGCAAGGATTAGCTTTTCATTACCATACTCAAATAGGGGTTACGCCTCCATCTCATCTAAAAGTACCCTCTTACATTTGCCGACTCTGTTGGGGAGGCATTCTCTTAGCTAGGGAGTCTGGCGCAAGATAATGCTACTCGAAGACTCAACTTTGATGACATCCAGCGTAATGAAGAGCAGGCCGCGAGGGAGAAGGAGGCCCCGAGGGATGGGGCTCCTCGAGTAGAGGTACCACCGGCTCCGATGATGCCATACATTCCTAGGGTGGCACAACTTGCCACGAGCGCAGGGTTGGGACCCGCCTAGATGACGCTCCTCATGAGCAAATTTTATGAGTTTTTGCAAACCCAAGTAGCTTCAACTATGCTGGGAGGATTGGAGGCTAATGCTTTCGTAACACCAGGGGTAGCCCCAACGGTCCCACTAGGTACAGGCATTGCAGGAGCGCTCTCGGCAAGCGTACCCCCTGTTGCGAGTCCAATAGTGGGAACCTCAGGAGTCTCAACGGTACTGCCAGTGACGTTCGTTTCAGTTGCAACGGGAGCTCAGCCCATGGCCCCGTTGCTGGTGGCCCCTGCGGCCTCACCCATAGAAGAAATGAGAAAAGAGATGCAGAAGGAGATGTTGAAGTTCATATCGGCTTCCTCGCAATCAGCCGGTGAGGTGGCTTCGGTTTATGATGATTTCTGAATGCCCTACCCTCAAGTGTACAACGATGAGCCTTACCCAAAGGACTATGTTCCCCCTATCTTCGAAAAATATACAGGGAAAGGTGGGAACCCAAAAGAACACATTAAGCGGTTTGTTGAACACTTGGGGGAACATTGTAATAATAAGAAGCTTAGATTGAGGGAGTTTTCCAAATCTCTGATCGAGAAGGCATACACCTGGTACTCCCACCTAGCTCCCAGCAACATTTCTACGTGGGAGGAGATGCACGTATTATTTTTCCAAAAGTTCTTTTTGGCGGAAGACGAGTTCACCTTGACCTAACTGGGAAGGGAGAGGCAAAGACCAGGGGAAGAAGTGGTGGCCTATGTTCGAAGGTTTAGGGAAAGGTCCCTCGATGTGAGGGAGGATGCCAAAGAGTCCAAGTTACTACAAATTTGCACTGAGGGACAGCTTCCTGAATACATCTGCCATCTCATGAACGAGACGCGCGAGGGGACCTTTGTGGCGTTCCTGAAGGCCGCAAGGAACATATCTTTGGTGGTACGACCTAACCCGGTGGTAGTGCCCATGATATTCAGCCAACCGATGTAACCCGCGGGGGGGGGGGGGGGAGGTCTGAGCCCCCACGGGTAGGGTACATCGAAGGAGAAGATAAGGGCAAGACACCGAGGAGGGACATCAAGAGAAAATTTGGGAAAGATAGAGAAGACCCTCCACCGTTGCCCTGCACGATAGAGGAGGCAGTGAGTTGTTATAACGCGATGGTCTAAGGGGGAACAATTTATGAACTGAAAGGTATACCGATGGAAGAACCTGATGCTGCAATGAAGGCGAATCCTAAGTACTACCAGGTTCATCGAAAAATCCAGCATCCAACTGGGAGGTGCTTCACGCTGCGAAGAATCATCGACAAGTACATGAAGGCTGGGACATTGCAAATCCCCCCACAGAACATTAACAACAACCCACTTCCGGCACACGGGGCCAATTTGGTGATGGCCTATGATGAGGAGGCAAAAAGAGGAGGAGGGTTGACGATGAAGCAGAAGGAGCTCGAAGAATCTATGGAACATTATACCACGGGAATGGGTAATGTAGTTTTAGCCTATGATGAAGTAAGTGCTAGAGACGTGGAAGACGTGTATAGCGTTGAAGATCGCAAAACAGACCCAGTCATAGAATGTAGTGCAGTTTCAAACTCCCCAAAATTCACTTGGTTCTTCGATCAAGTGGGGATCCCGAAGGAGAGCAGGATGGAGATAACTCTCGCGATTTTGGACATTGTAAAAAGGAACGTCGTCCCCTCGTTAAGGTAGAGGGGACCCATGTCTAGGCTGGTGAAGAAATTTCTGTCAAAGGTAACCTTCAGCGATGCAGATAGAGCTGTGAGGTTCCCTCATAACAGGCCTCTATATGTAACCACTAGCGTAAATGGAGTTGGCTTTGCAATGACTCTTATGGATGGGGGGTGCTTCCATCAATATTATGCCAATCAACTCCTTCCACGCGGCTAATATTCCGAAAGAGAGGTTGGTCCCCATGCCTTTGGTAATTTTGGGATATGAAAATCAGTCCTCTAAATCCATCGGGTATGTGAATGTTGGGATTGCGATGGGAAATCTGAGTTCCCACGTCAAGTTCCATGTAATAGAAAGTGCAACTTCCTATCACTTACTAATAGGGAGAGTATGGATGCACAACCAAGGCTTAGTTACTTTGACTTATCATCAATGTGCCAAGGCAAATATCAAGGGAATGGAGGCAACCATTAGGGCTACGAAGAGGCCTTTCGCTATCGAAGAAGCGCACTTAGTAGACACGACGTTCTATACAGAACTGGAGGAAGATGTACGGGTCCTAACGAAGATAATGGAGGGGGCATGGGTTTCCTCAATTAGAGAGAGAATGGGGCCCTTGAATGGGAAGGATAAATAGGACGAAAGTAACGAAGGGGTGAGGACCGAAGAAGCCCATCAGATGATTCCTCAACCCCAAAAGGTCTCGAGGCAACTCAAAGACAGGATGAGGCTGAGAACAGATCCGATGGAGCATGAGGTCCAAAGGCAAAGCGTGTTAAGTCACTTTTTGGAAGAGGAAGGTCGTGGCAACAACTACCAACAGGCAATGCAAGAAAATTGTCACTGAAGAAGAAAAAGTAGTGTACCGCTTATAACGGTGTGAACGGGCAACCGAAGAGACTAAGTATGAGGTTAACCTGGTGTATGAGTGTTTTTGGGTGGATCGACGGGGGCAGTGTATGGTAATAGACAACTCCAACATACAAGAATTCATAGAAGACATCGTCCAAGAGCCAGACTACATGGGAGATCGACCAAGGCCCCAGGCACAAGAGTTAGACCGGCTGAACTTGGCAAAAGAAGGGGAAGATCTATGGCCTATATTTATCTAAAAAGATCTCGGTAAAGGGAAGCGAGAAGCCTTGGCCAAACTAATTCGGGAATTCATAGATGTTTTCGCATGGAAGTACACTGAAATGGAGGGGCTGGATGAAGAGGTGAGTTGCCACAAACTGAACGTGATGCCTTCAGCCATCCCGGTGAAGCAGGCAATGAGGACTTACAAGCCTGAGCTAAACTTAAAGATTAAAGAAGAGGTCCAACGCCTATTAGCAGCAGGATTTATCAAACCAATACAACATCCCCTCTAGCTATCCAATATTGTGCCAGTAGGGAAGAAAGATAAAAACTAAATAAGGATCTGCATGGACTTCAGAGACTTGAATAGGGCTTGCCCTAAGGATGAGTTTCCCCTACCCTCCATCGACAGTTTGATAGATGCCACGGTTGGTCATGAGATGTATAGCTTCATGGATGGGTATGTGGGATACAACCAGATCAAGATAGACCCCTCTGATGCAGAGAAAACGACGTTCAGAACGGCGTTGGGCAACTTCATGTACAAGGTAATGTCGTTTGGACTCAAGAACGTGGGAGATACGTACCAGAGGACAATGATGGCCATTTTTCATGACTTCTTCCACAAATTTGTAGAGTTCTACGTGGATGACCTGGTCATCAAATCAAAGAAGGAGGAGTCCTATCTGAATGATTTAAGGAAGGTGTTTGCTCAGTGCAAAAGGTATAAATTGAGGATGAACCCGTTAAAATGTGTCTTTAGAATAATGAGCGGGAAGTTTCTAGGCTTCGTGGTTGATCGAGAAGGGGTACAGATGGACCAGGATAAACAACAGGCGATATTAGAGATGTCATGCCCTAGGAAGGCGAAAGAGCTGAAGAGTTTTCTCGGAAAGGTCTCCGACCTCAGGAGGTTTGTGCCTAGATTGGCCAAAATAACACACCCACTGATGCAGCTGTTGCGAAAGAACACGAAATTCAGGTGGTAGGAGGTTCACCAGGAGTCTCTTGCCAGGCTGAAGAAACTGCTCGTTTCACCACAAATTATGGTTCCACCCCAGGCAGGAGTACCGTTGCAGCTATACCTCACGTCTACCACGAGGTCTGTTGGGGCACTACTGGCGCAAGAGGTGGACGGGCAAGAACGACCGATTTACTACCTCAGCAGAATCGTACATGGGCCAGAGATTAGATATAGTAGTTTAGAAAGGCATTGTTTAGCCTTAGTCTTTGTAGCACAAAAACTTAGGCATTATATGTTGTCTTTCACAATTCATATTGTAACTTGATACGACCCGATTAGGTATTTTCTTGCAAGAACTATATTGATTGGCAGGGCAGCTAGATGGTTCCTTATCCTCTCTGAATATGACTTGAAGTGTGTAGTTCCTCGCGCAATTAAAAGTCAGGCATACGCTGATCTGTTAGCCATCTTCCCTTCAGGAACCTTTGAGCCACCCAAGGAAGACATTCCAGGGGATGATTTGCAGGCTAATCACGTGGATACAACTGACGAGGAGTGGACGATGCAGTTCGATGGATCTTCGGCAAAAAATAAGGGGGGAGCGGGGGTTATTCTTTCAAAAGAGATGGAAGAGATTTGCCTTTCCTACAAGCTAGATTTCCCTTGTTAAAAAAATGAAGTAGAATACGAGGCGTTGGTACTAGGGCTACTAGAGGCTCTTCGAAGGGGAATTCGGTCACTCTGCATTAAGGGTGACTCGAACTTAGTAATTCAGCAAGTAAACGAAGAATATACATTGAAACACATGAGCCTGGTGCCCTATAGAACAATCATTCAAAGGCTTCTCAACCAGTTCCATCGGACCAAGATCAGAAGACATCCCAGAATGATGAATTGCCATCCAGACGCCTATGCCACTATCGTCGAGAAGATGGTTATGAAAACCGATGAGACTATAGTTATGATCCAACGAAGAACAACTCCTTCGGTGGTACAATCCATACTACCAATGGAGGAGGATGCGGACTGGAGAGGAGAGATTAGGAAGAAGCTGGAGTCTAGCGAAGGAGCTATGGGATTAAGAGAGTTGGCACAATACTTTACGAACAAGGGGAATCTTTACTATAGAAATACTGGGGGATGGTTGTCAATATGCGTCAGCCCAGAGGAAGCCGAGAAAATATTGTGGAAAATTCATGAGGAGCACTACGAAACGATTGAGATACCTCTATATAGGAGAATTCAAAAAGAGGGATATTTCTATCCTAGAATGAAGCAAGATGCGGCAGAGCTGCAACGGAAATGCGATAAGTGTCAGCTTTTCTTCGAGGCAACTGAGTGCCATTTCATTGAAACTTAAATGGACTGGAGGCAGCCCTACATCGACTTCATTCAGGAGGGGGTTATCCCAACGGAGAAAATGGATGCAATGGGCCTGAGGCGAAGGGCTCCAAAGTTTTATGTTCAGGAGGGGCAGCTTTATCAAAAGGGGTATTTCAACAGGCCATTGCATTGCGTCACGAAAGAAGAGGCAGCGGAGGTTCTTAAACAAGCGCACGATCCAGCACACATAGGAGGGACCAAGTTGTATGATCAATTGATGACGTTGGGGTATTATTGGCCAACGATGGAGAAAGACTCTGCTGAGTTCGTTTGAAAATGCAAAGCTTGCCAGCTTCATGGAAATATGATCCATTCCCCATCGATGGACTTACACTCTCTGTCAACACCCTATCAATTTCATACTTGGGAGTTTGACCTAGTGGGGGTAATACACCCTTCTTTGAGAGGCAAGATATGGATACTAATAGTAACAGAGTGTTTTACAAAATGGGCCGAAGTGATACTGCTCAGGAGAGCAACGATCGGGGTGGTGAGCAACTTCATCAGAGAATACATCATTTGTCATTTCGGGATCCCAAAGGTTATTATTTCTGATAACGGGACTCCCTTCGTCAATTCCGAAGTAACTATGCTCACAGACAAATACTCCATTGTTCATCACACCTCAACGGTGGCATACCCAAAGGGAAATGGACAGGACGAAGCAACTAACAAAACATTGGTTAATATTTTGGCCAAGATGATGGAGGACTTTCCAGAGGCATGGGATGACAAGATACCAACTATTTTATGGGCCTATCGAACAACCAAACGGAAACCCACAGGATACAAGACGTTCTCTCTTATTTATGGGGCTAAGGCAATCCTTCCAGTAGAGTTGGAAGTTCCCTCTGCTCGTTATTCCTTGCGAAGTGTCATGCTCCCTCAAAGTAGACACGTACATCTGGAAGCGTTGGATGAACACATAGATAATTCAATGCAACACTTTCAAATATACACAAAATAACTCTCCAGGGCATATGATAACTTGGTGAGACCAAGGAAGTTCGTGAAGGGAGACCTCGTATTGAAAGAAGCAGTAAAGCACATTAGGGGACTTCCTTTACCAAAGTTTGCAGCTAACTGGGAGGGACCTTTCGTTGTGAAAGAAGCTCATGACTCAGGTTATTGTTTCATTTCAAAGTTAGAGGAGGACAAGCCATTTAAGATTAACAATAAATGGCTGAAAGTTTATCATGTGTAAATAATCAAGTTCGAACCACTGTTTTGACTGACTATCGTTATAAATATACAAGTTTTGGGTTACAATTTGAACATAATGAAAGAATTGCAGAAATATAGAACTTTATAGCATATAAAAACAGTCACAACACACAAAGGGATTGAAAAGTATATATTCTTCATTCATAAACAGTAGAGCATTACAAAAAAAAATTTGGGAGCTATCGCCCAAGAATTACATAGATAAGAGCAGATGGAGGATCTGTATACAAGAGGCAACTAGTTTAAAATAAATGATAAATCTGAGGAAGAGAAAAAATCTCCAGGAAGGCCCGAAGAAGCTGCTGTGAAAGACCGTTGGGCATTAATAGAAACTTCCAGCCTCATTTGCACTTGTGTACGTTCGATAAGGAATCTCTCGCGTTTCAGTTTGACTAGACAAAAAGATTCTTCGGCATCCTTTACCTCTTGATCCACTGCTTCCAAAAGGGGTGCCAATGCGATCAACCTAGCTTCCTCAACTTGTTGGTCCTCCTGGTGCTTTCGTAAAACTTCCCTCTGGCCGATCAGTTGCTGGTGCTTCAAAGTCTTCAAATGCGTTATGAGCCAGTCAAAACGGAAGCCATCACGCTCCAGCTCCCTCAGGAAACCCATAAATTGGTTAAGTAGGGATCGAGTAATGCTTGCAGTGGGAGTACTGATAATGTCAGCAACAACTATCGCCATGCCTTGAAGTCTGTGACTCATCACGTGAATGTTGGAACACAAACAGTCCAGTGTGAAGGTCACAGGGTGACAATTCACCAGTTGTTCAATCACCAAACGGTGGTTGACTGGCATTTGAGGAGACTGCCGAAGCACCATCAGGCAGAACGCGTGAGGGGCCAGGTCAGGAAGAGGGAGTTCGCACCCAGATTTGCTCTCCGCTGCAACACCGGTCGTGGAACCCTGATCATCATGACCAGAATTTTTCGAAGAAGCAGGTTCCCGATGGGGGGAGGCCATAGGCGAAGGAATTGGGTGAGAATTTTCCCGAGCAACCTGAAAAGAGATAGAGGGCATGGTGAGCTTATAAAAAATCTTAACAAGCATTTTTGTTGTTAAGTCACCGTTATAAGGTGGAGCTTATGAAAAATCTTAGCAAGCGTTTTCGTTGTTAAGTCACCGTTATAAGGTGGAGTTTATGGAAAAATCTTAACAAGCATTTTCGTTGTTAAGTCACCGTTATAAGGTGGAGCTTATGAAAAATCTTAACAAGCGTTTTCGTTGTTAAGTCACCGTTATAAGGTGGAGTTTATGGAAAAATCTTAACAAGCATTTTTGTTGTTAAGTCACCGTTATAAGGTGGAGTTTATTAAAAATCTTAACAAGCATTTTCGTTGTTAAGTCACCGTTGTAAGGTGGAGTTTATGAAAAATCTTAACAAGACTTAACGGAAAATACCTCAGCCGCTCCAGGGGCAAGAACGGGAGTTAGTGTGATAGTCGTAGGGACAGGACTCGTTGGGGGCGAGGTCATTGCCTCAGAAGACACAACGGGGTCCCTGCTCGCAGAAGCCCCAACACTTGGAAAAACTCCCTCACCTACATAAGGCACTAGGGCTAGCATAGCGGGTTCGTCGAGAGAAGATGACGGGCTCCCAAACAAAGGCCCAACACGAATGGGTGCAGAAGCACCACTATGCTGGATAGAAGCACCAACATGGGCCTTGACTATAGTAGAACCACCAAGATAACTAGGTGGTACAAGATCAGGAGAAAACTGTGACAAGATGGTAAGTGTCAGAAAAGACGAATAAGCGTAGAAAACATGAAGAAATATCTCCACATACTACTTACTTCGGTTATGGTGTTAAAGAGGGGAATGGCAGTCAGAGGTCTCATCAGCATCGTTGGAAGAAGAACGTTTGCTAACAATGAGGATATTTCAACCTGGGGCGCACAAAAACATCTCAGTGTTCAGCAACACACGTAAGTAAAAAAAAAGAAGAGATGGAAGAAAAAAAAATAAAAAGAGACGCTATAACATATAAATTAAAGCATACCTCAGACTCACTTTCCTCCACAAGAATGATGGGTAGAGGAGCCTCAGGTGAGGTGCATAAGTTAGAGGGGACTGATAGTGTTACCTCGGGTTGCGTTACCTCTGGAGGCAAGGAATCACTCCCAGGATCTGTGGTATCACCTCCCACAATAACTTCCTTAGCATGTTGGGAGCTTGACCAATGAGAATAAGTGAGCCCCGTCATGGGAGAACGGGGAGGGATCACATCGGTGTGAGAAGCAGCGAAACGGCCCCCCACAAAAGGGCTCACGGGAGGACTAGAGGGGTCTGGTCTTTCTATTTCAACTCCCTACACCACAGTTGTCAAAAAAAAATAATATAAGCAAATACAATCATCCTTAAGCAAAAAAAAATAGATAATAACTAAATCAAGCATACATACCTCGGATTCAGAAGAAGAAGGAAAACGAGAAGACAGGACCACAGGCAAAGAAGGAGCGGTAACTGCAACAGAAGGGGCAGGAGTGGTATGCACCTCAGGGGTTTGATGCACCTCAAGAGTTCGCTTTTTCTGGGACTTGGTGCCCAAAGTTTTCTTCCTCGATCTAGCTGCACCGGTGCCGACCTCTCGAGGAACCCTTGAGCTCTTCCTCCTCCTAGCCGTCGGCTCTGTGGGATCAACCACCACGGTGGGAAAAGCAGTATAAGGAGGAACAACGACAGCGTGTCATTGATACTCAGCATTTATTCGATCTAGTTCTGCTTGGGCGTCCCTCCTTACACGCTCAGCCGTCTCAGCAGGCATGGGAGGCAGAACGGAGGGTATGGGAAGGGCTGCCACGGAAGTTTGGGGATTCTGGTGCTTAGATTTTGATTTTGATGTCCCACTCTTAGCCGTTTTTTCCTTCTTGGCAGGTGGTTGAGAAGGCCCCTCGTTGGTAGTAGCCTCGGTTGAGGGGGCAACCTTCTTCGAGGTAGCAGGAGTCTTGGGTTTTGGCGTTACAAATGGGACCATGGGACAAAATGGGGGAAGCTCGGTGGGAGGTACTTTGGGGGTTGAACTTAAAAGGAATTCTATCCCAAGTACAGAGTTGCCTTTTAGCCCCAACTCTAGGGCAAAAAATGAAGAAACGGGAGGATACACCGGATCTCCCTCAGTGAACTTAGCAATTTTAGCTAGTTGCTTCGGCCAGTACTTTATGGAAAACAAAGGGGTCACGCCCCCTGCCTAGTAATACTGGGAATGGTCACTCGCCCAGCCATAGTGGATCTTATCCCCCACACAGCGGTGGAAGAAAAAAGAGAGCATGCCTCGTCAAAGGAGACCTTAGGGTTTGACGATTGAAACACTGGACGTGGAGCCCCTTGATCAAACCCAAACTGGCGGCTGCATCGGTTGGGATTATAGTGCTCACTGGTGTATCCCCACTTGGTGTAAGAGGGCAGATATCCGGGGGAGAATAGAAGAACCACGGTCAATGAGGGATCCTCGATATCTGGGGAAGGCACCTGTACCATTCTGGCTTCACGTTGAAAAAATTCACAAGTGTGAAAGAAAACTTCCTCCTGATAAGGCCTCATTACAAAGTTCTCAAAACGATCAATCACAGATATTAAATCCTTTCGGCTTTGTCTCCTGTGATAAACAAAGGACCATGGAGGCAATATTGCTTCCCCCGAGGGAGGACTGTTGGCTTTGGCCACTACGGCAGGAAAACGAAAGTGAAGGAAGCTGGTCAGAAGAATGCTGTTGGCAAAATTGGCCAAGTTATAACGACCAAGAGAGCGTTCCATGTCAAACGAAGTCCGATCCAGCCAGGTGTAGAGGGATCCCAAGGCAATTACAGCCAGTGGAAGTTTTATGCCTCGGGCCAAACGAAGGGACGGGTTAATAAGGTCCCTTTGGGGTTGGTCGTTAGGTTTGCCTGTCAAAAGGAAACGGGATAGAATCACAAGAATATAAGCGGGAAGTTCCAACGGTGTACCTTGACCAGGAGCATCTGCTGAAGTACTGCCTTCACCAAAACCCTTGAAGAAATAATTAATTAAGGGAGATAAAGTAGGTTTGTTGGATGAGTCAATGCAGCTTTGGCATATGCGATCTAACTCCAAATGATCGGTAATCTTTTGGGCATCAAGAGCCTCATCATCGTAGGGCTCATGACCTGTTGCATGGAGGCCCAAAAGCTCACACACGTCCTCTAGAGTTATGGTGAACTCGCCCCACGCAGTGATGAACATATGAGTAGTAACGTTCCATCGAGAGATTAGGACAGGAAGAGCAACATTGTTCTTCGAAAGAGTGAACTCACCAAACCACTTAGCCCGTTGCAACCCAAGCTTGGTGAGAATATCAGCATAATCACTTTGCATGTGAGAGTTCCAAGCCACAAACTGGGCAGGAGAACCCCTTGGCACTTCGAAGTCAACATGGGATCATGGGAAGTCCCCTCGCTCCAAGCAAAATCGTAGAGTCCCTTCTGGGGGAAGAAAGCCCCAGTCAGAAGAATCCTCGTCTTCATCACCCAACAGTAAAGCATCTAACTTGGAAGAAAAATGCACAGCCTTGCAGGCAACAACAAAGTCATCACCCTCCCCAAAAATGGGGGAGCGACGATAAAATCTCAGTTGTTCCTGGCGGGCAGTATCCAGGGCAGATGTAGCAGTGGTGGTGGCAGACGGAGCACCAGCAGCAGAGAGGGAGGGGTTGCTTGAGGTTGCCATGGTAAACGATGAGGAAGACGGCAAAAAAAAAAAGTTTCGCGCAAAGGCGGTTTGAAGAACGAGAAAAGAGGACCACGACTGCAGGTAGCAGTTTAGAGGATAAGAAGGCAAACAAGAAGCTTAGCAACAATGGAGTTTTAGCAACAATGGAGTTTTTGCAAGTTTTCTCTCTCTCTAAAAAATAAACTCAAGTCTGAAGAAGATAAAAACAGAGTAAGAAAAACAAAATAGAAGGTTCAAGTGCTTTGGATATGGCTGTTTGAAAATTTTGGGGTTGTCGTTTCAGTTTCCCACCATCACACGTGCAAGGCCGCCTGCAATCATTTCCAATAAAGATGTGGCACCTTGGGAAGTGCTTTGACAGTTGAGAAGACTGCGCCACGTCATTTACGAAGAGATGTCTGGGGAACATAAATCGTTGCCTTCCTATACAAGCTTGAGTTTTGGCGCCAACGAAATTTTTTGTTAAACATATCTAATAAGATCCCCAACGAACAAGCTGTCCCAACGATTCCAACATGCTACGATGTTCTCTCGTCATAAGCCCAGAAGATTGATTAGTCATGACTGAGGTACGTTGGCCAAAATTTTACTTTTTCCCGAAGACTCTAAAGGACAAAAGCCTAAATCTTTTCACATAAAGAAAGATCCATCGGTTTGTGACATTTCGTGCAGACATTTCTTATTCCAACAAAATCTCTCCACGAGGGGGAATATGTAGAGGGGTCTTGAAGGTAATCCTGAGATTAGGGACCAATCCCCAATTAGCAACAGTGTTCGAGATTAGGCAACCGAGGCAACTCAAGCGTGGCAACTCAGCGAGGCAGCTTGGTGCGGCAACTCATATCTTAGACTATTGTATTAGTTATATTGTATTTTCATTAGTGATGACTGTAAGCTGTAACGGTTGTAATAACGAAAGGATAATAACAAAAGATTTTGCATGAGGTCAAACGGTACTTGTGAGAGACCAGGCCTGGCAGGGCCTGGGAGAGCTTTCATGCTCTATCGAATGACCTCACCGTGGGAACTTTAGAGGGACGTGGTTTGGAGGATTGAGAAGTAAGGCACCGTTGGGGCTTGTCCTAACCATCTTAGATACACCTGGTAAAACACCGAAGGACCCTGACCGTGGAACCTCAAGCGGAGCAACTTCGAGTTCCATCGGGCATTGAGTTATGGACCAAATAACCCTCTACTTAATGTCACATCTACTGTAGGTGATGTCACTAGCCAGCCAAACAATGTCAGACATGAACTTGAGTAAACCACCGTGGTATTTGGGTCTGTCAGGCAGTTGGTGAGACACCTCTCACACAGCGGCCCCCTGACACACAGTGGATAGACAAAAGGCATGTCTTGGCATTTAATGTTTATGACGTGGAGGCAACTAGTACATCAGACATTTAATGTTGTGACATAAAGTATGAAGGATGTCTTTCCATAGTTTTAATGACTGAGTTGCCTCGGGGATTGTGTGGGGGGCTATGTAAGGACCCCAACCACCCCTGGGGAGATATATGATCCTTTTGAGAATCCTGGAGTTATGACTAGAGATACACATTAGGAGGAGAGAATTATTTGCAAGCCAGAGGGTTTATCCCCTCACCATTGTCATTTATTGTAAAACTTTTAATACTTGACAGAGATCCCTGTGTTTTTACCTGCCTACCAAGGTGTATCTAGGGTGCTTACTTCCCTCTCCCTCTAACTAAGTTACTTCTAAGTTTCATTACTATTTCCTGAGATATACACGAGAGTTTTGTGAGTTCGAACATAGTTTATCTTCATTGGGTCTGTGTTCATGTGTCCTATCATTAATCCAAAGCTTTAGCCAGGATTAGCTTGTCATTACCATACTCAAATAGGGGTTACGCCTCCATCTCATCTAAAAGCACCCTCTTACAGTGTAAATATTTATGGATAGATTATTTTCTCTTAGTTTAGGCTAGGGTTAGGGTTTTGAGATCTCATTTTGTCTCTCATTTGGGTTTGCCTCATTTATGGATTGTAAGTGCGCTATTCATTACCCCTACCAAGTAATATAGTTGCAATTCCTTATTTCTTGCTTTATTCTTGCTTTATATTTAATTTCCACGCCTAGATAAATTTTTTTAATTTATTTATTTCTTGTTTTAATTATTAATTAGTTATTTAATTAGTTTAATCATGTTGTGTGAGTAGTTAAATAGGGTTTGGATCGTATGTCCACCATTGATAGGCGTCGAGCTCTGAAAATTAGGTTTTGTGTAAAATCACATTTAATTGAAACCACATGTATTAAAATGGAATTATTATGCGTTTAAATTTCTTTGTAATGCAACATTAGTGTTTATAGCAATAATTTGACTTTAAGACGCGTGTAACCATTTTGAATTAAATGTTTTATTTCACAACTTTGAGTTAAATTTCTTCTTGCACGATGTTTATGATTAACTAAAAATGTTCGGTTAAATGTTTGGCGGAGAAGTGATCCCGACTCTCGTTTTATTAATTCTAGTTTAGACTTAACTTATTATTTTTTCCCCTTTCTTTAAAACCACCATATCACCTTTTACACTTTTATTTTTGATATATTAAAATAATTAAAATCTAAAATTCAATCACTCCCTGTGGATTCTTGATACCCGACTTACCGCTGTTCTTGCGTGTCAAGTGTAGTAACAGCTTATGTTTTTTTATTGACTCGCCAAACCGATAACAACGATTTGCGTAATACGCAATGCACGGTTCACACCCGATCATTTATAATCTATTATATGATTGATTTTAAGTGTTAACATACCTACGTTTCCTGCTATCACGGAGGTTTCCACGTAGTGGGTGATCCCACCTTGATGATGCTAATAAGGCCTAGATTAGTGCCCTAGGGCATAGAACTTAGGGCAGACCATTATTTGCGTTAATATAATAATGACGACATGTCGTTCGGATACGTTAGGTATGTGCATGGTCCATGGCTTAGAACTATGTTCGCCTCCAAGATGTGTTATTTAATTTATAGTTGGAGGAAGACATTCCGAACTACAAGTCCTTGATTTAGTACGAGAGGTACATGGACTGATAACAGAGTATGCCTATCTCACCGCGGTCATTCTGTGAGACGTCAAAACTGATAAGGGCATCACTTTGAAATCCCGTAAGGAGGGAAAATAAGTTGTGGATGATGAGAGTGATAATGACTTGGAAGATATGGCTATGTTTGCAGGAAGTTTCATTAATTTCTTAAATTTAACAAAGATAAATTTAAAAATGATTTTAAGAAATTTGAAAAATCTAAGCATGACAAAGCTGAAAAGATCCCTAAAACTTTTAATGAAAACCTTAATAGGGACGAGTCAAATAGGTGTTATGGTTGTGAGGGTTATGTCCATAGGGCTTTTGAATGCCCCACTAAACTAAGGAGAGAGGGTAAGTAACCTATTTCATACAATGCCACCCGTAGTGATAGTTATAAGGAAGAGGGACCCAAATCCTCCATTGAACTAAACTTTACCACATTCATGGCCCATGTTAGTGATTGAGAGAAATTGTCCTACAATGACATCTCAAATCATGACACTTCTGAGGACTTTGTTTGTGAATCTCTAAAAGATGATGGTAGTTAGAGTGGAGAAGAGATAGAGAGAGCGAAAGTGAAAATAAGGTTAATTTGAGTGAACTTCAATTTTCATTTCAAGAATTATATGCCGAATCTATAAAATTAAAAAGGGAAAATTTCAAGTTAGAAGTGATTTTAAAAGAGCATGCCAAGTTCATTGATGAGAGTGCGTTAGTTGATGACCATAGGACACGAGAGAAAGATCTTCGAGAGAAGCTAGTTTATCTTAAAAGTAAAATAGATAGCCTTAAGGTCTTAATGGAATCCTTACAAAATGAGCTTATCACGTTTTAAGAGCGTAATGATTTATTAGAGTCTAACATTTTGGAATTAGATAATAAATTAAAAGACTCCAGTAAAGTCAGATTTGATTTCGAATATTGGTCCACTAAATTAGCTAAATTTTAGGAACCGTCCAAGTCAAAAATGACACATGTGGTTTAGGCTTCGATACTTTCCATGAGTCTACTCATAGAGCCAAAACCAATGTTTTAGGAGAATCCTTTGGGAACAAGGTCATAGATCATTCCTTAGGTAAGTCTTTTCGTTGAGTCTTTAGGTGATCACATTGTGGTCGAAAAGGTCATCGTAAGAAGTTTTTTTTATCTTAAACGAGGTCCTAGGAAATCCCTACGTAAGGCAACCGAGGTAACCAAGATTCTTATATCCCGAGATTATCATCCATCATTAGTTTGGGTTAGGAGATCCGACTTGGTAGCTTTACAAGATAGGATTTTTTTATTCTTGTTTACTTTCACACGATACCTCCCTTGCAACATCTAAAGGTTGAATGTGTTAGTTGTTTTCATACTCTAGCCTTTTGTGATTTATATCATATACCCTTGCTAGTTGTATGCATGTTTATCATCTTTGTAGTCTATTCTCCATGATTAATCACATGCTAGAATTATGATTTATGTTTATCTTTTGTATTATATTTATTTTAGTTTGCATTAAATGAAAAATACAAAAAGATTTTTGTTTGTCATTTGTGCTTTATTTTATGAGTTATTTAGGCTTATCGAAAAATACAAATGTTTTTTTTGTTTATTTTTTGAGAAAATTTGTTGTTTAGTTAAAATTTTGAAAAGCTCAAAAATATTTTTTTTGTTTTGTGTGTATTTTTATTTGACACACTTTATGTGGCATATACTTGTGTTTGAATCCCTTCTTTTTCGCTTCCATGTGGCTAGAACTTTTGGTTAAGATTGTAATCCTTAAACTGTTCTTTGCCATGCCTACATGGAGTAGTTGGATTTTGAGTTGCTTAATGGATTCTATTTCTATATGCCTCTTTTCACACATGCATGAGCTCATTTGAAATTTAAATGTCACATGTATATTTGAGCTTTGTGAGGTGTTCTCCTACCAATTTAGTCATCTACATATTTTATGACCTAGGTGGACTTGTGCATGATAAATCCATTTCCCGTGAGATTTGTGTGATATAAAAAATTGTTATATGAATGTGCACAGGGAAGGGCACCGAAAGGAAATTTATCCTTTTTGAGTAAGCCACCGTTTATTATGGACCTAAATGAAATACGTGATCCAAAGTCCTAAAAGAAAAATGTGCTAAAAGAAAAATATGGCATTGAAAGAAAAACAATTTTTCAAGGCCTATTATGTTTAGTTGATATCGTCATTCCATAATTAATATGCTTATTTTGAGGGAGTTTCGATGGTATATCAACGATTTTACACAATGTCTGTTTATCCTAGTTGCGTTTTTATTCTCATGACTTTATTAGTTTATAGAATCATCAAAATTCTAGGCTTATGCGCATTGTGTATGTTCGTTCATTGAGTTCAATATATATTGTCACATGAGTCTATATCTAATTGTGATAAAGTTTTGCAATCAAATGAGAACTCCGTGAACATGTTTTAAGTGATTGGGTTGAAATTTAATTATTACTAGTTCACACCCCTACACTTTTGTTTACCACATGTACTTGGACACTTTTTTGCCATACGAGTGTGAAAAGCTTAATGTATTTTGTGTCATGCGTGGTGTGTATTCGAATATATATGTGCATGTGCATGTGCGATAGTGATATTCTTTATGTCTACATATATATAGTAATTTCTTTAGTCTTTGCCATTTTAGCTAGTCCATCTATGCTTTAATTCATAATTGTCATCAAACTGGTTGCATAATGTTTGTTTGTTATCACATGCTTAGTCTCTTATGTTTCAAATTGATATCCTTTTCTTTGCATCATAGTTAGCATCCATTATTCTTGCTTGGATTAGTTATTGTCTATCGTTTCCCATATGCTTTCATGTCCTTAACACTTTATGCTTCTTCGTTATACTTGTTTTCCCATATTTATATCCCTTGTGTAGTTTTTAGGGAGAGAATTCCTACTTAATTATCTTAAGGGAGAAATAAGTATTTTTATCATTCTTCACCTTCGTCTATTCCTAAACAAAAAGGGGGAGAATGATACGGGGATAAATGGTATCTAATCCGATTGTAATTGTACTTTAGTTTGGGAGATTTATCTTAGGGGGAGACATCTTTCTAAGTAGGTCATTTATTTGATAAAGGTGAGAATTAATTTAGGGGGAGTAATTATTTTAATTGCATTTAATATTCTTGATATTCCCTATGCGTTTAATAGTTTTCTTAAGTGTGGAGGAATTTTTCTAAGTCGTAACTTTCATCGGCAAAGATGTTTATTCTAAGTGGTCTATGTGTCAAGCTTCTTATTTTAAAATTTGGGTGGGAAGTTTTTTTTAGTCTAGTAGAGCTTGACTTCCCTTTAGGATTTTGTTGTGGGTTTTGTCCCGGAATACCCAAAGGGGGAAATTTGTAAGGACACGAATTTTCAATTGAGTCTAATGTAGTGTTGGCTCAATTTCGAAAAAAAAACACTTGAGTCAAATGATAGAGTTCTTGAGCATCCACTAACCCTATGACATGTAAAGTTGAAGACGTAGGGGCTTGTATTTAAAAGCAAATATATCAAAGTGACGAGTTTCAAGTGCCATGTTTCTACGTCAACGATAATTGATTCCATTGTCTCCAAAAGGTATGAATACATTCTTATATATATAGGGAGACTTGGAATAATTTTTAATGGTTGTAATTTTATTTTAAAATAAATTTTATTTTTCAAAAAAGTGTTTAGAACTTTGAATAAAACGTTTTTGGGCTTATTATGTAAAATTGAACATTCTGACATTTCGTTTGAAATTGTCCTTCGAACGAGAATGTTGTTCGAATGAGAATTTCATTCGAAAGAGTTTGCCAATGAGTTTTCCCTTTTTGGCCACTGACTTTTCGTTAGAAAAGTCGTTCGAATGAAATATCGTTCGAACGAAAATCTTGTTCGAAAGAGATTTCTGGCGGGAATTTTTTTGACAGTTTTCCCCATGTTTCCACTCTTTTGTTCCCACTAAATTTTTCCTAGATTTTATATGGGCGGCAACAAACCTTTTTGAGAGAACGTTTGACACACTTTGAGAGGAAAATATTGATAGAGAATTTCCAAAATCAAAGGTTCATGTTTTTGTGTTTTTCAAGTCTTCATGAACTAATTTCTACCAAAACATATACACCCATAAGTTTATGTTTATTCCAAGTTCTTAAATATATATATATATATATATATATATATATATATATATATATATATATATATATATATATATATATATATATATATATGTTGCTTGGAGTTTGTTTGGCTCCGGGTTCTTCTTTACCGTTTTAAGAGTTGTTTGGGTTTGCTTCTATATCCCTCAAAGAAGAAGAAAATTTTGTTTGTTGCGGCATTCTCACATGGTAAAAGGCACCTTGTGTGGTTGATGGGTGCTTGGTCTCAATTGGTGGACTCCGAGATTATTCGCTAGGCAGAGATGTTTACAAGAAGGAACGTCAAGGCTTGGACGGACTCTAGTTTGTGGTGTAAGTCTACATGTCTTGCAAATTATAATTCCATACTTGTGAATTTGTTAGGCCAGAGCCGTCTAAGATTTTTTTTTCGATTTGGGTTTTTCCTCGTACATCGTCGTGTAGTGGTTTATTTATTTTATCTTTTGAAAAATTCACCATTAGATGCATGCTTAGGTAAAAAGATAAAATTTGGTTTAAATAATTGGGTGAAATTTAACTTAAGTTAATCAAATCATATATTTAATTTGATAATTTGGTTTGGCCTAATCTGGTGATATTGAAAATATTGGGAGGCAAATTTTAGGACTTGTGTTAAATTAATTTTGGGCTAAAAGTAACTTTCTCATATTTTACTTTAAGTGTTAATTTTGTTTTTGAGAAAAACTAAAATTTGGTTAGAGTGAATGTTGTGTGTATGTGTGTGTTCACCATAGTTCACTTATTTAGGTTTAATTTTAATTGTGTTTTTAGAAATTAAACTTTGTGTTTAATTTAATTTTTCATCTTTTTAAAGAAAAGAAAAGAAAATAAATTTTGAAAAATTAAATTGTTGTTAGTAACCATCTTTATTCCGCACATATAGGAAATTAAAGTGAAAGATTTTAAAATTGGGGGTCCTATCACCCGTTCTCAACCTCTCATATACACAAATCAACAAGGAATAACTTTGCGGTCCATTTCCCTAACTCGACCTAGTCTAACTCAGGGGCTGAATCGATTCACCCCGAGATCCGAATCGATTCACATCGGCCAATAGGTCTAAATTTGCCTAAAAAAATGAAGGCCTTATTCCCCAACATTCATGAACAAGTTCTAAAGCTCCATAACCTCAATCCAACGATCTCAAAACTAAACCTAAGTATGGGAACAAACTTCCAATGATTCATAATCATTGTAAACGGATTAATTCATCAATTTCTAGGGTTAATCAATAATGATCACATCTTTGAAAAAAAACTTAAGCGGAAAAATGATTAAGAAGGTTAATCAAATGTGTTTTTACAAACCGCAAGTTGATTGAAGAAACCCTTAATAAAAAAAAATGGAGTTGAATATGTGATACAAGATGTGTAACCTAAAAGTCTAACTGATTTTATTTATAAAACTCCATTATTTTGTTTTAAAGAAACACTACAAACCAACCAACAAAAGAAAATGACCAACCAAATAAGTGAAGCATCAATAAACCACAACACAAGGATTTAACATGATAAAATCTCCCCAAAGGAAACATCCACGAGGGCTCCTATGCCCCAAAATAAAAACAAATCACTAATAATCAAGAAACGATTAAAAATAAAACAAATATTGAAATAAAGCCACAACAAAAAATACCTAACTTAGATACCTCTTAAACGTAGGTAAAATACCCCTGAATGTTGATGCAAAAGTTCCCGGTCGAATGGATCAGAAAACGCCTCCAAATATCAACGAATTATAGTGAATGTGGTTCTATGTTTAGTGAAGTGAACACTTAGACTACACACACAAAAAAGTGTTTACACAGTTCCTTTTTGAATCAATAACATATATTAACATGCAAGTACTTATTTTCAAAGATCTTAGGATTAAATCTTGGATTTTTATGAACAAACTTCAAATCTATGTTTTAATAGACTAGGTCTACAAATATTATCCTTGGTATTTTAAAACTTTTACGAAAACAAAATGTTTTCCTCTTATACAGTTATTCATAAGTTATATAGAAATATAGAACCTATATATTTAAGAAAATTTCAAATCTGATCTAAAGTTGTGAAACATAATTAAAATGTTTCTAAAGATATTAAAACCTAAATTTTCAAACATGTGATTTTATAAAAAGAAGTTTGAAAATAAAAAACCCTAGAAAAGATTTATTCGTGATTATAGGTTCTAGGTTCAAATCTTGATTTCACTTATTTGAAATAAGACTTTAAACTAGAAAAAATATAAAGAACAGAAAAAAAACTTTATTTTCTTCACTTCAACTATTTTCTAGAAACCTCTCTCTCTCTCTCTCTCTCTCTCTCTCTCTCTCTCTCTCTCTTTTCTTCTTCTCTTTCTCTCTCTTTTTCTCTATCTCCATAACCAACTTAACTGACCAAGAAACGGAGTGTAAGAGCAAATAGTCTGACATTGCTCATATCTTAGGCTTACTTTTTTGTATTTGGCATATTCTGTTACAATTCGACATATTCCAACTTAATGAACCGAATCTCCAACATCTCTAAGTTCAAGAATTATCTACTTTATGAATGTATAAAATATTTTAGGAGTTCAAATGGATTTACAGTTATATTAGGAGATGAATTTTGTAAAAATCGAGGATGAATTTTTAAATGTTTTTAAAATAAACATTTTTAAACCTCGTTTAAACGAGATTAGCTTCTCGTTCGAATGACTTTGCCTTATCGTTAGAAGGATAGTTTGATCTCTATATCGAACGAACATATAACGAGGGCCTTTTGCTAGAATTCTTTTGAAGCTCATTAGAAGCTTGTTCAAACGAGTTTGGCATTCTCATTTGAATGAACTTGGTTTTCATTTAACGAGATGTTATTCTCATTCGAATGACTTAAGTTTTCATTCGAACAAAATACACCGCCTCAAATTTTTTGTCGCCCTATAAATTCCTATTTCGAAAAGATTTTTCAAGATGCTTTTGCAAAAATGTAACCTTCTTATCTGCTACAATAGGTTTCACCTTTTGTGTTTCCAAACACCTTTTGATTTATAAAATCATCCTCACCAATATAATTATGAATACTTTTGAAACATTAAAGTTTCATACTTAATACACTTTGTGGAGTTCATTCGCTATTGCTAACCTTGTGATCTAAGGAATCACTGTTGAAGGAAGAAAGGTTGATCGGTGGATACTGAGTGTGTACTACTACAAGTGGACTTCTCTGAATCTGAGTAGTATTATTTAGGAGTTTTGAAAGTTGTTGTCTTGTAAAACTTTCTAAAGTGCTAAAAATGGTTTTACCCTGTAAAGGGATTTTTACTTATTTTCCGTGTGATTGCATGTTTTATATATCTATTTTATCACCTAGATGCATGTCTTAGGATAACAAGATAAAACTGCATTTGCGCTTGAGGCAGTTAATTAAACAAGTTATTCCCTTAAGATCGTGCGCACTCTCAAATTCTTATCAGATTATGTTACATAAAAATACCGTGTGATCCTTTTTTGGTAAAATTATTCTTGATATATTTTTTTGAAAAATTTTTGATCTTAAAAATGCCAGATTTTAATGGAGAATTTTTATAATCACCACACCAAATCTTTTGGATTGTCACGGTCATTGATCGTGACAAGTCCAACTTATCAAGGTGAATGGCCGTGATAATTTTGGGGGAGACAACTTTTGTTGTCACGGACTTGTCACGGTAATTGACCGTTATAAGTTCATTATACTTGTCACGGTCCTGTCATGGTCTTTGACCTTGATAATGTTTGTTACGGTTAAAGACCATGACAAACCAGTGATAAGCTTAAAAAAATTGTCACGGTCATCGATCGTGACAAATTTGGGCAGAATTAAAAAAAACTGCTAGGCAGTTTGGCTACTGCCACTGGACAGCAGTATACTTGTACCTATTATAGCAAAATTTTACATGTTCAAACAACATATATCCAAAAAAATAGAAATAATGAACCAAATCATTCCATTATGATTCCATATCCAAATGAAATAATAGTACAATCCATATCCAAACAAAAACATAACAACTCAAAACAATTCAAATATAATCCAAGTGTTCAAATAAAAATAAATACAAATATTGTCACAAGATTGGTTCAAGGAGGAAGGAAGGCCACACGATATATGCATTGAGACACCCCTCAATATGCATCACGTCGCATTATTCACGCAACCGTAATGGGGAGTTCTCCTTCTTGGTTATCACATGCGTGACGAGCACCCTGACCTCGATGTCTTGAAGCTCACATCCATGAACCGACATACCTGGGACGGTATTAGGGTCCCTCAGCCCCCTCCCTATCCGCTTTCCATCAAATACGTCGAGTATATGCACACTCGACCAACCAATTGTTGATATAGTCCGTGGGGACGGGGTCACCAATCGATGAGTCTGTGCGTGTTTGCGATGAAGCAGCGACGCCCACATCCTCATCCTCCTCCACCACCTCTTTATGAATGCATACATAAATAGGATACCTCCAACCTTGATAGCTTACCGTCATGCGTGTCCACCTGACGAGCCAACCCGATGTTTCTCGTCTCCAATCCTCTGATCTTAGATTTACCCACCGACGAGATCACCCCCTTGTGATCATCACTAAGCACTTGGCTGAGTGCATTTGTGGACAAAGATGCCTTGTCAGTATTAGACTGGGACTCATGCACTTCCTTAAAATTTTCCTGAAACGACAAAAAGCACATGATTAGTTAAATAAGTAAATAAAAAATTATAGCGTAACTAACAAAAATTAGACTGTCAAATTACTTACAATCATAGTCGCGATGCTAGGGGACACCTCCTTATCCTTCCACTTCTTCGTTCGAATTCCCATATAGGCATCGAGCCTATGGGGCCTACCCTTAGGGCCACTCCCCATCCCCTAAAAAAAATAATGCAAAATTTGTAAGTAACGCAAAGTAAAATAATGCAGAATAACATATTTATATAATTATAGAAAAATAAAAAAATTACTATCATCTTGTGCCCCACATCGGTGTAAGACGTCCGACCGAAGTAGTACACGTTTGTCTTTTTCGCCCAGTTTTCCATCCCCGATTGGCGAGATGCCAATTATCACTCCTCGATCTCATTGTCAATGAACTTTTGTCATTGTGCCAATGCAGTCGGCTCCTTCGGCAGGATGGACTCACACAATCTGAGAATGGAGTCTTGGGTCTTCCTAAAGTACGGGGCCCATAAATTTTTCTTCCATGTCTTGTGTTTCTCCCTCAACTTATCCAACACAGAATAACGGAGTTCTAGGGCCAGGCTGAATTATTCCTGTCAAACAAATACAATCTTAGTTGCGAATAAATATAAATATAAATTGAAAGTGAAATATAAATATAAATATAAATATAAATATAAATATAAATATAAATATAAATACATTACCTGTAGTACCGCCCAAATGTTTAACTTGATCTCATTTGGCACCTCCCTCCAACTAGTGTACCTCGGGCCGATAATCGTCTTCACCGGCTCGAGGGATGTAGCTAATATCCCCATCTTGTTCTCGACGACCATTCCCAATTTGCCCCATTTGGGGAGCCTAGGGGCTGAGGAGCCCTCATTGCCTTCGCTACCGTCGAGCCCAGAAGAAGACATCATCATTATCATCATCATCATCCTTACCTTAATCCCTAAAGGAGACATTTTCTAAAAAAATGTTATTATCAGTACAAATCCAAATGAATTAGAAGAATACAAACACACCTACACACACACACCTGCACACAAAAACCTAAAGAAGACATACAATTATTTTTTGTGGTCGTCCCCCCATAAACACACTCCTGCACACACACACAAACATATACAAAGTAAAGAGAGAAAGAAAGAAAGATAAAAAGAGTGAAAATAATCAAGTACAAATGAATTAAAAACATTAAACTGATGTCCGATAATCGTAAAACATTATTGCTTAATAATAAGGTCTTAATAGTACATGCCCTAAACTGATCAAGTACAAATGAATTAAAAGAATTAATCCGATAATTGGAATACTTATTACAAATTAAAAATTATTTCAAATTCGGGTTATCATAAAAAATGGATTGATATTTAGTAGGAGCAGCCAAGTCATCCACACTACAGTTTATAAGCTTTGGCACATGGAGGATGATTAACCATGGCTCATTGCTGATATACTCTGAGTAAAACACTTGGTTGGCCTTTTGAAATGCACAAACAAATGGCTCATCGCGCATGTGTTCATTTCTCTTCAACTTGGACAAGTCAACCATGATCAAATTGGTGCCAAGATCAACTTTACAAGCATTTTTATCCTCAACTGTAACCCAATAATAGTAAAAAATAACCTCTTTAAAGCTTACATAGTCCTATTCAAATATCTTTCGAATTACACCGTAGTAAGTCATTTCAGCTTCAACGAGTTTTTTATCTTTTGCGCCATCTCGAAAGAAAGTTAGAGCCTTGTATGAAATGCCTGAGTTTTATACATTTGTACTTTCCTCGTACACCCTTGCACCGAATACGTAACCATTCAACCGATATTTTTTATACTCTTGTGCCATGAATAAGGGTCTAGTGGCTAGACGAGAAAGTCTTGATGTCGCATCACCCATCTTTAAGAGCTGAGAATATAGATAAATTAATTAGGATAGTTGTAAAGTTTTATTGTAATGTAATGTTATATAACAACTATTTTTATTATAATTACCTCGTGTGACAACCACAGCCTAAATTCGCTGTCTGATTATGCCATTGTTTTTTGTCTTTTATTTTTCTCACATGATTCATATTTTCTGCATAAAATTTATGTGACGAACATATTACAAAATTAATCATGAATAAAATAGTCTAAAATAATGTAAAAATTAAAATAATTTAAACTTACTTTTTTCATTCATCGACATCTTTATGCGTGTCAAATAGATAACGAGCTACTTGTTCATGTTGTAAACTCATTAATTTCACTCGTTTGCCCATCACATGACCACCCTGATCGACGAACTCATCAATGTCATCAATGCAAGTCGAGTCAGGCATATATTCCCGAGTATAGATTGATGACTCCACGGTGATGTATTCCTCTGAAATTGATCCTGCAATGTATCGCGTATTCTTGAAGTAATCATTAAAAACTTTCATTAATCTTTCAAATATATATCCACCGATATCTAACTAGACCGTAATGAAGTGCCTCGTCGCATAGGTGTATCAACAAGTGAACAATTATGCCAAAGAATGATGGGGGAAAGTACTTATCCAACACACAAATCTCTTAGATCACTGCCAATTTGGCAACCACTATGTGTTCTCCATTGACTACATTCTCACACAAAAGTGAGAAGCAGATACTGATTTGTATAATAGCCCTCCATAAATCCTTGTGCTTGGAAAAATAGTGCTTAAATAATATAGGAACCAATTGAATGATCACATGACAATCTTGGGACTTACACTTATGTAAATCATGAGTAGCATAATTCACAATCCTTTACAAGTTGGACGGAAAATTAGATGGAACCATCAAACTATATATTGTGTATAAAAGAACCTTCCTTTTCCCACTAGTCAAAGTAAATGCACTAGGGGGAATTATTGTTCTTCCCCTACTATCTTCTTTCAACCATAGTTGTAGATTAAGTTTCAATGATTTAAGGTATTTTTGTAAATTTTCTCCATCCTTCGAATGACTCCCCCCAAGGCATGTTCCCATAATATGTTTAGCGAGGTTCTTCTCTGCATGCATCACATCCAATACATAGCGCACCGGGTTGTTCTTCCAACAAGGCAAGTCAAATAAAATTGACCTTTAGCCCATGCTTGTCTTGTCTCAGTTTCATTCCCAGTTGGGTCTTCTTATGCTTGAAATTATTAAAGTTAGGATTCTTACCTGCCATATTAGGGCCACAATCAAAAGATTTACTTTTAATTTATGAACTTGAAAGTTTTCTCACCTGTAGCTTATGTTCAACCCCACCCGATAAAAAAATGGAATTTTTCTCAAATATGAAACTATGAGCCGGGGGTAAAAACCTCCTATGGCAATGTTATACATTTTTTATCTAGTGGGGAGACAAAGAGATTCAGTTTCCTCTCCACAAATAGGACACCGCAAATAACTGTGTACTACATAATCGGATAATATCCCATAAGTTAGAAAATCATGAATTGCCCACATCAACATAGCTTTCAACGTCAACTCTTCTTTTCTAAAAGAGTTAAATGGTTGCACACCCTCTTTCCACAACTCATTTAATTCTTCTACCAAAGGATCCAAGTAGACGCCGATATCATCACTTGGTGCCTTTGGCCCAGGTATCAACAAAGACAACATCAAAAATTCAGGTCTCATACACAATGAAGGAGGGAGGTTGAGTGGGGCTAGGATCACTAGACATACACTCTGATTGGTTCTTATATTTATAAATGGATTGAAACCATCTATTAATATAGCCAAACGAATGTTATGCTGTTCTCGAGAAAAATCAGGATACGTGTAACTCATCATCCTCCAAGCTGTAGAATCAATAGGATGACATATGATATTATCCCCTACTTCTACCCTAGCAGGCCAAGTCATTGCCTCTGCTATCCATGGTACTGTGATAACCCCCCTTAATCTAGGCCCAACGGAAAATATTTCAACACTTTTTGAGGCATTTTTGAGCTTTTGCCTTACTTGTCAGTAGATTGGACATATCTAGGTTCATCGCATACCTGACAACGATTGAGATTTTCATACTCCTTTATGTATAGTATGCAGTCATACACACAAGTATGAATCAATTTATACTTCATTTCGAAAACTTTTAAACTATTCTTCATAACAGGATAGCTCTTTGGAAGCGTATTCTCCTTGGGTAGTAAACCCTTCATCCAATTCAGAATTCTTGTCATGCTATTGCCAAACAAACCATATTGCATCTTCAATTTGTGCAAACCCACCATGGCATGTAAATTTGTTTGATCTTTCTCACAGCCATAGTATAACGGTTGGGTCGCCTTAAATTTTAAACTTCGATAGTCATCGTCAAGGTTTATCGTGATATCTTCATGAGCACCTGAACCTTGTACATCATTAGTGACCTCATTCTCCTCCACTTCATTAACTCCGTACGCATCATCAAATCTAACATATTATGATCTACATCATCCCCCTATACATCTATCCGTCTTATTGAAGGTTGTTCGGGGACGAAAGGAACTTTCAATTCATCGTGAAAACATCAAAATCGATAATTATCTTGCATGCCCCATCTTAACAAATGTAGTTAAACTGTTTTCCACTCAAACACCTTACCATTCTCACACCTAGCACATGAAAATAGAAACTCTTCATCATTATGACATCTCTTTGCATATTTCATAAACCCATTAGCACCTTTATGGAACACATCCCCCAATCTATTTGTCTCACCCATCCACTCTTTGTATTTAGGATATCCCATCAGAGCTACTACAAACAATCACCTATTTAAGGTAAAAAGCGTACATTCATGGATTAGTATATACAAAACTTTGATTTATAGTATGTTTCATTTAATTAAGTCTTAATTATATTCGAATTTGAAATTTGAAATTCAAATTATAATAGTAATTCCTATTTCATTCATCTCCTCTAAAGGGTGAGTAGTCCTATCCCATTCAAGACTGCATATTTCTGTAATATACTTAACAACTCGTACACATTGTTATGATTTGAGAAAAATTCGGTAGCATATCCCCATAGTTCTCCAAGTACACGACGTAGATTGGCAAGTGTGAGTGTTATTTTAATTGATCAATTGAAATAACACTCACAGTTTCCAATCTAGTATGTACCTAGAGAACATTAGGATACGACTGCCAAACTTCCTCCAAAAGTAAAAAAATTAATCCACTAAGAATATTATTATATAGAAATTATGCAGTCCCAAACTGTCCAAACGGGACAATTCAAGAGATCTCATTATAGGGGTAATGACTCTCGAACGGGTCTAAGGGCTATTGAATGTCTATGCATAAGAACTAGAAGACTAGTATCTATGCGCACTATATGTAATTTCAAGTATGATTCATTTAATTATCATAAATGAAACATACTATACATATGAATTAATAATATATTGTTCGTGACACAAAGTAGTTTTAGAAAAAAATTGAAAACTCCCCCCCCCCCCCCCCCCCCATTTTTATTGTAATCCAGTGGTCACACCACTTTCAAAATTAACCAACCCAACATCAGTCCACTATAATCCAAAGACAATAGCAACAACAAACCAATAAATATGTATCCCGTATTCCTTCTAATTCATATACTCACTTAATTTATTTCATCACGTCTTATAAATATGTCATCATTAATGCTATACAATTAAAGTATACAATTGATTTTATTAAAGTTATACAATTAAAGTTACTTCGAATCTCAACAACTATCTCTTAATGAGGGGCAACCCTAGTTGAATATGAAAGGGGGAATACATATTTTATTAATCAATTTGTTCGTTTCAACTGTCACGGTGTAATATTATTGTTTAACAACTCAATTTTGAATTCCAAAAGAACAACATCTAACTCATAATATGTACAATTACTAAAAATCCTAAACATCAATTCAAGCTAACTACTTACTAATTTAAAACCAACAATTAATAAGGGGAATCTAAAGGCTCCTAACTCAATTATATCCAATTAGTCCTAATTCCAATTCCTATTACGACTATTCCGTGAGAAAAATCTCAAATTGAACCTTAAGCCTCTTAAACATTTACGTATGAATTCAAGGGTTAATTACTTATCATTATGTATTAGCCAACAATATTTGGGTATTTATACTTAAGGGCACACACACACTACACAAACATACGCAATGCCCCCTTCCCCCACCCCTATTGCCCCCACACATGCACACTACACACACATTGCACCCACCCACACCCCTACTTCCCCCACCCCCTCCACCCGCACACCCGCACACACGCACACAGACCTGCACACACCCACACACAACACACCCACCCACACACGCTGCACACCCACGCAACACACACACACACATACTCACATACACACATATTCATATACACAAAATAAAAGAGAGAGAGAGAGAAATAGACCTGAAAGTAAAGAGAGAGAGCAGCATCGTAGAGAGAGAAAATAGGGGAAACCAAAATAGTGGGGAAAAAGAGGGGGATGTTTTTTTACTGAGAAAGTCATCACGGACGTGTCACGGTCAATGACCGTGACAAGTTTATAAGCTTGTCACGATCATTAACCGTCACACGATCGTGACAAAAAAACACGTTTTTTTGTCACGGTCATCGACCATGACAAACCTTTGTCACGGACTTGTCGTGGTCATGGACAGTGATAAGGCTGGCCAGCTGTAAAGTGACAATTTGACCTTTTTGGCGTAGTGAATCAAATGCCTATCTTTGATGGTTCTAATTACACATATTGGAAGGCTAGTACGAGGTCCACTTTAAAAGCTATTGATGAACGTGTCTCGTTAATTTATGAAATAGGGTGAACACCACCTAGTATAACAGTTGATAATGCCATTGGACCTAAATACATCCCTTAATGGATAGATGACGACTTTAAATGGAGCAACTTTAAATCACGTGGTTTGAGTGTTATCTCGGGAGTCATCACCCCTGATAACTTTTTCCGCATCATGATGTGCATCACGTCTAAAGAAACTTGGAATACCCTTCAACTCACTCACGAGGGTATCGATGCTAATAAAGCTTCTAAGGTGAAGAATCCCACCACACAATTTGAAACAATCACTATCCTTAAATCTGAATCATTTAACAAGTTTTATGGCCAGCTGCCCGATATTGTAAACTCGAGTTTCAATCTAGGTGAGAAAACACCCGAGACACGTGTTGCTAAGAATATTTTGATATTGCTCCCTGCCCATTTTATACCTAAGGTGAATGCGTTAAATTGGTTTGGAATCCTAGATACTCTTAGGTTAAAAGAACTTGTAGGAGATCTCCAAACATATTAGATATATAAGTTTACTAAAACTATTAACCCTATGGAAAAGGGAATCTCTTAAATACCAATCTAAAAAGAAAGAATAAATGTCGTCAGATTCTGCGTACGACTTTGATTTAGATGATTTGGCCCTTTTAGCTAAAAAATCAAAAATCTTCTCAAATTTAAAAATCAATATACTTCCAAAGAAAAAAAGAGTTTTGAGAAAGATAAAAAATTCAAATCGGGAAAGAAAATAAATATTCCCCAAAGAAAGATGAGAATAGATGTTATGAATAAGAGGGAAAGGATCACAAAGCTCATGAGCATCCAACGAGGTTAAAGAGACAAGGGAAAGGCAAAAATGCCTTTAACGTCATGCTTAGCCATAGCGATGTCGAGTCGATGAGTTCGAGGGATGAATAATTGCATGGATGTAACTTCACCATATTCATGGCTAGTCATGTTAGTACACCGAGTGCACCTCACGAAGATGAGGAATCTATTAAACATGAAACATTGAATGTGAGTCTAGTCAGTTCAACGAGAGTGAGGGAGAAGATGTTGCAAGTGAGAGCGAGAGTGACCTTTAGAGTGCTTATGCCGATCTTTACATTGAGTCCTTTAAACTAATAAATAAAACAAAGGGTTAGCTATAAGAGTCTTGGCATTAAAGAAAGAGTTGAGAGAGGCCAGAGAGAGTGAATTTTAGGTGAGAGAAGTTTTGGGAAAAAGAGTTTGTTTAGTTGAGAGAGAGAACGGGTACTTGACTAACAAAGTGGCTTGTCTTATGAGAGATCTCCAAGCATTCATGGAGACTCGTGAGAAACTTGAAGCCCTAGTATCCCAAGACGAAAAGCATCTTGAACATGCCTAGGAGGTCAAGGTAACTATCAAGGATACATCGAAGAAGGTAGGTAATATTCTCCTCCATCCAGCGTTAAGTAACATCAAGAGGAAATGAATATGTTATAACGGTGCATACACTTCCCATGCCGCACCTGAGTCGATTCCCAAGTATGTGATGGACCCTTATGACCCTTGACCTTTCCCACCTAGGCGACCTAAACTACCTAGGAGAGTTTAACCTTGAAAGACAGACCAAGGTAGACCCAAACCTGTCTATATTTACACCTTTTAAAAAATAAAAGAGGTCACCTTAAAGAGTTTTGCTATAAATTAGGAATAACTAGGCATAAAAATACTCCCACACACTGCTCTAGCAAACTTTGTTAGTTTTAGAGAGGAAGTTGAGTTTCTAGTCACAACTTTGCATAGTGTGACGGAAGAATTTCAACGGATATCTTTGTCATTTGAGAATGCTTCCAACTCTCCGACTAGAGTCAATAACGATAAAGGTAAACAAAAGGTTAGCTCCACTTAGTTACCTAAACAAGATTTCAAATCCCTTGTTGTGCATGATGATCTCAAGGTTCAAATACTTTGCAATGTTTTTTTTTATAGTGGGTCCTCTATGCACATGACTAGTGACATTTTATTTTTTACCCACCTTGAGGATCGCAAGGAAGGTAAAGTCACTTTTTGAGATGGGAGTAGGTATAGTATTTTAGGGCAGGGTTGTGTTGAGATACTCGGATTCCATAAACTAGATAATGTGTCACACGTAAAAGGGTTGAAAGTGGAACTAATTAGCATAATTGTCACACCCTAATTTCACGGGGGCGGATGTTATCCTAAAATAATACTAAATAATAATTGAGCCATGCTTGCTATGCTAACAAAGAATTTATAGGAAACTAAATTGTCTTACATTGTAGATCAAAATCTTATTCTTCTATGATTTATCTTCATATCTCAGTTGCGATAATATGTTTCATGTATTATTCATCTTTTCTTATTTGTAACTGTGCCAAATATCTGGAAGGAAATGAATTAGCAAAATTGCCGAATAGGTTCTACCAATTCTATAACAAGTATAAATATAAAAGACTTTGGAATGTGTATAGATTTTTGTGTTTATCAAATGAGTGAAGAGAAAACATTTGTTTTTCACAATAATGTTAAAGAGTTTGAACCGATAGTCTCACACTTACAAGCATAGTAAGGGTCACAATATGAAATTCAAGGATCTTTGAACTAATAATCCCATACTTACCAGTTCACTAAGGGGTATAGAAATAAGTAAGACATCAATATAGCTGGAAAAAATCAACCCAAAATCTTTGGGGAAAAGTAACTGGCTAGGTAAACTGGATAAGTGGCACTCATATGTATCTAGCAATAATCCAGGCTCCCAACATCAGAGACCATATGCAAAGCACAAATGTTCGGTGGGACAACACGATAATCTACCCCCTAGTTAATACTGATTCTCATAATAAATATTTGCATAAAAGTGCAGGGTTGAACTAAATCAATCGTAGATTCTCTATAATATCAATTATTAGATGAGAAGGGTTTAAATCAATGTAAAGTGATCATATCTTAACAGTTCGTGAGAATATAATGGTTCAAAATTAGTTAAAATGGTCATATCCCAATAAGTCATGAGAATAAGGTTTAAATCGGTTAAAATGCTTATAATCCAAGATCCGAAGGATCATAAGTAAGTAAATTAGTTGATATAACAACATATGAGTATGATAATGTCTTACAAATACTTGGAATTAACTGTCTATCACATAGTGATATCAATAGCAATTATCAAAAGCTAAAGTTTACTATTGAAAAGGTAGAAGAAACCTACAGATATTTTACGAGCTTTATGTTGTCATTCATGAATCTGTATTTATTGGATTCCAATTTTCGTAGTCATTTGTGCTCGAGGGTTTAAATGAGAGTGGGTATATAAGTGTTTTGGGAAGAATGGGTTGGGTTTAGGATATCCTATATCGTTTGTTAAATTTGAATAACACTTATTCTATATGAATTCGGTATAAAGTTCGAAACTACAATTTTACAGTTTATGGTCGAAATAATATAAACATGTTACGTTAGATGATAACTGATAATTTGTACGAGTCTAAATTTATATACTATCTCGGTGTTTGAATAATAAGTGTTTTTTGGAAAATATTCTTTAGGTGGGATCAAATGATTCGATTGGACTGAATACATTTTTAATTTGAATAAATAACCATAAAAACATTAACTCGGTCAAATATACAATTTTAACAAACTCTACGATTTGATATCAATGAAAAGATAGCTTACTGGCAATGTTCCTATATACGAGTTAATAGATATTAAATTTTCGAGTTTATTCTAAAATCAACTCTTTTAACTAAATCGTATAATTGATTAAAATAATACTTTTGATTTGACAAAAGATTGATATTCATGTTTTTTTGTTTATATTACTCGAGTGTAATAACACGATTGTTCATTGTTCGTGTCACAAAATAAAATTTAAAAAAAAGCCGAAAACTCCCTTCCTTATATGGACAATAAACCAGTGGTCGTGCCACTTCCAAAATTTCACCAGCACAACAATATAAACAATCCAATACTTGAATAATCACAATTTTACTAACTATGACTCGTAAAGGAGTATAATAACAAAATAATCTCAAGTCATTTGGGATCGTAACTCGTTTTAAACATAATTTTAAAAGAAAATGATAAGGAGTCAAATACACATTTAGAAAAATTACGATTCCTCCTATGTATTTGGGAATTTGTGTTTACGGTATTTTATACATAGCCGAGTATAAAAAATAAGGGTGTATACCAAATATTTCCTCAAACAATTTTTAATAAACATTTAGTCTAAGCTTTTTTATTTGTTCCAAAAAGTCTCTCAACATGCCGCCAGCGCAGACTTTAAAAATAAGAAAATACTTCTCAAATGGGTGTTTGAGAGACTTTTTGAAACAAAAGAAAAAGACTTGAACTAAATGTGATTTAAAAAAATGTATTAGAGACTTTTTGGTATTTGATCCTAAAAAATAACACTAAAATTACTCCTAATTAATTTCAAATACTTAATTGAAATTGTAATACTCAAAATGAATTCCGAGTCTTAATCAAGTTGTGGTGAATTTCAAACCAAATCAATAGTCCAACGAGCTAATTTGGAGCTGCTGGTTCTTGGTGAAAAAATGTGTGTATATATATAATACTTCTCTTGTGCGGATTATTTCGCATTTTAACAGTGCGGATTGGATATGTGTTACTTGATTGTGTGCCCAAGAAAGAGAGAGAGTGTGCCTGTAATTTAACCGATAATTTCTAGGCTCACCGTCAAATGACACATGTACAATCCTAACTATTAAAATGCGGGAAAATTCGCACAAGAGAATTATATATATATATATATATATATATATATATATATATATATATATATATATATATATATAATGCTCCTGCGCTGGCCAGTCCGCATTTTAAGAGTATGGTCTGGACACGTGCCACCTAGTAGTGAACCTATAAATTATCAACTAAATTTAAGGCACACTCTCTCTCCTTTCTGGGCTCATCGTCAGGTGACACATATCGGGTCCGCACTCTTAAAATGCGGACTAATCCGCACAAGAACATCACTGTATATATATATATATACACTAGGATATGCCCGTGCCTGAAGGCACGTCATTAATTTTCGAAAGTGTACGACGTTGATAGGTCCATACGTCGTATATAGCTAGCAACAGATAAACCATTTTTGAAATAATCTATGATTTGAACCTATTGGTTTAAAGCAATTGGGAAATTTTTTAATCTTGTATAAATAAGCCAATTTTTTTCAGACACACATAATTATAAACAATTTTAAAATTTTGGAAAATTTTCATGTGTTCATATTAGGGCTGGCAAAACGGGCACATGACCCGATACGACATGGTAAGAATGCAACAGACCCAAACATGACACGACACAATAAAATGATAAGATCCGACCCAACACGACATGATTGTTGAGGAATTAAAAAAATAATAGATCTAAATAGTGAGTTGATAATGAGTCTAAATTTGGTCGATAGTGGATCTACATAGTGATCTTAACTTGCCCGTGCCGTTATAGAGTAAATTTCATGGCAGAAATTGGTCACGAACACGACACCACCTAATAACGGATCTGAAAACACATATCGTAATACGACCCAAAACACAACTTTTGATTTTATTATTATTATTGTTCTTTTAATTTTGGACTTTAACACATTATTAATTTTTTTTAATTAGAGTATAGTACATTTTTATGAATTTATTGGACTATGCTATATTTTTCATCACTAAATAGGTAACTTTCTCCACAAAAAGTAATATTTAGTGACATTTAAACAGTTTTAACCCAAAAACAGTTTTTAACAAAGAAAAAAAAACAGTTTTTGAAAATAAAACAGTTTTGAACAAAATAAAAATTGTTTTAACAAAAGAACGTTTTTTTAACAAAATAAAAAATTGTTTATAACAATAATTTTTTTTTAACAAAATAAAAACAATTTATAACTAACAAAAAATATCACTTTAAAAAAAAACAGTCTATTTTTTTTCTTGAAAATAAAAACAGTTTATTTTTTTGCTTAAAAATAAAAACAGTTTATTTTTTTGCTTAAAAACAGTTTATTTTTCAAAACGTTTTTTTTGTTAAAAATCTATTTTTAAGCAAAAAAAAAGATAGATTTTTAGCGAAAAAGTAGATTTTTAACAAAAAAAATGAGTTTTTGAGGTAAACCAGTTTTTAACAAAATAAAAACAGTTTTAATGAAAAACCTTTTTTTAACAAAATAAAAAATTGTTTATAACAAAAAAATAGTTTTAAATGAAATAATTTTTAACAAAACAAAATAGTTTTTAAAAAATTAAAACAATTTTCACAAAGAAACAATATTGTTAAAAGAAATCAATTTTTAAAATACTTTTAATGAATAAAAATATTTGGAAAAGAATGAAGAAATTGTCTATCTCGTAAGATTTATGTGTTAGAAATTCCAACAGGAAAAAACATTCTGCAAAGAGACTTTCTATGGGTATCCCAATATGACATGGCAATAGCGGAGGATAGAAATTTCTATTCAGAATTTCCACATTTAGAAATTCTTCAAAACCATTTCTATCTGACATGGACTTAAGATTTGCATCATTTTCACTTTTAGCGAAAATATATCCCTCATCCCCAATACTTAAAAAAGGGTGCCAGATGGATATAGAACTAATAACATTGGAGATGGAGTTCTTTAAAATTTTCCATTCATGTAAAAATAGTGCCACATAAATATAGACATTCTCCACAGAGTACTTGACACATGAGATATAAAGACATTTAGAAACAAAGTGATTGGAGATGGCCTCTGTTTTAATGAAACACGCTAGCTGGATCCCAAATTCTTACTAAATCAAATTCAAGCTAGATAAAAGCGGACATAAAAACCCAATATTTGTAAAGCTGAAAATCAAAAACAAATACAGACACAAAAATAGGATTCAAATATAAACAATGAACTTAAATCTCAAGTATGAACAATAATAGTCGTACCCTCTTTTTGTAGAGGGTAATGTTTCTTCTTCATTGTGTTCGTGACAGAGAGAAAGAGAAAGAAAAAAGAAAAAAGTCCTTAGAACTATGTTCAGTAGCAACGCCGGCAACAACAATAATCAGACGACTTATGTTCAACCAAATTTTGTTCACCTAAAAACACTGGAGCCTCCCTCGACTGAATCGCACGTAAACTTTACTTGGACTCACCTCATTCTAATTACCCGCACGCATATATGGATTCATACTGTTGAATGTCTAAAACCAATAGTCAACAATATTACACACCCAGTGCAGAACCTCGAATGAACTGAGTTGAAAGTTGAGAGTTTTACGCAGTCAGCAATATTGGGTAGAAATCTACTACCTACAAAAAAACATTATCCACATCAATGAGATAATAGTTAAGCATAACCCACTACCTACAAAACAGCATTACCCACTACCCAACCCCAATTCCACATGGCCCCAGACCTCCCCTCCTTATGGAATCTCCTAGGCTGGACTCAGTTCATGTTCTCAAGCTCAAGCATTACCAACTGAAGCATTACCCACTTCAGTTGTTTTTCTCTTGCAAATATTAAAATGAATTAGAAAAAGGGAGAAATGAAAAAAGCTATAAGCATGAGGAGAGGAGAGAGAGAGACCTACTGTAGGTTCGTGAGAGAAGATGAACATCTATTGAGAAAACCAAGAGTTAAAAAAGGAGAAATGAAAAGGTTGCTGTAAAAACACACACATATAGTGTCTCCCTACAAAAATAGGTGTACTTCCAACATAAAAAAGTAATAAAATTTGAAAATTGAAAATTGAAAATTGAAAATTGAAAATTGAAATTTGAAATTTGAAATTTGAAATTTGAAAAAAAAAGTGTACAAATGAAGTGAGCGGGATTTCAAAACGTTTTGAAAATAAGAGAGTTCTTTTCATCACCTTATTTTTTCTTTAAATGTGACACATGGTAGAACAGGTGGATCCCAAAAAATTTAAGGGTAAAATTGGAAATGTAAGAAAGAATTATAAAGATGACATCATAGTTCAAGCTTATGACATACATAAGTTTTCTACTTTATTATATATATATACAGAAGCTTCAAGCTTCTATTATGGAAGCAACATAGAAAAATTGAAATAGAAGAAGGAAAATAGAAGGACCATTTTGTCCGTAGAGGTGGAGAAAAAGAGAGGGAAGGCGAGGTGAGCTCGGAGGTGGAGGAGAGGCAGATAAGGTCAGTAGGGGTTTTGGGCAAAAAAGGCGAAGGAGGAGCCACTAGTTTTGGGGTTTAGGAGCAGAGGTCTGAGGTTTTCGTGGTTTTTTCGGATATAAAAGCAAAGGTTGACTCATTGAGTAAGGATGAAAATTTAACCCGATTCGAAGGGTTCTCGCCCTTAACCGATCCTAATGGGGCGGGTTAAAAACCCGTTTAAAATAATAGGGGTTGGTTTGAGTTTAAAAAAAAGCGTTTATTAAACGAGGTGAGTTCGAGTTTTATAAAAATAATCTTGACCCCCCCGGCTCCCTGTAGTACTTAAATTTACTTATATACCCTTTTTATATTATACTATTATCTCTCTCTATCTCTCTCTCTCTCTCACACACACACACACACACACACACACACACACATATATATATATATATATATATATATATATATATATATATATATATATATATATATATATATAAACTTCTTAACCCTAAATTCGTTTATCTAACACACATGGACGACCCCTCCCTCCCTTTCTAAATCTAAGAACCTCTCCTCAACAGCAGTCCGACATTTTAAGCCCCTACTTTTTAAGCTCTACCAGTGTTTCAAGCTCCGGAGTTTCAACTAGCAGCGGCAACAGTGTTCCAAGTGGCATTTATCATTTTTTTAATTTTGTTTCGAACATCATCGACTTTTCAATCAGTCTCTGATAGTATATAAAATCTCTGATGTTAATTGTTTCAAGCAGTCCATTTTTTTTTTAATTTTTTTAATTTTGTTCCAAACATAACTGACGTTAATTGTTTCTACTGATCATCATATTAATTCCGAGCATAACATCAATTAACATAACTGATGTTAACCGAACATAACTCATGGACACAACTGATGTTAAGTGGATTTTGTTAGTTTTGTTGGTGGTGTTGATTTTGTTGGGAATGTTAATTTTGTTCATGAGTTCGAAACATTGATAAGAAGCGTGTTTCTCATTTTTGTCTGTGAAGTTTTTAATTAGATTTGTTCTTGTTCAATTAAAGCCATTCTTTGTTCATTTTTGTTGGTACGACAGTGGGTTTGATCATTCAAAGGTTGTGCTTATTCTAATTTGTTGGTATAACAATGTTTTTTTATCTCTGAAAGTATATAAAATCTCCGAGGTTTGTTAGTTATATAATAAAATCAGTTTTTAAGAAGAAAATTAAGAATTGTGGGTTTTAATCTATGGGGTGGGTCGGGTTTTAACCTGTATAATTCAAGTGGGGAGGGAACGAGTTTGAGGAGGTTATACTTAAATGGGTGTGGGGTTTAAAAACATAACCCATCGCGGGGCGGGTTAATCATTTTTCTTATGGGGCAGGGTTGGGTTTTGACAAACCCGTCCCATACCCGACCCGTTTCCATCCCTATCTTTGAGAGAGTGGGAAATGATAATCCATTCGTGAGTTTGAAATGAAATATGAGAGGTGTGTTTTTTTAACAACACCACCTTCGTATTTATAGTTGAAATTTAGGTACACTACGTTTGGATAATTATCTAACTGAGTGTCTTTGGTATTCAATTATAATTTTTTGAGTATAATATTTTATATTTCTTGAAATTCGATCCAACTATAAATTAGTATTGGGGTGTGTAGGACACGTTACTGTGTTATTTTCATGTCAAAAGTAATTTCGGATAACACTAATTTATACACACTTCAATTAGACAAATAATTTAAATTAATTCATTTTGATCTCGTTCTACAATCCGTTTAAATGAAAAATAATCATTTCGAATAAGAGAATAAGTGTGTCGACCCTATTTTCACATTACATGAGAAATGTATAGGTTCTAAGCGTTACAAAAACTAATAATGGTCCGAAATTAAAATAAAAATATAAATTTCTACCAAAATGTGAATATGAATCGTAATAAATTGTAGAAACTTTTTCGGGTTGTTACATTGTCACCACCTAAAAAAAATTGTCCGCGAAATTTCCTAAATTCTTAGAGTTTTGAATATTCGTGATACTCACATCGTCTATGATATATCATAAAATGATAACTCATTTGTTCGAGTTTATAAATTTATTATGTAACTTTGACGATGTTCTTCACGTCTTTCTTTCATTATCTATAGGTTATAAAACATTATCGTATAATAAATATTGGATGCAACCAAGATATAGAACAATTGGAATTTCATCTAATTTAATCCACATTTTTACAAGGTTTACGTGTGTCGTTCATTGTCGCATAATGAAATTTTACAAATCGTCTAGTTATATGAAGCTTGATCATATGCCAATAATCTCATACTATCAATATGGTGGTATTAGTAAAAATCATCTTAGGTTGTATATAGTTTAGGAAATAATGATATCTCGCTATATAAAAATACAGTGGCAGCAAGAGAATATGGTAGGTTTGAAACATTGATATCACAATAATAGTATTTAACAACCGTTTGTATCGTTGGTAAGTGGAAGTATAACTTCTGTTCGGGCAAGTAAGTTGATAGTTTAGATATCTTGAGTTGTTTAATAATGTAATTGTAAGTCACGATTTTCAATAATATGAAGAATTCTCATAAAAGGTTATCTCTTTTCTATATCAATATTAGCTAGTTCACTATCAGAGGTTTTAATTCCAACTTTTGAAGTAGAATGCTATAAGTGGGGGATAATCTGGGAAATCCCTATGGTTGTAAAGTCATGTGCTTATTCAATCGAAAAGAATCATCAACTATTCGATGTAGTTAATAATATATGAAAGTTTCTTTAAAATTTCGATAATGAAAGGAAGATGTATCAGGTATCTTAATGCATTGTTTCCTCAATTTCCTACATACCAAAATATTGTGTATGTAAGATTTGACTTTTCCACTAAGTCACTATTTCAGGACAAGAGGTAACATCTGATACTTTTGGGTATTTAAACTAGGCTTGTTAGTTTGATTTGTGCCTAGATTCATATAATATTTAATAAGTATCATAGTTCGTATGGTCTCTAATGTTGTAGAATTATTCACATGGAATCTACCACGGATATATAAAGAATACTTGGTTCTTTAAAGCACATCGCACTACTCTGGATATACTTTGAAATATTTGGGCTAATTTGTAGACCAGATAGACATAAGTGGTTCATTTAAAATAATGTGAGTATAGTTATACAACTATAGGGAAAATGTGGTTATCACCGATATTGTTCAAAAAAATGATATTATTATTTGAATATAAGTACTGGCGTTTATAAAGTTGTAGCAATAAGGGTTGGAACTTTCCTAGAAAATGGTTTGTGTACTTAAGGTAGGATAATGTTAGATGATAATGATGTTCAATCTAAATTCATTGGGGCGGTTGGTACAATCTAAGAACATGTCTTTTATTCCAACACTCAATGAAATCTGAGCTTCTATGTACATCGAATGGGTTATTCATGTTGATAATCTTACTATAAATCCAAATACTAAGATTTTTTTGGAACGAACAAACAATTTCCAATTGAAACGAACGTTATATTTGGTGAGTTTGTCTGATATCCTCCATACATAGAATTACATCCTTGGTACGTACGTGGTAGTTTAAAATGTTATCTATAGGGATGTGATCCTATTTTCATTTCGGGATCAAAAGAAATTCAAAGAAATTCATTAGGTTCATGTAACCTATCTCAAAATTGAAGACTTGTTTGTCTATCACTTAATAATCATCGAGTCTAACTTTCAGTTAAAGATTTTAACACAAGGAGATCTGGGACTGATTATTCTAAGTTCGTCTTTGTCAAGGTTTGGTAATAAATACTAGTTGGTTAATCATAAAATTGGTGGGGTGATGTAAATCATAGGGTTATATGTTATAAAAAATATTCTATAAAATTACGTCATTAAATCTTCCGATATATTTCGACTTAAAGTGTTGGTTATTATGTTTACTTTTTCGAGATGGTTTATCTAATTTGAATCAGTATTCCTCAAAGTTTTATTCACATTTCAGCCTTAAATTCAGATTTCCTTAGGGTGAATAAGAATTTCAAACGTTCATAATCTAAAATCATCTTCGGATTTCTTACCATACAATAAAAGACTTGCGGTTTTCTATATTTATGCAAAAGATATCATAAAAATAAATAGGAATTTCTCTTGAATAGGTACTAACTGGTTTATCTTAAAACTGGTACTAAAATTAATATAAATAATTAGGATGAGGTTTGAACTAATGTTTGCTTTGTTTGATTCTCTTAACTTAAATTTGTTATAGTATACTGCTTAGAACTATAGATGGTCATAGGATATATTCCGAATTAGTTTATCGTGAAATTACTTAAATATGGTTACAATAAAATTATGAATCCAATAACTGTTTATCCCCAAATATTCCTTATTGGGTTTAAGAACATTCACTAAGGGATTTTGTTAAAGTACCATGAACTATACAGAATTAAGGGTAGGCTAACGATATGAGGTAACGAGAGTCCAAAGTTCCAGAGGAGGTTTAATTTCAAAACGTAGGTTGTCGGTGTAGTCATAAAGTTAACACGTATTGGGTTTGTAATATATTGGCTCAACTAGAGCACATAAGCGGTATTAAACAATTTTGTGGAAAATCTAACTGATAGGTTATAGAACTTTGTGCACTAGCTAATATTAAAGGGTCCAATGTATCTTGGCCACCTTAAATTTTTCTCAAGTCTGTTGTATCTTCCTAATAGTTTCTTGGATCATAAATAAGGAAACACATGAATACTCTAAAGCTAAGGTTTTTTGATAAATTACAGAATGATCTCATTGATTAAAGTCAATAATAATTTATTTCGAAAAAATCTCTGGAGACATTAGGTAGGTATAACAATAATTTATCTGAAATAATATTCTAGAATTCATAGGATGATGTTAGTTGAATTAAAATATTAGGTTCACAAAGTGTAGGGCTGTGAATGGATTCTAAAACGAGATAACTCACGATTATTTATTATAGAGGCTTTGGGTTAATAGCAATACAAATAAAAAATTAATACAAAACTTTTTGGAGATAAAGTAACAATATCAAGCCAAAACTCCGAAGAGAGGCATCTGTATGATAAATAAAACTAGGCGCTCGATGTTTTGTGTCCTATATGAAAATAATACAGTCATGGGTATAATAGTAGTTTATTTCCTGGTTATAGTATATGCTATGTAAAAACGGATTCAATAGAATCATGTTAACTTGAACTTATTGTTTCAATATTAACATAGGGTTTAAAATCACAATAAGCGTAACATATTCTAAACTTACATAAAGGAGTTTATAAGGTATCGGGATTATCATATAATGATTCCAACATTTCCTAAAATGGTACTAAATCGGATTTGCCTAACATGGGTGAAATTCTATATTGTTCATTAACAAAATTATTCGGGTTTCAAAGTGGAATTTATTTGAAAATAAGTTTTATAAAGTAAACCATAATTGAGGTATCAATATCATATAAAGTTTTTAGATAAGTTTCATCTGATCACAATAATTCTAGTTATTTTTGTGAATTAGATATAACATTTCACTACAGAACCCGTAATATTTCTAAGGATATTTAAAATTCTCAGGAATATCTCGAGTTAGGGTAACTTCAAAAAATAATTCACAATGGTTATAAGGTATACAATAGTGTTTAACTAATCATAATTTCATTGTTAGGGTTGTGTAAAACTTGGGAAAATTGTAGTTTATTGTATAAGGTTCAGTAAGTGATGTCGTTACGTTTTTAAGGAGTAGAAATATTCATCTTAACATTTATGATATTTCTACCTTTCTTTAAAGACATTCCTAATGCTCATCAAGGATTTCTTTTATAATTTCTCGAATCCAATCCTATTCAGGTACCATTCTAACATAATCATTCTAATTTCATAATCTAATGGGAATAGTATACAGTATAACAAGAGTACAATTTGGAAAATGATAATAAAAATGAAACATCTATCAAAGATGAAAATGGGATTCCAAATGAAGTAATTCTTTTACAAAGGGAGGTCTATTGAATAGTTCAAAAAAAGAACGGTTCATTACATAATGACTTGAGGAGTATATTGTATACAATCCCTTCTTATTACTTTTCTTAGTATACTTCTAAATCATTAATAAAATATTGATCATCCTAAATCCTTAATGATTCTGTTGACTACATAAAATCCATATATCTCATTATATCCTGTTTCTCGAAGTTATCGTTCCCGAATATTTCTCATAGTCATTTAAATAAATTTCTTAATCACGATCTTAATTTAGGTCCTGTATAGGCTAACTTAAGCTTAACTTTGATACCAACTTGTCACACCCTGATTTTTGGGGACGAATGTTACCCTAAAATAATAGTAAATCATAATTGATCAATGCTTGCTAAGATAACTAAGATTTTATAGGAAACTAAACTATCTTACATTGGAGTTCAAAAACTTATTCTTCTATGATTTCTCTTCATATCTCAATTGCGATAATATGTTTCCTGTAGTATTCATCTTATCTTATTGGTACCTGTGGGTACATCATTTTGTCATCACGAGCCCAGGCAACTAGCCCAGCAGAAGCGGCCCAAAGCCCGGTCTCCTTCCATCTTAACTGAATCCGGTTGAGACTTAGTCTACTCCTAAGATCTCATAAGGAGATATTCTAGGACAAGAACAATGGACGTGGGGGAATCCAACACCCCCACTCCCTGAAAACAATTGTATATAACAAACCCTAAGCCTGGGGAAAATGGCACGTATTGTATTCTAAAAAAGACACTCCACGGCGTACACAGAAATAATACTTACTCCACCACCGTGGACGTAGTCATTATTGTTGAACCAAGTACATACTGCGTTGTGTGATTGGCATTCATTATCTTTTTTACTTACTTGAGTGACTATGCTTTTCTTATTTATTTGTGTTGAATATAATTGTCACCACAATTGGCGTCGTCTGTGGGAAACGTTTGTCTTCCTTAAAGAAAACCCTCACCAACTAAGAATCTAGAATGTCTCATCGCAACAGTAACGCCCCTCAGGCAGGGGATATCCAAGAGCAGCCTGCTCCTCGTAGGATTAGATCTTAAGTTTAACACCCGGATCAAAGGGTTTGCCCTGAGTGACCAGCCTCAGAGGAAATACAGGGACCAACGAGGTCCACACAAATCTCTAGATTGATTGATGCTTATGATGCAAGGTTCCAAGAGCAAAAGGAGTCCGCTCGCAACCAAGAGGCTGAGAATGCGCGTCTCAAAAGGAAATTAGAAAGAATGGAGAAAGAACTCCATCGTAGCACCAGGCGACGTCCATACCAAACTCTTAGCCCTCAGGCGAGCAAGTCTCGCAGCCGAGGAAGAGCCCTAGACGCAGATCCTAGAGAAGTGCCAAACACGAGTCGGATGATGACTAGCTCGAGCAATTATGACTAGATCACCATTATAGGAGCCCAGCTTGGAGGGATGAGGACATACAAAATTTGGTCTGAAGAGAAATGGACCAGCACCCAGCACATCGGGGTGCCAGGTCGACTCGGGAGCTTGCTCGTCGAGCTCTCAGATCCCAGATGAAATCCCCCTTCTTAAGGGATATTGAAGAAGAAGCCCCCAAGAAGTTTGCAATTCCAAGATTTAAAATCTATAATGGAAAGACTGACCCTATCTATCACGTCAGGCAGTACAGGCAGGCCATGACTCTCTGGAACCATAGGGATGCATTAATGTGCCGAATTTTTCCCATAAGTCTGCATGATGTCGCCCATAAATGGCTCAAAAATCTCCCTCACAGGTCCATCAGAAGCTTTGAGTCCCTCGCCGAGTTCTTCACCACTCACTTCATTACCAGTAGCTCCCATCCGAAGAGTATGGATGCTTTACTAATAATGAAGAAGACGCCTCAGGAGAGCCTACGGGATTATGCAAAAAGGTACTGTGAGTGGTTTAATGAGATCGAGGAATGCTCAGAACAGGTAGTAGTAGCCTCATTCAAGATTGGTCTACCCAGCTTTTACCTCCTGCACCAATCCCTTACAAAGAAAGAGGCCACAACCCTCGATGACCTGATGTCTCGCATCGAGAAATATGCCAAAGTGGAGGATGTGACCCACCTCAGTATAGGGGAGAACGGCCGAACTAAGCTCGCTGCCAAGGGCAACGATAAGGTTGAAAATCATAAGAAAGGGGGCAGGAATAGCTCCAAGAGCGGAGGTAAGAATGATGCTTTAAAAGCATTTGAGGAAGTAAACACTGTCTTCAGAGAACCAATTTATAAGATCCTGGTGAAGATAAAAAACCAGCCATTTGTTAAATGGCCTAGACAGATGGGAAGAGATCCCTCGAAGAGAAACACCGTGCTGAGATGCAATTTTCATAAAGAGGGAGGACATAAGACTGAGAACTGCAAAGCTCTTAAGTCTCACATCTAAGAATTGGCCAAGTCTAGGCACCTGAATGTGTTTGTGGAGAAGGAGGCATAGAAGGTCACTACCAATAGAGAAAAAAGACTTGACAACGTACTTGAAGACGATGTTGGTCATGAATTCGTAGTCATTCATGGGGCATTTGATATGAAGCAGATTCAAGGGAATTCAGCGCGGATGGAGGTAAAAAAGCTTACTATAGTAATGTAAGCTTTTGAGATTGATCCAGCAAAGACACAATCAGGAAAGTGTCAGCGAGCAGATGAAGTCAACTATAGTAAGCACATTATATTTACAGATAAAGATCTAGTGGGGGTAAGAACCCATCATCATGACGCCTTGATTATTACCCTCAGGATAGACAACTATGACGTCGACAAGTTGATTTTTGATCAAGGAAGCTCATCCAATGTGATGTACCTCGGCCTGTTAAGAAGATTTAAGCTAAACGTAGCCAACTTGAAGGAATCCACTGTCCCTCTAGTTGGCTTTGCTGGGAAAGTAACTATCCCACTGAGAAAGATCGTTCTGCCAGTAAGGGCAGGAAGTATCTCCAAGATGATCGAGTTTCTAGTAGTTGACATTGGCTCATCATACCAAGCTATCCTCGACAGAGGGTGGTTACATGCAATGAAGGCATTTCCCTCGACTGACCATCAGAAACTCAAGTACGTAACCGAGCGAGGAGTAATAGATATTCATGGAGATCAAGCGATGGTAATAAGGTACTTCATAGTGGCCATCCGCCTAAATCTAGAAAAGAAGGTGGAGAAGACTAAAGAGAAGGTCGAAGAACAAGAAGGTCTGATACCTTCTAAATAGTAATTAAAGTACGGAAGACCCGAAATGGAAGAGACCAGGCTCCTCCCCTCTGAGCGGGTCATCGAAAACTTAGAGGAAGTTACAGATATTGAAACAATAAAGACAGAATGTTCTTGATTGAAGATTCTCTCACAGATCAAGGAAAAAAGGAATTAATAATACTATTAAGAATCAACCTAGACATTTTTGCATGGGAACCTTATGAGCTGCCTGGCATTGTTCCCAGCGTGGTTTGCCATAGGTTACACGTCAACCCCACTTTCAGGCCTATCGCATAGAAGGAACAGTAAATTTTGCCCGAGAAGGCTAAAGCTGTAGAGAAAGAAGTTGAAAAGATGCTGGATGCAGGATCCATATGGGAAGTCCAATTCCCTAAATAGCTGTCCAACGCAGTAGTGGTTCCAAAATCAATAGGAAATGGAGTCTGCGTTGACTTCACTGACCTTAATAGGGCGTGCCCCAAGGACACTTTCCCTCTCCCAAAGATCGACCAATTGGTGGACTCCATAGCAGCTCACGAGAGAATGAGTTTTCTGGATGCATATTCAGGGTATCATCAATTCCCTCTATATGCGCCAGACCAAGACAAAATAACATTCATCACTACTACAGGATTATACTGCTACAAAGTTATGCCCTTTGGTCTCAAGAATGTAGGAGCAACCTACTAGCGGCTAGTCACCAAGATGTTTAAAGACCAAATGGGAGATACCATGGAAGTCTACATCGATGACATGCTCGTTAAGAGAAGGAAAAAAGAAGACCACACCTCAGACCTATCAAGGACCTTCGAAATCCTTAGGAAATACTAAATGAAACTCAATGCGAGCAAATGTTCTTTTGATGTCCAGTCAGGAAAATTTCTCGAGCACTTGGTCAGCAAGAGGACCAATTAGTCCAATCCGGACCAAATTGACACGATTAGAAAGATACAATCTCCTCGCACGATATAGGATATGCAGAAGCTCACGGGCATGCTCACCGCCTTAAATCATTTCATCTCAAAGTCCTCTGAGAAGTGAAAGTCATTCTTTAAGATCTTGAAAGGAAACAAGATAGTGGAGTGGGGTCAAGATTGCTCAAAAGCATTGAAAGATCTCAAGGCCTATCTTAGCAAACCACCTCTACTCGTCATACCTAAAGTAGATGATTCCCTGTACTTATATCTCACCGTCTCCAGCCACGCCATTAGTTTTGCACTCATGTGCAAGATAGCAGGAACCCAACATCCAGTTTACTACGGGAGCAAAACCTTTTTGGACACCGAGCAGCGGCACCTACCACTGGAGAAGCTCTCTTTTGCACTAGTAATAACTTCGAGAAAGTTAAAGGACTACTTCGAAAATCACACTATCATCATCCTTACATCACACCCCCTTAAAGCAGTCCTGCGGAAAGCGAATCTGTTTGGCACACTATCAAAGCGGTCAGTCAAGCTCGAATGATTTCATATCCAATTTTACCCTAAGAATGCAATCAAAGGGCAGGTCCTCGCAGATTTCATCGTAGAATTCAATGGAAAACAGACTTGCGACCAACTTCAACCCATAAAGCAAATAAAAACTCACCCATCAGCAGGAATCTGGTGATTATTTATCGATGGAGCCTCCAACTCAAAGGGGGCGGGAGTAGGCATTGTGCTTGTTACTCCAGAAGACGCAATCCTAGAGCAAGGGATCAGGCTTGGATTTGAAGCCTCCAATAACGAAGCAGAATACGAAGCTTTGATAGACGACCTACAAAAGGCATAGGCACTGGGGGCACAGTAGCTACAAGTGTTCGGTGACTCATAATTGGTCTCCAATAAGATAAGTGAGGACTTCAACACAAGATACAAGAGAATGGCAAACTATATATCCTTGGCAAAGAAACTAATGTCTAGCTTTGAGGAAGTCAATGTCCAATAATTTTCCAGAGGACAGAATAGCCATACCGATGCCCTAGTAGTCCTAAGTTCAGCGATCGATTCCGACTTGAAGAGGACGATCCCCATCGACTTCCTCGCCCATCTGAGCATTAACCAGAATAATGAGCCGCCGAACCTAAAACACATACTCCAGATCGAGTCAGTGCCCAGTTCGATGGACCTTCTGAGGGACTATTTGAAAGATGGAAAACTCCCCAATGATAAGAAGGTCGCTCATCAGAGAAGAGTTAAAGCTGCTCGCTTTCACCTGTCTCTTGAGGTAAAATTGTATAAGAGATCATTCATCATCCCTTATCTTCAATGCGTTCACCCAAAGGATGCTGAGCAAGTGATACACGAGCTTCATGAAGGAATCTGTGGAAGCCATATTGGAGGAAGGTCACTAGATTTTTGAGCAATGAAGGAAGGCTACTGGTGGCCGTATATGCAAAAAGATTCAGTAGTATATGTTCGTAAATGCGAGAAATGTCAACTACATGCTCCTATAGTTCACCAACCTGCCAGCAGCCTAAAATCGCTAACCAGCCCATGCCCTTTCGCTTAATGGGGGATGGACATCGTAGGCCCTCTTCCTACCGCCACCGACAATCACTAGTATCTGTTGGTCGCAACAGATTACTTCACCAAATGGATCGAGGCAAAACCACTGTCAAACATCCGATATGCAGACATGATAAGGTTCATATGGAAAAACATAATTACCCGCTTCAGGATTCCCTAAACCATCATTACCGACAACAGAACACAGTTTAAGAGCGGCTGCTTCCAGAGTTTCTGCAATGACCATAGAATCAGGCACCATTTCAGCTCGGTGGCCTATCCTCAGTGTAATGGTCAAGCCAAAGCTTCCAATAAAACGGTGATCGATGGGTTAAAGAAATGATTAGAGCGAGCCAAAAAAGCGCATGCTGAACCAACTGCCACATATTTTGTAGGCCAATCGTACTACCCCATGAAAAGCAATAAGGGAAACCCCATTCTCACTAACGTATGGAATGGAAGCAGTCATCCTATTAGAAGAAGGCCTACCAACCATGAGGTCCACCCTTATCGACCAGGGCCAAAATGATGCAGCATTGCTCGCTGAACATGACCTAGCTGACGAACGTAGAGAATTAGCCTTAGTGAGACTAGCGAGCTATCAGCAACAGCTCGTAAAACACTATAACAAAAAGGTCAATCAAAGGGCATTCCAAGTTGGGGACTACGTCCTAAGGAATTTCCTTGGAAGCCCAGTAAAACCATCAGATGGAAAGCTAGGACCGAATTGGGAAGGACCATTCAAGATAACAATAAATGATCTACAAGGAGCCTATCAATTAGAAACACTGGAGAGCAGAGAGATACCCCGAGCATGGAATGAAGCCAACCTTAAGAAATTCTATTTCTAGTTTTTTCTACACTCTTTTATCCGATTTATGAAATTAACAGCTCATTTTTTATTTTACTTATGATTAATAAAAGTTTTTTAGCAGTTTCATTCTATGAAGTGTCAATTAACTAGTATATGAACTTTATAACTTGCACACCCTTTCCAAGTGACAAACACAATACTCAGTACACAATAGCAGGAAAATCACCCTCAGGTTTTTATTATGAAACACGAATAGCCTCTTAGCATTGCCCCTGGAAATATATGGAGCCCTACAAGAGATCTTTAGGCAGTCTGGTAGTCAAATTGGTCTCAAACAATGTTTGGTTCACAAAACCTGATCGGATAAAACATCCAACACCAGGTGTGTCCTCGCCATTTCCACACTTAGACTTAAGGCAGTGTGACGACATGACCTAAAAGGTAAAGTGGGACAGAATGGTACCCACAATCATAGTGGACTGGGAGGATACTCACTTAATGAATAACCCCACATATCTAGTCGGTTGCGAAGGGCCCAAGATAATCAAGTGAATGAAGTAAAAATATACAACGCATGTTTAGTAGGAAAAATCGCCCAAGACATAAATATTACATTACTTCATTATATTTACAAATGAATTACATTGAAATCCTGATGATGAAGAAGCCTCTGAGCAAGATAATCAGCTACTTGCGCTCTTTGGCCATCATTCGGATGAGGAACAGATTCTTCCTCGACCTCACTCGAATTTGGATCTAATAATGGCCTTGGAATGGCATCTATTGGGACCCACTGGTCGTCCCTCCTAAATGGGTTAGGCATCAGGGTTGATGGAGAGATCTCATAATGATACCAACGCATGGAGTTCCTAGGTACTTTCAGCTCCCTAAGGGCACTCAACCACCCTCTGATAAAGGATAACTCCTCGACCTCTGCTAACCTTATTAGAGAATCTACCCAGCCTGGTCATAACTATGAGCCCACACTCACCGAGGTCCTTTATTGAATAAATTACTCAACAGTGTGACATCCTTTTGGAGTCCAGCAGCCATCACATAAGCTCGATGAACATCTTCTTAGATCTTGTCAGCCTTAAGAACCCCTTAAAACTTGGGGCACGACACTTGGTGCATGCTCCCTAAGTCACAATACTTCCCTTCTCAGAGTCTCATTTTCTTGTTAAAGAATTTCTCTGACCTGGTTAATATCCGAGGCATCAAGAAGTCTAGCTCTCAGAGTGTTAACCTCCTATTGAACAGAGGCACCAACCTCTTCCATCTCCTGAAGTCTGTCTTTCAGTTTGGCGACGAGCTCAGACTGATCTTTGTAGCTCTTATTCCTCGATCTCAGAGACTTGAAAATTCTCGCAAAGGGTTGGCAAACTTGGTTGCTCGCGTTAGGACCCAGGATCCTTCTAAGTTGAGAGGTGGGAGGTATATATTCATCTACATCAATCAACTATAAGCCATAAAAGATCATTAAAAAGAAAAAGAATCAGTATGCTGAAGGGAATGTTTTTTCATTTCATTCATATAAATAGGTCCAAGTACATCGGTGGTTAAAGAAAATAGTACAAACAAAGCATAAATACAAGAAAAGTCCTAAGAGCGGGCAAGCGAGCAACCTCAGTCTGGTCAGAGGTAGTTGGCTGCTTTCCCTTGTCAGCAGCACTGGCAGCACCTTCCTTAGAAGGATCAACTGCTGTTCCCTAAGCAGGAGGAGCATTAACAAGAACATCCTGGGAGGCAAAAGCAACACCTTCAGTAGCTGGGGCAGGGGGTTTATCCACAACAGGCTTTGGGCCTGGGTCATGCTTATCGAACATGGGTGAATCAATATCAACCCCAGCAGCCAAAAGAGCCTTGTTCCAGCCCTTCTTAAAGTTCAGTCGACTGATGTAGCCAATCTAAAAAATTGGCATCCTCGTACGCCGCCACCCAGCCAGCATTATATGAGCTCTCCTCCACTGTCTTCACTTTCTCTGCCAGCACCTTGTTCTCCTCCACCACGGCTAGCTTGCTCGAGCAAACTAAGTCGTAGGCCTGCCGACGCTCGTTCAGCTCGTTAGCCACTGCTTCCCTCACCTAATTTTCTTTAGTGAGGGTAAGATCAAAAGACTTATGAGCATTATTAGCATCTTTCAAACTTTCCTCCAGCTCGGTACACTTCCCCTTTAGAGAAGCATTCTGCTTCTCCAAATCAGCATTCTTACTCACTAGCTCATCGCGAGCATGGTAGAGCACAATAAAGTCTGTCACAAACCGCAAGAAAGAGAAAGTGCATTAGAATGAATCATTAAAAAAAATATTACAAGTATGGAGAGACGAGAGCAGACTTACCAAGGCTAACCTCTCACTAGCTTGCAAGGCTAACTGGTCAGACCTCATTGCCTTCTGATGATCAGTAGGAAAAATTGCTCTATCGAGCAATGCAGGATCCAGCTGAGGAGAGTGGGTAATAGATGCCCCCTCAGGCAAAGAAGACACGGGCACCAGAACTTTCCCTGCCTTCATCCTCACTTCCACTCTCCGGCTCTCCCTCTTCTCCCTATCATCCCTCATCCTGTCCTCAACCTTCTTATTCTTTTCTTTTTCTTTCCTTTTTTTCTCTCTCTACTGCTCTTCCTCTTTTCTTTTCTTCTCCTGCTCATGAGCAGCAGACTGAGAACTAGTGGCAACAGTCCTATGGCTAAACTTTTGCTTCTCGACCATTGAGTGAGGAGCACATCATCTTCATCATCATCATCACGAATCAGATTCCTCTTAGGGGGAGCCATTTCCTCTCCAGAACTATTGGATGTACTCTAAGACTCTTGAGCCTCAAAAACCCCTTTCGAACTGGAGGACCCTTTACCACTGGAGCTTACCTCATTGGTATCACCATTAGCAGCACCCCTATTGTCACCCTCGCTACCCTCACTAGATCTGATCTCTTCCTCATCCAAATAAATTGGATCTGCAGTAGTTTCTTCAGTAATATCAAGCTCGGGGATACTATCTACAAGTCGTGCAACGAAACTAGAACCAATATTCTTATAATCCAGAAGGAAAGAAGATGATAGAGGAAGTTCACCATCAGCAAAAGGTTCTCTGATGTTCCAAGATTTGATCAACTCAGCTCCATGAACCTCACTAAGATCAGGTTCCAAACTCGTTGTCTTCGCTGAAAAGAAGAGAGGAGAATATCAGAAAAATCATACATTAACAAGAAGATAAAAAAGCAGAACAGAAATTAGTCCTACATATAAACTCCTCCCTATAAAAGGGGACCATGAACCTGTCAGACCTCGACCCCTCAGTATGGGGAGGAAATTATCAATTTCTAATGAGAAAACCCTCTTTCCAGTAGTCCTTGTGGGAATCAAGTAATTTTACTACCAATACCCCATCAGGACTCCTGGCCTTGAGGTAAAGAAGAACAGAGCTCATTCACGAGAGAGAATAGCAGAAGCATATTTCAGTAAGCCCTAGATTGATACCATACAGCTAGTTAATTCTATGAACACCATTAACTATCTTCCAGACATTAGGCGAGCACTATGAAGGAATGATATTAAAATAACCAAAGAAATGTAAAAACAAATTACTAGGAGGAAAAGTAAGACCCCCTTGGGACAACAGTAGGACGTGAATCCAATGAGTGTCCCCTACCTCTCTAACATTCTTAAGGACAGAGGCGCACTCAATCTCTACCCGGTCTGGGATATTATAAAACTTCCTAAATTCAAGCACTGATCTATTACCTATCTTCGTCATTTGTAAACCCTAATTGCAAATTTGAAGAAAGTTCAATAAAAAAAGCATACAGAAAAAGCAAAGGGGACTTATAAGATGAAGGTTTGTCTTGGACAATGCAAGATCACAAGCTCGAACGATGAAGGGGATTGAAAGCAAAGAAAATGAAGACCTGGAGAGGAGGGTGCAACAGCTAAAGATTGGAGAAGAAGAAAAAACGTGAGGAAGTTTGAAACGACAGTATGGGAATGGTTCTCCAAATGTCTTTTTAAACATCTCCACTCATATCACACAAGACCCGAAATAGGCTATCGCCAAAATCAAGTTAACTTCAATCTTGGGAAGAGTTACCAAATTTACAAGAAAGCCATTATGACAAATCATTTAAATTTATTGAGCCCAAATTATGGCCTAATAACTTTAGGGGCAATTGTGGGTACATGATTTTGTCATCAAGGGCCTAGGCAAGTAGCCCAACACAAGAGACCCAAAGCCTAGGATCCTTCTATCATAACTGAATTTGGTTGAGACTTAGTCTACTCCTAAGATCTCGCAAGGAGATATTCTAGGAGAAGAACAATGGACGTCGGGGAATCCAACACCCCACTCCCCGAGAATAATTGTATATAACAAACCCTAAGTCGAGGGCAAATGGCACGTATTGTATTATAAAAAAGACACTCCTCGGAGTACACAAATATAATACTGACTGCACCACCGTGGACGTAGGCATTATTGCTAAACCACGTACATACTGCGTTGTGTGATTGACATTCATTATCTGTTTTACTTACTTGAGTGACTGTGCTTTTCTTATTTATTTGTGTTGAATATAATTGTCACCATTGTACCTATGCCAAATATCTTTAAGGAAACGAATCAGCAAAATTGCTGAATAGGTTCTAGCAGTTCTATAACAAGTATAAATATAAAAGAGTGTGGAATGTGTATAGAATTTTGTGTTTATCAAATGAATGAAGCGGAAGCAATTATTTTTCATAATTATGTTAAAGAGTCTGGACTGATATTCCATACTTACCATCATAGTAAGGGTCACAATATGAAAGTCAAGGATCACTAGCTAAGTGTCCCATAATTACAAGTTCACTAAGGGGTATAAAAATTAGTAAGCTATCAATATAGCTGAATAAAATTAACCCAAATCCTTTGGGAAAAAGTAACCGACTAGGTACACTAGCTAAATGTCACTTATACCTTTATAGCAATAATCCAAACTCTCAACATCGGAGATTATATGTGAAGCACAAAAGTTCCGTGGGACAACACGACAGTCTACTCCCTAATTAATACTAATTCTCATAATAAATATTTACATAAAAGTGCAGGGGTGAACTAAATCAATCGTAGATTCTCCATGATATCAATTATTGGATGAGAAGGGTTTAAACCAATGTAAAGTGATTATATATCTTAACAGTTCATGAGAATATAATGGTTAAAAATTAGTTAAAATGGTCGTATCCTAACAAGTCGTTAGAATAAGGTTTAAATCGATTAGAATTGTTATAATCCAAGATCTGAAGGATCGTAAGTGAATAAATGGATATAACAACCGATGAGTATGGTAATGTCTTAAACATACTTAGAATTAACTAGCTATCACATCATGATATCAATATCAATTATCAAATGCTAAAGTTTACTATTGAAAAGGTAGAAGAAACCTACAAGTGTTTTATTTGCTTTATGGTGTCATTCATGGATCTTTCATTATTGCGTTCTAGTTCCTGAAGTAATTTATGCTCTAGGGTTTAAATGCGAGTGGGTATATAAGTGTTTTTGGAAGAATGGGTCGGGTTTAGGATATATTACATCATTTGGTAAATACGAATAACACTTATTCAATATGAATTCAGTATATAATTCAAGACTATGATTTCTAGTTTATGGTCAGAATGATATAAACATGCTACGTTAATTGATAACTGATAATTTGTACAAGTCTAAATTTATATTGTATCTCGGTGTTTGAATAATAAGAGTTTTCTTGAAAATATTCTTTAAGTGGAATCAAATGATTCGATTGGACTGAATACATTTTCAATTTGAATAAATAACCATAAAAACATCAACTCGGTCAAATATACAATTTTAACAAACTCTAAGACATGATACGAACGAAAAGATAGCTTACTGGCAATGTTCCTATATACGAGTTAAAAGATATTAAATTTTTGAGTTTATTCAAAAGTCATCTATTTTAACTAAATCGTATGTTTGATTAAAATAATACTTTTGATTCGACAAAAGATTGATATTTATGGTTTTTTGTTTATATTACTTGAGTGTAATAACACGATTGTTTATTTTTTGTGTCACAAAATAGAATTTAGAAAAAAGGCGAATACTCCCTTCCTTATATGGATAATAAACCAGTGGTCGTGCCACTTCCAAAATTTTGCCAACACAACAATATAAATAGTTCAACACCTGAAAAATCACAATTTTACTAACCATGGCTCGCAAATAAGTATAATGAAAAAATAACCTCGAGTCAATTGGTATCCTAACTCATTTCAAACATAATTCTAAAAGAAAATGACACCGAGTAAAATACACATTTAGAAAAATTACGATTACTCGTACGTGTTCGGGGATTCGTGCTTACAGTATTTATACAAAATTGAGTATAAAAATAGCAATAAAATTACTCTTAATTGATAGTAAACAATCAATTGAAATTTTAGTACTCGAAATGAATTCCGAGTCGTAACTGAGTTGTGGTGAATTTCAAACAAAATCAATAATCCACTGAGATGATACGGAGCTAAGGATATATATATATATATATATATATATATATATATATATATATATATATAGAGAGAGAGAGAGAGAGAGAGAGAGAGAGAGAGAGAGAGAGGCAAACTCTCACGCAAATCGATTTTTTTAAACTGGTAAAAGAAATAAATTTTAGTTGATTTTTTTAATATGGTGTTTAAACATTTCAAGGGGTCCATACAAAAAAAAAAACAAATCACAATAACATTTTTTACAATATTTAAAAAATCGGTCAAACTTTTGCACCTTTTAAAACACTTTAAAAGCAGTGAAAGTTTGACCAATTTTTTAACAACCACAACTTCCTATTTGTATTTGAAATCTAGGTATAGTCAGTTATAATCAGGCTGGATAATTATTCAACTGAGCATCTTTGGTACTCATTTATAATTTTGTAGGGTATAATATTTTATATTTCTTGAAATTCCATCCAACTGTAAATTAGTATTGTGGCGTGTAGGACATGTTATTGTGTTATTTTTGGATTACACTAATTTATACACATTTTAATTAGACGAATAATTTAAATTAATTCGTTTTGATCTCGTTCTACTATCCGTTTATATGAAAAATAATAATTTCTAATAAGAGATTAAGTGTGTCGACCCTTTTTTGATAATACGTGACAAATTTACGGGTGGTAAGCATTGCTAAAACTATTAATCGTACATTCATGGATTAGTATATACAAAACTTTGATTTATAGTATGTTTCATTTAATTATGTCTTAATTATATTCGATTTTGAAATTTGAAATTCAAATTATAATAGTAATTCCTATTTCATTCATCTCCTCTAAAGGGTGAGTAGTCCTATCCCATTCAAGACTGCATATTTCTGTAATATACTTAACAACTCGTGCACATTGTTATGATTTGAGAAAAATTTGGTAGCATATCCCCATAGTTCTCCAAGTACACGACGTAGATTGGCAAGTGTGAGTGTTATTTTAATTGATCAATTGATATAACACTCACAGTTTCCAATCTAGTATGTACCTAGAGAACATTAGGATACGACTGCAAAACTTCCTCCAAAAGTAAAAAAATTAATCCACTAAGAATATTATTATATAGAAATTATGCAGTCCCAAACTGTCCAAACGGGACAATTCGAGAGATCTCATTATAGGGGTAATGACTCTCAAACGGGTCTTAGGGCTTTTGAATGTCTATGCATAAGAACTAGAAGACTAGTATCTATGCGCACTATATGTAATTTCAAGTATGATTCATTTAATTATCATAAATGAAACATACAATATATATGAATTAATAATATATTGTTCGTGACACAAAGTAGTTTTAGAACAAAATTGAAAACTCCCCCCCCCCCCCCCCCCCATTTTTATTGTAATCCAGTGGTCACACCACTTTCAAAATTAACCAACCCAACATCAGTCCACTATAATCCAACAACAATAGCAACAACAAACCAACAAATGTGTATCCCGGATTCCTTCTAATTCATCTACTCACTTAATTTATTTCATCACGTCTTATAAATATGTCATCATTAATGCTATACAATTAAAGTATACAATTGATTTTATTAAAGTTATACAATTAAAGTTACTTCGAATCTCAACAACTATCTCTTAATGAGGGGCAACCCTAGTTGAATATGAAAGGGGGAATACATATTTTATTAATCAATTTGTTCGTTTCAACTGTCACAGTGTAATATTATTGTTTAACAACTCAATTTTGAATTCCAAAAGAACAACATCTAACTCATAAAATGTACAATTACTAAAAATCCTAAACATCAATTCAAGTTAACTACTTACTAATTTAAAACCAACAATTAATAAGGGGAATCTAAAGACTCCTAACTCAATTATATCCAATTAGTCCTAATTCCAATTCCTATTACGACTATTCCGTGAGAAAAATCTCAAATTGAACCTTAAGCCTCTTAAACATTTACGTATGAATTCAAGGGTTAATTACTTATCATTATGTATTAGCCAACAATATTTGGGTATTTATACTTAAAGGCACACACATACGCACGCACACACACACTACACAAACATACGCAATGCCCCCTTCCCCCACCCCTATTGCCCCCACACATGCACACTACACACACATTGCACCCACCCACACCCCTACTTCCCCCACCCCCTCCACCCGCACACCCGCACACACGCACACAGACCTGCACACACCCACACACACAACACACCCACCCACACACGCTGCACACCCACGCAACACACACACACGCATACTCACATACACACATATTCATATACACAAAATAAAAGAGAGAGAGAGAAACAGACCAGAAAGTAAAGAGAGAGAGCAGCACCGTAGAGAGAGAAAATAGGGGAAACCAAAACAGTGGGGAAAAAAGAGGGGGATGTTTTTTTACTGAGAAAGTCAACACGGACGTGTCACGGTCAATGACCGTGACAAGTTTATAAGCTTGTCACGAACATTGACCGTCACACGATCGTGACAAAAAAACACACTTTTTTGTCACGGTCATCGACCATGACAAACCTTTATCACGGACTTGTCATGGTCATGGACAGTGATAAGGCTTGCCAGCTATAAAGTGACAATTTGACCTTTGTGGCGTAGTGAATCAAATGCCTATCTTTGATGGTTCTAATTACACATATTGGAAGGCTAGTATGAGGTCCACTTTAAAAGCTATTGATGAACGTGTCTCGTTAATTTATGAAAAAGGGTGAACACCACCTAGTATAACAATTGATAATGTCATTGGCCCTAAATACATCCCTTAATGGACAGATGACAACTTTAAATGTAGCAACTTTAAATCACGTGGTTTGAGTGTTATCTCGGGAGTCATCACCCCTAATAATTTTTTCCGCATCATGATGTGCATCACGTCTAAAGAAACTTGGAATACCCTTCAACTCACTCACGAGGGTACCGATGCTAATAAAGCTTCTAAGGTGCAGAATCCCACCACACAATTTGAAACAGTCACTATCCTTAAATCTGAATCATTTAACAAGTTTTACGGCCAGCTGCCCGATATTGTAAACTCGAGTTTCAATCAAGGTGAGAAAACACCCGAGACACGTGTTGCTAAGAATATTTTGATATTACTCCCTGCCCATTTTATACCTAAGGTGAATGCGTTAAATTGGTTTGGAATCCTAGATACTCTTAGGTTAAAAGAACTTGTAGGAGATCTCCAAACATATTAGATATATAAGTTTACTAAAACTATTAACCCTATGGAAAAGGGAATCTCTTTGTGGTGACAATTATTATGCAACACAAATAAATATGAAAGAGGTAACAATCAAGAAAAGATAAATAAAATGCCAATCACACAACAACGGGTATACGTGGTTCAGCAAAGATGTGCCTACGTCCACGGTGGTTCAGTTAGTGTTATTTCTCTATATTCTGAAGAATAAGTACAGATAATACAACTTGTCCTTTGCCCCGGACTTAGGGTTTAATTTATACATGTATACGTTGGAGTAGTGGGGGTGATGGGTTCCTCCTTATTATCCATCTCCCCTACATGGGATCGCGTTCCCCCACAACTTCTCTTCATGGGATCGTGGGGTAATCGGATCAATACAAAAGGTGATGGGCCTGGGCTTTGGGCCGCTATGGAGAGGCTACTCGTCCAGGCCTATGATGCTAAATTCAGGGTACCAACAATTGCCCCTAAATTTGTTGGGCCATTTTTACAGGTCCAATGAATTTAAATAATCAGCTATTATGGTTGATTTCTTTGAAAACTGTGAAGTTGCTTTGGCGGCACCCGCTTCGCTATCCGTGCGCTATGATTAGACTTGAAGGCTCGTTGGAATAAGGCACATTTCTTTTCATCGCTTCAGTTTTTTCCAGCAATCTTCTATCTTCTGAGAACTCTTGCGCTTTGTACCTTCTGTTTTCGATCTCTACTTTCGTTGCTTCTTCGCCATTTGACCTGATCTTCTGTCTTGTAAGTCTCTCGTGCTCTTTGGATTTTCTCTTTGGTTTGTAGTTCTTCTTGTATTTTTCCAATGGCGAAGATTGGAAATAGGTCAGTAACTGAGTTTAGAAAATTCTATAGTATTCCTGAGTGGGTAGAGATTGAGTGTTGTGCCTCGCCTCCTAGGAATGTTAGGGATATCGAGGATGCACATTGGATTCACGTCCTGTTGCTCTCCCAGGGGGGACTTACCTTCCCCCCTAATGATCTGTTTCTGCACTTCTTTAGCTATTTTAGTATTGTGCCTGCACAATGTTCGCCCAACGTATGGAAAATAGTGAACGGCGTGCATAGGATAAATCAATTGTATGGTACAAAGTTAGGGCTTGCCGAGGTCTGCTTTTGTTACTCCTTTTCTCGAACGAGTTCAGGTGTTCTGTACCTTAAGGCTAGGAGCCCTGATATGGTATTGGTAGTAAATCTACCTGATTCCCATAAGGACTACTGGCAAGAAGGTTTTCTTGTCAGGAATTGGCAAGTTTCCCCCCAATTTGAAGGGTCGAGGTCTGAGAGGTTCACCGTTCCCTTTTATGGGGAAGAATATATAGGTAGATGTCAGATTATTGTTTCAACCTTTGCTGACTTGTGATTTTTCTAACCTCTCCTTGCTTTTTCTTTTACAGCGAGGATAAAGAACTTGGAGCCTGCTCTCAGCGAGGTTCGTATCTCGGAACTGGTGAAAGCTTGGAACATCAGGGAACCTTTGGGTGACGGCGAGCATCCTAGGTCTGCTGCTTTTCTGCTTGAATACAAGAACACAGGCTCCAGCTTCATAGCCCGACCTGTGGATAGTGTTCCGGATTTTGACTCTTCCGAAGAGATTTCTGCTGAGCCCATCTAATTGGACGAAGAAGAGAGCAGCTCGGAGAGTGAGCCTGTAGGTGTTGTGAGTAACTTGGGTGCAGGCAGTGCTGACAGTAGCAGTTCTTCGAGCACTACCAGCAGTTCTGGTGAAGATATGCCTCCCAGGAAGAATTTAATCTGAGATGATGATGATGATGATGTGCTTCTTGCACAGAGGTCCAAGAAATCGAAGACTGCCTCCGAGGCCATAGCTACTGGTTCTCAGCCTTCTTCTCAGAAGCAAGAGAAGAAGAAGAGAGAGGAGGAGCAGGAGAGAGAGAGAGAGAAGAAAAAGGAGGAGGAGAGGAAGAAGTTGGAAGAGAGAAAGAGAAGGGAGAGCGAAAAAGAGGAGGAGAGGAGGAAGATGGAATTGAGACCAAAACTGGTCAAGCCCTGGTCCCAGTATCTGCCTTGCCTGAGGGGGCTTCGGTGGCCACCTCTCCTCAGCTTGACCCTGCGCTGCTCGAGAGAGTAGTCCTTCTTGCAGATCGTGAGAGGGCGTTGGGGTCCGATCAACTAGCTTTGCAAGCTAGCCAGAGGCTTGCCTTGTTAAGGTTCCCTTCTAATTCTAATTTCTTTTGACAAATTTTGATGGTTTGTTCTTCCTGATCCTTTCCTTGTTTTTTGCAGTTTGTGACCGACTTCGCTGTGCTCTATCGATCTCACGACGAGCTGGTGAGAAGGAACGGTGAGCTGGAGCAGTAGAAGTCTACTCTAGTAGCCAGGGGTTCTCAGCTGGAGGCCGATCTGAAGGTTGCTGATGCAGCTCGAGCTTCAACTGCCTCGACCCTTGCTAATTCTGCTCGCGAGAGAGATGATGCTGTCAGGGAGCTTGGCGAGCTGAGGAAGTCGTATGACCTGGTATGCTCGAGCAAGCTAGACTTTGCGGAGAAGAACAGGGTTCTTTCCGAGCAACTGGAGGCGGAGAAAGCCCAGGCAACCACTCTTAAGGAAGATTCGTACAACTCTGGCTGGGCTGCTGCGTATGAGGACGCCGAGGTTCAGATAGGCTATATCAGCCGTCTGAACTTCAAGAAAGGGTGGAACAAGGCCCTCGTGGCTGCTGGGGTGGATGTTGGATCCCCACTCTTTGACGAGCATGATCCAGGGCCAAAGCCAGTCGTGGATGAGGACCCAGCCTCAACTGCTGAAGGCACCAATCCTGTTTCTCAGGCGACTCCTACTGATGCTCCCTTGGTCGAGGGGGCAGTGGACACCCCTGCAGAGGGTAATGCCCCTGCTGATGCTGATAAGGACAAGGGTCCATCCACCGAGGTTGCTAATTGATAGGGCTTCTTTGTAACTTTTTTCTTTTTTGATCTGATGTAACCTCGCTCATTATCAATGAAAAGACTTCATTTTTGTTTATGCTGATCTCTTTCCTTTCTCTTTCTTTTACTTGTAGTTGGTTGATGTGGATGACTATATTCCTGTTACCTCCCAACTAGGTAGGACTCTTGGTCCTAATGAAAGCCCTGAAGTTCGCCAGGCCTTTGCTAGGCTTTACAGGTTTGCTAAGTCAAGGAACCAGAAATATAAGGATCAGTCTGAGCTGGTGGCCAAGTTGAAGGACAGGCTCCAGGAAATGGAAGAGATCGGTGCTTCAGTCCAAGAAGAAGTTAGCGAGCTGAGAGCGAAGTTACTGGAGGCCACCGAGATCAACCAAGTCATGGAGTTTCTGCAGCAGGAGAATGAAGACCTGAGGTGGGAGGTCTCGAAGCTTAAGGAGCATTCGCCGAGCACCGCTTCGGCAGTCCTACAAGGCTCATCTTCGTCGCGATCTGCTTGGCCTCCCCTCCCGCGTGCTGGTAGGAGTACCAGGGGTAGGAATAGGGAAGTCGAGGAACAACGTGAGAGGGAATTGGAGGAGCTGCGCGACGATGTTCGGCGAGCTTATGTGACTGCTGCTGGGCTCCAGAGGGACGTTACTCGACTGCGGCATCTATTCAAGAAGGGCCCTCACCAAGTGTGGACTGATGGCTATGATTAGGGCTGGCTAGATGCTCCCACAAGATTATCAGAGTTCGAGGAGCTCTCCTTCATCAGGGGGTGGTTGAGTTCTCTCAAAGAGCTGCAGGTCCCGAGGAACTCGATGTTGTGGTATCGGCACGAGATGTCCTCCTCTACTCTGATGCCCAATCCATTCAGGCGAGATGATTGATGGATCCCCATCGATGCTATTCCCTGGCGACTATTGGAGTTGGACGCAAATGAGGTCGTGGAGGAGTTCGATCCTGCTCCTGATGATGGGAGGAGAGATAAAGTTGCTGACTACCTTGCTCGGAGGCTTCCACCTCCTTGATATTTTGTTTTTTAATAACTGTAAATGCTTTGGGCGAGCTTCGCCGACTAAACATGTACTATTATTGTTTGTAAATATAAAAGATTAATGGAAAGTTCGAGTTTTGGGCGATTTTGCCGACTAAACGTGTTCATCCAATCTTTTTATATTTTTGCAGCTTCACAATCCTTTTTATCTTGTCATGTGAGTGTCCGCCCAGTCCAGTATTAAGAATACCATTGTGCCCTTCCTTTACCTTTTAGGTCGTGTCATCACACTCCCTTAGGCCTAAGTAGGGCAATTGGCGAGGACACACCTGTTATTGGATGTCTTTATCCGGTCAGGATTTTGTTTAACCAAAGTAGGTTTGATGCCTAAGAATACTCTATAGGGCTTCATATATTACCATGGGCAATGCTAAGAGGTCTGTCATGCTTCATGACGATGACCTGAGGAGGGGTGTTCCCCTGCTATGCCAACCATTATACCTGTGATTTGAAAAGGATGTGAAATAAGATATAAGTGTTACTTTTTAGAGAGTGATCAACTGAGAGATTTTCATTGGTGAATTGAGAAATAAACTGTCTTTTCCCATAATGAGTACAATTAAAGATCTAACAATAGAACTCCTAAAAATAGAATTTCTTGAGATTATCTGCGTTCCATGCTCGTGGTATCTCTCTGCCCTCCATCGTTTTCAAATGATAGGCACCTTGCAGATCGTCTCTAATTATCTCATAAGGTCCTTCCCAGTTCGAGCCTAGTTTACCGTCTAATGGCTTCACTGTGTTGCCCAGGACCTTTCTTAGAACATAGTTCCCAACTTCGAATTTCCTCGGATTGACCCTTTTGCTGTAGTGCTTTGCGAGCTGTTGCTGATAGCTCGCTAGTTTTACTAGGGCAAGTTCCCTGCGCTCGTCGGCTAAATCGAGTTCAGCGAGCAAAGCCTGATCGTTCTGACCCTGCTCGACAAGGTCGGATCTCATTGTAGGCAATCCTGCTTCTAGTGGGATGACTGCCTCCATACCATATGCTAGTGAGAATGGCGTTTCTCCTGTGGCTCGCCTAGGAGTCGTTCTGTACGCCCATAGGATATGTGGTAGCTCGGTTGTCCACGTGCCTTTGGCCTGTTCTAATCGCTTCTTCAATCTAGCGATCACTGTCTTGTTGGAAGCCTCAGCTTGTCTATTGCTTTGAGGGTAAGCCACCGAGCTGAAGTGGTGCCTGATCCCGTGTTGGTCGCAGAAGTCCTGAAAAGGGCCACTCTCGAACTGTGTTCCGTTGTCAGTGATGATGGTTCTGGGGATCCCGAATTGAGTGATTATATTTTTCCATATGAACCTCATCATGTCAGCATCTCGGATGTTCGCCAGTGGTTCTGCCTCGATCCACTTGGTAAAGTAATTAGTTGCGACTAACAGGTATTTGCGATTACCGGTAGCGGTGGGCAGTGGTCCCACGATGTCCATTCCCCACTGGGTGAAAGGCCAGGGGCTGGTCAGGGATTTTAACTTGCTGGCGGGCTGGTGGACCATGGGGGCGTGAAGCTGGCATTTTAGGCATCTGCGGACATATATTGCGGAGTCCTTTTGCATATATGGCCACCAATAACCTTCCTTCATTGCTCGGAAGGCTAGAGACCTTCCTCCGACGTGACTCCCGCAGATTCCTTCGTGAAGCTCGTGAAGCACTGTCTTGACATCGCCTGGGTGGACGCATCTAAGGTAGGGGCCGGAGAAAGATCTTTTATACAAGTCACCTCCCGTGGATAAGTGAAAGCGAGCAGCTTTGACTCTTATCTTGTGGGCAGTCCTCTTATCCTCTGGGAGCATTCCGTTCTTCAAATAGTCTCTCAAGGGATCCATCCAGCTGGGGGCTGGTTCCAATTGGAGTATTGGTTTCGCTTTGGTCAGCTCGCAGTTGGGGTAAATGCTTGGGCAGCTGAGGAAATCGATAGGGATGATCCTTTTAAGGCTGGAATCAACTGCCGAGCTAAGGGCTGCTAAGGCGTCAGCGTGGCTGTTCTGCCCCTTGGGAAACTGTTGGATGTTGATTTCTTCAAAGTTCATCATTAAGTTTTTTACCAAGGAGAGGTAGGCTGCCATCCTCTCATCCTTCGCGTTATAGTCTCCACTTATCTGATTAGAAACTAGTTGCGAGTCTCCGAATACCTGTAAATGCTTTGCTCCCAGAGTTTGCGCCCTTTGGAGACTTGCTATTAAGGCTTCGTATTCTGCTTCGTTGTTGGAGGCTGCAAATCCTAGCCTAATTCCTTGCTCGAGGACTGTATTTTCTGGAGTGATGAGAACAATTCCTACTCCTGCCCCCTTTGAGTTGGAGGCTCCATTAACGAATAGTTTCCAGCTTCCCCCTGTAGCCTGGTTTTTTTGTTCTGTTGGCTTAGGATGGTCGAAGGGTTCTTCGCCTGTGAATTTAGCTATGAAGTCAGCAAGGATTTGACCCTTGATAGCTGTCCTTGGTTGAAATTGGATGTCAAACCGGCCGAGCTCGACTGACCATTTAGACAGTCTGCCCGATAAATCCGCCTTCCTTAGGACAGCCTTGAGGTGGTATGATGTAAGGACGATGATCGTATGAGCTTCGAAGTAATGCTTCAGTTTCCTCGAGGACATTACTAGGGCGAATGTGAGCTTTTCCAATGGCAGGTAGCGCTGCTCGGCGTCTAGTAAGGTTTTGCTCGCGTAATAGACTGGATGTTGGATCCCTGTAACTTCACACATTAGCGCTGAGCTGACAGTATGGCTGGATACAGAGAGGTAGAGGTACAAAGAGTCCATTTGCTGTGGTATGACAAGCAGTGGTGGGGAGCTTAGGTAGTACTTGAGCTTGTCTAATGCTTGTGAGAAGCCTGGGGTCCATTCTACCGTTTTGCTGCCTTTTAAGAGTTGGAAGAAGGGCTTGCATCTCTCGGAGGATTTAGAAATGAAACGATTTAGAGCAGCGAGCATTCCAATGAGCTTCTATACATCGCGGATTGTGCGAGGAGGTTTCACTCTTTTGATTTCATCAATCTAGTCCGGATTAGCCTCTATGCCTCGCTCGCTGACCAAATACCCAAGAAAATTTCCTGACTGGACACCGAAGGAACACTTGCTCGCGTTGAGTTTCATTCGGTACTTCCTGAGGATTTCGAAGGTAATTCACAGGTCTGAGAGGTGATTTTCCTTCTCCTTGCTCTTTACGAGCATGTCGTCGATGTAGACCTCCATTGTGTCTCCCATTTGATTCTTGAACATTTTAGTAACCAGCCGCTGATAGATTGCCCCTGCATTTTTTAGCCCAAAAGGCATGACCTTGTAACAGTATAAACCAACCATCGTGATAAACGCCGTTTTGTCCTGATCTGGGGCATACAGGGGAATCTGGTGATAGCCTGAGTATGCGTCCAGGAAACTCATTCGTTCGTGAGCTGCAGTGGCGTCTACTAGTTGGTCTATTTTCGGGAGAGGGAAGCTATCCTTGGGGCAGGCTTTGTTGAGGTCAGTGAAGTCTATGCAAACTCTCCACTTCCCGTTGCTTTTTGGAACTACCACTGGGTTGGATAACTATTTAGGGAATTGCACTTCCCGTATGGACCCTGCATCCAGCAGTTTTTTGACTTCTTTTTCTATTGCTCTGACCTTCTCGGGAGCAGTTCGTCGTGCCTTCTGCGCTATCGGCTTGAATGTGGGATTGACGTGCAACCGATGGCAGACCATATTGGGATCGATTCCTGGCAGCTCATAGGGTTCCCAAGCGAAAACATCTATGTTGCTTCTGAGTAAGGTTAACAAATCCTTTTGCTCTTGGTCAGTGAGTGAGGTCCCGATCAGGAAGACTCTGCTGTTGTCGCCTTCTTTAGCAATTACTTCTACCATGTCCTCTACAATACGCTCGGAGGGGAGGAGCCTGGTCTCTTCCACTCCGGGCCTTCCATATTTTAATTGCTATTTGGAAGGGATTGCACCTTCCTCCACTTTCTCGCTGGTTTGAACGACTTTTTTCTCTGGCTTTGGTCGGATGGCCGCTATGAAGCACTTTCTCGCCATCGCCTGGTCTCCATGTATCTCCATCACTCCCCGCTCGGTGACATATTTGAGTTTCTGGTGGTAGGTCGAGGAGACTGCCTTCATTGCATGAAGCCATCCCCTGCCGAGGATGGCTTGATACGGTGAATCTATGTCGACCACCAAGAATTCGATCATTTTTTAAACATTTCCAGCGAGCACTGGTAGTACTATCTTGCCCAGAGGCATGGTCATTTTCCCAGCGAAGCCAACCAGAGGAACAGTGGTTCCCTTTAGGTCGGCGATGTTCAACTTCAATTTTCTGAACAGGTCGATGTAAATTACTTCGGATGAGCTCCCTTAATCGACGAGCAGCCTGTCGATATCAAAGTTGGCTATCCTGAGTGTAATGACTAAGGCATCGTGATGTGGGGTCCTCACTCCCACAAGATCTTCATCCGTGAAAACAATATGCTAGTTGTAGTTGATGTCCTCTGCTCGCCGACATTTTCCTGCCTGTGATTTTGCTGGATCAATCTGAAAAGCTTGCATTACCGCTGTCAGCTTTTTTACCTCCATTCGAGCTGAGTTACCCTGGATTTTCTTAACATCGGATACTCTATGGATTACTGCCAATTCGTGTCCAGCATCGTCTTCCAATACGTTCTCGGGTTTTGCCTCCTTGTGGACAGTCACTCTCTCTACCTTCCTTTCCACAAAGTTATTCAAATGTCCGGATTGGGCCAACTCCTCGAGGTGGGACTTAAGAGCCTTGCAGTGCTCGGTCTTATGCCCTCCCTCTTTATGGAAGGTGCATCTCAGTGCATTATTTCTTTTCGATGGGTCTCCTCCCATTTTCCGGGGCCATTTGATGAACGGCTCATCCTTGATCTTTGCGAGAATTTTGTAAATTGGTTATTTGAAGACGGTGTTGACCGCCTGGAACGACTTTGCAACGTCAGGTTCCCTCCGTTTTTGGGGCCATTCTTGCTCCCATTCTTTCCTCCTTTTTTCTGGTTATCAACTTTCTCACTTCCCTTGGTAGCAAGCTTGGCTCGACCGTTTTCTCCTACGTTAAGGCGGGTGACATCTTCCACCTTTGCATATTTCTCAATCCGGGCCATCAGGTCATCAATGGCGGTTGCTTCCTTCTTTGTCAAGGACTGGTAAAGGAGGGAAGAGCTAGGTAGCCCAATTTTGAATGAAGCCACTGCCACCTCTTCCGCGCAGTCCTCGACTTCATTGAATAACTCCCAGTACCTCTTCGCGTAGTCTCGGAGTGTCTCCTGAGGCATTTTCTTCATTGTTAATAGAGCATCCATCCTTTTGGGATGGGAGCTGCTGGTGATGAACCGGGCCGTAAAGAGCTCGGCCAGGGATTTGAAGTTTCTGATGGATCGGTGAGGGAGTTTCTCGAACCATTTCTGGGCCACATCATGAAGGCTCGAGGGAAAAATACGGCACATCAGTGCATCTCGGTGATTCCAGAGGGTCATAGCCTGCCGGTACTGCCTGACATGATCAATGGGATCAGTCTTCCCGTCGTAAATCTTGAACCTTGGAATAGCAAACTTTTTGGGAGCTTCTTCTTATTCAATTTCCCTCGTGAAGGGCGATTTCATCTGGGTCTTGAGGGCTCTCCTGGCGAGTTCTCTGGTTGACCTGGTGCCGCGGTGAGCTGGATGTTGATCCATTTCTCTGCGGACTAAGTTCCGTATGTTGTCGTCGCTGCGAGCAGGGATCTGATAGCGGCGAGATTTTCTCAGTTGCTCGCGGAGGTCATCATCTGAGTCGCCACCTTCGAACCCTTGATATTGCCGCCCAGGGCTCCTTCCTCGGCTGCGAGATTTGCTCGCCTGAGGGCTAGGAGTGCGATAGGGGCGTCTTCTGGTATCAGGACGTAGTTCTTTCTCCTTTTTTCCAGTGTTCTTTTCAAGCGAGCATTCTCAGCCTCATATCTGCGAGAAGACTTCCTCTGCTCGTGGAGCCTTGCTTCGTATGCATTGATCAATCTGGATATCTGAGTGGACCTTGCTGGTCCTTGACTTTCTTCTGAGGCTGGCCTTTCTAAGCGAGCCCCTTGATCTGAACGTCGGACTTCAGACCTAATCCTGCGAGGAGTGAGTGGCTCCTGAATATCTCCTACTTGAGGAGCGTTGCTGCTGTGACCAGACATCTTAGATTTTTCCTCGGCGTGGGCTCTTCTCAGGGAAAGATAAACGCTTCCCACAGACGGCGCCAATTGTGGTGACAATTATTATGCAACACAAATAAATATGAAAGAGGTAACAATCAAGAAAAGATAAATAAAATGCCAATCACACAACAACGGGTATACGTGGTTCAGCAAAGATGTGCCTACATCCACGGTGGTTCAGTCAGTGTTATTTCTCTATATTCTGAAGAATAAGTACAGAGAATACAACTTGTCATTTGCCCCGGACTTAGGGTTTAATTTATACATGTATACGTTGGAGTAGTGGGGGTGATGGGTTCCTCCTTATTAGCCATCTCCCCTACATGGGATCGCGTTCCCCCACAACTTTTCTTCATGGGATCGTGGGGTAATCGGATCAATACAAAAGGAGATGGGCCTGGGCTTTGGACCGCTATGGAGAGGCTACTCGTCCAGGCCTATGATGCTAAATTCAGGGTACCCACACTCTTAAATACCAATCTAAAAAGAAAGAATAAATGTCGTCAGATTCTGCGTATGACTTTGATTTAGATGATTTGGCCCTTTTAGCTAAAAAATCAAAAATCTTCTCAAATTTAAAAATCAATATACTTCCAAAGATAAAAAGAGTTTTGAGAAAGATAAAAAATTCAAATCGGGAAAGAAAATATTTGAAAAAGAAAATAAATATTCCCCAAAGAAAGACGAGAATAGATGTTATGAATAAGAGGGAAAGGATCACAAAGCTCATGAGCATCCAACGAGGTTAAAGAGACAAGGGAAAGGTAAAAATGCCTTTAACGTCATGCTTAGCGATAGCGATGTCGAGTCGATGAGTTCGAGGGATGAATAATTTCATGGATGTAACTTCACCATATTCATGGCTAGTCATGTTAGTACACCGAGTGCACCTCACGAAGATGAGGAGTCTATTAAACATGAAACATTGACTGTGAGTCTAGTCAGTTCAACGAGAGTGAGGGAGAAGATGTTGCAAGTGAGAGCGAGAGTGACCTTTAGAGTGCTTATGCCGATCTTTACATTGAGTCCTTTAAACTAATAAATAAAACAAAGGGTTAGCTATAAGAGTCTTGGCATTAAAGAAAGAGTTGAGAGAGGCCAGAGAGAGTGAATTTTAGGTGAGAGAAGTTTTGGGAAAAAGAGTTTGTTTAGTTGAGAGAGAGAACGGGTACTTGACTAACAAAGTGGCTTGTCTTATGAGAGATCTCCAAGCATTCATGGAGACTCGTGAGAAACTTGAAGCCCTAGTATCCGAAGACGAAAAGCATCTTGAACATTCCTAGGAGGTCAAGGTAACTATCAAGGATACATCGAAGAAGGTAGGTAATATTCTCCTCCATCCAACGTTAAGTAACATCAAGAGGAAAGGAATATGTTATAACGGTGCATACACTTCCCATGCCGCACCTGAGTCGATTCCCAAGTATGTGATGGACCCTTATGACCCTTGACCTTTCCCACCTAGGCGACCTAAACTACCTAGGAGAGTTTAACCTTGAAAGACAGACCAAGGTAGACCCAAACCTGTCTATATTTACACCTTTTAAAAAATAAAAGAGGTCACCTTAAAGAGTTTTGCTATATATTAGGAATAACTAGGCATACAAATACTCCCACACACCGCTCTAGCGAACTTTGTTAGTCTTAGAGAGGAAGTTGAGTTTCTAGTCACAACTTTGCATAGTGTGACAGGAGAATTTCAACGGATATCTTTGTCGTTTGAGAATGCTTCCAACTCTCCGACTAGGGTCAATAACGATAAAGGTAAACAAAAGGTTAGATCCACTTAGTTACCTAAACAAGATTTCAAATCCCTTGTTGTGCATGATGATCTCAAGGTTCAAATACTTTGCAATGTTTTTTTTATAGTGGGTCCTCTATGCACATGACTAGTGACATTTTATTTTTTACCCACCTTGAGGATCGCAAGGAAGGTAAAGTCACTTTTTGAGATGGGAGTAGGTCTAGTATTTTAGGGCAGGGTTGTGTTGAGATACTCGGATTCCATAAACTAGATAATGTGTCACACGTAAAAGGGTTGAAAGTGGAACTAATTACCATAATTGTCACACCCTGATTTCACGGGGGCGGATGTTATCCTAAAATAATACTAAATCATAATTGAGCCATGCTTGCTATGCTAACAAAGAAATTATAGGAAACTAAATTGTCTTACATTGTAGATCAAAATCTTATTCTTCTATGATTTATCTGTATATCTCAGTTGCGATAATATGTTTCATGTATTATTCATCTTTTCTTATTTGTAACTGTGCCAAATATCTGGAAGGAAATGAATTAGCAAAATTGATGAATAGGTTCTACCAATTCTATAACAAGTATAAATATAAAAGAGTTTGGAATGTGTATAGATTTTTGTGTTTATCAAATGAATGAAGCGAAACAATTATTTTTCACAATAATGTTAAAGAGTTTGAACAGATAGTCTCACACTTACAAGCATAGTAAGGGTCACAATATGAAATTCAAGGATCTTTGAACTAATAATCCCATACTTACCAGTTCACTAAGGGGTATAGAAATAAGTAAGCCAACAATATAGCTGGAAAAAATATACCCAAAATCTTTGGGGAAAAGTAACTGGCTAGGTAAAGTGGATAAGTGGCACTCATATGTATGTAGCAATAATCCAGGCTCCCAACATCAGAGACCATATGCAAAGAAAAAATGTTCGGTGGGACAACACGATAATCTACTCCCTAGTTAATATTGATTCTCATAATAAATATTTGCATAAAAGTGCAGGGTTGAACTAAATCAATCGTAGATTCTCTATATTACCAATTATTAGATGAGAAGGGTTTAAATCAATGTAAAGTGATCATATCTTAACAGTACGTGAGAATATAATGGTTCAAAATTAGTTAAAATGGTCATATCCCAATAAGTCATGAGAATAAGGTTTAAATCGGTTAAAATGCTTATAATCCAAGATCCGAAGGATCATAAGTAAGTAAATTAGTTGATATAACAACATATAAGTATGATAATGTCTTACAAATACTTAGAATTAACTGTCTATCACATAGTGATATCAATAGCAATTATCAAAAGCTAAAGTTTACTAGTGAAAAGGTAGAAGAAACCTACAGGTGTTTTACGAGCTTTATGTTGTCATTCATGAATCTGTCTTTATTGGATTCCAATTTTCGTAGTCATTTGTGCTCTAGGGTTTAAATGAGAGTGGGTATATCAGTGTTTTGGGAAGAATGGGTTGGGTTTAGGATATCCTATATCGTTTGTTAAATTTGAATAACACTTATTCTATATGAATTCGGTATAAAGTTCGAAACTACAATTTACAGTTTATGGTCGAAAAATATAAACATGTTACGTTAGATGATAACTGATAATTTGTACGAGTCTAAATTTATATACTATCTCGGTGTTTGAATAATAAGTGTTTTTTGGAAAATATTCTTTAGGTGGGATCAAATGATTCGATTGGACTGAATACATTTTTAATTTGAATAAATAACCATAAAAACATTAACTCGGTCAAATATACAATTTTAACAAACTCTACGGTTTGATATGAATGAAAAGACAGCTTACTCGCAATGTTCCTATATACGAGTTAATAGATATTAAATTTTCGAGTTTATTCTAAAATCAACTCTTTTAACTAAATCGTATATTTGATTAAAATAATACTTTTGATTTGACAAAAGATTGATATTCATGTTTTTTTGTTTATATTACTCGAGTGTAATAACACGATTGTTCATTGTTCGTGTCACAAAATAAAATTTAAAAAAAAGCCGAAAACTCCCTTCCTTATATGGACAATAAACCAGTGGTCGTGCCACTTCCAAAATTTCACCAGCACAACAATATAAACAATCCAATACTTGAATAATCACAATTTTACTAACTATGACTCGTAAAGGAGTATAATAACAAAATAATCTCAAGTCATTTGGGATCGTAACTCGTTTTAAACATAATTTTAAAAGAAAATGATAAGGAGTCAAATACACATTTAGAAAAATTACGATTTCTCCTATGTATTTTGGAATTTGTGTTTACGGTATTTTATACATAGCCGAGTATAAAAAATAAGGGTGTATACCAAATATTTCCTCAAACAATTTTTAATACACATTTAGTCTAATTTTTTTTTATTTGTTCCAAAAAGTCTCTCAACATGCCGCTAGCGCAGACTTTAAAAATAAGAAAATACTTCTCAAATGGGTGTTTGAGAGAGTTTTTGAAACAAAAGAAAAAGACTTGAACTAAATGTGATTTAAAAAATGTATTAGAGACTTTTTGGTATTTGATCCTAAAAAATAACACTAAAATTACTCCTAATTAATTTCAAATACTTAATTGAAATTGTAATACTCAAAATGAATTCTGAGTCGTAATCAAGTTGTGGTGAATTTCAAACCAAATCAATAGTCCAACGAGCTAATTTGGAGCTCCTGGTTCTTGGTGAAAAAATGTGTGTATATATATAATACTTCTCTTGTGCGGATTATTTCGCATTTTAACAGTGCGGATTGGATATGTGTTACTTGATTGTGTGCCCAAGAAAGAGAGAGAGTGTGCCTGTAATTTAACCGATAATTTCTAGGCTCACCGTCAAATGACACATGTACAATCCTAACTATTAAAATGCGGGAAAATTCGCACAAGAGAATTATATATATATATATATATATATATATATATATAATGCTCCTGCGCTGGCCAATCCGCATTTTAAGAGTATGGTCTGGACACGTGCCACCTAGTAGTGAACCTATAAATTATCAACTAAATTTAAGGCACACTCTCTCTCCTTTCTGGGCTCATCCTCAGGAGACACATATCGGGTCCGCACTCTTAAAATGCGGACTAATCCGCACAAGAACATCACTGTATATATATATATATATACACTAGGATATGCCCGTGCCTGAAGGCACGTCGTTAATTTTCGAAAGTGTACAACGTTGATAGGTCCATACGTCGTATATAGCTCGCAACAGATAAACCATTTTTGAAATAATCTATGATTTGAACCTATTGGTTTAAAGCAATTGGGAAATTTTTTAATCTTGTATAAATAAGCCAATTTTTTTCAGACACACATAATTATAAACAATTTTAAAATTTTGGCAAATTTTCATGTGTTCATATTAGGGCTGGCAAAACGGGCACATGACCCGATACGACATGGTAAGAATGCAACAGACCCAAACATGACACGACACAATAAAATGATAAGATCCGACCCAACACGACATGATTGTTGAGGAATTAAAAAAATAATAGATCTAAATAGTGAGTTTATAATGAGTCTAAATTTGGTCGATAGTGGATCTACATAGTGATCTTAACTTGCCCATGCCGTTATAGAGTAAATTTCATGGCAGAAATTGGTCACGAACACGACACCACCTAATAACGGATCTGAAAACACATATCGTAACACGACCCAAAACACAACTTTTGATTTTATTATTATTATTGTTCTTTTAATTTTGGACTTTAACACATTATTAATTTTTTTTAATTAGAGTATAGTACATTTTTATGAATTTATTGGACTATGCTATATTTTTCATCACTAAATAGGTAACTTTCTCCACAAAAAGTAATATTTAGTGACATTTAAACAGTTTTAACCCAAAAACAGTTTTTAACAAAGAAAAAAAACAGTTTTTGAAAATAAAACAGTTTTGATCAAAATAAAAATTGTTTTAACAAAAAAACGTTTTTTTAACAAAATAAAAATTTGTTTATAACAATAATTTTTTTTTAACAAAATAAAAACAATTTATAACTAACAAAAAATATCACTTTAAAGAAAACAATCTATTTTTTTGCTTGAAAATAAAAACAGGTTATTTTTTTGCTTAAAAATAAAAACAGTTTATTTTTTGCTTAAAAACAGTTTATTTTTCAAAACGTTTTTTTTTGTTAAAAATCTATTTTTAAGCAAAAAAAAAAATAGATTTTTAGCCAAAAAGTAGATTTTTAACAAAAAAATGAGTTTTTGAGGTAAACCAGTTTTTAACAAAATAAAAACAGTTTTAATGAAAAACCTTTTTTTAACGAAATAAAAAATTGTTTATAACAAAAAAATAGTTTTAAATGAAATAATTTTTAACAAAACAAAATAATTTTTTAAAAATTAAAACAATTTTCACAAAGAAATCAATTTTTAAAATACTTTTAATGAATAAAAATATTTGGAAAAGAATGAAGAAATTGTCTATCTCGTAAGATTTATGTGTTAGAAATTCCAACAGGAAAAAACATTCTGCAAAGAGACTTTCTATGGGTATCCCAATATGACATGGAAATAGCGGAGGATAGAAATTTCTATTCAGAATTTCCACATTTAGAAATTCTTCAAAACCATTTCTATCTGACATGGACTTAAGATTTGCATCATTTTCACTTTTAGCGAAAATATATCCCTCATCCCCAATACTTAAAAAAGGGTGCCAGATGGATATAGAACTAATAACATTGGAGATGGAGTTCTTTAAAATTTTCCATTCATGTAAAAATAGTGCCACATAAATATAGACATTCTCCACAGAGTACTTGACACATGAGATAGAAAGACATTTAGAAACAAAGTGATTGGAGATGGCCTCTGTTTTAATGAAACACGCTAGCTGGATCCCAAATTCTTACTAAATCAAATTCAAGCTAGATAAAAGCGGACATAAAAACCCAATATTTGTAAAGATGAAAATCAAAAACAAATACAGACACAAAAATAGGATTCAAATATAAACAATGAACTTAAATCTCAAGTATGAACAATAATAGTCGTACCCTCTTTTTGTAGAGGGTAATGTTTCTTCTTCATTGTGTTCGTGACAGAGAGAAAAAGAAAGAAAAAAGAAAAAAGTCCTTAGAACTATGTTCAGTAGCAACGCCGGCAACAACAATAATCAGACGACTTATGTTCAACCAAATTTTGTTCACCTAAAAACACTGGATCCTCCCTCGACTGAATCACACGTAAACATTACTTGGACTCACCTCATTCTAATTACCCGCACGCATATATGGATTCATACTGTTGAATGTCTAAAACCAATAGTCAACAATATTACACACCCAGTGCAGAACCTCGAATGAACTGAGTTGAAAGTTGAGAGTTTTACGCAGTCAGCAATATTGGGTAGAATTCTACTACCTACAAAAAAACATTATCCACATCAATGAGATAATAGTTAAGCATAACCCACTACCTACAAAACATCATTACCCACTACCCAACCCCAATTCCACATGGCCCCAGACCTCCCCTCCTTATGGAATCTCCTAGGCTGGACTCAGTTCATGTTCTCAAGCTCAAGCATTACCAACTGAAGCGTTACCCACTTCAGTTGTTTTTCTCCTGCAAATATTAAAATGAGTTAGAAAAAGGGAGAAATGAAAAAAGTTATAAGCATGAGGAGAGGAGAGAGAGAGACCTACTGTAGGTTCATGAGAGAAGATGAACATCTATTGAGAAAACCAAGAGTTAAAAAAGGAGAAATGAAAAGGTTGTTGTAAAAACACACACATATAGTGTCTCCCTACAAAAATAGGTGTACTTCCAACATAAAAAAGTAATAAAATTTGAAATTTGAAATTTGAAATTTGAAAAAAAAAGTGTACAAATGAAGTGAGCGGGATTTCAAAACTTTTTGAAAATAAGAGAGTTCTTTTCATCACCTTATTTTTTCTTTAAATGTGACACATGGTAGAACAGGTGGATCCCAAAAATTTTAAGGGTAAAATTGGAAATGTAAGAAAGAATCATAAAGATGACATCATAGTTCAAGCTTATGACATACATAAGTTTTCTACTTTATTATATATATACATACACACATACATATATACATACAGAAGCTTCAAGCTTCTATTATGGAAGCAACATAGAAAAATTGAAATAGAAGAAGGAAAATAAAAGGACCATTTTGGCCGTAGAGGTGGAGAAAAAGAGAGGGAAGGCGAGGTGAGATCGGAGGTGGAGGAGAGGCAGATAAGGTCGGTAGGGGTTTTGGGCAAAAAAGGAGAATGAGGAGCCACTGGTTTTGGGGTTTAGGAGCAGAGGTCTGAGGTTTTCGTGTTTTTTTTGGATATAAAAGCAAAGGTTGGCTCATTGAGTAAGGATGAAAATTTAACCCGATTCGAAGGGTTCTCGCCCTGAACCGATCCTAATGGGGCGGGTTAAAAACCCGTTTAAAATAATAGGGGTTGGTTTGAGTTTAAAAAAAAGCGTTTATTAAACGAGGTGAGTTTGAGTTTTATAAAAATAATCTTGACCCGCCCGGCTCCCTGTAGTACTTAAATTTACTTATATACCCTTTTTATATTATACTATTATCACTCTCTCTCTCTCTCATACACACACACACACACACACACACACAAACACACACACACACACACACACACACACACACACACACACACACACACACACACACACACACACACACACACACACATATATATATATATATATATATATATAAACTTCTTAACCCTAAATTCATTTATCTAACACACACGGACGACCCCTCCCTCCCTTTCTAAATCTAAGAACCTCTCCTCAACAGCAGTCCGGCATTTTAAGCTCCTACTTTTTAAGCTCTACTAGTGTTTCAAGCTCCGGAGTTTCAACTAGCAGCGGCAACAGTGTTCCAAGTGGCATTTATCATTTTTTTAATTTTGTTTCGAACATCATCGATGTTTCAATCAGTCTCTGATAGTATATAAAATCTCTGATGTTAATTGTTTCAAGCAGTCCATTTTTTTTAATTTTTTTAATTTTGTTGCAAACATAACTGATGTTCATTGTTTCTACTGATCATCATATTAATCCGAGCATAACATCAATTAACATAAATGATGTTAACCGAACATAACTCATGGACACAACTGATGTTAAGTGGATTTTGTTAATTTTGTTGGTGGTGTTGATTTTGTTGAGAATGTTAATTTTGTTCATGAGTTTGAAACATTGACAAGCAGCGTGTTGCTCATTTTTGTCTCTAAAGTTTTTAATTAGATTTGTTCTTGTTCAATTAAAGCCATTCTTTGTTCATTTTTGTTGGTACGACAGTGGGTTTGATCATTCAAAGGTTGTGCTTATTCTAATTTGTTGGTATAACAATGTTTTTTTTATCTCTGAAAGTATATAAAATCTCCGAGGTTTTTTAGTTCTATAATAAAATCAGTTTAAAAAAAAAAATTAAGAATTGTGGGTTTTAATCTATGGGGTGGGTCGGGTTCTAACCTGTATAATTCAAGTGGGGAGGGAACGAGTTTGAGGAGGTTATACTTAAATGGGTGTGGGGTTTAAAAACATAACCCGTCGCGGGGCGGGTTAATCATTTTTCTTACGGGGCAGGGTTGGGTTTTGACAAACCCGTCCCATACCCGACCCATTTCCATCCCTATCTTTGAGAGAGTGGGAAATGATAATCCATTCGTGAGTTTGAAATGAAATATGAGAGGTGTGTTTTTTTAACAACACCACCTTTGTATTTATAGTTGAAAGTTAGGTACACTAAGTTTGGATAATTATCTAATTGAGTGTCTTTGGTATTCAATTATAATTTTTTGAGTATAATATTTTATATTTCTTGAAATTCGATCCAACTATAAATTAGTATTGGGGTGTGTATAGGGGTGGGCACGGTCCGGTCCGGTCCGGGTTTTGCCTATTTTTTGGACCGGACCGAATATTCGGTCCTCAATTTTTTTGGACCGAGACCGGACCGATTAATTCGGTTAACCTACTAATTCGGTCCAGGCTTTTTTCGGTCCGGTCCGGGGTAAATTTCGGTCCTGACCCTATTTTATATATATGTACATTTTATGAATGTTTTTATCTATTTTTCTCACAAATATATATACAAAAAAATAATACTTGAAACTCCAAGTGATATTTACATGGGTTTTTTCAACCCAAATTAAAAAAATGTCTATATATATATAAAATGTTCCAAATTATATTCATAAGTTATATACATTAATCCTAAAATTATACATAAGAAATACAATAACATTATTTTTATTATATATATATGGGAATCGGTTTGGTCCGGTCCAAATCGGTCTTTTTTTTTAGTGGACCGCGGACCGGACCGGTTTAATCGGTTTTTAGTTTTTGTGAACCGATTTTCGGACCGGTTTCAAAATAGCCTTAATTTTCGGTTCGGTCCGGTTCGGTCCAATCGGTCCATTCGGGTCGGTCTTTTTTTTGTCCACCCCTAGGTGTGTAGGACACGTTACTGTGTTATTTTCATGCCAAAAGTAATTCCGGATTACACTAATTTATACACACTTCAATTAGACAAATAATTTAAATTAATTCATTTTGATCTCGTTCTACAATCCGTTTAAATGAAAAATAATCATTTCGAATAAGAGAATAAGTGTGTCGACCCTATTTTCACATTACATGACTAATGTATAGGTTTAAAGCGTTACAAAAACTAATAATGGTCCAAAATTAAAATAAAAATATAAATTTCTACCAAAATGTGAATATGAATCGTAATAAATTGTAGAAACTTTTTCGGGTTGTTACATTGTCACCAACTAAAAAAAATTGTACGCGAAATTTCCTACATTCTTAGAGTTTTGAATATTCGTGATACTCACATCGTCTATGATATATCATAAAATGATAACTCATTTGTTCGAGTTTATAAATTTATTATGTAACTTTGACGATGTTCTTCATGTCTTTCTTTCATTATCTATAGGTTATAAAACATTATCGTATAATAAATATTGGACGCAACCAAGATATAGAATATTTGGAATTTCATCTAATTTAATCCACATTTTTTCAAGGTTTGCGTATGTCGTTCATTGTCGCATAATGAAATTTTACAAATCGTCTAGTTATATGAAGCTTGATCATATGCCAATAATCTCATACTATCAATATGGTGGTATTAGTAAAAATCATCTTAGGTTGTATATAGTTTAGGAAATAATGATATCTCGCTATATAAAAATACAGTGGCAGCAAGAGAATATGGTACGTTTTAAACATTGATATCACAATAATAGTATTTAACAACCGTTTGTATCGTTGGTAAGTGGAAGTATAACTTCTGTTCGGGAAATTAAGTTGATAGTTTAGATATCTTGAGTTGTTTAATAATGTAATTGTAAGTCATGATTTTCAATAATATGAAGAATTCTCATAAAAGGTTATCTCTTTTCTATATCAATATTAGCTAGTTCACTATCAGAGGTTTTAATTCCAACTTTTGAAGTAGAATGCTATAAGTGGGGGATAATCTGGGAAATCCCTATGGTTGTAAAGTCATGTTCTTATTCAATCGAAAAGAATCATCAACTATTCGATGTAGTTAATAATATATGAAAGTTTCTTTAAAGTTTCGATAATGAAAGGAAGATGTATCAGGTATCTTAATGCATTGTTTCCTCAATTTCCTACATACCAAAATATTGTGTATGTAAGATTTGACTTTTCCACTAAGTCACTATTTCAGGACAAGAGTTAACATCTGATACTTTTGGGTATTTAAACTAAGCTTGTTAGTTTGATTCGTGCCTAGATTCATATAATATTTAATAAGTATCATAGTTCGTATGGTCTCTAATGTTGTATAATTATTCACATGGAATCTACCACGGATATATAAAGAATACTTGGTTCTTTAAAGCACATCGCACTACACTGGATATACTTTGAAATATTTGGGCTAATTTGTAGACCAGATAGACGTAAGTGGTTCACTTAAAATAATGTGAGTATAGTTATACAACTATAGGGAAAATGTGGTTATCACCGATATTGTTCAAAAAAATGATATTATTATTTGAATATAAGTACTGGCGTTTATAAAGTTGTAGCAATAAGGGTTGGAACTTTCCTAGAAAATGGTTTGTGTACTTAAGGTAGGATAATGTTAGATGATAATGATGTTCAATCTAAATTCATTGGGGTGGTTGGTACAATCTAAGAACATATCTTTTATTCCAACACTCAATGAAATATGAGCTTCTATGTACATCGAATGGGTAATTCATGTTGATAATCTTACTATAAATCCAAATACTAAGATTTTTTTGGAATGAACAAACAATTTCCAATTGAAACGAACGTTATATTTGGTGAGTTTGTCTGATATCCTCCATACATAGAATTACATCCTTGGTACGTATGTGGTAGTTTAAAAATGTTATCTATAGGGATGTGATCCTATTTTCATTTCGGGATCAAAAGAAATTCGGAGAAATTCATTAGGTTCATGTAACCTATCTCAAAATTGAAGACTTGTTTGTCTATCACTTAATAATCATCGAGTCTAACTTTCAGTTAAAGATTTTAACACAAGGAGATCTGGGAGTGATTATTTAAAGTTCGTCTTTGTCAAGGTTTGGTAATAAATACTAGTTGGTTAATCATAAAATTGGTGGGGTGATGTAAATCATAGGGTTATATGTTATAAAAAATATTCTATAAAATTACGTCATTAAATCTTCCGATAGATTTCGACTTAAAGTGTTGGTTATTACGTTTACTTTTTCGAGATGGTTTATCTAATTTGAATCAGTATTCCTCAAAGTTTTATTCACATTTCAGCCTTAAATTCAGATTTCCTTAGGGTGAATAAGAATTTCAAACTTTCATAATCTAAACTCATCTTCGGATTTCTTACCATACAATAAAAGACTTGCGGTTTCCTATATTTATGCAAAAGATATCATAAAAATAAATAGGAATTTCTCTTGAATAGGTACTAACTGGTTTATCTTAGAATTGGTACTAAAATTAATATTAATAATTAGGACGAGGTTTGAACTAATGTTTGCTTTGTTTGATTCTCTTAACTTAAATTTGTTATAGTATACTGCTTAGAACTATAGATGGTCATAGGATATATTCCGAATTAGTTTATCGTGAAATTACTTAAATATGGTTACAATAAAATTATGAATCCAATAACTGTTTATCCCCAAATATTCCTTTTTGGGTTTAAGAACATTCACTAAGGGATTTTGTTAAAGTAACATGAACTATACAGAATTAAGGGCAGGCTAACGATATGAGGTAACGAGAGTCCAAAGTTCCAGAGGAGGTTTAATTTCAAAACGTAGGTTGTCGGTGTAGTCATAAAGTTAACACGTATTGGGTTTGTAATATATTGGCCCAACTAGAACACATAAGGGGTATTAAACAATTTTGTGGAAAATCTAACTGATAGGTTATAGAACTTAGTGCACTAGCTAATATTAAAGGGTCCAATGTATCTTGACCACCTTAAATTTTTCTCAAGTCTGTTGTATCTTCCTAATAGTTTCTTGGATCATAAATAAGGAAACACATGAATACTCTAAAGCTAAGTTTTTTTGATAAATTACAGAATGATCTCATTGATTAAAGTCAATAATAATCTATTTCGAATAAATCTCTCGCGACATCAGGTAGGTATAACAATAATTTATCTGAAATAATATTCTAGAATTCATAGGATGATGTTAGTTGAATTAAAATACCAGGTTCATAAAGTGTAGGGCTGTGAATGGATTCTAAAACGATATAACTCACGATTATTTATTATAGAGGCTTTGGGTTAATAGCAATACAAATAAAAAATTAATACAAAACTTTTTGGAGATAAAGTAACAATATCAAGCCAAAACTCCGAAGAGAGGCATCTGTATGATAAATTAAACTAGGCACTCCATGTTTTGTGTACTATAGGAAAATAATACAGTCATGGGTATAATAGTAGTTTATTTCCTGGTTATAGTATATGCTATGTAAAAACGGATTCAATAGAATCATGTTAACTTGAACTTATTGTTTCAAGATTAACATAGTGTTTAAAATCACAATAAGCGTAACATATTCTAAACTTACATAAAGGAGTTTATAAGGTATCGGGATTATCATATAATGATTCCAGCATTTCCTAAAATGGTACTAAATCAGATTTGCCTAACATGGGTGAAATTCTATATTGTTCATTAACAAAATTATTCGGGTTTCAAAGTGGAATTTATTTGAAAATAAGTTTTATAAAGTAAACCATAATTGAGGTATCAAGATCATATAAAGTTTTTAGATAAGTTTCATCTGATCACAATAATTCTAGTTATTTTTGTGAATTAGATATAACATTTCACTACGGAACCCGTAATATTTCTAAGGATATTTAAAATTCTCAGGAATAACTCGATTTAGGGTAACTTAAAAAATAATTCACAATGGTTATAAGGTATACAATAGTGTTTAACTAATCATAATTTCATTGTTAGGGTCGTGTAGAACTTGGGAAAATTGTAGTTTATTGTATAAGGTTCATTAAGTGATGTCGTTACGTTTTTAAGGAGGGAATATTCATCTTAACATTTATGATATTTCTACCTTTCTTTAAAGACATTCCTAATGCTCATCAAGGATTTCTTTTATAATTTCTCGAATCCAATCCTATTCAGGTACCATTCGAACATAAGCATTCTAATTTCATAATCTAATGGGAATAGTATACAGTATAACAAGAGTACAATTTGGAAAATGATAATAAAAATGAAACATCTGTCAAAGATGAAAATGGGATTCCAAATGAAGTAATTCTTTTACAAAGGGAGGTCTATTGAATAGTTCAAAAAAAGAACGGTTCATTACATAATGACTTGAGGAGTATATTATATACAATCCCTTCTTATTACTTTTCTTAGTATACTTTTAAATCATTAATAAAATATTGATCATCCTAAATCCTTAATGATTCTGTTGACTACATAAAATCCATATATCTCATTATATCCTGTTTCTCGAAGTTATCGTTCCCGAATATTTCTCATAGTCATTTAACTAAATTTCGTAATCACGATCTTAATTTAGGTCCTGTATAGGCCAACTTAAGCTTAACTTTGATACCAACTTGTCACACCCTGATTTTTTGGGGACGAATGTTACCCTAAAATAATAGTAAATCATAATTGATCAATGCTTGCTAAGATAACTAAGATTTTATAGTAAACTAAACTACCTTACATTGGAGTTCAAAAACTTATTCTTCTATGATTTCTCTTCATATCTCAATTGCGATAATATGTTTCCTGTAGTATTCATCTTATCTTATTGGTACCTGTGGGTACATCATTTTGTCATCACGGGCCCAGGCAACTAGCCCAGCAGAAGCGGCCCAAAGCCTGGTCTCCTTACATCTTAACTGAATCCGGTTGAGACTTAGTCTACTCCTAAGATCCCATAAGGAGATATTCTAGGACAAGAACAATGGACGTGGGGGAATCCAACACCCCCACTCCCCGAAAACAATTGTTTATAACAAACCCTAAGCCTGGGGAAAACGGCACGTATTGTATTCTAAAAAAGACACTCCACGGCTTACACATAAATAATACTGACTCCACCACCGTGGACGTAGTCATTATTGCTGAACCAAGTACATACTGCGTTGTGTGATTGGCATTCATTATCTTTTTTACTTACTTGAGTGACTATGCTTTTCTTATTTATTTATGTTGAATATAATTGTCACCACAATTGGCGCCGTCTGTGGGAAACGTTTGTCTTCCTTAAAGAAAACCCTCATCAACTAAGAATCTAGAATGTCTCATCGCAACAGTAACGCCCCTCAGGCATGGGATATCCAAGAGCAGCCTGCTCCTCGTAGGATCAGATCTTAAGTTTAACACCCGGATCAAAGGGTTTGCCCTGAGCGACCAGCCTCAGAGGAAATACAGGGACCAATGAGGTCCACACAAATCTCTAGATTGATTGATGCTTATGATGCAAGGTTCCAAGAGCAAAAGGAGTCCGCTCGCAAGCAAGTGGCTGAGAATGCTCGCCTCAAAAGGAAATTAGAAAGAATGGAGAAAGAACTCCATCGTAGCAGCAGGCGACGTCCATACCAAACTCTTAGCCCTCAGGCGAGCAAGTCTCGCAGCCGAGGAAGATCCCTAGATGTAGATCCCAGAGAAGTGCCAAACACGAGTCGGATGATGACTAGCTCGAGAAATTATGACTAGATCACCATTATAGGAGCCCAGCTTGGAGGGATGAGGACATACAAAATTTGGTCTGAAGAGAAATGGCCCAGCACGCAGCACATCGGGGTGCCAGGTCGACTCGGGAGCTTGCTCGTCGAGCTCTCAGATCCCAGATGAAATCCCCCTTCTTAAGGGATATTGAAGAAGAAGCCCCCAAGAATTTTGTAATTCCAAGATTTAAAATCTATGATGGAAAGACTGACCCTATCTATCACGTCAGACAGTACAGGCAGGCCACGATTCTCTGGAACCATAGGGATGCATTAATGTGCCGAATTTTTCCCATAAGTCTGCATGATATCGCCCATAAATGGCTCAAAAATCTCCCTCACAGGTCTATCAGAAGCTTTGAGTCCCTCGCCGAGTTCTTCACCGCTCACTTCATTTCCAGTAGCTCCCATCCGAAGAGTATGGATGCTTTACTAATAATGAAGAAGACACCTCGGGAGAGCCTACGAGATTATGCAAAAAGGTAATGGGAGTTGTTTAATGAGATCGAGGAATGCTCAGAACAGGTAGTAGTAGCCTCATTCAAGATTGGTCTACCCAGCTCTTACCTCCTGCACCAATCCCTTACAAAGAAAGAGGCCACAACCCTCGATGACCTGATGTCTCGCATCGAGAAATATGCCAAAGTGGAGGATATGACCCACCTCAGTATAGGGGAGAACGGCCAAACTAAGCTCTCTGCCAAGGGAAATGATAAGGTTGAAAATTATAAGAAAGGGGGCAGGAATAGCTCCAAGAGCGGAGGTAAGAATGATGCTTTAAAAGCGTTTCAGGAAGTAAACACTGTCTTCAGAGAACTAATTTATAAGATCCTGGTGAAGATCAAAGACCAGCCATTTGTTAAATGGCCAAGACAGATGGGAAGAGATCCCTCTAAGAGAAACACCGTGCTGAGATGCAATTTTCATAAAGAGGGAGGACATAAGACTGAGAACTGCAAAGCTCTTAAGTCTCACATCGAAGAACTGGCCCAGTCTGGGCACCTGAATGAGTTTGTGGAGAAGGAGGCATAGAAGTTCACTACCAATAGAGAAACAAGACTTGACAACGTACTTGAAGACGATGCTGGTCATGAATTTGTAGTCATTCATGGGGCATTTGATATGAAGCAGATTCAAGGGAATTCAGCCCGGATGGAGGTAAAAAAGCTTACTACAGTAATGTAAGCTTTTGAGATTGATCCAGCAAAGACACAATCAGGAAAGTGTCAGCGAGCAGATGAAGTCGATGTAATACCCCGTATTTTTATGCTATATTAATTTGGGGATTAATTAAATTTAATGTGACTATTTATTTAATAAAAATCCAGAAATTAATTATGTTATAATTATTAACGTGACGAGAGTTACTAATTATGGGAAACTTGTTGAATATTACTAATGAGCATAGTAATATATTATATTGGTTATATTGAATGTCATAAGTGAATTAAATGACTATTTCGGAAATTTAAGTCGGGACGTGCCCGTGTCACGTCGGGACTAATTTTGTTAAATAAAAAGTAAAGATTTTATAAGTTGTTCGTATGGTCGTTTTGAGTGCGCCAACGCGTCCGGAAGGATTGAGATAGTCAGAAAAGTGTACCCGGGGGTTTAGTTTGGGCCTCGGGGCGTTTTTAGGCCTAATTGGTGCCCGAGGAGGGCATTTTAGTCATTTTACATAAGTGGGTTATTAAACCCACGAATTTCAGCCAACCTATATCAGCCATTAGGTCAGCCTCTTAGGCTTAGAACATTCACAAATCAAGTGACGGCCATTAGAGAAGAGAGGAGAGAGCTCCAAGGCCAAAAAGCCACCGGTTTGTACCGCCACCAACACCACCGCGTAGATCACGAGTCGAGGAACGCAGCCATACCAAAATCAACCGTGAATCTGCATACCAAAATCCCAGGCAAGTGTTTAAACTTGCTATTTTCGTTGGTGCAATCTTCATGTTAGCTTAGGAATGAATTGTGATAAAAACTATGGAAGAAAACCCCATTTTGATAAGAGAACCCACGTAGTATTAATGTATATGTTAATTCTGGAAACCCTTGCCATGTAGAGGTAATAATCCACGAAATTTGGTGATCATAATAAAGAAATTTTGGAGAAAGATTCATTAGAAATCTGTTTAAGAAAATTTTAGGGTTCTTGATAATTGGACATGATTTTAGTTTGAAAATCAATGTTTAATGATAGTTATACACATGCTTTACGTTATAAACACCTGGTATAATGTTATAATGATGATAGTAGGATTTTTGGGACGATTAGAATGGAAAAACATAGTTTTGGATGAAGAAGTTTGATGAATCCCGTAACTGCATTCTGCAGAATTTTGCCCAGACCTGCTTGATCGATCGATCGAGCCTAGAGCTTCGATCGATCGAAGGTTCGATCGATCGAGCCCCAAGCTTTGATCGATCGACCCCTCCTGGCAGACTTCTATTTCCCTTGTTTAATTAGTTAAATTAACTTTATCATGATATAGTTCTTGGGCATTCTTGATAAAATAATTTGGGAGACATTGAGGACCAGTAGGGTATATGAATAATTGTTGGGACCTTTAATCTTCAACGAGAATGTTATTTATGGGATATTTACTTTAGGTTGGTAGTTTTATGAATTTAAAAGGGTGAGGTGCGTAAGAGAGTTACGTTGGAACCTAATAAAGTCACTTACTGAATTTCAGATTTGTGAGGATATAGCCCACGAGTGTTAGGTAATAAGTGAGAAAACCATTCGAGTTAAGGTTAGGAATAAAACCTTATGCGTAATTCTATAATTGTGAAATTAAGGATAAATGGTATAATTACGGGTGATGAGAAGAACCTACATTAATTTGATAAAGTAGTATATTTATATGATTGTGTGTACATATTATATGCTTGTGAAAATCATGCCCACGCTACTTGCTATCCCTGAGGTTACCGCGCTGGGACAAGTCTTATCTCGATGGGACCTTTATGGGGGATATTGACTTGTAACCTAGAAGATAGATGTCCTTGGTACAGGCTATCGACGTAATAGTTCAGACGGTCCTAAGAGACGCAGGCATGTGCCATCCTCTTAGAGACTTGGAATCTATTCTTCGCCTCAATATTGTTTGTGTATGTATGTTAATACATTTCGAGAGTGATTCCGAATGTATTCCCCTTAATATGAGTGATATGGGGCTTTGGATAGTAGAGTATGCCCGCACCATAATTTAGTTGGGGTGCTGTTATAATATATATTATGCGAGTAATTAATATATATATGAAATTCTGAAATTTGGAACTACCTACCTTGATTTGATATGTAGGACATGGTTGTTGACTGAAAATTAAGTACTTGTTTTGAGAAAGTAGAGTATACCTACACCATAGTTTATATGTTGGTGTTGTTAGAATATATATGTATATAAGTTATACGAGTAATTTATATACATCTGGATTGAGGAATTTAAACTATTGTTGTAACGTAGTAAGTGAGGGATAATTCGGGACTAAATTATGAATCCTTATTTTGAGCAAATATAATATGTCACTGGGAAACTCATTGTTTTTATAAAGTTAAAATGGAGAACTTTGGTTACTAATTGGAACATTCTTTTTAGAATTAAATCGTTGAATTGTAATATCTTACGAGTGACCTAAGTTAAGTTAAGTCATTTAGGAAGACTAGTGCGAGAATTGATAAAACAAAACCGTTGGGAATGTTAGTGCGATAGGTGTGCACATTAGAAGAGAGGTGAGTATTTTCTCAAGAGAGTGACGCACTAATATGTTGTTGCATTGGCCTGTATCAATTTAAATACTTGCTAAACGTATTTTAAATCAAACACACTTTCGGGCTCTGACCCGTTTCTTTTTCTCTCTCTCTTGTATATATATGTATATTTTTGAGGTGCCCAGCCACAGGGGCGTCTTGCTTAGGATCCCTTGAGAGGAACCTGCTGCAGCTTAGGTGGGAGTTACAGGTCACTTTAGTAGACGACTTCTTTTATTGACTCCATTTCTAGCATTCTCATTTATTGGGCATGTGTCGCCCTTTCCATTATTTCATTTACTATTGGGACATTTATATTTTCCGTTATTTCCAGTATCGTTCTATGGGATTTATTCACCGTGGATTTGTGACTTTAGTTTTCGTATGTTGACATTCGATTGACGAATGTATTACATTATTTGGTTTATTGTGGTGTGATTCTTAATTGTAGAAATGTTGTTTTAAATAAATAAATCTTTTTCTTTAATTAAAATTTGGAAAGTTTGTATAAAAAAATGTTTTTGACACTTAGCTTAATTATTTAGGGTGTTAAATTGGAAAATTATTTTATCGACAGTGATGCTGAGAATGATCCAACTGTTAACCTTGATTTAATTTAATAAAGCAGTGATCGCCCGGTATTTAATTAGGCGGGGTGTCACAGGTGGCATCAGAGCATCAGGTTCTAGTGTCCTTTAGGATCTGTGCGGCTTATTATGCTTTCAGCGCGACTTTCTTGATATAGAGCCCTAATACTAGGAATGTTGTGTTCATCTGTATACATTGGGAATTCGTGCTTCTGCGATTTGTTTATTTGAATGATGAACTCATCCAAATTCATTTAAATTTTCAGATGGACCGTCGAGAAGAACTAGCTAAAACGATTGAGGGAGTCAACGAGCAAGATCGACTCACACCTCCGATAACCCCAGAGAGTATATCAACCGCCGAGTTAGTAGGTATCGTGGCACAAGCAGTTACCACTGCAGTTTTACAATACCAAGAACGCAGCATACAACTTAGAGAAGGCAAAAGACCTAGAGAGGTTAGCCAAATGCGTGTGACTAAAGCTGACAAATGTGCAAAGACTCCGAAATTATGACATCAAACAACCCAAGACCGGGTCAGTTCTCGTCAACAACGTGGTAAAATGAAGCAGTTTCAAAAAAGGAATAAAGTCCCAAGTCAGCAAGGCCGACACCAACAGCAGCAGGGTCAAAGGGGGAGTAACTTCAGAGGCAAATGTTTTGTGTGTGGCACGCATGTCCATAAACGCCAAGATTGCCCAAAGGGTGTTAGGGCCTCACAACCACAATGTGCCCATAAGAGGCCGCAAGGGCCACTTTTTCCAGTCGCTCTCCCAGCACCAGATCAGGTACCAGACCTACCAACCTTTCCAGTAGCTACGCTGCAGCAGGGGCAGTTATAGTACAGACATATCTATAATGTCCACCAGGCAGCAGCCCCACAGGCACCACCCGCGATTTGGGGTATGTTTTATATCCATGGAACTTTGGGTCATTCAATTTTATTACTGGGGCAACACATTGTTTTTGTAGCTACATATTTTTGCGAAGTCCTTAGGGTTGTTAGTCACAGCAAGGAGCACCGTGGCGTGTGTCGACTCACCACTAGGGAGTGAGTCATTTTTTTTATTTATTTATATGCCGGGGAGTGGGGGTAGAGATTGGTAGCTTGGTATTACCTGCAGACATGTTAGTCTTAGGCATGCACGAGCATGATGTGATTATTGGTATGGATTAGCTCTCATCGTATAGAGCCATGATTGATTGCTTCGGTGGGAGAATTGTTTTTGCCATTCCGGGACAAGAGACGTTTGTAGTGGCGATGCCTCGCCCAGAGGGAGGTTCGACCGCTCATTTGTATTACATAGAGGAGGATACCTCTAAGGAGGTTGTGATTCCCTTAGATTCAATCCCTGTCATCAGGGAGTATTCCGATGTGTTTCAGGAGATACCAGGCCTACCGCCCAGTCGTGAGATAGACTTTGTTATAGATTTATTGCCAGATACGAGACCTATAGCACGCGCACCGTACCGTATGGCTCCGGCAGAGATGCGAGAGCTACGAGATCAGATAAAGCAGCTGTTAGGTCAGGGCTTCATTAGTAGGAGTGCCTCACCTTGGGGCGCTCCAGTCTTGTTTGTGAAGAAAAGAGATGGTGCACTGAGATTTTGTGTGGACTATCGGGAATTGAACAAGGTCACGATACGGAATAAGTATCCGTTGCCTCGAATCGATGATCTGTTCGACCAGTTGAGGGGAGAAACTTTCTTTTCGAAAATAGATATGAGGTCGGGGTACCATCAGTTACGTATTAGAGAGCAGGATGTTTCAAAGACTGCCTTTTTGTCAAGATATGGGTCCTATGAGTTCAGGGTAATGCCGTTCGGACTCACAAATGTCCCAGCCGTTTTCATGGACCTAATGAATCGAGTATTCAGAGAATTCTTGGATCAGTTTGTCATCGTCTTCATAGATGATATCTTGATATATTCACACTCCGAGGAGGAGCATGCCGAGCACTTGAGGCAAGTTCTTCAGACTCTACGAGAGCATTAGTTGTATGCTAAGTACGAGAAGTGTGGATTCTGGTTGCGAGAGGTACAGTTCTTGGGCCATGTTGTTTCTGAGCAAGGGATAGCAGTTGACCCGAGCAAAGTGTCAGCGGTGAGGGAGTGGGGACAGCCCACGACACCGACAGAAGTGCGTAGTTTCTTAGGATTAGCCGGATACTATAGGAGATTCATTCGGGGATTCTCCAAAATAGCGGGCCCATTGACGAATCTGACTCGCAAAGTGGTACCATATGTTTGGGATGATGCTTGTCAGTTGGCTTTCGAAGAGCTGAAAGACAAGCTTACCTCAGCACCAGTCCTTGCCTTACCGAAATCGGGTGTGGAGTATCTGGTTTATACCGATGCCTCTTTACGGGGACTTGGAGGTGTACTCCAGCAGGAGGAGAAGGCTATAGCTTTTTCTTCCCGCAAGCTTAAGCCGCATGAGAAGAATTACCCCACCCACGACCTGGAGTTAGCAGCGGTCGTCCTTGCATTGAGGATTTGGAGGCACTACTTATTGGGCGAGAAATTCCGTTTGTTCACAGACCATAAGTCACTGCAGTACCTGTTCACTCAACGAGAGCTGAATATGCGTCAGCGCAGGTGGTTAGAGTTTGTGAAGGACTACCAATTCGATATACAGTATCATCCGGGGAAGGCCAACGTAGTTTCTGATGCGTTGAGCCGTAGACCAGTAGACGACGTAGCGGACATCTGGAAAGCAAAGTGGAAGGAGTTGGGTCACCAGGACGCAGTAGCCCGTTCTTTCATATCCGTGATGTCAGTCACACCCGAGATTGTTACGAGGGTGATACAGGCACAGACCACAGACCCGTTTTTCCAGGAGCAGATTGTGCGACTTCTAGCCGAGGGTGCTGAGTCCTATTCTGTTAGTTCTGATGGAGGTTTACGGTTTAATGGGAGATTAGTGGTTCCAGAAGGAGCAAAGTTACGTCATGAAGTGATGACTCATTCTCACGGGTCCCGATTTGCAGTACATCCGGGAGGTGGTAAAATGTACCAGAACATGAGGCGTCAATACTGGTGGAGTGGGATGAAGAAGGACATCGCCGAGTTTGTGTCCAAGTGTTCTACCTGCCAGCTGGTGAAGGTGGACCACCAGAAACCGTCAGGATTGCTTCAGCCATTGGAAGTACCCGCGTGGAAGTGGGAGAGTATTTCCATGGATTTTATTACAGGGTTGCCTACGTCACAACGGGGACACGATTCTATCTGGGTGATTGTAGACCGTTTGACCAAGGTGGCTCATTTTCTGCCAGTGAGGACAGATTATACCACGGGTCAGTATGCTCAGTTGTTTATCGCTGAGATTGTCAGATTACATGGGGTGCCACTGAATATTATGTCAGATAGAGACAAGATTTTTATGTCACGTTTCTGGGAAAGCTTTCAGGAGGCTATGGGTACTGAGTTGAGGTTGAGTTCAGCTTACCACCCACAGACAGATGGACAGACAGAGTGTACGAATCAGATGTTAGAGGATATGTTATGCATGTGTGTTCTCGATTTTAGAGGAGGTTGGGAACCACATCTTCCACTGGTAGAGTTTGCTTATAATAACTCTTATCAGTTTACGATTGGCATGGCTCCATTTGAGGCTTTGTATGGAAGGCCTTGTCGTTCCCCAACCTGTTGGCTCGAGGTGGGGGATAACAAGTTGCTAGGGCCAGGAGGTATTCAGGAGACCTCCGCGAGGATTGAAATAATCAGGAGTCGTATTCGGGTAGCCAAGACAGGCAGAAGAGCTACGCCGATGCGAAACGGTTCTTCCGGGAGTTTAATGTGGGAGATCAAGTGTTGTTGCGTGTATCTCCTATGAAGGGAGTGATAAGGTTGGGGAAGAAGGGGAAGTTGGCCCCGAGGTACGTGAGACGATTTCCAAATCATTGAGAGGATTGGGCCGGTAGCATACAGGTTGGGATTGCCAGAACATTTACATCGCATCCATGATGTATTCCACATCTCGTCGTTGAGACGATATCTTCGGGATGATATGGCCCATACTCACATTGCGTTAGATGAGATTGACTTACAGTCTGATAGCACTTACGAAGATAGACCAGTGGCTACTCTAGACTATAGTGAGAGGAGATTGAGGTCGAAAATAGTTCCACTTGTGCGAGTCCAGTGGGAGCATCATAATGTGGAGGAATCCACTTGGGAGCATGAAGCAGATATGCGCGAGAGATATCCAGAGTTGTTTTTACCAGGTATGCCTTATTCTCCGAATTTCGGGACGAAATTATGTTATTAGGGGGGAAGTATGTAATACCCCGTATTTTTATGCTATATTAATTTGGGGATTTATTAAATTTAATGTGACTGTTTATTTAATAAAAATACGAAAATTAATTATGTTATAATTATTAACGTGACGAGAGTTAGTAATTATGAGAAACTTGTTGAATATTACTAATGAGCATAGTAATATATTATATTGGTTATATTGAATGTCATAAGTGAATTAAATGACTATTTCGGAAATTTAAGTCGGGACGTGCCCGTGTCACGTCGGGACTAATTTTGTTAAATAAAAAGTAAAGATTTTATAAGTTGTTCGTATGGTCGTTTTGAGTGCGCCAACGCGTCCGGAAGGGTCGAGATAGTCAGAAAAGTGTACCCGGGGGTTTAGTTTGGGCCTCGGGGCGTTTTTAGGACTAATTGGTGCCCCGGGAGGGCATTTTAGTCATTTTACATAAGTGGGTAATTAAACCCACGAATTTCAGCCAACCTATTTCAGCCATTAGGTCAGCCTTTTAGGGTTAGAACATTCACAAATCAAGTGACGGCCATTAGAGAAGAGAGGAGAGAGCTCCAAGGCCAAAAAGCCACCGGTTTGCACCGCCACCAACACCACCGCGTAGATCACGAGTCGAGGAACGCAGCCATACCAAAATCAGCCGTGAATCTGCATACGAAAATCCCAGGCAAGTGTTTAAACTTGCTATTTTCGTTGGTGCAATCTTCATGTTAGCTTAGGAATGAATTGTGATAAAAACTATGGAAGAAAACCCCATTTTGATAAGAGAACCCACGTAGTATTGATGTATATGTTAATTCTGGAAACCCTTGCAATGTAGAGGTAATAATCCACGAAATTTGGTGATCATAATAAAGAAATTTTGGAGAAAGATTCATTAGAAATCTGTTTAAGAAAATTCTAGGGTTCTTGATAATTGGACATGATTTTAGTTTGAAAATGCATGTTTAATGATAGTTATACACATGCTTTACGTTATAAACACCTGGTATAATGTTATAATGATGATAGTAGGATTTTTGGGATGATTAGAATGGAAAAACATAGTTTTGGATGAAGAAGTTTGATGAATCCCGTAACTGCATTCTGCAAAATTTTGCCCAGACCTGCTTGATCGATCGATCGAGCCTAGAGCTTCGATCGATCGAAGGTTCGATCGATCGAGCCCCAAGCTTCGATCGATTGACCCCTCCTGGCAGACTTCTATTTCCCTTGTTTAATTAGTTAAATTAACTTTATCGTGATATAATTCTTGGGCATTCTTGATAAAATAATTTGGGAGACATTGAGGACCAGTAGGGTATATGAATAATTGTTGGGACCTTTAATCTTCAACGAGAATGGTATTTATGGGATATTTACTTTAGGTTGGTAGTTTTATGAATTTAAAAGGGTGAGGTGCGTAAGAGAGTTACGTTGGAACCTAATAAAGTCACTTACTGAATTTCAGATTTGTGAGGATATAGCCCACGAGTGTTAGGTAATAAGTGAGAAAACCCTTCGAGTTAAGGTTAGGAATAAAACCTTATGCGTAATTCTATAATTGTGAAATTAAGGATAAATGGTATAATTACGGGTGATGAGAAGAACCTACATTAATTTGATAAAGTAGTATATTTATATGATTGTGTGTACATATTATATGCTTGTGAAAATCATGCCCACGCTACTTGCTATCCCTGAGGTTACCGTGCTGGGACAAGTCTTATCTCGATGGGACCTTTATGGGGGATATTGACTTGTACCCTAGAAGATAGATGTCCTTGGTACAGGCTATCGACGTAATAGTTCAGACGGTCCTAAGAGACGCAGGCATGTGCCATCCTCTTAGAGACTTGGAATTTATTCTTCGCCTCAATATTGTTTGTGTATGTATGTTAATACATTTCGAGAGTGATTCCGAATGTATTCCCCTTAATATGAGTGATATGGGGCTTTGGATAGTAGAGTATGCCCGCACCATAATTTAGTTGGGGTGCTGTTATAATATATATTATGCGAGTAATTAATATATATATGAAATTCTGAAATTTGGAACTACCTACCTTGATTTGATATGTAGGACATGGTTGTTGACTGAAAATTAAGTACTTGTTTTGAGAAAGTAGAGTATACCTACACCATAGTTTTTATGTTGGTGCTGTTAGAATATATATATATATAAGTTATACGAGTAATTTATATGCATCTGGATTGAGGAATTTAAACTATTGTTGTAACGTAGTAAGTGAGGGATAATTCGGGACTAAATTATGAATCCTTATTTTGAGCAAATATAATATGTCACTGGGAAACTCATTGTTTTTATAAAGTTAAAATGGAGAACTTTGGTTACTAATTGGAACATTCTTTTTAGAATTAAATCGTTGAATTGTAATATCTTACGAGTGACCTAAGTTAAGTTAAATCATTTAGGAAGACTAGTGCGAGAATTGATAAAACAAAACCATTGGGAATGTTAGTGCGATAGGTGTGCACATTAGAAGAGAGGTGAGTATTTTCTCAAGAGAGTGATGCACTAATATGTTGTTCCATTGGCCTGTATCAATTTAAATACTTGCTAAACGTATTTTAAATCAAACACACTTTCGGGCTCTGACCCGTTTCTTTTTCTCTCTCTCTTGTATATATATGTATATTTTTCAGGTGCCCAGCCACATGGGCGTCTTGCTTAGGATCCCTTGAGAGGAACATGCTACAGCTTAGGTGGGAGTTGCAGGTCACTTGAGTAGACGGCTTCTTTTATTGACTCCATTTCTAGCATTCTCATTTATTGGGCATGTGTCGCCCTTTCCATTATTTCATTTACTATTGGGACATTTATATTTTCCATTATTTCCAGTATCGTTCTATGGGATTTATTCACTGTGGATTTGTGACTTTAGTTTTCATATGTTGACATTCGATTGACGAATGTATTATATTATTTGGTTTATTGTGGTGTGATTCTTAATTGTAGAAATGTTGTTTTAAATAAATAAATCTTTTTCTTTAATTAAAATTTGGAAAGTTTGTATAAAAAAATGTTAATGACACTTAGCTTAATTATTTAGGGTGTTAAATTGGAAAATTATTTTATCGACAGTGATGCTGAGAATGATCCAACTGTTAACCTTGATTTAATTTAATAAAGGAGTGATCGCCCGGTATTTAATTAGGCGGGGTTTCACAGTCGACTATAGTAAGCACATTATATTTACAGATAAAGATCTAGTGGGGGTAAGAACCCATCATCATGGCGCCTTGATCATTACCCTCAGGATAGACAACTATGACGTCGACAAGTTGCTTTTTGATCAAGGAAGCTCATCCAATGTGATGTACATCGGCCTATTCAGAAGATTTAAGCTAAACGTAGCCAACTTGAAGGAAACCACTGTCCCTCTAGTTGGCTTTGCTGGGAAAGTAACTATCCCACTGAGAAAGATCGTTCTGCCAGTAAGGGCAGGAAGTATCTCCAAGATGATCGAGTTTCTAGTAGTTGACATTGGCTCACCATACCAAGCTATCCTCGACAGAGGGTGGCTACATGCAATGAAGGCATTTCCCTTGACTGACCATCAGAAACTCAAGTACGTAACCGAGCGAGGAGTAATAGATATTCATAGAGATCAAGCGATGGTAAGAAGGTACTTTATAGTGGCCATCCGCCTAAATCTAGAAAAGAAGGTGGAGAAGGTCGAAGAACAAGAAGGTCTGATACCTTCTAAATAGTAATTAAAGTACGGAAGACCCGAAATGGAAGAGACCAGGCTCCTCCCCTCTGAGCGGGTCATCAAAAACTTAGAGGAAGTTTCAGCTATTGGAAACAATAAAGACAGAATGTTCTTGATTGAAGATTCTCTCACAGATCAAGGAAAAAAGGAATTAATAATACTATTAAGAATAAACCTAGATGTTTTTGTATGGGAACCTTATGAGCTGCCTGGAATAGTTCCCAGAGTGGTTTGCCATAGGTTACACGTCAACCCCACTTTTAGTCCTATCGCATAGAAGGAACAGTAAATTTTGCCCGAGAAGGCTAAAGCTGTAGAGAAAGAAGTTGAAAAGCTGCTGGATGCAGGATCCATATGGGAAGTCCGATTCCCTAAATGGCTGTCCAACCCAGTAGTGGTTCCAAAAGCAATGGGAAATGGAGTTTGCGTTGACTTCACTGACCTTAATAGGTCATGCCCCAAGGACACTTTCCCTCTCCCAAAGATCGAACAATTGGTGGACTCCATAGCAGCTCATGAGAGAATGAGTTTTCTGGATGCATATTCAGGGTATCATCAAATCCCTCTATATGCGCCAGACCAAGACAAAATAACATTCATCACTACTACAGGATTATACTGCTACAAAGTTATGCCCTTTGGTCTCAAGAATGTAGGAGCAACCTACTAACGGCTAGTCACCAAGATGTTTAAAGACCAAATGGGAGATACCATGGAAGTCTACATCGATGACATGCTCGTTAAGAGAAGGAAAAAAGAAGACCACGCCTCAGACCTATCAAGGACCTTCGAAATCCTTAGGAAATACTAAATGAAACTCAATGCGAGCAAATGTTCTTTCGATGTCCAGTCAGGAAAATTTCTCGGGCACTTGGTCAGCAAGAGGAGCAATTAGTCCAATCCGGACCAAATTGACACGATTAGAAAGATACAATCTCCTCGCACGATATAGGATGTGCAGAAGCTCACGGGCATGCTCACCGCCTTAAATCATTTCATCTCAAAGTCCTCTGAGAAGTGAAAGCCATTCTTTAAGATGTTGAAAGGAAACAAGACAGTGGAGTGGGGTTAAGATTGCTCAAAAGCATTGAAAGATCTCAAGGCCTATCTTAGCAAACCACCTCTACTCATCATACCTAAAGTAGATGATTCCCTGTACTTATATCTCGCCGTCTCCAGCCACGCCATTAGTTTTGCACTCATGTCCAAGATAGCAGGAACCCAACATCCAGTTTACTACGGGAGCAAAACCTTTTTGGACACCGAGCAGCGGCACCTACCACTGGAGAAGCTCTCTTTCGCACTAGTAATAACTTTGAGAAAGTTAAAGGACTACTTCGAAAATCACACTATCATCATCCTTACATCACACCCCCTTAAAGCAGTCCTGCGGAAAGCGAATCTGTTTGGCACACTATCAAAGCGGTCAGTCAAGCTTGAATGATTTCATATCCAATTTTATCCTAGGAATGCAATCAAAGGGCAGGTCCTCACAGATTTCATCGTAGAATTCAATGGAAAACAAAATTGCCACCAACTTCAACCCATGAAGCAAATAAAAAATCACCCATCAGCAGGAATCTGGTGATTATTTATCGATGGAGCCTCCAACTCAAAGGGGGCGGGAGTAGGCATTGTGCTTATTACTCCACAAGACGCAATCCTAGAGCAAGGGATCAGGCTTGGATTTGAAGCCTCCAATAACGAAGCAGAATACGAAGCTTTGATAGACGACCTACAAAAGGCATAGGCACTGGGGGCACAACAGCTACAAGTGTTCGGTGACTTATAATTGGTCTCCAATAAGATAAGTGAGGACATCAACACAAGAGACAAGAGAATGGCAACCTATATATCCTTGGCAAAGAAACTAATGTCTAGCTTTGAGGAAGTCAATGTCCAATAATTTTCCAGAGGACAGAATAGCCATACCGATGCCCTAGCAGTCCTAAGTTCAGCGATCGATTCTGACTTGAAGAGGAAGATCCCCATCGACTTCCTTGCCCATCTGAGCATTAACCAGAATAATGAGCCGCCGAACCTAAAACACATACTCCAGATCGAGTCAGTGCCCAGTTAGATGGACCTTCTGAGGGACTATTTGAAAGATGGAAAACTCCCCAATGATAAGAAGGTCGCTCATCAGATAAGAGTTAAAGCTGCTCGCTTTCACCTGTCTCTTGAGGTAAAATTGTATAAGAGATCATTCATCATCCCTTATCTTCAATGCGTTCACCCAAAGGATGCTGAGCAAGTGATACACGAGCTTCATGAGGGAATCTGTGGAAGCCATATTGGAGGAAGGTCACTAGATTTTTGAGCAATGAAGGAAGGCTACTGGTGGCCGTATATGCAAAAAGATTCAGCAGTATATGTTCGTAAATGCGAGAAATGTCAACTACATGCTCCTATAGTTCACCAACCTGCCAGCGGCCTAAAATCGTTAACCAGCCCATGGCCTTTCACTTAATGGGGGATGGACATCGTAGGCCCTCTTCCTACCGCCACTGACAATCACTAGTATCTGTTGGTCGCAACAGATTACTTAACCAAATGGATCGAGGCAAAACCACTGCCAAACATCCGATATGCAGACATGATAAGGTTCATATGGAAAAACATAATTACCCACTTCAGGATTCCCTAAACCATCATTACCGATAACATAATGCAGTTTAAGAGCATCTCCTTCCAGAGTTTCTGCAATGACCATAGAATCATGCACCATTTTAGCTCGGTGGCCTATCCTCAGTGAAATGGTCAAGACAAAGCTTCCAATAAAACGGTGATCGATGGGTTAAAGAAACGATTAGAGCGAGCCAAAAAACCGCATGGTGAACGAACTGCCACATATTTTGTGGGCCAATCGTACTACCTCATGGCAAGCAACGAGGGAAACCCTATTCTCACTAACGTATGGAATGGAAGCAGTCATCCCATTAGAAGAAGGCCTACCAACCATGAGGTCCACCCTTATCGACCAGGGCCAAAATGATGCAGCATTGCTCGCTGAACATGACCTAGCTGACGAACGTAGAGAATTAGCCTTAGTGAGACTAGCGAGCTATCAGCAACAGCTCGTAAAACACTATAACAAAAAGGTCAATCAAAGGGCATTCCAAGTTGGGGACTACGTCCTAAGGAATGTCCTTGGAAGCGCAGTAAAACCATTAGATGGAAAGCTAGGACCGAATTGGGAAGGACCATTCAAGATAACAATAAATGATCTACAAGGAGCCTATCAATTAGAAACACTGGAGAGAAGAGAGATACCGTGAGCATGGAATGCAGCCAACCTTAAGAAATTCTATTTCTAGTTTTTTCTTCACTCTTTTATCCGATTTATGAAATTAACAGCTCATTTTTTATTTTACTTATGATTAATAAACGTTTTTTAGCAGTTTCATTCTATGAAGTGTCAATTAACTAGTATATGAACTTTATAACTTGCACACCCTTTCCAAGTGACAAACACAATACTCAGTACACAGTAGCAGGGAAATCACCCTCAGGTTTTTATTATGAAACACGAATAACCTCTTAGCATTGCCCCTGGCAATATATGGAGCCCTACAAGAGGTCTTTAGGCAGTCTGGTAGTCAAATTGGTCGCCAAACAATGTTTGGTTCACAAAACCTGATCGGATAAAACATCCAACACCAGGTGTGTCCTCGCCATTTCCACACTTAGACCTAAGGCAGTGTGACGACATGACCTAGAAGGTAAAGTGGGGCAGAATGGTACCCACAATCATACTGGACTGGGAGGATACTCACTTAATGAATAACCCCACATATCTAGTCGGCTGCGAAGGGCCCAAGATAATCAAGTGAATGAAGTAAAAATATACAACGCATGTTTAGTAGGCAAAATCGCCCAAGACATAAATATTACATTACTTAATTATATTTACAAATGAATTACATTGAAATCCTGATGATGAAGAGGCCTCTGAGTAAGATAATCAGCTACTTGCGCTCTTTGGCCATCATTCAGATGAGGAACAAATTCTTCCTCGACCTCACTCAAATTTGGATCTAATAATGGCCTTGGAATGGCATCTATTAGGACCCACTGGTCGTCCCTCCTAAATGGGTTAGGCATCAGGATCGATGGAGAGATCTCATAACGATGCCAACGCATGGAGTTCCTAGGTACTTTCAGCTCCCTGAGGGCACTCAACCACCCTCTGATAAAGGATAACTCCTCGACCTGTGCTAATCTCATTAGAGAATCTACCCAGCCTTGGTCATAACTATGAGCCCACACTCACCGAGGTCCTTTATTGAATAAATTCCTCAACAGTGTGACATCCTTTTGGAGTCCAGCAGCCATCACATAAGCTCGATGAACATATTATTAGATCTTGTCATCCTTAAGAACCCCTTAAAACTTGGGGCACGACACTTGGTGCATGCTCCCTAAGCCGCAATACTTCCCTTCTCAGAGTCTCATTTTCTTGTTAAAGAATTTCTCTGACCTGGTTAATATCCGAGGCATCAAGAAGTCTAGCTCTCAGAGTGTTAACCTCCTCTTGAATAGAGGCACCAACCCCTTCCATCTCCTGAAGTCTGTCTTTCAGTTTGGCGACGAGCTCAGACTAATCTTTGTAGCTCTTATTCCTCAATCTCAGAGACTTGCAAATTCTCGCAAAGGCTTGGCAAACTTGGTTGCTCGTGTTAGGACCCAGGATCCTTCTAAGTTGAGAGGTGGCAGGTATATATTCATCTACATTAATCAACTACAAGCCATAAAAGATCATTAAAAAACAAAAGAATCAGTATGCTGAAGGGAATGTTTTTTCATTTCATTCATATAAATAGGTACAAGTACATCGGCGGTTAAAGAAAATAGTACAAACAAAGCATAAATACAAGAAAAGTCCTAAGAGCGGGCAAGCGAGCAACCTTAGTCTGGTCAGAGGTAGTTGGTTGCTTTCCCTTGTCAGCATCACTGGCAGCACCTTCCTTAGAAGGATCAACTGATGTTCCCTGAGTAGGAGGAGCATTAACAAGAACATCCTGGGAGGCAAAAGCAACACCTTCAGTAGCTGGGGCAGGGGCTTTATCCACAACAGGCTTTGGTCCTGGGTCATGCTTATCGAACATGGGTGAATCAATATCAACCCCAGAAGCCAAAAGAGCCTTGTTCTAGCCCTTCTTAAAGTTCAGTCGACTGATTTAGCCAATCTAAAAAATTAGCATCCTCGTACGCCGCCACCCAGCCAGCATTATATGAGCTCTCCTCCACTGTCTTCACTTTCTCTTCCAGCACCTTGTTCTCCTCCACCACGGCTAGCTTTCTCGAGCAAACTAAGTCGTAGGCTTACCGACGCTCGTCCAGCTCTTTAGCCACTGCTTCCCTCACCCAATTGGCTTTAGTGAGGGTAAGATCAAAAGACTTATGAGCATTATTAGAAGCTTTCAAACTTGCCTCCAGCTCGGTACACTTCCCCTTTAGAGAAGCATTCTGCTTCTCCAAGTCGGCATTCTTACTCACTAGCTCATCGCGAGCATGGTAGAGCACAATAAAGTCTGTCACAAACTGAAAGAAAGAGAAAGTGCATTAGAATGAATCATCAAACAAAATATTACAAGTATGGAGAGACGAGAGAAGACTTACCAAGGATAACCTCTCACTAGATTGCACGGCTAACTGGTCGGACCTCATTGCCTTCTGATGATCAGTAGGAAAAATTGCTCTGTCGAGCAATGCAGGATCCAGCTGAGGAGAGTGGGTAATAGATGCCCCCTCAGGCAAAGAAGACACGGGCACCAGAACTTGCCTTGCCTTCATCCTCACTTCCACTCTCCTCCTCTCCTTCTTCTCCCTATCATCCCTCATCCTGTCCTCAACCTTCTTATTCTTTTCTTTTCCTTTCCTCTTTTTCTCTCTCTACTGCTCTTCCTCTTTTCTTTTCTTCTCCTACTGATGAGCAGTAGACTGAGAACTAGTGGCAGCAGTCCTATGGCTTAACTTTTGCTTCTCGACCATTGAGCGAGGAGCACATCATCTTCATCATCATTATCACGAATCGGATTCCTCTTAGGGGGAGCCATATCCTCGCCAGAACTATTGGATGTACTCAAAGACTCTTGAGCCTCAAAAACCCCTTTCGAACTGGAGGACCCTTTACCACTGGAGCTTACCTCATTGGTATCACCGTCAACAGCACCCCTATTGTCACCCTCGCTACCCTCACTAGATCTGATCTCTTCCTCATCCAAATAAATTGGACCTGCAATAGTTTCTTCAGTAATATCAAGCTCGGGGATACTATCTACAGGTCGTGCAATGAAACTAGAACCAATATTCTTATAATCCAGAAGGAAAGAAGCTGATCGAGGAAGTTCACCGTCCGCCAAAGGTTCTCTGATGTTCCAAGATTTGATCAACTCAGCTCCATGAACCTCACTAAGATCAAGTTCCAAACTCGTTGTCTTCGCTGAAAAGAAGAGAGGAGAATATCAGAAAAATCATACATTAATAAGAAGATCAAAAAAGCAGAATAGAAATTAGTCCTACATATAAACTCCTCCCTATAAAAGGGGACCATGAACCTGTCAGACCTCGACCCCTTAGTATGGGGAGGAAATTGTCAATTTCTAATGAGAAAACCCTCTTTCCAGTAGTCCTTGTGGGAATCAAGTAATTTTACTACCAATACCCCGTCAGGACTCCTGGCCTTGAGGTAAAGAAGAACAGAGCTCATTCGCGAGAGAGAATAGCAGAAGCATATTTCAGTAAGCCCTAGATTGATACCATACAACTGGTTAATTCTATGAACACCATTAACTATCTTCCAGACATTAGGCGAGCACTATGAAGGAATGATATTAAAATAACCAAAGAAATGTAAAAACAAATTACTAGGAGGAAAAGTAAGACCCCCTTGGGACAACAGCAGGACGTGAATCCAATGAGGGTCCTCTACCTCTCTAACATTCTTATGGACAGAGGCGCACTCAATCTCTACCCAGTATGGGATATTATAAAACTTCCTAAATTCAAGCACTGATCTATTACCTATCTTCGTCATTTGTAAACCCTAATTGCAAATTTGAAGAAAGTTCAATAAAAAAAGCATAGAGAAAAAGCAAAGGGGACTTATAAGATGAAGGTTTGGCTTGGACAATGCAAGATCATAAGCTCAAACGATGAAGGGGATTGAAAGCAAAAAAAATGAAGACCTGGAGAGGAGGGCGCAACAGCTAAAGATTTTAGAAGAAGAGAAAACGTGAGGAAGTTTGAAACGACAGTATGGGAATGGTTCTCCAAATGTCTTTTTAAACATCTCCACTCATATCACACAAGACCCGAAATAGGCTATCGCCAAAATCAAGTTAACTTCAATCTTGGGAAGAGTTACCAAATTTATAAGAAATCCATTATGACAAATCATTTAAATTTATTGAGCCCAAATTATGGCCTAATAACTTTAGGGGCAATTGTGGGTACATGATTTTGTCATCACGGGCCCAGGCAAGTAGCCCAACACAAGAGGCCCAAAGCCTGGGATCCTTCTATCATAACTGAATTTGGTTGAGACTTAGTCTACTCCTAAGATCTCGCAAGGAGATATTCTAGGAGAAGAACAATGGACGTCGGGGAATCCAACACCCCACTCCCCGAGAACAATTGTATATAACAAACCCTAAGTCGAGGGCAAGTGGCACGTATTGTATTCTAAAAAAGACACTCCTCGGAGTACAAAAATATAATACTGACTGCACCACCGTGGACGTAGGCATTATTGCTAAACCACGTACATACTGCGTTGTGTGATTGGCATTCATTATCTTTTTTACTTACTTGAGTGACTGTGCTTTTCTTATTTATTTGTGTTGAATATAATTGTCACCATTGTACCTATGCCAAATATCTTTAAGGAAACGAATCATCAAAATTGCTGAATAGGTTCTAGCAGTTCTATAACAAGTATAAATATAAAAGAGTGTGGAATGTGTATAGAATTTTGTGTTTATCAAATGAATGAAGCGGAAGCAATTATTTTTCATAATTATGTTAAAGAGTCTGAACTGATATTCCATACTTACCATCATAGTAAGGGTCACAATATGAAAGTCAAGGATCACTAGCTAAGTGTCCCATAATTACAAGTTCACTAAGGGGTATAGAAATTAGTAAGCTATCAATATAGCCGAATAAAATTAACCCAAAACCTTTGGGAAAAAGTAACCGACTAGGTACACTAGCTAAGTGTCACTTATACGTTTATAGAAATAATCCAAACTCTCAACATCGGAGATTATATGCGAAGGACAAAAGTTCCGTGGAACAACACGACAGTCTACTCCCTAATTAATACTAATTATCATAATAAATATTTACATAAAGGTGCAGGGGTGAACTAAATCAATCGTAGATTCTCCATGATATCAGTTATTGGATGAGAAGGGTTTAAACCAATGTAAAGTGATTATATATCTTAACAGTTCATGAGAATATAATGGTTAAAAATTAGTTAAAATGGTCGTATCCTAACAAGTCGTTAGAATAAGGTTTAAATCGATTAAAATTGTTATAATCCAAGATCTGAATGATCATAAGTGAATAAATGGATATAACAACCGATGAGTATGGTAATGTCTTAAACATACTTAGAATTAACTACCTATCACATCATGATATCAATATCAATTATCAAATGCTAAAGTTTACTATTGAAAAGGTAGAAGAAACCTACAAGTGTTTTATTTGCTTTATGGTGTCATTCATGGATCTTTCATTATTGTGTTCTAGTTCCTGAAGTAATTTATGCTCTAGGGTTTAAATGTGAGTGGGTATATAAGTGTTTTTGGAAGAATGGGTTGGGTTTAGGATATATTACATCATTTGGTAAATACGAATAACACTTATTCAATATGAATTCAGTATATAATTCAAGACTATGATTTCTAGTTTATGGTCAGAATGATATAAACATGCTACGTTAATTGATAACTGATAATTTGTACAAGTCTAAATTTATATTGTATCTCGGTGTTTGAATAATAAGATTTTTCGTGAAACTATTCTTTAAGTGGAATCAAATGATTCGATTGGGCTGAATACGTTTTCAATTTGAATAACCATAAAAACATCAACTCGGTCAAATATACAATTTTAACAAACTCTAAGACTTGATACCAACGAAAAGATAGCTTACTGGCAATGTTCCTATATACGAGTTAAAAGATATTAAATTTTTGAGTTTATTCTAAAATCATCTATTTTAACTAAATCGTATGTTTGATTAAAATAATACTTTTGATTCGACAAAAGATTGATATTTATGGTTTTTCGTTTATATTACTTGAGTGTAATAACACGATTGTTTATTTTTTGTGTCACAAAATAGAATTTAGAAAAAAGGCGAATACTCCCTTCCTTATATGGATAATAAACCAGTGGCCGTGCCACTTCCAAAATTTTGCCAACACAACAATATAAATAGTTCAACACCTGAAAAATCACAATTTTACTAACTATGGCTCGCAAATAAGTATAATGAAAAAATAACCTCGAGTCAATTGGTATCCTAACTCATTTTAAACATAATTCTAAAAGAAAATGACACCGAGTAAAATACACATTTAGAAAAATTTCGATTACTCGTACGTGTTCGGGGATTCGTGCTTACGGTATTTATACAAAATCGAGTATAAAAATAGCAATAAAATTACTCTTAATTGATAGTAAACAATCAATTGAAATTTTAGTACTCGAAATGAATTCCGAGTCGTAACTGAGTTGTGGTGAATTTCAAACTAAATCAATAATCCAACGAGATGATATGGAGCTAAGGATATATATATATATATATATATATATATATATAGAGAGAGAGAGAGAGAGAGAGAGAGAGAGAGGCAAACTCTCACGCACATCGATTTTTTTAAACTGGTAAAAGAAATAAATTTTAGTTGATTTTTTTAATATGGTGTTTAAACATTTCAAGGGGTCCATACAAAAAAAACAGATCACAATAACATTTTTTACGATATTTAAAAAATCGATCAAACTTTTGCACCTTTTAAAACACTTTAAAAGCAGTGAAAGTTTGATCAATTTTTTTAACAACCCCAACTTCCTATTTGTATTTGAAATATAGGTATAGTCAGGTATAATCAGGCTGGATAATTATTCAACTGAGCGTCTTTGGTACTCATTTATAATTTTTTAGGGTATAATATTTTATATTTCTTGAAATTCCATCCAACTATAAATTAGTATTGTGGCGTGCAGGACATGTTATTGTGTTATTTTTGGATTACACTAATTTATACACATTTTAATTAGACGAATAATTTAAATTAATTCGTTTTGATCTCGTTCTACTATCCATTTATATGAAAAATAATCATTTCTAATAATAGATTAAGTGTGTCGACCCTTTTTTGATATTACGTGACAAATTTACGGGTGGTAAGCATTGCTAAAACTATTAATGGTCCAAAAATTAAAATTAAAATTTTGATTTCTACCAAAATGTGAATACGCGTCATAATAAATTTACAAACTTTCTCGTGTTGTTATGATAAGCCAACCATGAGACGTAAACTTTGCAGTAAAGTTTTATCGGTCCGAATGTAATGTTTATAATAAATCTGGTGAAATTCTACTATAAGGTGTGAGGACCGAAGATAATTGTTTTGGGATTATTCCCAAGTCCTCATTTGTGTGCAACAGTTCCACTGTCTCCACTATAGACCTTTGGCATCAACAATTGGGTCATGTGAACTACAAAGATCTTGAGAGATTAGTAAATAAGGACCTAGTTCATGGCTTACCATCGCTTGGGAAAAAAACTTCCTCGGTTTGTTGACTTTGCCAACAAGGAAAAAAATTCGAACTGCCTATCGAAAGTTGAATACCATTACCACAAATCGAGTTTTGGAGTGTATTCACACGAATATTATGGGTTATACTCGCTCAGAGAGTTTAGGTGGTAAGAGATATATTCTTGTGATGGTAAATGAATTTTCTCGATACTCTATCATTGGATTCCTTAGAGAAAAGTTTAATGCGGTTGAGTTCCATTCAACCAAGTGTCACATCCTACAAAACTTGCACGGAGTTGCTGTTAATCAGATACGTAGTGACACCGAAACTAAATTTAAAGAAGCTAAAGTGGATAGATATTGTGATGGAATGGGCATGAAACACCAGATTTTAATCGTTCGTACTCCTAAGAAAAATGGGATTATTGAGTGAAAGAACCGAGCAATTCAAGAAATAGCTAGATCCATGCTTCTTGGGAGAAATGTGCCTAGATATTTTTAGGTAGAGGCAGTGAGCACCGCATGCTATATGGTGAATAGGGTATATCTTCATATGCTCACACTTCACTTGCCTTATAAGTTGTGGATAGGGGAGAAGCCGAACCTATCATATTTATGTGTCTTTGGGAGTACTTGCTACATCTTACAAGATAGAGGAAACTTAAGAAAGTTTAACTCCCGAAACGAGGAGGGGATATTTATAGGATATTCATCGAAGAGTAGGGCTTATCAGGTTTTTAACCTTATAAGATTTAAGGTTATGGAGTCAATAAACACCACGATTAGAGATGATGAGCCATTTCTGTTTATTGCTCATAGACCTCAGTGTGAGAATGATGCACCTCGAGTGACGATCCCATCCTTTCGCATGCTATAATAGTGGCCCCATTCCTGATTTAGGGGAGACACCATCTTCGGTGGTTTAAATAGTCATAACCCTTCTGCTATAGTTAGTGATCCCATACTAGGTGTTAATACTAGAGATCAACTCAAAAATGTTATTAGCTACCAGTGCTACACCTCTTTAATTGAGCCGAGGAATGTGAAATAAGCACTCAAGGATGAGTATTGGATATTCTCCATGCAAGAAGATTTGCTTCAATTTTGTAGGAATGATGTCTGGGAGTTGGTCCCCCGACCTACTAAGACAAATGTGATAGGTACTAATTGTATTTACAAGAATAAGATGGATGAGAATGGTACCATAGTTTGCAATAAGGCTAGGTTAGTCACTATAGTCTACACATTGATCGAGGGTGTAGACTTTGATGAGGCATTCGCTCACATTGCTAGGCTTGAGTCTATCCTCTTACTACTCACCATAACATGTCATCTGCACTAAAATTTATATCAAATGGATGTCAAAAGTTCCTTTATGAATGGCATTCTACAAGAGGAGGTTTACGTGGAATAACTAAAATGGTTTGAAGACCCTAAGCACCTGAAACAAGTCTACTATCTTAAGAAAACATTGTATGGTTTGAACCAATTACCATGTTCTTGGTACGAGAGGCTCATTTCCTATATTTTAGTTCATGTATTTAAGAGAGGGGGAGTGGATAATACATTATTTGTTAGGAGAAATAGTGGTGATATTTTGGTTACCTGAATCTATATGGATGACATAGTCTTTGGACCCACGTGCTCCCTCCGTGATCACACCTTTGAGGAGGAGATAAAGAGTGAGTTTGAGATGAGTATGGTAGGTGAGATTACGTTCTTCATAGGTCTCCAGGTTCGTCATTATGAGGATGATATATTTATATCTCAAACCATATATGCAAGAGACCTTGTGAAGAACTTTGGTCTAGACTCAGCTAATCACTCACACACATCAATTAAGCTTAGCAAAGACACTTTAGGAAAGGAAGTCGAGTAGATCCTTTATCGGAGTATGATAGGTAGTCTCCTCTACTTGATCGCTAGCCATCCCTATATTGTCTTTAGTATTAGAGTCTATGCACGATCCCAGACATCTCCAAAAGAGTCACACTTACTCTCGCTTAAACGTATCATCAAATACGTGAGTGGGACTCTCACATACGAAATTTGTTATTCCTTTGATGTTGATGACCGATTGTCCACCTATTTGGATGTTGATTGGGTTTGGGATGTCGATGGTTGTAGGATCACTTCAGGTGTGTGTCTCTATCTTGGGAGTGCTCTTGTCTCTTGGTTGAGTAAGAAGAAAAAATCCATCTCTATGTCCAGGGTGGTAGTTGAGTATATTATCGACGGGAGTTGTTGCACGCAACTCTTATGGATGAAGCAAATATTGGAGGATTATGGAATTTCACAGGGCACGATGACTATTTCTTATGAGAATACGATTGATATCCATATTGACCATAATTCGGTCCAACATTCGTGCATAAAGAACATTAGGATACATGGGCACTTTATTGGAGACCTAGTTTAGGATAAGGTTATGTTCTTAAGCTTTGTGAGAAGAGATAGTCGGTTAGTCGATATATTCACAAAACCTTTAGATGCACTTCGATCTGAGGATCTTCAAAAATCTTTGGGTATTTGCACTGTTGATAGAGTTCAGATACTTTATCTATTATATAATGTTGTTCATGCTTATATCTCTCATTCATATTGCTAGATTGTATTATTATTGTATCAATATTTTTCATTTTGATATATTTTTGGAAAAATCCAAAAAGATTTTTATTTTCTGAAAAAATATTTGTAAAAAAAAGAGAAATATTTTCGTTTTTAAGATAACTTTGAAAAAAGACAAAATGTTTTGTATTTTTTTATACACCATATATGGATGAACATTTATAATGTAAAGATCTCCAAATCATTCCATATCCAAATGAATGTTTTATAGTGTTTTGAGACATGAAATCATTTCATATATGTGCTTAATAATGTTTGGAGTTATTCTGTTGTGATTTGATGATTACTAGTTTCATGTTTGACTCCTAGACACATTTAATGCACACGTGCACGAACTTATTTGATTATTGCACTTACTTTGTCACTTGTCAAACATAGTGTTGTCATCTCAATTTTACATAAAACGAACCAAATGAAAAATGAGATAAAAAGTTGTGAATGTAAGAACCATTGCCCAAATTTACATCAATTTTCCTGAAAATTTATTATATAATACGCAATGAAAATGGGCTACGAAGGATCAAAGATCTTTGCATTAAAAGCCACCATTTGCAATGAAAAGAGCCAAAAAGATTAACGACACATAAAAATAGAAGTGCTAGACCAAATTTTGATACATTGATGCTTCGCTACGTATGAGCATTAATTTCTTCAAAAAATTATTTACAACATTCTTAGTTATGTGAGATATTAAGGGAGTTAAGCTAAAGATCAATGGCTTTGCACAAACCATATAAATCTGGAAAAACATTAAATAGTTTTGGCATCATTAGTGTGATAATCAATTTTGTTCTTCATATGTTGATTAGGTTATGCCAATTTCAGATGAGTTCACCATTTTTTCACCTATGGTTGATTTTGAGATCATTCGTCAGTGACATCTCAATCTTTCGGGCACATATGATTATGATTGTCAATGTTTATTAACCTATGGAATTTGTTCACACCCCTACATTATGCTTTTATGATTCAAATATTTATACTTTTATTTGAAAAAAATAAAATTCTTGTACTTTTGTACTTTTTACCCATTATACTTTTATTTGAAAAAAATTGTAAAATCTTAAAGATAGTTGGTGATGCCTTTGAGATTATCATTCACATGCTCATTATTGCTATATCTTTGTGATGATATCTACTTCTTTTATGTGATGATCTCTATTTCATTTTCAGATTATAATCCTTTGTCTATTTCGAACAAAAAGGGGGTGAACAAATTAAGGGGGAGATTTGATGAGTTTGACTTATGGGGGAGTATTATGAGTTTTATTTAATATTGCAAACTTTATGCACCACGGTTTCTTTTCTTTGGTTTATGTGTGTAGGTACTTTTGAAAGAAGAGCATATTACACCGAATGAAGACAAATAGTTCAAGAGAAGAACAATGTGATACCCCGCCCAATAAAACACTGGGTGATCAGTCCTATATCAACTTAAGACAGGAATCTCATGTGGTTTATTCTCAGCATCACTGTCAAAAACCAAATTAATTAATAATAACCAATTAGGCTCAGTGTCAAAGTTTTAAACTTTCTAATCTTGTTAAACTTAAAGAATAATTAAAACCATCCTAAAGAAATATACACAATGAATGAATGAATTTAATAAAACAATAATCGATAACCCTTAGTACAATAATATTACAACCATATCTAATAGGCAAAAAATAAAATAAATGACAATTGTTGGGCATAGGCCCGAATATAACTCACAATACCTCATATCCAGATCACAAGGATATAGGCGTCTAAAAATATCCAAACTATCATCCACAGTTGTTGCAACATCATCTGAGTAGAAAGAATAGTCATCCAAGCGTCCCTATGTTAGGACGCCTAAAAAGGGTTTTGAAGAAAATAACAATATATAAAATAGGGTCAAAGCCCGAGATTTAAAAATACTTTAGCAAGTGCTTAAAATACCTTAACATATTAAATAGGATATTCTCCATATTTAAACTAGTGTCGCACTCACATGAGATACCCCTCACCTCTTGTCTAACAGTGTGCACATATCGCATGTATTATAACAACCCTAGTTATGCTACCCAGCCTAACTAGCATCTCCCAATCTTCTAAGTACCCATATACTAACTCATATCCCGCACTTATCCGTACAAAAATAGTATCCGATTGTAATATAACTTTGATCTCACAGTTATAATTACGTACATGAACAATAACTGAGGTATCCAAACCATGTACTAGAGACTAAACATCCCCTCACTTCCAACGTTGTGTCAAGTTTCATGCGTGGGACGTCTTGCAAAGGGAAATCCAAATAAGGAACCCCCTCGATACACTACTACTTAACATTTATGGTCATCCAGATCCGTTTGGCACTTAGTCCATAACATGTACCCTTAAATTCATGTCTCTTGTCATAAAAGTATACTCATATCGACAAAGGGATACGCTAAATCCTAACCAGTTTATTCATTTAATTATACCAAGAACAATAATCCAAAATCTCATAGGGTATAACATCTCTGAGCTCCCAACATTTGCTATTTTCAAGCGTGGGACGTCTCATAAGAGAAATCCAAACAAAGAACCCTCCCGATACACTACTACACAGTTTTGTCGGTTATTGAGATATGTTGGTCCATGACCTAGGTCTATTAATGCGCTTAAATCAATTATATATCTCCACAAACCTACTTAATATAGGTGATACCTAGCACTATAAATCGTATTCTTTATTTAGTCCAAATATATATATACAATATACCATACACATAAAGTATATCCATACTTATATATCACACACTATATAAGTATAATAACCATCCCTCAGAGCAATAACTCAATGAATGTAATCTCTACAGTTCTATCATCTTCCAGGGAATCACTCACATATCATCCTGGGTACCAACAGTTGAACTCTAACACTAACTTTGTATAAACCAAATCACAAATGGAGGGGAAGCGATCAAAGTTCCTCACCTGAAAGTGAGACCGAACCATACCCAAAACTTCTCACCCAGAATAAAATAATCACACTGTATAATATCAGGACGATTATCACCTAGGGACTACACTCACCCTACTCCTCAAGCCAGGGTATTTACCCACATCGCTGAACTTCCCATGATAGCACTAAAGGGGTAAGCTTTACATAAATATACCTTTCACACACACACACACACACACACACACACACACACACACACACAGAGATGTATATATATATATATATTGCCTCTATACCCGTATCTATATATCATCAAATCTGGCTATCCATGCCTATCTCACTTGGCATTAGCCTAAAATCCAAATATACCAGTTCATATTAATTTATAAGTATACACACAACTTATATTAATTCCATAACTTATGACAGAATCTCACCTTTATTTTTTCTGAATATTAGCTTGTCACGTTTTACTAATATTCTAATTTCATCTGATTAGCACTTTCGAATTAACTCTCATATATTCGACATATATATATATATATATACATATATATATATATATACATATATATATATATATACATATATATATATATATACATATATATACATATATATCTATATATATGTATATATATATATATATATGTATATATATGTATATCTATATATATATGTATATATATATATATATATATATATATATATATATATATATATATATATATATATATATATATATATATATATATAAACTCATCAAAATAATTAACTGAGTGTCGTTCGTCTCCAAACACTCCTCAAATTTATAGCCCCGGATTTATTCCCAACTAACCCAGGGTTAATATAATGTTCCTTAATATTTCTCAAAGTTCTTTACTCATCAACGGACATTCCCAAAATAATCCAGATTTGAATTCCCATCAAAGATTTTGATCTTAAATACCCTCCTGTAATATATTTATAAGTATTTGAAACAAATCAAAAAAATATGTGGTGGGTGCCCAATCGATGGTATAAAAAAGATCTACAAATTTCCGTAATAAATTACTTCTTTTGGCAAGTAACAAAAAACCCAAACCAATATGGCCAAAAGAAAAAAAAGAACCGATCTGACCTAAGAAAAGAATCAGTCTGGCGTACAGATATGCGAAATTCCTTCTTTTTTAAATCTCCAACAAATACACATCCAACCCAATTTCAATGGTTTCTACCTTCACCCACCAATAATATAACATACATCCACTTAGTTATAAACACCACAACAATTAATTTGGTATTTATACCCTTTTTCATAATTAATCTCCAACTTTAATTTCACCCATTTCCATCAAATTTACACCATTAATTTTGGATTCAAGCTTAGATTTCACATGGAGTTAATATCACAATAATTTTTATGGAATCAATTCATAAAAACCCATTTTTGATCTAAGAATCCCAAATCCAAAATCATATAGTTTTCTCACCAACTATAATATGCAAAATAAACACACTTAATCAATTAAAGCAAGTTAAACACTTGCCTGGTTGGATAAGTCCGACGACCTCGTGTCGGGAATCCACCGGAGTTGGCCCGAGCCTCCTTTTCTTCCTTCTTCCTTTCTTTTCTTTCTTTATTTCCTTTCTCTCTTTTTTTCGTTTGTTTTTAAGAGAGAAATAAGGGTTCTCCTCCTATTAAACCCAAAATTGACTCGTATACACAATTGTGAGTCTCTATACGTCCAAAAAGTCCCCGGAATCCAAACACTACCTTCAGGTACTCCATTTTGACTATTTCGTCCATTCTGGAAACAACTGTTCACTCGAAGTGTCCATCTGAGCCACTAAAAAAAATTCACTTCTTAAACCCAACACATTTCCACACCTGTTTTCCTAATCAAATATTATTCCCTATCATTTTACCCAACTTTGACCTAATATAAAATAATTCAACTTCATTTACTCATTCTCGTAAGTAAACATAACACACATCAATATTAATCCATAACTCGATAATTAATATTCCATCCACATTTCAAATTTTCATTCACTTGAAATTTTTAATTTATTAATTTACACCACTTATGTAAGTTAAATATCCATAAAAGTACAGGATATTACAAACAAGTGGAGATTGAAGGCAATGTTTCCTTATGCCATTCCATTTCTAGGGTGTGGTAGGGTATTAGGATATTTTTTGTCTTAGAGGGTTTTTTTGATGTAGTTTGAATTTTTGTTTTATTTTGTACCGAAATAGCCAAAGGGGAAGATTTGTAAGAGCAAATAGTCTGATGTTGCTCATAGCTTAGGCTTATTTTTTGTATTTGACATATCCCATTACAATTAGACACATGCCACATGATATACCGAATTTCCAACATCTCCAAGTTCAAGACTTATCTACTTTATGAAGGTATATAATATTTTAGGAGTTTTAATTGATTTATAGTTATATTTGGCAGATGAATTTTATAAAAACTGAGGTTGGATTTTTAAATGTTTTTAAAATAAACATTTTTTTAAACCTTGTTCAAATGATATTAGCTTCTCATTCGAACGACTTTGCCTTGCTGTTAGAAGGCTTGTTTGATCTCTATATTAAACGGACATCCAACGAGGGCCTTTTACTAGAATTAGTTTAAAGCTCGTTAGAAGATTGTTCAAATGAGATTGGTATTCTCGTTCGAACAAACTGGGTTTTCATTATGATGAGATGTTATTCTTGTTCGAACGACATCAGTTTTCACTCGAACGAAATATTTTGCCTCGAATTTTGTGCCGCCCTATAAATACCTATTTCGAAAAGATTTTTCTGGATGCTTTTACAAAAACGTAACCTTCTTATCTGCTGCAAATTTTTTCACCTTTTTTGTTTTCCAAACACCTTTTAATCATCCATCCCAATATAACAGTGAATCCTTTTGAAACCTTAAAGTTTCATAGTTGATATAACTTTGTGGAGTTCATTCTTTGCCGTTGAACTTGTGATATGAGGAATCACTGGTAATGTAAGAAAGGCTAATTTATGGATACCAATGGTGGATCTGAGTAGTATTCTTTAAGAGTTTTGTAAGTTATTTTCATGTAAAACTTTCTAAAGTGCTGAAAAAGGTTTTTTCCATTTGATTGCATATTTTATATATCTATTTTATCACCTAGATGCATCTCTTACGATAAAAAGATAAAATTTGATTTGTGTTTGAGGCAATTAATTAAACAAGTTATTCCATTAAGATCGCGCACACTATTACTGAGATTCAAACGAGGCAATAGTTTATATAGTAGTCGGTGGAAGCAAGTTACAACTGGATGAATTGGACATTCAGGATGAGTTTAGTTTAGGCGATTAAAATCTAACCATTTATATAAAAGTGTTTAGTATAAGCCGAACCGATCAACCAAGTTAATGGGTAAAAACCCTAGTCTTCGATCTAAGTTTAAAATCCTAATCAATTCTAGACTTTGATGAAATTTATCCAACGATTGAGATAAGATCATTCTCCGAACACCACCCTAAAAAAATATGTTTAAAGAAGTAATTTAAATGAGTTATAAATGTTTAAAAATTTAAGTAAAGTACTATAAAATCATTTTAAATTATGTAATTATTTCACACACTTTTATACTAGAAATCACTTTTCTCACAAATTTAACATTAAATGATAGGGGTTTAAAAAATGATTAATTCCTAAATTAATTCAATTAAATCCAATTAAATTAATTTTAATTCCAAAAAAATGTTTTAATGATTTTGAATTATTTTAATGCATGCAAGTGTGCGCAGTTCAGTGCCTTTTCCATTATACTCTGTTGACTTCATTAAATACAAGAGTCTTGTTGGGAAAAGTAGTCCCCCGAAAGTCTTCAATCTTGAAATGGAATGGGAGGTATCTCTTCTAAAAATTTGTTTTGATATAATATCCAAACTAGTTGAACACTAGATAGTCTAGACTCTACAAATCCTAATGAGTTTTTTATCTAGAGTGTTTCAATCTCCCCCTTTGGATATTTATGACAAAACTCCATCGAGTACATACATATTCTGTGGAATACTTTTGAACTCTTTGGATCAAAATAAAACCTTGTCCTCTAAAAAACTAATCTACCCCACCTAGAACTAAAAATAAGAAGAAGTGTGAAAAATACAACTCAAATAACATCATTTGATCCTAGACTCAAGGAAACCATAAAACCTGATCAAATCTTCACAAATTTACACTAACAAACATACACTTTCATTAAGTGAGTACTGTCAAGGTAAGTACAAATATTAAGATATTCAAGATATATATGTACTCTTCTCCCCCATTTTAACTCAAATAGACAAGGGTGTAAAGTAATGAACATTCAAAACCAGTCTAAACAGTTGTTTATCCTATATTAACAAGTTATGAGAGGTGCCTTTTATTGTTCACAAAATAGACATACCCCATAACCTCATATAACAATTTATTAACATAATAAAGACATATATAAAGATTCATGCATAATAGATTAATAAAAAGTCAACAAGTTTCTTTTCAATGCTTACATACTCAATTAAAACTTCTTTGGATTATAGTAAGTCTTCAATAAAATGATGACATATTTTTATGTGTTTAGTTCGAGATTGCTGAATAAGATTATTAGTGATGTTTATAGCGCTCTCGTTATCACATAATAAAGTCTCCCGAGTTTCTTTAATGCCATAATCACTTATCATCTGTTTGATCCTCATTAATTGGGTAAAACAGCTTCTTGGTACCATATATTTTTCCTTAACAATAGACAAGGAAAATTCTAATTTTTGCATCCCCAACCAACCAAGTTATTTGCAACATGGTTACAAGATCCCATGGTACTTTTACTATCATCAGATCAGCTTGCCCAGTCGGGATTGTTGCACACTAAAATTCTACTAATTGTGTCTTCAGTGTACTACAATCCTAACTCTGAAGCCCCTTTAATATATTTTATAATTCTCTTAATGCTATTAAGGTTACTCTCTTTAGGAGCAGACTCATAACGGGTACACACACACACACACACACACACACACCAAAAACATGATATCAGGTCAATAAGTAATTAGATATAATAAAATACATATTATTCTTTTGTGTAATGTAGGATCTATGATTTTACCACCTTCGTCTTTAGTTAATTTTGTGGTTGTGCTCATTGGTGTACATGCTATTTTGGCATCATTTCAATCAAACTATTTCAGTAAGTCTTTGGAATATTTTGTTTGACATATAAATAGGCCATCATCAAACTGTTTCTCTTGAAGTTTGAGGAAATATTACAACTCCCCTATAAGCGAGATATGGAACTCCCCACTCATAAAATCTGAAAATGTTTTGACTTCTTGAGGGGAAGTTGAAATAAAAATGATATCATTTATGTATACTTGTACAATCAAAACATCATTTTTATATTACGAACAAATAATTTTTGGTCACTGCCACTGCGATCGAACCCTTTATTGAATAAAAAGGCCTAAAGATGGTCCTACCAGGCCCTTAAGGCTTGCTTTAACCCATATAAAATATTTTTAAGTCTAAAGACATGTTCATGGTATTTTGGGTCAACAAATCCTTTTGTCTATTCAACATACACTTCCTTAGATAAAATACCATTTAAAAATGCGGACTTAATGTAATACCCCATATTTTTATGCTTTCTAAATTTGGGGGATTTATTAAATTTGATGTGAGTTGTTAATTTAATATAAATCCGGAAAGTAATTATTTTATTACTAACACGACGAGAGTTAGTAATTATTAGAAACTTGTTGAATATTACTAATGAGCAAAGTAATATATAATATTGGTTCTATTAAATGTCACGAGTGAATAAAATGACAATTTTGGAAATTTAAGTCGGGATGCCCCTGTGTCGTGTCAGGACTAAATTTTGATTAATAAAAGTGAATAAATTATAAGTCACCCATATGGTCATTTCGAGTGCGCCAAAGTGTTCAAAAGGGTCGAGATAGTCAAAATATTGTACCCGGGGGTTTAGTTTGGGTCTCGGGACGTTTTTAAGCTTAATTAACACCCCGGGAGGGCGTTCTAGGCATTTTGTATTTTTGGGCTTGGAAACCAACGAATTTTCTAGGTTATATCATATGCTTAGGGTTGTATTCTAGGGTTAACACAACCAAAAACAAAAGACGGCTATTGGAGAAGGAAAGGAAAAGCTTACCAAGGAGTTCTAGGCCAAAAACTCCCCCATTTGCACCGTCGTCACCGCCAAACGTTAGATCGCGCAACGAGGATCACCACCACACTGATTTCATCCACAAATCAGAAACAAAAATTCCCAGGCAAGTATCTATCTTTCTCTATTTCAGTTAATGCTCCAATCATATTAGCCTAGGATTGATTAGGAGTAGTTTTTGTGAAAGAAGAACCCATTTTGGAGAATTAAATTCGCATGTTGTATGAGTATTAGATGTATTCTGGAGACTCAATTCATATGTAGAGATTGAACCACGAAATTACAGTAAATAAAGAGTATGAAATCTCGTAAAAAAATGGGAAAGAACTAGACAAAAGAAATATTAGGGTTCTTTATATTTTTATGGATTGTATCCGTTTTAATTCGTTTTTCATGATGAAAATCCGCATGCTTGACGTAGGAAATCATTTATTTGAGGTTATAATTCTTGTAGTATAAACTATTTGGAGTTTGGTAATCAAAGATATCGTTTGGATGACTTTGGAAGAGGAAACCCGTAATCTGAAAAATCTCCAGGTCTGCCATACCTACTTGAACGATCGATCGACCCTAGAGCATCGATCGATCGATGCTTCGATCGATCGAACACCTGCCATAGATAGATCGACCCCTCCTCCATAACTCATATTCCCCTTTTTATAGGTTGTTCCAACTTAAATGCTTAGACATTCTTGGATATTAATGTTAGAGCATTTTGGGATAAAAAGGAGACCAGTAGGACTTATTAAAAATATAGAACCTCTAATGTAAGGCGAGATTTACCTTTCACGGGGATGTTTTACATATAAGGGACAATGGGAATATGTGTTAAAGGGTGAGACTCGTAAGGAAGTTACGTTGTAAAATAAATGAGTACCTATTGAAATTACACTTAGGAGGATAGGAATCCGCGAGTGTCACTTAATAAGTTGGGATAATCCCACAAATTTGAATAAGAGACAAACCGTTATACGTGCTAACTAATTATCGAGTAATAATGATAAATATCATAATTATGGGTCGTGAGAGTGTACCTAAATTTGATATAGTAATAGTAGTATATATTTATGACTCTGTTTATGCATATACTATATACGTGAAAAAATCATGCCCATGCTACTTGTTATCCCTGAGGTTACCGTGCTGGGATAGTCTTATCTCGATGGGACCTTTATGGGGGATATTGACTCGTACCCTAAAACATAGGAATCCTTGGTACAGGCTATCGGATCGATAGTCAGACGGTCCTAAGAGATGTGAGGGTATGTGCTATCCTCTAAGTGACTTGGAACTATGCTTCGCCTCATTTTGTATGTGTTTTGTGTTAATACAGTTCGAGAGTGATTCCGAACTAGTATTTCCCTTAGTACGAGTGATACGGGGACTGGATAGCAGAGTATGCCCGCACCATTGATTTTAGGTGGGGTGATGTTAGAATATATATATTATATGAGTATTTAATATATATATTTAAATCTGGAATTTGGGAACTACCTGCTGTGATTATGGTATGTAAGAAAAGAAGAATTATTTCAACTTGGGAATAAGTGTTTGAAAAGTATGATATATTTCTGAGGAACTTTATTATCGAATAAGGCTTATGTGGGAATTGTACTGTTAAATAAGATTAACCTCCTTAACATTGGAAATCGTCGGCTTGAAATCTTACGAGTAACTTAAGATAAAATAAGTTAAACTGTTGGGAGTACTAGTGCGATAGATGTGCACATTAGAAGAGAGGTGATAATTTCTCAAGGGAGTGTCGCACTAATATGTTGGTTGCATTAACCGGTAGTACTTTAAATACTTGCTAAACTAATTTTAAACTGTTTTTACAATCGGGCGCTGACCCGTTTCCTATTTTCTCTTCTCTCTTGTATATATATGTATATATTACAGGTGCCCAGCCACATGAGAGTCTTGCATAGGATCCTCCGTAGGGAATGCGCTGCAGCTTAGGTGGGAGTTGCATGCCTCTTGCTTAGACGACCTCATTGTTGATTCCACTTCTAGTTCTACTTTATCTAGTTGGGCATGTGTCGCCCTTTTCATTATTCAATTGGTTTTTGTGATGGATTGTAATTCATTTACTTTCAGTAGTTTTACTTTGGGATTTATTACTGTCAGAATGTTTTTCTTTGGTAGTTTGAAGTTGGGATTTACGATTGATAGTTAAAATTCTTGAATGATCATTTATATCCTTGTTATTATTGTGTGACTCTTAAACTGTTAATTATCAAAGGTTTTAAATCTTGGTTTTAAATTAAATTTGGAAATTGAAGTCTAAAAATGGTTTTGTCACTTAGCTTAATTATTTAAGCTGTTTAATTAGAAAAGTTATTTTTGCGACAGTGATGCTGAGAATGAACCAACCGTTCACCTTGGTTATAATTTAATAAAGGACTGATCACCTGTATTTATTTAGGCGGGGTGTCACAGGTGGTATCAGAGCATCAGGTTCTAGTGTCCTTTAGGATCTGTACGACTTATTTCTCTTTCAGCTTAGCGTTCTTGCTATAGAGCCCTATTTTAGGATTGTCGTATTCTTGCTTTTATGATTACGTCTTCATCTATTTTAGATTTGATAATAACTGTAGACTAATAAATTCTTCACGTTTCAGATGCCTCCGAGACGTGCCCCAAACGATTGGCGTGCCCAAGCCGAGCAACTAGTAGCTCCGACACAGGGAATGATGAACGCAAATGAGGTAGTCGCCATCGTTTCTCAGGCGGTAAATGCCGTGCTAGAGGTAGTACAACAGGATCCACCCCAAGCTTAGGTAGTGGCGCCAGTACCTGCACATCTTCCATCTGCATGGGAGCGGGTTAGGGATTCCTTTCAGAAGGCACATCCCCCTGAGTTCTCAGGTAGTTAAGATATCATCACTGTCAGCCAGTGGAAGAAAGATATTCAGAGGAATCTGCGTATGTATGAGTGCACAGACGTGAAAAAACAGTTGTTAGCTTCCTTTAAGCTAGTGGAGGCCGCTTTGCAGTGGTGGGAGTCCACCACCACCTTGGAGGAGAGGGATGTTATCCCGATTCAGTCATTCTGGGAGCGGTTTGACCGCAAATATTTTCCATCCGCCGTGCAAACTGAGATGAGGCAGAAGTTACTGAACTTGAAGTAGGAAAATTCTACTGTTGCTGAGTATGAAGAGGAGTTCACAAGACTTCTCACTATAGTACAAGATGAGGCACCCACTGGGGGTAAGAAGATACTATTGTTTTTGGACGGGTTAGCTTGGAGGATCTGTCAGCACCTTATAGGATATCTGTCTCTCAGTGCCTACACAGACGTACTCAATGCTGATTTACTACACTATCAGGATCACCTCTTCCATCTACATGAAAGAAAGTGAGCAGGAGAGTCCAGCCAATAGGGTAGGACAAGGGGTAGTGGTGATAGTGGAGCACCAACATCTCAAGGGAAGACTCATCACCATGAGCAGAGTTCCCATCAGGGGGACCCTGCCAAGCAATTCTGATCAGGTGACTCTAGGCAGGGATTTGGGGGATTCAGGCAGGGTCAACAGGACCAACCTAATCAGCAGGGCCAACATCGACAGCCGCAGGGGCAGCTGCAGGGCCATCAGGGCCAACAGCGATTTCAGCAGGGCCGTAATCAGTAAGGACAGAGGGGAGGAAATTTTAAGGGCTGATGCTTCGAGTGTGGTAAAAATGTCCACAAGATCCAGGATTGTCTAAAGGGTGATAGGGTCCCACAGTAGCAGGGTGCCCGTAATGAACCAAAGAGGCCACTTTTTCCAGCCGCCCTCCCAGCACCAGCTCAGGTACAAGCCCTACTATCCATTTCAGCCGCTCCAGTGCAGCAGGGGCAGTTACAGTACGGACGTGTCTATAACGTCCACCAGGCAGCAGCTCCACAGGCGCCGCCCGCGATTGAGGGTATGTTTCCTATCCATGGTTCTATGGGTCAGGTTTTATTTGATACTGGAGAAACACACTGTTTTATGGCTACCCATTTTGCGAAGGCCTTAGGGTTATTATCCACAACAGAGAGCACTGTAACGTGTGTAGACTCACCACTGGGAAATAGATCGCTAATTTTCTTTATATGCCGGGGTGTAAGAGTAGAGATTGGTAGATTGGTATTACTAGCAGACATGTTAGTCTTGGATATGCATGAGCACAGCGTTATTATTGGTATGGATTGGCTCCCAGTTTACAGAGCCATAATAGATTGTTTCGGTGGGAGTATTGTCTTTGTCATTCTGGGGCAAGAGATGTTTGTAGTGGCGATGCCTCGCCCAGAGGGAGGCTCGATCGCTCATTTATATTACATAGAGGAGGATACCTCTAAGCAGGTCGTGATTCCCTTAGACTCGATCCCAGTTGTTCGTGAGTATTCTGATGTATTTCAGGAGATACCAGGCCTACCCCCAGTCGAGAGATAGATTTTGTCATAGATTTATTACCGGATACTCGACCGATAGCACGTGCTCCATACCTTATGGCTTTGGCAGAAATAAGAGAGTTACGGGATCAGATAGAGCAGCTGTTAGGTCAGGGCTTCATTCGTAGAAGTACCTCACCTTCGGGCGCTCCAGTGTTGTTTGTGAAAAAGAGAGATGGCTCGCTGAGGCTATGTGTGGACTACCGGGAACTGAACAAGGTCACGATACATAACAAGTATCCGTTTCTTCGAATCAATGATCTGTTCGACCAGCTGAGGGGAGAAACTTTCTTTTCAAAGATACATCTGAGGTCAGGGTACCATCAGCTATGTATTAGGGAGCAGGATGTTTCAAAGACTACTTTCTTGACGAGATATGGGTCCTATGAGTTCAGAGTGATGCCATTTGGACTCACAAATGCTCCAACCGTATTCATGGACTTGATGAATCGAGTGTTCAGAGAGTTATTGGATCAGTTTGTCATCGTCTTCATAGATAACATCTTGATATATTCACACATTGAGGAAGAGCATGCCAAGCCCTTGAGGCAGGTTCTTCAGACTCTACGAGAACATCAACTATATGCTAAGTACGAGAAGTGCGGGTTCTAGTTATGGGAAGTGAAGTTCTTGGGACATGTTGTTTTTGAAAAAGGGATAGCAGTTGACCCGAGTAAAGTGTCAGCGGTGAGGGAGTGGGGACAGCCCACGACACCGATGAAAGTGCGTAGTTTCTTGGGATTAGCCGGATACTATAGGAGATTCATTCAGGGGTTCTCCAAAATAGCGGGTCCATTGACGAACCTGACTCGCAAGGGGGTACCATACGTTTGGGACGATGTTTGTCAATTAGCTTTCGACGAGCTGAAAGACAAGCTTACTTCAGCACAGGCCCTTACTTTACCCAAGCCGGGCATGGAGTATCTGGTTTACACCGACGCCTCCTTATGGGGACTCGCGGGAGTACTTCAGCTGTAGGAGAAGGCTATAGCTTTTGCCTCCCGTAAGCTTAAGCCGCACAAGAAGAATTACCCAACACACAACCTAGAGTTAGCAGCGGTCATTTTTGCATTGAGGATATGGAGACACTATTTATTGGAGGAGAAATTTTACTTGTTCATAGACCACAAGTCACTGCAGTACCTATTCACTCAGCAAGAGCTGAATATGCATCATCGCAGGTGTCTAGAGTTTGTGAAGGACTATCAGTTTGACATACAGTACCATCCGGGGAAGGCCAACGTAGTTGCCGATGCATTGAGCCGTAGGCCGGTAGACGATGTAGAGAACTTTTGGAAAGCAAAGTGGAAAGAGTTGGGTCACCAGGACGCAGTAACCCGTTCCTTCATATCGGTCATGACAATGACACCCAAGATTGTTACGAGGGTAATACAGGCGTAGACTACAGACTCATTTTTCCAGGAGCAGATTGTAAGACTTTTAGTTGAGGGTGCTGAGTCCTATTCTGTTAGTTTTGATAGGGGTTTGAGGTTTAATGGGAGATTGGTTGTCCCAAAAGGAGTACACTTACGTCATGCAGTGATGACCCAGTCTCATGAGTCACGATTTATGGTGCATCCTGGGGGAGATAAGATGTACCAAGATATGAGGCAGCAATACTGGTGGACTGGGATGAAAAAGGATATTGCTAAGTTCGTGTCCAAGTGTTCTACCTGCCAGCTGGTAAAGGTGGACCACCAGAAACCGTTGGGGTTGCTTCAGCCATTGGAAATACCCACGTGGAAGTGGGAGAGTATTTATATGGATTTTATTACTGGGTTGCCTATATCACAGCGGGGCCACGACTCCAGCTGGGTGATTGTGGACCGTTTGAACATGGTGGCTCATTTTCTGCCAGTACGGACAGACTATAACACGGGCTAGTATGCTCAGTTGTTCATTGTTGAGATTGTTCGATTACATGGGGTTCCCCTGAATATTATGTCAGATAGATACAAGATTTTTGTGTCGCATTTCTGGGAGAGCTTTCAGGAGGCCATGGGTACGGAGTTGAGGTTGAGTTCAGCTTATCACCCACAGACAGATGGACAAACAAAGCGTACTAATCAGATGTTGGAGGATATGCTACGTATGTGTGTCCTTGATTTTGGAGGAGGTTGGGAGCCACATCTTCCACTCGTAGAGTTCGCTTATAATAACTCTTATCAGCTCATGATTGGCATGTCTCAATTCGAGGCTTTGTATGGAAGGCCTTGTCGTTCCCTAACTTGTTGGCTAGAGGTGGGGGATAACAAGTTGCTCGGACCAGAGGTGATTTAGGAAACCTCCACTAGGATTGAGATTATCAGGAGTCGCATTCGGGTGGCCCAGGACAGGAAGAAAAGCTACGCCGATGCAAAACGGTTCTTCCGAGAGTTTAATGTGGGGGACCAAGTATTACCACGTGTATCTCCTATGAAAGGAGTGATGAGATTCGGGAAGAAAGGGAAATTGGCCACGAGGTACGTGGGACCATTTCCCATTATCGAGAGGATTGGGCCGGTAGCATACAGATTGGGATTTCCAGAGCATTTACATCGCATTCACGATGTATTCCACATCTCGTCGTTGAGACGATACCTTCGGGATGACATGGCCCATACCCATATCGCAATTGAGGAGATTGACGTACAGCCAGACAACTCTTATGAGGAGAGGCCAGTGGTTATCTTAGACCATAGCAAAATAAGATTGAGGTCAAAGGTAGTCCCACTTGTCTGGGTCCAGTGGGAGAATCATAATGTGGAGGAATCCACTCAGGAGCGTGAGGTGGACATGCGTGAGAAGTACCCAGAGTTATTCTTACAAGGTACACCTTATTTTTCAAATTTCGGGACGAAATTCCATTATTAGGGGGGAAGTATGTAATACCCCGTATTTTTATGCTTTCTAAATTTGGGGGATTTATTAAATTTGATGTGATTTGTTAATTTAATATAAATTCGTAAATTAATTATTTTATTACCAACGCGACGAGAGTTAGTAATTATTGGACACTTGTTGAATATTACTAATGAGAAAAGTAATATATAATATTGATTCTATTAAATGTCACGAGTGAATAAAATGACAATTTTGGAAATTTAAGTCGAGACGCGCCCGTGTCGTGTCAGGACTAAATTTTGATTAATAAAAGTCAATAAATTATAAGTCACCCATATGGTCATTTCGAGTGCGCCAAAGTGTCCATAAGGGTCGATATAGTCAAAATAATGTACTCGGGGGTTTAGTTTGGGTCTCGAGGCGTTTTTAGGCTTAATTAACACCCCGGGAGGGCATTTTAGGCATTTTGTATTTGGGGCTTGGAAACCTACGAATTTTCTAGGTTATATCAGATGCTTAGGGTTGTCTTCTAGGGTTAACACAACCAAAAAGAAAAGACGACCATTGGAGAAGGAAAGGAAAACCTTACCAAGGAGTTTTGGACCAAAAACTCCTCCGTTTTCACCGTCGTCACCGCCAAACGTTAGATCGCGCAACGAGGATCACCACCACACTGATTTCATCCACAAATCAGAAATAAAAATTCCCAGGAAAGTATCTATCTTGCTCTATTTCAGTTAATGCTCCAATCATATTAGCCTAGTATTGATTAGGACTAGTTTTTGTGAAAGAAGAACCCATTTTGGAGAATTAAATTCGCATGTTGTATGAGTATTAGATGTATTCTGGAAAATCAATTCATATGTAGAGATTGAACCACCAAATTATAGTAAATAAAGATTATGAAATCCGGTAAAATAAAGGAAAAGGACTAGACAAAAGAAATATTAGGGCTCTTGATATTTTTATGGATTGTATCCCTTTTAATTCATTTTTTATGATGAAAATTTCTAATGCTTGACGTAGGAAATCATTTATTTGAGGTTATAATACTTGTAGTATAAACTATTTCTAGTTTGGAAATCAAAGATATCATTTTGGATGACTTTGGAAGAGGAAACTCGTAATCTGGAAAATCTGCAGGTCTGTCATACCTGCTTGATCGATCGATCGACCCCAGAGCATCGATCGATCGATGGTTCGATCGATCGAACACCTGCCATGGATCGATCGACCCCTCCTGCATAACTCATATTCCCCTTTTTATAGGTTGTTCCAACATAAATGACTAGACATTCTTCGATAATAATGTTATAGCATTTTGGGATATAAAGGAGACCAGTAGGACTTATTAAAAATATGGAACCTTTAATGTAAGGCGAGATTTACCTTTCACGGGGATCTTTTACATATAAGGGACAACGGGAATATGTGTTAAAGAGTGAGACTCGTAAGGAAGTTACGTTGTAAAATAAATGAGTACCTACTGAAATTACACTTAGGAGGATAGGAATCCGCGACTGTCACTTAATAAGTTGGGATAATCCCACAAATTTGAATAAGAGACAAACCGTTATACGTGCTAACTAATCAACGAGTAATAAGGATAAATATCATAATTATGGGTCGTGAGAGTGTACCTAAATTTGATATAGTAATAGTAGTATATATATATGACTGTGTTTATGCATATACTATATACATATAAAAATCATGCCCACGCTACTTGCTATCCCCGAGGTTACCGCGCTGGGACAATCTTATCTCGATGTGACCTTTATGGGGGATATTGACCCGTACCCTAGAAGATTGGAATCCTTGGTACAGACAATCGGATCGATAGTCAGATGGTCCTAAGAGACGTGAGGGTATGTGCTATCATCTTAGTGACTTGGAACTATGCTTCGCCTCATTTTGTATGTGTTTTGTGTTAATACAGTTCGAGAGTGATTCCAAACTAGTATTTCCCTTAGTACGAGTGATACGGGGACTGAATAGCAGAGTATGCTCGCACCATAGATTATAGGTGGGGTGCTGTTAGAATATATATATATATATATATATATATATATATATATATATATATATATATATATATATATATATGATTATTTAATATATATATATTTAAATCTGGAATTTAGGAACTACCTGCTGTGATTATGGTATGTAAGAAAAGAATAATTATTTAAACTTGGGAATAAGTGTTTGAAAAATATGATATATTTCTGAGGAACTTTATTATCGAATAAGGATTATGTGAGACTTGTACTGTTAAATAAGATTAACCTCCTTTACATTGGAAATCGTCGGCTTGAAATCTTACGAGTAACTTAAAATAAAATAAGTTAAACTGTTGGGAGTATTAGTGCGATAGGTGTGCACATTAGAAGAGAGGTGAGAATTTCTCAAGGGAGTGTCGCATTAATCTGTTGGTTGCATTAGCCGGTAGCACTTTAAATACTTGCTAAACTAATTTTAAACTATTTTTACAATCGGGCTCTGACCCGTTTCCTATTTTCTCTTCTCTCTTATATATATATATGTATATATTATAGGTGCCTAGCCACAGGGGCGTCTTGCATAGGATCCTCCGTAGGGAACGCGCTGCAGCTTTAGTGGGAGTTGCAGGCCTCTTGCTTAGACGACCTCATTGTTGATTCCACTTCTAGTTCTACTTTATCTAGTTGGGAATGTGTCGCCCTTTTCATTATTCAGTTGGTTTTTGTGATGGATTGTAATTCATTTACTTTCAGTAGTTTTACTTTGGGATTTATTACTGTCAGAATGTTTTTCTTTGGTGGTTTGAAGTTGGGATTTACTATTGATAGTTAAAATTCTTGAATGATCATTTATATCCTTGTTATTATTGTGTGACTCTTAAACTGTTAATTATCAAAGGTTTTAAATCTTGGTTTTAAATTAAATTTGGAAATTGAAGTCTAAAAATGGTTTTGTCACTTAGCTTAATTATTTAGGGTGTTTAATTGGAAAAGTTATTTTTGCGTCAGTGATGCTGAGAATGAACCAACCGTTCACCTTGGTTATAATTTAATAAAGGACTGATCACCCGGTATTTAATTAGGAGGGGTGTCACACTTAACATCCATTGGAAAAAGTTTAAATTATAAAAGACAGGAAATAGCGAAAGAGAAAACCAAAAAACTCCATTTATGTAACTGGGACATATATCTTATCTACATTTATTCCTCCTATTTGGTTGTATCCCTGAGTAACTATCCTATCTTTATTTATAATTATCATTCCTATTTCATATGTTTTATTTTTTAAAATCCATTTTGTGCCGATTACTTTAGTATTAGATGGCCTTGGAATGAAATACTAAACATCGTGCATTTTAAATTGAGCTCTTCTTGTATAACATCTATTCAAAAGGAATCTTACCTAGATTTATTTACATTTTTAGGTTCCCCAAGGGAAACAAAACAAGCGAAATTTGCGAGATTATGAAGTTGTGATCTCATTCTAAGTGGCTCTAACACTTCACCAACAATATTAGTGGTAGGATGATCTTTAGGAATCCAATTAGGCAAGACAAGGTCTTCAACCGATAAAGTGTCAATTTCAATTGGTGAGTCTATATTTTCAAAAAAAATTGACTCGTCATTAAAAATTGGTATTTTACTAACAGAAGTAACTGAATTGTCATCTCCAATTATATTAATTTACTCCATGATAGACTTTGTTCTTAAATTGTAAAACCTGTAGGCATGATTGTTTTGAGAATAACCTAGGAAAATGCCTTTATCACCTCGAGATTCAAATTTTGAAAGATTTTCTTTATCACAAAAAATATAACAAATGCTCCCAAAGTTCTAAAGTATTTAACATTAGGCTTCTTATCATACCCAAGTTCATATGGAGTATTTTTGATATTTTTACGGAGGTATATTCTATTTATTCTATGGCAATCCATTTGAATTTTTTCAACCCAAAATTATTTTAAAAGATTTTTATCATGAATTAATACCCTGGCCATTTCTTGAAGCATCCTATTTTTACGTTCCACTATTCTATTCTGGGGGGGGGGGGGGGGGGGTTTCTTAGGAGCACTAAGCTCATGTAAATATCCATTTCTAGAGAAATATTCAACAATGTCAGTGTCTTTAAATTCTCCTCCTCTCACTTTTTATATGTAATACTTGGGTATCCTTTGCATTTTCAATTTTAAAAGATTTTGAGGACCTCTTTACAAGTATCAATTTTTTTTTCATGAATTCTACCCATGTAAAGCTTGAGAAGTCTTCCACAATGACTAATATGTAGCTATTACCACAAAGGCTAATAGTACGGGAATAACCCATTAAGTCCATATGGATGAGGTCGAGGGGTTTTAAAGTTAAAACATCATGTACTTTCTTATGAGGCGCTTTAGTTATTTTTCCCACTTGACAAGGTCCACAAAAAACATTAGGACACTTTTTAATTTTAGGCAAACCCTTGATAATCTCTTGGCTGCTCAATTTGCTCAAGTTTTCAAAATTAGTGTGGACTAGCTAATTATGCCAAAGGTTAGTATCATCAAGTCTATTCAAAAGAGAAGAGCCAAGAACATGGGGAACTATATAACAATTCTCATTATTTATGCTTCTTATTACAATGCAATTACTAGTATTATAAAAAACATTGCACTCATAACTGAGTAATTTGCACAAAAAAATTGACTTATATTGAGCAGCTTAATTTTCAACCCTCTAACATAGAGAACATCATCAAGAAGAGGTAAACCTTCCTTAGAGAGTGTTCATTTGCTTGTGATTTTGGATGAAACTACATCTCCAAACATGACTTTCCCACCAAGGTAGTTAATGAAAATTTTCAACTTAGTTTTATCTCCAGTCATATGCTTAGAACACCCTGAATCTCAATACCAGTTGATTCGTCTCGAATATTGCATTTATTTACCCATTATACTTGTGCATTTTATCCCCCTTGTGTACCTTAATTACTATATTTATGATCATTAACAAAACAACCTATTTTATACATGTTTATATGCTTTGCGAGGTATAATTGAGCTTTTGTAGGTATTAAAGTTCTTAGCATGAAGTTTGGTCGTATTTTGAAAAAGTTTCGTAATCATGGGAAAATTCAAGGGAATTTTAGTCATTTCATCATTTACAGTTTTATCCTAATGTATTCTTAGCAGTTATAGTTCTATGAGTAAGCTATGTGTATCATCCGACCATGCCTAGTTCCGATTTATAACGAAGAAGTTACCAAATTTTCTGTATGTTAATCTAAGATAAAGAATGCAAATTGTTAGGGGCAAGTCGATTCTCCCATTTTGGGGGAATCAATTCGGATTGGACCAGTACCAGATTCTCCCATAGTTGAATCAATTCGGGCGTTCATATTTTTTTTATATACAAGTTTGACCCAAGGGTTTTGTTTAAAGGGATTTATATTCTCATTTATTGGAGATATTAATTTTTGGGTAGTTTAGAGAGTTTTTGTGTTTGGGAGCTCTTTTACCCTTCTCCCTCTTTTGGTTCCATTTCCCTTTTTTGTAAGTAATGCCTTTCATTTTCTCTTCCATTTATATAAGTTGTTCTTCTTAATTTCAAGCTTTTATTAGTTACTTCATTGCTTTATTAATTAGTTGTTGTTAATTAATCTATAGTTTCCATTTTTAATTAGTTATATTACTTGTTTTAATCATGTGTAGTTGCTAGTTTTAAGGTTGGGATCATATTTTCCACCATTGATAGTTTCTTGATCTCAAAAGCTAAGTTTTGGTTAGAAATACATTTAACTGAAACCTTGTGTATTAAATTTGTAATATTACGCATTTAACTTCTTTTGTCAGGCAACGGTAATGTTTATAGTGATATTGTGACAATAATCCATTGTGACCAATTTTGATTGAAAATTTAATCTTTCAATTTTGAATTAAATTTCTTAATATTTGATGTTGTTAAATGTTTTCGAACCAAAATACTTAGTATACGTTGTTAAGCCCATATTGGGGAGATCATCCTAATCTCATTTTAGTTGTTTAGTTTTAATTGTGTAGTTAACTTCTTTTCCCTCTTTGTACAACCCATATCATCTTTTAAGCTTTCCCCCCTTTCTAAGTACTAAACCAATTTAATCCTAAGTGTCATTCCGTGTGGATTCGATCCCCACTTGTTGCTACACTTTAATATATAGCATGACATGTTATGGTATTTTTTTTGTATAGGGCGTAAACACCCAACGACACATGTTCTAAATATGAAGTTTACGCCTCACCAAAAATAGCGGCGTTGCAGGGAAACAGTTCACTCTAGGATTTTAGTGTTTTAATACTTTGTTTATATATTGTATTTTCTCTTTTCTTTTTTTTTCTCTTGTACTAAATTATTTTTAAAAACTTGAAATTTTGGTGCTCGTCACGTATTTGAATTGCCCACTTTGAAACGTCTCATCCTAATTGTTTCGATGAATTTAATTTTTATGATAATAGTTCTCAAAATTACATTCCCAAGACTATGCATGAATGCTTCCAAATTCTTGAAAATGAAAACATTGAACATGGAATTCAAGAATTTATAGGTAATCACTCATTGTCTTGGGAAAAAACTTTGAAAAATGGGGAATCCTCTAACTATGATCAAACCCCACAAGAAGATATTATGTCTTCTTATTTGTTTGATCACACGTTAGTGGGAAAGGAATTGAATGACCAAGTCGAGAGTCATAAATCTTAGTCTTGTCCCCTTTAGCATCCAAACACCCCATCATCCTCCATAAAATTTTAATTGGTGATGGCTCATTTCTTATATCTTATACATGCATTCCATTGTTCAAACATAGTTCTTATTTTCTGGGAGGCATGTATTAAAATGAGGGACCACCATTGATTTCTCAAATTCAAATTGTATTTTGGGTGGACCCTCATAAATTTCAAATTCTAATGTATAGTTAGTTAAAAGTTAAAATTAAGGGTCGTAAATAGTAGTTTATTTTATTTTTTATTTTTAATCATAGTCTAGTGTAAATTGTTAAACTTTTATTCTTTTTTTTGTTATTATTGGTGCTAATATGCTTTGTATATTCAATGGACTTGTACTTATTGGAGATCACTCCATTTTGGGTAATATCTTTCTTTTCCTCTCTATATGTTGCGCTCTTGATTCACATTGAGAATAATGAAACATTTAAGTTAGGGGGTGTGGTATATTTTTCCCATTGATTATTTAATTTCATGATTTGATCATATGTCTTTACCAAGCATGCCTTTGTAAAAAAATTGAAAATTTTCAAAATACAATTCTTTCTTTTTTCTCCCTTGTTGGCCATTTTGCATTTGTTTCCAATTATAAATTTCAATAAATGTCTGATCCAATATACAATTAAATGATGCATGTTCTCAATTTTTGAATTTATTAGACTTTAATCCTATAATCATTAATATTATCAAAAACTTCATGAATTAAACTTTAAACCCATGAGCACATGCTCTTTTCTTTTTTAAATGATTTGGCATAAGGCGTTTATAATTCGGTAATCTTTTGTTGCATAGTACATACTTGCACCAAGTGGGCTTTGGGATTTTCTTCGTTTGTGAGTGTTATACATTACTCTTTCCTATTTGAAAGTGTTAAATTCATTGGTAATCTCACTATTCTTTCATTTGATCGTTCATTATTTGAGTTCATATTTTGAAATGTATTATATGAGCATGATTTTTAAAGTTGTTTTGACTCGAGAATTATGTAAACTTTAGGAAATGATCACATGCCATCTTTCTTATATCACCCATATTGGCCTTGACCTCACGTTATATGTTTCCCCTCATCAACCCCTTTAAGCCTAAATATAGCCTATCATTTCATAACCTAAATCCCATAATCAACTCCAAATTGGAGCTATATACCATGCATATTACCTTCCATACCTTTGTTTCGAATGATACTTGGGATTTAATGGTGTTCTTGTTATTTGGTTGCACTTGAGCATGTGTGTGACAACCCGGTATCCGAATTAAGGGGTGGCCAGCCCGATACTTCAAAAATACAGGAACCATTGATGGAATCATTCTCAGCATCGTGATAACATAGAGAGTATACGAGATAACCACTCAATAATTCAGACAACGGGTTGCCAAAAATTTTGTTTTATAATTCAAAGAAAGAAATTAAACAACCCATTTAAGAAAAAGAAAGAGGAAACCCCCAAAACAATATACATTAATAGAAAGTGTGCAATAAGAGAACCGACTAAAATATCAGTTAACAGAATTTCGTACAACGTACAACAAGTTCAATCAATTACATATTTCATTCATTATACATTTACAAAAGTTGGGCCACACGCCCGAATAAGAACCCGAACATAACTAGAAAACAACAAAGGAGGCGTCTACAAAATATCCCGTAAAATCTGCAAAAATGTCACGGCTCCTCAAAAGACACTGGAATGGGGAAGTCATTACTGTCACCCTTGCGGTGGAACACCTGAACAAATATAATATATATACATACACAACAAGAAAGAAGAACCGGTTAGGGCCCGATTTTATGTGTTCACCAGATAAATGACAAGTATGACAATAATGAACGATTAAGCATGGATGATGAAGATGACAGTCTACATGATAACAACTTATAATGAACTAATACAGTTGAATGATTATAAAATGAAATTTAATTATATAAAAGAACAAGAATAAACATAAACCTTTTTGATCTTTCACCATTTCATTTTTATCTTTCTATTCCTTATCAGGAATACAAGTATTATCACGTGCTCTTTATGGCACTTATCTCAATTGTATGCTCTTTGTGGCATGTATGATGCTCTTTATGGCATTAATACCCATAAAGTCCAACTTGATGATTAGAATAGTTATAAGTATATATGTATAACGATTCTAAGACCGCCCGTCTGGGTTTCCCCACTGTTCGCGCCCCTAAATAACCATCATCTTCCAGGGCCTATCATAAGACAACCTAGGATCATATCGAAAACGTCGAGAAGCGGCCATATGCCTGCGGTATAGTCAAGACCACACCCGGAATCTCCTACCCATCGCAGAAAATAATGAACAAGTGCTCGTATGGCCTAGGACTATATCCACCCTGTATTCATTAGCTAGGGGGCTTCACCTTACGCAGGTACTTCCCTTAAGATGGTATTTAGAGAGGTGTGTTTAACCTTTTAATTAATTTCCATTTCATGATTTAGTAAATTATCATTTACTTTGTCCATTTTACATTTTATCAAATGCATTATGGTTATCCGGAACTATACGTGCTTAACATCATTGTAATAACCTCGAAGAATATTCAAACTCCCAAGTTATTTTCCAAACCTCCTTTTGGGATTTCATATAAACCATCGTACCTCAAACCAATTTCTAAATTCTCCAAATATGACTTTGAAATCTCTTAGATTTCTATAATCTATACGAGGGAAGTAATGCCTAAACATTACTTTAAACAACCCTAGAACTAACCCCAGATGATCCCATTCAAATCTAGGGTGACGACCAAACTCAACTAATACTCTAGGTTCCTACATTTAATTCATGCAAGAAGGTTCCTAAGTCCTAAAAATAGAGAAAAAGGGTTAAAATTTGAAAAGAAAAATTTGAAAAAGTGCAGGGTTTTCGAATCGATTCGGCCTAGCCGAATTGATTCAGCCAAGAAATATGGGATTTTGCATAATTGTCGAATTGATTCGGATCATACCGAATCGATTCGGTCAGGAAGATTGGATTTCTGCATAACTGCAGAATTGATTTCGGACCAGGCCGAATCGATTCGGTTCACCTAAACCTGGAAACTGCCCCTTGGCGAATCGATTCGGACCAGGCCGAATCGATTCGATCCTACGATTTTTGCCAATTTTGGCTATGGAGTCTTGGACTCCAAATCTATCCCCACTCAAATCCAAATCATTTATTGCCAACAACACTTCATAAATACTACTAGCAACTACCATAAACCTCATCAATCATCCAAATCAGTTTTGAATGGATCAAAACCCACAAATACACAAAAACCCTAAAATAGTTCTACCATGATCAATACAACATTATCACAACAAATAATTTATCTTAAACCACATGTAGCAAGTAGAAAACTTGCCTCAATCTAGGAATTACAGATTTTCCTTGTGTAGAAGCAAGAATACCTCCTTAATCTTCTCTTTTCTTTTCTCTACTCTTTCTCTTCCTCTCTCTAGTTATCTAGGTTTAGGAAATACAATTAGGTGAATAATGACTTAATCAAGACATAAATCGTGCCTTTAGTCAGCAATCCCAACATAAGTGATCAATACTGCAATAAAATAACACGCAACTGAATATTCAAGGTATAATCAGTCAAAAATGCCCAAAACCTCAAAATACAATATGGTACATAATTTGACTATCTCGCACGTTCCGGAATCAACTACGGCCTCCAAATTATCATTTGGATATTTTATAAATCATTCGAGGTTTCGATTCCATTTTAAATCAAAATGTCATTTCAAATTCTTATGACACAATAAACTCATCGTGAGGATATTTACATGCTCATATAATAAATATACCAAAAGTTAGTAAATATTAACTTTTCTTCATTAAATCAATACTTACTCCATATCTCAACATTTTATATGTAATTACTTCTCATAGCAAGCAATTATAAAATAGACTCTTATAAGCGAGGGTTGTTACATACTCCCCCCTTATGAGGGAATTTTGTCCCCAAAATTCAAGCGTACCTTATAAGAAGAGATGCGGATATTTCTCCCGCATGTCCTCCTCACGTTCCCACGTCGACTCTTATCATTGTGACAAATCCATTGGACTCTCACTAAGGGCACCACACAAGACCTTAACTTACGCTCCCCATGCTCAAGAATAGCAACCGGTTCTTCATATGAAATGTCGGGTTGGAAGTCGATATCCTCAAAAGGGATGTGCCAAAGGGAACTTTTGCATCTCTTGTACTTCTTTAGAGAGGAAACATGGAATACATCATGAATTTGTTGCAAAGGCTCTGGTAAGGCAAGTTGATATGCCACGGGACCAACTTTTGCAATAACTGGAAAAAGGTCTAACAAAATACGGCGCAAGCTTTCCTTTCTTCCCGAAACGCTTAGTGCCCTTCATTGGTGACACTCTCACCAAGACTTGGTCTCCAATCTCCAATTCAATGTGTCTTCTTCCCGCATCGGCATAGCTCTTTTGGCGATCTTGGTCTATCTGAATGCGATTCCGAATGAGTTAAATCTTAGAGGAAGTATCTTGGATCATTTTAGGTCCAAGAAATTTGTTATCACCCACTTCCAACCAACAAGCGGGCGACCTACATGGACGACCATATAGTGCTTCATAGGGCGCCATTCCAATTATAAATGGGTATGATTTTTTGTAGGCAAACTCAACCAAAGGAAGGTATTGTTCCCAACCACCTTTGAAGTCAAGCATACACATCCGGAGCATATCCTCCAACATTTGGTTTACCCTTTCAGTTTGACCATCTGTTTGAGGATGGTAAGAAGTGCTTAACTTCAATTCGGTCCCCATAGCTTCTTGGAAACTTTTCCAAAAGTGGGAAACAAAGATTTTATCTCGCTCGGAAATGATATTTAAAGGTACCCCATGAAGTCTAACAACCTCCTCGATGAACAGCTAGGCATAGCAGGTGGTATCAAAATCAGTACGCTCAGGTAGGAAGTGTGCCGACTTAGTCAAGCGGTAGACAATCACCCAAATAGAATCATTACCCTTCTGTGACCTTGGTAAGCCCGTAATAAATTCCATTGATATGCTTTCCCATTTCCATACTAGAATCTCCAACGGTTGTAACAAACCTGTCGGTCGCTGATGATCAATCTTGACTAGATGACAAGTAGTGCATTGGGACACAAACATCGAAATATCCCGCTTCATACCAGGCCACCAATACTAGCGACGCATGTCTTGATACATCTTATCCCCACCAGGATGTACCGTAAATTTTGACCCGTGAGATTCCGCCATTACCGCTCTTCTCAAATCCCCCTCTTCCAGAATAATCAGTCTTCCATGAAAGCGTAATCCACCCTCTGAACTTATTGAGTAAGATTCCGCTCCCTCGGACAGTAATCGGTGTATATGGTCCTGACAACCCTTATCCCTTCCTGAGGCTTCTACCACCCTTGCTACAATGGTAGGAGTAACGGTCATTACTGACATGAACGCTCTCACCACCGCATCCCCCTGACTGAGCTCTTTCCACTTAACCTTTCATACCTCAGCTAACTCTCCTTCGGGACTGCTACTCAAGGCATCCGCCACTACGTTTGCCTTGCCCGGATGATAATGGATATAAAATTAATAATCTTTCACAAACTCCAACCATCGACGCTGACGCATATTCAGATCCTTATGTAAAAATAAATACTACAACGATTTATGGTCCGTGAAAAGACTGAATTTCTCCCCTAAAAGATAATGTCTCCAAATCTTCAAGGCGAAGACAACCACGGCAAGCTCTAAGTCATGCATCAGATAATTCCTTTCATGAGGCTTTAACTTGCGAGAAGCATAAGCAATAGCCCACCTCTCTTGTTGAAGCACACATCCTAATCCTTGAAGAGATGCATCGGTGGAGATTAGATATTCCAATCCCGGTTTTGGCAAAGTAAGGACTGGAGCCGAGGTTAACCTATCTTTGATCTCGTCAAAAGCAGCTTGGCAAGAGTTATCCCAAACAAATCTCACCCCTTTTCGAGTAAAATTGATCAAAGGGCTTGCGATTTTTGAGAAACCTTTAATAAATTGACGGTAATATCCCACCAAATAAGGAAAACTACGGATCTCGGTAGGTGTCGTGGGCTGACCCCACTCCCTCACCGCAACTACCTTGCTCGGATCCACTGATATACCTTGGGAGGACACAACATGACCCAAAAACTGAACTTCCTTCAACCAAAAGCCACACTTCTCGAACTTTACGTATAATTGATGATCCCTTAATCTTTGCAGGACCAACTGTAAGTGAGTAGCATAGTCAGATTCTGTCTGAGAATAGACTAAGATGTCATCAATGAACACAATAACAAATTGGTTAAGGAAATATCGAAACACCCTATTCATGAGATCCATAAATACAGCGAGGGCATTTGTTAGTCCAAAGGGCATAACCAAGAATTCATAGGATCCATATTTTGTCAGAAATGCAGTCTTGGATACATCCTGCTCCCGTATCCTCAATTGATGATACCCCGTCCTCAAATCGATCTTAGATAAGTATGAATCTCCCCTAATTTGGTCAAATAGATCATCGATGTGAGGCAAATGGTATTTATTCTGGATGGTGAGTTTACTCAACTCTCTATAGTCCACACATAACCGGAGAGAACCGTCTCTTTTCTTTATAAACAACACAGGAGCACCCCATGGTGACGTACTACGCCTAATAAATCCATGCTCCAATAACTATTGAATTTGATCTCTTAACTCCCTCATCTCCATAGGAGCCATGAGATATGGAGCTTTCGCAATCAGTCGAGTTCCTGGTGCTAAATCGATCGCAAACTCAATTTCCCTGCTCGGAGGTAATCCCGATATTTCCCAGAAAACATCCTCAAAATCTCTAACAACTTGGATAGAGTCTAGGGGTATAATAACATCCCTATAAACATCCTCCTCAATACAATATAGATAAGCGCTCGTACTTCCTTCCATACAAGGCATAATAACCAAGAACATTTCTTGTCCCAGAACTGCGAAAACTATACTCTTCCCATAACAATTCACTAGCGCATGATATTTCACTAGACAATCCATGCCCAAAATTACGTCATACCCGACCATTTCAAGGACGAGTAAATCGGCCTCAAATCACAAGTTACCAAGATTAATCCCTATGTTTTTACAAACGAAGAAAATCAATGAACCATCACCCATAGAAGATTTAACAATAGTGAAAGTACTCTTAGCAGACTTTATCAAATCTGTGGTCTGAGCAAAAATCCTAGATATGAAAGAGTGTGTCGCACTCGTATCAAATAATACTCGACCCATATGCCATTGGATGAGAAACTTACCCTCAATCTCTGGCGATGCTGGAGGGGCTGGAGGAAGCATAGCCTCCTGAATATGGTAGACCCGTCCATACTGCAATTGGCCCTACTGAGGAGGAGCAATCGGATTAGGCGCCTCGGGCGGAAACTGTACATACGACTGTTGTGGAGCCCTAGGAAGATGCCCTCTAACCAACTGAGGACACGACCTCTTATAATGGCCCAAATCTCCGCACTGAAAACATTTGTTCGCCACATTCTCCTGGTTCCACCCTTGATTGTTTCGAAACTGCCCCGAACCTCGGCCCTGTTGGCCTCTACCTCCATTCCCACCTCTACCTGCTTGCTGTTGTGGTTGTCCACCTTGACCCAGCCTGCTATTGTTACCACCCGTATTAATTCCACCAAAGCGTTGGTGTTTGGACAGATCCCCTTGCTGGGGTCCCTCTCTCTCTGCTTACTCCCCGAAGATTGGGATGAAGAAGAGGTTCCTCCCCCGATCCCATTACCTCCAAGTTTTCACCGTTGTCCCATCACGACAGAATTCTTGCTATGTTGCACAAACAGTCTATGCTCTTGGCAATGAAGTAGTACTACATTCAACACATCCCCAAAGGTTTGTAAAGCCGAATTTCCCAACAAATGTTGCTTTATCCACCAATGTAAACCTCCCACAAACTTAGAGATTCTTTTCTCTTCTGTAGTTACTTCATCCGGCATAAAACTTGCCAGTTGGGTGAATTCCTCTTTGTACTCTGCCACGGACCTATCTCCCTGAACAACATCCTGAAGCTTCCTTTGAATCTCCCTTTGAACTGCGGGAGGAAAATACTTTCGATCAAACAAGGCCCAAAAATCAGTGATTGACATCGTGTCCCTTTGCCCCGGTGTAGTCATCGACTCCAACCAATGTAGTGCCAATCCGACAAGCTTGAAAGTAACAAGGGTATGCTTTTTCTCCTCGCTACATTCTACCATGCGAAGATGGCGCTGCATGTATTTCTTCAACTGATTTGCCTTTATGACATCCGAGCCACCATCAAATTCCAGGGGATGGCCCTTAAGGAAAGACTCCCTAACTCTTTCCCATGGATAAGGTCCCGTAGGATCTTGTGCCTCTTGCACTCGTGGTTGAGCTGGTGGCATTTACTGAGTTACTGCGGTCATGGCAGCATTGACCGCTTGAGCCATAATGTTCGCTACATCCACGGCATTAAAAGTTTCTTGTGGTGGCGGTGGGGGACCAACGTCATCTTCTATAACTCTATTTCGTAGAGCAAGACGACCTCTCTTAGGCGGCATCTAAGATGGAGAAATAATAGAGTTAGGTTACTATTTAAAACAATCTATCTTGCGGAAGATTGCAAACATAAGTAGCAATACAGTCCTAGCAATAGGCTCTACATCAAACAACGCTACGGTAGAACGTGATAAGTCCACATAGATCCTAAAGACTCTAGAACCTGATGCTCTGATACCATCTGTGACAACCCGGTATTCGAAATAAGGGGTGGCCAGCCCAATACTCCAAAAATATAGGAATCATTGATGGAATCATTCTCAGCATCGTGACAACATAGAGAGTGTTGATGTAAAAAATTAGATCATATCTAATTTATTTAATCACAGATAAAATTAAATAAGACAAAGAAATTTTAAAGTGGTTCAACCTTATAAGAATGGCCTACGTCCACTGTTTCTGTTATTGTTGACTTGTTTGGGAATTCTCAATTATAAGTTTTGTCAAGAAATTCCGGTCCCCTTACAATGAGGATGATACAATGTATTTATAGCCCTCAGGCTGTACGTGTGAAAGGGTAATACATAAATGCCCCTTTGGCGTATACATCTGCATGATAATAATAATAAGCATTTAATGCGCAGTTAATCTGTTGGTTATCCTGCTATTAATGCTTTGTTTCGAGGTGCAGCTCGGATCGCCTAAGCTGCTCAGACCGCCTAAGTAGCTCGGTACTCATAAGTTGCTCGACGCAGTAAAGTTCCTCGGAGAGCTCTTGTTGGTCTGAGCGCCTGAGTTGATCGGGGAGCCAGAGTTCCTGGTTGCTAATATGATTGTAAAAATGCCAGTACATGCCACGTAGATTGACATGTGTCTCCTTATGATTAGTCCACGTCAGCAGGTTAAATTTCGTATCAACAGAGAGTATACAAGATAACCACTCAATAATTCAGACAACGGGTTGTCAATTTTTTTTTTTATAATTCAAAGAAAGCAATTAAACAACCCATTTAAGAAAAAGAAAGTAGAGACCCCAAAAACAATATACATTAATAGAAAGTGTGCTATAAGAGAACCGAATAAAATATCAGTTAACAGAATTCCGTACAACGTACAACAAGTTCAATCAATTACATATTTCATTTATTATACATTTACAAAATTTGGTCCACACGCTTGAATAAGAACCCGAACATAACTAGAAAACAACAAAGGAGGCGTCTACAAAATATCCTGTGAAATCCGCAAAAAATGTCACGGCTCCTCAAAAGACACAGGAATGGGGAAGTCATTACTGGCGCCCTTGCGGTGGAACACCTGAGAAAATATAATATATATGCATACACAACAAGAAAGAAGAACCGGTCAGGGCCCGATTTTATGTGTTCACCAGATAAATGACAAGTATGACAATAATGAACGATTAAGCATGGATGATGAAGATGACAGTCTACATGATAACAACTTATAATGAACTAATACAGTTGAATGATTATAAAATGAAATTTAATTATATAATAGAATAATAATAAACATAAACCTTTTTCATCTTTCACCATTTCATTTTTATCTTCTATTCCTTATCAGGAATACAAGTATTATCATGTGCTCTTTATGGCACTTATCTCAATTGTATGCTCTTTGTGGCATGTATGATGCTCTTTATGGCAATAATACCCATCATGTCCAACTTGATGATTAGAATAGTTATAAGTATATATGTATAATGATTCTAAGACCATCCGTCCGGGATTCCCCACTGTGCCGCCCCTAAATAACCATCATCTTCCAGGGCATATCATAAGACAACATGGGATCCCATGGAAAACGTTGGGAAGCGCCTGTGGGATAGTCAAGAACACACCCGAAATCTCCTACCATCGCAGAAAATAATAAACAAGCGCTCATATGGCCTAGGACTATATCCAACCTGCATTCATTAGCCAGGGGGCTTCACCTCACGCACGGACTTCCCTTAAGATGGTATTTAGAGAGGTGTGTTTAACCTTTTCATTAATTTCCATTTCATGATTTAGTACATTATCATCTGCTTTGTCCATTTTACATTTTATCAAATGCATTATGGTTATCCGGAACTATCTGTGCTTAACATCATTGTAATAACCTCGAAGAATATTCAAACTCCCAAGTTATTTTCCAAACCTCCTTTTTGGATTTCATATAAACGATCATACCTCAAACCAATTTCTAAAGTCTCCAAATATGACTTAAAAATCGCCTAGATTTCTATAATCTATACGAGGGAAGTAATGCCTAAACATTACTTTAAACACCCCTGGAACTAACCCCAGATGATCCCATTCAAATCTAGGGTTACGACCAAACTCAACTAATACCCTAGGGTTCTACATTTACTTCATTCAAGAAGGTTCCTAAGTCCTAAAACTAGAGAAAAAGGGTTAAAATTTAAAAAGAAAAATCGAAAAAGTGCAGGGTTTTCGAATCGATTCGGCCAAGAAATATGGGATTCTGCATAATTGCCGAATCGATTCGAATCAGAACGAATCGATTCGATCATGAAGATTGGGTTTTTGCATAACTGCCGAATCGATTCAGACCAGGTCGAATTGATTCGGTTCACCTAGGCCTAGAAACTACGCCTGGGCGAATCGATTCGGACCAGGCCGAATCGATTCGACCCTGCGATTTTTGCTAATTTTGGCTATGGAGTCTTGGACTCCAAATCTATCCCCACTCAAATCCAAATCATTTATTTCCAACAACACTTCATAAATACTATTAGCATCTACCATAAACCTCATCAATCATCTAAATAATTTTTGAATGGATCAAAACCCACAAATACACAAAAACCCTAAAATAGTTCTACCATGATCAATACACCATTATCACAACAAATCATTTATCTTAAACCACATGTAGCAAGTAGAAAACTTGCCTCAATCTAGGAATTGCAGATTTTCCTTGTGTAGAAGCAAGAATCCCTCCTTAATCTTCTCTTTTCTCTACTCTTTCTCTTCCTCTCTCTACTTCTCTAGGTTTAGGAAATACAATTAGGTGAATAGTGACTTAATCAAGACATAAATCGTGCCTTTAGTCAACAATCCCAACTTAAGTGATCAATACTGCGATAGAATAACACGCAATTGCATATTCAAGGTATAATCAGTCAAAAATGCCCAAAACCTCAAAATACATCGTGGTACATATTTTGACTATCTTGCACGTTCCGGAATCAACTACGGCCTCCAAATTATCATTTGGATATTTTATAAATCATTCCTGGTTCCGATTCCGTTTTAAATCAAAATGTCATTTCAAATTTTTATGACACAATAAACTCATCGTGAGATATTTACATGCTCATACAATAAATATACCAAAAGTTAGTAAATATTAACTTTTCTTCATTAAATAAATACTTACTCCATATCTCAACATTTTATATGTAATTACTTCTCATAGCAAGCAATTATAAAATAGACTCTCGTAAGCGAGGGTTATTACAATGTGAGAGTATGATAAAAAAGAAAGAAGTGAAAAAAGTGATAAAGATAAGAAAAAATGAAAAACAAAAGAAAAAGGTGAGAAAAAGAAGAAAAGAGAAGATAGAGAAAGTGTTTCAATTATAAACGTAGTGTTCAATAAGCTTTGTTCACTCTTTTCATTGTTATATCCAATTATTATGGAAATCGGATTTCAATTTTGAAATTGACCATAATTTTTCATTATTACAAGTGTTTCACCCCTAAACACCTTTGAATCCGTACATATTCCGTTCATTTCATAACCTTAACCCGAAACCTACATTACAACCCTATAAAGTCCTATGTGATCCTAAGGTTAATGTTATTCAAAAGTTTATATAATTGCGATAATCAGTGAAAATGTATTTGACCTCATTTAATGATGATATCCTTTCATTGAGATTGCGAAGTTTTTATTTTATAAATATATTCAAATAATGACATGTGTGAGACCTAATTTCCATTTACATATACTCTTTATGCCCGTGTGTTCTGTGTATTACCTCCCATTCTTAGTGATTTCATTTGTCGAGTATAATATTCGAAGAGGATTGATATTGTGAGTACATAAAATTCATAATAAGAAGTATACAAAATCAATCACAAAGAGCAGAAAGTAAAATGTCACACACAACAACGATATATGTGGTTAAAAAAATTACTTACGTCCACGGAGAGGTTACTACTTGTATTATAGTGTCTCTTAATATTTCAGGTTACATCCCTTTGCCCTGGGTCGGAGTGTACAATTTATAGGCATATAGAAATAGAGTTTGAGTTGCATAAGGAACTAAATTCACAAGTTGTATGTATTATGTATCACCTGAATATCTTGGCCGAGATTGTTGGTGACCGATTTGAATATATTTTCAAGTTTTTCAATATATATTAAATACACGTGTGATGGTTAATAATCTAATTTGGGTTGGGAAGATCAATAGGCAGTTTGGGCTTGTTCAACTACTCTCATGAACCATAATAAATGGGTCCCCACAATTGCCCCCAAAATTGTGGGATTTGTGGGTTATGGTCCAATAATTTTTAACTAAACTAAAGGCCTTTAACTTGAAATCTACATTTTTTCCGCTAGAATGACATTTTGGTAGATTTGATGAACTTGGTGAGGGTACCGTGGTCATGAGCCAAACATCATGGCATACTTGTCATTTATTTAAGTGAGTGAGGGTGTTGTCGTCTGAGCAGACATTCGAACCGCCAAAAATCGTTTGAGAGATCATATGTAATCATTATTATTGGGTTTCAAACCGGAGATACAATCCTCCTGTGAGTTCATTTCAATGCATCTTCTTTCTTGCTTTCTAAGCTTTGCAACGTTCATATTCCCCTGTGTCTTCTTTTCCCTCAGAGCTTAGTCGATCCTCGTAAGTCAAGCTCTTCCTGGTTCATATAACCATCACAATGCTAGATAACAAATTAGTACATAAATTTAGGCATCAATACAATATTTCGAATTGGGTGATAATCGATTGTGCCCCTCTTCCTCAGAATGTTCATGATGTTGAAAGGGGCACTGGATTCACCCCCTCCTGATAACGCAGGAGGTTTAACATTCCCCCAAACCGATTATTTCTTAGGTTCTTTAAATATTTTGAAATCATGTCTGATCTTTGTGCCTCAAATGTTTGGAAGATAGTTAATGGGGTCCATAGGATGAATACTCTTTATGGGATAAAACTTGGCCTTATCTAAATCTGCTATTGCTACGTGTGGTTGTGAACCAAAGAAGGTCTTTTGTATTTAAAAACCAGAAAAGATAAGTGGGTGTTTATGGTGAATGTTCCATATTCCCATAAACATTATTGGGAAAATTGTTTCATTATAAGGAATTGGCAACATTCTCCTGCTACTGAGGGCCAAAGTAAATGGGGCCCTTTAGTTTATGATTATGGAGAGGCCTAAATAGGTCGTTTCTTCTTTTTCTGTGTGTTTCATGCTTTCATTTGTGCTCTACCTTCTGAGTTAATGTCCTTTATCTTTTTTTCTTATAGGTCGTATAAAAAACCAGGAACCTAATATCAGTGAGGTAAATACTGATGAGCTTCTGAAAGCCTGGAATATCAAAGAAGTTCTACCAGACAACCAGCACCAGCATTCGGCGGCCTACCTCCTGGAATACAAGAATATAACCACTAGTTTATTGCACGTCCTATTAATGAGGTTACTGGGTTTAGTCCTTCTGAGTCAATTATTTTAGAGTAGGAAAAGGAAAACTCAAAAGAATAAGAGGAAAATGAAGAAGAAGACGAAGAAGTAGAAGAAGAAAGTGAAGAGGAAAAATAAGGATAAATAGTAGAAGAAGAATAAGAATAAGATATGGCCCCTCGTATAAAGAGGACAAAATCGAAGCTTTCTGATGATGATGACCAGATTCTCTTATCTGGTCGGATCGAGTCTCTAAAGACATTTGCAACTGATTCGCATAAGGGCAGTATTTCTAGCCTAATGGATACGGGGAAAGAGAAAGAGAAAGAGAAGAAAAGAGTGGCAAAAGAGAGGAAGAGGGAGAAAGATAGGAAAAAATAAGAGTAGAAGAGAAAAGAGGAGGAGAGAAGGGAGACTAAGAGAAAGTTAGTCTTACAATCCATGGGGTCTGTTCTTTCCTAAAACTTAAGGGGGCTAGCGTGGGTGATGCAACATGTCTTGCCCTTGACCTGCTAAAGAGGGCGGTGCTCGCTGTTGATCGTGAGTGTTCTTCCAAGTTAGGATCATCCCATCTCTCCCTTAAAATTGATTAGGGTATGGCCCTGGTAAGTCTCTTCTACTTGTATATTTTTACTTACTCTCCAAATTGGTATACTTATTCATTGTTCTTTTCTCCCATTAAGCAGTTACTATCTGATTTTACCACTCTCTTGGATGACCATGCTGATGGCTCCAAAAGATAGCAAGAGCTGCAATATTCTCTAAAGGATGAGAAATAGGCCTTTGTTGATGCTCTCTAGGAGTGGGAGAAAGATAAGAAGAAAATGTCCAAGGACTATGATACACTTGGGGTGACTTATAAGGTGATGATCGTGAAGAAGACCAAGTCGGTGGAGGCATACTGAGCCTTATTTAATAAGGTTGTCAAGATGGAGAAGGAGCTCCCTTAAGAAAAAGATGCGAGCTATCACTAGATCTTTCATAAATCCTATGATGATGCTGAGAAACAGTTAGCCAATGGGTGCAAGTTATCCTTCAAAAAGGGAAGAAATCAGGCTTTGAAGGTTGTTGGGACTCCTACCGAACTTGAGCTCTTCAACCTTCATTCCCCTAGTCCTAATCCTTTTAAGGAGGAGGATCTGGTTGGAGAATAACCTTTTGGTCATACCGAGATCGTTCCTTTTGAGTTTAGTGTAGATGATGGTGCTGGAATGGAGCAGCTGGTCATCGGTAATGGAAATTCCATTACTGATGATGATTCGGTTAAGGATCAAGGTTTGTAGACTAGGATTTTATCTTTGCTCCTTTCATAATCTTATTTATAATAATTTCTACTTATTTTTGGGACCTTAATGTATCGGCCCTTGGCCACCCCTTTATAATGAATGAGAATGGAATTTTTCCTTTTTTGAGTGTGTTCACTTGAATCTTCATGTGCTAATACTTAGTTTCTGGTCTGGTGTGTGTCATTTGTAGTCTGTCGATTTAGGTCGCTACATTTAACATAACTCCCAAATAGGGATGATTATTGGACTAAATATCAGCTTGAAGGCTCTCTATTATAAAATCATTTGTTATTGTGCTCAAAGAGGATGTCAATAGGTTGAGGTAATCATTCAAGATGGGACCTCGATAAGCCTAGGGAGAAGTTTATAATGCTAGTTGGGCAGATGCCACAATAAAGCTCAAGGAAGCATAAGACGTTGCTTTTACTCGAGGATGGATGAGTGCCCTCAAGGATTTGAAGGCTCCTAAAGAATTCAGACTGTGTTATAAATACCAAATTGAGTGTACGACCTATAACCATAACCCCTTCTCAAAAGATGATGAGTGGATTTCGACTGACTCCATTCCTCCCCAACTTTTGGAGCATGACCTCGATGAAGATGTGGAAGAAATCATCCCAAAACTAGATGATGGTCAGAGAGCGATTTTAACAAAGTATCTTGCTCGCCGTCTTAGGCCATCTTAGGTCCTTATGTATTTTTTGGTCTTTGATGTAATTGTAACCTTATATCTTAATAAAGAATTTTATCAATATTTCCCCATGTTTTGAGCGTATACTGACTAAACATGCGTTAATAATGGTTGCTTATCTTTTTAAGAGACCGAATGCTCTTTGGTTACTTTATATCTTCGTTGACCAAACACTACTGATTGTCCAATTTAGGGCTTATGCTTTTTAGATGAAATGTTACTTAGTTTTAATCATCTTGGGATTTTTGTCCAACTAAATGATACTTAAGTGTTAATCTACTACTTTCATATGTTTGAACATTATCCCAGTCCAATACGCCATAGCAATATCATTCCATCTACTTTACCTTTTAGGTCGTGTAGTCACACTCCCTTAAGACTAAGTAATATGATGATGAGAATGTACCTGGTAAATGGACAGTCCGCCTGAGCAGGCTTTTTGCAACTAATAAAAGTGGGCAACTAACCTGAGTTGTATTTGTTTCCTAAAGATCCCTTATAGGGATTTTGTTTTTGCCGGAGCAACTCATGAGGTCCATTGTGTTTTTGACAAAGACCTAGGGGTTGTAACATTTACAACGTATTCACCGCCTTGCCATAATTATTATGGGTTATGCTCGGCATTTAAGATTCCTTAATTGAAACAAGTTGAACAACTTATTGTAATTTTTAGGATTTCTGTTATGCATAAGGGAGTTTATCATTTGGAAAAGGGGGAAATTACTGAGATGTATTTAAGGAACATTAAGCAGCCAATATATCATATTGAAATACAAGGGTTAAATAACCTTTATTTATTGAATAATGACTATCAAGCGACATCAGTTTGAAAATAAAATTTCCTTAAAATAAAATGTGCTTAAAAGATAGAGACGTCTAGATGTAGAGATTTTTGAGATTGGTTGCATTCCATGCTATGGGTATCTCTCTTCCCTCCAGCATTTCCATGTGATATGCTCCTTATAGGTCATCCCTTATCACTCAAAAAGTCCCTTCCTAGTTTGATTCCAGCTTTCCATCCAATGTTTTACAGCATTGCCGAGGAATTTTCTTAGGACATAGTCTCCTATTAGAAATTTCCTCGGAATGACTTTCCTGTTGTATTATTTGGCCAGTTTCTGTTGGTAGGAGGCCAAGTTTCTCAAGGCCAATTCTCTTCGCTCATCTGCTAAGTCAAGTTCAATTCGTAATACATTATCAATGAGGCATTAGTCGACCAATGTGGTTCTCATAGTAGGGAGACCTGCTTCGATAGGGATGGAAACTTCCATTTCATAAGTGAGTGAAAATGGGGTTTCCCGAGTTAGTCTCGTGGGAGTGGTACAATAAGTCTATAAAATATGAGGGAGCTTGTCCACCCAAGCACCTTTGGCTCTTTCCAATCGATTTCTCAGTCCATTGAGCATGGTTTTATTAGAGGCCTCTGCCTTCTCATTACTTAGGGATACGCCAAATAACTAAAGTGGTGTTTGATGTCGTGATCACCACAAAAATCTTGAAAGAAACCACTTTCAAATTGTGTACCATTGTCGGTGATGATGGTCCTTAGTATCCCCAAAGCGTGTTATAATGTTCCTCTAGATGAACTTGGTCATATGAGAATCATGAATGTTTGGTAGTGGTTCTGACTCTATCGATTTGGTGAAGTAATCTTTGCCCACCAGCAGATACTTATGGTTTCTAGATGTGGTATGTAGTGGTTTCACTATGTCTAATACCCAATGTGCGAAAGGCCATGGGCTTGTCAGGGATTTTAGGTCGCTAGTACGCTAGTGGACCATAGGGGAGTGTTTCTGACATTTTTCACACTTGCAAACGTAAGAACCCACATCCTTCTGCATATTAGGCCATCAGTAACTTTTCTTAGTTGCTCGAAAGGCCAATGATCTCCCAACTGCATGACTCCCATAGATTTCGTCATGAAGTTCTCTAAGTAATTTCTCGACATCTTATTGGTGGATTCATTGGAGATAAGTACCTATGCATGACTTCTTATAAATCTTCCCTTCGGGGGTGAGGTAGAAACGAGAAACCTCAACTCTTACTTGATGGCCCGACCTTTTGTCATCGGGTAGTATGTCACTTCATAGATAATTAGTGATGGGATCTATCCAACTGGGGACCTTTTCTATGAGGAGGACCTACTCGACTACGACTGTTGGGTTAATACTTGGGCATGCAAGGAATTTTATTTGAATGGTCCTTCTTAGGTTAGATTTAATTACTTGAGCTCAGGGCTGCTAAGGCATCAACATGGCTATTATGCCCCTGGGGAAACTCTTGAATATCCATTTTTTCAAACCCCACCATGAGTTCCCTCACACAATGAGGTAGACTTCCATCATATCATATTTGGCATTGAAGTCCCACTTATATGGTTGGTGACCATTTTGGAGTCGCCGAATATGTGGAGGCGCTTTTCCCCAAGCAAATGGGCTTTGCGCAAGCCAGCAATCATAGCTTCATACTCAACTTCATTTTTAGAGGTTTTAAATCTCAATCTGATTCCCTGCTCCATAACGGTATGTTACAGAGTTACAAGTACGATCCCTACTCCTGTCCCCTTGGAATATGAGGATTTAACAACATATAGGGTCTAGTCCTTAGATTGTGCTTCCTCGTTTGCTGACTTCCCGACTTCCAATTGGTCGCTTGGTTGTTCTCCTATAAATTCATCAATGAAGTCTGTGGTGACAATTAAATTCAACACAAGTAAATGAGAAAATCACAATCACCAAAGCATGTAAAGAATGTAAAAGATGCCAATCACATGACACAACATTTACGTGGTTCAGGAAGAATGCCTACGTCCATGGTGTTGCTTTCAATCTTGTTTCACTATACTCCGAGGAGTGTTTTATAGGAAATATATTACGTGCCTTTTTCCCTAGGCTTAGGGTTTGTTATATACATGTTTGTTCTCGGTGAGTGGGGGTGTTGGACTCCCCCATGTCCATCTTATACTCCTATAATATCTCCTTATGATATTTTGGGAGTAGACTAAGTCATAACTGAATTCAGTTGAGAAGCGAGGGGCCAAGACTTTGGGCCGTTTTTAGTGGGCTATTCGTCTGGGTCCATGATGATAAATCGAGGTACCCACAATTGCCCCTAAAGTTGTTAGGACACAATTTGGGATCAATAAATTTTAAATGATTTGTCATAATGGCTCTCTTGTAAATTGTGTTACTCTTCCCAAGATTGGATTTCTCTACTTGATTTTAGCGGCAGCCTGCTTCGGGTCTCATGTGACATGATTAGAAATGTTTAAAAGCTCATTTGGAGAAGCATTTCGATATCATCGTTTCAAGCTTATTCATATTTTTTTATCTGCTCCAGGCTTTCGCTATTGTGACCTCATCCCCAGGTCTTCATTTTTTGCTTTCAATCTTCTTCATTATCTGTGCTTGTGACCTTACGTCGTCCCAAGCCAAGCTTTCATTTCGTAAGTTCATCTTGCTCTTTCTTTGTGTTTTTTCTGTTGAGATTTCTTCAAATTCGTAATTAGGGTTTATAAATGGCAAAGATAGGTAATAGATCAGTGTTTGAGTTTAGGAAGTTTTATAATATCCCAGACTAGGTAGATATTGAGTGCGCCTCTGTCCCTAAGAATGTGAGAGAGATAGAGGACGCTCATTGGATTCATGTCTTCCTGTTGTCCCCAGGGGGCCTCACTTTCCCTTCTAGTAATTTGTTTTTACATTTCTTTGGTTATTTCAAGATCGTTACTGCACAGTGCTCGCCCAATGTTTGGAAGATAGTTAATGGTGTCCATAGAATAAACCAACTCTATGACGCCAATTTAGGGCTTGTTGAAATTTGTTTTTTTATTCTTTCTCTTGAACCAGTTCTGTCCTTCATTGCCTCAAGACTAGGAGTCCTGATAGGTTTTTGGTAGTAAACCTACCTGATTCCCACAAGGATTACTGGCAAGAGGGTTTTCTTGCTAGAAATTGGCAGTTTCCCCCATGCTGAGGGGTTGAGGTCTGACAGATTCACAGTCCCATTTTAGGGGGAGGAGTACATAGGTAATCTTAGCTTTTGTCCTGGTTATTAGTCTTCCTATTAATGTTTGATTTTTCTGATATTATTCTGTTTTCTTTTCAGCGAGGACAAAGAACTTGGAACCTACCCTTAGTGAGGTTCGAGCTTCTGAGATGATTAAAGCTTGGAATATTAGAGAATCTTTAGCTAGCGGTGAACATCCTCGGTTAGCTTCTTTTTTTATGGAATACAAGAGCATTGGGTCCAGTTTCATCAAGCGTCCTGTAGATAACATTCCTGACTTAAATATTACTGAAGAAGTTGCTGAAGACCCTATCTAGTTGGAAGAGGAAGAGAATAACTCTGAAAGTGATAACATGGGAGGTACTGAAGGTGGTTCAAGTGAGGCGAGCTCTACTGGTGAGGGATCATCAAGCTTAGAAGAGGTCTCTAAGGATCAGGAGTCTTCAAGTACATATAGGAGTTCCAGTGAGGGAATGGTTCCCCTAGGAGGAACCTGATCTGTAATGATGATGATGATAATGTGCTTCTTACTCAGCGGTCGAAAAAGCAAAAGTCCAGTGGTGGGGATGTTGCCATCGGTTCTTAGTCTACTGCCCACAAGAAGGAGAAGAAGAGGAAGGAAGAGGAGATATTAAGAGAGAAGGAGAGAAAGAGACGAAAAAGGTGGAGTAAAGAAGAAAGGCTGAGGACACGAGGAGCGCTGAGAGGGAGAAGAAGGAGAGGGAAGAGGAGACAAGGGGAGAGGAGGTGTGGACGAAGGCTAGGAACACTCTGGTGCCCATGTCCGCTCTACCTGAGGGGGCATCTGTTTCCCTTTTTCCTCAATTGGCTCATGCATTGCTCGAGAGAGCAATTTTGCCTATTGATCGATAAAAGGCAATGGGAACCGACTAGTTAGCTCTGTAAGAGAGTCAGAGGCTAGACTTGGTAAGTCTGTTTCCATTTTTTAATACTTGTAATATTCTGCTCAATACTTTCTTCTAATGCTCCTTCTTTCCTTGCAGTTTTTGACCGAATTCACTGTTCTCTATCGTACTCGTGACGAGCTGGTAAGTAGGAATGCTGACTTGGAAAAGCAGAATGCTGAGCTAAAGGGGAAAGGCATCGAGCTAGAGGCCAATTTGAAGACCGCTAACGAGGCCTAAAAGTCCTCTGATCTCACCCTCACTGAAGCCAACAGAGAGAGGGAGGCACCGATCAAGGAGCTAAAAGAGTTGAGGCAGTCCTACGATCTGGTCTGCACGAGCAAGCTGGCAGTGGTGGAGGAAAATAAAGTGATGGCAGAGAATGTGCAGAAGGCAGATTCTGAGGCGGCCGCCCTGAAGAAGAGCTCCTATAATGCTGGTTGGGCTGTGGCATATGAAGATGCTGATGTTTAGATTGGCTACATCAGTCGGCTGAACTTCAAGAAGGGTTGGAACAAGGCTCTTATGGCTGCTGGGGTGGATATTGATTCACCCTTATTTGACAAGCATGATCCCGACTCAAAGCCTATTATAGATGATGTGCCTGCCCCGGCCGCTGAAGGTGTAGTCCTTGCTTCTCAGACTGATCTTGTTGATGCTCCTCTTTCTCAGGAAACAGTAGTTTCTCCATCTAAGGGTGGTGCGGCTAGTGCCGTTGACAAGGAAAAGCAGCCGACTACCTCTGAACAGACTGAGGTTCCTCGCTAGCCTTCTCTTAGGACTTCTTTTGAATTTCTAATTTGTTTGTACTGTTCTTTTCTAATTATCGATATACTTTGGACCTCTATTTTTGAATGAAATGAAAAGACTTTCCCTTCAGCATACTGATTCTTTTTTTTAATGCTCTTTTATGGCTTCTTGTTGATTGATGTAGATGAATATATACCTACCACCTCTCAACTGGGAAGGATTCTTGGTCCTAACGCGAGCTATCATGTTTGCCAAGACTTTATGAGGACTTACAAGTCTCTAAGATCGAAGAGTAAGAGCTACAAAGATCAGTCTGAGCTCATTGCCAAATTAAAAGACAGACTTCAGGATATGGAAGAGGTTGGTGCCTCTATCCAAGAGGAAGTGAACACTTTGAGAGCCAGACTTCTTGATGCCTCTGAGATCAACCAGGTCAAAAAAATTCTTCAATAAGAGAATAAGACTCTAAGAAGGGAAGTATTGCGACTTAGGGATCATGCACCAAGTGTCGCACCCCAAGTTATAAGGGGTTCTTCTTCATCGACTGGTCCGCGAGCTGGCGCAGGTGATGGAGGTGCAGCAAGGGGGGCTGTCAAACTTTGAGAAGATGTTCACCAAGCTTATGTGATAGCTACTAGACATCAAAGGGATGTCACACTTTTGAGGCATTTGTTCAATAAAGGAACTCAGCGAGTGTGGGATGACGATTATGATTAGGGTTGGGCAGATTCTCCGACGAGGTTTGCAGAGGTCAGGAGTTATCCTTCATTAGAGGGTGGTTGACTCAGGGAGCTGAAAGTCCCTAGGAACTCCATGCTCTGGTATCACCATGATATCTCTCCATCAACCCTGATGCCTAATCCTTTTAGGTTTAGGAAGGACGATCGATGGGTCCCAATAGATGCCATCCTTAGGCTATTATTAGAGCCAGATGCGAATAAGGTCTAGTAAGAATTAGTTCTTCATCTGGATGATGGCCAAAGAGCGCAAGTAGCTGATTATCTTGATCATAGGCCTTTTCCTCATTAGGATTTAATTGTAACTCTTTTGTAAATTTAATGAATTAATCTAATATTTATGTCTTGGGCAATTTTTTCGACTAAACATGCGTTGTATATTTTTACTTCATTTATTTCTCACTTGATTACCTTAGGACCTTTGCAACCGACTAGATTTGTGGAGTTATTTCATTAAGCGATTATCCTCGCCGTCCAGTAAGCTTATGAGACACCATTCTTCCCCACTTTACCTTTTAGGTTGTGTCATAACACTCCCTTAGGCCTAAGTGTGGCAATGACGAGGATATACCTGGTGTTAGATGTTCTATCTGAGCAGGTTTTGTGAACCAAAAATGGTTTGGCGGCCAATTCAATTTGGCCAAACTGTCTAAGGATTCCCTGTAGGGCTTCATATATTACCAGGGGCAATGCTAAGAGGTTGTTCGTGTTTTATAACGAAAACCTGAGGAGGGTTACTTCATGCTATTGTATATTGAGTAGTGTTCCTGTCACTTGGAAAGGGTGTGCAAGTTATAAAGTTTATAATACATAATTAACACTTCATAGAATGCCACTACCAAATAACTTTTATTAATCACAAGTACATAAAAATGATTTACCAATTCCAAAAATGTGATAAAAGATCCAAGAAAAAACTAGAAATATAATTTCTTCAGGTTGGCTGCATTCCATGCTCGGGGTATTTCTCTGCCCTCCGGCATTTCTAAGTGATAGGCTCCTTGTAGATCATCTCTTATTATCTTGAATGGTACATCCCAGTTTGGTCCCAGCTTGTCGTCTGATGGTTTTACTGCGCTACCAAGGAATTTCCTTAGGATGTAGTCCCCAACTTCGAATGCCCTTGGATTGACCTTTTTGTTATAGTAATTCGCTAGTTGTTGATGATAGCTCGCTAGTCTTACTAAGGCAAGTTCTCTGCGTTCGTCAGCTAGGTCAAGTTCAACGAGTAATGCTGTATCATTTTGGCCTTGGTTGACAAGGGTGGACCTCATGGTTGGTAGGCCACCATCTAAAAGGATGATTGCTTCCATTCCATACGTTTGTGAAAATGAGGTTTCCCCCATTGCTCGTTGTGGGGTAATGCGGTAGTCCCACATAATATGTGGCAGCTCGCTCACCTATGCGCCCTTAGCTCACTCTAGTCGTTTGTTTAACCAATCGATAACTATTTTGTTTGAAGCTTTAGCTTGTCCATTTCTATGGGGATAGGCCACCGAGCTGAAATGGTGCCTAATTTCGTTGTCATTGTAAAAACTCTGGTAGGGGCTGCTCTCGAATTGCATTTCGTTGCCAATGATGATGGTTCTGGGAATCCGAAAGTGGGTAATTATGTTCTTCCATATGAATCACATCATATCTACATCTCGGATGTTCTCTAGTGGATCTTCCTCGATCCATTTGGTGATGTAGTCAGTTGCGACCAACAAATACTTTCAATTACTGGCAGTGGTAGGAAGAGGGCCCACGATGTCCATCCCCGATTGGATGAAAGTCCATGGGTTGGTAAGTGATCTTAGGTCGCTGGCAGGTTGGTGGACCATAGGATCATGTAGTTGACATTTCTTGCACTTGCGAATATATATCACAGAATCTCTCTGCATGTATGGCCACCAATAGCCTTCCTTCATTGCTCGAAAAGCTAGTGACCTCCCTCTAACATGGCTTCCACAGATTCCTTCATGAAGCTCGTGTAGAACTTGCTCAACGTCCTTTGGGTGAACATATTGAAGGTATGGGCCGGTGAATGATCTTTTATATAGTTTGCCCTCACGAGATAATTGAAAGCGAGAATCTTTGATTCTTATTTGATGAGCGGCCTTCTTATCATTTGGAAGTGCATAATATTTCAAATAGTCCCTCAAAGGGTCCATCCAACTAGGTGTTGACTCAATCAGGAGCATATGTCCCGTGTCTGGTAGCACTTCGCTCTGGTTGATGATCGGCTGGGTGAGGAAGTCGATAGGGATTATTCCCTTTAAGTCAGAGTCGATTGCTGAACTCAGTACTGCTAGGGCATCGGCATGGCTGTTCAGTCCTCTGGGAAAATTTTGGATGCCGATTTACTCAAAGTTGGACATTACTTTCTTTGCTATAGCGAGGTAAGCTTCCATTCTTTTGTCTCTTGCATTAAATTCCCCACTTATCTAATTGGAAACCAATTGTGAGTCACCGAATACCTGCAGATGCTTTTCCCCTAGTGCATGTGCCTTCTAGGTCTTGAAAATTTGGTAGAATTGTGTCACCATCGCTATCACTAAGTGACGTGTGTGTTGTGACACCAGCATTCGCATCACTTTAACTCTCTCACACAGAAGTATCTATTTTAACAACATCATTATCCTGAGAAATACATACATCAGTATTTTCAGTATAAGAGTTACTAGCAGAAGTACCAACAACATCATCATCAACAATAGTATTAGCAGTAGTAAACAATTCATCACACATAGTTATAGATTCATCATCAGCATGGCAAGTAAAACTATCATATTCAATAACTCTAGTGTAAAAGTCCATATAAGATTCATCTATAGTCCATGTTCCTGGCTCACCATCATTAGAATCACTTGAGTCATCCCAAGTTTTGGTAATGTGATCCTTAGGTGTGATTAAAATTTTCTCCTAACACCTATTTTCATGATGTTCCCTTTTTCCAGATTTATGACATTATATATGGGACTTTTCCTGTTGAGGTATGTTGTTTGAGTTTGTGGGTATGTTATTATTTGACTCTGTAGATCTGTTAAACTTTCTATCATATGGTCTAGACACTTGAAGTCCTTGATGCCCAGGTTGTCCTTTTCAAGAAACTGTAATATTCCTATATTTCAGAATTGTGTTATACTGTTTGCTCATTAGGGAAATTTGAGTATCAAGGGTTTCAAGATTCGTGTATTGGCTTGAGTCATAGTCCAAGTCAGACATAAATAATGTATGACTGCTCATATTAGAGGTGAAGCCTATTGTTGACTCACCGTGCCTTCTAGTAGTGAAGGATATTTACTTTTTCTATTCAATATTCGTTGTCCTTATTTTAATACTAAGAAGCTCAAGAGTTAAGAATGGCTCATGAATCTCTTCAACGGCAGACCTTTTATGGTCAAACTTAGTAGGGAGAGATCTTAAGATTTTCAAAAATATGTCTCTATTAGGGTAATCAATATCATTATCATGCAACTTTGTAATGATATCAATCAGTGAAAGATAAAAATCATCAAACGTTTATGATCTAGACATCATAATAATGTTATACCGTTGGACTAACATTTGAGTTTTGGAAACCTTAACACAATGATCACCTTCATGAGTAGTGGTCATTGTGTCACAAGCCTATTTGGCAGTGGTACATTGTGATATACATTTTAGTTTCTGTTCACTAACAACCATAAAGATATAGTTATGTCCTTTGTTTTTATAGTGAGACAAGAGTTTTTCATCTTTAGTTGATTCACTAAGTTATTTACTTATTCTCATAGTGCTTATAACCAGTTTGAATGACATCCCAAACTTCATCACCCAACTGTCCTTGAATAAAAGTTATCATCCTAACTTTCCAGTAAGAAAATTTCCTCCATCAAAGATAGGGGGATTTAAAAAGGTTTTTTAGTTTTTCCAAAACATTTTTGTCATCTATTTTTATGAAAGATTTTCAATAACTTCAGGATCTTGAAAAAAATATTATGTACAAAGCCCTGATACCAATTGAAAAAAAACACTTAAGCAGAAAAATGATTAACAAGGTTAATCAAATGTGTTTTTGTAAGCCGCAAATCATTTGAATAAACCCTTAATCACAAAAATGGAGTTGAATATGTGACACGAGATGTATAATTTAAAAGTCTAACTAATTTTATTTATGAAACTCATTTATTTAGTTTTAAAGAAACACTACAAACCATCCAACAAGATAAAATTGCCATGCAAATAAGTAAAGAATCAATAAACCCCACATAAGGATTTAATGTGGTAAAACCTCTCGAGAGGAAACATCCACGAGGGCCTCAACACTCCGAAATAAAAACAAATCACTAATAATCAAGAAACAATTGTGTAACACCCCGTATTTTTTGGAATATTTAAATTACATGTATACTCATAATTTAATTAATTTGAGAAATAAATCGAATTGAATAAATATTAATTAGATAATATTGGATTATTATTTATGTTTTATTATAATTACTTGTGTGTTAAATAAATGAAATTGTATTATTTTATATTACGTCATATGTGGGAAAAGTGACGGGTTGGCATGATCTTAATCGGGACACACATGTAGGACCTGTGACACCCCACCTAATTAAATATTAGGTGATCAGTCCTTGATTAAATTAAATCAAAGTATATAGTTGGTTCATTCTTACCATCACTGTCGAAAACATTTATTTTATTAATCACCTAATAATTAATTAAATTGGTGTCAAAATAATTAATCCATTAATTAAAATCCAACAATATAATCAGATATCACATTCACCATTTATGAACACAAATAATAATGAATGATAAACCATTTAATTGAATGCAATGAAACTGGAATAAACATCCCAGAAAATATCTCAAGACCAAGAAAATATAATAATATCAATCCAACTGAAAAACTGAGTAGTGAAATAAAGTGAGTACACTATCTCTCTAACATAAATAGAAACTAGAAATGACTGAAATATGCCCTAAATGAAATGACTAAGTATGAAACTGAGATTACAAGGATGGAGGCATCTAAATATGACGACCTGTAACTCCCACACTAGCTGAACCACGTCAAATAGTCCAACGGTCTAAGCCTGGCACCCCTGTGGCTGGACACCTAAAATATTTGTACAAAAAAATAGATTTCGAAGAGACGTGTCAGAGCTCGAGTGTAAAATATTTTAAAGCAATTTAGCAAGTATTTAAAAATTGCAGTAAAGCAAATATTATATGCATGCTAGCTTTTCGAGCACTCACTTGAGATTCTCACCTCTCAACTATTATGCATGCCTAACGCACCTCTAAATCGTTCTAATTATTTTTATCACACCTAACTAGGACATAGTCATAAAACTTATAAACCCTCACCCATAGTAATAACCTGTATTCCCCACATACTATTTTTATTAAATATTTCTGCATTTACTATCCCAAGTAAGAATTTCCCAATAAGGTTAAGTATTCACATAATTAATTGAATTCCATGAACATTATCATCTACATCTTCATGCGGTAGATTAAATCACAATTATTTATTTTTCCATCACACTATTATAAATAAATACTAATACAGCACCCCTACACTTAGTTGTGGTGCGTGCATACTCTACTATCAAGTCCCGATACGTCTCGTACTAAATAAGGACAATCGGTTCGGAATCACTCTCGAACCATATAAATACAAGTCACACGTATTGGAGGCAAACATAGCTCCAAGCCAATGGGTTATGAACATACCTATGCACCAATATGACCATCAATACTATCATTATCATAGATATCCCGTACCTAGGTTCCATGTCTTGAGGCACCAATCTAAAATCCCCTTGAAGGCTCATCAAGATAAGACTGTCCTCTCTTTAAGACCTCTCATGATAGAAAGTATGGTAGGTATGACATACACATAATAAATATTACTATAGGTTTTCACACAACCCATCAAGATCATTAGATATACACACAACCCAAATATTATAGTTCATACGTAGTGTTACTCTCATTACTACTTACGATATATTTGTTAAATTACTAATATTCTATCTCTCGTAATTTCCTAGGATAACTCACTGCTCCAAATACCTTAAAGTTTTATACCCAAATAAACTCCAATAATTCTCTACTATACTGAAATTCATCGTACATTATTTAATCTCAATCAAGTTAACTATGACGCACGAATTTCGAACTCAAAGGAAATTTTCAAGAATTTTGACATGTCCCTCAAACTAAATTGCATCTCGTTTGGCCGAGATAGCAGGTCGTTTGAACAAAGACTGCTTGAGAGATGCCATCTCGCTCGAACGAAATCCAATCTCGTTTGAACGATATCGCACTGTCTCGTCTTCTACCTCTAGATGTAGTGTTTTCCACCATTTTCAAACCTAAAAACCTTTACATATTAGTCCCAAACACCAATTAATAAGTTCTAATCGATACTCTAACATGCATATTGTAATACCCCGTATTTTACGCATAATTATTTTTATGGAAAATGGGGATTAATTAAATTAAAGGGAGAAAATTTAAATTGTAATTAATCTGATTTTATGATAATAATCACTAGCATGATGAGAGTAGTAGTCATTGAAATAATATTATGGATGGGGATGAGATACACGACAGTTATATTATAAGTATTCGGGACGTGTATGAGTCGCGTCACTAGTATGTATTTGGGGGTTTAAAAGATAAATTATTTTTGTCTAACCCGGATTATTATTTTGAGTGCGCCAAATTGTTCGGAAGGGTCGGAATAGTCATAAAATAGTACTCGGGTATTTTATTTGGAGTCCGGGGCATTTTAACCCAAAACGACACTCCGGAGGGGTATTTTGGTATTTAGGGATTTTTGGGCAATTAAATGAACGAAAATTGAGTTTAATTAAAAGTGTTGAGGGTTAGTGGTCTGTCAGTTTCAACTTACATGAGGAAGAGAGAAAAGAGAGAGAGAGACACACAAGGAAGAAGAAGACACCATTAGAGCCCTAAGCTAAGAACTCAAGCTTTCGCACAAAAAAGTACACCAACTCGTAGATCGTGTCAAGAGGATCATTCCCATACCAATTTTAACCAGCAAATCAAAAGTTTGTTTTAAGGCAAGTGATTATCTTGCTCTTTGTCATAGCATTTATTACTCTTGTTAACATAAGTTGAGGTTGTAAAACTACTAATACCAAATTGGATTTACCTATGATGAGATTGTGTAGGAATTTTAGAAATCTGATGGGGGTTTGCATGTAGAGGATTTTTACCCTTAATAAGAATGTGAAAATATGTGAATTAGATGTTAATCATGAAATAAAAATGGAGCTTTTATAGATTAATAATTCTGGGTTTATGTTAATATGACTCATGGGAAAATTTAGAAATTTGTTGAAACTACTTGATGATTTGAAGGATTTTACCCTAAAACTATGTTAAGAAGTGTTATAGGGTGACTTATAGTAGTTCGGAAACCTTTTACTTGGGTTGGAATGGGTTTAGGTTGAGATTGAAGAGGAGAAAATCATGAAAAATGAACATTGGAGATAACTGGGCAACTTCAAAAATTTTGTTAGAAGTCCATCGCAGGCCGTTTGAATGACCTCATTCGAACGATACTTCTAACGACATTCTAGTGTCACTTCTAATGAGTTTGGTAGTTCGTTCGAAGGGGACTTAGTTCGAACGAGATTTTATGGGTCTTCTAACAAGATTCTAGAATGACTCTTAAGGCCTGATTTTTATTTCAAACTTCCCGTAGGCTTATTTAAATAAGTGTTAGACAAGTATGAATGTCCAATGACTTAAAATTTATAATTATTAGGGAGCAAGGAATATGTCGAACCTCGGAAGGTATGAAAACTCATAGAATTAGAGAGATGAAAAAATACAAGGGAGAATACATACGAGTAAGGTACGGGGTATAATAGGGGATATATTATACATATTGCAAATACTAGCCTGCGGGAAAGCCAATGAATTTATATAAGTTGTGTGTATGTTTGTTGCTCAAAATATTATGTGTATGACATACGTAGCTACTGGCTATCGAACGGTTGGGGACTATGTTCTCCTCTAATAGGTGTTTATGTTTTTATTGGTTGTCGAGATATTAAACTTGTTGTCCTCTATGCGTGAGCATTACAATGTGACTAAATAGCCGAGTATGCGTAGCACTAAGGGTTTCTTAAACATGGGTGCAATATTGCTATGTTTATATATAAATTGATATGTATATATAAAGAGAATAATGTGTGTATACCAAAATCCTATTTGGTGTCTTATGTTGATGACTCTAGTTTTTAGATGTGTGCTTATGGTGTTATCAGCTGGGCAATTAGAAAAATGTGTGAATAAACTAAAGTAATTCTAAACCTAAGTCGAAATCTTAATTACATCGGCTTTGAGTTATTTAGGGAAACCTTCTAGCATAATAGTATATACCTAGTAGCCAGTCAGGATATCATGACTAGTATGGGTAGTTAGGCTCGTTAGGCATGCAAACTAGATCGAGGGGTGAGTATCTCAAGTGCGTACGCTATGTTAACTTGAATAATCATTGTGCTAATTGAATCAATTTAAGAACTTGCTATTTTAACTATTTTCAACTCGGGCTCTGACCCGTTTTTCTGTATATCTCTCTATTGTTCCATTATTTATAGGTGCCCAGCCATAGGGACACTAGCCTTAGGAGACTCTATTCAGTTGTCATGCTGTAGCTATTATGGAAGCTGCATAATAATTGCTAGTAGACGATTCAGCCTATTCTTCCTTTTCCAGTTATCTATTATGTTTGACATGTCGTCCCTCCTATTTACATTCAAATATTTAGAGTTGTTTTATTTCATCATTAGACTTTAAATTCATGTCATTGGATTATTGTATGGGATTTGAGTTGATGTGTTTGCTCCAGTTCCTTACTTATATTCCGTTAGTTTTCTTTATGCTATTGTGAAGTATGATGACGGTTTTATATATTCACTTTGATGTTGATGGTTAATTTCAAAATAAAATTTTAACATCAACCTTTTTAAATATTAGGTGATTAGTTTTATTAAATTAAAATTTGAGTTTTTGAGGGTGATGCACTATCTGAACCAGCTTGATATTCTAAAATTAATTAATTAAGGACTGATCACTCGGTAATTAATTAGATGCGGTGTCACAGGTGGTATTAGAGCATTAGTTTCTAGTGTCCTTAGGATTTGTAAGACTTATTGTGTTTCCGCATAACATTCTTTCATATAGAGCCCTATATTTTAGGATTTTTGTACTCCTTATGCATATTAAATTATTTCGCTACTTTGAGATAATAACTGTGGACTTATGAAACTTTTATCTTCTTTAAGTTTCCTCCTAGACGTGCAAAGAGTGTTCCCAGGGATGCCCAACCCGAACCTCAACCTGTACCCGCTCAGGGCATGATGAATGATACTGAAGTTGCCGCCAATTGTAGCTCAGGCGGTAAATGCGACATTGGCAGTTGTGTAGAAGACACCACCTCAGGCACCTGTGGTGGCTCCAGTTCATGCCCAAACCTTCCCGTATTCTTGGGAATGTGTTAGGGATGCCTTCCAGAAGGTGCATCCTCCGGAGTTTACAGGGAGTTACGATATGATAGTAGCGAGTCAATGGAAGAAAGATATCTAGAGGCATTTGAGGATGCATGAGTACACGGAGGTACAAAGTCAGATCCTTGCCTCGTTCAAACTGGTAGGAGCAGCACTGCAGTGGTGGGAGTCCATAACCACCGCTGAGGAGAGAGACACACTGAGTATCCGAGACTTTTGGGTGCGATTCGATCGCAAGTACTTCCCTTTGGCTATCCAGACAGAGATCAGTCGAAAGTTAGAAAATCTAAAGGAGGAGTTTGTGGCATTGTATGAGGTAGAGTTTACTAATGTTCTCAACATTATACCAAGTGAGATCCCGACTGAAGGGAAAAAGATTCAGCACTTCATGGATGGGTTGACATGGAGAATCTGCTAGCATTTAATAGGCAATATCTCCTTGGCCACTTATTCAGATGTGTTTAACGCAACACTACTCCACTGCCAGGACCACTGCTTCCACTTGTCCGAGGTTAAGAAAGTGGGAGAGTCCAGCCAGTAGGTCAGGGTAGGAGGGAATGGTATTGGTGGGGTACAAGCAGTTCAGGGTCAGCATAGGCACAGTGACCAGGGTTCCCAACAGGGGGATCCTAAGAGGTTCAGATCAGTAGGTTTTAGACACGGGCAGGGAGGCTTTCAACATGGCCATCAGGGCCAACACGTTCATCAGGTTCAATAGGGCCAACAACAGTTTTAGTAGAGCCAGAACGGCCAAGGGAGGGGTGGTAATGGCCATCAGGGATGGGGATATCATAGGCAAAAGGGAGGACCCTTCTCAGGGAGATGTTTCATATGTGGCACCACTGGCCAGAAATGCTAAGATTTCCCTCAGAAGGGTAGAGGCCAGTAGTAACAGTAGGGTGTTCGTTAGGAAACCCATAGACTGTTATTTCTCATAGCTCTCCTAGCACCTCCATAGATGGCAGGACAGCCACCCATTCCAGCCGCCCAGTTCAGCAAGGGTAGCTTCAATATGGGTGAGTCTATAATTTGCACCAGGTCACAGTCTCACAGGACCCGCCAGTGATTAAGGGTATGTTTTCTATCCATGGGACTTTAGGACATATTTTATTTGACACGGGAGCCACACACTATTTTATTGCCATGGGGTTTGCACGTACTACAGGCTTATTTGATATAGCAGAGGGTACGGTCACGTGTGTGGATTATCCATTGAGTAGGGGTTCCGTTATTTCCTTTATTTATCAAGGAATGGGTATAGGGATTGGGAGATTTATCTTACCCACTGACATGCTCATATTAGACATGTCCGAGTATGACGTGATTATGGGTATGGATTGACTTATTAGGTATATATCCATGATTGATTGTTATAGTAAGAGTATAGTTTTTGCCATACCTGGACATGAGATGTTTCTGGTGGCGATACCTCGCTCTGAGGGAGGATCGTCCACTCATTTATACTATAAAGAGGAGGAAACCTCTACCGAGGTTGTCCTATCGCTTGATTCGATTCCTTTAGTTGGAGAGTTTACCAATGTGTTTCAGGAGATTCTGAGGTTACCAGCGAGTAGAGAGATAGACTTCATCATTGATTTAGTGCCCGACACTCGATCGATAGTTCACGCACCTTATCGTATGGCTACAGCAGAGATGAGGGAGTTACATGACCAAGTTGAGTATTTATTGGGGTAGGGGTTTATCCGTAGGAGTACTTCACCGTGGGGTTCTCCCGTGCTGTTCGTTAAGAAGAGGGATGGATCATTGAGGTTATCTGTTGATTACCAGGAGTTGAATAAAGTCACGATATAGAATAAATATTCTTTACCTCGAGTCAATGACTTATTCGACCAGTTGAGAGGAGAGGCTTTCTTCTCGAAGACTGATTTGAGATCGGGATACCATTAGCTACATATCAGGGAACAGGACGTGTCGAAGACTTCTTTCCTGACAAGAAATGGTTCCTATGAATTCAAGGTTATGCCTTTCGGTCTAACCAATTCCTCAGCCGTGTTCATGGACTTGATGAACAGGGTGTTCAGAGAGTTCCTGGACCAGTTCATCATCGTCTTCATATATTAAATTTTGTTTTATTCACAGGCTGAAGAAGAGCATGCCAAGCACTTGAGGCAGGTTTTACAAACTTTGCGTCAGTATGAGTTGTACACAAAATACAAGAAATATGGGTTTTGGCTGAAAGAGGTTCAGTTTTTAGGTCATATCATCTCCGATAGAGGGATATTCGTGGATCCGGGGAAGGCGTCAGTGTTGAGGGAGTGGGGATAGCCCACGACACCGATCGAGATACTGAGTTTATTGGATTTATTCGGATATTATAGGAGGTTCATTGGAGGGTTTTCAAAGATAGGGATTACATTGACGCATTTGACTCTCAAAGGGGTGCCGTTCATCTGGAGTGACGCCTGTCAGTTAGCCTTCGATGAGTCAAAATATAATTTAACCTCAACACCAGTGTTAGCATTATCCAGGCTGGGAGTGGAGTATCTAGTCTACACTAATGCGTCCTTGTTAGTACTTGGAGGTGTACTTCAGCAGGAGGATCATACTATAGCTTATGCCTACTATAAGCTTAAGCCTCACAAGAGGAATTACCCCACCCATGACTTGGAGTTAGTAGCGGTCGTGTTTGCACTTTGGATTTGGAGATATTACCTCCTATGGGAGAAATTTAGCTTATTTACGGACCACAAATCTCTATAGTACCTCTTCACGCAGAAGGAATTAAATATGCGTCAGCATCGGTGGCTTGAGTTTATGAAGTACTATCAATTTGATATCTAATACCACCCAGGGAAGGCTAACGTTGTAGCAGACACATTGAGTTGTAGTCCAGTTTGTGAGGTGGCCGAGGTGTGGAAAGAAAAATATAAGGAGTTATGGAACGAGGATACGGTGTCTCGATCATTTATGTCTATGATGACGGTTACACCCCAGATTATTTCGAGAGTAGTACAGGCACGGGCAACTGATCCTTTCTGCCAGAATGAAATATTACAACTACTAGCAGAGGGGGTCGAGTGTTATATCGTGGGCTCGGATGGAGGTCTACGTTTCAATGGGAGATTGGATGTTCTTGAGGGTGAAGATTTGCAACACAAGGTGATGACAGAGTTGCACGGTTCTCGATTTGTGGTACATCCTGGTGAAGATAAGATGTACCCGGATATGCGTAGACAGTGCTGGTGGAGCGGAATAAAGAAGGATATACCCGAGTTCATCTCAAAATGTGCCACTTTTTAGTTAGTAAAGGTGGACCATCAGAGATCGACGGGACTTCTACCGCCATTAGAGGTTCCTATGTAGAAGTGGGAGACCATTTCTATGGACTTTATCACAGGATTACCTACATCACAGAGGGGTCACGATTCGATATGAGTGATAGTGGATCGGTTGACCAAGGTATCCCACTTTCTGCAACCCATGGCAGATTGCACCACAGGATAGTACACCCAGATATTCATATCAGAGATAGTGAGACTCCATGAAGTGCCTCTTAATATCATATCTGACAGAGATAAGGTGTTTGTTTCTCAATTTTGGGGGAGTTTTCAAGAGGCATTGGGTACGGAGTTGCGACTGAGCACAACCTATCACCTACAGACAGATATTCAGATCAAGCGGATGAATTAGATATTGGAGGACATGTTATGCACGTGCATCAATGATTTTAGCGAAGGCTAGGAGCAGTACCTACCACTGGTGGAGTTTGCCTATAATAAATTCTACCAGTTTACTATTGTTATGGCTCCATTCGAGGCCCCATACGGCAGACCTTATCGTTCCCCAGTATGTTGGATAGTGGTGGAGGACAACAAGTTACAAGGTTCGGAGGTGATTCAGGATACTTCGGCAAGGATAAAGTTGATATGGAGCCATATTCGAGTCGCTCAGGATCGGTAGAAAAGTTAAGCTGAGGCCAAATGTTATTTTCGAGAGTTCAACATTGGGGATCAGGTGTTACTTCGAGTGTCTCTTATGAAGGGAGTTATGCATTTTGGGAAGAAGGGGAAGTTGGCGTCTAGGTATGTAGGGTCGTTTCCCATTATCGAGAGGATTAGGCCAGTTGCTTATAGACTTGGGTTATCGGAGCATTTGCATAGAGTTCATGACGTGTTTCATGTCTCTTCGCCGAGGAGATTTCTTCGAGTTGATTTGACCCATACTCACATTGCATTAGAGGAGATAGACTTACAACTAGATACCTCATACGAGGAGGGTCCGGTTGCTATCCTAGACCGTAGCGAGAGGAAGGCGAGGTCAAAAATAGTGCCACTAGTACGTGTTCAGTGGCGTCACCATAAAGTTGAGAAATCAACTTGGGAGTGCGAGGAACATTATCCAAAGTTATTCTTCCCAGGTATATATATTCTTTTTCGAATTTCGGGACGAAATTATTTTATTAGGGGGGAAGTATGTAATACCCCGTATTTTACGCATAATTATTTTTATGAAAAATGGAGATTAATTAAATTAAAGGGAGAAAATTTAAACCGTAATTAATATGATTTTATGATCATAATCACTAGCGTGATGAGAGTAGTAGTTATTGAAATATTATTATGGCCAGGGATGAGATACACGATAGTTATATCATAAATATTCGGGACGCATATGAGTCGCGCCACTAGTATGTATTTGGGGGTTTAAAAGGTAAATTATTTTTGTATAACTCGAATGACTATTTTTAGTGTGCCAGCGTGTTCATAAGGGTCGAAATAGTTATAAAACATTACTCGGGTATTTTATTTGGAGTCCGGGGCATTTTAACCCAAAATGACACCCCGAAGGGGTATTTTCGTCTTTAGGGATTTTTGGGTAATTAAATGGATGAAAATTGAGTTCAATTAAAAGAGTTGACGGTTACTAGTCTATGAGTTTCAACTTACGTGAGGAAAAGAGAAAAGAGAGAGAGACCCAAGGAAGAAGAAGACTCCATTAGATCCCTAAGGCAAGAACTCAAGCTTTCGCACCAAAAAGTACACCAACTCGTAGATCGTGTCAAGAGGATCGTTCCTATACCAATTTCAACCCGCGAATTAGAAGTTCATTTTAAGACAAGTGATTATCTTTCTCTTTCTCTTAGCATTTATTACTCTTGTTAACATATGTTGAGGTCTTAGAACTACGAAAACCAAATTGGGTTTTCCTATGATGAGATTGTGTAGGAATTTTAGAAATCGGATGGGGGTTTGCATGTAGAGGATTTTTCCCCTTAATAGGAATGTGAAAATTGGTGAATTAGATGTTAATCAGAAATAAAAATGGATCTTTTATAGATTAATAATTCTGGGTTTATGTTAATATGACTCATGGGAAAATTTAGGAATTTGTTAAAATTACTTGATGATTGGAAGGATTTGACCGCAAAACAATGCTAAGAAGTATTCTAGGGTGACTTAGAGTAGTTTGGAAACCTTTTAATTGGGTTGGAATGGGTTTAGGTTGAGATTGAAGAGGAGAAAATCATGAAAAATGAACATTAGAGATAACTGGGTAACTTCGAAAACTTCGTTAGAAGTCCAACCCAGGTCGTTCGAATGATACTTTTAACGACATTCCAATTTCACTTCTATCGAGTTTGGTAGTTCATTCGAAGGGGACTTCGTTCGATTGACCCTCGTTCGAACGTCTTCGTTCGAATGAGATTTTCTGGGTCTTCTAATAAAATTCCAAAATGACTCTTATGGCCCAATTTTTGTTTCAAACTTCCCGTAGGCTTATTTAAATGAGTGTTAGACCAGTATGAATGTCGAGTAACTCAAAATTTATAATTATTAGTGAGCCGATAATATGTCAACCCTTAGAAGGTATGAAAACTCATAGAATTAGATAGATGAAAAAATACAAGGGAGAATACATACGAGTAAGGTACGGGGTATAATAGGGGATATATTATACGTATTGCAAATACTAGGCTACGAAAAAGCCAATGAATTTATATAAGTTGCATGTATACTTGTTGCTCAAAATATTATGTGCATGACATACCTATATACTGGCTATCCTACGAAGGTTAACGCATTGTAGACGACCAGATCTTGTGTGCTTTCGAGGGATTTATAGTTGTACCACTAAAGCATGGAACCTAGGTATGGGATATCCATGAGAATGATAGTGATGACAGTTGTATGAGTGGGTAGGTATGTGCGCAGCCCATCGGCTTGGGACTATGTTCTCCTTCAATAGGTGTTTATGTTTTTATTTTTTCTCTAGAGATTGAACCTGTTATCCTCTATGCGTGAGCTTTGCAATGGGACTAGATAGCCGAGTATGCGTAGCAATAAGGGTTTCTCAACCACGGGTGCAATATTGCTATGTTTATATATAAATTTATATGTATATATAAATAGAATAATGTGTGTTTACCAAAATTCTATTTGGTGTCTTATATTGATGACTCTAGTTTTAGATGTGTGCTTATGGTATTATAAGTGGGCAATTAGAAAAATATGTGAATAAACTAAAGTAATTCTAAACCTAAGTCAAAATCTTAAATACGTCGGCTTTGAGTTATTTAGGGAGACCTTCTAGCATAATGGTATGTACCTAGTAGCCAGTATGGATATCATGACTAGTATTGGTAGTTAGGCTCGTTAGGCATGCACACTAGATCGAGGGGTGAGTATCTCAAGTGAGTACGCTAGGTTAACTTGAATAATAATTGTGCTAATTGAATCAATTTAAGCGCTTGCCATTTCAATTGTTTTCAACTCAGGCTCTGACCCATTTTTCTTTATATCTCTCTATTGTTCCATTATTTTTAGGTGCCCAACCACAGGCACACCACCCTTAGGAGACTCTATTCAGTTGTCATGCTGTAGCTATTATGGAAGCTGGATGATAATTGCTAGTAGACGATTCAGCCTATTCTTCCTTTTCCAGTTATCTATTATGTTGGACATGTCGTCCCTCCTATTTACATTCAGAGATTTAGAGTTTTTGTATTTTATCATTAGACTTTAATTCATGTCATTGGATTATTGTATGGGATTTGAGTGGATGTGTTTTCTCCAGTTCCTTACTTATATTCCGTTAGTTTTCTTTATGGTATTGTGAAGTATGATGACGGTTTTATATATTCACTTTGATGTTGATGGTTAATAACAAGATAAAATTTTGAGATCAACCTTTTTAAATATTAGGTGATTAGTTTTATTAAATTAAAATTTAGGTTTTCGACAGTGATGCATTATCTGAACCAACTTGATATTATGAAATTAACTAATTAAGGACTGATCACCTGGTAATTAATTAGGTGTGGTGTCACACATATATGATTTATAACAACCTAGAATCATTAAATCCTTAAGAAACAACCCTTAAATACAAAACCCACAATTTAAATCAATTAAACACTAGTTCTTCCCATTATCATTCAAGAACATAATAAACCCAGATTGCTTCATCACAATACATCATAAATTTATGACTTCTAATCTACCTACATGAGGGGTTAACATATTTCAACTTCAGATTGTAATTAATCATCTTCAACCTCAAATTTCATCAAGATTATGAGCAATACATGGGTATTAAACACCTATACTAACATGAACATGATTATTGCTAAAGTTTTGCTATGATTAAACACTTACCTCAAAAAAGAAGGTCTGATCCGTTGGTGCTTTTGGTATGGTTGCAATCCTCGCCCTTCGATCTACTCAGTGGTGGTCTTGTTGTTGTAAATGGTGCACTAGTGGTGGTTCTAGCCCTAGAAACCTCTCCTCCTCCTTTCTCCCTTGGCCTCTGTGTGTATAACAACTAATAACCCTAATCTAACCCACATACATCTTATTTTATCCCTTTAATTTTTGTCATTAATTATACTCCAAAAATACAAATTACCAAAACGCTCTCCCGGGATGTCGCTTTGGTCTAAAATTGTCCCGAGACCATAACTAATCCCCTGGGTAGAATTTTCTTACTATTGTGACCCTTATGGACACATTGGCAAACACAAAATGACCAATTGCGTGACTTATAAATAATTTACTTTTTATTACATTAATTTAGTCCTAACATGTCTGACACGCGCGTCCTGACTTAAGACTGTAATTGTCGTATTTCTCACTCGTGACAATTTTCATAAATTTACCATCATATATTACTTTATTCTCTTAGTAATATATATTATTCTCTTCAATAAATACTAACCCTTATCTAGCTAGTTAATATTTATTTTTATCCACGTTAATTATGAATTAAATTTCCCATATTTAAATTTCAATTAATCCCTTATTTTAAAAACTTACAAATTACGGGGTATTACATGGTCGTCTTGGGAATAAGATGGTAAACTGATGATAGGTGGCTCGAATGGTGATTTTGAGTACAACAATGATCCGAGATGGGTTGAGATAGTCAAAATTAGGTACCCGGTGGTTGTAATCGGATTTCGGGGACTATTCAGGTTATACGGGACCCGCACGGAGGTATTCATGTCATTTTAATGTTTTAAATTAACCTAATTTTGGAATTGGAAAAATATAAAGGGTTGTTAGAGGAAAGATGTAACCATATACCCATTCTAATTCACCTAGACTTGAGAGAGAGTCAAAAGACAAAGGCAATTCAAGGGAGAAACTCACGAGACAATTCGAGAAATTCAATTCGTGAGGGAATTGGGCATGAAGCAACATGCAAAGAGGATCTGAAGGAGAAAATTCATAATTCTTTACACTTTGAGGAAAGTGTTTAACTTCCATTGATATTATGTTTTGTGTTTTATTTCTTATCATGATCGGTGAAAAACAAATATGAAATTTTGAGTGGGATTCACATGACAAAAATGGGATTTTGGCGGATGAATCTATTATAGAAATAAAAGAGATTATTGTCTCATATGAAATTTGAATTTACTTCATATAGAAGGTGAAATCTTGATGAAAAATCTGAAATTGAATTGTGATGAATAGATGTAATCCTAAAATTATAATTAAAAAAATAGTGAAAAAGGGGTATTAGAATTACGGTGGATTAATTATGAATAATTGATGTTGGATCCCTTGTTGTAGATGATTTATTGGATCAATTGATATGTGAAAACATGTATATTGATGATAAGTAATCTTAGAGCTGATTTTAAGTGTAATAAGATAAAATAGAGATGCCAAAAGTGAAATTCAAAGAGGCAAAAACATGAGGAATAAGAAGTGTCAATTTGAATACTTTTAGATCTTCTTTTTGAGTGCTTTCAGAAAATATCTGAGCAAAACTCAAAATGCATATCTGACTCAATTTTTAATGTCAAATCCAAATACAAAGTCAGATTGGTGATTGGGATAATGTTTGGAAATTATTTTTTTGCATTTCTAAAACATGCCTATAATTGTAGATTTTGACTCTGTTCAGCTGTCTAGCTCAGCCTAGGTTAGGTGTTTTGATGAGCTATTGATTCGGTTGGGATACGAGTTACTTTGAAAGGTTCGTAGAGGGTGTTTAGGGCTTCTAGAATTTTTGGAATGTAGTATTACCTTGTGGTTATTTGGGAATAAAACTATAGTATGGATTTACGAGTATTTAGGATGTAAAACACATGAAAATATATTTATGGATTCAAATGGAAAATTCGGATGGAATTGGACATGGATTATATAGAGATAAGATTTTTGTCCAGAATAAAATATAGTCGTGATAAAAAATTAATTAAGTGACTACTTATGGATTTGGGAGAAGGATTTAGACTCGGAGAATATAGGCTAGTGCTACGAGTGACATGCACAGTTAGCCAATTTTTAATATATATATATATATATATATATATATATATTAATACGGTATATATATTCTTTATGTTATTGATATATATGAAACATACCTACTCTAGTGAATGACATCAATGGAGGTTGCGCATAGTGGACGGTTTATCCTGGCGAATCCCAGCAGGTATAGTATCGATCCTAAGGGTCATAGGTCTTTGCATGACCACCCTATATGATTTTGGAGTCCAAGTGGAGTAATGTGGTATGGTTTTGACCCACTCACTTAAGACTATGATCGCCTCCAGTTTACGATACAATTTGGGTTCTGTGGTGAGATTCTGAACCGGTGGCACAGGTTGAGGTGTGAATCTCTGGAGCCCAAAATCACACTAGAGAATGTATTCACGAGGTAATGCTCTGTTGATTGAGGTTATATATATATATATATATATGTGTGTGTGTGTGTGTGTGTGTGTGTGTGTGTGTGTACATGCAAATTAAAGGATATTATGAATAGTAAATTTATATGTATCCGAGAGGACAACTCTGGGATGCTATGTGTAAATACTTATATAAGTGTGAAGAAAATATATATGGTTTTATGACACTAAGTAGTGAATGTGGAATTAATAACCAGGGTAAAGTTATATGAATTGACAAATTATATTTGAGAATTATAATTATAAAGAAAATGTGAAAGCTAAATGTGACTTTCAAGTGAAATAAAATATACTCTTGATACAGGGTAGCGTGTGCTACTAATATTAGTGTTAAGGCTAGTTTCGCTGGGTAGCGTAACTAGGGTGATTAAAATACATGCGTTAGGTGTGCACTATAGATGAGGGGTGAGGGGTATCTCATGGGAGTGCGACACCAATTTAAATATGACATATTATAATGCATATTTATTAATATATTTTAAACACTTGCATAATATTTTCAAAATATTTTGGGCTCTGACCCACATCAAAATATTTTTAAAACATTTAGGTGTTAAGCCACAGGGATGCCTAGATTAACCATTCTTCTAGTCAACCGAAGCTACAGTAATTGTGGATGCCTATATGGATTGATTATCCACCTCTATCATTGATATCTGGATAGGGTGTACTTCAGAGTTATTTAGGGCATGTAGCCCAATTAGTCAATATTTATTTTATATAGATGCTATTTCTTTTCAATTAGTTAGATTATGGTATTGGCACTATTTAGCGAGAGTTATCATTTAATTTAATTACTCCCTTTTATTTTGTGTGAAGTGTATTATATTATTGGATGTAAGTTTCATTATTTTCATAGTTGGTTATGTGATAGGAAATTTTATATAAGCAAGTTAAAAAGATAAAAAAAATTACACCAATCTTAATAGGTTACTAGTAATTAAATGGTTTTCGATAGTGATGTTAAGAATGAACTAGTAGAGATTCCTATTTTATTTTGGTAGAGGACTGATCACTCATTAGTGGAATAATTGGGATGTCACATATGGTATTAGAGCATCAGCTTCTAGTGTTTTTAGGATCTGTGCGGACTTACTACGTTTTTAACTTTGTTTTTCTTTAATGTAGAGCCCTATGCTTAGGAATGTTGATTCCAATTGTGATTTACGTTATCCCGCTATTATGTATAATTTAAGTGAATCTTACAAAAATTCAGTTGGGTTTCATATGCCAAATAGTAGAGGACGACCAACGAGGTCCATCAGGAAGACCACAGGAGGAGAGGCTCAGCTGGAGCCACAAACTATTTAGGGGCGATGACCGCAGTAAAGGTTACCACTATTATTTTACTGGAAGTTAATTCTGCGATGAACGTTAAGGCATAAAATTTTCCTAAGTACCGCCATAGCAGACAGTGGATCCAATTCAGACTCACACAGAGAAGACAAAATGGGAGAGAGTCAATGGGGTCTTTCAGAAGGGCCATCCGTCGTAGTTTTGGGGAAATGCATACATGGTATTAGATAGCCAATGGAAGGAGAACATCTAAAGTAATTTACGTATAATGAAGTTCAGTGACACTAAAAAACAAATTTTGGCTACTTTAAAGATCGCAGGAGCAGCGTTACTTTGGTAGGAGTCAGCCATCACATCTGAGGAGAGAGGTACCATAAAATATCGAGGAGTTTTAGGTGAAATTGGATCGCGAGTTTTTTCCATTTGTTGTTCAAACAGAGATGCTAAGGAAGGTTTTAGACTTAACACATAAGGGTCGGATAATGGTTGAGTACGAGGAAAAGTTTACTGATTTAGAAAACTTCGTGCGTGATGAGGCAAATATAAAGGAGAAAAAGATACTTAAATTTATTGATGGACTCATGTGGAGAATTTTACAACACTTATTAGTAAATACTTCTTTGATAATTTATGTCGATGTCATCAATGTCGCACTTGTGTATTATCAAGATCATCCCTTCCATGTGAAGGGAGCCAAGAGAGTGGGAAAGTTTAGCCAGTAGAGCAAGACTCGGTGTAACGGTGCTAGTGGGGCACTACAATGGAATTAGACAGGGAGGTGTTTTATATGTGGAGAGTAGGACCTCATATGCCGATCTTATCCCGAGCGAGATAGGGGATGAGATCAGGGTGCCTAGTAGAGGAAACCATTACAGCAGTTTAGATGTGCATATTATGTTCGGGAACCATTTGAACATCCACCACTATTGGCAATTGAAAGTATGAGTTTTACCCATGGGTAATTAGGGTAAGTTTTATATGATAAGGATGCATCACAATATTTTGTTTGAACTAGATTCGAGTATTAGATGAGTTCAGTGGATGTATAGCTACTATTACTACTCTGTGTATATATTTACCATTGAGTATCAGGGCTATCTTTAGTTACATTTGTTGAGGAATGGTTGTGGACACTGGGAGGATATGTTTTTGTAGATCTACTCATTTTTAGAGATATAATATGCGAGTATGATGTAATCCTTGGTATGGATTGGTTAACGATGGTTTGAGCGATGGTGGACTGTTACAGTAAGATTATCGTGTTCGCTGTTCCAGGGAAGGATGTGTTTTTTTGTGACGTCTCACCTAAAAGAGGGTTGAGACCGCGTGCATACTATATTATATAGGATACTTTTGAGAGTATAGTTGTCTCGTTATATTCGATCCCGCTGCGTAGGGACTTTACTGATGTGATTGAGGGGATATCGGGTTTATCGCCTAATGGAGAGATTTAACTCATTATTGATTTAGCATTAAGGACTTAGTGATAGTGCGAGCGTCATATTTTATCACTCTTTTAGAGAGGTGGGAGGTGAAGATCAGACTTATATGTCTGGAGACAGTATTTTGATTATCCTAATTATGTGCGTTGGACTGAAAGATCTCAATGACCGACAATGCTAGGTGATAGTATATTGAAGGGCTCATGTTTGGATTTCTTTTATTAGATGTTCCACCCATGAATCGTAATAAACTCCGGGAGTTGAGAAACATTATTAGAAGCTAGAGCATCGATTTTGAACATTAATCATTATATGTTTGGAGAAAACACTTTGAAATGAAAGTTATTGTACTATATAAGGCTGGTGGTGTTAGGTAGCGCTGTGTAGGAAGTATTAGGAAACTTTTGCACCACTAGTTAATAGGTGGGGAAATATCGAGAAGAATTGAACCATGATAAGTAGGGTAATTGAGTTTACCCTTACTATATAACCACATTGAACATATGGGGACGAGTTTGATATATGTATGTTACATTTTCATGGGATATAAGGTGTATGGGCGCCCTAGTTAGTTTAATTTTCAAAATCGATCGGGATAAGAGGACATGGTAATAAATGTGTAGAACCATATGCATGTGGGGTAGTAAAAGTAGAGTTGGAAAAGTAAAAGGGACTAAACCTCGTTGAGGAGGAAGATTGTCGGGATAAGTGTACAATAAAGGAAAACTATCACACCTGAAAGGGGTTGAAAGATTTTGGAAACATGGGTAAAGGATATATCTTGCCAAGGGATGATCCAATAGTTTTGTGGAAGTATCATGAATTCGTACTTAGTCAAATTCTGAGGGTGGATTGTGCATAAATAGGATGTTGATTTTTACCAAGCAGAAAGGATCCAAGAATTCTGTAGTTTTTGAGTAGATGCTTGGGTCGTGAGTTTTGGCGTACCTTAGGAAAGGGAGTAAGAGGTACCACATGATGTGGAATCTATAGTGTGTAGATCGGTGTGGAGTGAGACATAGATAATTTTTCTTTAGGTGCACAACTCGTAGATGGGAAAGGCCGGTCTGAGGTGATCAATTAGAATTTTACAAAAAATGATGGTTCTAGTGACGGAATGGATAGGCAGACTTATAAAGATCATTGTTTGGTTACCAGCATCGCGAAAAGGTCAAACTTCCTTTTGAGATTGTGGAAATAGTTGATCGAGATGGAACATGAATTGTGTATTGAGCAAGACATGTCAATTGTAAATCAAGGAGTATAAGGGAGAGGTGACTAAAAGGTTAGAGAATGCGAGGGATAAACAATTTGGCTTTTAGGGTAATTGGTAGGAGTAATTATCTTTGGTAGAGTTACGTGTAATAACTCGTAATAGTTTATCATTGGTAAGGTTATTTTTTAGGCTTTGTGTATGGAACCTTGTCGTCTTCCCTCTTCTTGGTTAGAGGTGGGTAACAATAAGCTTCTCGGGCCGGACATGCGTCAGAGTCCGTCCTTAGGTTAATAAGAAATTAATTCGTATAGTTCAAGAACATCATAAGAGTTACATCACCACGAACCGAAGTTTTTGATGTCTGCATGAGTGGTTAAGTGTTGTTGTGGGTGTCTCCCATGAAAGGAGTTATAATATTTATCAAGAAGGGAAGTTGGTGTAACACCCCATAATTTTGAGGATTTAGTATTTAATTATTTTTGGGAGAAATAGAATTATTTAAATTGGAGAAAATTATGATTTGGAGAATTTATCGGAGTGGGAAGAATTATTCTAATTTTTTGCGACTCTAAGTTTAATTGATCAAATTATTGTGTGTCGCATATTTGAGGTCGAAATTTCAAAATGTTATAAAGTATTTCAGATGATAATTCTGAGTGCACGGTTGAGTCCGGATGGGTCGAGTTAGTCAGAAAAGAGTACCCGGGGGTAGTAATCGGGTCTCGGGGCATTTTTGGGCATAGCCGGGACACACGGGGGATTTGGGCCATTTTAATTAGGCCCATGGGGCTAAAAACGTGATTAAGGGTTTTAAACCTAATTGAGGGAGTTTTGAACGGCAGTTAATAAATTCTAAACATAAGGGCTTGAGAGAAATGCAAAGGAAGCAAGTGGAGAACAAATTGGGGATCTTTTGGAGTCAAATCGAGGGAGAAAGTGGGTGCTCGTTATCAAACCATTCTCTACACCAACGAATTCGATGGGGAGAGCGAACGGAGCGCTAATGCAATAAAATAAATCCAAATACACAAGTGACAAGGTATAGAGCATCTAAGTCCCACAACAACAAAAGAGAAACTACAAATCTCAATCTCTTCAAATAAATATCAATTCTCTCGAATTACATACAACAACTAACTCGAAAATAAAAAAAACAAATCTCCAAAGCTCTATACATCAAAATAATACAAATCTTTCCCAAATAATCCTCTCTAAAATCAATCTCCATAGCACCCTAAAATCTGCGCTAACGTGTCACTAAAAGAAAATATGGGGAAGTACACAATACGACAGGAAAGATGCTCAACAAATATGGATTAGCAACGAATAAAACGTAACAACACGAGTACTAATATTCAAATCAAAATGCAAATCTCAATAGCATTTCATCATTATAATTTCTGAGCAACACTTTAACCGGGTCACCAGGCCTCACCACATCCGTATATGCTTTATCAAGCCATAGCTCGGGAAACAAGAGCTTTAGCGGGTGCCCAACATCCGTGCCATATTAAAATCTCATGACAACGTGCTCATCAACAATATAATGATACCATATGAATCAAAATAATTTCAACAATTATTTTCCAGATTTCAATGAATTTAACAATTCAAACATGAGTTCAATTAAACAAGATTTCAAAGAGAATGACACTCGCGAGATTTAAGGAGCATATTGTGTAAAACCCCATACCTCAAATCATGATGAGAAACCAATGATCATATCCTCAAGATCAACACAAAAGATCTACAAAAGCTCCTCCAAGAACCTCCAACAAAATAGCCCCAAGAACACCTCTAATCTAAGGTTGGAACGCACAAATCTCAAGGGCCAATGTGTATACAAAAAGAAGAGGAATATAAAATATATTTGCTACCAAAATTTGTGCTAAAAGTATGTTAAAAGGGTTTGCCACGACTTCCTTTTATAATGCAAAGAAATGAAGAGTTGGAATCCAAAAGACTCCTTTAAATAAGGCAACGAAATGAAGAGTTGGAAGCCAAAACAACTCTTGAAAATTAATTATTGTTCACGAAATCTAGGGAGGTCAATCGATCGACTCCCAGGATCGATCGACCGATCCTTCAGGAATTTTGACAGTTCGTCGACTAAGAATTCCAAGAGTTAAAAACATTTAAAAATCATTTTAAAATTTGTTGTAGCTCCATTTTCGAAACCGTTTGAAGTTCTCGCCTTTAAAAATAATATTCAACATATTTGAGCAATAAAAATAATTTTATCAAAAACTTTATTTTCCTCCATTTTCCAAAAATTAATTAAAATAGCCTGGGAAACAGGAATTTTGGCGGGTGCCCAACATCCGTTCCATATTAAAATATCATGACAACGTGCTCATCAACAATACAATGATACCACATGAATCAAAATAATTTCAATAATTATTTTCCAGATTTCAATGAATTTGTCAATTCAAATATGAGTTCAATTAAACAAGAAATCAAAGAGAATGACACACGTGAGATTTAAGGAGCATATTGTGTAAAACCCCATACCTCAAACCATGATGAAAAACAAACGATCACATCCTCAAGATCAACAAAAAAGATCTACAAAATCTCCTCCAACAACCTCCAACAAAATAGCCCCAAGAACACCTGTAATCTAAGGTTAGAACTCACAAATCTCAATGGCCAATGTGTATACAAAAATAAGAGGAATATAAAATATATTTGCTGCCAAAACTTGTGCCAAAAGTATGTTAAAAGGGTTTCCCACGACTTCCTTTTATAATGCAAAGAAATGAAGAGTTGGAAGCCAAAACAACTCCAAGCGTTAAAAACATTTAAAAATCATTTTAAAATCCGTTTTAACTCCGATTTTGAAATCGTTTCAAATTCTCTCCTTTAAAAATAATAACCAACATATTTGAGAAATAAAAATAATTTTATCAAAAACTTTATTTTCCTCCATTTTTCAGAAATTAATTAAAATAGCCCAAAAATTACGCGGGTTATTACACTTCCCCACTAACAATGAAATTTCGCCCTCGAAATTCGCCGAATGCCTAACTCTAAAAAATCAGGCCACTACACTAACTCCAAAAATAAATCACATCACCAAGAATAAATTACTCACCTCTAATCTCGAAACCTAACACGAATATCATCTAAAATTTTCTATCTCCAAAAATTGCTAACCACGCAATGAACCCAAATGATTATTAAATAAATGATAATGAATTCATATTATGGGAGGTGTAAACCAAAATTCATTTTGGGTGGGTTATTGCATGAAATTGGGTTTTATGAAATTGAACATGTTGTGTGATTTAATAGTTCAATTGATGTTATAGAAGCATTAGTTATTGATTGGTATTAGAACTATAACATAAAACATGTATTAGAGATGAATTGATGCGATTATAGAACCACATTTTTTTATTTTCAATTGGGATTATACCATAGGAATTCGTTTTCTTGACTTGGTGATAACTCATAATATCAATGATGCTAAACGATTTAGATGATGATTAAAGTTCATAATAGATGTAAAAAACGATACATATTATGGATTGAGAGTGGGATTTGAGAAAAGAAATCTTGGGTTTTTGTTAATGGATGAACAGAAAATCGGAGAAGAAAGGGAACTAGTCAATCGACCGATCGACCCAGGGCGTCGATCGATCGACGGTCCCAGACTTTTGGCTGATTTGCCAGTTTTATACACAAGGGGAAATTATGTTTTAAAAAAATTAATTTCCATGTTCTATTTTGGTAACAAATGTGTATGTAGTACATATTCCTTAGAAATTATAAGGGGATATAATTGGGTTTAGACGTGGGATAATTGTATATCTCAAGGGATGAATTTTGGGAAATCAATTTTAGTATTAATTTCAGACCGAGTGAAATTGTTCGGGTATGGCAGTTGAGCGGCACTACATTATTAAATGAATTGAGGTGTAATTAATTAATTAGGGGGCGGAATAAAGAATCGCGTATTAACGATGATACGGGCCAAGTGAGCGAGTCTGGGTATATTGGTTGAGCGACACCAAGTATTAAATTGATTAATGTGTAAATTAATTAAATTAGATTCGGACTCTAAACTCGGGAAGGTAATAAATAAATTAAGGAGAAAATTAATTAATTTGAGTCGGACCATAGACTTGGGAATATACAGGCTAGTGCTATGGGTGTTAGTACACGGTAAAATCGAGATTTATATTATATATATGCGGTGTGGTGATAATATATATATGTATGTACTTTGTGTGTGCCATTTAATATCATGGACTAGATATTTATTTAATTTATATACTCTAGTGCTATTAAGGGAGGTTGCGTGAAGTGGGTGAATCACCTAGCTTGAGGAGTAGGGCGAGTATATCTCCAAGTCATAGCGTCCGGTATATGGGTGAGGGGCTTATCTCACTTTTAGGAAAGGAATATGACCTCCTCCACTACGTTTATATTTTGGGCCAGGTTGGTGATCGATTCCGACTTGGGTAACCAGGTTATATGAGCACACCTACCGAGATAGGACTTTAGCAAAAATCATCCGGTGAGGATATACTCGGAGGGATAGATATACATATGAAATATGTGTGGATGTTGTGTGGATGTTGTAGTAAAGATATGTATATAATGGTGTTAAGTATTATATGCGGGTAATAATACAGTGTGTGATGTATTTACTTTATGTAACTTGTGTCATGGTTATATAATATTATTTAAAAAGGAATTAATTAGGTTAATTGGAGAGATAACTTATAACCCATGAATAATAATACTCGACTTAGAGTAGAAAGGCAAGGGAGGATTATACCAGGACTAGTTGAATGATGTAGTACAACTAGGTGGGGTTAATGTAACCATTAGGTGTGCACATTAGTGGAGGGGTGAGTATGTCCTAAAGAAAGTGCGATACTAACTTAAATATGAAGCGCGTTCATACATTTTTAATTACTGCAGTTAATTGACTTGCTACATATTTTCAAAATATTTTGGGTTCTAACCCTTGCTATAAAACTATTTGCAAAACCTTTTTGGTGCCCAGCCACAAAGACGCCAGACTTGATATTCTATTCCAGGGACATGTAGCTGCGGCACATGTGGATGATAGTAGGAGCTTGGATTAGACGCATCCTTCATTCTTTCCTAGAGTAGGAATCATCTATCGGTTTTAGTTTTACTTAGGGCTTGTCACCCAGACTTTTCAATTCAGTTTTCAGATTTTTTATTTAGTTATTGGGTGATTTCTGTTGGACTATTTATTATGGTGGCCGATGGTTTATTCGGCAAGTAGATTAATTATTTATTTAGTTGATTTGATTCAGTTGTTGTGAATGGTTTATATGTATTTCCTCATGTTGTTGTCTTGTTTAAAAAAAAAGTTGAAATTGGCACAGGCTTTTTGGAATACTAGGTGGTTAGTAAATTTTAAAAAGGCTTTTCGACAGTGATGCTAAGAATGAACCAACTGGGATTCCTATTTTAATTTGATATAGGACTGATCACTCGATATTTTATTAGGCGGGGTGTCACAGTTGGCACCTAGGGAATGTAATACCCCGTATTTTTATGCTATATTAATTTGGGGGTTTTATTAAATTTAATGAGAGTGAATTATTTAATAAGAATCCGGAAATTAATTATGTTATAATTATTAACGTGACGAGAGTTAGTAATTATATAAAATTGTCGAATATTACTAATGAGCATAGTAATATATGATATGGGTTATATTATAAGTCACGAGTGAATGAAATAACAATTTTGAGAATTTTAGTCGGGACGCGCCCGTGTCGCGTCGGGACTAATTATTGAGTTATAAAAGTGAGTATTTTATAAGTTGTTCGTATGGTCATTTTGAGTGCGTCAACGCATCCGGAAGGGTTGAGATAGTCAGAAAAGTGTACCCGGGGGTTTGGTTCGGGTCTCGGGGTGTTTTTAGACTTAATTAGTGACCCGGGAGGGCATTTTGGTCATTTTACAAAATAGGGTAATTAAACCCACGAATTTCAGCCATCCTTAGCAGCCATTTAAGTCATCCTTTTAGGGTTAGAACATTCAGAACCCTAGAACGACCATTGGAGTAGAGAGGATAGAGCTCTCAAGGAGGATTCAAGGCCAAAACACCACCATTTGCACCACCGTCACCACCAACGCGTAGATCGCGAGGAGGAGAACGCAACCACACCAATATCAGCAGGAAACCAAACCTCTGAAATCCCAGGCAAGTGTTTAACTTGCGTATTTTCATTGGTGCAATATTCATATTAGTGTAGGAATGATTAGGAGTGTAATCAATGGAAGAAAACCCCAAATTTTGATAGGAATTTGCATGTAGAAAACATTATAACCATATTCTGGAAATAGTATGTGAAGTAGATGATTAACCCACGAATTTTTGATGTTATGTTAGAAGGAAATTCTGGAGAAAACTGATCAGAACAAAAGTTGAGAAAACATTAGGGTTCTTGATGTTTAAATGAGATTTTGGGTTGTTTAATCATGTTTAATGATGGATATACGCATGCTTAACGTTAAAAACATCTGGAAATATGTGATTATGTTTGTAGTAAGAGTTTTGGGACGATTAGTGTTGGAAAATATTGATTTGGGTGAAGAATTTTGGTAAAACCCGTAACTGCACTTCTGTAGGATTTCGCAGACCTGGTTGATCGATCGATCGAGCCTAGAGCTTCGATTGATCGAAGGTTCGATCGATCGAGCCCCAGACCTCGATCGATCGACCCCTCCTGGCAGACTCTTATTTCCCCTTGTTGAATTAATTGAACATGATTCATCGTGAAATAATTTATGGGCTTTATGAATAAAATATTTTGGGATATAGGAGAGACCAGTAGGACATATGATTAAGTGTTGAGAACTTTATTATGAGACGATAATTGTATCTTAGGGACAATTATTTATAGAACGAGGAAACTACGTAATTCAAGTGAGAGATTACGTCAAATACTTACGATAGTGAATAGACGTTTACCTACTGATTTTGCTACTTGGATGGATAGAATCCACGAGTGTCACGTAACTAGTGAGAAAACCCTTCGAGTTAAGGCCATAGACGAAACCTTATACGTAATCATAATAATGGGAAATTAAGGATAAATGTTGTGACTATGGGTTACGAGAGGAACCTATATTAATATGATGAAATGGGTATATTTATATGATTGTGTGTACATATATTATATACATGTGAAAAACGTACCCGCGCTACTTGCTATCCCTGAGGTTACCGCGCTGGGACGATCTTATCCGGTGTTGCTTTATGGGGGATATTGATTCGTACCCTAGAAGATAAAGATCCTAGGTACGGGCTATCAGATTGATAGTCGGACGGTCCTAAGAGACGTGTGGGTATGTACTGACCTCTTGGACTTGGAATCTATGCTTCTCCTCAACGTTGTTTTGTATATGTTAATACAGTTCGATAGTGATTCCGAACTTGTATTTCCCTTTGTGTGAGCGATACGGGGATTGGATAGCAGAGTATGCCCACACCATAGTTTAGTTGGGGTGTTGTTATATATATATATATATTATACGAGTAGTTAATATATATATGAGGTTATAAACTTTAAACTGTCTACTGTGATTTGATAAGTAGAACATGGTTGTTGACTCAAATTATTAAATACTTGTTTTGTGAAAGTATGAGAAGACACTGGGAAACTTTATAATTTAATGAAGCTAAAACGAGAGTAGTTCTACAAATTGAGAGTACCTTTTTAAAACATTGTCATCATTCGGTTTTGAAAACTTATGAGTAAGTTAAGATAAACTAAATTATTTGGGAAGGTTAGTACGATAGGCGTGCATATTAGAAGAGAGGTGAGAATTTCTCAAGAGAGTGTCGAACTAATATGATTTGCATTGGCCTGTATCAATTTAAATACTTGCTTAACGTATTTTAAAATCAAACACACTTTCGGGCTCTGACCCCGTTTCTTTTCCTCTCTCTCTCTCTCTTGTATATATATATATGTATACTTTCAGGTGCCCAGCCACAGGGGCGTCTTGTTTAGGATCCCTTGAGAAGAACGAGCTGCAGCTTAGGTGGGGGTTGCAGGTCACTTGAGTAGACGGCTTCTGTTATTGACTCCACTCCTATTATTCTCATTTATTGGGCACGTGTCGCCCTTTTTATCATTTCGTTTGTTGTTGGGATTTTGTATTTCATTTATTTCCAGTATTGTTCTATGGGATTTATTCAGGATGGATTTGTGGTTTTAGTTCCATTTGTTGACATTCGATTGACAAATGTATTATATTATTTGGTTTATTGTGGTGTGATTTTTGATTGTAGAAATGTTGTTTTAAATTAAAATAAATCTTTTTCTTTAATTAAAATTTGGAAAGTATTGTATGGAAAATGTTTTGACACTTAGCTTAATTATTTAGGGTGTTAAATCGGAAAATTATTTTTATCGGCAGTGATGCTGAGAATGAACCAACTGTTTACTTTGATTTAATTTAATAAAGGAGTGATCGCCCGGTATTTAATTAGGCGGGGTGTCACAGGTGGTATCAGAGCATCAGGTTCTAGTGTCCTTAGGATCTGTACGGCTTATTTCACTTTCAGCTCAACGTTTTTGCTATAGAGCCCTATTTTTAGGATTGTTGTATTCCTGCTTTTACATTTAAGTCTTCAGCTATTTGAGATCCGATGATAACTGTAGACTAATAAATTTTATTCACGTTTCAGATGCCTCCGAGACGTGCTCCGAGAGATAGGAGTGCCCAAGCCGAGTAGCCAGCAGCTCCGGCACCAGGCACAATGAATGCTAATGAAGTAGCCGCCATAGTTGTTCAGGCGGTGAATGCCGTGATAACAGTGATTCAGCAGGCTCCACCCCAGGTTCAGGCAGTGGCGCCAGTACCAGAACAACTTCCATCTGCATGGGAGAGGGTTCGGGATGCTTTTCAGAAAGCACATCCCCCTGAGTTTTCGGGTAGCTCCGATATTGTCACGGTTAGCCAATGGAAGAAAGACATCCAGCGGCATCTTCGCATGTATGAGTGCACCGAGGTACAAAAGCAGTTATTGGCTTCTTTTAAGCTGGTGGGAGCCGCGTTGTAGTGGTAGGAGTCCACTACTACTTTGGAGGAGAGGGACACGATCCCTATTCAGATGTTCTGGGAGCGGTTTGACCGCAAGTACTTTCCACCTGCAGTGCAGACTGAGATGAGGCGAAAACTACTAAATCTGAAGCAAGATAATCTTACTGTAGCAGACTATGAGGAGGAGTTCACGAGACTTCTCACCATTGTGCCAGATGAGGCACCTACTGAGAGCAAGAAGATTTTGTTATTTTTCGACGGGTTAGCTTGGAGGATCCGTCAGCACCTTATTGGGAACTTATCCCTGAGTACGTTCACCAATGTACTCAATGCAGCGTTACTACATTTCCAGGATCACCGCTTCCATCTTCAAGGAAGCAAGAGAGCAGGAGAGTCCAGCCAGCAGGGCAGGACCGGGGGTAATGGTGCCGGTGGGGCACCATCTCATGGACAGACTCGTCAGCACGAGCAGAGTTCCCATCAGGGGGACCCTGCTAAGCGATTCCGTTCGGGTGATCCCAGGCAGGGAAATGGGGGTTATAGGCAGGGCCAGCCTAATCAGCAGGGTCAGCACCGACAGCAGGGTCAGTAACAGGGCCAGCAGGGCCAACAGCGTGCACATCAGGGCCAACAGGGCCAATGGCGTGGAGGTAACGGCCAGCAGGGCCGTGGTCAGCAGGGACAGAGGGGAGGTAATTTCAGAGGCCAGTGTTTTGTGTGCGGCAAGCACGGCCATAAGCGTCAGGATTGCCCAGAAGGCGATAGGGCCCCACAGTAGCAGCAGGGAACCCGTAATGAGCCACAGAGGCCACTTTTTCCACCTTCCCTTCCAGCTCCAGCCCAAGCGCCAGCCCTACCAGCCATCCCAGCAGCTCCAGTGCAGCAGGGGCAATTACAGTATGGACGTGTCTATAACGTCCACCAGGCAGCAGCTCCACAGGCACCACCCGCGATTGAGGGTACGTTTCCTATCCATGGTACTATGGGTCAGGTTTTATTTGATACGGGGGCCACACATTGTTTTCTAGCTAGGCATTTTGCGAAGGCCTTAGGGTTGTTAGCCACAGCAGAGAGCACAGTGACGTGTGTAGACTCACCATTGGGGAGTGGGTCACTTATTTTCTGTATATGCCGAGGAGTGGGGATAGAGATCGGTAGTCTGGTATTACCTGCAGACATGCTAGTCTTAGACATGCACGAGCATGATGTGATTATTGGTATGGATTGGCTCGCATCTTATAGAGCCATGATTGATTGCTTCGGTGGGAGCATTGTTTTTGCCATTCCGGGGCAAGAGATGTTTGTAGTGGCGATGCCTCGCCCAGAGGGAGGCTCGACCGCTCATTTGTATTACATAGAGGAGGATACCTCTAAGGAGGTTGTGATCCCTTTGGATTCGATCCCAGTTGTTAGGGAATATTCCGATGTGTTTCAGGAAATACCAAGCCTACCCCCCAGTCGAGAGATAGACTTTGTTATAGACTTATTGCCAGATACGAGACCTATAGCACGGGCACCATATCGTATGGCTCCGACAGAGATGCGAGAGCTACGAGATCAGATCGAGCAGGTGTTAGGTCAGGGCTTCATTCGCAGAAGTACCTCACCTTGGGGCGCTCCAGTTTTGTTTGTGAAGAAGAGAGATGGTTCACTGAGGTTGTGTGTGGACTACCGGGAATTGAACAAGGTCACGATACGGAATAAGTATCCGTTGCCTCGAATCGATGATCTGTTCGACCAGTTGAGGGGAGCGAATTTCTTTTCGAAGATAGATCTGAGGTCGGGGTACCATCAGCTACGTATTAGGGAGCAGGATGTTTCAAAGACTGCATTCTTGACGAGATATGGGTCTTACGAGTTCAGAGTGATGCCGTTTGGCCTCACTAATGCTCCAGCCGTATTCATGGACTTAATGAATCGAGTGTTCAGAGAGTTCTTGGATCAGTTTGTCATTGTCTTCATAGATGACATCCTGATATATTCCCATTCCGAGGAGGAGCATGCCGAGCACTTGAGGCAGGTTCTTCAGACTCTGCGAGAGCATCAGTTGTATGCTAAGTACGAGAAGTGTGGATTCTGGTTGCGAGAGGTACAGTTCTTGGGCCATGTTGTTTCTGAGCAAGGGATAGCAGTTGACCCGAGTAAGGTATCAGCAGTGAGGGAGTGGGGACAGCCCACGACACCGATAGAGGTACGTAGTTTCTTGGGGTTAGCCGGATACTACAGGAGATTTATTCGGGGATTCTCCAAGATAGCGGGTCCGTTGACGAATTTGACTCGCAAAGGGGTACCGTATGTTTGGGATGATGCTTGTCAATTAGCTTTCGACGAGCTAAAAGACAAGCTTACTTCAGCACCAGTCCTTGCCTTACCGAAACTGGGTGTGGAGTACCTGGTTTACACTGATGCGTCTTTACGGGGACTTGGAGGAGTACTCCAGCAGGAGGAGAAGGCTATAGCTTTTGCTTCCCGCAAGCTTAAGCCACATGAGAAGAATTACCCGACCCACGACCTGGAGTTAGCAGCGGTCGTCTTTGCATTGAGAATTTAGAGGCACTATTTATTGGGAGAGAAATTCCGTTTGTTCACAGACCATAAGTCACTGCAGTACCTGTTCACTCAGCGAGAGCTGAATATGCGTCAGCGCAGGTGGTTAGAATTTGTGAAAGACTGCCAGTTTGATATACAATATCATCCGGGGAAGGCCAACGTAGTTACTGATGCGTTGAGCCGTAGACTGGTAGAAGATGTAGCAGACATCTGGAAAGCAAAGTGGAAAGAGCTGGGTCACCAAGATGCCGTAGCACGTTCTTTCATATCCGTGATGTCAGTCACACCCGAGATTGTTACGAAGGTGATACAGGCGCAGACCACAGATCCGTTTTTCCAGGAGCAGATTGTGCGACTTCTAGCCGAGGGTGCTGAGTCCTATTCTGTTAGTTCTGATGGAGGTTTGGGGTTTAATGGGAGATTGGTGGTTCCAGAAGGAGCAGAGTTATGTCATGAAGTGGTGACTCATTCTCATGGGTCCCGATTTGCAGTGCATCCGGGAGGCGATAAGATGTACCAGGATATGAGGCGACAGTACTGGTGGAGCGGGATGAAGAAGGACATTTCTGAACTTGTGGCCAAGTGTTCTACCTGCCAGCTGGTTAAGGTGGACCACCAGAAACCGTCAGGATTGCTTCAGCCATTGGAAGTACCCGCGTGGAAGTGGGAGAGTATTTCCATGGACTTCATTACAGGGTTGCCTACATCACAAAGGGGCCACGATTCTATCTGGGTGATTGTAGACCGTCTGACCAAGGTGGCTCATTTTCTACCGGTGCGGACAGATTATACCACGGGTCAGTATGCTCAGTTGTTCATCGCTGAGATTGTCAGATTACACGAGGTGCCCCTGAATATTGTGTCCGATAGAGACAAGATTTTCGTGTCGCGTTTTTGGGAAAGCTTTCAGGAGGCTATGGGTACTGATTTGAGGTTGAGTTCAGCTTATCACCCACAGACAGATGGGAAGACAAAGCATACTAATCAGATGTTAGAGGATATGCTACGCATGTGTGTTCTCGATTTTGGAGGAGGTTGGGAGCCACACCTTCCACTGGTAGAGTTTGCTTATAATAACTCTTATCAGTTCACGATTGGTATGGCTCCATTTGAGGCTTTATATGGCAGGCCTTGTCGTTCCCCAACTTGTTGGCTTGAGGTGGGGGATGACAAGTTGCTAGGACCAGAGGTGATTCAGGAGACCTCCGCGAGAATTGAGATGATCAGGGGTCGCATTCGAGTAGCCCATGACAGACAGAAGAGCTATGCCGATGCGAAACGGTTCTTCAGGGAGTTTAATGTGGGGGACCAAGTGTTACTGCGTGTGTCTCCCATGAAAGGAGTGATGAGATTCGGGAAGAAGGGAAAGTTGGCTCCGAGGTACGTGGGACCATTTCCCATCATAGAGAGGATTGGGCCAGTTGCATACAGATTGGGACTGCCGGAACATCTACATCGCATTCACGATGTATTTCACATCTCGTCGTTGAGACGATACCTTCGAGATGATATGGCCCATACTCGCATCGCGATAGAGGAGATCGACTTACAGCCTGATAGCTCCTACGAGGAGAGACCGGTGGCTATCCTAGACTATAGTGAGAGGAGATTGAGGTCGAAGATAGTTCCACTTGTGCGGGTCCAGTGGGAACACCATAATGTGGAGGAATCCACTTGGGAGCGTGAGGCAGATATGCGCGAGAGATATCCAGATTTGTTCTTATCAGGTATGCCTTATTTTCCGAATTTCGGGACGAAATTCCGTTATTAGGGGGGAAGTATGTAATACCCCGTATTTTTATGCTATATTAATTTGGGGGTTTTATTAAATTTAATGAGAGTGAATTATTTAATAAGAATCCGGAAATTAATTATGTTATAATTATTAACGTGACGAGAGTTAGTAATTATATAAAATTGTCGAATATTACTAATGAGCATAGTAATATATGATATGGGTTATATTATAAGTCACGAGTGAATGAAATAACAATTTTGAGAATTTTAGTCGGGACGCGCCCGTGTCGCGTCGGGACTAATTATTGAGTTATAAAAGTGAATATTTTATAAGTTGTTCGTATGGTCGTTTTGAGTGCGCCAACGCGTCCGGAAGGGTTGAGATAGTCAGAAAAGTGTACCCGGGGGTTTGGTTCGGGTCTCGGGGTGTTTTTAGACTTAATTAGTGACCCGGGAGGGCATTTTGGTCATTTTACAAAATAGGGTAATTAAACCCACGAATTTCAGCCATCCTTAGCAGCCATTTAAGTCATCCTTTTAGGGTTAGAACATTCAGAACCCTAGAACGGCCATTGGAGTAGAGAGGAGAGAGCTCTCAAGGAGGATTCAAGGCCAAAACACCACCATTTGCACCACTGTCACCACCAACGCGTAGATCGCGAGGAGGAGAACGCAACCACACCAATATCAGCAGGAAACCAGACCTCTGAAATCCCAGTCAAGTGTTTAACTTGCGTATTTTCGTTGGTGCAATATTCATATTAGTGTAGGAATGATTAGGAGTGTAATCAATGGAAGAAAACCCCAAATTTTGATAGGAATTTGTATGTAGAAAACATTATAACCATATTCTGGAAATAGTATGTGAAGTAGATGATTAACCCATGAATTTTTGATGTTATGTTAGAAGGAAATTCTGGAGAAAACTGATTAGAACAAAAGTTAAGAAAACATTAGGGTTCTTGATGTTTAAATGAGATTTTGGGTTGTTTAATCATGTTTAATGATGGATATACGCATGCTTAACGTTAAAAACATCTGGAAATATGTGATTATGTTTGTAGTAGGAGTTTTGGGACGATTAGTGTTGGAAAATATTGATTTGGGTGAAGAATTTTGGTAAAACCCGTAACTGCACTTCTGCAGGATTTCGCAGACCTGCTTGATCGATCGATCGAGCCTAGAGCTTCGATCGATCGAAGGTTCGATCGATCGAGCCCCAGACCTCGATCGATCGACCCCTCCTGACAGACTCTTATTTCCCCTTGTTGAATTAATTGAACATGATTCATCGTGAAATAATTTTTGGGCTTTATGAATAAAATATTTTGGGATATAGGAGAGACCAGTAGGGCATATGATTAAGTGTTGAGAACTTTATTATGAGACGATAATTGTATCTTAGGGACAATTATTTATAGAACGAGGAAACTACGTAATTCAAGTGAGAGATTACGTCAAATACTTACGATAGTGAATAGACGTTTACCTACTGATTTTGCTACTTGGATGGATAGAATCCACGATTGTCACGTAACTAGTGAGAAAACCCTTCGAGTTAAGGCCAGAGACGAAACCTTATACGTAATCATAATAATGGGAAATTAAGGATAAATGTTGTGACTATGGGTTACGAGAGGAACCTATATTAATATGATGAAATGGGTATATTTATATGATTGTGTGTACATATATTATATACATGTGAAAAACGTACCCGCGCTACTTGCTATCCCTGAGGTTACCGCGCTGGGACGATCTTATCCTGTGTTGCTTTATGGGGGATATTGATTCGTACCCTAGAAGATAGAGATCCTAGGTACGGGCTATCAGATTGATAGTCGGACGGTCCTAAGAGACGTGTGGGTATGTACCGACCTCTTGGACTTGGAATCTATGCTTCGCCTCAACGTTGTTTTGTATATGTTAATACAGTTCGAGAGTGATTCCGTACTTGTATTTCCCTTTGTGTGAGCGATACGGGGATTGGATAGCAACGTATGCCCACACCATAGTTTAGTTGGGGTGCTGTTATATATATATATATATTATACGAGTAGTTAATATATATATATGAGGTTATAAACTTTAAACTGTCTACTGTGATTTGATAAGTAGAACATGGTTGTTGACTCAAATTATTAAATACTTGTTTTGTGAAAGTATGAGAAGACACTGGGAAACTTTATAATTTAATGAAGCTAAAACGAGAGTAGTGCTACAAATTGAGAGTACCTTTTTAAAACATTGTCATCATTCGGTTTTGAAAACTTATGAGTAAGTTAAGATAAACTAAATTATTTGGGAAGGTTAGTACGATAGGCGTGCATATTAGAAGAGAGGTGAGAATTTCTCAAGAGAGTGTCGAACTAATATGATTTGCATTGGCCTGTATCAATTTAAATACTTGCTTAACGTATTTTAAAATCAAACACACTTTCGGGCTCTGACCCGTTTCTTTTCCTCTCTCTCTCTCTCTTGTATATATATATATGTATACTTTCAGGTGCCCAGCCACAGGGGCATCTTGCTTAGGATCCCTTGAGAAGAACGAGTTGCAGCTTAGGTGGGAGTTGCAGGTCACTTGAGTAGACGGCTTCTGTTATTGACTCCACTCCTATTATTCTCATTTATTGGGCACGTGTCGCCCTTTTCATCATTTCGTTTGTTGTTGGGATTTTGTATTTCATTTATTTCCAGTATTGTTCTATGGGATTTATTCAGGATGGATTTGTGGTTTTAGTTCCATTTGTTGACATTCGATTGACAAATGTATTATATTATTTGGTTTATTGTGGTGTGATTCTTTATTGTAGAAATGTTGTTTTAAATTAAAATAAATCTTTTTCTTTAATTAAAATTTGGAAAGTTTTGTATGGAAAATGTTTTGACACTTAGCTTAATTATTTAGGGTGTTAAATCGGAAAATTATTTTTATCGACAGTGATGCTGAGAATGAACCAACTGTTTACCTTGATTTAATTTAATAAAGGAGTGATCGTCCGGTATTTAATTAGGCGGGGTGTCACAGAGAAGTGGGGCATTTTCCCAGTATTGAGATGATAGAGATAGTGGCGTATAGACTCGTCTTATTGGAGAAGTTTAGCAGGTTCACGATAATTTTGTGTATCGACATTAAGGTGAAACCTTAGAATGATGGAGTATGTCAGTATAAAATAATTTTAACAGACTTGTCGCTAGACGTGAATCGTAGTGAGTAGGCCTTCAGTCAAGGTGGCACCACTAGCGGACGTATAGTGGAGCTACCATAATGTTATCATGATTTGACTTTGGGTATGTTAGGATGTCATGTGGGTAAGGATATGATGTTTTGGTACCATACATATCTGAATTTTGGGTACAAACCTCCTTTGTAAGGAGGTAAGTATGGAACACCACATATTTTTTGAGAATATTTAAATTACATGTGTACTCGTAATTTAATTAATTCAACAAATAAAGCGAATTGAATAAACATTAATTAGCGAATACTATATTAATATTTATATGTTATAATTAATATTTATAATTACGTGTGTGATAAGTAAATGAAATTGTATTATTTTATATTACGTCGTGTGTGGATAAAAGTGATCGGGATATTATTCGTGAAGTGTGTGTGGGATCATGTTGGGAATAACATGGTAAATTGATGATTGTTAATTGGATGGTGATTTTGAGTGCACGGATGATCCGATATGGGTCGAGATAGTCAGAATTTGGTACCTAGGGGTTGTAATCGAGTTTTGGGGACTTTTTAAGCTATACGGGACTAGTACGGGGGTATTCTAGTAATTTTAATGTTATAACTTAACCTACTTTCGGGATTTTGAGGATATAAAGGGTTTTTAGAGGAACGAGGCAGCCATATACCCATTCTAATTCACATATACACGAGAGAGAGCCAAAAGAGAAAGAAAATTGAAAGGAGGAACTCAAGAGACAATTTAAGAAAATCAATTCGAGAGGGAAGTGGGCAAGAATCAACACACAAAGAGGATCTCAAGGAGACCATTCAGAGTTATCGCGCCCCGACTTAATTAAGTTAAACTCATCCTTGTCAATTAGCGATAAATTGCCTTAAACAATAAACAATGATTTAATTTAAATCTCTAAGGAAAAATAGCATGAGATTTTTTCCCCCCAAAGGTATGTGTAGATGAAAACATAACTACATTTACATGTAACCTATAAGTACTACACAACTTTACATAATCAAGATCTTTAGTTTAATATTTACACAACAAGATTCTTGATATTCAAACTATACTAGATATTCGTCACTCCCCCATTTTAAGGTCCTAACTTGGCAGTGAACTCCAAACGATAGGCATACCTGAAACATAACATTACAGGAGTGTAAGCAATATAAGCTTAGTGAATGACCATATACCACACCTATAACCAAATTGAATAACAATTTTTATTTTGTTCTAATGCTATAACCCAACAGGAATTGTGAAACTCTCGCAAGCCTGGACCCGCCATAGTCCAATTAATCCACCACAGTTATTGGGGACCACCACATATCTTTATTAGGACCGAGTACACAAACCTTTAAGTTGGATTAACAGGACCGCCACATCCTGTAGGACCCACCACAGTCCTTAACATTAAATAACATCACTTAACATTTCAATCATATGCATATGTTTCCTAAATACAACATCACTCCCATAAGCATTTTAACACATGTATTGAACTACACATTTCCATATAAACATATAATCATATGTATTTCATAGGACATGTAACTCACCTTGGATTTGGTGCTAAGATTAATACCAAACTACTTCCTTGGCATGGTAGTATTAGCTGCTTCCCCACCTAACAAGTCAACGACATTATTATCTGAATGCACCAATTAACATTAAACCTAATAATACATCACATCATTTGGTCAATCAGAAATAACTAAGGAGGAAATAAATATTATACTTTAAATTTCTATAACACTCAAGTAATTAGGGTTCTAACACAATTTACGAAATTAAATTACCAATTCTCTAGACAAAGTTATGCCCACTTTATTACAACCTTTTCCAAATCGTTTCTCAAGAAAAACAACAACACAACTTCAACTTCCAGGAATTTTCATAATTTTTATACAATATAACTTTGCATGATATTCCACCTAATATCATTAAAAATATTGAATAATACAAAATTAGTGTTTCATAATTTTTAGGGTTCATTTTCTATGTCAAGCAAAACGTCAAACACCTGGTATGCATTCTTGCTACTTTAGGGAAAATTTTAAACCAAAACTTCAAACTATCACCACGGATTCATTCCTTGGTATTTGTAAACAATTTTCGGATATGTTATACATGTATGAGTATATGTTTCTCTCCTACTTTAATCAATCAATTCCATTAAGTATTCCATGATTTATGACATTTTTAGCATAACTAGGTCAAAATAGAATATTAAGGCATAACTTAACATTTTTAAGCGTACATAACCTTGACCTTGAGTATAATTCATGGAAACATATAATAAATTTTTTTTAGCAAAAATATACATCATAATCATGAATTTTCTAAATCAAAATGCTTTACGAAAAGATGATGTAAATTTAGGACTTTAAAGTTGCATTTACGATCCTAGCTCCAGTTCTAACTTATGTTCTTAACCCATCTTAGCTCCAACACAATTCAGCAATATGGGTATCATTAAAATATATATCCAACTCAAAAATAAAAACATGTCAAGTATAGAACTCATCCATGTGACCAACTTTAATAAAGATGTAATTACCTTACGAGGATTCCTCGATTTATAGAAAATTTCCAAAGATTTCTTTCTTAACTTTCTTCTCTTTCTATCTCTCTATAGGCAAAACTTGTTATTTCTTATGAGGAAGAAGACATACCTCTCATTTATAATCAGAAATACGTTGTATAGTGGTCCAATATCAATAGGGGTAGTGTTAACACAGGATTGGTTGGATGGAAGGTCGAATTAGACAATTCCATTAATGACACATTTGTCCCACCTTGGTAAAATTACCGCTACTCACTATCACGGCCCCCGATTTACTCTTTGTGTCTATGAGTAGATAACTTAAACATATAAAACTTTCATATTTTGTGTTTTCCCAAAATCATAAAATTAATACGCCTAATTTGGTCTCGAACAGGAAAGTGGCAATTTATCGGAAATCTCAAAACTTTCACATTTGGCGACCAAACATTGCCAATTTCGTATCAACGCCCTAATTTAATTTTGTAAACATAATCATGCATTAAAAACATAATTTATGATGCATTTAACCACATAATTATTCATATGTTCTAAACATGGTATCCCCAATCATAAGCTCAATTAGCACCTAATATAAACAACACATATATCACATGAGCAAGCATCCCCTAAACATGATAATTAACATGTTTAACACACATAACCAATTTATAACTTATAACTAATAACTTATACTTAATCATGTAATTAACCATCCTAATCATGTTTTAGGGCCTTACAATTCTACCCCTCTTATAAAAATTTCGTCCTAGAAATTTAACGCATAAGAAACTTACCAAATAGATGAGGATATTGTTTTTTCATGCTATTCACTCCTTCCCAGGTGGCATACTCCACATTCTGAGTTCTCCACGTCACTTTAACTAGTGAAATGGTTTTATTACATAACACTTTCTTTTTCGATCTACAATAGCAATGGGTTCCTCCATATAGGTCAAGTCATCTCGAAGCTCTATCGGTTGTGAAATAAACACATGTGAAAGATCGGGCACATACTTACGTAACATGGTTATATGAAAAACATCGTGTATCCAAGACAATTCTGGTGCTAATGCCAACTTATAAGCTACAACTCCAACCCGTTTCACTATCTCATAAGGGCCAATGTACCTGGGACTTAACTTTTCCATCTTCCCGAATCTCATAACCCCTCTCCAAGGAGAAACACGTAGGAATACTCGATCATCTTCCTCAAATTTCAATTCTTTCCTTCGGTTGTTTGTATAACTTTTCTGTCTACTTTGCGACACCTTTAAGTGATTATGGATAAGATTGATCTTTTCAGTAGTATGCCGTATAATTTCTGGCCTAAGTAGTTTTCGTTCTCCTACTTAAGTCCAACACACTGGAGTTCTGCATTTTCTTCCATACAAAGCTTCATAAGGAGCCATCTCAATACTGGAATGATAGTTATTATTATAAGGAAACTCTATTAGTGGCAAGTGTTCATCCCAATTTCCCTTGAACTCCAATACACAAATTCGTAACATATCTTCGAGTGTCTGGATCGTTCTTTCTGGCTGCCCATCAGTCTGAGGGTGAAAAGATGTACTAAATTTCAATTTAGTCCCCAAGGCTTGTTGTAAACTAGGCAAAAAGTGAGAAGTAAACTTAGGATCTCGATCAGAAATAATAGAAACAGGTGCACCATGCAATCTAATAATCTCATCCACGTATGTTTTGGCATATCTATCCATGGCGTAAGTAGTTTTAACAGGAAGAAAATGTGCAGACTTAGTCAACCTATCAGTGACAACCCAAATAGAATCAAATCCTTGGGATGATTTTGGTAAACCTATAACAAAATCTGTAGTAACATGCTCCCATTTCCACTCAGGAATAGGTAAGGGTTGTAGTAAACCACTTGGCTTCTGATACTCCACCTTCACCTGTTGGCAAACTAGACATTTAGTAACAAAATTTGCAATGTCGTGTTTCATTCCCATCCACCAATAACATTGTTTTAGATCTCTATACAGTTTCGTGCTCCATGGATGCATAGCATATAAAGAACAGTGGGCTTCCTCTAAAATTGTTCTTCTTAAATCAGGCACATTAGGTACACAGAAACAATTTCCGTACATAACAATGTCATCATCACGAATAGAAAATTCATTTGCTTTACCCTTTTCATATTATTTCTAACTTTCTCCAATTCTCTATCTCCTGCCTGTGCTTATTTTATCCAGTCTATCAATGTGGGTCTAACATTTAAATGTGCTACTATTCTGTAAGACTCATTCAAAGTTAATTCCACCCCCATTAAATCTAACTCTCTCAGCAGGTCAACTCGAATACAATAAACACAAGATACTATGCCTCGAGATTTTCTGCTCAAAGCATCGACAAGAATATTAGCTTTACCCGGATGGTGATGTATCGTGCAATCATAATCTTTTATAAGTTCCATCCACCTTCTTGGCCTCAAGTTCAAGTCTTTTTGAGTAAACAAGTATTTTAAGCTTTGATGGTCAGTAAAAATTTCACAACTAACACCATATAAGTAATGTCTCCAGATGTTTAATGCAAAAACTACTGCAGCTAACTCGAGATCATGAGTAGGGTAGTTGCGTTCATGTATCTTTAACTGTCGAGAAGCAAAAGCAATTACCTTTCCATACTGCACTAACAAACAACCGAGTACTTGATACGAAGAATCACTATAAATAACTAAACCTTCTGTACCTGCTGGGATAGTCAATACTGGAGCTTATGTCAACTTACCCTTTAAATTTTCAAAGCTTTTATCACTATCACCACTCCACACAAACTTATTCTCCTTTCTGGTAATCTTAGTCAATGGCAATTCAATAGAAGAAAACCCCGGTATAAACCTCCTGTAATACCCCGCCAATCCCAAAATGCTACGTACCTCAGTCACACTAGTTGGTCTTTCCCAATTCATTACTGCTTCTACCTTCTTGGGATCAACACAAATACTATCAGCAGAAATAACGTGCCCCAAAAATACTACCCTGTCTAGCCAAAATTCACATATAGAAAATTTAGCATACAACTGCTTCTCTCGCAAGGTCTATGAAATAATACGCAGGTGGTGTTCATGCTCATCCCTACTACGAGAATATATCAAAATATCATTAATGAAGACAATAATAAAAGAATCCACGTATGGGTGAAATATACGGTTCATCAAATCCATGAATACAGCCGGTGCATTTGTTAACCCAAATGGTATGACAAGAAATTCATAATGTCTGTACCTGGAACGAAAAGCAGTTTTAGAAATATCACAGTCTCTTACTTTCAATTGATGTTATCCAGATCTGAGATCGGTCTTGGAAAACACTTTTGCTCCTTGCAACTGATCGAACAAGTCATCAATTCGGGGTAATGGGTATTTGTTACAGATAGTCACCTTATTCAATTGACGATAATCGATACAAAGTCTCATGGTTCCATCTTTCTTTTTCACAAACAATACTGGGGCTCCCCAAGGTGATACGCTAGGACTTATAAAATCACGATCTAACAAATCTTGCAACTGTATTTTTAGCTCCTTTAATTCTGCAGGTGCCATGCGATATGGTGCAATAGATATCGGTGCGGTGCCTGGTACCAACTCAATCATAAATTCTACCTCACGATCTGGTGCTAACCTTGGGAGTTCTTCTGGGAAGACATATGGAAACTCATTAAGCACTGGTATATCTGATAGTTTTCCAGCCTCTTATCTTATGTCCACCACATGGGCAAGATAACCCTCACATCCTTTCCTTAGTAGTTCATAACATTTTGTAGAAGAAATCTGTGACAACCCGAATATGATTACGATTAATTATGCTTAAATCATGCTTAGCTTATGTGATATGATTAGTGTGTTATTAATATATATAATATTAATTTATTATGTTTAGTCTAATCCTACCTTCAAAAAGAATGAAATGTCAAATTAGTTACAAATACAAAATTTTGAAGGTTTTGGTAGGAATATTCATGTTTAAGGCTAGTTTTGACCTTTATGACATAACAATTGACTTGAGGTGAAAACTATATAGTCGTAGATAAGTGAGTTATGGTTGTATCACAACAAACGGTGTGAAAAACGGAGGTTCGAGTGATAAGCTATACCAAAATTATGAAACAAGGACAAAACAGTACATCCGTTAAGTAGTATTTTGTCTTATTATGGCAACAAATGTTTTATTTTCATTGGATGGGAAGGGTGGTGAATTTGGCCGACCTTAAACCCTTAGGATTACCTCTTTATTCATCCAAAATGCAGCCATGAGAGATTTTAAGCTTAAGGAAAGAGAAGTAGGAAGTTAGGAAGAAAAAGTGAGGAGAAAATTGAAGAAAAATTCATAGAAAATTACGTAAAAGCCCCGAAGGTAATTATAACTGCAAATCTTATTGTTTTTCTTATATTTATATTTTATATGATAGAAATCATCATTTTTTTACTAAACTTTCAGCCCTTGATATATGTGTGTGGTTAGATGAAAGTTTAAGTTATGTTTAATGTATAAAACCCTAAAATTGCTTTGTTTAGAAACTTTGTTTATTCAAACTTCCATATATTTTTGTGTAGTTACTGGAATCGATTGATTCAAATTGGAGATTAACCTGGACTCATATATGTATGACATATCCGAAAATAATGTGAAAATACCAAAAAATGAGACCTTGGTGAGAGTTTGAAGTTCGGGAATGAAATCTTCCCTAAGTGTGAAAATATGCCCACCATGTGTTCGGTGTTTTGGTTGACATAGCAAACGAACCTTAAAAATTATGAAACATTAATATTATATTTTTCAATGTGTTTACTATTGTTGGGTGAAATATCATAGAAATTTATGATGTAGAAAAATTATGAAAATTCCTGGAAGTTGAATGAACGATAAAAGAGCCTATAGAGCATATTTTCTATGTAGTAAAGAAATAGGCTTATTTTGCCCTAGGAAACTTGAAATGATGTGTCGACTATTGTATTTGAATCCTAACATGATAAGGATTGAATTACTAAGAATAAATGAATATATGTTGGTCTATGATTTGGATATGACAAATGTATTAACATGAATTTGGATGGAACTTCATTTATAATGAATGATTTGAATAGAATTATATGATGCTTATGGATTCATTTATGTTTAAGTTATTCTTTGAATTGTTAATATTATTATGATGATACTAATATTATGAGAATGATAGGAAGGGAAAAAGAGGTGATTGAACAAGTACCGGATAAAGGCAAGGGAAAAGCCAGTTAAACGGTCGAGGTGAGTGTACTTATGATTTATTTCATATATAAATATGAATATAGCTCTAGGAGCGGATTTGTTTGAATACTTCGGTATTCAGGATTTGTTTGGATATTAAAATATCCAAGATTTGTTTGGGTCTCATGATCCAGGATTGGTTTGAATACTTCGGTATTCAGGATTTGTTTGGATATTCAAATATCCAGGATTTGTTATTGCCAATGGGCAGAATTATTTGGGTCTTATGATCCAGGATTTGTGATTGCCAACGGGCAGAATTATTTGGATCTTATGATCCATGATTTGTTATTGCCAATGGGCAGGATTGTTCGGATTTTATATCCACATACTCTATATAGAATTGTTATTCCATTGCAGGGAAGGAGTACCTCACTAAGCTTAATGCTTACGGTTTATAATTTAACAATTTCAGGTTTGTACCCTGCCAGCTAGGATAATATATGACCGGTAACTTCGAGAGTTGCACCGTCAGAAGAGCTGGGGTCTAAGTATGGAGATTTTATCGTTGTCACACTGAAGATTTTAATATACTCACACATTGTACATATTGATTTAGTATGGATTGAGTTGATCATATTTAATCATAGTATTGTATAATCTCTAATTATGACTCTTATGTTGACTTCGTTATGGCACAAGAACAATATTATGTTCATTATGCAGAAAATATTAATAAATGAATTAAATTTTCAATGGGCTTGAGATTATGATCCAATTATTCTAATAACAAATGATTAGTATGGATATTGGTTTTGGGGTGTGACAATTAGTGGTATCAGAGCGTGGTTATAAATTCTGGACGTGTGTGACAGTTAGATGGCAGTATTGAGTTGATTTAATATTTATGAATTGTTTATGTACTAACGGATAGTTTAGTATTATAAACTGTTTATATTGGTTATTAGAACTTTGTTGTATTTCAGATTATTCTAGATGGAACCTGGGAATGGACAACCTAGAGAAGAGGGAGTAGCTTCTCATACAGATAATGCTGAAGTAGAGCAAAGTGTTGCTGGAAGGGCTAGAGAGCAAGAATAGCCTACAGAGATGCAAATAATGGTACAAGCAATGATGAGGATGGCAGAGCAACAAGAAAGAAATATGGCCCGCAAATGGCAGAACAACAGGCTAGATATCTAGAATCAAAGATTGTGGTCATGATTGAGAAAGAGGCAAGGAAGGAAATGAAGGATTCCATGCATGAGAAGTTTTTGAAGTTGAACCCTCCAGAATATTCAGGGTCAGTTGAACCTACAGAAGCTGAGATGTGGGTCAGAGATCTAGAAACTATCTTTGCAGTTATGAAGGTTCCAGATAACTAGAAAGTGAATCTAGTTGTGTTTAAGCTCAAAGGAGAGGCGAAGTATCGGTGGGAAGCCATCAACCATTTGGTGCCAAGGATGGAAGGTACTGATGTCATTACTTGGGCTGAATTTATTAAAGCTTTGTATGTTAAGTATTTCCCTAAGGTTTATAGGAGGGAGAAGCTAAGGGAGTTTATAAATTTAACCCAAGGGAAAATGTCTGTGAGGGAGTATGATGCTAAATTTACTGCTTTGTCTAGATTTGCTATTAAGTATGTGCAGGATGAAGAAGATAAATGTAGTAAGTTTCAAGATGGACTGATTTGGCCTATTCAAAATAGAGTGGCCACTTATGAGTTAAAAGATTATGCTTCTCTGGTGAACAAAGCCACGATAGCAGAAAGTCAAATGAACCAAGGGGTGGCAAGTAGAGAGAGTTTTAAGAAGAGTAGATTTGACGCATTTCAGTCTAAGGGAGGTGAAGGTGGAAGTGTTAAGATAGAACCTCATAAATTTCAGAGAGGTAGTGGAGATAGTGGTAGAGGTCTGGGGAGATTTGGCAGAGATACTAGGGGTGTGGAATCTTCTAATCTGGTTAGGAGGTCAGGAAAGGGTGAGGCACCGACAAGAGTTATTACATGTTTCTTTTGTAAAGAGGAGGGGCATTATAAATCCGAGTGTCCTAAGATTAAAGGAGTGGAATGCTACCATTGTCATCAAGTGGGGCATGTTAAGAAAAATTGTCCGCAGTTAGTTGAGACTCCAGCAGCACCTAGTGAAGCAACAAGCAGAGTGTTACCTCCAGGGAGTGCAGTGAAAAGTATGGGCAGAGGACAAGCTGGTAGTTTCAGGCCAGGTGGACGAGTCTTTACGATGAAAGAAGCTCAGATTACTCCAGACGTGGTGACAGGTACATTTTTTGTTACTGATAGAAGTGCTTATGTTTTGATTGATCCTGGTTCCACACATTCTTTTGTGTCCTATGCTTTTGTTGTATACTTGAATAGACCATGTACTTGATTAGATGTGGGGTTGGGTATTTATATGCCTATGGGGGATATGGTTGTATATGAATATGTTTTTCGTGATTGTGTTTTGACTGTGGGGTCTAGAGATACAGTTATAGATCTACTTCCATTGGATATTTCTGATTTTGATATAATTCTCGGAATGGATTGGTTATCTAAATATCATGCATCTATGGATTGTTTTTGTAAGGAAGTTCTTTTTAATATGCCTGGTGAGCCTGAATTTAAATTTGTGGGGGAAAGGAAAATTGTTCCCAGTTGCATCATTTCAGCTATTCAAACGAGGAAGTTATTGAGTAAGGGTTGTGAGGGTTTTATTGCATATGTTCTTGACACTAGGAAGGGGGCTTTACAATTAGTCGATGTTCCTATTTTACGGGATTTTCCTGAAGTGTTTCCTAGTGAGTTGCCAGGGTTACCTCCAGAAAGAGAAGTTGAATTTAGTATTGAATTAGCACCAGGGACAACCCCTATTTCTATGGCGCCGTATAGAATGGCACCAGCTGAGTTGAAAGAACTTAAGATCCAGTTGCAGGATTTACTTGATAGGGGCTTTATACAACCCAGTGTATCTCCATGGGGTGCACCAGTTTTATTTGTTAAAAAGAAAGATGGTACTATGCGGTTGTGTATTGATTATAGGCAACTGAATAAAGCTACAATTAAGAATAAATATCCTTTACCTCGTATAGATGATTTGTTTAATCAGTTACAGGGTGCTAAAGTGTTTTCAAAGATAGACTTACGATTAGGGTATCATCAGTTGAGGGTGAAGGAGAGTGATATTTCTAAAACTGCTTTTCGCACTCGGTATGGTCATTTTGAGTTTTTGGTGATGCCTTTTGGGGTGACTAATGCTCCGGCTGCATTTAAGGATCTTATGAACCGGGTACTGCATCCTTTTGTTGATTCATTTGTGATAGTTTTTATTGATGATATTCTGATTTATTCACGTGATATGGTTGAACATAAAAAGCATCTCACAACTATTTTGAATCTGTTGAAAGATAAGAAGTTGTATGCCAAGTTTAGCAAGTGTGAATTTTGGTAATCACAAGTTGTATTTTTAGGCCATGTTGTTTCGGGAGATGGTATATGTGTTGATCCTAAAAAGTTAGAGGCTATTGTAAAATGGGAGAGGCCCAATAATGTGACTGACGTGAGGAGTTTTCTGGGTTTAGCTGGGTATTATAGAAGGTTTATTAAGGGATTTTCTTCGATTGCCTTACCAATGACTAAACTAACCCGGAAAGATGTTAAGTTTGAATGGAATTCTGATTGCGAAAATAGTTTTGATGAATTGAAAAAGAGGTTGGTAACTGCACCTGTTCTTACTATTCCGCATGGTGGATATGGTTTTGTTGTTTATACCGATGCTTCACATCAGGTGTTGGGTTGTGTTTTTATGCAGCATGGTAAAGTCATTGCCTATGCCTCTAGGCAGTTGCGTACACATGAATGTAATTATCCTACACATTATTTGGAACTTCCTGCTATTGTGTTTGCTTTGAAGTTATGGCGTCATTATCTATATGGTGAGGTATGTGAAATTTTTACTGACCATCAAAGCCTCAAGTATTTATTTACTCAGAAGGAGTTGAATTTGAGGCAGAGGCGGTGGTTGGAGTTAATTAAAGATTATGATTGTAAAATTCACTACCACCCAGGAAAGGTAAATGTAGTTGCAGATGCTTTGAGTAGAAAAGCTTCAGGCAGGTTATCTTGTATTCGATGTGCTAGAGTTGCTCATATTATGGAGTTGAGATTGATGGGAGTGGAATTACAGCTAGCAGATGGGGACAGATTCTTTGCTCATGTAAGCGTGAGGCCTTTGTTAGCTACCCGTATTCATGATTTGCAAAGTCAAGATCCTTTCCTTGAGAAGAAACGACAAGATGTCCAAGATGGTAAGTCTGAAGATTTTTGTATTGTGAATGATGGCACTTTATTGTATAAACAGCGGTTATATGTGCCTAATGTGGGTGGATTGAAAGAGCAAATTTTAGATGAGGCTCATAATTCCATTTATACTATGCATCCTGGTAGTACTAAAATGTATAGGGATTTAAAGGAGAATTATTGGTGGAATAATATGAAGAAGGAAATAGCTGATTTTGTTGCTAGGTGCCTTATATGTCAGCAAGTGAAAGTGGAGCATCAGAAACCTACTGGTCTGCTTCAGCCATTGTCGATACCGGAATGGAAATGGGATCATGTAACAATGGATTTTGTGGTTGGGCTTCCTCGATATCAGAAGGGGTCAGATTCGATTTGGGTAGTGGTGGACAGATTGACCAAGTCTGCTCATTTTCTAGCAGTCAAGACTACGTATACAGTTGATAGGTATGCTAGATTGTATGTTAATGAAATTATTCGATTGCATGGAGCACCGGTATCAATTGTTTCAGATAGGGACCCTACTTTTACATCCAGATTTTGGGATAGCTTGCAGTATGCTATGGGTACTAACTTGAAGTTTAGTACGGCTTTTCATCCCCAGACAGATGGGCAGTCTGAAAGGACAATACATATTTTGGAAGATATGCTTAGAGCTTGTGTGCTTGATTTCAAAGGTAATTGGGATGAATATTTGCCTTTGATAGAATTTGCATATAACAATAGTTTTCAGTCTACTATTGGTATGGCTCCATATGAAGCGTTGTATGGTAGACGGTGTCGTACACCCGTATGTTGGGGTGAAGTTGGTGAGAGGAAGATAGAGGGTCCAGAATTGATTGAAGTCACCACTGCAAAAGTGAAGATTATTCAAGATAGAATGAGAACGGCTCAAAGCAGATGAGGATAAGAGACGAAAAGATTTAGAATTTCAGAAGGGGTATTACGTGTTTCTTCGGATATCACCATGGAAAGGAGTTTTGAGGTTTGGAAAGAAAGGTAAATTAAGTCCACGCTACATTGGACCTTATGAAATTCTTGAGAAAGTCGGGATGGTTGCCTACAAGTTAGCGTTAACACAGGAGTTAGCTCAATTACATGATTTTTTCCATGTTTCTATGTTGAGAAAGTATGTAGCGGACCCTTCACATGTATTGGTGGAACAACCTACTGAGTTGAAGGAAGATTTGAGCTACGTGGAAGAACCGCTTGCTATCGTCGATAGGAAAGAACAAATATTGAGATCAAAGGTGATCCCACTTGTGAAAGTTGTGTGGAGAAGGCACTCCATGGAAGAAGCTACATGGGAGAGTGAGGATAGCATGAAAATGAGTTATTCGTATTTGTTTGATTCAGACAACCAAGGTATGTCAATTTCGAGGACGAAATTTCCTAACAAGGGGAGAATTGTGACAACCCGAATATAATTATGATTAATTATGCTTAAATCATGCTTAGCTTATGTGATATGATTAGTGTGTTATTAATATATATAATGTTAATTTATTATGTTTAGTCTAATCCTACCTTCAAAAAGAATGAAATGTCAAATTAGTTACAAATACAAAATTTTGAAGGTTTCGGTAGGAATATTCATGTTTAAGGCTAGTTTTGACCTTTATGACATAACAATTGACTTGAGGTGAAAACTATATAGTCGTAGATAAGTGAGTTATGGTTGTAATACAACAAATGGTGTGTGAAACGGATATTCGAGTGAGAAGTTATACCAAAATTACGAAACAAGGACAAAACAGTCCATCCGTTAAGTAGTATTTTGTCTTATTATGGCAACAAATGTTTTATTTTCATTGGATGGGAAGGGTGGTGGCTTTGGCCGACCTTAAACCCTTAGAATTACCTCTTTATTCATCCAAAATTCAGCCATGAGATATTTTAAGCTTAAGGAAAGAGAAGTAGGAAGTTAGGAAGAAAAAGTGAGGAGAAATTGAAAAATAATTCATAGAAAATTACGTAAAAGCCCCGAAGGTAATTCTAACTGCAAATCTTACTGTTTTTCTTATATTTCTGTTTTATATGATAGAAATCATCATTTGTTTACTAAACTTTCAGCCCTTGATATATGTGTGTGGTTAGATGAAAGTTTAAGTTAAGTTTAATGTATAAAACCCTAAAATTGCTTTGTTTAGAAACTTTGTTTATTCAAACTTCCATATATTTTTGTGTTGTTACTGGAATCGATTGATTATAATTGGAGATTAACCTGGACTCATATATGTATGACATATCAGAAAATCATGTGAAAATACCAAGAAATGAGACCTTGGTGAGAGTTTGAAGTTCGGGTATGAAATCTTCCCTAAGGGTGAAAATATGCCCACCATGTGTTCGGTGTTTTGCTTGACATAGCAAACTAACCTTAAAAATTATGAAACTTTAATATTATATTTTTCAATGTGTTTACTGATGTTGGGTGAAATATCATAGAAATTTATGATGTAGAAAAATTATGAAAATTCCTGGAAGTTGAATGAACGATAAAAGAGACTATGGAGCAGATTTGCTATGTAGTAAAGAAATAGGCTTATTTTGCCCTAGAAAACTTGAAATGATGTGTCGACTATTGCATTGGAATCCTAACATGATAAGGATTGAATTACTAAGAATAAATGGATATATGTTGGTCTATGATTTGGATATGACAAATGTATTAACATGAATTTGGGTGGAACTTCATTTATAATGAATGATTTGAATAGAATTATATGATGCTTATGGATTCATTTATGTTTAAGTTATTCTTTGAATTGTTAATATTCTTATGATGATACTAATATTATGAGAATGATAGGAAGGGAATAAGAGCGGATTGAACAAGTACCGGATAAAGGCAAGGGAAAAGCCAGTTAAACGGTCGAGGTGAGTGTACTTATGATTTGTTTCATATATAAATATGAATATAGCTCTAAGAGCGGATTTGTTTGAATACTTCAGTATTCAGGATTTCTTTGGATATTAAAATATCCAGGATTTGTTTGGGTCTCATGATCCAGGATTGGTTTGAATACTTCGGTATTCAGGATTTGTTTGGATATTCAAATATCCAGGATTTGTTATTGCCAATGGGCAGAATTATTTGGGTCTTATGATCCAGGATTTAACGGGCAGAATTATTTGGATCTTATGATCCATGATTTGTTATTGCCAATGGGCAGGATTGTTCGGATTTTATATCCACATACTCGATATAGAATTGTTATTCCATTGAAGGGAAGGAATACCTCACTAAGCTTAATGATTACGGTTTATAATTTAATAATTTCAGGTTTGTACCCTCCCAGCTAGGATAATATATGACTAGTAACTTCGAGAGTTGCACCGTCAGAAGAGCTGGGGTCTAAGTATGGAGATTTTATCGTTGTCACACTGAAGATTTTAATATACTCACACATTGTACATCTTGATTTAGTATGGATTGAGTTGATCATAGTTAATTATAGTATTGTATAATCTCAAATTATGACTCTCATGTTGACTTCGTTATGGCACAAGAACAATATTATGTTCATTATGCAGAAAATATTATTAAATGAATTAAATTTTTAATGGGCTCGAGATTATGATCCAATTATTCTAATAACAAATGATTAGTATGGATATTGGGTTTGGGGTGTGACAAAATCAAACATGCTGGAGTGACATTTCGTTCCCCAATAAATTTAAATTTAGGTTCACCCGGTAACTGAAACACTACCTCCTTTTTAAATCAATCCAAGCATACATGATATGAGGCTAACCAATTCATACCCAGTATTACATCAAAGTCGCGCATATCGAAAGGTAATAAGTTAACTAGTAACTCTTTTTCACCCACTTGCACCACACACTCCCTATATACCCTCTCAATAAAAACCAACCCTCCCACTGGAGTAACAATAGCTAAACCAGAATCTAATCATGATAATTGTTTATTAAGATGCAATAGATAAAGCAAAGACACAAAAGAATGTTTAGAACCAGGATCTATTAACACATAAGCATCTTTATCACCAATAGGAAGTGTACCTGTCACTACGTTAGGCATAGATTATGCATCTTGTTGCGTCAGTGCAAACACTCTGCCTTGGCCTTGGTTTTGAGACACTCCTCCTTTACCTCCCCTGTGTAATTTTGGTGTAGAAATCCTATCTCCTACTGTCACACTCCCAACTGAAGTTGTAGCTCCCATCGCTGGACAATTCTTTCGTAAGTGTCCCGGTTGATGACAATGGAAACATAAAGGTGTCGTCTTAGCTATTGTACACTACCGAGACATGTTCCGTCGACCACCACATCTATAACAAAATATGGCCCTCGGTCCCATCATAGATGCATTTTCTAACCGATTCATCCCAGTCCTTCCACCTCGAGCTTGAAATCTTCCACGTGCATTTCTATTATTTTTAAATTCTTGGCCCTTAGGTACTCCTCGTTCTACACTCTGATTTGAGGTTCCTGCCTCCCATCCATATGCTCTTATACCATCATGTCTATCTTTCTTCGAGTGTTCAACTTGCATTTCTTTTATTTACTTTTCTGACACCATGTCCCTATCCACCAAATCCACATAATCCGTGATCTTTATATTAGCAACCATGCTTTTTATATCTACACTCAACCCGGTTTGAAACCGATCACATTTACTTTCTTCCGTCCCCACCAATTCAGGTGCAAATCTAGATAAGGATATAAATAAAGCTTCATACTCTTCCACTATTCGGTTCCCCTGTTTCAACGTGATAAATTCTTCCTCTTTCTCTTTCCTACAAAGCCTTGGGAAATATTTTTCAAAGAACACCTTCACAAACCTCTCCCATGTAATTTGTGGAGGATTTATTGGCACCACTTCCCCCATTGTACTAAGTAACCGTTCTGTTGCATCCCACCATAACTTTTCATCAGCCTCTAACCTAAAGGTTGCTAATAAAACCTTTTGTTTATCTCGCACTTCCATCACCTTGAATATTGTTTCCATCTTTCTAATCCACCCCTCTGCCACTAACAGATTGCTAGTCCCAGTAAATGCTGGCGGATTTAACTTCATAAACCTCTAATGCAATTTGTCCCTATCCCCACCATGTTCTCCACCTCTTGCTTGTTCCATAAGTTGTGCCACAATACGTCATATTCTTCCCACATCATCAATAGGTTGTGGTTGCACCTCTGGTTCCTCCACTTGAATATGTATATGCCCTTGCTGAATATTAGGAACATAAGAGGACTCACCCTCTGCTCCATCGTGCGGCTCATGTGGATTCATATTTCACTGCAATATAATTCACTTAAACAAAATACAATAGCAGCAGTTTAATATTAACATTGTTATTCAAAATCCAGGTGCATAACAAACTCACTTTCTAGTGTCCACTGCCAATCTAGACCCTCACACCCTGTCCAGAACCTAATAACCATGCTCTAATACCAAGTTATCGCGCCCTGACTTAATTAAGTTAAATTCATCCTTGTTAATTATCGATAAATTTCCTTAAACAATAAACAATGCTTTAATTTAAATCTCTAAGGAAAAAAAAACATGAGATTTTTTTTTCCAAATGTATGTGTAGATGAAAACATAACTACATTTACATGTAACCTATAAGTACTACACAACTTTACATAACCAAGATCTTTAGTTTAATATTTACACAACAAGATTCTTGATATTCAAACTGTACTAGATATCCGTCACTACCCCATTTTAAGGTCCTAACTTGGCAGTGAACTCCAAACGATAGGCATACCTGAAACATAACATTATAGGAGTGTAAGAAATATAAGCTTAGTGAATGACCATATACCACACCTACAACCAAATTGAATAACCATTTTTACTTTGTTCTAATTCTATAACCCAACATGAATTGTGAAACTCTCACAAGCCTAGACCCGTCGCAGTCCAATTAATCCACCACAGTTATTAGGACCACCACATCCCTTTATTAGGCCCGAGTATACAAACCTTTAAGTTAGATTAATAGGACTGCCACATCCTGTAGGACCCACCATAGTCCTTAACATTAAATAACATCACTTAACATTTCAATCATATGCATATGTTTCCTAAATACAACATCGCTCCCATAAGCATTTTAACACATGTATTGAACTACACATTTCCATATGAACATATAATCATCTATATTTCATAGGACAGGTCACTCACCTTGGATTTGGTGCTAAGATTAATACCAAAAAGCTTCCTTTGTATGGTAGTATTAGTTGCTTCCCCACCTAACAAGTCAACGTCATTAGTATCTGAATACACCAATTAACATTAAACCTAGTAATACATCACATCATTTGGTTAATCAGAAATAACTAAGGAGGAAATAAATATGATACTTCACATTTCTATAACACCCAAGTAATTAGGGTTCTAGCACAATTTACAGAATTAAATTACCAATTCGCTAGACAAAGTTATGCCCATTTTATTACAACCTTTTCCAAATCGTTTCTCAAGAAAAACAACAACACAACTTCAACTTCCTGGAATTTTCATAATTTTCTTACAATATAACTTTGCATGATATTACACCCAATATCAACAAACATATTTAACAATACAAAATTAATGTTTCAGAATTTTTAGGGCTCATTTTCTATGTCGAGCAAAACTTCAAACACCTGGTATGCATTCCTTCTACTTTAGGGAAGATTTTAAACCAAAACTTCAAACTATCACCAAGGGTTCATTCCTTGGTATTTTTACACAATTTTAGGATATCTTATACATGTATGAGTATATGTTACTCTCCAACTCGAATCACTCAATTCCAATAAGTATTCCATGATTTATGCCATTTTTAGCATAACTAGGTCAAAATAGAACATTAAGGCATAACTTAACATTTTTATGCATACATAACCTTGACCTCGAGTATAATTCATGGAAACATATAATAAACATGTTTTCGCAGAAATATAAATCATAATCATGAATTTTCTAAATCAAAATGCTTTACGAAAATATGATGTAAATTTAGGACTTTAAAGTATGCTTTTACGATCCTAGCTCCAGTTCTAACTTATGTTCTTAACCCATCCTTGTTCCAACACAATTCAGCAATATGGGTATCATTAAAATATATATCCAAATCAAAAATAAAAACATGTCATGTATATGACTCATCCATGTGACCAAGTTTAATAAAGATGTAATTACCTTATGAGGATTCCTCGATTTATAGAAAATTTCCAAAGATTTATTTCTTAACTTTCTTCTCTTTCTCTCTCTTTAGGCAAAACTTGTTATTTCTTATGAGAAAGAAGATATACCTCTCATTTATAATCATAAATACGTTTTATAATGTTCCAATAGAAATAGGGGTAGTGTTAACACATGATTGGTTGGATGAAAGGTCGAATTAGACAATTCCATTAATGACACATTTGTCCCACCTTGGTAAAATTACCGTTACTCACTATCACGACCCCCGATTTACTCCCTCTTTGTGTCTATGTGTAGATAACTTAAACATATACAAATTTAATATTTTGTGTTTTCCCAAAATCATAAAATTAATAGGCCTAATTTGTCTCGAACAGGAAAGTGGCAATTTATAGAAAATCTCAAAACTTTCACATTTGGCAACCAAACATTGCCAATTTCGTATGAACACCCTAATTTACTTTTATAAACATAATCATGCATTAAAAAAATAATTTATGATGCATTTAACCACATAATCAATCATCTGTTCTAAGCATGGTATCCCTGATCATAAGCTCAATTAGCACCTAATATAAACAACACATATATCACATGAGCATGCATCCCCTAAACATGATAATTACCATGTTTAACACACATAACCAATTTATAACTTATACTTAATCATGTAATTAACCATCCTAATCATGTTTTAGGGCCTTAAAAGGTGGAATCTTGATGAGAAATATGAAATTGAATTGTGATGAATATATGTAATCTTAAAATTATAAATCTAAAAAAAAAGTGAAAAGGGGGTATTAAAATTAAGGTGGATTAATTCTGGATAATTGATGTTGGATCCCTTGTTGCAGATGATTTATTGGATTAATTGATATACAAAAACATGTATATTGATGATAAGTAATGTTAGGGTTGATTTTAAGTGTAATAAGAGCAAATAGAATTGTCAAAAATGAAACTCAAAGAGGCAACAACAAGAGGAATGAGAAGAGTCAATTTGAATATTTTTAGATCCTCTTTTTTATTGCTTTTGGAAGTTATTTGAGAAGAACTCAAAACTTATATCCGACTCAATTTTTCATGTCAAATCCAAATATAAAGTCGTATTGGTGATTGTGATAATGTTTGGAAATGAATTTTTTGCATTTTTAAAACAAACCGACAATAGTTGATTTTGAATTTATTCAGTTGCCCAACTCAGCCTAGGTTAGGTGTCTTGATGTGTTATTGATTCAGTTTGGATCTACTTTATTTTGGAAGGTCTGTAGAGGGTGTTTAGCACTTCTGAAATTTTTGGAATCTAGTATCGCCTTTGGGTTTGTTGGGAATAAAATCGGGGTATAGATTTAGGATTAGAATGATAATTTCGAATGGAATTGGGGCATGAGTTTGATTGAGATAGGATTAGTGTCAAGAATAAAATATAATCATGATATACAAATATCTAAGTGACTACTTATAGATTTGTGAGTTACATTTAGAGTCGGAGAATATAGGCTAGTGCTACGAATGACCTGCATAGTTAGCTGGTTTTGAATTTATATATATATATATATATAGAGAGAGAGAGAGAGAGAGAGTATATATATATGTATGAATATATTTGTGTGTGATTGATATATGTGAAATATACCTACTCTAGTGGATGCTATATGTGGAGGTTGCGTGTAGTAAGTGGTCTATCCTCACAAATCCCAACACGTGTAGTATCGATCCCCCGGGTTATAGGTGTGTGCACGACCACCCTATGTGAGTTTGGAGTCGAAGTGGAGTAATGTGGTATGGTTATGAACCACTATCTTAAGACTATGACCACCTCTGATTTACGTTATGATTTTGGTTCAGTGGTGAGATTCCAACCCGATGGCAGAGGTGGGAGTGTGAATCCCTGGAGCCTGATAGCACACTAGAGAATGCATCCGCGATGTAATGCTCTAGGGACTTCTTGTATACATATATAGTGAGCAATATACATGTATGCATAGTTGATGCGATACATATATATATATATATATATATATATATATATATATATATATATATATATATATATATATATACAGACAGGCTCATGTACATACCAAGTTTACATACCAATTTTTTAAAATAGTAAAAAAATTATTTTTGAGTTGAATTTTTTCATATGCTATTTAAACATTTCAATGCACCATATAGAAAAATCAACTCAAAATACTTTTTTTGGCTATTTTTTTAAAAAAATTCAATCTTTCATAGCTTTTAAAACACTTAAAAGCTATGAAAGTTTGATCGATTTTTTAAAAATAGCAAAAAAAAATTGAGCTAATTTTTTTATATGGGTCCTCCAAAATATTTAAATACCACATAAAAAATTTCAACTTAAAATCATTTATAAAAATGGGTCCGCGCTAGCGGTTTGCAAACTTGGTATGTATGAGATCATGAATCCCTCTCTCTCTCTGTATATATATATATATTTGTGTGTGTGTAAATATATATATATATATATATGAGCGAATTGAAGGATATTATGAACAGTAAATTTATATGCATCCTAGAGGAAAGCTCGAGGATGCTATGTGGAAATACGCAGATAAGTGTGAAGAAAATATATACGGGTATATGACACTAAGGTGTGAATGTGGAATTAATAACTAGTATAAAGTTATGTGAAATGAATTGATAAATTATAATTGAGAATTATAAATATAAAGCAACTGTGAAAGATAAACGAGACTTTTAAGTGAAATAATGTATACGCGTGATACATGGTACCGTATGGTAATAATATTAGTTTTGAGACTATTTAGGTTGGGTAACATAATTAGCGTGTGTAAAATACATGCATTAGGTGTTCACTATAGATAAGGGGTGGGGGTATCTCATGGGAGTGCGACACCAATTTAAATACGAAATATTACAGTGCATATTTATTGATGTATTTTAAACACTTGTAAAATATTTTCAAAAGCTTTTGGGATTTGACCCGCATCAAAATATTTTCAAAACTTTTAGGTGTTACGTCACAAGGATGCCTAGATTAGCCATTCTTCTAGTAAGTCGATGTTAAAGAAACTATGGATGCCTTCAGGGATTGTTTAGCCTCTTCTATGATTAAGATCTAGATAGGATGTACTTCAGAGTTATTTCGAGAATGTCTCCCTGTTAGTCAATATTTATTTGATTTAGATGCTAATTCCTTTCAGTTAGTTGGATTATCGTATTGTGACTATTTACCGAGAGTTATCGGTTAATTTAATTATTCCATTTTTTTGTGTGCAATGTATTTCAGTGGTGTATGTAAGTTTCATAATTGCATGGTTAGTTATGTGATTGGAAATTTTATGTAAGAAAGTTAAATTTTTTTTTTTAGAAGCTGACACCAGGCCTAATAGATTAGTAGTAATTAATTGATTTTCGATAGCGACGATAAGAACAAACCAGTAGATATTTATGTTTTATTTTTATAGAGGTTTGATCCCATATTATTAGAATAGGTGGGGTGTCACAAGTTACAAATACAAAAATATTATAATAAAGGCAAAACAGAATATACCGAACTGAGATACCCTCTTAAACGCGGGTAAAACACCTCTGAATGTTGATGCAACAGTTCCTAGTCGAATGGATTAGCCAACACCTCCAAATATCAATGGATTATTGTGAATATGGTGCTATGTGTAGTGAAGTAAAGTGAACACTTAGAATACACACACAGAAAAATATTTTACACAGATCGTCTTTTAATCAGTAACAAGTTTCAAAGATCTTAGGATCAAATCTTAGATTTCATGAACAAGCTTCAGGTCTATGTTTTAATAGACTAGGTATACAAATATAATCCTTAGTCTTTTAAAACATTTATGAAAACAAAATATTTTCCTATTAAATAGTTATTAACAAGATATGTACAAATGTAGAACCTCGATATTTAAAAAAATCTCATATTTGATCTAAAATTGTGAAACAAAATTAAAAGGTTTCAAGAGATTTTAAAACCTAGATTTTCAAAAGTATGATTTTGTAAATAGAACTTTTAAAACAAAAAACCCTAGAAAAGATTTATTTGTGATTATATGTTCTAGGTTCAAATCTTGATTTCACTTGTTTGAAAGACTTTAAACCAGAACTAAAAATAAAAAGAACAAAAACAAAAATTAGAAAACACTTTATTTTCATCTCTCTAACTCTCAATTTTTTTTGGAAATTTCTTTTTGTCTCAACCTCTCTATTTTTTATTTTCTTTCTCTTTCCTTTTCTCTATCTATCTAACCTAACCAACTGACCAAAAAACTGTGACTCAATTAAGGCAAGGGTTTATACTGTAGTAATTGGTAGCATGTTACCACCGAATGAATTGGACGGTCAGGATGAGTTTAGTTTAGGCGGTTTAAATATAACAGCTAGCATAAAAGAGTTTTGTATAAGACAAATCGGTCAACTATGTTAACATGTAAAAACCCTCATCTTTGATCCAAGTCAAAAACCCTAATTAATTATAGGCTTTGATAAATTGATCCAACGGTTGATATAAGGTCGTTCAGTTAAGACACACAAGAAACACAATTTAAGGGCACGTTAATTCTACAAACACTACATTAAATAAAATATGTTTGAAGAAGAAGTTTTAAATGAATTATAAATGTTTGAAAAATCAATTAAAAATACTATAAAATCATTTTAAATTATTGAAAATTTTCTAAATTTTTTTCACACTTTTATACTAGAATTCATTTTTCTCACAAATTTATCATTAACTCACAAGGATTTAAAATATGATTAATTCCTAAATTAATTTTAATTAAATCAATTTCAATTCAAAAAAATTATTTCAGTGATTTTGAATTATTTCAATGCATGAAAGTATGTGCAGTGTAGTGTCTTTTCCCCTATACTCTGTTATCTTCATTATATATAAGAGTCTTTGTTGCAGAAAGTAGTCCCTTGGAGATCTTCAATATTGAAATGAAATGAGAAGGATATATTCTAAAATTTTATTTTGGCATAATGTAACACCCTGTATTTTCATGCAATTAATAATTAAATTAATTCCAATAATTTTACATTACATACGTGCAGTAATTTAATTAAAATGAATTTATATGCTTATTAAATGTTAGTCGAGAGAATTTATGATTAATATTGATGGAATAAATATATTAAGTGTGTAATAAATAACATGTGATAATAATTATACGTCATAGTGAGTAATTTTGATGGGATTATATAGTATCTCAAACGAAAGTAGGGTGCAGACTATTTTAAGGCCGAGATAGAGACTTTAAGTAAAGTGAATCGGGGGATGATTTTGAGTGCACGGTTAGTTTCGAATAGGCTGAGATAGGCAGAATAAAGTACATGGGGGTAGTAATTCGATCCCGGAGCCTTTTTAGACAAGACCAAGCCCACACGGGGGTATTTGGGTCATTTCGGCTTGGACTGTTAGCCTAATTTCGATATTTAGGTTTATAAACCTAAGTATAATAGTTTGAGGCAAAAGTTAAATATATTCTAAACTCTAAGAGATTGAAAGAAGAAAAATCAATAAGGAAGAGAGCTTTAGGAACCAAATTCTGGAACGATTCGTCTTCTACAACGTAAAATCACACCATATGAATATATAAAGGCGAGTAATTAACTTTCTTTCAATTTAATTTGCAGAAGTTCATGTTAATATCATGGTAAGTGTAGAAAAATCCGTTTTTGGGAGGGTTGTCACGTGTAAATGGGTTTTTGGTTAAATGGGTATCATGCGTAGATTAAATACTCAATTGATGATGGAATACCATATACTACTGTTAGAATCATATTCTCATTCGAAATATAGAAGTTGTAATAACCCTCGCTTATGAGACCGTATTTTATAGTAATTACTTAGTATAGTAATTGGAGTCAAGTGTTGGCTTATGATTTGAATGTTAATTCAATGTAGAAAGTTGATATTTATTGTGAGTTTGCATACATATCATAATTATGGGTAAATATTGCTATGTCATGCTTATTAATATCATCGGAATTCAAAATGATATTTGACTTAATTATGAGACCGGAACCTAAATTGAATTTTAAAATGTCCAGATGATAATTTGGAGGTTACAGTTGATTCCGGAACGTGCGAAATAGTCAAATAATGTACCATATTATATTTTGTAGTTTTGGGCATTTTTGACTGATTGTACCTAAATTATACAGTTGCGTATTATTTTATCGCACTATTAGTTAATTAAGTGGGACATTTGCCTTAAGCCACGACTTAAGCCTATTAAGTCTTCTAATTACCCTAATTTCCTTCCAAAACCAAAGAGAGAAAGATTTGGAGATTGAGAAAGGATTTGCTACTACACCAAGAAATCTGCAAAGTTGCTGAATCAAGGCAAGTTTTTACTTGCTATTTGTGTCTTGAGATAGATGATTTGTTGTGGTAATGATGTATTGATTTTGGTTTAGCAAACTTAGGGTTTTTTTCATGTATTTTGGGTTTTTATTCATTCAAAGATGATTTGGGTGATTCATGAGGTTTAAGTTGGTTAATAGCATCATTGATGTTATCTTGATGATTGGTATATAAGTTTGGTTTGAAGAAATTTGGGTTGGGGTAGAAAATGGAGTCCGAGACTGCGTAGCCAATTCTTGGCAAAATCGCAGGCCAGAATCGATTCGGTCCCCTGGGCGAATCGATTCGGTTAAGTCCAGTGCTCAGGTCTTGTGAACCGAATCGATTCGAAATTGATCCGAATCGATTCGGTAGTTATGCAGAAACTCAAATTTTCTGGCCGAATCGATTCGGCCAAGGGGGCGAATCGATTCGGTAGCCTTGCACTTTTTCAAATTTTTCTTTTTCATTTTTAACCCCTTTTCCTTAGGATTAGTGATTAGGGACCTTCTTAAATGAAGTAAACATAGGGTTTAGAGTATTAGTTGAGTTGGGTCGACATCCTAGACTCGAAAGGGTTCATCTAGGGTTCGTTTAAGGGGGAATTTAAAGTGATGTTTAGGCATTACTTTCGTCTTGTAGTTTTATAAGGGTCTAGAATATACTAAGGTCAATTTGGAGACTTTAGAATTCAACTCGAGTTAGATTTGACTTGAGGGTTTATACTAAAGCCTAAAAGAGGCTTTGTGAATAACTTTGGAGTCTGAATTTCTTATCGAGGATGTTATGATGGTACGAAATACGTATAGTCCCGATTTAGCTTATAAATTATTAAAATGGGAAGTTGATAAGGTAAATGATAATTTACTAAATCATGTAATGGGAATTAATAAAATAGATGTTACACACCTCTCTAAATACCATCTTAAGGGAAGTCCGTGCGATAGGTGAAGCCCCCTGGCTAATGAATGCAGGGTGGATATAGTCCTTGGCCATATGAGCGCTTGTTTTATATTTTTCTGCGATGGGTAGGAGATTATGGGTGTGGTCTTGACTACCCCGCGGGCATATGGCCGCTTCCCGACGATTTCGATAGGATCCCAGGTTGTCTTATGTTAGGCCCTGGAAGATGATGGTTATTTAGGGACGCGCAGAGTGGGGAAACCCAGACGGGCGGTCTTAGAATCGTTATATTTATATTTATGACTATTCTAATTATTGAGTTGGACTCGATGGAATATGAATGCCATAAAGAGCAAATTTATGCCACAAAGAGCATGCTATTGAGATTAGTGCCATATAGAGCACATGATGATAATTATATTCCTGATAAGGAATGGAAAAGAAGATTTAAATTGAAATATGATGAATGATGATAAAGGCTCACAAGTACTTTTAAATTCTGTTTTAATATGAATCTCACTCTATATAGTCCTTTATCAGTTTTAGTTCCTTATATGATGTTTCCATGCTAGACTATCATCCTTGATTTTTGTGCATCATTGTCATACCTGTCATTTATCTATTGATCACATATACCCGGCCCTGACCGGTTTTCATTTCTTGTTGTGTATGTATATATATATTATCCGTTCAGGTGTTCCGCCGCACGGTCGCCCGTAATGACCTTTCCTTCCACATGTTTCGAGGAGCCGTGACATTGTGCGGGTTTCACGGGATGTTTGTGTAGTCGCCTCCATTTATGTTTTCTAGTTATGATCAGTTTATTCGGGCATGTTGCCCAAACCGTTGTAATTGTATTCTGAATCTATTATGTAACCCTTGGTACTATTTGCATGTTGTATGGTTACTCTTGACCGACGTTTCATTCGGTCCTTTTGTATCTTTTGGGTTTTGTATGTACGCTTGTGGGGGTTTCCACCCTCTATTTCTATTATGGGTTGTTGAAAATGTGTTCTTTTTATTTCAAAACCAAAGTTTTTGATAACCCATTTTCTGGAATATAGTGTGGTCATTCCTTATGCTTTGCATATTGTAGTGATGCTGAGAATGATATTTATCAATGATTTCCTATTTTACCGGGGTATAGGGCTGGCCACCCTTTATTCCGGATAGCGGGTTGTCACAGATGGTATCAGAGCATCAGGTTCTAGAGTCTTTAGGATCTATACGGACTTGTCACGTTCTACCGTAGCGTTCGTTGATATAGAACTTAATGTTAGGATTGTTTTGCTGCCTATGTATGCGATCTTCTGCTAAATAGATTGTCTTATATTATGTTTTAACTCTATCTCGTCTTTATCTCAGATGCCGCCAAAGAGAGGACGTCCCGCTAGACGTAATAGGGTTGTTGAGGATGAGTTTGGTCCTCCACCGCAGCAGGGGAATATCAGTGCAGCTGAAGTGGCAAATATTGTAGCCCAAGCTGTCAACGCTGCGATGACTGCAGTGGCCCAACAAATGCCACAAGCTTAAGTTAGGGGACAAGAAGCACTAGTTCCTACGGGACCTTCTCAGTGGGAACGGGTGAGGGAGTCTTTCCTTAAGGGACATCCCCCGGAATTTGAGGGAGGTTCGGATGTTATAAAGGCGAACCAGTGGAAGAGAGATATGCAGCGCCATCTTAGGATGGTGGAATGTAGTGAGGAGAAAAAACAAATTCTCGTTACTTTCAAGCTTGTCGGACCGGCCTTGCACTGGTGGGAGTCAATGACGACACCCGAACAAAGGGATACTATGTCCATCATAAATTTTTGGGCTTTGTTTGATGGAAAGTATTTCCCTCCTGCAGTTCAGAGGGAAATGCAGAGGAAGCTTCAGGATTTGGTACAAGGGGAGAGATCGGTTGCCGAGTACGAGGAGGAGTTTACCCGGTTAGCCAGTTTTATACCGGATGAGGTAACTCCAGAAGCGAAGAGGATCTCCAAGTTTGTGGGAGGTTTGCACTGGCGAATAAAACAACATTTGCTTGGAAATCCATCTCTGGTGACTTTTGGTGATGTGATGAATGCTGCTTTACTTCACTGTCAAGAGCATAGATTGTTTGTGCAAAACAAGAAGAAGGTTGTAGTTGCGGGGCAGGCTGTGAGACAGGGAGGAGTTGGGAGCGGAGGGGGAACATCAACAAGCAGGTTGAGAGGGATCCTCAGCAGGGGGATTTGTCAAAGCGTCAACGTTTTGGTGGGTTTAATGCTGGTGGCAACAACAATAATAACAGGCAGGGTCAAGGTGGTCAACAACCACAGGGAGGCCGAGGTGGAAATGGAGGTAGAGGCCAACAGGGCCGAGGTACGGGGCAATTCCGAAATAACCAAGGCAGGAATCAGGATAATGCGGCAAATAAATGTTTCCAGTGTGGGGAGCTAGGCCACTATAAAAGGGCGTGTCCTCAGTTGGTTGGAGGGCATCTTCCAAGGGCCCCACAGCAGCCGTATGTACAGTTTCCGCCCTAAGCGCCTAATCCGGTTGCTCCTCCTCAACAGGGGCAATTGCAGTACGGTCGGGTTTACCATATTCAGGAGGCTCTGCTTCCTCCAGCTCCTCCTGCACCACCAGCGATCGAGGGTAAGTTTCTCATTCATGGGCATATGGGTCGAATCCTATTTGATACGGGTGCTACACACTCCTTTATTTCTAGAAGTTTTGCCCAGATTACAGGTTTGATAAAATCTGCTGAAAGTACCTTTACTAGCGTTGAATCCTCTATGGGCGATGGTTCATTGATTTTCTTCGTATGTAAAAACGTAGGAATTAATCTTGGTGACTTGTGTTTTGAGGCCGATTTACTCGTCCTTGATATGGTCGGGTACGATGTAATTTTGGGTATGGATTGGCTAGTGAAGTACCGTGCTATAGTGAATTGTTTCGGGAAGAGTATAGTTTTTGCGGTTCCGGGACAAGAGATGTTCCTGGTAGTTATGCCTTGTATGGAAGGGAGCACGAGTGCTTATCTATATTGTATTGCGGAAGATGCATCTAGAGATGTCGTGGTTCCCCTAAATTCTCTTCCAATCGTTAGGGACTTTGAAGATATTTTTCGGGAAATACCGGGATTACCTCCAAGTCGGGAAATAGAGTTTGTGATTGATTTAATGCCGGGAACTCGACCGATCGCCAAAGCTCCTTATCGAATGGCTCCTGTGGAGATAAGGGAGCTGAGAGATCAGATTCATAAGCTACTGGAGAAGGGCTTCATTAGGCGTAGTACCTCACCGTGGGGCGCTCCGGTATTGTTTGTGAAGAAGAGGGACAGTTCTCTCCGGTTGTGCGTGGACTATAGAGAGTTGAATAAAGTCACCATCCGGAATAAATACCCTTTACCTCGCATCGAAGACTTGTTTGATCAACTTAGGGGAGCTTCCTACTTCTCCAAGATCGACCTGAGAACGGGGTATCACCAATTGAGGATACGAGAGCAAGATGTATCCAAGACGGCCTTTTTGACCCGTTACGGGTCTTATGAATTCTTGGTTATGCCCTTTGGGCTAACCAATGCCCCCGCAGTGTTTATGGACCTTATGAACAGGGTGTTTCGGGATTTCCTTGACCAGTTTGTCATTGTATTTATTGATGACATCCTAGTCTATTCTCAGACAGAGTCGGATCACGCTGCTCACTTGCCGTTGGTCCTGCAGAGATTGAGGGATCATCAATTGTATGCAAAGTTTGAGAAGTGTGGCTTCTGGTTGAAGGAAGTTCAATTTTTGGGGCATGTGGTGTCATCACAAGGCGTGTCTGTGGATCCGGGTAAGGTGATCGCAGTAAAGGAGTGGGGTCAGCCCACGACGCCCACTGAATTCGTAGTTTTCTGGGCTTGGCGGGTTATTACCGTCGATTCATTAAGGGCTTTTCCAAGGTTGCTAGCCCATTGACGAATTTAACCCGGAAAAGAGTAAGATTTGTATGGGACAGTTCATGTCAAGCGGCTTTTGATGAGCTCAAGGATAGACTAACTTCGGCTCCAGTCCTGGCATTGCCAAAGACGGGATTAGAATATCTCGTCTTCACCGATGCATCTCTTCAGGGATTAGGAGGTGTTCTTCAACAAGAGAGACAACCCATTGCGTACGCTTCTCGTAAGTTAAAGCCTCATGAGAGGAACTATCCGGTACATGACTTGGAATTTGCCGCCGTTGTATTTGCCTTGAAGATATGGAGGCATTATCTCTTGGGGGAAAAGTTTAGTCTGTTCACCGACCACAAATCGCTACAATACTTATTCTCCCAAAAGGATTTGAATATGCGCCAGCGTCGTTGGTTGGAGTTTGTGAAAGATTACCAGTTTGATATTCATTATCACCCCGGAAAGGCGAATGTGGTAGCAGATGCCTTGAGTAGGAAGCCTGATGGAGACTTAGCTGAGGTGTGGAAAGCTAAGTGGAAGGAACTCAGCCTGGAGGATGCAGGGGTGAGAGCATTCCTTTCCGTGATGACGGTTACTCCCACGATTATAGCAAAGATTTTGGAAGCTCAGAAAAGAGATAAAGTTTGTCAAGACCATACACGCCAGTTGTTGTTTGAGGGAGCAGAGTCGTACTCAATTGGTTCTGAGGGTGGACTACGCTTCCATGGAAGACTTGTGGTTCCCGACGATGGGGATTTGAGACGTGCGGTAATGACGGAATCCCACGGGTCCAAGTTCACGGTGCATCCAGGTGGGGACAAGATGTACCAAGATATGCGTCGTTTGTATCGGTGGGAGGGTATGAAGAGGGATATCTCCGAGTTTGTGTCTCAGTGTACTACTTGTCAGTTGGTTAAGATTGACCACCAGCGATCGACAGGTTTGTTACAACCGCTCGAGATTCTCGTATGGAAATAGGAGAGCATTTCGATGGACTTTGTTACGGGTTTGCCTAGATCGCAAAAGGGTCATGACTCAATTTGGGTGATTGTCGACCGTTTGACTAAGTCGGCACACTTCTTGCCCGTGCGCACCGATTATGATACCGCTCGTTATGCCCAATTGTTCATTGAGGAGATCGTCAGACTCCATGGGGTACCTTTGAATATTATCTCCGACCGAGATAAAATATTTGTGTCCCACTTTTGGCAGAGTTTCCAGGGAGCAATGGGGACCGAGTTGAAGTTAAGCTCTTCCTATCATCCTCAAACAGACGGTCAGACTGAAAGGGTAAACCAGATGTTGGAGGATATGCTTCATATGTGCATACTCGACTTTGAGGGCAGTTGGGAACAATACCTTCCGTTGGTTGAGTTTGCTTATAATAACTCTTACCAATTTACTATCGGAATGGCACCCTATGAAGCTCTGTATGGCAGGCCTTGTAGGTCGCCCGCTTGTTGGTTGGAAGTGGGTGATAACAAGTTTCTTGGACCTGAAATAATCCAAGACACTTCTTCGAAGATTGAGCTTATTCGAAATCGCATACACATAGCCCAAGATCGTCAAAAGAGTTATGCCGATGCGGGTAGGAGACATATGGAGTTGGAGGTTGGAGACCAAGTGTTGGTGCGAGTGTCCCCGATGAAGGGCATTAAACGTTTTGGGAAGAAAGGAAAGCTTGCACCACGCTTTGTTGGACCTTTCCCGGTAATTGCTAAGGTTGGTCCCGTAGCATACCAACTTGCCTTGCCGGAACGTTTACAACAAATTCATGATGTATTTCACGTCTCCTCTTTGAAGAAGTACAGAAGGTGTGAAGGTTCCCTTTGGCACATTCCTTTCGAAGATATCGATTTGCAGCCCGATGTTTCTTATGAAGAACAACCGGTTGCTATCCTTGAGTTTGGGGAGCGAAAGTTAAGATCTCGTGTGGTGCCCCTAGTGAGAGTTCATTGGAGTCATCATCATGCCAACGAATCAACTTGGGAACGTGAGGATGAGATGTGGGAGAAATATCCACATCTTTTCTTATGAGGTACGCCTGAATTTTGGGGGCAAAATTCCCTCATAAGGGGGGGAGTATGTAATAACCCTCGCTTACGAGACCGTATTTTATAGTAATTACTTAGTATAGTAATTGGAGTCAAGTGTTGGCTTATGATTTGAATGTTAATTCAATGTAGAAAGTTGATATTTATTGTGAGTTTGCATACATATCATAATTATGGGTAAATATTGCTATGTCATGCTTATTAATATCATCTGAATTCAAAATGATATTTGACTTAATTATGAGACCGGAACCTAAATTGAATTTTAAAATGTCCAGATGATAATTTGGAGGTTACAGTTGATTCCGGAACGTGCGAAATAGTCAAATAATGTACCATATTATATTTTGTAGTTTTGGGCATTTTTGACTGATTGTACCTAAATTATACAGTTGCGTATTATTTTATCGCACTATTAGTTAATTAAGTGGGACATTTGCCTTAAGCCACGACTTAAGCCTATTAAGTCTTCTAATTACCCTAATTTCCTTCCAAAACCAAAGAGAGAAAGAGAAGAGAGAAAGATTTGGAGATTGAGAAAGGATTTGCTACTACACCAAGAAATCTGCAAAGTTACTGAATCAAGGAAAGTTTTTACTTGCTATTTGTGTCTTGAGATAGATGATTTGTCATGGTAATGATGTATTGATTTTGGTTTAGAAAACTTAGGGTTTTTCTCATGTATTTTGGGTTTTTATTCATTCAAAGATGATTTGGGTGATTCATGAGGTTTAAGTTGGTTAATAGCATCATTGATGTTATCTTGATGATTGATATATAAGTTTGGTTTGAAGAAATTTGGGTTGGGGTAGAAAATGGAGTCCGAGACTCCATAGCCAATTCTTGGCAAAATCGCAGGCCCGAATCGATTCGGTCCCCTGGGCGAATCGATTCGGTTAAGTCCAGTGCTCAGGTCTTGTGAACCGAATCGATTCGAAATTGATCCGAATCGATTCGGCAGTTATGCAGAAACTCAAATTTTCTGGCCGAATCAATTCGGCCAAGGGGGCGAATCGATTCGGTAGCCCTGCACTTTTTCAAATTTTTCTTTTTCATTTTTAACCCCTTTTCTTTAGGATTAGTGATTAGGGACCTTCTTAAATGAAGTAAACATAGGGTTTAGAGTATTAGTTGAGTTGGGTCGACATCCTAGACTCGAAAGGGTTCATCTAGGGTTCGTTTAAGGGGGAATTTAAAGTGATGTTTAGGCATTACTTTCGTCTTGTAGTTTTATAAGGGTCTAGAATATACTAAGGTCAATTTGGAGACTTTAGAATTCAACTCGAGTTAGATTTGACTTGAGGGTTTATACTAAAGCCTAAAAGAGGCTTTGTGAATAACTTTGGAGTCTGAATTTCTTATCGAGGATGTTATGACGGTACGAAATACGTATAGTCCCGATTTAGCTTATAAATTATTAAAATGGGAAGTTGATAAGGTAAATGATAATTTACTAAATCATGTAATGGGAATTAATAAAATAGATGTTACACACCTCTCTAAATACCATCTTAACGGAAGTCCGTGCGATAGGTGAAGCCCCCTGGCTAATGAATGCAGGGTGGATATAGTCCTAGGCCATATGAGCGCTTGTTTTATATTTTTCTGCGATGGGTAGGAGATTCTGGGTGTGGTCTTGACTACCCCGCGGGCATATGGCCGCTTCCCGACGATTTTGATAGGATCCCAGGTTGTCTTATGTTAGGCCCTGGAAGATGATGGTTATTTAGGGACGCGCACAGTGGGGAAACCCGGACGGGCGGTCTTAGAATCGTTATATTTATATTTATGACTATTCTAATTATTGAGTTGGACTCGATGGAATATGAATGCCATAAAGAGCAAATTTATGCCACAAAGAGCATGCTATTGAGATTAGTGCCATATAGAGCACATGATGATAATTATATTCCTGATAAGGAATGGAAAAGAAGATTTAAATTGAAATATGATGAATGATGATAAAGGCTCACAAGTACTTTTAAATTCTATTTTAATATGAATCTCACTGTATATAGTCCTTTATCAGTTTTAGTTCCTTATATGATGTTTCCATGCTAGACTATGATCCTTGATTTTTGTGCATCATTGTCATACCTGTCATTTATCTATTGATCACATATACCCGGCCCTGACCGGTTTTCATTTCTTGTTGTGTATGTATATATATATTATCCGTTCAGGTGTTCCGCCGCACGGTCGCCCGTAATGACCTTTCCTTCCACATGTTTCGAGGAGCCGTGACATTGTGCGGGTTTCACGGGATGTTTGTGTAGTCGCCTCCGTTTATGTTTTCTAGTTATGATCAGTTTATTCGGGCATGTTGCCCAAACCGTTGTAATTGTATTATGAATCTATTATGTAACCCTTGGTACTATTTGCATGTTGTATGGTTACTCTTGACCGACGTTTCATTCGGTCCTTTTGTATCTTTTGGGTTTCTTATGTACGCTTGTGGGGGTTTCCACCCTCTATTTCTATTATGGGTTGTTGAAAATGTGTTCTTTTTATTTCAAAACCAAAGTTTTTGATAACCCGTTTTCTGGAATATAGTGTGGTCATTCCTTATGCTTTGCATATTGTAGTGATGCTGAGAATGATATTTATCAATGATTTCCTATTTTATCGGGGTATAGGGCTGGCCACCCTTTATTCCGGATAGTGGGTTGTCACAGAAGTTATATTCATTTACTTGGGATTTGTAGGGTCCAATTTAAGAAGATTCTTGAACATAATTTATAAAACCCAATTCGTGAAATAATGGATGATGATAGAAATCAGCTATGTTTGGAAATTATTATTATGATTAGAACCGATTTAAGATGTGTAATAAACGTTGGTTATGATTGGGTTGAGAGTTAAGTTAAAACTATCAAGGTTTGATGAAAAAAATGGAGGAAAAATAATTGGGGGAGAAGTTGATTGCGAACAAGTATTAATCGATCGATCGATTTCTTCGATCGATCGATGAAGCCTGATTTCGGGCAGTTTTTCTATGCTGTTTTTTGGGCTAAAATCTTTGGGGCATATCCTAGAATTATTAATTTAACGTAAATTAAGAGGGAACCTATTTACCTAGGGACTGCGGGTGAATATATACTGGTTTAAAAAACTGAGAAATGGTGAGAAATTTAAAACAATGAATTAGGTGAAGTTAATTCGTCATTATTTAAGGTACGTGCCGATTGGGCGAGTCTAGGTATTTTAGTAGGATAATGCTACGTTAATTATTTAATTGATGTGAATTTTAATATATTTATAATCAAGGGATAAACTTGTGGAAAAATGGCTAGTGCTACGGGAATTAGGCACTGTTTCACCGAATTTATATTTATTTATATATACGGGTATAGAGACAGTACATATACTTATGTGTAATTTATAAATATCGGTGTGTATGATTTTTATGCATAGCCATCTATTACTATCATAAGTGGTTGAGCGATGTGGGTGAATCCCCTAGCTAGTGAATGCAGGGAGAGTATAATTCCTAGGTCATAGCGCGAGGTGTTTTATCGTGTGATTTAAGTTTCGTGGTGAGATGTTTTGGGAATGATTCGTTCTCACTATCGAGGGACTATGACCCCCTTAACTACGTTTGCGATATTCTTACCTAGTTCGGTGTGAGTCAAACCGACTTATGGTAATCGGGTAAGATTGAGAATACGTGGGATATGAAATAATTTTAGAGAAAAGTGTAGCATGAGTTATTACTCGGGGGATGGTTATTATATGCGACGTATGTGCTATAACATATATAATATAATAGATATTTATATACGGGTTAAATACATAAAGTGTGAATGTATTACTTATATTACTAGTGTGAATGTTATAAACTTAAAGTGAATATGATTAATTAAGTTAACTACAAGAATAACCCATGAATCAATGATAGAAATTACTCGAGTTAGATAGGGTGTTAGAAGTATTCATAACAGGGATAGCTTGGCGGGGTATCATAACTAGAAGGGTTATGGAGTAAACGATAGGTGTGCACAACATTTGATAGGTGAGTAATATCTCAAGGGAGTGCGACACCAACTTAAATATGAAAATGTTCATGCATCTTAATTACTTGCAACTGTTTTTCAAAAGTTTTGGGCTCTGACCCGTGTCAAAAACATATTTTCCAAAACCTTTAAGTTTCCATCCACGGGGATGCTAGGAATGATGATCTATTCCATGGATGCATAGATGTGTCTTGTGGAGGCCTGTAGGATTTGATTAAATGCCTCACTTATTTCATTCTTAGTGTAGGATTCAGATTTAGTATCTAAGTTGGGCATGTTGCCTGTTTAGTTCAGACTTCTATTTTGTATTTATGTATCCATATCAGAATTTGTATTTAGGTTTATTTCATTAGTTGGTTTTATGACTTGGATTGTTTTGGAGCCGATGGTTTATTCAGCATTTACTTATGATATTATGTGATGTCCTAGACTTAGTTACTATGTGAAAGAATTTTTATATTATTTTTCATTCTGAATTTATTTCTGTTAATTGTTTTATAAGAAGATAAAATTTGGCACCGACTTATTTAACTTAGGTGATTAGTAATTTAAAAATATTTCGACAGTGATGCTAAGAATGAACCAAATAAGATTCATTTTTTATTTTAGTAGAGGAATGATAACCCTATATTTAGATAGGCGAGGTGTCATAGATGGTATAAGAGCATTAGGTTCTAGTATTCATAGGATCAGCGATGATTACTACGATTTTAGCGTAAGGTCCTTTGATATTGAGCCTTATTATTAGGACTGTTGTAATCATCTTTACGTACTGGAGATTACATGCTTCTGCTATTATTTGTTTATTGACTGTGAACTTATAAAACTCGATCTGGTTTAAGAATCCACCCAAGAGAGGATGGTCGACTAGAGTTACGGTGAGATATGATGAGAGTTCCATGGTAGGAGCCACATGTACCGCAGCTACAACCACCACAGGGTACGGTGACAGCCGCAGAGGTATCCGTTATAGTGGCATAGGAAGTTAATGCCGCTATGACTACCATGGAACAACATGACAGCCAGTGGCACCAGTTGTTCAGGACCATCCAAGGCCTTAAAATTGGTAGAGAGTGAGGGAGGACTTCTAGAAGGGCCACCCACCTGAGTTTCAGGGTGGTTCAGATGTGATTGTTACGTGAGAGTGGAAGAAAGACATGCAACACTATCTTTGCATGATTGAGTGCAGTGATACTCAAAAGCCGATGTTGGCCACATTTAAACGTGTGATAGAAGCCTTGCAGTGGTGGGAGTCTATTTCCACTTTAGGGGACAGGGATGTGATGCCTATTATTGAGTTTTGGTAGAGGTTCGACTGTAAGTACTTTCCATCGGCTATCCAGATAGAGATGCAGAGGAAGTTCATCGAGGTGCTTCAGTTTGATCATTTGGTGGCGGAGTACGAGGAGGAGTTCACCGGTCTGGATAACTTTATTCCTGAAGAGGTGACTATAAGGAGAATAAGAAGCTAAAGTTCATAGATGGACTCGCATGGAGGATCAAGCAACACTGGATTTGTAATCCTTCATTGAAGTCTTATACTGAAGTCGTCAATGTCACACTTCTACACTACCAGGACCATTGTTGTGACACCCCGACTAATTAAATACCGGGTAGCTACTCCTTTATTAAATTAATACAAAATTCCAAGTTGGTTCAGTTCATAGCATCACTGTCGAAAACTTTTTTATATTTACTAACCACCTAGTATTTAAAAAGTGAGTTGTCCATTTTAGTTAAACCCAATTAACATGCAAAAATGAATTAAGAGAAATTAACACAACCAACACAATATATATAGTCACAATAGAATAACCATCCAATACTAATGAGTCTAGAGGAAAACTCCTCACAACAAACCAAGTCCCAAAATAAGTAAATACAAATTCTGCACCATTAAAATGAATTACAGTGCAAAGTTTAAAATAACTGAATAAGTAAAATGTCTCTAAAAGGAATGGGTGACATGCCCAACAGATGATAAAAACTGATAATGGAGTCAAGATCAGAAATGGAGGCGTCTACTGTCAAGGTCCTGTAACTTCCACAGCAGCTACAACACGTCACCTGAATAGAATTCCTATGCATGGTGTCCTTGTGGCTGGGCACCTAAAAAGGTTTTTACAAAAATAGATTTGAAAGAAAATGGGTCAGATCCCGAATGTGAAAATAATTTAAAAATATGCAAGTGTTTAATATCATTAAATAGTGAATATAAAGTACATGATAGTGTGTGCACTCACATGAGTTCCTCACCTCTCAACTAAGTGTGCACTCCTATCGTACCCATACCATTCTACTTGTTCCCGTATCTAACTAGTCCAAAGCTAAATCTAACATTTCTATATGATTTCCAATTCAAATCCCAACATCTTCTATTTAAAAGAGTGTTGTACCTTATTACACAGTTTCCCCATTTTAGCAATACAGTTTATTATCAATTTTACATTTTCACTTTACCAACCGCTGTTAATACTTTTACTCATAATAATTCATGACAATTGATCGAGCGGTAAAAGTGTATTCGTGTGACGACACAATCGTTGTGTGTTTCGCCGCTGCGATGCAAAAACCTAAGCTACAACTACACTTGCGAGGCAAGTAAAGCGGTAAGTCGGGTATCGTAAGAAATCCACAGGGAGTGATTAAATTTTAGACTTTAATTGTTTTAAAACTTCTTAGAATAAAAGGGTGTAAAAGAAATAAGAAAAGGTGATGGGTGGTTATAGTGGACTAAAGAAAAGAGAAGTTAACACTAAATTAAAGGAAAGCGAGGATCGGGATCGCATTCTACCACACGGATCGAAACAGCTACTAATTAGAGTTAAGTCTCGAAAGAAATTTAATCGAGCATTTTCAATTAAGCATAAACATCACACAATAAGGAATTTAATCCAAAGTTGCGAGATTAAACATTTAACGTAAAATGGTCACACGCGGATTAAATTCGGAATATCGCTATAAACACTAAAGTTGCGTGACAAATAAAGTTAAACGCATAATAATCCAACTTTAATACACGCGGTTTCAATTAAATGCAATTTCACACGAAAACCTAACTTTCGAGGTTCTAAACCCGTAAATGGCGAAACACAATCCCGAACCTATTTATCTACGGACAAATCATGGAAATAAACTAATTTACACTAATATTACACTATAAAAGCAATAAATAACAATAAATAAACTTATCTAGGCATGGAACATGGAAAGAAAGCAAGGAAAACAACTAAAACAACTATATTAAGGAAGAAAAGGTTAAGGTACAACTTACAAAACAAAGAGTACAACCATCCAAAGCAAGAGGGATAGGGTTTAGCTCCTAATTATAAAAGCCCTAAATCTAGCAAAAATGAAGTTATCTAAGATCCCCTCTTCAAAATGAAGAGATAAGGGTTAAATACAAAATATCCCATGGCAAAATTGTAAATAAAAAGAAAAATTGCCAAATATCAGCAGGGCCGAATCGATTTGGCCTGGAGCCGAATCGATTTGGCCCCTCGATATTTGGCTACTGGCCCAAGCCGAATCGATTTGGAAATTTCTGAATCGATTTGGCTAGGGGGCCTAATCGATTTGGCCTAGAGCCGAATCGATTTGGCTTCCTAGTTTTGGTCTCTTTGGAATCCTCTTCCGCTAAAAGTCTCATAACTTCTTCGTTCGGACTCGGAATCGTTCACCGTTTGCGGCCACGCGAAGCTTGTTCAGAGGGATACAACTTCCATGAAGACATTGGGACAATTTCCCAAATTGTGAATTGACTAAAATTCCCTTACGCGTGCGGATTTGTACGAAACTTCACCGGAATGCATCCAACTTCATACTTAGCACCTGTAATCCCTAGAAAAGCCCAAATATACCTCATATAGCATGTTAACATATAAAATGGAGGTTTTATGATTATCGAGCATAAATATAGGAATTAAGGTACCCGAGGGGGCTAATAACGCGTACGTTAATAGGTGAAATACACAATATTTGCGTCGTATCACACCCCCTAACTTACACATTGTTAGTCCCTAGCAATGAAATAGGAAACAACAAGAACTACAAGGAAACCAAATAAGGAAACAAGTACAAAATGGGATAAAAAAGTAATAAAAAGATAAGGCCACTTTCGCGGGCGCACGATTGCATTTAGCATATGCAATAAGCCGTTAAACCCCTAGGTTACCCTAGTGGACAAGTGTCGTCTCGTGAGGGTTTTCAGGGATGAAACCCACAAACATCATATAGTTTCCTCAAAAGATGCCCAACCCAACATGCAACAAACTCAACAACAACGAAAAAGATTTCAAACATGTTATTAGCATTGTTGATGTAAAAATTAGATAGCTCTAATTATTCAATCACAGATAAATAAAATGAGACAAAGATTTTAAAGTGGTTCAGCCTTATAAGAATGGCCTACGTCCACTGCTATGTTATTGCTGAATGTTTTGGGGAATTCTCAATTACAAGCTATATCAAGAAATTCCGGTCCCTTTGAATGAGGGTGATACAAGGTATTTATGGCCCTTAGGCTGTACATGAAAGGGTGTTACATTAAATGATACACATATGAAAGGGTAATTCATTTAATGTTCTTCAAACGTGCGCGTCAAGATGATAAGCATTCAATGAATAATTGAACTGTTGATTATCTGGCAATTAATGTTGTGGTCGAGGTGCAGCTCGAACCGCCTTAATTGCTCGTCGTCCAAAAGTTCCTCGGGGCATTGGAGTTCCTTGGAGGGTTGGTGTTCCTCGGAGTGAGTATGTTGGTCGGGGAAACAATCTTCCTAGTTGCTATTTTCCACGTAGATTGACACGTGTCTTCTTATTATTCGTCCACATCAGCATACTAATTTTGGTGTCAACAGAAGCCCCCAATGTTTCATATTTCGAACTTTGAGGAGTATGGAACATTCTTTCTTGGTATATGGCGATATTAAATGACCTTCCTGGGTTTTAGGAGCCTTTTCTTCGTATTTAAATTTCCTTCCAAATTCGCAGAATCCGCCTTTTTGCATTTTTATAGGCGCTTCGATCTTCGTGCCCTTTTTGTTCTTTTAGCCGCCGGTAGCGTAATATTTCCTTTTTGTAATCATTTCTTTCGCTGTTTCCCAAGGCAAGGTATTTAAACTTCAGAGGCAATCCCATCGTCTTCTACCTTTTCAATTTCTGTTTTCGAGTTTTCTAAAGCTTTTCTCTCTCTTGTGCGTTCATTTCCTCCTTCGTTTGTCAACAGATCTCCTTTTTCTCTGTAAGCTCTTCTTCCTTCTTCTTTTATTCATCATGGTTTGCATTATCGAATCTCTTGAGAAGTTCCTCTCTGACTTCTCTATTCCTTCTTGGGTAACTTTGGAGGTTCTTTCTGAGCCTTCAAGTTATTTTGATTTGGCTGAGGGACACTGGTTCCCTAGCCTATTTATTGCTGAATGTGGATTTTCTTTTCCACCAAATCCGTTGTGTTTAGAGTTCTGTCAGTACTTCGACGTTGTCCCTGCAAAAATAGCCCCCAACACATGGAGAATAGTTAATGGGGTTTATAGGTTAAATAACACTCATGGAACTCGTATAGGAATTCTTGAGATTATGTACTGTTACAGATGGGCTGTTTTAGACAACGTTTTTTATTTAAAAACTAGGTTTTTGAATAGGGCCTTAGTAGTCAACCTCCCTGATGCCAACAGGGATTATTTTGAACATGGGGTAGTTATAAAAAATTGGCAACATGCCCCTTTGGTTAGAGATGCAGTATATGAGGGTCCCAGATGCCCCCCATATGGAAATGGGATAGGTCGTTTTCATCTTATTTTGTTTTTGAAATTATGATTTCATGGTATTTGATAAAATGTATGACTGATATTTCAATATGCTTTTGTTTGCAGTTGACAGCAAGAGAAAAACTCCAAAAGAGTCAGAAGTCAATATAAAGCAGTTGAAACATATCTGGAGTTCTCATCATAGGGTTGCAGATGAGCACATCAGGTCTGCTTCATATTTATTGCAGTACAGGAGCTACACATCATCCTATACTGCTCGTCCCGTGGTCAGCAACAGTGACCCATTGCCAGCTTCCGAGGAATCTTCACCAGAATCCCATATTCCTCTAAGTCAGAAGATGGGCAAGAGAAGAGTTCATGCTATCTTCGAGGAGACTTCCTCTGCCGGGGATGGAAAGAGGAACAAGGCTGAAGTCCCAAAGGGGACCAAGAAAATTGATGATGTTCCTTCTATTGCTGTTCAGAAGGCTGCCGAGAAGCCTCCAATGGCTCCGAGCAAGAAAAATACTTTTGTGGAAGTGATCATTATTTCCCCCACCAAGGGTTCTTTGGCTGAAACTGCTGAAGTTCCACTGAGGAGATTGAAGAAATCCTCCTCGGTTAGTTTTTCTGAAGCCATTCCCCAGCTCCAAACTAGTGGAGCTCGTGTTCCAACCATCATTCCCCCGAGCTCTGCAATGAGCTCGGTAAAAACTTGGATTATTCCTGAAGTTCAAGGCATCGAGGAAAACATGCCTAGGGATATGCTGACATCCCTAGCTACTCGTCACATTTCTTCAGTAAGTTTCTTTTTATCTTGAATTTTTCCTTCTATCAATATATGTATCTCGGCACTAACTCATCACTACATTCTTTTTTTCAGCTGGTGAGTTGTTTTAACACCATTGTGAAGAAAGATGAAGCGCTCAAGGCTTCAAGCTCCTCGTCTGGAGTAGAGGATGCATTCCAGGGTTTGGCCTAATCTCTGAAGGAATCTCGTCAGAAGTACGACGAGGATAAAGGTGTTTGGGAGAAGAAATTGACTGCATCTGAAGCAGAAAAAGTGCAGTTGGGAAACAAGGTGAAGGACTTGGAGAGGGAGAACAAGAAATACTCCGAGAAGCTCACTACTTTCGGGGAGCTTAAAAATAAGCTGAAATCAGCTGAGGAAGAGCTGACACTTCTACGCGTAGCAAATCGTCAGAAGGAGGAGTTGGAGGCCAAGCTGAAAGCCTCCGAGGACCTTCTATCCGAGAAGCTCTCCTCGGAGAAGATGAAGAGAAAAACAGCTGTGAAGAAATCCTTTCGGACTGGTTGGGATAAAGGATGGGATAGGGGGTAGCAGTAATGATGACCCAGGTGAATTATGGAAGTTTAAAATTCTTCCATGATGGTTGGGTTGCTGCCTTGCAGGAATTGAAGGTGAGCGAGGACTCCGAGCTATTTCAACAACATCTCCCTGGTCCTCCTCCAGTTATTGAAGACGAAGATGAAGACGAAGCTGCATCTGAAGAATCTTCAATGATTGTGGGTGATCAAATCCTTGCTCCTCAACCCAACCATACGTCTGCTGATGAGATTTCATCTTTGCATGCTCCTCTTGAACAAATCCCAACTCTAACCGATCAAATCAGTGTTCCCACCGAGCAACCAAGCTCCTCGTCCCAGCCTCCCGAGAAAGTCTTGGGAGACAAGGAAAAGGTGTGAAGTTGTTCGGTACTATCTTTCTGTTTTTCTCCTTACTTGTACTTTGTATCTCAGATCTTTGTAACTTTTTCCTTATGATCTAATAAAATTTGAGTTCTTTCTTTCCATATGATTGTCTCTTCTTTATCTGCACTCTGTCTTGATCTTCTTTTTCTTTCTCTGTTAGTTTCTGGCCAGGATGGATCTTTTGTCTGCTAACGACACAAAGTTGATGCAGCAATGCCATGAGTATTATAAAGATGGTCACACAGACCTCAGTACATCCGAAATTACCGATATCCTTGGTCATGGTGCTTCAGAGCAAGCAATCGAAGCTTATCGGTACTTGAAGGACTTACTTGATAGAGCAGTGGCCAATAACGTGACTTATTATGATATGATCGAGGAGCTTCAATATACTCTAGAAGATCTCAAGGATCAGTACAGGGAGTCAAATTCCTTGTTACATGAGGGGTATGAAAAGAAATATCAACAGCTTTCTGCCGAGAAGGGCTATGACAAACTCATTGCTAGGTATGATGTCAGGGAAAGGACCCTAAAAGGTGAAGTTGAGGCCTGCAGACAGATCGCCGAGCTGCTGGAACAAGAGAACAACAATTTGCAGAAAGAGTTGGCACAGTATAAGTCTGCAGCTTCATCTTCCACTGCCTTGGTACCAGTCTCCGACGAAGGGTTCTCATTCTTAGAGGTTGAGAATGCCAAATTAAGGCAAGAATTGAATACTTTAAGAAGGTCTGGTATTTCTGCTACTGCTCGGGGACGAGGAAGAAGTTCTCGTGGGCGAGGAAGAGCTGCCCAAGACGTTAACGAGGAACGAAGCACTCCAGCTGCTCGGGGTCGATCAAGAACTCCTCGTAGTATTGAAGAAGCTCGTACCTTGTCAACATTGGAAACTCAAGCGTACCAGTTGAACGCAGAAGATCGGGCTTTGTCTGAAATGTCCAAGAAAATCCTAACTTTGGAAGATCAACTTACTGAGACGAAGTCTGCTTTGAATAATAAGGATGTTTTTGCCAGGAACCTTCATGAGCAGTTAGAAAGATTAAATTTCCAATTCCATAAACAACCTCGCGAATTCTGGAATGCAGGCTATAATGAGGCCCTTTATCACTTGGATGCTCGCATTGAAAATGCCAATAATGAAGGTTATAAACAGGGATGGTTGAACGCCCTGGGTGTGCTGAAGCTCAAACAGGGGCACTACCTGTGGGATTATCATACTCCGGGGCTACTAGACTTGCTTGTACCACCCTATAAATTAGACATGGAATGGATCCCAACTCGTTCCATTCCTCAGAGCTTAATTTCAAAATATCTTGGTGACTATAATCTTCATTCTCAAATTGAAGTATCTCGTCCCGAGCATCTCTTGGATACTCCTTCAGTAATGAATGTCAGAATATTGAAGGACTTGAATTTTATCAATTCTCCTCAGACATTAAATGATCCTCCTGTTGGCGAGGAACCTGTATCGAAGGCTGAAGGGAAAAAACCAATAGAATATGATTTTCAATGTAATAGTTAGCACACATATATAACTTGTAATTTATTTTGAATTTTAATGAAAGACTTTCATCAGTTGTTTGCAAATCTTTATTACTATTGTTTTGTACTTGTCTAACACTTTTATATTTGTCTAATTATTCAATCACAGATAAATAAAATGAGACAAAGATTTTAAAGTGGTTCATCGACCAATCTAGTAATAAAAAATTACAAGTATAAAAAATGTTGCTCGATCACTTAATAACAAAGTAATGAGTATAAAAAATGTTAAAATTTATTACAACCAACCAAGGTTGTTTAAATTGAGCTCGTTGACCAATTATAATTAATGGGTTTTTATCCCCGACCAGCTATACTTGGTAAATTTTGTCTTTTTCAATAAATGTGCCCGACCAACCAAGGTCAAAGATTTTTCCTCGTCGACCAACTACAGTTAGTGGGTTTTTATCCCTGACCAACTATACTTGGTTCAGTTTGGAATATTCGTTCTTCGGTGAACTTTTATGTAATAACTTACTTCCCGACCAACATAAGTTGGAATTTGAGAGCATATTTGTTTTCAAACCAACCGAGATTGGTATTTTTAAGAGTGTTGTTCTTGCCCTTTTACCAACCGGGGTTGGTCATGCGTTTGAACTATCGTCTTCTTTTTGCTGTCGAGCAGCGTAGTCGTCTTCTTTTTGCTGTCGAGCAGCGTAGTGTACAACACTAGTATTCCCCGAAAACTTTCAAACAAAGGAGAGAAAAATGGTGAAACATCATCGTTTTATTCATATTGATGAACCTGCTGTACATTTTACATCACTAATAATACTTGCGAAGGTGTTCAGCATTCTAAGCATTCTTGAATTCCTCTCCTTCTAGAGTTGCTATTCGGTAAGTTCCTGATCGAACAACTTCTGTAACTCGGTAAGGTCCATGCCAATTTGCTTCCAATTTATTGTGCTTCTGAATGACCTTCTTTAACACGTAATCTCCTTCCTTTAAATCGCATTTCTTCACCCTCTTGTTGTAGAACAAAGTTGTTCGTTATTGATATGCAGCATTCCTAATGGCTGCTTCTTCTCTAAATTCCTCGAGCATATCCAAATCCAATCTTCTCGTCAAATCACTGACTGGTGAATTGAAATTCAGCACTCTATGTGTCGGAAGACCCATATCAGCAGGTATTACAGCCTCACTTTCAAACGCCAGCATATATGGTGATTCTCCAGTTGCTGCTCGGGGAGTTGTTCGGTAAGCCCACAATACTGATTGTAGCTCATTAATCCAGTTAGCTTTAGCCTCATTTAACCTCTTCTTCAAACCATTTAATAATGTTCTGTTCGTCACTTCAGTCTGTCCATTGCTTTGAGGATGGCCTGGTGCTGAATGAACCTTCAAAATGTTTGACTGATGACAAACTCCTCGTTATCGAATTGTGTTCCATGGTCGTTATCAATTCCCACAGACGTCGCCAATCTGTTGATGTAAAAAATTAGATAGCTCTAATTATTCAATCACAGATAAATAAAATGAGACAAAAATTTTAAAGTGGTTCAGCCTTATAAGAATGGCCTACGTCCACTGTTATGTTATTGCTGAGTGTTTTGGGGAATTCTCGATTACAAGCTATATCAAGAAATTCCGGTCCCTTTGAATGAGGGTGATACAAGGTATTTATGGCCCTTAGGTTGTACATGAAAGGGTGTTACATTAAATGATACACATATAAAAGGGTAATTCATTTAATGTTCTTCAAGCGTGCGCGTCAAGATAATAAGCATTCAATGAATAATTGAACTGTTGATTATCTAGCAATTAATGTTGTGGTCGAGGTGCAGCTCGAACCGCCTTAGTTGCTCGTCGTCCAAAAGTTCCTCGGAGCATTGGAGTTCCTCGAAGGATAAGAGTTCCTCGGAGGGTTGGTGTTCCTCGGAGTGAGTATGTTGGTCGGGGAAAAAATCTTCCTCGTTGCTATTGTGCCACGTAGATTGACACGTGTCTTCTTATTATTCGTCCACATCAACATACTAATTTTGGTGTCAACAAGCATATTGAACGAATTCAAGCTAAAGTCCGTTGTTATTAACAGGTTGAATGCACCTCATAGAATTGAAACTTTAAAAGTGGGAGGGGGGGAGAGCACATGCATAGTGTGATTTGGCAAAAACTTAAATAATTCGGATACACAAAAAGCAAGCATATATTCAACCCTCACGGGCATTACGCTCATCAAATGAATTCACTCGGAACGGGAGGTAACACACGGAACATGCGGGCATAAAGAGTACATGTAAATGGAAACTAGGCCGCTCACATGTCACAAATGAAGAATGCTATATATAAAAGGAAAAACTGTAATCTCAACGAAAGGATACCGCACACTAAAAGAGGCGAAATGCATTTTCACAGATTATCAAAACTATTATGACTTTTAAATTAAATGCACCCTAAGATCACATAGGACTTTATAGGGTTGTAATGTAGGTTTGGGGTTAAGGTACGAAATGAACGATATGTATGTACGGATTCAAAGTGTTCGGGATGAAAACTCGGGATAATGGAAAAATGCGGGCAATATCAAAAATTGGAAAACAAGTTCCAAACAAACATTAGATATAACAATTGGAGAGTAACCAAAGATTATTGAACTATATGTAATATACAACTTTCTCTTTTCTTTCTTTTCTTCTCTTCTTTTTCTCATGTTTTCTTTTGTTTTCTTTTGCTTTTTGCTTTCTCTTTTTCTTCACTTTTTTTTTCACATCTCTTTTCTTTACTTTTCAAACTCTCATATGCTTAAATTGCAACCACACTACAATAACATCATTCAATCCCAAGTATCATTCCAAACAAAGGTGTGTAAGGTATATGTATGGTATATAACTCCAATTTGGAGTTGGTTATTGGATTTGGGTTATGAAACGAAAGACTATATTTAGGCTCAAAGGGGTTAACGAGGGTAAACATATAAGGGTGAGGTCAAGGCTAATATGGGTGATATAACAAAGGGGGCCTATGATCATTTCACAAAGTTTACGCAATTCTTGAGTCAAAACAATATATGAAAAGCATGCTCAAGTAACACATTTCAAGTATGAACTCAATTAATGAATGGTCAAATGAAAGAATAGTGAGATTACCAACGAATTCAACAATTTCAATGAGAAAAGAATAGTGTATAACACTCACAAATGACGAAAGGTACAAAGCTTACTCGGTGTAAGTATATACAATGCAACAAAAGATTACCGAGTTATAAAAATCTTAAACCAAATCAATATAACAAAGAAACTGCATATGCTCATGGGATAAAGTTTAATTCCTGAAGTTATTCACAATATCAATGATTTGAGGACTAAAGTCTAATAACTTCTAAAATCGAGAACATGCATCATTGAGTTGTCTATTGGATCAGACAATTATTGAAATTTGTCATTGGAAACAAGGCAAAATGCCCAACAAAGGAGAAAAAAGAAAGAAAATATTTTTGAAAATTTTCAAATTTTTCACAAAAAGGCATACTTAGTAAATAAATGGGAGCAAATCCATGGACTACACATGAAATGGATAAAATACCCTACACCCCCTAACTTAAATGTTGCATTGTCCTCAATGCGCATTAAGAACACAACACAAAGAGAGGAAAAGAACGATATTACCCAAAATTGGAGCGATCTCCATAAGCGTGAGTCCAAAGGAATCTACAAAACAAGTTAGTACCGAGCATAGCAAAAACAAATAACAAAAAGTTAACTAATTACACTAGACTAAATTAAAAGGAAAGAAAAATAGGAAAGAAAGAAAATTAAAAAGCTAACTATTTACAACCTACTATTTAGACTTCACACTAACTATACACTAGAAGTCTAAATAGTTGAGGGTCCTCCCAAAAAGGGATTTGACTTTGAAAGATCAATGGTGGACCCTCCAAAGCGAACATGCCTCCCGAAAAATAATAATTTCGCTTGAAAAACGGAAGGCATGTGGGTGGTGAAAGAAATGAACCATCGCCAATTTGAAATTTTGGGCGGACGATGGGGGATTTGGATAATAAGGGGGAAAGGTACACTTGAGGTCCAAGAAAAATCGATTCATCTCCCAAAGGTTTTTCAAATGGAATGGGAGATGGTGCACACATGGGGATAACATCCATCGAAAACAAGTCCGGCAAGGAGTCCTCATCGGCAAAAAGTGTAGAAATTTTAATTTCTACCGACTCATAGGAATCAACCGGTAATTATAATGGTTCAATGACGGAAAACGTATATGGTGATGAAACAAATTCAATCTCAATCGACTCATCGTCAGAAGGAGATTGAATTTCGGGGGAGAAAGATTCACATTCGATGAGAAACACTTTCAAAAATTGAGGTGAAACACAAGTTTACACCTCCTCGTTGTTTTGTGCATAAGAATTCATCTCATCGCAAAGTGCTCCAAGTCTCATTCCAGCATCATTTAGGCTTTCCAAACCTTGGGAGTAAAGAAGCAAAGTTTCTTCCAAAGTAAGCTTCCTCGGCTCAAGAGCCTCGGACTCCTCATTTGGTTGAAACTCGTCTTCGAAAGTAATGAAATAAGAATCGTCATTAGATTCGAATAATGAATCCAACTCAAGCTCCCAATAACGATTTTCATTCCGATAAATGTTTTCAAGTCTTTCAAACTTAAGAAACTCTTCAAAATGGAAAACATGAAAACTATCCCCAAAGTAAGAATCATTAGAATCACCGCAATAACTATAATAGTAGGACATGATTACCTCGTTGTTGTAAATGGAGAATCCGAGCAAGGAAGTGAGCAACCTCGAATCAAAGTTTCTTAGCGCTCAAAGTATGCAAATCCTGCAAAAAAGGTTAAAACAAAGAATACAAATACAAAAGGAAAAATACAACGAAAAAATAAAACAATTACAATCTAAAACACACTCCCCGGCAACGGCGCCATTTTGATCGAGCGGTAAAAGTGTGTTCGTGTGAGGACACAATCGTTGTGTGTTTCGCCGCCGCGATGCAAAAACCTAAGCTACAACTACACTTGCGAGGCAAGTAAAGTGGTAAGTCGGGTATCGTAAGAAATCCACAGGGAGTGATTAAATTTTAGACTTTAATTGTTTTAAAACTTCTTAGAATAAAAGGGTGTAAAAGAAATAAGAAAAGGTGATGGGTGGTTATGGTGGACTAAAGAAAAGAGAAGTTAACACTAAATTAAAGGAAAGCGAGGATCGGGATCGCATTCTACCACACGGATCAAAACAGCTACTAATTAGAGTTAAGGCTCGAAAGCAATTTAATCGAGCATTTTCAATTAAGCATAAACATCACCCAATAAGGAATTTAATCCAAAGTTGCGAGATTAAACATTTAACGTAAAATGGTCACACGCGGATTAAAATCGGAATATCGCTATAAACACTAAAGTTGCGTGACAAATAAAGTTAAACGCATAATAATCCAACTTTAATACACGCGGTTTCAATTAAATGCAATTTCACACGAAAACCTAACTTTCGAGGTTCTAAACCCGTAAATGGAGGAACACAATCCCGAACCTATTTATCTACGGACAAATCATGGAAATAAACTAATTTACACTAATATTACACTATAAAAGCAATAAATAACAATAAATAAACTTATCTAGGCATGGAAAATGGAAAGAAAGCAAGGAAAACAACTAAAATAACTATATTAAAGAAGAAAAGGTTAAGGTACAACTTACAAAACAAAGAGTACAACCATCCAAAGCAAGAGGGATAGGGTTTAGCTCCCAATTATAAAAGCCCTAAATCTAGAAAAAAATGAAGTTATCTAAGATCCCCTCTTCAAAAGGAAGAGATAAGGGTTAAATGCAAAATATCCCATGGCAAAATTGTAAATAAAAAGAAAAATTGCCAAATATCAGCAGGGCCGAATCGATTTGGCCTGGAGCTGAATCGATTTGGCCCCCCGATATTTGGCTACTGGCCCAAGCCGAAACGATTTGGAAATTTCTGAATCGATTTGGCTAGGGGGACGAATCGATTTGGCCTGGAGCCGAATCGATTTGGCTTCCTGGTTTTGGTCTCTTTGGAATCCTCTTCCGCTAAAAGTCTCATAACTTATTCGTTCGGACTCGGAATTGCGCACCGTTTGCGGCCACGCGAAGCTTGTTCAAAGGGATAAAACTTCGATGAAGACATTGGGACAATTTCCCAAATTATGAATTGACTAAAATGCCCTTACTCGTGTGGATTTGTACGAAACTTCACCGGAATGCATCCAACTTCATACTTAGCACCTGTAATCCCTACAAAAGCCCAAATATACCTCATATAGCAGTATAACATATAAAATGGAGGTTTTCTGATTATCGAGCATAAATATAGGAATTAAGGTACCCGAGGGGGCTAATAACGCGTACGTTAAGGGGTGAAATACGCAATATTTGCGTCGTATCAACAATTCACTTCAATTAACAGTATATTATTCTCACCATAAATATACAATACTAGCACCCCGAGGCTAAGCTGCGGTGCACACATACTCTGCTATCAAATCCCGGTACATCACGTACATGAGGACCACGTATTCCGAATCTCTCAGGAAATGTTTCATTAACAACAATCGTAAACAATGGAGGCGAACATTGTTCACATCACATGGGTCACACACACACCTACGCTCCCATGATCAGCAGACTTATTAACTTCTCAATAAGTCCTTCTCTGACCTATGTCCTCGAAGTACCAATCTAAATCCCCCCCGTAGGCACACAAAGATTAGATAGCCCTAAACGAACGCCAACCTCCCATGATAGTAAGTACGGTAGGTATGTCATACACAAATAATTACATATACTAAGCATTCCCACATCTTAGATATTTCAATATTTGTATTAGTGGTATACTTCTCGTTCTTATACCAACTCTTAGTGTTATACAAATCACATGTCCCCCGGTTTATATGCATTTAAGTCATCAATTATCCACACTTCGTTATTATTCACTCACGTCCTAATCCATAATTGTTATCCGGTTGAAGGCAATATTCTAAATTTTACTCCTCAATGTACCCCAAATCTCCCAACTACACCCTCTAGTTAATAAGGAAAAGTTATCTCACCATTTAAATAAGACTATGGGATGTTAGAAATCAAATCAGGCCAAAAAGGACATTCTGTCAACTCGTTAGAAGTCTCGTTCGAACGAGTTCGTTAAAACGAATGGCTTCTAACGAGATACCAACTCGTTAGAAGTCATACTTTCATCTCGTTAGAAGTTCGTTCGAACGAGGTCGTTCGAACGACCTGGGCAGGTCTTCTAACGAGATGGCAGTTTCAGCCCAGAAACTCCGAAATCCGATTTTCTCAAATCTTCTCTCTTCTAAATCCACCCTAAGTCTATCCAAGATGTATTTTAACGTATATAAATCATTTCTAATCACACTAGATCATTCCTCAACACATTTAAGGGGTCAAATCTTACAAATTAACATGGGATAGACATAAATCTTCAAATATTTTCCAAAACCCTAAGAACATGAACTCCAAATTTTCTTTTGCCTAATTACTCATTAAAAATCCGTTTTTAATTCCTCATATACAACTATTCAAGTATTAACTCATTCAATTAACATATTACATGCAAATCCTAACCCCAATTCAAGGTTTCTCCAACAAATTTCATGGTTTTCTTCACAAAGATCATTATGAGATAATTTTCTACACTAAGCAAGGAAGACATATTCAATGCATTAAAAATACTAAATCACTTGCCTTAAGTTTTCTTCAGAATTTGATGTTGGTGAATGATGTTGGTTCTCTCCTTTCTCTACAGATTCTCCCAAGGTTGAAGATGGTGGTTTTGGCTCTTGTAACTTCTCTTCCCACCTCTCTCAAAACTCACGTAACCACTCTCTAAACTTTTTGCTGGTAATGGCCTTAGTGGCCCTTCAAAAATAGTAAATATTAACTATAATTTTTGCGGGTTTTAATTCCCTAATTTTTAAAATTACCAAAATACCCTTTTAAGTTGCCGGTATGGCCCAAAAATGCCCCGGGATCCAAACTAAACTCCCGGCTAGTATTTTCTGACTATTTCGACCCTTTCGGACTCGTTGGCACACTCAAAATGACCATTCCGTTGATAAAAATAAAATTCACTTTTTAATTCAAAAATTACATTCCTGACGCGACTAACACGCGCGTCCCAACTAAATTTCCCAAATTGTCGTATTTCAGTTTCGCGACAATTTTAATATTTTCAATATTCATATATTGCTATATATACACAACATAATCAAATACCAACTCACATATCGTGAGTATTTATATCCGGATTAATTCTCAATTAATTCACATTTAATTTAATTAATCCCATTAATAAATATCAATAAAAATACGGGATATTACAATTGCTTCCATCTGAAAGAAATCAAGAGAGTGGGTGAGCCTAGCTAGCTCGGAAAATTAGGAGGGAACGGTGTGAATGGGTCCTCACAACATCAGGTGGGTTGACACTAGGGGAAAGATTCCCATAAGGGGATTCAATCACGAGGTTCAAGCCGAGGGCTACTGATCGAAGGGTCATGGTTTCAGATAGGGCTATCCAGGGCCTCAGCAATAGCAACAACATGTTCTCAAGGGCCTCCAAAGCTAAGGGAACATTGGGGGAGGTCAGCATAGCTGAGGCTACCAGGGTCAGCATTAGGGTTAGCCTCGACAGGGTCGTCGGGGCTAGAGGTTGAGGGACTTACCGGGGCGCTACATTGTTTGTGGATAAACGAGACATATGAAGATAGAGTGCCCAGCAGGGGAAACAAGTGCAGTTACCTCTTGTAGATCCATCTCCACCAGCCCCATAACAATAGGGTAGTTACAGTATGGGCGTGTTTATAACATCCGAAATGTAGCCATATTGCAGGCACCATAGACACCACCAGTAGTTAGGGGTATGTTTTTTATTCATAGGCATGATGGTAGGATTTTATTTCATATGGGGTCATCACACTCATTTATTGCTACTAGATTTTCACGTATAATCGATCTATTAAAGACAATTGACAGTCTCCTTATGTGTGTAGAATTCTTTTTAGGCAGTGGGTCACTTATACACTCGATTTATAGAGGTGTAGATATTTTTTTTGGGAGATTAAGTTTAGCATCCAACCTTATAGTGTTAGATATGGTGGGGTATGATGCCATATTGGGCATGGATTGGTTGGCAGGATACAGGGCGATGGTGGATTGCTTCCGCATGACTATTGTGTTTTCCATTCTGGGATAAGAGATGTTCCTTGTGGCGATGCCTCTTCTCGAGGGAGAGTCACGCACACACCTATACTATATTGGCAAGGAGACCTCACAGGATGTTATTATCTATATGGATTCGATTCCATTGGTAGGGGAGTTTAAGAATGTATTTTAGAAGATACTCGAGCTGCCACCGAGTCAAATATTGAGTTCATCATTGACTTAGCACCGGATTTGAGGTCGATTGCCCAAGCACCTTATAGTATGGCTTCTTCAGATATGAGGGAGTTAAGAGAGCAGATTCAGTAGATTTTGGGGAAGGATTTCATTGGACTGAGTACATCCTCATGGGTTGCATCGGTGTTTCTTGTAAAGAAGAGGGATGGATTTCTTTGCCTATGTCTAGACTATAGAGAGATGAGTAAGGTCACATATGGAATAAGCATCTATTGCCTCAGATCGATGACATGTTCGACCAGCTAAGAGGAGCATTGTACTTCTCAAAGATAGATCTGATATTGGGGTATCATTAGTTGCGCATTAGAGAGGAGGACATTCTTAAGACCGTTATTTTGACACGGTATGGATCCTACGAGTTTAGGGTGATTCCATTTGGTGTAACCAATGCACCAAAAGTGTTAATGGATCTCATAAATTGGGTGCTTAGAGAGTTCCTTGACTAGTTCATGATAGTATTCATAGATGACAATTTGGTTTACTCTCGTTCAAAGGATGAGTACACAAAGCATCTGCTTATGGTTCTACAGACATTACGTGACCATCATCTATATGCCAAGTTCGAGAAGTGTGGATTTTGGCTACAGGAGGTACAATTCCAGGGCCATATTTGTTCGATGGGGCATTACTGTTGATTCATGTAAGGTATCGATGGTGAGGGAGTGGGGACAGACCACGACACCGATCGAGATTCACAACTTTCTGGGATTGGTCGAATACTATCATCACTTTATTAAAGGCTTCTCAAAACTTTTGGGTCCGTGTACAAACCTGACTCGCAAAGGGGTGTCATTTATTGGTTAGATTTTAGTGAGATAAAGAACAAAATGACTTCAGCACCTATACTCATATTTCCGAGTGGAGGAATGGAGTATTGAGTTTATACATATGCATTCTTATAGGGAATTGGGGTTTACTACAGCAGGATGAGAGGGTTATAGCTTATGCATCCCACAAGCTTAATACCCACGAGAAGAATAACCCCACACAAAACCTTAAGTTAGAAATAATTTTGTTTGCCTTGAGGATTTAGAGGCACTATCTTCTAGGGGAGTAGTTTACCTTATTCACGGACCATAAATCACTTCAGCATCTGTTCACATAGAAAAATATGAATATAAAGTAGAGGACATGGCTAGAGGCCATGAAGGACTACCCGTTTGATATTCTGTTTCATCATGGAAAGGATAATATAGTGACAGATGCATTGAGCCGATGACATACAAGGAAGATAGCGAAGGTTTGGAAGGAGAAGTGGAGTGAGCTTAGACCTGGCGACGAGGATGCTAGATATTGCATGTCAGTATTGGATATCACTCTCGATATTTTTATGTTCGTAGTGAAAGCACAGGTAGGAGATCAGTTTTACCAGCATAGGGTACTCTAGTGTGACACCCCGCCTAATTAAATACCGGGCGATCACTCCTTTATTAAATTAAAATCAAGGTGAACAGTTGGTTCATTCTTAGCATCACTGTCGTAAAAATAACTTTTCCCATTTAAAAACCCTAATTAATTAAGCTAAGTGTCAAAACCATTTTTTTTAAACATTACCTTACCAATAATATTTCGAAAACAAGATTTAATTATTTACAACAATTTAATATATAACGAATCACACCAAATTAATCCAGGAACATATAATCCAAATAATTTAAACATTTGACAATTGAATCCCAACCTTAAAATTTAAAGTAAAACATCCAAACCATAATAAATCCCAAAGTATCAATACTACAATAACTGAATCACAATGTCCAAATAAAACAGCTAAATAATGGAAAGGGCGACACATGCCCCACTAAATGAAGATACTAGGAGAGGAATCAAGTAAATGAACTCGTCTAAGAAAATGGACTGCAACTCCCACCTAAGCTGCTGCACGTTCCTTCCAAAGGATCCTAAGCAAGACGCCCCTGTGGCTGGGCACCTGTAATACATACATATATGTACAAGAGAGAAAGAGAAATAGAAACGGGTCAGAGCCCGATAGTGTATATGATTTAAAAATTCGTTTAGCAAATATTTAAATTGATTACAGGCCAATGCAACAACATATTAGTGCGACACTCTCTTGAGAAATTCTCACCTCTCTTCAAATGTCCACACCTATCGCACTAACCTTCCCAACGGTTTATCATATCATATATCGCACTAATCTTCCCATATGATTTAACTCATCTTAGGTTACTCCCAAGATTTAAAACTAAACAACATAATGGTTTAAAAGGATAATTTCATTTAGTAACAAAGCTCTCATTTTAACTTTATTTATTAATAAAGTTTCCCAGTGTCATATTATACTTTTCAAACAAGTATTTCCAATTTGAGTCATCGCACATGTCTTACTTACCATATCACAGCAGGCAGTTCCAAATCTCATAATTTCATATATGTATTAACTACTCGTATAATATATATATTCTAACAGCACCCCACATAAAAACTATGGTGCGGGCATACTCTAATATCCAATCCCCGTATCCCTCGTACTAAGGGAATACAAATTCGGAATCACTCTCGAACTGTATTAACACATACACAAACAATGTTGAGATGAAGCATATATTCCAAGTCTCTAAGAGGATGGCACATGCCCGCGTCTCTTAGGATCGTCTGAACTATCTATTCGATAGCCTGTACCAAGGATATCTATCTTCTAGGGTACGAGTCAATATCCCCCATAAAGGTCCCATCGAGATAAGACTTGTCCCAGCGCGGTAACCTCAGGCATAGCAAGTAGCATGGGCATGATTTTCACACATAGATAGTATATGCATACACAATCATATAACTATACTAATATTACCATATCAATTTTAGGTACATCTCAAATCCCATAGTTACGACAATTATTCTCATATCTCATTATTAGTTACTACGTATAACGGTTCGTCTCTAACTTTAATTTGAGGTATCATTCCAACTTACAACGTAACTCTCATGGACTCTATCCTCCCACGTATAAAGATTCAGTAGGTATTCATCTATTTTCCATCATAACCATCTTATGTAATCTCTCACTTTAGTCCATAGTTTCACCGTTTCTTATATGTAACATCCCAAAAATACATATCTCGACTTACGTTAAAGGTCCCAAAATTATTCATATACCCTACTGGGGCTCGATCGATCGAACATTCGATCGATCGAAGCTCTTGGCTCGATCGATCGATCAAGCAGGTATGCGGTTTCTGCAGTTTTGCAGTTACGGGTTTCATCCTCTAACCTCAATCAATTCCATATTTTTCATTCCCAATCGTCCAAGAATTTATACTACTAACATTATATCATCGTATTATTTATTTCCTACGTAAAGCATGTAAATTTTCGTCACTAAACATGGATTAACAGGCCAAAATTCATGTAAATCTCAAGAACCCTAGAAATCTCATTAACATGGTTCTAATCAATCTTTTCCAGAATTTTCTTCTTCTAAAACATCAAAATTGGGTGGTTTAATCCTCTACATGTTAAGGGGTTTCCAGAATAACAATCAATTCATCACTACATGCGATTTCCTATCTCCAATTTTAGGTTTTCTTCCATAAAACTCACCCTAATCATTCCTAGACTAACATGAGTGATGCATCAATGAAATAAGCAAGATAAAAAATTGCCTGGGATTTTTGACGTTCTGGTTTAGTGCCGAATTTGGTGTGGTTGTGTTCTCCGTCTCGCGATCTACGTGTTGGTGGTGGTGGCAGTGCAAACGGATGGATTTCGGGCCTTGGAATGATTTGGAAGCTCTCTCCTTCCCTCTCCTATGGCCGTCACTTGTCTTTGGTTGTTCTAACCCTAGAAGACAACCTTAGACATCTGATATATCCCTTGAATACCCAAAAATGTAAAATGTCTAAAATGCCCTCCCGGGTTACTAATTAAGCATAAAAACGCCCCGAGACCCAAACTAAACCCCCGGGTACACTTTTCTGACTATCTCGACCCTTCCGGACACATTGGCGCACTCAAAACGACCGTACGAGCAACTTATAATTTATTCACTTTTATTAATCAACTTCTAGTTCCGACACGACACAGGCGTGTCCCGACTTAAATTTCCGTAATTTTCATTTTATTCACATGTGACAATATTATAAAAATAAACCTCATATATTACTATACTCATCCAGTAACATTCAACAAATAACAAATTTCCAATAATTACTAACTCTCGTCACGTTAGTAAATATTTAAAACAACATTCCGGATTAAAATTAAATTAATTATCTCAATTAAATTTAATTGATCCCTAAATTTAAAAGCCATAAAAATACGGGGTATTACATACTTCCCCCCTTATAACGGAATTTCGTCCCGAAATTCGGAAAATAAGGCCCATCAGGTAGCACAATTCTGGATATCCTTCTCAGTAAGCAATCTAACTACATATTACGGAGTTCAATCACTATAGACCTTTCCTCACAACAACATTGTTTTACATTCTCATTGGAGACACTTCACATTGCGCTCCCAACCGATAACGTCCGAATAGATCACGCCTATACGTTATAATTTTCCATTATCCCACTATCATTAGGAGGCCGCACCTCACTACATAACAACTACTGGGATTTATTCATATACAAAATTCCCACTCGGAGAAGACCATACGAACATTTGACCACTCTTGTTTGCCTAAAACAGTCGTGGAATTCTATCATAGTTATCGGATATTTTCTCGACCGATCCAAAATTTTTGATTATCTACTCTCCTCTAAACATACGGAAGGAGAATAGTCGAGGTTCTTCCATAACAAAACCTTAATAAGCACCTCGTACGTGACAAACAGGTACGAGTGCTTCTACAAAGCATTCCTGAAATCATCGTACAAAGATTCCAAAATCTCCTTCACGTGGCTCCACTAATCTTAATCACCGTGCGCCTATTCCCTGGCTAAGGGTGATATATCCTACTCGAAACGAAACCTTATCTTTGCTGGTTCCTGAAATCCCATATCAAAGGTGGGATTCACAAATATCATTCTGATTCAGAAATTTATACTGCGTCGGACCATGCACTGGCACAATCCTTCTTTTAAAGGAAGTCTGGGTCATACTAGTTAATATTGTAAACCAGCCCAAAGGAATATCAATCACTTCCTTCTTGGTGGCTTAATTCACATGTTCAGGATGAACCCTTGATCTTGTTTTGAAGATGGCAACCCATCTAAGGACTGTACCGACTTTACCGACCTCTTCCAATTTCAGGAATTGTTGATAAACACAAAATTCTTTGGTTGATTCTCCTCTTTCAACCAAACCTTACCTATGGGCGGTGCATGTAGAGACTATCCCTACGTCCAGCTAAACATCGATTTTTCCCTTGAAATGTCACACATTAGGTGACACATAATACTCCCCTTCCTTCCTTGGTGTATGTCGAAAGTTCCACCCATGCTCTTCTCTCCACGAAGCGCACTTCTGGATCTCTTACACCATACTGACACCATTACCCTTTGTATGTGCGAGTCGCTCACACATTTGACTACTAACAACTCCGCTCCGAGCATTCTTCATAATCATTTAATTGTGCTTCATTCAAGGAATACTCTTCTTAAATGGCTTCCCACAGTCTTCCAACTCAAATTAGGGTGTACTATTCTAATTGCACACCTATGTATGGATTATCGCCCCTCATGTGACGTTTAATCCACTCTATCACTTCCACTTCATTAAACTAGTCCCACAAACATATATAACACACGTCTATAACCACTTCCCTTCGACTCGGACGATTTTAACTGCAGTTAACCAACATGCCCACATTTTTGCAACACCCCGACCGCCCTAGGAGAGCGAATGGCGTGCTACTCATCCGTAGAACGAACTAAATTCAACGAAATAGAAGGAATAGGACATTCAAACTCCATGACGATAAAAGAGGAATAAGTACAACAACCAAAATAAATCACTAACGCTCTATTCATCAAAATAATTACAGGTCATTTCTTTTGTATAATAAAGTTCTTTCTAGATAATCCATGCTAAAAATCATTCCAATTCTTTATTCACCTCGTGTTTTGAACTTGGTTACGACATTTGGGTACTCTCAATCACCCTAAAAATCAAAATTCTTAAATTCTCCTTATCATCGTTACACCCCTCAACTCGTGGGGTAACATTTAATGCTTTCTTATCACAAGATCCGACTCCAATAGCTTTAAAACAAAATTCAACTTCTAACTTAAATACATAATTACTTGATCCCATTTCGACCAGGTTACTGAACTCATGGAATAGTGACCAAACGTCTCCCTATTTCCAGCCTTCCACTAAGTTTCATGCGTGGGATGTCTACAAAGCGAAATCCAAACAAGGAACCCCCCCGATATACTACCACCTAGCATTGTCGGTTATCGAAATCAGTTAGGTCCTCCGTCCGTGGCATGTACCCCTTTATTCCGTCTCTTGATAGAAAAGTTATAATTTCTCCCGTAATTATGCTTAACAAAGAACGTTTCACCAATTTCACTATCATCCCATATGGGTTGATGGTAATTGCATTCTATAAACCTCGAATACATACGATCGAAATTTTCAAAATTCCTTTCCCTAATAATAGGGGTATAACTCTTAACTCCACATCTCTAAAGGATAAATATAACATTGCACTCTTCCTATCACTAAGTCCGGAGTGCTAAACATAATACCAAGTCAAGCCTTTTCGCTCAACGGTAAATCCCGATACATACCGAATCATACTGACAAAGTCTATACATACATTGGTGTCAAATATCTCGAGCCCACTATCACCTCCGAACTCTCTAGGATAGATAATATAAGTGTGACTCCAACCTTCTTACAGGTAAAGCCTCGCCAAAACAAAATGTGTTGCGCTAACACAACTACTCTGATAGCCTTGCAATAAATGCCCACTATCGTACTACCCATTTCTATAATGTTTTATCAAAGATACTACCATACTCGTATATCGCATCACTACGATGAGTAACCTCAATAAAATACGTAACACTATTAATATACACATTCATCCTCTGCGGATAGCACCAAAGAAAAATCCCGCTACGCTAGGGAAAAATATTCACATAATGGTAACATCTATAATTATACTCATTAAACTCGTCTCACATGCTAATCTAGCAATGAGAAAAATATGGTGACTCGCTCGTGTCACATAAACACGCCGCATCCTCTGAGGATACAACTTATACTTCTACATTGTCAATCGTTTTGACTGCGCAAATGGTTTCCGGACGTAACACGTCTACTCAAACCAAACAAAATTACTTTAATCATTGCCTTTTACTAGGCACAGTATTCTTGTCCCTTTTTCTCACTTTGGAACATATTATCGCGAGCGATCTCATTCCGCACAAAATACCTCAACACATAATCCACTTACCACCTGTCCTACTAACCAGGTTAGGATTGTCCTTCTCTCGGACTTTAGTACACTAGATTCCTGTTAGCCATCCCGGTTGTTCCCTTAACTTTTTAGGCCATAAAAATCATGTTACTATTTATAATAGTACTTACTGAATTTATAATCACTTGGTAATAATTTAACTATCTGAAGCATTTAAATGGGTCCCCTGATGTGTATTCACATCCCTTTGTGGTGCTACACTACCACCCTTGTATTCAGTCTTATTATCGACTAAATTATTCGATTCCTTTAAGCTTTCCACACAAGGAGCATTATCATCTTTATTGACAATATACGACATTGTCAACCTCTGAATAAGCCATCCATCAAAATTTCCTCCTCGAATATTATCAACTATTATTACGAGTTGGTCTCCCACTTGGAGTCGTTTCCTCCACTCGTATATACATCTTCCGATACAAAATTTGCTAACGATTAGGATTCATATTCACAATTTGGACTTCTGTCATGCCCTCCCGCGATGAGTTCAGAACCACGTTTGCTTCTCATCCTGAACAGTTGAGGAAGGAACATACGGTCAATACAGTACCTAAGGTTCTCCTATAGGCATAGAATTCCACTTCTAAAATTGGTGGTTGACTCCAGCCATTATAACTTCTTCCCGAAAGCCAAGAAAATTTTCTCTAAATTTTCACTTTCAGTTTGCCACACTCCGTCCTATATCTAAACCTTTGGATACTTTACCTCCTTTGGAAAACACATACAATTTCCGCATTTTAGAATTCTCACTGACAGTTCTCCACACGTTTTTGTAATACGATGGGTAATTTTACCCTCGCACCTCATTCGACTATAACAACATTTGGAAATCATTGCTGCGCCTTAGCCGCCTTTCTAGTCTTGGCTTCTCGTGCCATAATGGACGTGACCTCGACTACGGTCATCATCTTCGGATATATTTTATAATCTCATCTGAGCCCTGCCTCCTGATGTAAGCTTAACGGTCCTCTTATGGCATCCGTTATCACTCGGCACACGCACATATCCAAACGAAATTAGAATTCACTAATGTATACAAGTTATAGCAGGAGAACGAAATCTCGTCAAAGAAATCGACAATCCTAAACGTAGGGCTCTATATCAAACAAAGCGATACTCAAAGCATAATAAACCGTACAGATCCTAAGGACACTAGAACATGATGCTCTGATACCACCTATGACACCACGCCTAATTAAATACCGGGCGATCACTCCTTTATTAAATTAAAATCAAGGTGAACAGTTGGTTCATTCTTAGCATCACTGTCGTAAAAATACATTTTCCAATTTAAACACCCTAACTAATTAAGCTAAGTGTCAAAACCATTTTTTTTAAACATTACCTTACAAATTTTATTTTGAAAATAAGATTTAATTATTTACAACAATTTAATATATAAAGAATCACACCACAATAATCCAGGAACATATAATCCAAATAATTTAAACATTCGACAATTGAATCCCAACCTTAAAATTTAAAGTAAAACATCCAAACCATAATAAATCCCAAAGTATCAATACTACAATAACTGAATCACAATGTCCAAATAAAACAGCTAAATAATGGAAAGGGCGACACATGCCCCACTAAATGAAGATACTAGGAGAGGAATCAAGTACAATGAACTCGTCTAAGAAAATGGCCTGCAACTCCCACCTAAGCTGCAGCACGTTCCTTCCAAAGGATCCTAAGCAAGACGCCCCTGTGGCTGGGCACCTGTAATACATACATATATATACAAGAGAGAAAGAGAAATAGAAACGGGTCAGAGCCCGATAGTGTATATGATTTAAAAATTCGTTTAGCAAATATTTAAATTGATTACAGGCCAATGCAACAACATATTAGTGCGACACTCTCTTGAGAAATTCTCACCTCTCTTCTAATGTGCACACCTATCGCATTAACCTTCCCAACGGTTTATCGTATCATATATCGAACTAATCTTCCCAAATGATATAACTCATCTTAGGTTACTCCCAAGATTTAAAACTAAACAACATAATGGTTTAAAAGGATAATTTCATTTAGTAACAAAGCTCTCATTTTAACTTTATTTATTAATAAAGTTTCCCAGTGTCATATTATACTTTTCAAACAAGTATTTCCAATTTGAGTTATCGCACATGTCTTACTTACCATATCACAGCAGGGAGTTCCAAATCTCATAATTTCATATATATATTAACTACTCGTATAATATATATATTCTAACAGCACCCCACATAAAAACTATGGTGCGGGCATACTCTACTATCCAATCCCCGTATCACTCGTACTAAGGGAATACAAATTCGGAATCACTCTCGAACTGTATTAACACATACACAAACAATGTTGAGACGAAGCATATATTCCAAGTCTCTAAGAGGATGGCACATGCCCGCGTCTCTTAGGACCGTCTGAACTATCTATTCGATAGCCTGTACCAAGGATATCTATCTTCTAGGGTACGAGTCAATATCCCCCATAAAGGTCCCATCGAGATAAGACTTGTCCCAGCGCGGTAACCTCAGGGATAGCAAGTAGCATGGGCATGATTTTCACACATAGATAGTATATGCATACACAATCATATAACTATACTAATATTACCATATCAATTTTAGGTACATCTCAAGTCCCATAGTTACGACAATTATTCTCATATCTCATTATTAGTTACTACGTATAACGGTTCGTCTCTAACTTTAATTTGAGGTATCATTCCAACTTACAACGTATCTCTCATGGACTCTATCCTCCCAAGTATAAAGATTCAGTAGGTATTCATCTATTTTCCATCATAACCATCTTACGTAATCTCTCACTTTAGTCCATAGTTTCACCGTTTCTTATATGTAACATCCCAAAAATACAACTCTCGGCTTACATTAAAGGTCCCAAAATTATCCATATACCCTACTGGTCTTCTTTATCTCCCAAAACATATTTATAAGGGTGTCCATGAATTATTTCTCATTAAAGTGATTTCAACTAATTTAAAAAGGGAAAATATGAGTCTGACAGGAGGGGTCGATCGATCGAGGTTTGGGGCTCGATCGATCGAACATTCGATCGATCGAAGCTCTTGGCTCGATCGATCGATCAAGCAGGTATGCGGTTTCTGCAGTTTTGCAGTTAAAGGTTTCATCCTCTAACCTCAATCAATTCCATATTTTTCATTCCCAATCGTCCAACAATTTATACTACTAACATTATATCATCATATTATTTATTTCCTACGTAAAGCATGTAAATTTTCGTCACTAAACATGGATTAACATGACAAAATTCATGTAAATCTCAAGAACCCTAGAAATCTCATTAATATGGTTCTAATCAATCTTTTCCATAATTTTCTTCTTCTAAAACATCAAAAATTTGTGGTTTAATCCTCTACATGTTAAGGGGTTTCCAGAATAACAATCAATTCATCACTACATGCGATTTCCTATCTCCAATTTTAGGTTTTCTTCCATAAAACTCACCCTAATCATTCCTAGACTAACATGAATGATGCATCAATGAAATAAGAAAGATAAACACTTTCCTGGGATTTTCAACATTCTGGTTTAGTGCCGAATTTGGTGTGGTTGTGTTCTCCGTCTCGCGATCTACGTGTTGGTTGTGGTGGTGGTGCAAACGGATGGATTTCGGGCCTTGGAATGCTTTGGAAGCTCTCTCCTTCCCTCTCCTATGGCCGTCACTTGTCTTTGGTTGTTCTAACCCTATAAGACAACCTTAGACATCTGATATATCCCTTGAATTTTCGTGGGTTTAATTACCCAAAAATGTAAAATGTCTAAAATTCCCTCCCGGGTTACTAATTAAGCCTAAAAATGCCCCGAGACCCAAACTTAACCCCCGGGTACACGTTTCTGACTATCTCGACCCTTTCGAACACTCAAAACGACCATACGAGCAACTTATAATTTATTCACATTTATTAATTAACATCTAGTTCCGACACGACACAGGCGCGTCCCGACTTAAATTTCCGTAATTGTCATTTTATTCACACATGACAATATTATAAAAATAAATCTCATATATTACTATACTCATCCAGTAACATTCAACAAATAACAAATTTCCAACAATTACTAACTCTCATCATGCTAGTAAATATTTAAAATAACTTTCCGGATTAAAATTAAATTAATTATCTCAATTAAATTTAATTAATCCCTAAATTTAAAAGTCATAAAAATACGGGGTATTACATCTAGTTTCTAGTTGAGGGTTTTTTTTCACTTCAATGGGAGACTCGTTGTGACAGAGGATGAGGATTTGAGGTGTGCATTGATGACAGACTCTCACGGGTCAAGGTTTGTGATATGTATCGGTGCGGATAAGATGTACTAGGATATGTGTTGGCAGTATTAGTGGTCGAGGATGAAGTGAGGCATAACGGAGTTTGTCTATAAATGTGTTACATGTCAGCTAATGAAGGTAGACCACCAGATACCATCAGGGATATTATAACCACTATAGATTCCAGTGTGGAAGTTTGAGAGTATCTTGATGGACTTTATTACCGGGTTACCAACATCGTAGAAAGGTCACGACTCCATCTGGGTGATATTGGATCGTTTGACTAAAGTGGCCCATTTTTTCGATTCGAATCGATTATGTGACAAAGCAGTATGCACAGGTATTCACTGTAGAGATAGTGAGGTCGCACGGGGTGCTGATTAATATCGTGTCAGATTAGGATAAGATTTTTGTGTCCCACTTATGGTAGAGTTTTTAGGATGCTATGGGTAGAAATTTGCATTTGAGTACTGCATATCATCCACAGATGGATAGTCAGACGAAGCGAGTTAATCAGATAGTAGAGGATATGCTTAGGATGTGTATACTCGACTTTGGGGGAGGATGGGAGAATTTTCTTCCATTGGTGGAGTTTGATTATAATAACTCTTATGAGTTCACCATTGACATGGAGCCTTTTGAGTCACTGTATAGACGTCCTTGTTGCTCACATGCCTGCTCGCTAGAGGTGGGGGATAATAAATTGTTAGGGTCAGAATGATTCAGGTAACTATTGCCAAGATTGATCTTATTCGGGGACGCATTTGTATAGTTAATTACATGTATAGGAGTTACGTTGGCGCAAACAGGAGGCATAGAGAGCTGGAGATTGGTGACCAGGTGTTGGTACGAGTGTCTCATATGAGGTAGTCATGAGATTTGAAAAGAAAGGGAAGTTAGAACGGGGGTGTATGGGACCTTTTACGATTATATAGAGGGTGAAATCGATATCATATAGGCTGGGCTTACCAGAGCACTTACATCGAATCCACGATGTATTCCACGTGTCATCACTGAAGGGTATCGAAGAGAGAGAGGGGGTTTTGGCATGTTCCATTGGAGGAGATAAACTTGCAGTTGAATATCTCCTATGAAGAAATGCTAGTTTATATTCTTGATCATAGTGAGCATAAGCAGTGGTTTAAGGTGGTACCCTTGGTCTAAGTTCTGTGGGGGAACCATAATGTAGACGAGTCTACGTGGGAATGGAAAAATGATATACGAGATCAATATCTAGAGTTATTTATCACATATACATCCTAATTTGGGGGATAAAATTCCTTTGTAAAGGGGAAGGGGAATCATGTAACACCTCGTATTTTCATGCAATTCATAATTAAATTAACTCCCATATTTTTAAATTACATGTGTGCTTTAATAAAATGAAAATAAAATTTATATGTTTATTAAATATCAATCGAGAGAATTTATGATTAATATTTATGGAATAAATTTACTAAGTGTGTACTAAATAACATGTGATAATAATTATACATCGTAGTGAGTAATATCGACATGATTATATTATATCTCAATCGGGAGTCTGGTGTAGACTATTGTAAGGTCGAGATATAGAATTTAAGTATAGTGACTCGAATGATGATTTCGAGTGCACGATTAGTTCTCGATAAGTAGAGATAGTCAAAATATAGTACCTGGGGTTTGCAATTGGGTCCCATGGCCTTTGTAGACAAGACCGAGCCCATACGGGGGTATTTAGGTCATTTATACTTGGCCTGTTGGCCTAATTTTTGGATTTAGGTTTATAAACCTAAGTCTAAGAGTTTGAGGCAACAGTAAAACAAATTCTAAACCCTAAGAGATTGAAAGAAGAAAAATAAAGAAGGAAGAGAGCTTGAGGAGGCAAATTTGGGAACGATTCGTCTTCTACAATGTAAAATCAGACCCTATGAATATATAGAGGCGAGTTATTAACTTGATTTCAATTTAATTTGTATAAATTCATGTTCATATCATGGTAAGTGTACACAAATCCATTTTCAGGGAGGGTTGTCACATGTTAATGGGTTTTTGGTGATTTGGGGATCACATATAGATTAAATACTCAATTGATGATGGAATACCATATACTACTTTTAGAGTCAGATTCTCATTCTAAATATACAAGTCAGATTCATTTAATTAGGATCTGTAGAATCTAATTTAAGAAGATGCTTAAGCATAATTTGTAAAATCCAATTCGAGAAATAATGGATGATAATAGAAATCAGTGGTGTATGGAGATTATTATTATTATTATTATTATTATTAGAATATGTTTACGATGTGTAATAAACATTGGTTATGATTGGGTTTATAGTTGCGTTGAAACTATGAAGTTTGATGAACAGAAATGGAGGGAAAACAATTAGGGAAGAAGCTGCATGCGAATAGGTATCGATCGATGAAGCCTGATTTAGGCAGTTTTGCAATGTTGATTTTTGGACTTAAATCGTTGGGGCATGTCCAAGAATTATTAATTTAATGTAAATTAAGAGGGAACCTATTTACCTACGGATTGCGGGTGAATATATATTGTTTTAGAAAAGTGAGAAATGGTGAGAAATTTAAAACAACGAATTAGGTGAAGTTAATTCATCATTATTTAACGTACATGATGATTGGGTGAGTCCGGGAATTTTATTAGGATAATTATATGTTAAATATTTATTTGATGTGAATTTAAATAAATTTAGAGTCAATGGATATACTCGGGGATTACTGGCTAGTGCTATGGGTGTTAGGCATGATTTTTCCGAATTTATATATATATATATATACGGGTATAGAGACAGTATATATACTTATGTGTAATTTACAAATATCAATGCGTATGATATTTATGTATAAATAAACCCCTATATCTCTATCATAGGATGTTGTGCGATGTGGGTGAATCCCCTGGCTAGTGAATGCAGGTATAGTATAATCCCCAGGTCATAGCACAAGGTGTTTTATTGTGTGATTTATTTTTCAAGGTGAGATGTTTTGGGTATGATTCGTTCTCACTGTTGAGGGAATATGACCTCCTCCACTACATTTATTATATTCTTATCTAGTTCGATGTGACTTAAACTTAATTATGGTAACTGGGTTAGATTGAGCATATGTGGGATGTGATAGCAATTTAGAGAAAATAATCCCATGAGTTCTTACTCGGCGGGATGGTTATTATACACGACATGTGTGATTGTTGTAGTACACTATTACGTATATAATAGAGTATATATTTATATACGGGTTAAATACATAAAGTGTGAATGTATTACATATATAACTAGTGTGAATGTTATAAACCTAAAGTGAATATAATTAATTAACTTAACGACTGGAATAACTTATGAATCAATGATAGAAATAACTCGGGTTATAAGTTATAAATTTTTTTGGTTTTCTTGTAAAACTGTTGTATTCAATTATAATTGAATAGTAACCTTCTTAACATTTTGGAGAATTGATTTGTTCTGTGTCAAATGAGTTGGAGTACTCATTTAAAATTGTCCTAAAGATTTGGGGAAGCGGGATTGAGAGGGACAAAATCTTTGACCTCCTTTGATGTATTGAATATAGCACTGGTCTAAACACTATGTCCCAACATAGTTTATTGTTGTACCATATTATCTTGATAAAGCATGTGTAGGACACCTGACACCCTATGGGAGGTGACCCCCCGAGAGTATTTGAAGACCTCTAGGTCCCTCCCTGCTTATGTGCAGGCGTCATTTGAACCTCCTACCTTATTTGCCTCCTTTGTACTTTGCGTTAACATATGCAAAAGCATCTATAAGAACAGGGGTATGGATCATGTTACATGAGTATACTTTGAGTCTTTCTAATCATTTTGTTTGTGCTTGATTATTACACAGCCGAATATAAAATAATTAGTGAATAAAGTAAAGTATAGAAAAAATTTGAAAATAAAGTCACTAGGTGTAATGATGCTTTGCTTGATCAAACAAAATGGCACTTTCTTGAATCAATGATGTGGGCAGATTTATTTAATACATGAATTTGAGTTCTTAGAGTAGACAAGTTCTTAGAGAGGTGTGGACTTTTCTTCCTAGTGAATCTCATATGATTCACACAAGCGAACAACACGTGGGAGGTTTTACATAAAAAACATCTGGTGGTTGGGTCACACAAGAGAAGAAATTGATAATATGATAGAATACTATTAGAGTTTTATTATCTTCTAACTTATGGTCCTTTTCAAATGGCTGAGAAAAAGAATAATAAAATTAGAAACCCAAAATGGTTGAGAAATTGAGGTTTTTTTTTTGTTGGGTTCGAAAAGGTAATATATGTGATGCCTCAATATATCGTTAAGTAATTTATCATTTTATCTCCATTGCTACTATTGTAGTTAAGTTTCTCCCATTTCACTCATGTCTTAATATTATGTCACATGCCACTCTTGTATTTTTTATTTTTAGGTCCCATACATGGGTCCCACTCATAAATCACCTCATATTGTGGAATCACTCGTAGAGGAGGAAATCATAGACGAGGAGCCTAACTCAACGGGAGGGGTATTTGACATTCAATTTGATATGTCCCAATGCAGGTGAGAGCATTTTAATTAATAATCTAAATAACCATACCATTTAATTTTCAAAAAGTAGATCTGACAATGAGTCACATTTTGGCACTTTTTTATTTCAATTTTATGTCTTAGCTCAATGTGGGCACTGTCCTTAGAAGTTACACTTTCTTCTAGTGGCACGCTTTACTGAACAAATGTTTTTTGCATGACCTGTGAATGTATGAAATCAAAACTTGTTTAGGTTGTATTAGATGCATTGAACTGTAGGTTGAAATGGTAGGTGCATTGATTTATATAAAGTTACACTTTTATGATTACTTAATGACATGACTCCTATTAGATTTTTCGTCAATTCAGTTTGGTAACTCTGTTGAGTTTTAAATTCAGTTTACTGGTGTTGGTTTCTCAAAGTATATAACGATGACAACTTTTACTAGATGCTAGATATGTAATTAAAGGTGGTGCCTATGCATTCTGTTTGTCCAAGAACACCTGATGTATTTTGTCGGTTATGTACATCATGTATTTATAAGTAGTAGTCCCATTTGCTGAAATCCCATTATTTACTCTGCCCCGGGGGATGTACCATATTTGACATTTACATGAAGCAGTAATCTCATATCCTATCCAAATTTTTAGCATAATGGGGAATAAAGAACATTAGCCTTGAAGCGTCTTCTAGCATAATAAAAGGGCTGAAAGATTCTTGTATGACTTATGGGACCTATTTTAGTTTTGCTTCCCTTATGTGAATTTATCTTTTGAATTTATCCAAGTTATATCAATACTAGGTGCTAGTTCCAGATATATAATTCAAAAGTACCTTGTCCAATAATGTTAACTAACAATGTGCAGGGTTCAGTACAAAATTCATTAATCTTTTGTTGCATTTTCTAATAATATTGCTCTTTTTCTTCCTCTGTAGTTTGTCTTGGATTCTCTACCACTCATTCCAAGCAAACATTCACTTCCTAGTTGTCCTGAAGTATATAAAAATATTCAAAAGTATCAAATATTACACTGTCCAAATTAAAGAGTCCACTAGGGAGATTAAGAGTATCTAAATTCTAAAACATTGAAATAGGAATGTGTTTTGTAGTCTTGTGCATCTAGATTCAGCAGAGAATATACAGAAACATTCCATGAAATAGTCCTTACCCACATATGATTACCTAAAATATAGTTGTGAAGTACATTTCAGAAACTATAGTTGGTACAGTCGGTATGTGTGCTTCCCCACGCCATAATTCCTCACTGTATTGCATATTGATATTATATCAGCCCCTAACCCACTTCCTCTCATACTGATGTGTAACAAATATTGGTATGTACCATCTATATCCTTTTTATTTGTTCATTTCTAAAGTTTTAAATATTGATATTAACAGATATGTTTTCCTCTCAATCAGATATGGATTTGTTGGTCTATGTTTAAAGTAATGGTTTGTATCATCTGTCTCCATCTCATGCTTTGCAACAAAATTCCAATCCCAGCCCACGCAGAGCTCAGGGATACTCTACCAGTATTTTAGAGGAAGCTCCCTCATTACATGGAGGAGAAGAAAATCCTTGAACATCTTTTTGGAGATGCATCATGATGATTTCATTTTGACATATTTGGATAGACACAGGGAGTAACTCAACAATTTTTTAATGACAAGAGAATTGGAAAGGAAATTCTCTGGGACAGAATAAACAATTATGTAAAATTGTGGTCCCAGGTGACTACAATTTTTGGTAATTTGTTCGTCAAATATATCATTAATGTGGAATTAATGCATATGATTGTTTTGGCATTTTGGATTTCATTTTTCATTCAGTATATGAGAGTTTAATGCTTAGAGATTTTGTTTTTTTTACCTATTCTAATTTATATGTTTTTTCTCCCCCCCCCCCCCCCCCAATTATGCTTGGTTTATTCTAGTCAGCCCACAGTTGTTGTTTAAGGCTTATTTTGTTTCTAGTCCAGGAGATATCCCGTCAACTCTTGTAATGATTTGAGGTTTTCCCTGACTTTTTTTATTAGATCTAAAATCAGATATATGTAACAGTGTGATCCAGTAATAAATGTATGTCTAATTCATTTTTTGTCACCTTCCCCCCTCCCCCGACAAACAAAAAGAAAAAATACCTAATATTATTATATAAGTTGTAAGGTGAAACTCCAAACTCTTTATAAATATGATAGTATTAGACATACTTAATATTATTATAAGGTTATTTGAGTAAAAATACCTCTAATCAAGTTAGGGGAAATGAATACCGAACCCGTCCCGCCTCGAACCTAATGTTATTTTAATTTTAACCCGTACCCCGACCCCAACTAGTTTATTACCCCTAAAATTTTCATCCGATCGGGGTAGGATGTGTACCCATGGAAAACATCAGTTGGTAGTTATGTTATACAGAATAGTTGCCATATAACGTGAATTTCTAGTTATATTATGCAAATTGATAGTCATGATGTCATATGGAGTGTCATATCTTATTAGCCATATTACTCATTTGACTTTCATATATTCGTGATGGACTTATCCCTAAATCAAATCCTTTTTGTTTCAACTCTTTGCTCTTTCAATATTAGGACCAAAAATATGCATGCCCCTGTATTGTAAGATAATCACCTTTATAGCATATGGATGTTAACAAGTGGAGTTGAGTACAGTATTGGATTGCACATTACCATGGCTTGAAGTTATGTTGAACTCCAAGATAAAATTTGATTCATTTTCTCAAAATGAGATGTTTATTGTAGATTGAGAATATCATTAATATTTATGACAACTATTCTTCTTTCATTCATTCATTCTTGTATGTACCTATTTAACTTTATTTGTATATGGTAACAGGAAGGTAAGAAACACGAGTCCGGGTTAAAGGGATAGATTAAAAAATTTCACTACACGCATTGGACCAAAGAAAGAGGGTGGATTGGTGAGGAAGATGAATCTGACTATGTAAGTATATAACGTTGATCCTATCTTCCATTCTTGATCTCACAACAAAATATATACCTATGTTGTGGAGCTTTATTCAACAATGTTCATGGCAAAAGGGTTTGTGTTGAAATTTGTGGAAGAGGGGGTGGGGGGATTATTGATTTGTGTCACAACAGGTTGGATTTCATGAATAAATAAAAGAAATTTTCCCCATTTTTTTAAAATAAAGAGAAATCGGTGGAAGGCATACATTGATGATTTACTTGTAGCTATTGTTGTTGGATTATCGATTTGTGTGTCAAAACGGGCTGGATTTCATAAATGAATAAAGGAAACTCTGTAGATTTTTTTTAAGTGTAAAAAATAGTCAAAGCGATAGTGTAACATTATATTCCTTTTCTTTGTAGAAAGAGATGGTTGAATTGCAAAAATGCTCGAAGGACTCTTATAAAGCATCAATCTGTCAGAAAGCTCTTGGAAAGAGGTCGGAATACATGAAGGGTTTTGGTACCCGACCTTTGTAATCACTACGCAAGCATAATTTTGAATTGGAGAACAAAGAGTTACAAACAGAGATCGTAGATCTAAAAATCCTACTGCCTCAGAGATGGTTGCAATGAAGGCCTCCTTACTTCCAGAGAAAGACATTGATCTTGAGGAATATGTCCCTGAATGATTTTTTGTCCCTTCGAATCAACTTTTATGATGTAAAGTGTTGATTTTGTCATTTCGTTTGTGATGAGAAAACTAGTTTAACTCATCTCTGTATTATATACTTTTGATCTACATTGTGACATAAAGAGTAGCACATTTATATTTTGGATATAATATAAAATATTTTAATTATGTATATTTACTTAAATTTCTTTTTATTTATTTCATTATCTAATATAACTTTCAAGGAAATATCTATTATATAAACATTATTATTATGAATGCGTCTTTTTTTGCAACCAAAGTAGTATTTTTTTGCAACGAAAAAAAACTTGCAAAAATATTTCAGCAAGAAATAATGACAATTAGTAAGGAATTTTATCCATCGCAAAATATCTTCTGCAATGAAATAAATGTTGTTGAAACTGTCGTTATAAATGTGGTCATTATTTCCAATCAAAAGTTTTTTTGAAACGAAAAAGAATGTTACAAAAGATTTTTAGCAACGAAAAACTAACATATGGCAAGGAATTTTAATTATCTCAAAATATCTTTTGCTAGGATTTAATAGGATCTTTTGCAACGAAATATTTATTGTAAAAGATTTTTCGTCTAAATATGAGTATTTTTTTCAATGAAAAAGTTTTTTTTTGTCACGAAACATTTCGTTGAAACATATTTCTAGCGATAATGAAAAATTTTCCTTGCAAAAGATCTATAGCATGATGGCTAGTGAGAGGAACATGGCTAGGAAAAAAATAGTTGCAAAATTTTTTTGCAATGAAAATATACCTTTTGCAACAATTTTTTTTCCTTGATAAAAGCCATAATTCTTATAGTGGTAGTATTCTTCATTCCTCCCAAATGGACTTCCTCATTCCTCACTGCCTCCTCCTCTTGGAGTGGATCTTCTTCAATAACATGAAAGGCCCCATAACGCTTTTGGGGGGGAATCTTTACAAAGGTAATAAGTAGTTTCCTTTTATTTATGTGTAGCTTAATGAAGTTTGAGACTAGCTGCTTGTTTCCCACCACTAACTCATTCTTGTGATTCTTTTTGTAGGCACTAACAATGACACACCTGGAAGTCCATTCATCCTTTTCCTCCACCCTTTTCATCTTCTATTTACCTCTCCACATGCCATTAGGACCATCTTGATAAAATGGCATATCTTGTGGTTTATTGGAAACAATAACTGGTTGGTCTTGGGGGGTATTGATCCTAATTCTTTAGAAGTGGAATCAAGGTGACCTTCAAGGGATACTTGTCTTTTGCTGGTTTTTGTTTTAAACTTTGGGTGGTTAAGAGGGATAAGTCTTGTTGTAGACTTATGGGAATGGGATAATTCTTATAATTGGGATTTTTTACTTTTATTCTTAGGTTATTGGGTTGGAACAAAATGTGTGGGGTAATAGTGTCTTCTTACCTAAATCTATCTGACACAATTATGGGGTGGGTGACTCCTTGTTCACAGCTGGTAAGTGGTTGGGAAATTAGAGTGTTAGAAGTAGTTAATTCTCTATTTGGGTGAGTGGGAGGGAGAGTAATGGTGAGAAGAAATTATGGGGTAACTTCCGAAGCTTGGTCAGAAATAATAAAAGGTGGAAGGGATTGATTTAGGTTAACTGACACTTCATTACTGACTTGGCAGGGAACTAACTAGGGTTATGAAGTCTTAGTTGGGTGTCGATCCGAGGTTGAGGCTGTTTGGGTATTAGCTTTTTGGGGGAAAGGGTTTTTATCTCTATTTGTTGGTACTTGACTAACTAGAGCTATTTAGGAAATTTGGTCAGATGTGGGTCCCATTTGGTTGGTTTGGTCAGTAATACCATTTTGGGTAAGAGACAGAGAAGAAATTTTTCTAAGGAATTCTTCCATGGCTTCTTTAAACGAGGGTGAGGTAGACATCCAAGGGCCAAAACAAATGTAAATGCCACCTCCATCACTACACTCCACCTCCCTTTCACAGTCATCGACTATATGGCTTAATCTGCCACAGTTATAACAAAACCTCTTCACTTTTTCATACGTGAAAAAAATCCACTTGTCCTCCTTTATCTTTTAAGAATAAAACCCTTAGATAATGGAGCATCAATAGGAAGACTAACCTTCAATCTCATGTATGAGTAATGGCCAGGTCTAATATCCACTACCACATTTGACCCAAGCATTTGGCCAATAAGTATACCACTGGATTTATGAAATCTATCTCTGGGCAGACTATTCACTCTAACCCACACTTCAATAGTTTGGAAACTAACTTCTTCCACTGATAACATTGCATTCCAAGCTTTAAAAAATAGGAGACTATTTGAAAGAGTCCAAGGAGATTGGTCCAAGATCATCACTAACTCCTCCGCTCGAGAGAAGTCAAAAGAGAAGGGGTTAAACTCTTTCTTAGCCACTTTTAAATCGCCTTTAGCTTTTGAGGTTTTTTGTGTCAAGATTTCAATATGACCTCAATTTGAATTCTTGTCTCAAATGATTTTTCCCAATAAAGAAAATATTCTAACTTCTGAACTATCAATTTCAGGAGGGAGGTAAAAAGAGGGGATATTTTGAGGTACTTATGACATGGCTATATTGATGTTTACAACAGACATAGGAAAAAGAGAGAGGAAGGTAATTGGATGAGGCAGAGACGGGGAGGAGAAGATAAGGGGGTTAGTAAATGATGTAGACCTGAACAGAAGTAGGAAGAGATAAACTCACAAAGGTTAGAAGAAAGCTCAAAAAAGAGAGAAAGAGTTAGAAAGAAGGTAGAGGAAAAATTGCACTATTATCGTGGTGTTCATCACGATTTTGTAACATCATTCTAATATTCAAGTATGCCTTTTTTGAAGTATAATCATACATTAAGTTAGTTTTATAGCCAATTTCTATAGTCTATTAAAACCATAATTATGCTTTTATCTGAAATTCAACTAATGGACATGCTAATGGAGTTTAAATGAGGGATTATTTTACTTTATCAGTTTATTATTATGGTTTTTTTTCTACATGGGTCAAGTGTTCTTAATTCGTTTGTATTATTTCATAATATCTATCTCTGTATTTTCTTGTGTCTTTTGTCTTCATACCTGTTTTTCTGTTTATACATATCATGTCATGTGTACCAACTGCTTGGCAAAATTTTTAAATGAACCACGAAGATTAAATTTTGGGAATTACATGTATCTAACATTTGAATGCTTTAATATTGGGTATATAAACTTCTAATATGTATCTTTTAATATGACTTCATAATTGTGATAGAGTAGTTATAAATTTTATTATTAGAAAAAATAGTTTGATAAGGAAACAAAATGGTACCATCTATAAATCTTTTAGAATGCTAAAATCCTTTTCATGTTTTTGTATTAAAATAGATGTTGGAGATACCATTTATAAATTTTTATTTCATCTTTCTTTAATGATGGGCCACTTCCTTAGTGGTCCTTTTAGGGTCAAACTCAAATTTTAAAACATATTAAAAAGAATCTTATGAAACTATGACTTATAATTTTGGATGAAGAAAGTTATTGATAATAAACTTTTACATTAGACTTATCAGCTTATAATTTAAGTGAATAGTAATACTTTAAGCTTCAGTAATTTTTATAATTTTAGATGAAGGAAGTTATTGATAATACACATTGGTGTTAGACTTATCAGCTTATAATTTAAGGGATTAGTAATACTTTAAGCTTCAGTAATTTTCATATTCATATAATTCAATTTAATAGCTTTATTTGTTAAATTTATAAAAAAATCAGCATTTTGTAGTTGGGCTACCATATTGCAGTTGGAAATTGAAAGACTGATGCCATTAAAATAATTAAATGGTAATTTTACACCTAATTTAATTATTTCCAAGACTAATTTGTTGAATTTTTACGTAAAATAATTTTAAAAGGAAATTTGGTGTTAACTACGGTGAGGTGAAGTGTAACTACTCACAATATTCCACACCGATTTATTAGGCAGCACATGAAATACCAAGGGTATCAAAACAATTTATATCATTCTCAGCATCATTATAAACTAAAACCATAGTAAATTAAAACCAACAGAGTTAATCCTTCAATAAAAGATGATGAGCATATATACTGAGTTGCGAAAACTGAGTCCTCTATACAAATACTTTTGGTTACAAGTGTTCAACTAAATAAAAGAGTGCAACTGAGCTAGAACTAGTTACAAAATTTCAATTGAAATACGATTAGAGTATAATGGTAATCCTTCCACGTAACTCCAAACATGCTTATGCCTATAATAAGCCAGTGACTCCAACTATCCAATTACGAAGATGGATCGCTTATATGCCCAAAGTGCACCCTCTTACTCATAATTACTAACCTCATCCAGTCTCACAGCCGAATTGACAAGAAGCTCATAACAACCATCGGCAAGGTCATCTTTTATAAGGTTGGCCTCTCATACACCAATATCGACTGTCCGTCAATCGAGACAAGTAGAGCATCATGGGCTCAAGCAACTGCCAACATCGTCATTTGCCTCAATCGATGTAACAACTACCTTATACCTAACCTCGGCCAACCCTCCTGGCCAAGGTCATCATTGATATTGACAAGACAAAGAAATTGTCAGACTTCACTAACCTCATACTCGTCAAGGCCGAGGTTGCACCAGTCAAGGACATAGGGCCGAGCATTTACAGGCACATGTAAGGTTTGGAACATGTGGACAAATCAGTTATAACCGAATCATTCCTCTCACGTGAGGGAATATTGAGGTCATCATTATCTATATAAGATCAGCCAGGTGTCATTCTCATACTGGTTCGATCCTCATAAACATGCTTATTGCATGCTTGGTGGGTACATTACACCTTACAAGCACCATATGCCAAGGTCATCCTCTACCTTGTAAAAGGATCCATAATTGCAACACTAGCTGAAACTCTATCGATTTACACAGTTGAAGAAAAATCTTGAGAGATTGTATCTATGGCCATTAGTTCCTTCATCTAATGATATTACTCACACACTCACAGTGGACGTAGGCCAGATTAGCTGAACCACCTATATATTAGTGTTCATGCTCTTATCCTCACCTCATTCTACTATATATATTCACTCTTGTGCTGCCATTATTATCACTAGTTTGATCTTGATAATATCTTATCTGGTGGTGCTATTTATAGCATCATCATTTTGGCACCGTCTGTGGTAATGAGAACATTCATCTCTTCCTTTTTGCAGCTTAACCTCACCGGAGACTCTGGTGATGAACCAGGCCTCACCTTTCATGTGAAACCATGTCACCATTGAAAGAGGTCCTTTAAGGTATCAAGCAATCTAATATTTTCATGGCAAGCTCTCTAGTCTCATCATATGGAATCGAAGGTACCACCACCACCTCCACCATCTGGTTTTGGAGGACTTAGTTCCATCCAGGTACCACCCCAGTCTGAAATGGGTGAGGTGGCAGCAACCTTGAAGTCGTTAGATGCAACACACCAAGCGATATATGAGCAATTTGCCCAGCTAAGCCAGAATATAATAAGACCACCTGGGGTCAAACCGGAGATGATTACTCTGGCAGCTATTCAACCACATCCTAAGGCCAAGGGACCACCCCAGGCACCATGAAAAGACCAACCTACTCCTAAACGGATGAGGGATGTTACTGACCCTAGGCATTTACGCCTTGGGAGGCAAGGAAACCCTTTCCCTAAGGATAGGTAAGGAGACATTGAGGCAGAGGATGCTCCAGCAGACTGTTGAGAACCATATGAGATCTCAAACAATATTATACGTGCCGAGGTCAGTGTGAAAGATGAGACGGAGATCCGCAACAAAGATGGTCAGCTTTTGATCGCTTAAGTAGAGGGTCATCCTTCGAAAGGCTCGGCCCAGTTAATGATCTGAGTCAGAGGCTATCCAGGTCAAGGAGAAAATCTAGCTCATGAAATGGAGGTGATGAACATTGGCTTCGTCATGGTCGACCCCCACATAGCCGAGGCTGTGGACTGTGGAGGTGAACAGCCGTCGTTGCACAGTAGCTGGGGAACCCTCAGTCCACCTCTTGAAGGTGGCTGGGGACAACCTCGGCCAGGCCGATGTTGCTTAACCATGTATTGAATCCATTCAACGGCTGGAAGAGAAGATAGGGATCATCATGAAAATCCGATACCCACTACAAAGGGGATTCTCAGAGGGCTACCCATTTATGGCAAGGATTGTCAACTTCCCAACCTCTGATAAATTTAAAACATCAATGGTGTCTCCCAAGTACGATGGAAGTACCAACCTAGTGCATTATATTGAGATGTATCAGTCTGCAATAGACATTTATTCAATCCCTGATGAGATGAGGTGCAGAGCTTTCTCAATCAATTTAACCGGAGCTGCACATATTTGGTTCACTTATCTTCCTAAAAACTCTGTTGAGAACTTTAAGAGTTTGATCGAGAGGTTTATACATGACATCTATTTTGGGGTTAGACCTTAAAAGAATACCACTCACTTATTGTACGTCAAGCAGGGAAAGAATGAGAAACTAAGAGATTACATTGCAAGGTTTAACAAGGAGAAGCTTGAGGTAGAAGATTATGAAGAGAGTATAACAATGACAACCCTCATTAGAGGAATTCAGAAGGGTAAGATACTTTGGAAGCTTACTAAAGACCCTCCTAAGTCTATGCCCAAGCTATTAGCAACAATTGGAAAGGTCATGAATACAGAATAAGCAATGGCTACAAAGTATAAGGATGAGAATGGAAGTAGGAGTGGGAAATTTCAAAGGAAGAAGGATGGAAAGAAGAGGATTATAGATGATAAGTTCACACACTATACTCCTCTAACTTTGAGCTGCGAATACATCCTCAATGAAATAAAGAACGATAGATACTTGAGATGGCTGGAGAAGATGAAGTTTCCTCCACATAAGAGGAACAAGAACCTATGGTGCGAGTTCCACCAAGATTACGACCATCTAAATGACAAGTTTTTCGCTTTGAAGGATGAGATTGAGAAAATGTTCAAGTCTGGGAAGCTTAGAAAGTACTTGGATAGTAGAGCTCCTAAGGGGGAAGAGAAGACCCTAAAAGGAAGAGAAATGATAGATGTCGGGAAGATGACCCTACTAGAAGAGATGAGGACTCAATTGATGATGACGATGACCCTGACCTCACTAAAAGACGATAATGTCCCAATAAAGAGGGTCGGTATGATATCTTTCGGTGTGAACACTATCTATGGAGGACTAGCAGGGGGTGGCTCAGAAGTCACTAATCACAAGGCCCACATGGCAGAGACCAAAGTACTGACTAAGGACGAGGTTGGGAACTTGGACTCTACAGAGGTTAAACACGAGAAGAGAAAGAAGGTAAATATGAACACCCTCATAGTTGGCTTTTCACGACTTGATTTCAAAGGTATCTTAGATCCTCATGATGAACCTCTGGTAATCACCACAAGGGTGAATGGGTATGAAGTTCAGAGGATCCTAGTTGATGGGGTTGTTCAATAGATGTTATGTTTTGGCCCTGTTTTAAGAGCCTAGGCCTCAATAAAGCTAGGCTTGTCCCTTATCATCATCCCTTGATTAGCTTTAGCAGTGAAATGGATCATCCATTGGGCATGTATGAGATGGATGTAAAAATGGGAAAGGAGTAGCCTAAGAGGTTGACCAGAAAAATCAATTTCTTTGTGATGGATGAAAACGTCTTCTCAGACTACAACCTCATAAGAGGACGAGTAAACCTCAAGTAATTTGAGGCCGTGCCTTCAACGGTCCACCAAATGCTAAAATTCCCGACCTCTTATGGAGTAGGGGAAGTGCAAGGTGAGCACAGATCGGCATGAGAATGCTACTTTAACTCTGCAGAAGAGAGAGAGGCTCATAAGAGGGCAACAACCACGTATAACATCGACACACTTAATCCTAGAGATGAAACAAATCTCAAGAAGGGAGAGGCTGAGGAAGAGGTAGAATCCATCGCCCTCAATGAGGACGAGCCAAAAAAAACCATCCAAATCGGAAAAGTCCTAAGACCTGAGATCAAGGAGGAACTAGAGAAGCTTCTAAGGAAGACACAAAGTGTTTTTGCCTGGACCCATGCAGACATGCCAGGTATTGATCCTGAGAGTATGTGCCATAAACTCAATGTTGTAGAAGATTCCAAGTCCATGAAGCAGAGAAGAAGAGTATACTTAAGAGAGAACTATGATGTCATTAGAGAAGAGGTAGGAAAGATTGAAGAGGCCAAGTTCATGAGATAGGTCATATACCCTCAGTGGTTATCTAACGCTGTCATTGTGCCAAAAGCTAATGGGAAATGGAGAATGTGTGTAGATTTCACTAATTTAAACAAGTCTTGACCAAAAGTCAGTTTCCCCCTACCTCATATTGATCAGATGGTGGATGACACAACATGACATGAACTCATGAGCTTCATGGATGCATATTTCGAGTATAATCAGATCTTCATGAATGAGGAAGACTCAGAGAAGACAACATTCATCATAGATAAGGGGGCCTATTGCTATAAGGTCATGCCTTTTGGGATAAAGAATGTAGGGGATACTTACCAACGTCTTGTAAATAAGATGTTCGAGGATCATATAGGCAATTCCATGGAAATGTATGTTGATGACATGCTAATGAAGAGTCTAAAGGTCGACACTCACGTGGTCAACCTTGAAAGAACTTTTAACACCATGGACAAGTATAAAATGAATCTGAACCCGTCCAAATGTGTCTTTGGTGTAGGAGAAGGAAAGTTTTTGGGCTTCATTGTCAACCAAAGGGGAATAGAGGCTAACCCTGAGAAGATCAAGGCTTTGCTGGAAGTAAAGACACCCAGAACTATCAAAGACGTTTAGAGGTTAACTGGATGAGTTACTTCACTTAACAGGTTCGTTTCAAGACCTACAGACAAGTCTCTTCCTTTTTTTAAAGTACTTAGAAAGGCCTTCGAATGGGATGAGGAATGTGATAAAGATTTTAAGGAGCTCAAATCCTACCTCGGATCCCCTCTACTCCTATTTTGGCCAATTTTGGGTGAGAAGTTTTATGTATATCTAACTATTTTAAAGTCAGCCATTAGTGCTGCAATAATAAGAGAAGATGATGGAGTTCAGAGGCCAGTATACTTCAATAGTAAAGCTCTTTAAGGGTTTGGACAGAAGTACCCTCGAATTGAAAAATTAGCCTATGATCGGATACATGCTTATAGGAAAATAAAGCCATACTTCCAAGACTACTCTATAGTTGTCCTCATTGATTCCCCACTCAGACAGGTCCTCCATAAGCCTGAGAAGTCAGGCAAGCTGATGACCTAGGCCATCGAGTTGGGGGAATATGACATTGTTTATCAACCCAGGGTTGCCATTAAGGAGCAGGCAATCGCAGACTTTGTAGCCAAGTTTACCTGGGAAGAGGCTGAGGATAAAATTAGTCGAAAGGTGGCAGATAAACCAAGCAAAAATGTCTTCCAAGATCCAGACGAGGTTGAGTCAAGCAAAGCCAGAAAAAAGAATAGTTGAGAATGAGGAAAATAGGTACCTATTCAAGCAAGGGACCCTATCATAGGGAAAATTCTCTTCAAATAAAGTTATTTGGAACCTCTTCATTGATGGGTCGTCCTATGAAACTGGAAGTGGAGCAAGGCTGATAGTAACAACACCAGATGGTACCGATATTGAATATGCATTAAGGTTCAACTTCAAAGCTTTGAAAAATGATTCAGAGTATAAGGCATTAATAACAGGTCTTTCTTTGGCAAAAGTCCTTAGTTTTGGCCAACTCCTAGTCCACAGTGACTCAAGGTTGGTCGTCAACCAAATTCTGGGAGTGTATGAGGCTAAAGATGAAAGGATGGCCAAATACCTGAAGAGGGTGAGAATGATGCTAAAAAGCTTCAAAGAAGTAAATATGAAGAGAAAACCTCGGCAAGACAATAGTCGAGTCGATGCACTCACAAGGCTGGCCTTAGCAACAAAGACATACATAAAAAGAACAGCACCCATTGAGATTCAGCTCAAGCCAACCATTGAAGAAGAAGAGGTTGCCAGGCCATGCCTCAATTTTAATATGGGAGCCTTATGGATGGATCCTCTTATGAGATACATAAACGAGGGAGACCTACCAGAGTAAAAGTCAGAAAGGAGAAAGCTGAGGTTCAGAGCTGCCAAATTCTCAATTGTAGGAGACATTTTGTATAAAATGAGGTTCCTACTCCCTCTGCTCAGATGTGTCCACCCTTCAGAGGTTCCACACATCTTAAAAGATGTGTATGAGGGCTCTTGTTCCACTCACATAGGGGGAAGGCCTTTAGCTAAGAGGATAATCACTCAGGAGTACTGGTGGCTGACCGTGGCCAAAGATGCTACTACATACGTGAAGAAGCCTGATAAGTGACAAAGGTTCTCCACCATGCCTCATCATCCTATGACTTCAATCAACTCTCCTTGGTTGTTTGCAATATGGGGCATTAATTTGGTAGGACCCCTGCTAAGAGCTATAAATAATTATCCATTCTTGATCGTGGCAATTGATTATTTCTCCAAATCGGTAGAGGCTAAGCCAATGGTCACAATCACTGAGTAAAAGACCTTCTAGTTCATCTGGAAGAACATTATATGCAGGTATGGTCTTCCAAACACCCTCATCTCAGATAATGGAAACTAGTTTAAGAACGTTATACTGTGAAAGAGTAAGGATCAAGTAGTTCTTCTCTTCTCTTAGCTGATCCCAGGAAAATGATCAGACCAAGGTGACAAACTGAACAATCCTTGATGGGATAAAAAAGAGGCTGGAAGAGGCCAAAGGGAGATGGACATAGTAGGTTTATGTCGTGTTGTAGGCCTAAAGTATGATAACAAGGACATCAATGGGAGGGACTCCATTTATGTTAGCCCATGGTTCAGAAGTTATCATCCCTACAGAGGTAGGACTTACCACTCATAGAGTTCAGACTTATGACCCTCAAAGGAATGAGAAAGAGAGAAGACTTGATCTTGATTTGATCGAGGAAAGAAGAGAGGATGCATAGATAAGACAGGTAACATACCAGCAGAGAACTGCAAAATTCTTCAATCAAAAGGTGAAATCAAGGCCAATAGCGGTGGGAGACCTAGTCCTAAAGAAGACGTGGCAAAAGTCGAATAAACTCCATCCAAATTGGCATGGCCCCTATAGGGTAGTTGATGATGTTGTGCCTGGTACCTATGGGCTAGAAAATCTTGAAGGAGGACCCTTCTCCAACCCTTGGAACACCAATCACTTAATGAAATATTACTTATGTTGTTGCAGTTCTTTCTTTTTGTAATACATGTACCAATTTATACGAAGGATGTCAATGAAAAGATAACAATGTTATGTTGATACTCTGTTACATTATGTTATAACATCATTATTTTGGTGAAAATTCATGAGGGTAAACATCATAATATGGTGACCTCAGATCTAAAACATCATTAGTTTGGTGAACTCTGAGGTGAAACATCAAAATATGGTAACCTCAGACCTTAAACATCATTAGTAAGGTGAAAATTTAAGATTTGTAACATCATAATATGGTGACCTCAGACCTTAAACATCATTAGTTTGCTAAAAATTTGAGGTGAAACATCATAGTATGGTGACCTAAGACCTTAAATATCATTAGTTTAGTGAAAATTTATGAGGGTAAACATCATAGTTTGGTGACCTCAGACCTTAAAAATCTTTAGTTTGGTGAAAATTTAAGGTGAAACATCATAATATGGTGACCTCAGACCTTAAACATCATTAGTTTGGTGAAAATTTATGAGGGTAAACATCATAGTTTGGTGACCTCAGACCTTAAACATCATTACTTTGGTGAAACTTTGAGGTGAAACATCATAATATGGTGAACTCAGACCTTAGACATCATTAGTTTCGTGAAAATTCATGAGGGTAAACATCATAATATGGTGACCTCAGACCTTAAACATCATTAGTTTGGTGAAAATTCATGAGGGTAAACATCATAATATGGTGACCTCAGACCTCAAACCTCATATTATGGTGACCTCAGACCTTAAAAATCATTACTTTAGTGATAATTTATAAGTGCAAACATCATAATATGGAGACCTCGAACCCTTAAAACCATTAATTTAGTGAATTGAAAGTGAAACAATATGATATGGGGACATCAAACTATAAACGTCATTAGTTCAGAGAAAATTTAAAAGGTAAAACATCTCAAGCAAAACATCGTATGATGAAATAAAATATCAAGAAGATTAGACTAATGATTATCAGTAAAAAGTAAAAAGATTCAGAGTTACAAATCAGAAGTATCAGGAGGCCATCAGAGTTCACAAAAATACGAGGTACTGACAAGGGAAATCAAAATTACAACTTTGAAAAGCTTCACAAGAAAAGGGCATATGTCTCTGTAGCTGCAGTCATCTGGTCATGGCCAACGTTTATCACTTCGACTCCATCATCATGATGGGAAGTGTCTTCAGTTTTAGTGACTTCGAGAGGATCAATCTTGGATGGAGAAGCATCAGCCTCCTCACCTTCCTACAAGGCCTGAGCGAACTGAGGGTCTCTAAAGCTGAGACCCACAAAGTCTGATGCAACCAAGACACCGGACTCACTCTCCTTCATGGCCACCCATTTTCTAGTAATTTTGATACCTCTTTCAAGATATTCAAAACCAAAGATGAAAAATTTATGAGAGACCTTATATTCTTCGATGGCCTTCTCTGCAGCATTTTCTAAAGCAGCCTTGATTGCAGCATCAACCTTAGACTGAAGGGCATCATCCTTAGCCTTCAAAGCTACGTCATGGTCCTTCTTGAGCTTAGATACGTCATTTTCCCTTTTCTTGACAACTCCCTTCAGCCTTTCAACCTCTGTATTCAAAGAGGCCTGAACTTTCTCAACATCTTGAGCCTTCTCTATAAGGGGAATCTTCTTCAGAGTCCAATCAACAAAGCGATGGAAATGTAAGATAACCTGCAGAATAAGGTCAGACATAAGAACATATGAGCTATAATTTCTAAAAGCATAGGTTGCACTTGTGAAGAACAAATGATCAAATAAGTAAAAACTAGTACCTGAATGGACTTGTGGAAAACAAACTCGACCAACAATGGTACGTCCAATGCGCGTAAGAAATGCTTGTACTCTTCAGTCATTATTGTCTTGATAGCATTGAAAGCCTTCAGACTGTGATCGATCAAGCTATCACTGAATTTAAGCTGAGAAAGATCAGTAGCTAAGGCATCGTCTATAGACATGGGGATATCACGATCCATAGTCTGAGCCTTACTCTGCCTTCTATGCTCTGGGTCGGTCGTGGACTTCCTCCTTTTATTAGCATTGTCCTTGGAGGTGCCGACGTTCTTCTTGCTGGCAGGTGGGGGTACATTTTTTCCACCCCTTTTCTCTATTAATTTCACAAGACCAGGAGGCGATATTTCCTAAGGGTCGTCTGATATTCTTACTAGGCACTCTGTAAAAGATAAGTCTCTGAGTTAGTCAGTTAGAAATATAAAACATAAGAGCTGCAACTTGTGAGAAAAATTAAGACTTACAAAGCTCTTCCAAGGGACCACCCCCTAAACCTGCCTGCGATAGGTAGTAGGGGGTCATCAGATGTTCATATTCAATAAGCTGACCCTTCTCGCCCTGACTGCAAAGGTCTTCAACATTTTTATAATTGTCCTGGCTAAGTCCAGGGTCAGATTTAGCAACAAGAGAGACCTTCCCCCATATCAGAGGCATCCTTGGAATCGATGTTCCAAAGTCCTCATTTGAACCAAATTCCCATACCCCGAGAAAAAAAATATCAAGGTTTCCCGTTATGATTCGAAGTTTGGGTAACCAGGAGCATTTTATTCTTTGATTTCCTAACTAAGAAGTGGTAATATCTAGGGTGGTTTTTAATAGAGAAGGGAACATAACAACCAGTGAAAACTCTAACTAGAAGGTCTGAGTGGTGGACAACCCTCCACAGGACGATGGCCCCAATCATAACCCTTCAGGCATTAAGGGATAGTTGGGAAGGGGCAAGATTTATATGGGAGGGTATAGCTCTAATGGATGGGTGAATAGGAAGATGAAATCCCAACTTAAACATTTGCTAACAAATGTAGATCTCTCTATCTCGTTCGTCAAAGTCCCTCCCATACCTCAGAGGTTTCCTACAGATGATGGAAGAATTTATGGAATAAAGGTGCCTAAAAGTAAGAAGGTTGTACTCGCTGATGGTACTCTCATGCTCAGCCATCTCAGATGTATCAAGATCACTTTACTCACCGTCATCACCATCCATAGTAGCATCGTCATGGGCAGGTGTTGGAACACCCCCAGGGAACCTTTGAGCAAACTCAACCCCTGTGGCATCCTACAGGGGAATGGCATTAATGGGAGGGGGAAGTTCCACACTTGGCCCTACGATTTCAACATCAGAAGACCTATGTGAAGTTCTAGCACCTTGGTGAGATGAGGCATGCTTGAAACATCGGCATCCTCAGGAACTTCACCTTATCTAGGAGAATAGACCATTTCCTGTTAAAAAGAGTCTACATATTCTCCTACTTCAGAGGTTGACATGGGGTCTGAGGAAGGCGACTCAGACTCAAGCATTGGTGCAGGATCCTCAGGAACTTTTGCAGGCTCAGTAGTATCGACTGGCTTAGGATATATAACCTTAAGGGTTGGAGGAAAGATGGGTCTTAGGGGAAAGGCCTCAGCCCTACGAGCTTCATCTTGGGCAGATGTATTTGCCTAATTTTCTCAAAGGTCTTCTCACGAAGAGATGGGAACTCTTATATTAGTTGGTATAACGATCCGAGCATAAGAAAGATGACACTACACTTGACTCAAATTGCAAATAGGAAAATAACTTGTTCTATCTAAACTAAAGATCAAACTAGGAAGCTGAAAGGTTTTCACCAAGAATTTCAAGAACCTCTAAGAACTAGGTCGCCGGAGAAGACGACCGGAGAGTAACTGACAAACCTAAAAAGGGGTGTTTTGTGGTTAAAAGAACCTCAGAAGTGCCTACAACAATCCTAAATCTACCTAATCGCTACAAGACTAACCTAATAACCACTTGGCAGTGGTGGAAAGCTTCGTCGAAAAATGGAAAAACTCGTCGAAAATTCAGAAATGCAAAATAGTGACTAGAAATGGAAAAGAGAAGTGGAAAACAATACCTGGATAGTCGCGAGAGAGAGAAGAAGGGGTTTGGAAGCGAAGGAAACTCTGAATCACAGCAAGCTATGGAAAGTTTGAAGAGAGGTGCAATGGTAGAAAAGCTTAGGCGGGAGAAAAAAAAAGAGAATAAGGAAAGAGAAGTTGTTTTTAAGCCTACCTAATAATGGGGCGCGATTCCCAATGCCCCATCATTGCCATAAGGAACCCAAAAAACAAGTTAGAATCACCCCACCATGGGGAATACATTTCACTTCAGTAAGTGACATGTGTCAAGAAAATATTGGCACCCAAAGAGACTCAGCCTCGTCCTACCACACATACCCCTCAGTCATCTACTCACATACGTGATTAAGGGCTAGGGGTGATTGATATGACCAAAGTGCACCCTCTTACATAGAGTTACTAACCTTGGCCAGTCTCACATTCGAGTTGATAAGAAGCTTATAACAACCATTAGCACAGTCGTATTTTATAAGGTCGGCCCCTCAAACACCAACATCGATTGTCCGTCAGTTGAGACCAGCAGAGCCTCATGGGCTCAAGCAACTGCCAACATCATCATCTGCCTCAGTCGATGTTACATTTACCTCATACCTAACCTCGCCCAACCCTCTTGGCTGAGGTCATGATGGATATTGATAAGACAAATCAACTGTCAGACTTCACCAACCTCGTACTCGTCCAGGCCGAGGTTGCACCAGTCAAGGACACAGGGCCGAGCATTTATAAGAACATCTAAGGTTTGGAACATGTGGAAAAATGAGTTATAACCCAATCATTCCCCTCACGTGAGGTAATATTGAGCTCATCATTATCTACATAAGATCAACCATGTGTAATTCTCATACTGGTTCGATCCTCGTGCACATGCTCATGGCATGCTTGGGGGGGGGGGGGGTACATTACACCCCATAAGCACTATATATAGAGGTCATCCTCTACCTTGTAAAAGGATCCATAATTTCAGCCCTAGCTGAAACTCTGTCGGTTTACACAGTAGAGAAAGAAAGCTTTAGAGATTTTATCTATCGCCATTAGTGCCTTCATCTAGTGATATTACTCACACACTCATAATGGACGTAGGCCAGATCAGCTGAACCACTTATATATTAGTGTTCATCCTCTTCTACTCACCTCATTCTAATATATATATTCACTCTCGTGTTGCCATTTTTATCACTAGTTTGATCTTGAAAACACCTTATCTGGTGGTGTTATTTACAACATCATCAATCGCCACAAATGCAAGTCTGACTGTCTTGTCCTGTTAACCTTTTTACACAATAATAATAATACCTGGGGGAAAATATTTTATAATTTGGTTCAACACCCTAAATTTGCAAGAATGAACTTTTAATACCAATAAATAATTATGCAGTCACTTCGTAATACATGCCCCCATTGGCTCTCACATGCAATGAATATCTCACCTCTCGCCTAAGTGCAATACTATGAACATGTCCTAATCCAAGGCCTACCTAATTTAAAAGTATCTATATCTAGATAGGATTTCATGTAACGGACAACTACCATGGAAAATTACAAAAAAAAATAGGATTTCACTCCAAGGTCCACACATATTTTTTATTACGTATTGTTACCCTCATGAATATAACAGTCGGCATGTTTAAACATCTTTTAATTAACCGAATTATTATCCCATTACCGAAAGGGATAGGTTGCAACTACATACCCTTGACAAGGGAATGTAACTAGCTCACATTCAATCGGGAAAGGATATCTACACATATGACCTAAGTTCCAAATACTAACCCCATGACACAAGCCCACAGAAATAAAATCACAATACGTTATGTATTTTATGTTCCATTATGTTAATTAACAATTTTCTACATCATTAGAATACACGAGTTTTTTCTTAATTAATTTAAACATACACACACATATAGGCATCTACCTTCGATGTCTAGTTTGTGCTCTATCTGTAAGTTTGGATGAGTCCCTCACCAAACAAACATAACAAAACACACATAGGCGAGGTCCCGATGTAGTACACCATTGTAAGGTCCATACCCCAATGATGACAATGGATTCTGGTTATCCCACATACCTCATCATAAGTGGTGCCGCCACAAAGGACCTAAAATAATGACCTAAACAATGCCTAGCCCACCTGTGCCGATGCATGCTATGGTTTCGAAGACGTACCCAACCCCAACCGATAGGTCATGCAAGAACATGGGTATGTTCACACAAATAATAAATTCGTATACATAGCACATAATATATATATATATATATATATATATATATATATATATATATATATATATATATATATATATATATATATATATATATAGGTAATTATTCTTATAATTACCCTCCAATTGGGTTTAGTAAATATCCAGATTATACCCTTCCCTTAAGAATTAACCATAGTTAATTATTAGATTTGCCAAATAATGAATAGTGATATAAAAATATTTTTAATTAAATTCCCACTCACTTGGATGGCCTTCCTTATACTCTCTTGAGTTCCTAAATATTTCCTGAATGTTTCCCTCGTCAAACCCTGACCTAAGCCCAAGAGCCATATCGATTCACTTTTGGGGACAAATTCATTCGCCTTAGGGACAAACTAAGTCTCCATGAAGGCCGATCTGATTTGATTCTGCAAAATAAGACCAGATTTGCAAATTTTCAATATTGGTTTCTTCCCTAAAATTTCATAATCGTTTTTCTAATCTCCATTAATGACTTCCAAATTTTGTAAACCTCAATTTCATCAGTTTGAATTCATATTAACCAAGAGAATACATCCACAAGGTTTTATAATTATTCTAAACATAATCGTGCCTAAATAAATTCCATCCCAAAATCACCAACTAAAGATTCGGTTTGGCACACCCTTCGATAGAAAATTCATAACAAATTAAAACAAATCAGAAAATTACGAAATTGGCAGCAACGCGTTCGTATCGAAATGATCTGAAATTTCAAGATCCGAATCAATTCACCACCAGAACGAATCGATTCGGTTATGGGCAGAAACTAAAATGGCCTAAGGACGAAGGAGAGGCCTCCAAAACCTCATATAAGAATTGGAACATGTGTTTAAACCTTTTTACACCATATTATGGGTCCAAGAACATAAAATCAAAGATTAAAACTTTGTAACATAAATGTAACACATTACGATTTTGGACATTAAATAACCCGTGTAAATAAAAAAATTGGAAAAATATTTTTTTTTAATTTTATTATTTTAGGCAATTAATATGTTGGATTTTATATATGGGAAATGAGGATTTAAGTGAAATTTTTATGTTTTAACATTTTATTCTTGGATTGTCAGGCCGACCGAACCGGTAGGCCTTGGGAGTGAATCAATTCGCACCGACAATAGGGCAGCAAACCGACCTTTTCTCTTAGAGTTTGGTTGGGACTCAAATTCTTTTCTTTTATTAAAATAAAATGGGGTTTGTTTATGATTTTTAAAACACTTTTAACCCTTCTCAAAAACTTGTAGCCTCCTATAATTTTATCTCCTCTCTTCTACAAAACCTAAACCCCATTAATCACAAGTTTCAACCCAAGTTTTTAAGATCCAAATTAAGTTTTCTCAAGAACATCCAATAATGTGTTTTTTCTATTTTTACTAGAGGATCGCAATCGTATAATCAGATTGTTAAGAAGACTTATTTTTTGGAACGAATGCTTCTATTGTTCCCCTTAAGTGTTACTGGATTTTGATATTGCCTAAAATTAATTTAATTGTATTTTCTTAAAATAAATTAGGAAGATTAAATAGGGAAAGTGAAATTATTAGAGGGGCTATTTTATTAAATCTAAAGTATGACATAAGACTCAAAACAATAGCGTGCTTGGATTAGAGATTGGGATTTTGATAGTCTTGTGGGATATTTCCTGTATTAAAATTAAATATATAAATTTTTAATAATGTTTCGACTCAAAAAGTCATGATTTTTATGTGTAGGTCGCATAATTGATTTTAATGGTTCAATGTTCTGAATGTGCATGTTAATGATGGAAACTTATGTTAATCATAAAATGGAACTTATGTGGAAATTGTATACTATTACAACTTGAGTGACTTTTGCTAGAACTTATTTAATTATATAATTAAACACACATAATTTTGGATGGAATTGAAATTGTAGAATTAATTGGATAATTTGTAGCGATAAATGAAAATATATTACATGTGATGTTTGTGTTAATATTTTAACACTGCGAGGACGTTGGGATTTTGGTGTAGGTATGCTTTTACGCTTATTTTTATGTTTCTTGCTTTGTATGGGACTAGTAGGTAGGCCTGGTTGTTGTTAACACTTTCTATGTATGGGACTAGGGAGTGTAGGTACGTACGATTGGGTATTTCCTTAGTGGGGCTAGGTAGTATGCCGTCATGTGTTTTTCATTAGCCTAGGTGCGAGACTAGGTGGTGGTTTGTGGTGGGTATTCTTCGTAGGTTATAGACTAGCTTATACTTATGATTTTGTGATCTTTAGGTATGGAAGTAGGGATGGTTTTAGGTTGTAATGCCCAAATTAAAGGTGGGCTAATTGAGGATAAAGAGAACTTAATAACAATTAATTAATGCCAAAGATAATAAACTGGCAAAAATGAATTTATGTCATGAGTATGTACGGAACTAATGCTAATTCGGTTGACTAGCTATAGCGACATGGGTGTGTGTTGGTGTCACGAGTATGTGCATGTATAACAATAATTGTGCCGACTAGCTATAGTGATGTGTCGTGCATGGAACCTCACGAGTATGTGCACAACTAACAAAAATGGAGTAATAGGCTATAATGAGGAGAATGGGTCGGTTGTATTGAAACTTAAGAACGTCGAAAGTATGTGCAGGACCAATAGAAAGGTTGAATGGCTATAGTGGTGTCGCACATATAAGAATAAATGTATAATTAAATTGAGTAAGATAAATATATACTATTTAAATTAATGTTTTAATTGTAATAATTGAACCTAAATAGTGGGGTGGCTTAGTTATGAGGGTAGTTAGTGTTCTACTATCTTGCTCACATGTTATTAGTCTTTAATTTAAAATTCTCTATTATAATACTTATCATGTATGATACTTATGTCTGGGTTCATGGGCCTTAATTAGTAGGAGTATCTAGTGTTCATGTGGTAAGGTCTGATCCATTGGGTTGAATAACATTTCAGGTATAGTTGCTGGAGTAGCTACACATGATGGATTGGAGATTTTTGGAGTGCAACTGGAGATTTACTTTTATTTCATTATTATTTTAGATTTTTTTCATTCCGTGATTTATTTGTGCGATAGTTATTTATGGATTTGGTGGGCCAATCGGTTCCATAGTTGTTTACAATTTTTTAGTCAACATTTGTCGTTGAATTATTTATTTTATGTTTTATTCTATAGTTTGGAGTTTGATTTTATTTTGGAGCTAGCAAGGTGATGGATTTTATTGTATGGATATTTATAGTTCGATGGATTAAATTTCATTATATATTGTGGAATTAAAATTTTTATTATCTCATATTTTTGACACACGATGAGGATAGTGTTTAATTTAGTGACACCCAATGTAGAGTGGCGACGGTCGACGCCGGAATGTCCGGGGTGTTACAAATGGTATCAGAGCATGGTCTTAGAACTCGTAGGTTGTGTGTCTGTTTAGCTATGACAGTTCCTATCTTTGATTCATTTTGATGATTTGTACTCTTTAGTATTCCTTAGTCTGACGTTGTTGTTCCTGTCTTTTCAGATGGGTAGAGAGAGAGAGAGGTCGGTTTCTAGCCCCACGGTTCAAGGGAGGCATGGTCAGTTTGTTTAGCATGTCGAGGAGTTAGTGTCTACCATTTGTGAGACCACAACTGCCAATTTTGAGATAGGGAGACAGAGATGGAAAACCTAGAGGCGTAATGGAAGGGTACACCTGCTTCAATTTGGGACATGCTGAGAGTCAGTTTTCACAAGGGCAATCCTCCAACTTTTGTAGGGGGATTTAACCGAGGTGTTGCACACCAATGGATGGATGATTTGGAGAGGGATTTAAGAATGGTGGATTGAACCAATGTGAAAAAGAAAATGTTGGATACTTTAAGTTGATAGGGGATACATTGCAATGGTGGGAGAGTGTCACCTCATTTGAGGATAAGGATCGTCTGAATTACGGAGACTTTTTTATGAAATTTAAGGACAAATATTTACTTTATTCGATTAGGAGTGAGAAGAGTAAAGAGTTCCAAGATTTAAAATAGGGTTCTAATTTAGTTGCTTAGTATGAGCAGGATTTCATGAATATATTAATGTTTGTGCCAGAGTTGAAGAGTACGGAGTGCTTCATTATGGGTCTGGCATATTCGATTAAGCAATGGTTTTAGGGAATTCAGTGTCTGCTACTTATTAGACTCAGGTGGCGACGTCGCATTGTTGTTATGTCTAGATAAGGTGAACTATTAAAATAAATTTGGTAAAAGACAAGAGTCGAGTGGTCAAGATGGGTCCAAGGCATGTGGGGTGAACAAGGGTCACAATGGATAACCATGGAAGAGGCAGTGAGCCATGCAGGAGAAAGAAGCCTTTACCAATTTAATGGCATTCCACAAGGCGCTCATGGATAGGGATATGGACAGCAGGGGAGCGAGCGCCAATTTGGCAGTATGGACCTTTTAGAGGAGCATGTTTAAGCTGTGGATAGATAGGGCATCGAGATTCTAGGTGTCCTAATACATAAGGCTAGAAGGGCCAAGGGTCTCTAGCACCGGAAACACCAGGTGCCCAAGGAGAAACAACAGCACCATCATTGGGTACCTGAGGGACCGGTATTGCCTAGGGTGTAGGCCCTTCATGTTCAGAAACCTAATGTAGGGGAAGCTTAGCAAGAGATAAGGCACCGCTAGTGGGATAGCACGGTACATATTATTTTCATAGATATAGTTATGTATATAGTGAATGTATATATTGTATTTTTGTTCGTGAGGTAAGTGTGTAGAATTGGGTATGTGGGCGCCCAATAATAGCATTATACGGGTAGGCCTATGTAATCCTTATTTTATTTGCTCGATTTTATGTTTAATGTTTATGCTTCATCGAATTTTGAGGACTAAATTCTTGTATTAGCCAGGTAGAATGTAACATCCCATGATTTTGGACAATCATAACTCGTTTAAATAAAAAAAAATTGGAAAAATATTTTTCTTCGAATATAATTATTTTTGGCGATTAAAAATGTTCGCCTTTATATATGGGAAATGAAGCTTTTAAGTGTAATTTATATTGTGATTAAAATTTAGAAGTTTTAATATTTCATATAAAATCGGGGGGATTTTTAGAGTGTCAGGCTGACCGAACAGGTTCAGCCCTGAGGGTGAACCAGTTCATGCCTGCAGTAGGGCGACAGGTTGGTCTTTTCTCTTAGAGTTTGGTTTGGAATCAAATTATTTAATTGTTTTAAAATAAAAGGGAACGGGTTTAGGCTTTTTAAAACACTTGTATAAAAAAGTAGTAGCCTCCCATAATTTTATATCATCTCTTCAAGAAAACCTAAACCCCATTAAATAAAAGTTTCAACCCAAGTTTTGAAGATCTAAATATAGTTTTCTCAAGAAAATCCAAAAATGTGATTTCATTATTTTTGTGAGAGGATTGCAACCATACAATCATATTTTTAAAATGAATTCCTTTAAGGCGTGAATACTTCGATTGTTCCCCTTAAGTGTTGTGCGTTTTAGATATTGCTTAAACATAATTTAATTGTATTTTTCATAAATTAATAAGGAAGATTAATTAGGTAAAGTGAAATTAATATCGGGGGAGATTTTTATTTAATCAAAAATATAACTTAAGACTCAAAACAATCACATGCATACATTATAGATTGGGATTTTGATATAATTGTGGGATGTTTCACGTATTAAAATGATATATATATATATATATATATATATATATATATATATATATATATATATATATATATATATAATGATGTTTCAACTCGAAAAGTCCCAATTTTTATGTGTAGGTATTAGAATGGATTTTTATCGTGTAATGTTGTGAATATGCATGTTAAAAATGGAATCTTGGGTTAATCGGAAAAATCACACTTATGTGGATATTATAGAATATTACAACTTGTGTGAATTTTGATAGAACTTTTTTAATTATATAATTAAACACACGTAATTTTGGATGGAATTGAAATTATAGGTATGGAACTGGTATGTAGGCCTTGTTGTTGTTTACACTTTCTAGGTATGGGACTAGGGAGTGTAACTTCGTACGGTTGGCTATTTTCGGGGTTAGGTGAGGTCATACGCCATCACATTTTTATGTTAGTCTAGGTGCGAGACTAGGTGGTGGTTTGTGGCGGGTATTCATCCTAGGTGATAGATTGGGTGATACTTATGATTTGGTGATCTATAGGTATGGGAGTAGGGATGGTTTTAGGTTGTAGTACCCGAATTAAGGGTGGGGCTAATTGAGGACAAAGAGAAATCTAACAAGAATAAATAATTTTTGCCTAAGATAATAAACAGGTATTATAATGGATAACGTCGTGAGTATGTGCAGAATTAACCATAATTGGATTGATTGGCTATAGTGACGTGGGTGTGTGTTGGCGTCATGAGTATGTGCACGACTCACGATAGTTGGACCGATTAGCTATAGTGATGTGTCATGCATGGAACCTCATGAATATGTGTAGAGATAACGAAGTTGGGATGACTGTAATAGCCCTTATTTTTATGCTATATTAATTTGGGGATTTATATGATTTAATGTGAATTAATTATTTAATATAAATCCGGAAATTTATTATGTTATAATTATTAACGCGATGAGAGTTAGTAATTATGGGAATTTTTTTTAATATTACTAATGAACAAAGTAATATATAATATTGATTATATTGAAGATCCCGAGCGAATAAAATGACAGTTTAAGAAATTTGAGTTAGGACGTGCTCGTGTCGCATCGGGACTAAATACTGATAAATAAAAGTGAATATTTTATAAGTTGTTCATATGGTCATTTTGAGTGCGCCGACGCGTCCAGAAGGGTCGAGATAGTCAGAAAAGTGTACCTGGGGGTTTGATTTGGGTCTCGGGGCGTTTTTAGGCCTAATTAGTAACCCGGGAGGGCATTTTAGTCATTTTGCATTTTTGGGTAATTAAACCCATGAAAATTAAAGGGGTTATATCAGATATTTAGGTTGTCTCCTAGGGTTAGAATACCCAAAACCCTAGAACGGCCATTGAAGAAGATAGGAGAGAGCTCTCAAGGCATTCGAAGGCTCAAAACTCAACCGTTTGCACCGCCGCCACCACCAACGCGTAGATCGCGAGATGGGGAATGAAGCCACACCGAATTCGGCACCAAACCAGACTTCTGAAATTCCCAGGCAAGTGTTTATCTTGCTTATTTCGTTGATGCATCTTTCATATTAGTTTAGGAATGTTTAGGAATGAATTATAGGGAGAAAAACCCAATTTGTGATAGAAAAATTCCTGTAGTTATGGTTTAAAAGATAAATTCTGGAAACCCTTGCCATGTAGAGGAATTACCCACAAAATTATGATGATTATAAGAAGAAAATTCTGTAAATACTTGTTAGAACCATGTGTAAGAGAATTCTAGGGTTCTTGATAAATTACATTAATTTTTGGGCTGTTAATCCATGTGTAATGATAGAAATCCTCATGCTTCACGTTTGAAATACCTAGTAGGATGATATAGTGTTGGTAGTACAATTTTTGAGACGTTGGGATCGAAAAATATGGATTTGGTGAAGGTTAGAAGATGGAACCCGTAACTGCAATTCTGCAGATTTCGCAGACCTGCTTGATCGATCGATCGAGCCTAGAGCTTCGATCGATCGATCGACCCCAAACCTCGATCGATCGACCCCTCCTAGCAGACTTCTATTTCCCTTTTTAAATGATTTAAATTCAATTTATCATGAAATAATTCTTGGACATCCTTAATAAAATGTTTTGGGAGATATGGAAGACAAGTAGGACATATGAATAATTTTGGGACTCTTAATATGAGACGAGAATTGTATTTTTGGGATAATTACTTAAGGGTCGATGAATTTATGAATTAACGGGAGAGTTGCGTAAGGGAGTTACGTTGGAACATAAAAAGGGCATATACTGAATTTTTATACATGGAGGATAGAGTCCATGAGTGTTACGTAATAATTGGGAAAAATCCTTCGAATTAAGGTTAGAGACGAACCCTTATTCGTAATATTAATAAATGTGAAAAACAAGGATAAATGTTGTAACTATGGGATTTGAGATATACCCAATATAGATATGGTAATATTAGTATAGTTATATGATTTTGTATGCATATACTATCTATGTGTGAGAAACATACCCAAGCTACTTGCTATCCCTGAGGTTACCGCGATGGGGTGATCTTATCCTGTGTTGACTTCGGGGGGATATTGATTCGTACCCTAGGAGATAGATATCCTTGGTACAGGCTATCGGAATGATAGCTCGGACGGTCCTAAGAGACGCGGGTATGTTCCATCCTCTTAGAGACTTGGAATCTATGCTTCGCCTCCATATTGTTGTGTATGTGTTAATACAATTCATGAGTGATTCCGAATTTGTATTCCCCTTAATATGGGTGATATGGGGTTTGGATAGTAGAGTATGCCCGCACCATGCTTTTATTTGGGGTGCTGTTGTAATATATATATATATTATACGGGTAGTTAATATATATATATATATATATATATATATAGAGAGAGAGAGAGAGAGAGAGAGAGAATTTGGAACTGCCTAATGTGATTTGGTAAGTAGGACATGATTGATGAGTCAAAATTGTAAATACTTATTGTGAGAAAGTATAATATGACACTGGAAAACATTAGTGATTAATAAAGTTATGATGAGAACCTTGATTTCAAATTGAAATCTTACTTTATAAACAATCATGTTGTTCAGTTTTAAATCTCGCGAATAACCAAAGATAAACTTAATCGTTGGGGGGGAGATTAGTGCTATATATGATAAGATAAACAGTTGGGAAGGTTAGTGCGATAGGTGTGAACATTAGAAGAGAGGTGAGAATTTCTCAAGAGAGTGTCACACTAATATGTTGTTGCATTGGCCTGTATCAATTTAAATACTTGCTAAACGAATTTTAAATCAAACACACTATCGGGCTTTGACCCATTTCTTTTCTCTTTTCCCTTGTATATATATGTATATATTACAGGTGCCGAGCCCCAGGAGCGTCTTGCTTAGGATTTCTTGGAAGAAACGTGCTGCAGCTTAGGTGGGAGTTGCAGGTCACTTGATTAGGCGATTTCATTTGCTTGATTCCATTCCTATTATTCTCAGACATTGGGGCACGTGTCGCCCTCTCCACTATTTATCTGTTTTATTGGGACAATTGTATTTCAGTTCATTTCTAGTACTGTTCTTTGGGATTTATTCAGCATGAATGTTTTACTTTAAATTTTAAATGTTGGGATCTTGGATGTTAAATGTTTTGAATTTATTTGGATTATGTTGAAGATTATTGTAGTGTGATTCTTACTCATTGAATGTTGTTAATAAAATAAATAACTAATTTTTCTTTAAATAAAATTTGGAAAGTAATGTTATAAAATGGTTTTGACACTTAGCTTAATTAATTAGGGTGTTAAATTGGAAAATTTATTTTTCGACAGTGATGCTGAGAATGAACCAACTGTTCACCTTGAATTAATTTAATAAAGGAGTGATCGTCCGGTATTTAATTAGGCGGGGTGTCACACTGACTTGCTATAATGAGGGGAATGTGTGTGATGTATTGAAACTTAAGCGCACCAGTAGTATGTGCAGGACCAATGGAAAGGTCGACTGGCTATAATGGTGTCGAACGTATAAGAATAATTGTATAATAAAATTGAGTAAGATAAAAATCTACTATTTAAATTAATGTTATAATTATAATAATTGAACCTCAATATTGGGGTGGCTTAGTTATGTGGGTAGTTAGTGTTGTGTTAACTTACTCGCATGTAATTATATCGTTGATTTAAAATAATATATTGTAATATTTATTACGTATTATACTTATGTCTCGGTTCATGGGCCCTAATTGGGAGGAGTAGCTAGTGTTTATGCGGTGGGATTTGACCCATTACATTGACTAACATTTCATGTGTAGGTGCTAAAGTAGTTGCACATGATGGATTGGAGATTTTTAGAGTGCAGCTAGAGATTTACTTTTGTGTCCTTATTAGTTTAGATTTATTTCATCCCATATTTAATTTATGAGAAAATATTTATGGATTTGGTGGGCCAATCAGTTCCATGGTTGTTTACACTTTTTAGTCAGGATTTATAGTTGGATTATTTATTTCGAGTTTTATTCTATTGTTTGGAGTTGGATATTAGTTTGGAGTTAGCATGGTGATGGATTTTATTGCATGGATATATATATATATATATATATATATATATATATATATATATATATATATATATATATATATATATATATTTCGATGAATTAAAATGCATTATATCTTGTGGAATTAAAAATTTTATTGTCTCATATTTCTGTCACATGTTGAGGATGGTATTTACTTTAGTGATGCCCGACGTAGGTTGGCGACGAACGACGCCAGAATGAGTGGGATGCTACAATAGCTCATTGTTAAAATAACTTAGGGTTTGTTCAACATCAATTTCTTCCATAAACCTCAAATTAACAAGGGATAATTCATAATAATGCAGTTCCATCCTAAAACATAAATTATATTTCATATGTACTTCATTTAATACATCAATTGCGTGTTTTAGTTATCAAGGCATAACAAGTCAATAGAGGACATAGTCGTATCCTTCCTGATTAATTCAACTCATAAATCATCGGATGAATTATTCTCTAATATAATCAAAAACCCCAAAACAACTATGAGAATGCATGATTATAAATAAAGACAAACACTATCAAAGAAATTCTTTCCTTAAAGTGTAGGATTCAAGAACTCTCATTGAATTTCCCCCTAGCTTTCTCCTCTCCAATCTTTCTCAATTTATACAAAGTGTTTATGGCTTCTAGGGTTAGGTTTAGTGGATGGAAAGTACCCAAATGAAGTTGTTTAACCCCTTTTTAAAACACTAATCATGTATCTCCCTGTAAGGCCTAATTTCAGGCCCTTAAAAGAACCCAAAATGCTATCCCAAATATCTCAAAATCTATCCTAAGGGTATACCTACCCCCAGGACAAATTTAAGGAATTACAAACAAATAATCGAACAACTATGTCATCCCAGAGTCCATACTAAATTGTATTTCGATAACTCATGGTAACATTTGATAGCGTCAATAGTTTATTTACTTAATTATTCTATGAGTGGACGTTTTCAATTATCATCTAAATTATGTCAATTTATTATTACTAAGACATACAAGTAATAATTAATTTCTTTTGTTAATTTACTAATAACTTAATAAATAATAATTACATTCCATGAAAATACGAGGTATTACATGAACTATACATTTCCCTTATTCCGGTGTGGTAAATCATTATTGTAATTAGTCATCTCCAATTAAGATGGTGAAATTTTAAATCATGCAATATCTTCCCACTAATAAAGTTTTATTAGTTGTATTATTTTAATGTATGCAATCAGTTTAATCTTCTAAAACATTACATAGGTTGCATTTTAACAATTTTCTATTATAGGTAATGGCAATCATTGAAAAATAGGGTTAGTTTCCAGCCACCCTATTTTGCCACATTTAGTTGATTCCCCATAAATTATAATTTTAATTTAACAAAAGAATCGACTATTAATGTTATGAGATATGTAATGTCATTTCTATTCATTTTTGCTACAATGTTTGCCTTCATTTCTTTACGAGTATGGAAATGTTATTGATATACCCAAAGGTGTATATTAAATTTCTTATATATTTTCAAAGTTGTACATTTAATTAATATTTTGATGTCGATAATTTTTTGTACTCTTTGGCTTTTTATTTCACATATTTTTTTTTGAGAACAAATATTGTGAGTGTTTCTAATGCATATATTTAGGTAAGATATGGATAGGATTTGTGGATGTGTTCTTAGTATAATATCTATTGTATTTACAAAGCAGGTTATAATTTTTATAGTTGATCATATATATATATATATATATATATATATATATATATATATATATATGATTTGTAAAGTGATAGGCGTTATAATGAATCATAAATATTGTAAATTCTCTTTAGAAAATAAGATGTTAAAGATCTGCTTCAAAATTCATAATCAGATTTATTTTGAATACTAACAATGTTTTGCAGACGAATGAATTTAAATTGTCTCAAATACATAGGTAATTAACCCTAGTCACTGATAAAGAACATTATTCATACCATTTATTTACAGAATCCATTAAGTTTCTCAAATGGGTTTATTGAGGGAACAATGCCTATTTATTAAAATGATCCAAAGAAGATTCAACATTTCATGTTTGTATATCGAAATAAACTTTGGAAATAAGATTTATAGAATTTTATTCCATGTTTCTGTAGTGAAGTTCCACTTCCTTACTGGTCCTTTTAAGGACAAAACTCAAATTTTAAAATATATTAAAAAAAATCTTTTGAAACTTTAACTTATAACTTTAGATGAAGGAAGTTATCGATAATACTTTTGCATTAGACTTATCAGCTTATAATATAAGTGAAAAGTATTACTTTAAGCTTCGCTAATTTTTGTCAGCTTATAATTCAATTTAATAGCATTGTTTGATTAATTTATAAATTTATAAATTTTTGCACCATTTTGCATGTGGGCTACCAGATTGTAGTAGAAAATTTAAAGACTAATGCCATTACAATAATTAAATTGTTATCTTATTACTAATTAATATTTTTCCAAGATTATCAATGTGGATAACATGATTTTATTGAATTTTTCCATACTATAATTGATTCATAAATACATTGAATTGTCACAATTTATTTATTGGGCAGCCGATTTAAAGGATTTTATCATTTCATGATTCCGCAAAGCAATTTTCAACCGCACTCTTATTTTACCCTCTAAAAATACAAATTTTCAATCGAGTCAATTTGTTCGTAATTGTTGTTATTCAAGATAAAATTGTTTGTGTCACATGTTAGACTTTGAGTTGTTGAACCCATAAAGCCTATGACATTGTGTGTTGAAGATGTAGCGGTCGAGCTTCAAAGATTGATATGATGTGTCGAGTTAGCATAGTGATAGTCTTTGCATTTATCGAGGATCTCATAGTATGAATGCGTATTAATTATGAGCGCTTGGAATATTTCTAAAGGGGGTTATTTTTTAAATTAAACAAATATTTGGAAGTATGTTTATATTTTTAGGAAAAATATTTTTCTGAGTTCAAACGAGATATAAGATCATTAGAACAAAAATGTGCTTTTCGTTTGAATGGCATTATAAATGTTTCAAACGAATTTGGGATTTCGTTCGAAACATGGATAAATCAAACATCAAATGAGGCCAGACTATAGATGAAGTTCCCAACTCGTTAGAAGCTCATTTGATACTATTTAAAACGAGATTCTATTCTCATATGAACGAACTTGGGTTTTTGTCAAATGAGATGCGATTCTCATTTAAACGACCTTTGTTTTCATTCGAAGGAGTTGTCACCTCAAAATTTGTGCAAATAGTATTTAAGTCTTTTGAGAATCTTAATTTTCAAGAACTTTTGACAAAAATCAGTTTCCCGCCTGTTTGCAAAAGTGCCAAACACTAAAGCTACATCCTTTTGTTTCAAGATCCAAGACTGAAATTCATATCCATTGAGATCTTGTCGGTCAATATAGTTTGTTTCTTTCATATGGAAAGAACATATTTTATGCGGTGGACTCTGTACCATCCACTTGCCGTGTGTGACGGTTGCTGAGCCATTATTGGTGGATATTAAGGTGCGCGTCGACTAATGTGTTGTGGCAGCTTGCATGGGTGGACTTATGTGTTGCACCGTGGAGGAGAGGTTACAGATTTAAGAGCATTAGTAATTGTGGGTGCTAGAGTAATTGTGTAAGTCTGCTGTCTGGGCTTTGTACAACTATATCACAGTGAATTGTTTGGATGGTTCGTCCAAGGTTTTTCCCTTTGTGGTTTTCCTCGTACATCGGAATCTTGTGGTATGATTTCATTATTTTATCAACTTATCACTTTAGATGCATGCCATAGGGTAAAAAGATAAAATATGGTAAATTAATTTTTTCATAAGATAAGTTTCAAATCGGTGCTAAGTTAAATTAAGAAAATTTAAAAATATCATCTTTTCTTAAGAACACATAGCAGGGGCCTGCTCAAATTGGTGTTATAGCTAGAACACTTAGTTATTGTGTTTTTGATCTCGTGCTTTTAGGCATGAATTCTGGAAGATTTGATGGTTTTAGAACCCCTTTGTTTGATGGGTCGAATTTGGCATAGTGCAAAATGCATAGGAAGTCTACACTTAAGGCTATATATGAGCGTTTATGAAGTCGTTGTTAATGGGTGATCACCACTAGTCATGAGAGAGAGGGGGGATTCACTTAAAACCCATAGATTCTTGGACTGAGTTTGAGCATAAATTGGAACAGTATAATTTTAAAGGATTAAATGCTCTTTTTTGTTTTGTCACCCAAGAGGAATTCCATCATATTATGACGTGTGAGATGTCAAAAGAGTCTTGAGATATACTCCAACTCACCAATGAAGGAACTAGTGATGTTAAGGCTTAGAAACTTCCAAACCTCACCACTCAATTTGAAACGATTAAAACATTAGAGAGTGAGACCTTTGATGAGTTCTACACTCGATTGTCCAATATATTTAACTCGCCGTTCAACTTGGGAGAGAAGATACCCGACAATAGAGTAATAAAAAAAATCTTACGGTCACGGTCTAAAATATTTAATCCAAAGGTAACTTTTAAATTCTTTGGGTACACATGACTAAATGGAACTTTAAGAGCTTGTATGTGACCTAAAAACTTATGATCTGAAATTTACTTGTAATAATGCAATGACAAAAGAAAAGGTCATATCCTTGGAATCTCAAAAGGTGGAAACACTTGTTTCAGATGACGAGTCTGGCATCGAGTCCGAGGATGTGGCCATTTTGGCAAACAAGTTCAAGAAATTTCTCAAATTCCAAAAGCAATTGAAATATGCAAAAATATTTGGGAAAGTCTAAACAACAAGTTCGATCACTTTGCTAAGGATCGTATTGAGAATTTTAATAAGGATGATTCGGAAAGATGGTTTGGTTTTGAGGGTTATGTCCATAGGGTAGTTGAGTGGCCCATTAAACTAAGTAAGGAGGGAGAGAAACCAATATCTTATAATGCCACCCTTAGTAATAGTGATCTGTTATAGGGAAATGAATCCCTAATGAGAAAAAGTATACCGTGCTCTTGGCTACTCATGAGAGCTTTTATGAGAAATTTTCCCATGAAAATATTTCTTTGCATGATAATTACTTGGCCAAAATTAGTGGATCCTAAGTGAGTGAAAGTGATGTGAGTGAGGATGAAGAAAAGATTGAGGAGATTGAACTACAAGTGGCCTTAAGTTAATTGTATGTGGAAACATTTAAGGTGAATAAGGCTAACATGAAGCTGGAAGCTAAGTTGAATGAACGTGTTATAGGAAATAATGATAGTATGTTCATTGAGGATCTAAGGGCACATGAGAGGACTCTTCGAGAGAATATAGCATATGTTGAGGGTAAGATAAATAGTCTTCATGGGTTGATGAAGACTATGAAGAAAGAGCTCCTAGAGTTTGAGAGGTCTAGACATTTACTCAATTCTAGGATTCTTAAGCTTGATGAGAGATTGAGATATTCTAGTCAGATCAAATATGATTTAGAGGCTAGGTTGGAAAATTTGGATAAAATGTTAGGCACCGTCCAAATCAAAGATGACATGTGTGCAATTGGCTTCGATGATCGTGTTGCTCCCATTTCTACATCCAAGACCATACATTTGAGAGAGTCAACTAGGAAAATTAGGGAAGCCCAACCTTTAGGTAACACTCCTAGTCGTGTTTAAACTTGCACTCATTGCGGTAGGAAGGGTCAGGCATTTTTGCTATGATCATAAGAACGGTCCTTAAAAGTCTAAGAATAGAGTCACTACGGTTCCTAAAACCCCTAAGCATAATTTTAAACCTACTTAGATTATGAAATAGGATTTAGGGACTTTGCATAGTTGACTTGTTGATTCTTGTTTGCTTGCACGTGATACTCCCCATGCAATATCTAATGGCTGGTTGTGTTAGTCGTGTTTTACATACTCTAGTTGATCTTCTTGATATATATTTGAAAGTGTTATGCCATGTTTATCTTCTGTATTATATTTTTCTTTTATTGAGTCATATTTAAAAAAAAAAGATTTTATCTGTCTTCTAAGTTAGAGTTTTCTTTTTCAAAAATTTGTAGTTTTATTCTGAACAATGTTAGAAAAATAAAAATATTTTTGGTTTTTGTGTCTTTAAGTTTTACACATTAGGTATGGTATATTCCAGTGTTTGAATCCCATTCACTACGCACTTTGCATGTGGCTAGGACATTTGGTTATGATTATATATACTTATATTGTTCTTAACAATGTTATTGTTTCAAACTTATTTTTCTTTATGGATTCAACTGTGTATATGCCTCCGCACACACATGCAAGAGCTTTTTGAACGAGAATTTCACAAGTATATTTATAAAAATAAAGTACTTTTTAAAACGTAACCTTTTGAGACGATTAAAATTTGGGTCTATAAAACTAAACTTTTGAGACAGCTAAAATTAATCGTCTTAAAAACTATTCTTTTTAAGACAATGTTTGTTCCCCGTCTCAAAAGGCATTAACTAAAGAGACTACAAATTAGTGGTTGTCTCAAAAGATATACTTTATGAGACGACCTCAAATTATTTCGGTTCCTCCTTGTAAGATTTAGGCTTCCCGCTTCATTTTGTAAGACTAAATTTTTTTTAAAGGAACAAAAACATCCCACACCCCGTTCTTCTTCTCTTCTTCTACTGTCGCACACACTTGCCCTAGACTTAGCCTCGTCGCTCTTGCCCTAGCCTCATCGCCCTAGTGCCCAACCATCGCCCTATGTAAGTCGTATATTTCTTCATATGTTTTTTTAATTCCTAGAGTTACATATAGATCCGTGTTGGGTATAGTTTCTAATTATTTTTGTTGACTTTTAGTGGTGATAGGAGGTTGAGGGTGAGCCAATTCAAAACTTGGATTGTCAATTGGTTGTTGTATCATAGATTTAAGATTAATTTATGAAAATAGTTGTATAAATGTTTGTGTGAATTTTAATTAGAATTATTGATATGTTTATTTGTGTTAATTAATTAATGTTCGTTGCAAGTATTTGTGACACCCTGCCTAATTAAATATCGGGTGATCAGTCCTTCATTAATTAAATCAGAATATCCAGTTGGTTCAGATTATGCATCAGTGTCGAAAATTTTATTATTAGAAACTAACCACCTAATATTTAAAAAGGTTGATGTCAAAATTTTATCTTATCAATTAATATAAACCATTTAGGGAAATAACTAAACATTCACCATTCATTCCAACTCATAAGAAATGAGATAACTGACATAATATAAAGGAGATGGAGTAAACACTTCCAGTCAAAATCAATTACAGTAATCTAACTAAATAAAGCCAACAACTGAGAAGAGTAATGAACTAAATCTCAATTCTATAAATATATAAATAAGAAGGGACGACATGTCCAACTGATGCAAATAACTCAAAAATAAGTAATGATAAACTTAGAGGCGTCTACTACAAAAGTCCTGTAGCCTCCACAGCAGCTACAACTCATCGAATAAATGGAACTCCTAAGCATGTTGTCCCTGTGACTGAGAGCCTAAAATAATTTGACAAGAAAAGAAATTTGCATAAAATGGGTCAAAGCTCGAGTTGAAAATAGTTTAAAAATCAGCAAGTGCATAAAATGATTTATTAGCACATATGTCTTTCATGTTAAGTTATCAAACTCCCATGAGATGCTCATTTCTCATCTAATATGCAAGCCAAGAGAAGATTCAAATCCCACAAATTCTATTCCCATACTAACTAGTCCATCCTATCTAATAACCAATCATAGTTCGATATCGTTCCAGAGTATTTCCCTCGCAAAGTATAATACATAGAACCAATTCCTCTTTAGCATAAATAGACACTTTCAGTTTAATATAATTAAGTGTTCGCTACTTAATTCATTTCCGTTTTAATTAATAACCCAATTACTTAATTCACACAGTGGATACCATTTCAAGTATATATATATATATACAATATTGTAGCTTGAGACACAACTGCGGTGTCTGCATACTCTGCTATCATGTCATGTTGCATAGCTCATTTGCATAAAGGACTAAATGTTCAGTCTCTCGTGAACCATCAAAACAAAATACATATATTGTAGGCAAACATAGTCCTAAGACGATGGGCTACACACATACTTATGTACCCATATGACCGTCATTACTATCGTTCTCATAGATAGTCCGTACCTAGGTTTTATGCTATAGTTAAACCAATCAATATCCCACCTGAAGGCTCCTCAAGGCATGATTGTCCACAACGAGCAACCTCCGAAAGCATTGTAGGTATGTTATACACATAATAGTTTATTCCCAAGCATACACATAACTTAATACATGTACAATAGGTATTATCACAACCCAATTACTCAATTTTATAGATAGTGTAATCGTCTCTACTATTCACATTATTGCCAGACTTCAACTTATCTCTCAAACATATACCTTTTCTCTAAGCCTCTATTATCCCGCTATATCCCCTTGAATGGTCGTTCTCTCAACTCATTACTAACTAGGAATTTAAGTCATTCGATGATAGTGTAGGTTAATTTCTCTCACTTGGACCAACCTAGAAGGGTTCTAACTTGTTTGGCCAAAAAATTACCGTTTTGGAATCTCGTTATAAGTCCAGGATTCTCGTTCGAACGAGGTTATTCAAACGAACTTCTCACTTATAACGAACTAAAAAATCTTGTTAGAAGTCTCATTGGAATTTTCGTTCGAACGAGGTCGTTCGAATGAACTGGGCAGGTCTTCGAACGAGAATTTTGAGATTTCTCCTGTTCTTCCAAACTTCATTTTTCCAATCCTTCCCTCATCCAAATTCGTCTAAAATTCATCCCAACTCCCAATCAATGATTCTAAACTATTTCTAATCATAATAAGCTATTTTCTAACATAATTTCATTGGAAAATCTTTACATAATCATAGGGAATTTAAACTAATACGTTAAATCCCTAAAAGTCCCCTAACATAAACCCACCATAAACAATCATTCAAAATCCTCCAATTATTTTCGTGATTATAACACAAAATTTCCTGATTTATCATTCCTATAATAGGGTTACTCATATATATGAAAACCTATCTTGAAATTTCGAAATTAGTTGACAATTTAGTCTCAATTATATAGTTTCATGGTTATCTCATCAACAAGGGTTAACATGAATCATATAAGCTCAGAATTTTAGCAAGATAAACACTTGCCTTTTTGTGAACCTCTGAATCATTGAATGAAATTGGTACGAGGATTATCCTCTCTTCGCGACCTATGCGTTGGATTGATTTTCGGTGGAAGGGCTTGACTTTTTAGCCCAAAGCACTGTTGAGTTCACCTTCTTCCTCTTGGTTCTCTCCCTCTCTCTCACATAAGTTGGAAACTGACAAATCTCTTATAACCCACATACATTCCTAATTTAATTCTTGATTTCGTCCATTTTAATTTCTAAAAATCCCGAAAGACCAAAATACCCCTCCGGGGTGTCCTTTTGGGCTAAAATGGATTAATTATAAATTATATTTTCTCCATTTAAATCAATTAATCCAAATTTCGTAATTAAAATAAAATTTCACAAAATTATGGGGTATTACATACTTCCCCCCTAATAATAGAATTTCGTCACGAAATTCGAAAAAAGACTAAATCAAGGTATACTTGGTGGAAACTACTCTGGATACTTTTCCCGCATGTCCTCCTCATACTCCTAGGTAGACTCTTCTATATTATGATGGCGCCACTGCACCCGTACTAATGTCACTATCTTTGACCTCGACTTCCTCTCACTATGGTCCAGAATGGAAACTGGTCCCTCCTCATATGAACTATCGGGTTGTAGATCAATATCCTCTAAGGCAATATGGGTGTGGGACAAATCATCCCGAAGATATATCCTCAGTGACAAAATGTGGAACACATCATGAATCCTATACAAGTGCTCTGATAATCCAAGTCGATAAGATAATATCCCAATCCACTTAATAATAGGGAATGACACAACATACCTCGGCGCCAACTTCCTTTTCTTCTCGAATCGTATTACCCCCTTCATGGGAGATACTGGCAACAATACTTGGTACCCATCACTGAACTCTTTGAAAAATATTTTAGCATCAGCGTAACTCTTCTGCCGGTCTTGAGCAACTCGAATGCGACTCCGTATGAACTCAACCTTAGCCGAGGTGTCATGAATCACCTCCGGCCCAAGTAATTTGTTATCCTCCACTTAAAGCCAACATGCTGGATGAAAAACGCCTCAAGGTCTATTTCGGAATTTAAAATCCTTATACTTAAAATCAATTTCCTTGTTGAAATAGATATGCGAAAGCGTAAAGGTGATGGTTCAACTTAAATACCAAATTTTAATTTCTATCTAAATTAAAATTAAACACAACTGTAATATGATGAACACACACACTAATTTAAATTTCACTTAAAACGCCATTAAAAACAGATGCGGAAGCTTAAAGGTGATGATGGTTCAACTAAACAACGAAACACCAAATTTTTTATTTCTTTTTCAAATTAAAATTAAACCAAGTTTGACTCTAAAAAGAAAAGGAAAAATGATTTGGTTTTGAGATTGATTACAGCTAAATGCGATAACAAAATTATGGAGAAAAGCAACTACACTAATCTACCTAAATTAAGAATGAATGATGATTTGAAACTTTTTATTTAAACGATGAGAAAAATAGGAGGGGAATACAATCCCCCAACCCTAGTGTATCGCAGATATAATATTAATATTAAATTTATCTGATTGATTTGACCCGAAATTTAGTACTCCCAAGCATTATGTATACGAGGTTCAAGCCCGCGTCATACCTAATCTGAGGATGAGTAAATAAGTATCGCGATAGTAGCACTCGAATTTCACTCTAAATCATCACGAGTACCCAGAGGCAAACGAGATATAAAGATCTATAATTGTTGTGTAACTACGCAATACGATCATGGTCAATCACTAAATTTAGATGATTAATTTTATACACACGCACTAACACATCAGGATGGGTTCATGCATCCCGGCCTTGGGAAATCTAGCTTAACATGTTGAAAAAAATGGAAACAAGAATTAATGTGAAGGAATTCATAATTACTCTAAGGAAAATAGTAATTAGATGCAGAAATGAATTAGAATTAAAAATTACTCACTAAAATTATCCAAGCAGTAAGTGAAACAATGAAAGAAACTGATACTCACAAAAATCACTGAATAAATTCTTCAATCCTTGAATTAAATATGAAATTATTAACTAAACTAGGGTTTCTGGAAAAAGAGAGGAAAAATACTACTAATTCTCCGTCCTCATAACAATAATTAATCGGGTCTTTTATACCCTACAACATTTTCGGAGGTTCAGCTGAAATAGGAGTCTTTTTAGGAGGAGATAGAATTTTCAAATCTCGAAGTCCGGATCAGTCCGGGCCTTAGGAGGACCGATCATCCCCCAAGGCGGATCGGTTCTTTTTATTTTGGGGAAGACCGATCCGACCTTAGACCGATTCTTTTTATTTTTTCCTCCTTCGGTTTGCATGCGATCCGGGGGCTTCTGGAGTATGGCAAAGCGGACCGGTCTGGGGTAAGGGTGGACCGGTCTGCCTATTTGACTTTTTGGCAGAACTTTGATTGCTCATAACTTTTGTTCCGAGATTCTGATTGAGGTTCCGTTTCTTCCTACGTGCTCGTGAATGTGATATCTTCAACTTCTTTTTAGATACCTCATCCGAATTTCGGGTGGAAATTACGCTTTTCCCTTGAGACTTTTTTTTTCTTGATTCTTTCGGTTTCCTTCTTCGTTTCTTGACATCAAATACCTGTAAAATCACTACAAAATACCATAAACTCGGTGTACTCACTAGGATCAGTCAGTAGCAAGATTATGAGATAAAGTCAACTAAATTACGTTGTTCTAGGTGCTAAAAGTAACTAAATCAAGGGATAAATTAGGAAGAATTTTCCTTCTTTTTTTTCTTGATTCTTCCGGTTTCCTTCTTTCGTTTCTTGACATCAAATACCTATAAAATCACTATAAAATACCAGAAACTCGGTGTACTCACTAGGATCAGTCAGTAGCAAGATTATGAGATAAAGTCAACTCAATTACGTTGTTCGAGGTGCTAAAAGTAACTAAATCAAGGGATAAATTAGGAAGAGTTTATGCCTAATCAGCTTATATATAAATTAACATGAAATGTGTTAGACAATACTTGAACAAAAGAAATCAATTTATGGATAAATTTCAAAACGTTTACCATTTTATCCGAGTGCTTTAACTCCGCCTTGCGTAGTCTATGCTCGGGATTTTGAACGTATGGATGGGATCTTTTTAGCTACCAAAACATATTACCATCCACACATTCCCAAGGCACGAACTTCATCACGGTCAAACGTCTGGCATAAAAAAGAACATGGTCGACCCACTTAAGTTGATACCATTTCTCTATATCAACCTTTAATTTGTATCAGGCATGGGTATTTTCCCTCTCCTATGATAAAGGGTGCATTGGAGGTACAAAGATTGTTTAAACTCATCCATCCTTGCGTACGACCCTCCCCAAGTAATAGGGTTTCCCGATATTATAGCAAATGAGGAGGCCATTGTACCATGAGACCTCCTGAAATGGGTAGGCCTCACTTTTGTCAGAGTAGGGATCCCATACAACCTAAACGTATTTCCAAATGTTAATACATAAATAAAATAAATAAATACTGACATTAAAACAAATAATACTTACGTCTGAAGATTTTAAAACGTCTAAGGTTTCCCTTAGATTCAGTATCTGTGCAAAGGCATCCCCTGACACCATTTGCACCCTCCATTTGCATAAACGTGCCTTAGCATGATGAAACTCGAGATTTATAACACCTATCGCCAAATTGAAATGGTCGTATATCCATGTATGCAGTGAAATAGACATATTAATTAGGAAATTAATATATTACAAAACAAAATTAAAAGAACGTGTTAAATTTAAAATATGTACCACGAGAAGAGGCAGATATCTGGTCACCTTCCGAACGTCTACCCACGAGGCAATCCATAACTGCCAATATAAATGGGCCAATACACCCATCCCCCAGTATAGCCTTTGCATTTGTTGACTTTTTGGAAAGACTGCAGGTAGTAGTACACTGAGACTCAATTTCCTATTTGTCCAGGAACAACAAGCAACCGACCATGAAAAGAAAGTACCCCTAGTAGCCTGCTCAATCTATCTCTTCGTGACACCTTCCCCCAACTTCTTAACCCTCCTCTTGCATAAATTCATTAACTAATTAAAACGAACAACATAGATAGACTTGCATTCCTTCTTAACCTCCCCTTCAGTACATCCCATATATTTCGTAAGCCATTCAATTTGGGATGCCTTCTCCTTGACTTTCTTAAAAATATCACCGTACACTGGTTTACCAACTACTGGGATTTAGATGAGACGGTACACATCGTTAACGATGATGGTCATCTCACTGAACGTCATATGAAATGAATTTGTCTCTAGTTGCCATCGTTCGATTAATTCCAACACCGATATCAATAGGAGTGTTTTATTAGACCATACAAACCTGAGTTCCTCACTAAGTTTATAACCATTTCATCCTCCATCTTTATGTCCCACTCAACAAATTTCTTGTAGTGGAACATGAGATTCATTATGCCCCTCTCCTCATTTAGGTTCCGTATATAATAATCGATATTATTATGAAAAAATTTTAGTAGTTCGGAGATATTTGGCATGCACTACTTAAAAGGTTGGGAATCAGAGTGGATTGTTTTTTTATTAGCTTTATTCTCGGGTGGTTTAGGTGAGGACGGTTGGATTTCATCCTCTGATGAAGAAGACTCGTCCCTACACCCCTCTACCTCTTCTTCCTCTCCTTCACCCTCTCAGTCTTCCTCTCTCTTCCCCTATTTTTAGCTCTCTTTCTTATTCTCTTTCTTCCTTTCTTTCCTCCTCTCTTTCTTCCTTTCTCTATTCCCATCTTTCATCTTCTCTCTCTCTCTCTCTCTCTCTCTCTCTCTCTCCCTCTCTTCCTCTCGTGATTTTTCTACTTATTTCTCTTCCTCTTTATCTCCCGCTCTTACCTCACTCCCTTCACTAATCCCAAAAACTCACCTACCACCACCTTAACCCATTGGTCAATTGTCTGCGATGTGGCATCCTCATTAAGATTAAGTAAACCTTCTACCACTTGGTCGACTAATTTATTCAACGAACTCGTAGAAGAATATCCTTTTCTCGAACTTGTGGCGTCACTGACACTACTACTACTTGAGGAAGATACGAGTGGTCGTACTCCCTTTGCCTCCTCCAACCTCCTCTTTCGCTCGGATGCGGTAGGAGGATTTTTGCTTCCTACCATTTATGTGACCAACATAAGAAATTAGCAAATTATATTATAAAATGAACATCAAATTAATAAGTTCATACCAATGAAGAAATAATAATTGGTGAAAGGGATACATGCATACATTAAAAATATAAAATGGATGACTGTCAAGTAATGTGTAAACCCCCTAAAAATGGGTTGCATTACTGAAAATACATGAACATATGAAATACGAAATACATTGCTACATACGATAAGAATTAGTCGTGAAAAGATAAAACACGGTTGTCTATGGTCATGAAAATAAAAACCATTGTGAGATATAGTTGTAACTGGGTGAATCATGGTTGGGTATGATCGTATACACTTAACACCTTTAGCAACGGGCAACTGTAGGTGTGGATAGCAGTTTTTTGTTTTCTTTTTTCAAATCGGTAAACCCTAGTTTTTCCAAATGGGTTAAACCCTAATTTTTTTTACGTAAATGAAATATATTTCCACTTATATTAATTAGGTTTATATTTTAATGAGTTTATAATGTATTTTTTATATGTAGTTTGCATGATAGGGTTTAATACACAAAATGAGAGCACAAAATGAGATCAAGACAATAAGGGGAGTGTATTTTAATGGTGTGACATACTAGAAATGAAGCTTGAGGGTAAATACTAGGGTTTAAGAGAAATTTGAAGTAAGTTGAGAAGTTAGAGAGAGAAGAAAGAGAAAAAGCGAGGTTTAGATTTTTTTGGGTTTTTATATGGGTCAATGTTAATGTGGTGTTGCGTGTTTTTGACAAATATTGGGTACTTATGTGGTGTTTTGAATAAAAGGGTGTTCTGGAGATATTTTTTGAGTGTAAAATATCAGGGCCCGGGAGAGAAAGAGAGGAGTCTTTTCAAATGGGAATGGAAGGTATGGGTTTTAAGAAATCGTGGGTAACATATGTTGGCTGTCAGGCATAGGAAGTTAATCTCAACACTTTATTTTATAAAAATATGTAAGGAGGTCGCATTCACCCTCACCATTAAAATTTGTATATAATTTAAAAACTTCCCTATCATATCATATTATACATATACTATCCCTATATCCGTATATATATGTCCCGAGTTCGGCTAATCTGTGTCTAACACTTGAAGCACTAGCCTATAAGTCACGAGTCTGTTCCCAACACTTAATTATTTAATTATTCATGAGTTAAATTAAGTTTTGTTATATAACCTTTCTGAAATACCCAGACTTTCTCAACCAGCCCATAAATAAAAATAATACTCCTCGTGTTCTTCTATCCCAAATTTATCGTATATATTTCGAGTGTTACCCATCCTAAACACTCGCAACCATAATTTTAGTCTAATCTCCCCTATACAAGGTCGTATAACTATTTATAAAATTTGCAGAAGTTCTACAACACCCTATGGACCTTTTAAAATTTATAATTTCCCAAAATCCCCATGAATTACATTAAAATACCTAATTGTGCCTCACAGCAGGTCCGAATCGATTCGGGTTCATAGCAGAATTGATTCACCTACCAAATTGATTCACCTATGAAAGCCGAATCGATTTGATTCTGAGCAGGAGCCCGGTTTTTGGATTAAAGTGATGGGTTTACTAAATTCCCAACATTCAATTCCCAAACGTTTACAACCCTAAAAATATTTTATCTCCAAAGGGTTATTCTACATAAAATCTAATTTAAATCCATCCCAAGATTCATAAATCTCATAATCATCATCCTAATTTCATCCCAAATATCTCTCCTCCTTTTGCCCAGAAAAGAAAAAGGAGGGAAAGAAAAGATAAACAAAATATCCAATATAGGAGAATAATAAAGCATAAAAATACATACCTAGATAAACTCACATGAATAATATGCATTAAAATAATGAAGGGGTGGAAAATAGTGTCAACCAAATGATATGGAATGCAGTAGCATAGCAGTAAGAATATGAAGCATACATAGTATAATAGAGATATCCAAAAAAAAAAATTAAATCTCCATAAATCATAAAATCAACATTGCAACCGAATAAACTGCATTCCCATACAAAATCCAAAATGTGAGGTAAGAATTGTATCAATAAAACTAAATTATCATAATACAAGCCACTTAAAACATATGTCCTCAATACCAATGTTAGAAACATAATGAAATCTGCAGCTAGAATAAGGTGCATTATGTTTCTGCTTCGGGTCACTATGACCTTCTCCTAATGAGCTGCCTCTGCACCGCTGCTCAATCATCCTCATATCCTTTGTAAAGTCTTTCAACTGGGAGTTCTCCATCACCCACTACTAATTGTTATCTATAAGGACATATTTTTATAAATGTCCGTGACAATTTATTATGTCATATACCGCTACACTATCGAAGAGCATTCAAGAGGAATCTATATCATGATGGATTCGAATTAATCAAGTTTTTCATCAAAAAGACTCTACAAGTTTACTTTGGTAAGGTTTTGTTTTTAATACATTAACTTTCCACTTAGAGCTTTTGGGATATTTTTATAAAATATTTTCTAAGTGTTGGAGCGGACTTTTTCGTCAAAATTTGAGAATGAGTATTTTTTCTAAGTCCAGAAGCGTACCTCGATTTTGATGCCTAGATCGTTCAATCGAGATAACTATCTCGTTCAAGCGACTTATGGATGTCGTACGATGTTGTTTGAACGACATATGTACGTCGTTCGCACGAGATCCTTATCTGGTTTGAACGAGCTCTAATACCGAGGCAACGCATTTTTCTATAAATACTCATTAAATGGTTTCGTTTTTATTAAGAAGTCCTAGCGTTTTGATAGACAGAAAATTGCGAAACTGCAGAATTTTTTTGACTTCTTTTTTTAGGGTTTAATCCCTTTTATTTTTCAATTAAAAAAAAATCCCATATACTTTGGTGAATTTTTTTTGTGTTCAAGAACACACTTTTCCCTGGTTTACTCTTGTGGGGAGGATAACCTATACCGTGGAGATTGCGTGTCTAGGATTTACGTGTCCTTGTGGTATAGCTGTGTGCGAACCATTGCAGATTTCTAGACAATACTTTGGAGGTTTGACGAAGGCACCATGGGTTACTCTTGTGGGTGAAAGCAAGATGGTATGTAAGTTAATGGTCTTGTAAACTTCTCAGAGTTCAAGAAATAAAAGGATTTTACCTTCGGGGATTTTCCCTTAAATTTGTGTTGCATGCTTTATCTTATTTGGTTTGTCACATAGTTGCATGTTTAGGGGTTGAATTAATTTGATTTAAAAATATACTCTAATTAAATAATGTTTAATTGAAATATTGCGAATTTATTTAAATCGGTATCGCACACCACATCTATTCGTCGTTTACAAATTGGTATCACGATAAAAACTCTACAACTGACATATTTTACAAATTGGTATCAGAGCCCGCACAAAACATTAAGGCAATAAAAAGATGAAATATGCCAAAAATTTGGGCCAATAGGTTTTCTCTAAGTTGAGAATTTAGTACCTCTTTAGATATAAAAATTTCATTATTTTATATGAGGGAGTTTTTTATGGAAATAATTCAATGGGTTTGCACGTCCTTTGAAAAGTTCTCGAAATGGAACTAAATAGTTTTGGACGTTATTGGTGTGAAAATCACTTTGACTTTGATTTGTTTATTTGCATAAGATGATGTCATCTAAATTCAATAATTTTTACACCAAAGGATACTTTTGATGTTCATTCGTTAGGAGTACACGTATTCATCTTGCACATATGATTGATTGAGTTGATTTTCCAATCGAATGTATTCACACCCATTCATTCCATTTCCATGGCTTGGTTAATTGAGTTTAAATCCTTGGTGTGGTTTTTGTATCTTATTTTTGTACGAAATTTTTTGAAAAATCAAAAATTGTTTGTGAATATTGTTGAGATACTCCTTTGCATGCCCAGTAATTGATTCATATTTTCTATGCATTTTTGTCGTGACACTCCATGTTTTGATTTTTCTTCTTATCTGTCTATTTGGGGACATCATAAAAAGGGGGAGAAAGAATTATCTTGTTTTGGGGGAGTTTTTGCATTATGGGGGAGATTTGATTTTTTAATGCTTTATTCATATATAACTTCAAACTCGATGCATCACGAAGGTATTTTTGCTTTATCTCATATGTGTAAGTACAAAGAATGAAGATCATTATGTTTCACAGCATGATGATAAAATCTTTGAGATTTGATGAAGATTTTTGAAGAAAATTTTGAGATTGAAAGAGTTGGCGCTTGCGTTCAAATAAGAAATAATATAATAAATACCAATTTTAACCCAAATTAACCCTAAGCATGCAACTAGGTGTGATTGAAACAATATGAAATCATGCAAGAATAATTCAACACACAAAGTTAAGGAAAAATCCCCCACAGGGGCAAAACCATTTGTATATCACTATAATTTGTAAAAGACGGTTTACAATCGGATTACAATGAAATACAGGTTGACTAAGAATTACCCTCGGGTATCGGATTCTGTAGTCGCAGCTGGAAGAAACCCTTTCTAGTAGGGGTGGCGGCTGGAACAATCCCTGTCCAGTAGGGCTGCAATGAAGAGGAAGAAGCGGTCCACTTCACAAAGGGTTGAACATCAAAGGTGTTCTAGGGTTACCAAATTTGACTCACAAATGTATGGAATTTGTGTGAATCAAGGGTATGAATCAATGGACTCAAATACCATGAAGACTTAAGAGTTATGGAACTCAGAAAATCGTGTGTAAGTCTTCTTAAAAACCAACTCCCCGATCGTGGTATAAATAAGAATTCATTTGCCCTAAAAATCTACACACGATGTGTTCGTGGTTATCCAGGGCGGACCGGTCCGGGCCTTAGGCAGATCGGTCCGATGGCGGACCGGTTCTTTTAATTTGAGGATGATTCGGTTCGCATTCGGTCCGGGGCTCACTGGTCTTCAACGAGCAAGGCGGATCGATCCGGGTCTCAGCGGATCGGTCCGGCTAGGCGGATCGGTTCGTTTTAATATCAGGCGGACCGGTCCGGCTGTCTGAATTTCTGAATTCTTCTTTTCTTTTGATCTTCGGATTCCGTTGATGGCAAATGAACTTTGAATCTTTGCAACTATGTTACGGCTAATGACATATACAAGTATGTTGGACAAAAATGTCCTTACAAATCTCCCCCTATGTCTATGCCGGAACAAACATAAAAAAAACCGAATTATCAAGTATGAACAATGCCTATACAAATCTACCCTTCCATGAACCCAAAAACTTAAAGAGGTACAAATGATTAAGGCTGCATCGTTTGTTCTTCGAATCTTCAGAAATCTCTACGCTTTTCTCATCAGGGTGGGATTATCATGGATGTACCTACACACATGAGATAAAGCAAATACCAAGTGACGTATCGAGTTTGAAATGAGATAAACAAAAGCATATATAACAATTCTCAGAATTTCAAAACTCCCCCATAATCAGATAATTCATTCTCCCCCTTTTTATGATGTCCCCAAATAGACAAATGAGAGAAGTAAATCAAGCAGTCAAGTACCGGGGTGACACAAGGCATAAAATCACACCATTAATGAACATAAAACAACCAAGTCGATGATAGCGTACAGGAATGGGTGTGATCAAAATTTGATAGGAAAATCAAAGCATACAAACATGACATATGTGCACGATGAATATTGGATATTCCTAACGAATGAACTCAAATGCTTCCTTTGGTGTAAAAGATTGGAAATATACGACATTGACTATATCAAATCTACAAAACAAAGCGCAAAGTGATTTCTACACCAATAACGTCCAAAATGATTTTCATGCTTTTCCAGGACTTTCAAGGAAGTGCAAACCCGTTTTTCAATTTCCAACCAAACTCCCTCAGATTTATATTTTCAATAGAGGAATACTAAATTCTCAAACTTTGGAGAATTGGGTGAAACCTAAATGGCCCATATTTGGCATGAATTGCTTTTTATTGCCTTATCAATTTTTTTTGGGCCCTTTTAACCTCTTAGGACCTCGGATATTAAAATTCCTCCATTTTTTAGGTCCTTTTTAACGGTGGCTTTTGCGCAAAGGATAAGAATCAACTTTCGCAGCCCCTCCCCATTATGAAAATATACACACAGTCTCACCAAAACGGTTTTTACATGCAATCCAATCTTGTCAAGTTTTATCGCATTTTATACATTGTATAGACAGAATTGAGATGGAAACACTTAAGCCAACATGAGATTGACAAGTGAAATAATCAAATATAGCCGTGCATGTGTGCAATAAAGGATATAGGAGTCAAGCAAGTAGGAACTATCACTAATTACATCTCAAGGACTCCAATCACTGTTAAGCACATGGATGAAATGATGTAGCCTCTCAAATCTCTATCAAACAGTCACATGGATATATGAAATGAAGTTGTGACTTGGCTATCATAAATGCTCATCCATAAAAACAAAACTCTTTTTGATTTTTCAAAAATTTTATCAAAATAAAATATTTTTGAGTTTTTCTAAATTTTTTTTTTTTTTAAAAGAAAATATTTTTGTATTTTTCAAAGAATAATAACAAAGAATACATAAAAGCTGTACAACAAAGTTATGGTACATATAAACAGACTAGCAATAGGAAGCATATGATATGAACATGAAGAAGCATCCTATTCTAGACATAGACCAACCCCTCAGTCAACTGTGCAAATCCCCAAAGACTTCCTAAGACTCTCAAATCTAAGGGCATCTAAAGGTTTCGTGAGAATATCGACTAACTAACGGTCGGTAGGAACAAAACTCAGGGTTACGACCTTCTCCTCAACTAACTGACGTATAAAGTGCTCGCGTAACCTGATGTGCTTTGTGCGCGAATGTTGGACAAGATTGCGGGATATGTGTATCGCGCTCGTGTTATCACAGAAAATGGTCATGGTGTCCTGTGAAATCCCATAATCCTCCAACATTTTCTTCATCCATATGAGTTGCGTGCAACAACTCCCGGCGGCGATGTACTCAGTCTCCGCAGTGGACAAAGAGATGGAGTTTTGCTTCTTGCTCAACCAAGAGACAAGAGCAGAACCAAAATAGAAACACCCATCAGAAGTGCTCCAACAACCATCTACGTCCCCAGCCCAATCGGCATCCGAATAGGCGGACAAACGGTCATCGGTATCAAAGGAATATCAAATACCGTATGAGAGAGTCCCACTCACGTATTTGATAATACGTTTTAAAGCGAGTAAGTGTGACTCTTTAGGAGACGCCTGATAACGCGCACAGACTCCAACACTAAAGGCAATGTCGGGACGACTAGCAGTCAAGTAGAGAAGACTGCCTATCATACTCCGATACAAGGTTTGCTCTATGTCCTTGCCTGAAGTGTCCTTACTAATCTTGGTAGAGGTACTCATAGGTGTACGATCATGCTTAGCGGAGTCTAAACCAAATTTCTTCACTAGGTCTCGAGCATACTTGGATTGGGAGATTAACATCCCATCCTCTAGCTGACGAACCTGGAGACCAAGGAAGAATGTAAGCTCACCAACCATGCTCATCTCAAACTCACTTTTCATCTCCTCCTCAAAGTGGTGAGCATGCTGGGAGCATGTGGATCCAAAGACTATGTCGTCCACATAGACTTGGGCAACCAAGATAGCACCGTCATCTCTCCTGACGAACAATGTCATATCAACTCCCCCTCTCTTGAAGCCACGGGCTAAGAGATAGGAAGTAAGCCTCTCGTACCAAGCACGGGGTGCTTGTTTCAAACCATACAAAGCTTTCCTCAGATAGTAGATGTGATCAGGGTGCTTAGGGTCTTCAAACCCTTTTGGTTGTTCCACAAAAACCTCTTCCTGTAGAATGCCATTCAGAAAGGCACTCTTGACATCCATCTGATATACTTTGAAGTGCAGATGACATGAGATGGCGAGTAGTAAGCGGACGGACTCAAGCCTTGCAACAGGAGCAAATGTCTCCCCAAAGTCTACACCCTCTATCTGTGTGTAGCCTTGAGCGACCAACCTAGCCTTGTTTCTGGTTATGGTACCATTTTCATCCATTTTATTCTTGAAAATCCACCGGGTACCAATAACATTAGTATCACTAGGTCGGGTGACAAGTTCCCAGACATTGTTCTTTTTAAGCTGAAGCAACTCATCCTGCATAACAGATATCCAGTGTTCATCTTTGAGTGCTTCTTTGTGATTCTTGGGCTCGACTTTGGACGTGTAACAATGATGACTAACAACGTTCTCTAGTTGAGCACGAGTCTTGACCCCTAGAGTGGGATCGCCAACAATGGCTGAAGGATCATGACTCTTGCGAACCCAAGCTGGTGTGTCCCCTAACACAGGAATAGGGTCCACAAAGTGTGGGAGAGGAACAGGTAAATCACTGTCAAGACACTCCTCATCCTCACACTGAAGGTTGGGATCAATAACCGTCAGGGGTTCATCATCTTGCACGGTGACGTTTATTGATTTCATAACCTTAGAGCTCTTCAAGTTAAAAACCCGGTACGCTCTACTGTTCGATGAATATCCTAGCAATATTCCCTCGTCGCTCCGGGAGTCAAACTTTCCTAATTGCTCTCTATCCCGTAGGATGTAGCATTTACTCCCAAAAACACGAAAATATGCCAAGTTGGGTTTCTTGCCAGTCCACAATTCATAAGGCGTCTTAAGAGTGTGTGGACGAAGATAAACCCTATTCACCGTGTGGCATGCAGTAGACACTACCTCTGCCCAAAATCTCCTAGAAATTTTACGACCTAGAAGCATAGATCTAGCCATCTCTTGGATCGTTCTATTCTTCCTCTCAACAATCCCATTTTGCTGAGGAGTTCTCACAGTAGAAAACTCATGTTTGATCCCAAGGCTATCACAGTACAAATCCACCTTTGCTTCCTTAAATTCAGTGCCGTTGTCACTACGTATTCTGTTAATAGTGACCCCGTGTTGATTTTGCAAAACACGGCACTTGGTCGTTAAAAATTCTATAGCATCAGATTTCTCTCTTAGAAAACCTACAATAGAGTATCTAGAGAAATCATCTACCATCACGAGAATGTATCTCTTACCACCTAGACTCTCCGTGCGAGTAGGACCCATAAGATCCATTTGAATCAACTCAAGAGCACGGGAGGTGGTAATGGAATTCAACTTCCTATGAGGACTACGGATTTGTTTTCCCATCTGACATGGTCCACAAATCATGGAAGTTGGCTTTCCAAGTGATGGTAAGCCACGTACTAGGTCCTTTTTGACTAAACGAGATAAGTCTCTAATGTTCATGTGACCTAGACGTTAGTGCCACAGATCCATAGGAGTGATCGTGGCGCTGTTGCAAACAAGTGAGGATGTGGGCTCAATCCCATAGCAGTTATCCTCTGTCCTCACCCCTTGCACTAAAAGTTTACCGTCTTGATTATAGACCTTACAAGCTTCCCGGTCAAACTTTACTGCAAAGTCATCGTCACACAGCTGGCTGATGCTAATAAGGTTTGCTTTCAAACCTTTGACGTACATCACGTTCTCTAGCTTGGGAAATCCTGGTAACTCTACTGTACCTCGTCCAACTATGCTAAATTTGCTCCCATCTCCAAAGGTGACTCTCCCATCATTATAATCCTCAAGATGGGTAAAATATGAGGCATCACCTGTCATGTGTCTGGAGCAACCACTGTCAAAATACCACTGTGAGGTATTATGGGCTTCGAGAGCGACATGGACAACAAGGGCCTTTTTCTCTTTCTTAGGAACCCAAGCGTAGGTACCTTTTTGCATTCCCTTGTTGTTGTTGGTTTTAGCCAGAATGCGGGGCGCATTCATTGATGGTAAGGTCATCCGTCAGAATTCCTCCATCAAACTCTATGAAGTGGCGGCTAGAAACTCAACACGCTCTCTCAGACTAGCAAACTCATTAGTCTAATGTGGTGGAGCAATCGTACGTCGTGTCCGACCCAACTTATAGCAATCATCCCTAAGGTGTCCATTTCTTTTGCAATGGGAGCAAAAGGGCACAGTATTAGGAGGACCTTGGATTGCTTTTCTTGGTCGAACTCTCCTTCTTGGTTTTTTATGACGGCCATAAGGAGTCGTAGTAAACTCAAGAATTGGTCCGGGTGCAATTTGGGACGTGGAGGCACCATCAAAACCTATTCCTTGCCTGTCACCAAAACCTAAAGCGGGACCGAGGAGCATCTTTCCCATCTTCCCAGATCTGTCCTCGATTTGTACCTTGACTTTCCTAACTCTCTCAAGGTCATGAGTAAGCTGAGCAACAAGGGCTTCAAGTTTCTTTCGAGTCTCCAGGGAGGAATGAAGCTCACTCGTAAAACTAGCCACTTGTTTAGTCAAGTCCGCTTTCTCTTTCTCAAAACTGCCCTCTCTCTCTTTAAGCAAATTCTCTTTACTAAACCAGGAAGATTCTCTCTCTCTCATGGCGGTGCAGGTGGAGGACTCTCTCTCTCTCGTCTTTCCTAACTCTTCTTCTAACGCGGTGATCCTAAGAACTAACGCCTTGTTACGTTTTTTAGTTTTGAAAGACTCATTATATAACTCGGCGTAGGCGCGTTGAATGTTACTCTCGTCCTCACTACCTTCCTCCTCTCCCTCACTCTCTTCGCTCTCGCTGTCGAGGTGTCCCTGTGAAGTAGCCTCCTCATCATCGTGAGATGCACTAGGAGTACTCACATGACTAGCCATGAACGCGGTGAAGTTACGCTCATGCGGTGACTCATCTCTCGAGTCCACCGACTCGACCTCACTGTCGTCACTAAGGGTAGCATTTAGGACAGCTTTACCCTTTTCCCTATTCAGACGAGTGGCACACTCAAACGCTCTGTGTCCCTTACCGTCGCACTCAAAACACCTCTCACTGTCTTTAGGGGGTTCTTTGAAATCTTTCTTTTCAACCTTATTTTTCTGAAAATTCTTTTTATCTTTGAAATTCCCATTTTTCTTAAATTTCAGAATTTTCTTGAAGTTTTTAGCAAAAAGTGCCAAATCATCTAGGTCAAACTCACATTCAGAATCAGAAGTTTCTATCTTTCTAGACGACTCGACTCTCTTTCTTGCCGACCCCTCACCTTTTCTCTCTTGGGCTTTAAGGGCAATTCCCTTATCTTTTGACTTGGCAGATTTAGGAAACATGTCTATTTCATAAGTTTGTAAATCTCCTACCAGTTCTTCCAATTTTAGAGTATTTAAATTACCCAAGGAATTTAGCACAGTGACTTTAGGTATAAAACACTTAGGAAGGGAACGAAGAATCTTTTTAACAACTCTAGCATTTGGAATATGTTCACCAAGATTATAGCTAGTATTAACAATGTCAGAAAGCCTAGCATAAAATTCATCAAAACATTCATTTTCATGCATGGTGATGGTTTCAAATTGAGTTGTTAAATTTTGCAATTTTAACTCTTTAACAGCATTCATTCCTTCATGGGTAAGTTGCAAAATATCCCATGCCTCTTTTGACGTGGTGCACGTCATTATGCGTTTGAACTCATCAGGAGTGACAGACCCAGAAATAGCACTTAGACCCTTAGAGTTAAAAGATGACCATTTAAATTCATCATCAGTCCAAGTGATGTTAGGTTTCAAGTTGGTCACATTTTCAACAGTCACGGTTGGAGGAGTCCACCCTCGTTCAACCAAAATCCAGACACGTTCGTCAATGGCTTTTAAAGCCGACCTCATACGGGCTTTCCAATAGGCATAATTCGACCCGTCAAAAATAGGCATTTTATAATATGACTTCTCCATTTGAACACGCTCTTTTCAAAAATCAATTTATTTCAAAAATTGATATCTTTAGAAAAAATTTGCAGAAGTAAGGAATACGCAATAGAATGGCGTAACCAGCTCTGATACCAATTTGAAAGAGTTGGCGCTTGCGTTCAAATAAGAAATAATATAATAAATACCAATTTTAACCCAAATTAACCCTAAGCATGCAACTAGGTGTGATTGAAACAATATGAAATCATGCAAGAATAATTCAACACACAAAGTTAAGGAAAAATCCCCCACAGGGGCAAAACCATTTGTATATCACTATAATTTCTAAAAGACGGTTTACAATTGGATTACAATGAAATACAGGTTGACTAAGAATTACCCTCGGGTATCGGATTCTGTAGTCGCGGCTGGAAGAAACCCTTTCCAGTAGGGGTGGCGGCTGGAACAATCCCTGTCCAGTAGGGCTGCAATGAAGAGGAAGAAGCGGTCCACTTCACAAAGGGTTGAACATCAAAGGTGTTCTAGGGTTACCAAATTTGACTCACAAATGTATGGAATTTGTGTGAATCAAGGGTATGAATCAATGGACTCAAATACCATGAAGACTTAAGAGTTATGGAACTCAGAAAATCGTGTGTAAGTCTTCTTAAAAACCAACTCCCCGATCGTGGTATAAATAAGAATTCATTTGCCCTAAAAATCTGCACACGATGTGTTCGTGGTTATCCAGAGCGCACCGGTCCGGGCCTTAGGCAGATCGGTCCGATGGAGGACCGGTTCTTTTAATTTGAGGCTGATTCGGTTCGCATTTGGTCCGGGGCTCACTGGTCTTCAACGAGCAAGGCGGATTGGTCCGAGTCTCAGCGGATCGGTCCGGCTAGGCGGATCGGTTCGTTTTAATATCAGGCAAACCGGTCCGGCTGTCCGAATTTCTGAATTCTTCCTTTCTTTAGATCTTCGGATTCCGTTGATGACAAATGAACTTTGAATCTTTGCAACGATGTTACGGCTAATGACATATACAAGTATGTTGGACAAAAATGTCCTTACAGAGATCTTGCAAATTTATTCATGGGAGGGTAGATTTGTATAGTCATTTTGATATTTTTTAATTCGGATGTTTTTATGTATGTACCGGCATAGACATAAGGGGAGATTTGTAAGGACATATTTTTATAAATGTCCATGACAATTTATTATGTCATATGCCGCTACACCATTAAAGAGCAATCAAGAGAAATCTATATCAAGACGGGTCCGAATTAATCAAGTTCTTCATAAAAAAGACTCCATAAGTTTACTTTAGTAAGGTTATGTTTTTAATACATGAAGTTTCCACTTTGAGCTTTTGGGATATTTTTATAAAATATTTTCTAAGTGTTGGAGTAGACTTTTTCGTCAAAATTTGAGAATGAGTATTTTTTCTAAGACCTGAAGCATACCTCGATTTTGACATCGAGGTCATTCAAGCCAGATAGCTATCTCATTTGAGTGACTTATGGATATCGCGCGATGTCTTTTAAACGACATCTGTACGTCGTTCGCACGCGATCCTTATCTCGTTCAAACGATCTCTAATATCGAGGCGGTGCATTTTTATATAAATTCTCATTAAATGGTTTTGTTTTCATTAAGAAGCCCCAACGTTTTGAAAGATCGAAAACTGTGAAACTGCTAATTCTTTTGACTTCTTATTTTAGGGTTTAATCCCTTTTGTTTTTCAATTCAAAAAAATCACATATGCTTTGGTGAATTGTTTTGGTGTTCAAGAACACACCTTGTCGTTGTTTACTCTTGTAGGGAGGATAACCTACACTATGAAGACTGTGTGTCTAGGATTTGCATTTCCTTGTGGTATAGCTGCGTGCGAACCATTACAGATTTCTAGCCAATACTTTGGAGGTTTGACGAAGGCACCGTGTGTCACTCTTATGGGCGAAAGCAAGATGGTATGTAAATCAATGGTCTTGTAAACTTGTCAGAGTTCTAGAAATAAAAGGTTTTGCCCTTCGGATATTTTTCGTGAAATTTGTGTTGAATGATTTATCTTATTTGGTTTGTCACGTAGTTCCATGTCTAGGGACTGAATTAATTTGGTTTAAAAATATACTCTAATTAAATAAGGTTTAATTATAATCTTGTGTATTTATTTAAATCGGTATCACACACCACTTCTATTCGTCATTTACAAATTGGTATCATGACAAAAACTCTACAACCGATATATTTTACAAATTAGTATCAGAGCCCACACAAAAAATTGAGGCAATAAAAAGATGAAATATGAAAAAAAATTGGGCCAATAGGTTTTCTCTAAGTTGAGAATTTAGTACATCTTTAGATATAAAAATTGCATTATTTTATATGAGGGAGTTTCGGATGGAAATAATTCAATGGGTTTGCACGCCCTTTGAAAAGTTCTCGAAACAGCACTAAATAGTTTTGGACGTTATTGGTGTGGAAATCAATTTGACTTTGATTTGTTGATTTTCATAAGACGATGTCATATAAATTCAACAATTTTTACACCTAAGGATACTTTTGATGTTCATTCGTTAGGAGTACACGTAATCGTGCACATATGATTGATTGAGTTGATTTTCCTATAGAATGTGTTCACACCCATTCATTCCATTTCCATGACTTGGTTGTTTGAGTTTAAATCCTTGGTGTGATTTTTGTATCTTATTTTTGTATGAAAAATTTTTAAAAATCAAAAATAGTTTGTGAGTGTTTTTAAGATACTCCTTTACATGCACGTTGATTGATTCTTATTTTCTATGCATTTTTGTCGTGACACTCCGTGTTTTGTTTTTTTCTTCTTATTTGTCTATTTGAGGACATCATAAAAAGAGGTAGAAAGAATTATCATGTTTTGAGGGTGTTTTTGCATTATGGAGGAGATTTGATTTCTTAAAGATTTATTCATATATCATTTCAAACTCGATGCGTCACGAAGGTATTTTTCTTTATCTCATGTGTGTAGGTACAAAGATTGAAGATCATTATGTTTCACACCCTAATAAGAAAAGCTTTCAGATTCGATGAAGATTTTTGAAGAACATTTTGAGATCTTGCAAATTTATTCATGGGAGGGTAGATTTGTATAGGCATTTTGGTATTTGTTAATTCGGATGTTTTTATGTATGTACCGGCATAGACATAGGTGGAGATTTGTAAGGACAAACTTTTACAAATGTTTATGACAATTTATTATGTCAAATACCTCTACACCGTCGAAGAGCATTCAAGATCAATCTACATCAATACGGATCTGAATTAATCAAGTTCTTCATAAAAAAGAAAATGTTTACTTTTGTAAGGTTTTGTTTTTAATACCTTAACTTTCCACTTAGAGCTTTTGGGATGTTGGAGTGGACTTTTTCGTCAAAATTTGAGAATGAGTATTTTTTCTAAGTCCTGAAGCGTACCTTGATTTTGACGCCCAAATCGTTCAAGCGAGATAGCTATCTCGTTCAAGCGACTTATGGATGTCGCACAATGTCATTTGAACGACATTTGTACGTCATTCGCGTGAGATCCTTATCTCGTTCGAACGAGCTCTAATACCGAGGCATCATATTTTTCTATAAATACTCATTAAATGGTTTCATTTTCATTAAGAAATCCCAGCGTTTTGAAAGACAGAAAACTGCGAAACTACAGAATTCTTTTAACTTCTTCTTTTAGGGTTTAATCCCTTTTGTTTTTCAATTCACAAAAATCCCATATGCTTTGGTGAATTGTTTTGGTGTTCAATAATACATGTTGCCCTTGTTTACTCTTATGGGGAGGATAACATACACCGTGAAGACCGCGTGTCTAGGATTTGCGTGTCCTTGTGGTATTGCTATGTGCGAACCATTACAGATTTCAAGCCGATACTTTGGTGGTCTGACAAAGGCACCGTGTGTTACTCTTGTGGGCGAAAGAAAGATGGTATGTAAGTCAATGGTCTTGTAAACTTATAAGAGTTCTAGAAATAAAAGTTTTTGCCCTTTGGGGTTTTTTCCTGAAATCTGTGTTGCATGCTTTATTTACTTATAGTTTGACACACACACACATGCATTTTCATGTTTAGGTACTGACCTTATTTGATTTAAAAATAGACTCTAATTAATATGGTTAAATTGGATATTTACAAATTTAATCAATTATCACACCGACATATTTTACCTTAGCATCTAGTCGATCCATCACTAACTCAACCAATCTCTACTTCTCAACAAGTTCTGCTTCTAAGTGCTATCTGGTGGAACAGTCCTCCTGCAATAAAGTTCGCATCTCATCCCTGTTATTACTTGTGTGTTTTCCAAGTGACTCAGAGGGTAAGGAATCTACAAATTGGGATATGTGCCCAAAATTAAAATACGAAGAATCGGCAGTTGAGTATCCTCTACGAGCTTTTAGTGGAAGGTGGCCCTCAGATCAGCGAATATATATCACTTCAATCACTAAGATGGAACTTAACTCCTAATCATCAAGAAGAACTTGAACCTCGCAGTAATATAGACATGAATGATAAGAATCCTATATGGAAGAGCAACTCTGATAGGAATAGTCCGAATATTAGGGACATAAGACATAACAAGTAGCATCAAAGAAATAATATTAATGGTCCATCCGTTACTGACGATGTACATAAATAAAGCAATATGGACAACATTTTGAGTAACATTGGCTCGCGGATAGATGGACGAGCAAGTTACCTAATCAAGGACCCTGTAGTCAGCATTGCGATCATGGTGGTAAAAAATGATTGTAATAAAATGGAGCTCGGGAAATACCTTAGCTAGAATCCCAAACATCCTGGGACACCCTCAACATACCCTTAATAAGTAGATTAAGGGTCCTAGGGTATCTGAAGAGGGTGGGAAATACTATCTCGGGTTACAAGGACCTCAACACCTCTAACAAAAGATTACAAACTGGACGAGGACCTTTCCTCCCTAAAGTAGAACTCGCAAACCATATCAGGGAGGATCACATCGTATATTCGAAATAGAGTATCCAGCCTCCAAACTGCAAGCTAGTAAGAAATAAAGAATACCCGAACTCCTTTACACAAAAAACTCTTTCCCTGACCACTACACGGATATGAAAACCTAAAGTTCAATAAAGCTTATAGTTAACCTGACTGACCCACCTGTCAGTAGAATATCTAGGCCAATTCGCCTGAGCAGTCTGGCATCTAAACATGGATGAGGATGTCTCATCCGCGGGCCTAGTGTGCATAGACCATCGTCGACATCCTCCATCGGCCATAATAACATCAGATAGTATAACAAAAAATGGTAAAGGAAAGGGGAATGAAAATTCCTAAAACCAACACAACCTATTAAGCCCTAAATCCTATCTCCATCACAGATCCATTCGATCGCGAAAACCAATACACACTCCGCAGCAAAAACATTATAAAATTAGGACACAGACAACAACAGTAATAAACTCAAAGTGTGCGTAACAATATATGTCATAAATACCCAAACCCAATAATGAAAAAATTGAATTTATGTGATATTGTGACACATATAAATAGGGGGAAACCAAAAATGACCACAAAAATAAAAAATATTATATAGTAAAGGCCCTCTAAAGATTGAATCTTTGATTAACATTCTAAGGAAACTCATAAATATGGGCATGTCTAATGAAAAATTTAACAAAAGTAATAATAAACCTGGAAAAAATGGTCCTTACAATCTAAATCAAAAAGTTCAAAACAAATATGCAAAAGAACAGGCCAAAAGGCATACCTACTTAAATATTGACAACATCTAGTGCAAAATCGATGAAATCTAAAAAGGTTGAAGCTTTGAGGCTGTAAAACGTCCGAAAATGGAGGTAGTGGTCACCTAGTTCACATAGTTGGAAGAAGAAATCAAACGGGGAAAATAGATGAAATTGGAAATTGAAAGCCCTAACCCGATTTTCAAACTCATTTGAATAAAAAACAAATTCATTCAAATGAAAATAGGACTCCGTTTGAATGAAATTCAGATGTCATTTGAACGAATAGAGGAACTCGTTTCATCTAGCTTCTAATGAACATCTATCGACATTGTGCAACATAAAGGTGTGAAGGGTCATTCGAAGGTCATTTCAAGGACAGTTCAAACAAGATCTCAAACTCATTCAAACGAGATGTCAATATCATTCTAACAAAGGAAAAAAAAATCAAATTCTTCTATCAAAACATGGGACCAAAAAACATAGAAAAACAAAACCCTAGGTCACAAAAAATGACAAAAAACACAATTTACATACGGCAAAAAAAATAAGATTTACACGTTAGAGTAGTATCAATGTGTCTGAACATGTGGAATATAATTAATGGGTGTGAATTAAGTACAAATGAGTTATACCCAAAACACATAAAAATGTTCAAAAAGTTCTAATTGGTTGAAAAACTTTATCAAAACCACGATTTAGCCTCAAGTGACTATTAAGAATGAACTTATTGAACAAACAAACACAATGCACAAAAGCCTAGATTAATCATGATTATACAAATCGATAGAGTCATAACAAGATAGGTATAACGACAATTCATTGTAAAAACCCATTGATCTTCAACTAAACACCCTCAAAAGATATCCATTTAAACAAATTTTCTATTTTATCCTAAAATATTTTGAAGTTATTTCTTTTGAATGATCAAACACTAAACCTATATTGGCCCTTTTCGGCAAACATTCTATTTTTATTGACTTTAATATTATCATTAGGCTCTTGCCAATGGAGGCTTAACCTTAAAGGATATTTTCTCCTTTCATAGCCCTTTATTGTGAACCCTCATATTTTTAAAGTAATCAAATAAATCTCTCGAACTACGATTTTTACATGCACAAATCCCCTATAGTCACAAAAACATCTAGATGGAAAAATTAATGGGAGACTACGAAAAAAATAGTTTTGAGATGGTGCTCCAGCCGTCTAAAAAATTCCTCTGGCCATCTCAAAAGACTTTTGTGATGCCATTTGAGACGGTACACCATCTCAAAAGGTCATTGCTTCTAGGACCCTTTTGAGACAGTGAAAAAAGCCATCATTTAAAATTATTTTTAGAGACGGTGTATGTCGTCTCAAAATGTCCTCGTTTATGGAATCCTTTTGAGATGGTAAAAAATTCGTCTTTAATAATTTTTGCACCAAAATTATAATTTCATCCATTCGATAATATGCTCAATATACTTTTAAACAAAAACTCTTATATATAATATATGACATATTTAACATCCATTACAACAAATATAACACACAGTCTTTTATTCAACTAAAATTAGAATTCATACAAAGACAAAATAGACAATTTCAACATTGTGCCCACCAAACTAAATATTTCTACAAAATTTCACTTGTCTCATAAGAATAAATACATAAAACCCATATATTCCTAACATAAAATTTTGTAAACAAAGTAAACTCGCAATCTTGAAGCATACGACCTCCATCAAAATGACTTCAATGGTGTGCCTTGTCCACAAAATATTTCGACATGAAATAAAATTTATTTAGTAGCAATTACCTTAAACAAAGAAGTAATCTTTTTAATAGTTCCTATAAATGATAATCTTTAAAACCCTTATCAAATTTTTATATCTTCATATTATTTACTTTCAAAAACACTTAATATTTTTAAAAAATCGGCAAAGTCTCCTTTTTTTATTCATGAAAACCAACCGGTTTGAACATAAAAATTAACTAAAAACAATGACATAAATAGCCACAATATTATAAACAACTAAGGGGGGAATATACACAATATATATCCTAGCTAACACTCCATCACATACATATATAAAAATAAAATAAAGATATGTTATTACATAGTCGGTATAGGTCGTTGACGTCTCTGACTGGGGTGTCGATATCAATATATGTGTCTTTAAATCATCTTCCACGAGTATTGTGAATGGTTATTTCTCAAGTGATCTTTCCTCGACAATTATATTGCACATATTCAAACGATGACGGCGCTTTCCTGCCATGGATCTATGTACGTACATATAACATACATAATCAACTTAATTACACAATAATAAAATTGAGAAAGGGAGCAATCACGTTAATTCTACATGAAATAAACATGAATTTGTAATTGGTTTATCAATCCATGCCTCTCTAAATCATCTTCCACCAGGGTTGTGAGTGGTTGTGTCTCAAGTTGTCTTTCCTTAGCTATGAGATCACACATATTCAATCAATGTCGATAATTCTCGATCATGGATCTGTATTTGTACATAATAGGTGTAATAAGACACAAGCATAAACAATTATAATGAAGTATAATGAAATCAAAAATTAAGTGAGGCTTTAAAAGTACATGGTTCATAAGAAAATCTACGAAACTTGAGCACAAAAATACATGGTTCTTTTTATTACTCTAAGGTTTAGCACCAAAAAGCACATGTGCTTACAACATAACCTACTTCAAGCCTATGAAATTCCCCATGCTGACATTGATAAAGGGGAATAAAATTCCTCAGCACAGAATAACAAAGACAAAATATGTCGCATGAGACGATAGGTACGAAGTCTGAATGATTGAAGCAAAGCAAGCTGAGTTTTGACAAACAATGGATTGTATGTATTATTATCTTTCCAAACATATAACATCCATTTAATACAATGTAATTGTTTAATACAAATATGTATAAAACATATATAATGCCTAGGTATAAAACATATATAAAACACACTAGATAGTGGATTACAAGAAAGAAATTTGCTTGACATGATGGGATACAGTTCAATTTATAGAAGGGTTCTTTCAAATGGAAAAATAGTTTCAGACTAATTATGTAGAAAGATGCAAAAAATTTGATAAGGTTTGAATTCATACCACTGCACATGATGTAATATTAAAGGCAACAAGTTTTGTTTGTAGTTTACACATCAACTATTCCACTAGTATGAGTAAGGTGGACGCATTTTTTTAGTTCAAAGTTTTGAATGTAGTAATATTTGGTCTATTTGTTTCCTTGTGGAATTTCATCGAACAATGAATAGATATGATGGTGGGAACAGATGAAAAGAAAAGTAAATTTTGAAAATATAGCAACAAACACAAATATTACCATCCAAGGCGCCGAAACTCGAGCATAACACTTGCATAATATTAGGTGTGTGATTGAAATATTTAAACAATAAAAAACTGAACTCATATTCATATTCATACACATACATATATGATATGCATATATATAAACAAACATAAAAATTAATATGGTAAATAATTTTCATATCATCCAGATAACCATTTGAAAGATTTTTAAGCGAGTAAACAACTCAATTGGCGAGGAAGAGTAAAAGTAGTAAATTTAGAATGAAATAGATACCGTTTTCTCACTCTAAAGAATTGGTTCATTCGGTCATTTAAGTGTCTTCTCCTAACTACAATACAACTACAACATTGAATTCGCCTCCAAATAATAAATTTGAACATGAAGCTTTGAATCAATTTCTTTAGGGCTTTTAGGATTGTATTAAATAAGAGACCAGATAGACTTAAAAGGAAAATAAGAGATAATCAAGTGTGTATGTGTATGTGTGTGTGTGTGTGTGTGTGAGAGAGAGAGAGAGAGAGAGAGAGAGAGAGAGAGTATACCTGAAAGTCGAGGGCAAGATGTGTCGAATAAGATTTTGACAATGAGAATGCTAAAAAAGTAAAGTCCTAGAATTCCATTTAGTTTGCCAAATAGGGTCGTTTCATTGTTCGAAAGAGAGAGAAGGTACTAAATCCTATGAAGGGAACGAGCGTATAGATATTTGAGACAATAGATGTGGTATGATATAAGCGAGGGAATAAAAAGGGAGAGGTGCCATTGAGTTAGGAGCTTTGATAGATGCAGCTGTGAATTGCTTGGAGCAGCCACTGAGTTAGGAACTTTGAGAGATGCAGCTCCTAGTCGCTTCTTAGCAGCAACTGCTCTCTTTGTCATCTCTGCATCCTGTGCCCCATAGTGTCTGACTTGGCCTATGCACATAATATTCTTATATTCATAATGGTGGTAGAAAATATGTAGCAGAGTTGATGAAATTTGTAGAATAATATGGAGTAGTTTTTGTCCAGTTAATGAATAGATCTAATAGTTTTTGGACATATCCTAAGATGACCATAACTACATCTAATGTTAATGGTCACATAACAGGCTTCATCAAGAAATATTTTCCAGTAACTTATCTTGGATGTCCCATTTATATTGGGAGGAAATTGTGTGGGCTTTTCGATGATTTAATTGGAAAAATGTATGATAAAGTCCAAGGTTTGAGTAACAAGCTTCTCACAATGGTTGAAAAGTTAGTTCTAATCAAACATGTGTTCCAAAGCCTGCCTAAGAGGGATATATCACCTGCCTATTCATATACAACATTCTATGAATTTCATGGACGAGGAGGAACAAGTAAAATAATTCAGGGAAAATCTACTGATTATAGAGCATGCACCCAAAATGGCCTGGGAGAAAAGTAAAAGGGTTGTCTATGCGCATACCTTAAACATAAAAAATGTTATAATAAATATCTTATTACTTATCAACATAAATGTAAGCCTAATTTCAAGGAGTAGGTATAGAACATACCATCCTATCCAGACCAAGAAGATTCTTTTCCCCAAATCCATTCGATTCTTTTCAAAGTTAAACATAAATGTGTACATCAATGCCGTGGCTCCACTATACCTAGTGTAAGCAGCGGTTATACTCCGACAATGGAATGGATGATCCCACATAGTATTGTTAATGCCAGAATTTGGACTACAGCTAAAAGTCCCCTATGTAGCAGATATACATATAAATAAATAAGCATTTTTAGCTAATATACCTAAAATAAGCGACAAAAAGAAAACCTTTGCAACTAAAACATGTCCTACCAGTTTATCTCTCTAGTTGCTCCCCAAATGATATAACTGGAATTATTGAAGAAATGGATACATATGTTGTTGGTCCAGAATCTTGCTCAACAAAAGTCAAGAATAATCATTTGTATATGTGGGTACCTCTATTTGTCACTTTGGCCCAGATGAGCAGCCCAATTAAACACGGCCCAAAAGTCTAGAAGCCTCATGCATTAAGTAATTCAGTTATGACCTATTCAATTCCTAAAATCTCTCAAGGAGATATTATAGGGATTATGGGCTAACACGGGGGAGTTCAACACCCCCACTCCTCGAGAAATAACATGTATATAGCAAACCCTCATCCCGGGGAAAAGGACATGCATTACTTTTTGTAAACACTCCCTCGAAGTATAGAGAAATATAATACCGAGAACACCACCGTGAACGTAGGCCTTCTTTCCGAACCACGTATATCTTGTGTTGTGTGATTGTCGTTCCTTTAAATTCTTTTTTTATTCTGGTGATTGCTTTTTCTTATTATTTTGTGTTGAGTTTAATTATCACCACAATCGGCGTCGTCTGTGGGAAACGTTTGTCTTACTTTAAGAAAGTCCTCACAATTAAGAATTTGGAACGTCTAGTCACAACAATAATGCCCCTCAAGAAGGGGATATCCAAGAGCAACTTGCCCCTCGTAGGATCAGATCTGAAGTTTGACATTCAAATCTTAGGGCTCGCCCAGAACGGTAAGCTTCAGAGGAAAGACAAGGACCATCCAGGTCTACACAGGTATCCATATTGATCGATGCCTCTGAGGCCAGGCTCCAAGAGTAAGAGGAGGCCACTCGCAAGTAAGAAGATAAAAATGCTCGCCTTAAAAGAAGATTAAAGAAAATGGAGAGGGAGCTCCATCGAAGCACCGGGCAACATCAATATGGCACTCCTAGTCCTCATGCGAGAAAGTCTCGCAGTCGAGGAAGGAGCCCCAGATGTGGATCTCAAAGATTTGAGGAACACATGTCAAATGGCGACTTGCTCGAGCAACGGAAACTAGCTCGCCATTATAGGAGCCCAGCGCGAGGAAATGAGGACCTACGAAATTGGGTCCGAAGAGAAATGGATCAGCACCCAGCGCATCGGGGTGACAGATCCACCAGAGAGCTAGCTAGGTGACCTCTTAGGACCCAGATGAAATCCCCTTTCTCAAGGGACATACAAGAAGAAGAATCCCCGAAGAAGTTCTTAATTTCCAAATTCAAGATGTACTATAGAAAGACTGATCCTATTGACCATGTTATGCAGTACAAGCAGGCCATAACCCTCTGGAACCATAAGGATGCATTAATGTGCCAGATCTTTCCCTAGACCTTGCACGATGTGGCTTAAAAATGGTTTGAGAGAGTCCCTCACAAATCCATCAGGAGCTGCGAGTCCTTATCCGAGCTCTTCACATCTCGCTTTATCACCAGTAGATCCCATCCAAAGAGGATGGATGCCTTGTTAACAATGAAGAAGATGCCTCAAGAGAGCCTCAGAGACTGTGTGAAGAGATATTGGGAGCTGTTCAACGAGCTCGAGGACTGCTCAGAGCAGGTTGTTATGGTATCCTTTAAAATTAACTTGTCCAACTCCTGCCTCTTGCGCCAGTCCCTCACTAAGAAGGAGGCCACGACTATCGATGACCTAATGGCTCACATTGAAAAATATGCCAAGGTCGAGGATATGACACATATTAGTACAGGGGAGAATAGTCATGCCATGTTTGCCAGTAAGATGAAAGATAAAGTTAAGAACCAGAAGAAGGGAAACAAAAATGGGGGCAAGAGTGGATCTAAGAGAAAAAACAAAAATGATTCTCCAAAAGCATTTCAGGTAGTGAACACTATCTTTAAAGAACCAATCTACAAGATCTAATTAAAGATCAAGGATGAGATGTTCGTCAAATGGCCCAGAAAGATGGGAGGAAACCCTTTAAAGAGGAACAACGCGCTAAGATGTGCTTTCCATAAGGAAGGAGGGAAAAAACTGAGCACTTCAAGGCTCTCAAGTCTCACCTTGAAGAGTTAGCCCAAACTGGGCACCTGAACGAATTTATGGAGAAGAAGGCAGAAAAGGTCGCTGCTAATGGAGACCCAAGGCCCGACAGCATGCTTGAGGAGGATGATGGACATGAGTTCACTCTGATTCATGGGGCATCGAACCTAAAGTAGTTTCAAAGAAACTCAGCTCGAATGGAAGTTAAAAATCTTACGGCAGTAATGCAAGATTTTCAAATCGATCCAGCTAAACTGCAGGAAGGAAAGCATTGGCGAGCAGATGACATCGACTACAACAAACACATTGTGTTCACAGATGAATACCTAGTGGGAGTAAAGACCCTACATCATGATGCCTTAATCATTACACTCAGGATAGCTAACAATGATGTCGACAAGTTGCTCGTCGACCAGGGTAGCTCATCCAAAGTAATGTACCTTGACCTATTCAGAAAGTTAAAGTTAAATACGTCGACCTAAAGGAAGCCATTGTTCCTCTAGTTGGCTTTACTGGTAAAATGACCATCCTTTTGGGAAAGATTGAACTGCCAGTAAGGGCAGGAAGGGTCTCTAAGATGATCGAGTTTCTGGTGGTCGACATTGACTCTCCATACCAGGCCATTCTTGGTAGAGGGGCTACATGCAATGAAGGCCATCCCTTCTACCTACCACCAGAAACTCAAGTATATGACTAAGCGAGGAGTAATGAAGATCCACGAAGATCAAGCGATGGCGAGAAAGTTCTTTATAGCATCCATTCGCTAAAAATCACAGAAGAAGGTCGAGAAGGACAATGAGAAGGTTGAAGAACAGGAAGGTTTGATACCTTCCAAATAGTAAATAAAATATGGAAGACCTGAAGTTGAGGAGACCTGGCTCCTCCCCTATGAGCGGGTCGTTGAGAACCTGGAGGAGGACACAACCAATGACAACAAGAAAGATAGGATGTTCTTGATTGGAGAATCTCTTACAGATCGAGAGAAGAAGTAACTGATAGTACTTTTGAGGAAAAAATTGGATATTTTCGTTTGGGAACCCTACGAGCTACCTGGAGTTGACCCCAGTGTGGTGTGTCATCGGTTGCATGTTGACCCAACTTTCAATACTATTGCAAAAAAGGCATGGTGAATTGCACCCGAGAAGGCGAAGGCTATGGAGAAGGAAGTGGAGAATGTGTTAGATACAGGATCCATACGGGAAGTCAAATTGCCTAAATTGTTGTCCGACCCAGTAGTGGTCCTAAAAAGCAATGGAAAATAGAGAGTCTGTATTGACTTCATCGACCTTAATAGGGCCTACCCTAAAGACAGTTTTCCTCTCCCAAAGATTGACCAGTTGGTGGACGCCATAGCAGCTCATGAAAGAATGAGTTTCCTAGACTCCTACGCCGGGTATAACCAAATTCCTCGACTTGAGCGAAATCAAGAAAAGACAACATTCATCACCACCGTCGGGTTATATTGTTACATGGTCATACCTTTGGGCTAAAAAATGTAGGGCGACCTACTAGTGGCTGGTCATAAAAATGTTCAAAGACCAAATGGGGAGCTCGATGGAGGTTTACATCAACGATATGCTCGTCAAGAGTAGGCTTAAAGAAGACCACCTCTCGAACTTATCACAGACCTTAGAAATCCTTATGAAATACCGAATGTAGCTTAATGCAAGTAAGTGTTCCTTCGGTGTCCAGTCAGGAAAATTTCTCGGGTACTTGGTTAGCAAGAGAGGCATCGAAGCCAATTCGAACCAGATTAACGCCATCAATAGGGTGAAACCCCCTTGTACGATAAGAGACGTACAGAATCTCACAGGGATGCTCGCCATCCTAAATCGGTTCATCTCAAAGTCATCCAAAAGGTGCCAACCATTCTTCTAGTTGCTAAAGAAAAACAAAAGTGTGGAGTGGAATGAGTATTACTCGAAGGCATTAAAGGAGATCAAAGCTTACCTCAGCACACCACCCTTGCTAGTAATACTTCAAGAGGATGATTCTCTGTATCTATACCTCGCAATTTCCAGGCACGCTGTCAGTTTTATACTAGTATGCGAAAGAACAGGAATCCAGCACTCAATCTATTACGCGAGCAAGACTATCTTAAATGCCGAACAATGATACCTACCATTGGAAAAGCTTGCCTTTGCACTAGTGGTGGCCTCGAGAAAATTGAAACATTATTTTTAAGCTCACTCCATCATCGTACTCACATCTCACCCCCTTAAAGCAATCTTGTGAAAAGTAGATATGTCTAGTTGACTATCAAAGTGGTAAGTCGAGATCGGGAGATTGGACATTCAGTTTTAGTCAAGGAATGCAATCAAGGAACAAGTCCTCGCTGACTTTATCGATGAATTTGTAAGAGAGAATCCTTGCGACCAACTCCAACCTATTGGTCAAAAGTAAATCCCCTCGGCGCAAGGTGTTTGGCTACTGTTTATTAATGGAGCCTCAAACTCCAAAGGGGCAGGAGTGGGCATCATACTTGTTACCCCCAAAGATGTAATTATCGAGCTAGGAATTAGGCTTGGATTTGAAGCCTCCAACAATGAAGCAGAGCATGAAGCACTAATAGTAGGCCTATAGAAGTCACATGCACTAGGGGGAAAGAAACTCAAAGTGTTCAGCGACTCGTAATTGGTCTCCAAGCAGATAAGTGGTGAATTCAATGCTAGGGATGAGATAATGGAGGCCTACCTCTCCATATCAAAGAAATCAATGTTCAACTTCAAATAGGTCAGCGTCCAACAGTTTCCCATAGGACAAAATAACCATGTTGATACCCTTGCGACCTTAAGTTCAGTAATCAATTCTAACTTGAAGAGGACAATTCCGATTGACTTCCTCGCCCAGCTGAGCATTAACCAGAGAGACGAGCTGTGAGACACATGTCATGTTCTCCAAATTGAATCAGCACCCAGTTGGATGGTCCCCCTAAAGGATTACTTGAAAGATGGTACCCTACCAAATAATAAGAAAGACGCTCATCAGATAAGAGTCAAACCTGCTCGCTTTCACATATGTCTTGAAGGAAAATTGTATAACATATATTTCAGTGGTCCTTACCTCCAATGCGTTCACCCAAAGGAGGTTAAACAAGTTATGCATGAGCTCTATGAGGGAATCTGTGGGAGCCATATTGGGGGCAGTTCACTAGCTTTTCGAGAAATAAAGGAATGCTACTGGTGGCCGTACATGCAGAAGGATTTTGGGATATATGCTCACAAGTGTGAGAAATGTCAGCTACATGCTCCTATGGTTAACCAACCATCCAACGACGTAAAATCACTTACTAGACCATGGCCTTTCACTCAATGGGTAATGGACATCGTAGGCCCTCTTCCTACTGCTACTGGTAACCATAAGTATTTATTGGTCTCGACAGACTACTTTACCAAATGGATAGAGGCAGAGCCACTGGTAAACATCAGAGATGCAAATATAATGAGATTCATATGGAAGGACATTATCACCCGCTTAGGGATCCCCAGGACCATCATGACTGACAATGGAACCCTGTTTAAAAGAGGCATCTTCCGGGGTTTTTATAATAACCACGGGATCAGGCACCATTTCAGCTCGGTGGCATGCCCTCAGAGCAATGGATAAGCTGAACTTTTAATAAAATAAGTATTGATGGATTAAAGAAGTGTTTGGAGAGAGCCAAAAGGGCATGGGTGAGTGAGCTACCACACATCCTATGGGCTTACCACACTACCCGATGATGAGCAACCAGGGAGACACCATTCTCACTAATGTATGGTATGGAGGCAATCATTCCCTTGGAACCTGGCCTCTCTACCATGAGGTCCACCCTAGTCGACCAAGGATAGAATGACGCAGCATTTCTCGCTGAACTTGACCTAGTTGAGGAATGTAAAGACCTAGCTCAAGTGAAACTAGCAGGCTATCAGCAATAGCTAGCAAAGCACTACAATAGGAAGGTCAATCTGAGAGCATTCCAAGTTGGGGACTACGTCCTAAGGAAAGTTCTTGGCAGTGCAGTAAAACCATCAAACAACACGCTAGGAACAAACTGGGAGGTACCATTCAAGGTGATAAAGGACAACCTACAAGGAACCTATCACTTAGAAACTCTGGTGGGCAAGGAGATATCTCGAGCTTAGAATGCAGCCAATTTAAAGAAATTATACTTCTAGTTTTTTGTGATTAATCTTTTGTTACAATGTTGAAATTTTCAATTCATTTCTAATTTATAAAATATTTTGTGGAAGTGGCATTATATGAAGTGTTGATCTATTCTCAGAAACATTATAACTTGTGCACCTTTTCCATGTGACAGTCTCCCATCTTAACATATAAAAATAGGGCATTACCCTCCTCAGGTTGTCATCATTTAACACGAATAACCTCTTAGCATTACCCCTGGCAATATATAAAGCCCTACAAGGGACCCTTAGGCATCTCGGCCAACTTAAGTTAGTCGTCAAATAATGTTTGGTTCAAAAAACCTGCTCAGATAGAACATCCAAAACTAGGTGTGTCCTCACCATTGGCACACTTATGCCTAAGGGAGTGTGACGACACAACCTAAAAGGTAAAGGGGGGCAAAATGGTATCTTATAAGCATACTGGATTAGGGGGATACTCACTCAATAAGACAACTCTACCTATATCAAATCTAGTCGGCTAAGAAGAGCCCAAGATAGTCGAATAAGAAATCAATGAAGTAGAATTTCCCAAAACATAATTATTTTATTACATCATTACATATACAAAGAGTTACATATGTTAAATAAAATAAATCCTAATGAGGATTGGGCCTCGAGGTAAGGTATTCAGCTACTTGCGCTCTTTAGCCATCGTTTGGGTGATGAGCTAATTCCTCCTCGACTTCATTTGCATCTGGCTCTAGTAGCTTCCTGGGGATAGAATCTGTAAAAAATGAGCTTTTCTAAATCAAAGATCTGATACCAATTTGAGAATGCGGAAGTGTACAAAGTGTGTGATGGTTCAACTAAAACAAATAAAAACCAAATATTAATTTTCTTAAACAAATTAAAATTAAACCGAGGCGAAAATTAATTAAAACACACACAAATATTATTTTCACATAAACCAATTAATTCAACTCAAGCCCTAGAATTTGCCTAAGTCATAATTATGAATATTTAGAAGTTAGGCCAAACCAATTTTAGCAAATGACTTGAATTAAACATCTTTACCCAATGTTTAATATAAGTCCTAAATTAAATTGAGTGTGATAATTTAAACCAAATTTTATCTTGAATTATCCTAAGCATGCGTTCTAAATTATAATGCAAGATAAAATAAACCAATCACACTAAGCCGCGATGTACGAGGAAAAACCCAAGATGGGAAACAACCTCGGACGGCCCTAGCCACAAATTCACTAGATACGGAATTACAAGTACAAGACAAAAGACTTACAACACACGACTCGATCCCTCTCAAGCCTCGACTCTTCTTCTTGCAGACACCTCTTCCTAGCGAATAACCTTGGAGCACCACCGCGGTCTCAGAATCCACCGATAGGACTTTATATGGTCACCGTCACCCGAACATGAAGCCTTTCTTCAAGCGGGTAAAACAACATAAAGCACTTCTTCTTTCTTTGTGGGAGGTAGAAGAAAAACCTGAAACTTCTCTTCTTCAATTCGGTAGAGAAAACCGGTGCCAAACTCCAAGCAATTGATATGTATATAGGTGAACTTGGATAAACAATATTTGGGTGTAAACACTAGAGTGATGTATATGAATTTCTCTTTGAAAATTAATCACTCAAAACAGGAACATTTTCCTTAAACAAATTTGCTCTCAAACTCTCTCTAAGAGATGAAAATCGAATGGAAAAGTTATGTTGGAAAATGCCATTCCCGCTCTTGATAAATTCTGAAAAAGTTGGTTAAAAACTTAGTGGGAAAGTGGGTGAAAAAACTGTTCCCGCCTGGTATCTTATTCGAACGATATTTCGTTTGAACGAAATCTCGTTCGAACGAGACTTCTAACGACGCTCCAGTATGGACTCGTTAGAAACTGGTTGGAAATCTCGTTAGAACGAACAATCACATTCGAACGACATTTCGAACGACGGACCAGTATACCTTAGTGGGAAGTCGTTGGCAAACTTATTCGAATCACATATCGAACGAACCTCCAGAAATGTGGAAAATTCGATTTTAGCCCAGAAAACTTTATGAACTTATTTTAAAGTTTTATTTAATTCTTTCTGAAACTAAAAATACAGTTTTTTATAAAACCTAACACCCAATAAGACTTGTTCCAAGCTCCTATATATATAATATTGCATTCATACCTTGGGAGCATGGAACCATAGTTGATGACGTAGAAACGAGGCACGCAAACCGGCACATTTGATGAATCTTTATACTCTTTGCCGCTACGTCTTCAACAAACACTTCATAGGCCTGAGAGTATTACAATAACATACTATCCTATGAATAAATGTTTTTGTCCGGAATTGAGCCAACACTATACATGGACTCAATTGGAAATTTGTGTCCTTACAAATCTCCCCCTTTGGCTATTCCGGGACAAAAACCAAACAAAAATCCTAAAGGGCCGTCAAGCTCACTAGACTCAAAACATAACCCACCCAAACTTGACTCAACCCAAGGATCAAACGCTTTGCCATTAAACAATGCCGCTTTAGAAGAAATCCTGCACACTTAAGCAAACTCATCAAATGCATAGGTAATATTAAAATATTAATTAATTACTCCCCCTAAATTAATTCTCCCCGTTACCAAACAAATGACATACTTAGAAAGACGTCTCCCCCTAAGATAAATCTCCCCCAAACTAAGATATGAAACTAATAGGATTAGATACCATTCCTCCCCCTATCATTTCTCCCCCCTTTTGTTCAGGAATAGGCAAAGGATAAAGAACTAATAAACACGTTGAAGCTTAAAGTGTTAAGATATTAAAGCACATGAGCAACAAAAGCCTAACTAATCCAAGATAGATACCAATAATGAAGTATAAGCATGGATGGACAATAAAGCAAGGCAAAGACAAACAAATATCATATATATATATATATATACTAGAAATTTACCAATAGAGTACTTGCATATATATATAGATATAAACATACACATGACACAAAAATATAATAATTTTGCACACTCGTATGGCAAAAATGTGTCATATGGAAACGAAAGTGTTGGGGTGTGAACTAGCAACAATTAAATTTAGACCCAAACACTTAAGAAATGTTCACGGAGTTCTCATTTGATTGCAAACTTCATCACATTTAAACATAACCTCATGTGACAAAATAGATTGAACTCAATGAACAAACATACACAATGCATACAAGCCTAGCATATTGATGATTCTACAAACCAATAGAGTCATGACATGAAATACGCAACTAGGATAAACGGACATTGTGCAAATCATTGATATACCATCCAATCTCCCTCAATATTCATTTATATTAAATTTGAATGAATATATCAATCAAACATAGGCCTTGGCAAATTATTTTCTTTTTAATGCCATATTTTCTGTTTTTAGGCATTTGGACCACGTATTTCTTTTAGGTCCATTCAAAACGGTGGCTTACTATCGTAAAGGATCACTTAGTCCTTTCGGAGCCCTTCCCCGTGCATATATTTATTTATCATGTTTTCATTTTTCACACAAATCTCACATGCAACAGATTTTGACATGCACTAGTCTTCCTAAGTCACAAATATGTAGATGAAAAGATTGGAAGGAGAACATCATAGCCCAAATATACATATGAAGTTAAAATTTCAAAAGAGCTCGTGCATGTGTGAATAGAGGCATATAAAAATAGAATCCATTTAAACAACACAAAATCTAACTACTCCATAAAACATGGTAAAGAACATAATAAAGATTGATAATCTAAACCAAAAGTTCTAGCCACGTGGGAGCGTAAAAGATGGAATTCAAACACAAGTATATGCCACTTAAAGTGTGTCAAACTAAAATACACACACAAAAAAAAATCTTTTTGAGTTTTGAAATTTTTAGCCAAAAATAAAAATATATACTCAAAAGGCAAACAAAAATCATTTGAATTTTTCATTAAGCTTATATTACCAAGAGATAAAATCCAAATGACAAACAAAAATCTTTTTGTATTTTTTATTTAATGCAAACAAAATGAAGGAAATATAATACAAAAGATAAACAAGAATCATAATTCTAGCATGTGATAAGCATGGTGCATAGACTAGAAAATGATTAAACAAGCATACATTTAGCATGTGAATATAGCATGAAGTACAAACGCTAAAGTATGCAAACAATACTAACACATTCAACCTTTAAATTTAGCAAGAGAGGTTTCATGTGAGAGTAAATGAGAATCAACAAATCTTGTATCTAGCGCGTTTAAAAGAGATTTCCTAACCCATATAGATTTATATTTAAAATGATGGGGATTGGGAAATAATGAAATGCTAGATGAAGATTTCCTTGGACTTCTTTTAAGATCAAAACAATACGACCCAAGGTGACCTTTCCTACCACAATGCAAGCATGTGTAAACACGAGGAATGTTACCTAAGGTGTGACCTTTTCTAAAGTCTTTGGTTAAAATTGATCCTCTAAAACAAACAATGGTTTTAGCTTTAGCAATGGAAGAATTTGAACATGATGTGCTAGAACCATTAGAACAACTACTAGAGTCTTGAAAGTCATTTTTCAATTTTAAAATTTCGGACTCAAGTAATAAATTAGACTCCTCAAAATTACGGGACTCCTTCTTTAAATTTTCTATAATTCCTAGAAGGTTAACACATTCTCCCTCAATATGAGCAAACTTGCCCCTAAGAGTCTTCTCACGATATTCACTCTCTTTCTTGGACTTTTCTAAAATATCAAAATTTGAATGTAGGTCCATAAGCTTTTCACGAAAAATATCTTTTTGAGATAAGGAGATTTGCAAAGACTCAATGTGAGCTTTAAAACAAGAATTTTCATTTTCAAGAAATTTAATTCCTTTTACAAATCTCAAATTTAATTCCTTTAAATTTTCGTTACATTTATTAAGCCCATTTAATTCCTCTCAAAAATCAAAAATTTTATTTTCATTAAAATTGGACAAATTTTCATTTAGGTTTCCCATTGAGAGATATAAAACAAAAATATGAGAGTGAAAAAAAATTTGAACCACCTAAACAGGTAAGGAAACACAAAAGCCGAAAAACGGATCTTTAACGCGATAACTTAGTGCTCCGGCTCTGATACCAATTTGTAAATGTAGAGCTTCTCTAAGTTAAATATCTGATACCAATTTGTAAAACCTGAGCTTTTCAAAATCAAATCTCTGATACCAATTTGAGAATGCGGAAGCGTACAAAGTGTGTGACGGTTCAACTAAAAAAAATAAAAACCAAATATTAATTTTCTTAAACAAATTAAAATTAAACCGAGGTGAAAATTAATTAAAGCACACACAAATATTATTTTCACATAAACCAATTAATTCAACTCAAGCCCTAGAATTTGCCTAAGTCATAATTATCAATATTTAGAAGTTAGGCCAAACCAATTTTGGCAAATGACTTGAATTAAACATCTTTACCCAATATTTAATATAAGTCCTAAATTAAATTGAGTGTGATAATTTAAACCAAATTTTATCTTGAATTATCCTAAGCATGCGTTCTAAATTATAATGCAAGATAAAATAAACCAATCACACTACGTCGCAATGTACGAGGAAAAACCCAAGATGGGAAACAACCTCGGACGGCCCTAGCCACAAATTCACTAGATACGGAATTACAAGTACAAGACAAAATACTTACAACACACGACTCGATCCCTCTCAAGCCTCGATGCTTCTTCTTGCAGACACCTCTTCCTAGCAAAATAACCTTGGAACACCACCGCGGTCTCGGAATCCACCGATAGGACTTTATATGGTCACCGTCACCCGAACATGAAGCCTTTCTCCAAGCGGGTAAAACAACATAAAGCACTTCTTCTTTCTTTGTGGGAGGTAGAAGCAAAACCCAAAACTTCTCTTCTTCAATTCGGTAGAGAAAAACCGGTGCCAAACTCCAAGCAATTGATATGTATATAGGTGAACTTGGATAAACAATATTTGGGTGTAAACACTAGAGTGGTGTATATGAATTTCTCTTTGAAAATTAATCACTCAAAACATGAACATTTTCCTTAAACAAATTTTCTCTCAAACTCTCTCTAAGAGATGAAAATGGAATGGAAAAGTTAAGTTGGAAAATGTCATTCCCGCTCTTGATAAAGTCTGAAAAAGTTGGTTAAAAACTTAGTGGGAAAGTGGGTGAAAAAACTGCCAAAAACTGTTCCCGCCTGGTATCTCGTTCGAACGACATTTCGTTCGAACGAAATCTCGTTCGAACGAGACTTATAACGACGCTCCAGTATGGACTCGTTAGAAACTCGTTGGAAATCTCGTTAGAACGAACAATCTCATTCGAACGACATTTCGAACGACATACCAGTATACCTTAGTGCGAAGTCGTTGGCAAACTCGTTCGAACGACATCTGGTTCGAACGAAAAACTCGTTCGAACGACATATCGAACGAACCTCCAGAAATGTGTAAAATTCGATTTTAGCCCTGAAAATTTATAAACTTATTTTAATGTTTTATTTAATTCTTTCTGAAAATAAAAATACAGTTTTTGTAAAACCTAACACCCAATAAGACTTGTTCCAGGCTCCTATATATATAATATTTCGTTCATACCTTGGGAGCATGGAACCATAGTTGATGACGTAGAAACGAGGCACGCAAACCGGTACATTTGATGAAGCTTTATACTCTTTGCCGCTAGGTCTTCAACAAACACTTCATAGGCTTGAGAGTATTACAATAACATACTATCCTGTGAATAAATGTTTTTGTCCAGAATTGATCCAACACTATACATGGACTTAATTGGAAATTTGTGTCTTTACAGAATCTATGGGGACGCACTATTCATCCCTTCTGAATGGGTTAGGCATCAAAGTCGAGGGGGAGATCTCATGGTGATACTAGAGAACAAAATTTTTAGGGACCTGCAACTCCTTGAGAGCACACAACCATCCTCTAACGAAGAATAACTCCTCAACCTACCTAAACTTCGTTGGTGCATCGGTCCAACCCTAATCGTACCCATCAGCCCATACCTGCTGAGGACCTTTCTTGAGTAGGTGCCTCAACAAGTTAACATCTATTTGGAGGACAGAAGCTATAATATACGACCTGTAAAAATCACCTCGGAGCTCGACAATCTCGCTAGCTGAGTCACTACTGTCAGTACCAGCTCATGACCTAGTCTATGAGGAAGAACCCCGTAGAACTTGGGGGGGCAGTTCTAGGCACATGCTCTCTGAGATGCAAATTACCCTCTCTCCTTAGAGCATCGTTCTCTTATTTAAGTATCTCTCCCACTTTATTGACCTCGGAGGCATCCAAAAGTTTAGCCTTTAGAGCATCCACTTCTTTTTTAACAGAAGCATCGATCCCCTCCATCTCCTAGAGCCTATCCTTCAGTTTGTCAACAAGCCCTGACTGATCCTTATAGCTCTGATTCCTCAACCTAAGAGACTTAAAAATCCTTACAAAGGCTTGGCGAACTTGATTACTAGCATTGGGATCGAGAATCCTACCTAGTTGAGAGGTAGCAGGTATATACTCATCAACATCAATCAGCTAGAAACCATATAAGAATTAAAGAATAAACAAATCAGTACGCGGAAGGGAAAAGGATTTAACTTCGTTAAAAAATAGGGTTCAAGTACATCAGCAGGGGGAAGGAAGAACAACAAAAGTGAAAAATACAAAGAGTTCCCTAAAAAGGACTAGTTGGTAACCTCAGTCTGCTCTGAGGTCGCTGGTTGCTTCCCCTTATCTATAGCAGCTCCAGGCGCACCTACCTCAGATGGAGTAGTCACCATTCCCTGGTTTAGGGGAATATCATCAATGGTGGTCAGAATAGCAAGGGAACCTTCATTAATAGGAGCAGCAGGCGCCTCATCCACAACAGGCTTAGGGCCCGGATCGTGCTCGTCGATGAGTGGAGAGTTAATGTCCACCTCGGTATCTAGGAGAGCCTTATTCCAACCCTTCTGAAAGTTTAGTCGGCTAATGTATCCAATTTGAACATCATCATCCTCGTACGAAGCAACTATCCAGCATTGTGCGAGCTCTCCTTAAGGGTGGCACCCTCAGTTTCCACCTTTTTCACCTTCTTCGTGAGCACCCTGTTCTCCTCCACCACTGCCATCTTGCTAGTGCAGACCAAGTCATAAGACTTCCTTAACTCTTTGAGCTCCTTGGTCTCCGCCTCCCTCACTCGATTGGCTTCAATCAAGGCGAGATCGGAAGAGTTTTGAGCAGTATCAGAAGTCTTCAAGTTGGCCTCCAACTAGATATTTTTCCTTTCGAGCTCACCATTCCTCCTCACCATCTCATCACGGTTGTGATAGAGGACATCAAAATCAGTCAAAAACTACAGAGAAAAGAGAAATATTAGCAAGATAAGTATTGAACAAAACTTTGTAAAAGCATAAAATTAAGAGCATACTTACCAAGGCTAGCCTCTAACTCGCCTTCAGGGCTAACTGGCCAGTTCCCATTGCCTTCTGACGATCAGCCGAAAAAACTGCTCTCTCGATCACCGCAGGAGCCAACTGAGTAGAAAGGGCAATAGAAGCCCCCTCGGGCAAAGCAGACACAGGAACTAGAGACTGCCCCGCCTTTGTCCTCACTTTCTCCCTCCTCTTTTCTTCTTCTCTCTCTTTCCACTCCCTCTAAGTTATCTTTTTCCCCTCCACCTTATTCCTCTCCTCTGCCTTCTTTCTCTCCCTCTCTCTTAGTAGTTCCTCCTATCTCTTCTTTCTCTCCTGCTCATGCGCAATAGTTTAGGATCCAGTGACAACATCCCTGCTCCTATATTTATACTTATTCAACCAGTGAGAAAGAAACACATTTTCCTCATCATCATCTCGAATCAGATTCTTCCTATGAGGAGCCATGTCTTCGTCGCTGGAGCTACTTGAATCCCCTAAATACTCGTGAGTCTCTGAACCCTCCTCCGAGCTGTAAGATTCTTCACTACCATAGCTCTCCTCACTAGAATTTCCCTCAACACCACCTTTGTCAGCACCATCGCTCTCCTCACTAGAGATGCTTTCATCCTCGTCCAATTGGATTGGGTCGGTAGTAACTTCTTCTATGATGTCTAGCTGAGGAATGCTATCCACAGGTCGTGCGATGAAGCTAGACCCAATGTTATTATATTCTAGAAGAAATGCAGAAGATCTAGGACGCTAACAGTCAGTTAAGAGTTCCCTGGTTTTTCAGGCCTTAACCAACTCGGTAGCTCTAATCTCATGAAGTTCTAATGCTAAATTTTTTGTCGTAGTTGAAAAAATAAAGAGAGAAGCATATGAGAAACACCATATACTAATAGAGGATCAATGAGCAGAATAAGATCTAGGCCTACCAATATATTCCTCCACATAAAAGGGAATCACATATCTCCAAGACCTCGACCCTTCAGTATGGGGAAGGAATTGCCAATTCCTGGCAATAAACCCCTCATGCCAGTAGTCCTTATGGAAATTAGGTAGATTTACTACCCATACCCTAGCCTTGAGGGTAAAGAAGACTGGAGCTTATTTGAGAAAAAGAATAGCAGAAGAAGATTTTAGCAAGCCATAGATTGGTGCCATAGAGTTGATTAATTCTATGCACACCATTGAATATTTTCCAAACATTGGGTGAGCACTGTGCATGAACTATATCGAAGTAACCAAAAAAGTGCATAAACAAGCTATCTGGGGGAAAAGTAAGACCCTCCTGGGATAACAAGAGAACATGTATCCAGTGACCGTCCTTAATGTCTCTGACATTACGAGGAACAGGGGCACATTCGATGTCTACCCAGTTTGGAATGTTATAGAATTTACTAAAATCAGTTATCGATCTATTGCCTATTTTCGTCATCGAAAAAGAAAAACCCTAGCATCAGATATGAAGAAATTCCAGAAGAAAAAGAAAAAGAGAAGAACTTATGAAGTAAAGAGTCAGCTTGGGATGATGCAACGTCACAAGCAGGGATGATGAGAAGATAAGGAAGAAACTTGGAGACGAAGGCCTAGAAGTGAGAACGCAACAGTAAGAAATTGAAGAAGACTAGAGAATGTAAAGAAATTTGAAACTACAATAGGAAAAGACCTATCCATAGATGTTTTTAACCTTTCTAATCATAGCGCACATGCAACGAGGAAATCTGTCGCTTAAATCAGTTCCGGAAGGGTGCTTCAATCCCAAGAGTGTTGCACAATTTACAAAAATTCCATTATGGTAAATCATTTAAAATTATTGAACCCAAATTGTGACCCAACAATTTTAGGGGAAATTGTGGGTACCTCGATTTGTCACTTTGGCCCAGATGAGCAGCCCAATTAAACACGACCCAAAAGTTTAGAGGCCTCACACCTTAACTAATTCAGTTATGACCTATTGAATACCTAAAATCTCTCAATGAGATATTCTAGAGATTATGGGCTAACACGGGGGAGTTCAACACCTCCACTCCCCGTGAAATAACATGTATATAACAAACTCTCATCCTGGGGCAAAGGGCATGCATTACTTTCTGTAAACACTCCCCCAGAATATATAGAAATATAATACTAATAACACCACCATGGACGTAGGACTTCTTGCCGAACCACGTACATCTTGTGTTGTGTGATTGTCGTTCCTTTAAATTCTTTATTTATTCTGGTGATTGCTTTTTCTTGTTATTCTGTGTTGAGTTTAATTATCACCACAGTATGGAATCTAGATAAGTGTTAGTCCGAGGAGCTATTGATTTTTTCAATAATATGACACTGATTACAGACTCTAACAAATGTTGTTCTTAACTTACATGGTTAGTACCAGTGATGATAAAGAATATGAACACATATATAACATATCAAAATCTTCATACACAAATAGTTTATTTTTCTAATCTATTACCATTGTTTATTCTTATTTACTTATACTCTGTTAAGACTGTTTTATATTTATACTCTATTAAGACATTATTTTATAACTATATATATAATGAAATTTCAAATAGGATTTGGGCCATTCGCGGAGACAATTCTTCATAGAATTTGTCTTCAAATATTATTGAGGGGATTATCGACATATTTTATCAACATAATTAATAAGAAAACATATTCAAAATAGCCCGTGACCATTTTTGAGAAGAGGATTTTCATCCAGTTCTCATAACACTGATTGGGTCTATCTTGAGGAATCCAACTATATACAACTTACCTTTTGCATCCGAAGTGGCGGCATTGATTATTGGAGATCTTAATGACTGTAAAGCCACACAAGACATGATTGTAGACCATAGACCCAAATGATTACGAAGAATTAGTGAAATACATCCATCATTTATGTCTATGCAAGACCTGTTGTTTTCATATGGCGAAGATGGATTCTAAGTTGTAATTAAGTACAAGAATAATGAGGTTGGACTTAAAACAAACAAGTAATCGATGACCATACGAGAATTTTATGCATATAGAATTGAGCAAAGATTAAACCAAGAACAAATAATCACCAACTCTGGTAGATTATAACACAGTATTTGGTGATGCCTACACATGAATTGAGGCAGAGAAGCATCATTGGGTATGATGTAATAAAACTCAGTTGTGATCAGAATTGTATAAAGGATTGAAGGATGTTGTACTCAGGGGCGATACAATGTCTGCATCCATTGGGAAGTGAATTGTTCTTCCCTCGAGTGTCACTTGAGGCCCGCAATAAAGGGAAAAAAATTCTAATATGTAATGGATGGCCCATTTCAATTTTTAACCCAACTTTAACAATACTTCTATCATATCTATCTACACAATAGAATTTCAAAAGAGATGACTGCCACAAGTGCATATATTATTGTTCCTCCAGATAGTTAATAAGCACCCTGCAACTATTGACATTGATCATATCATTTTAATCGACTTATCAAATTACTCGACTGATCTGATTGACTTTGAAGCAGTGAGCCAATGTACGATACATGGTCCATGTGGACATGCTAATCCAAAGGCTCAGTTATTAGATTTAGGAAATATACACTATTTTTACTTGCACAACTTCATAATTTTCATAATAATTAAAACTAAGTGGACACGGAAATACATACACATAGAGCTTTGAACATAAGCCTTTATTATAATATGTTTATACATATGATCAAATGAGATATATGACCCTTTTTTTATCATTTTAAAGCTCTAAATATGTAGAGCAAAGATTATCATTTTTTTCTACTTCAGACAAACTATAAACACTACTTTTACAATGCAAGATATAGTTTTGAATGCATATTAAATGTTCAAATCTTCATAAACATGACCAAGACATTTTACATCAAACTAAATTTATTCATATATATAGAACTAGTAATGCATATTAATAAGTTCACTTGGACCCCCTATCTTGGGAGGCTTTTGATTCACTCAAGGCAGCTCTTACCAACTCATGTATTAGCTCTACCCAACTTAAAAAAGACATTTTCACATTTTCACTAGAGATAGATGCTAGTAATGATGGCATGGGAGTTGTTCCTATGCAGGAATGGAGGCCTATTATCTTTCGAAGCAATAATTCCCGCTAGAAAAAATGGCCATTACACTTAATAAAGGAATTATGGGCTATAGTTTATATCATTGAGAAATGGAGAACCTACTATTTTCATCCATTTGTGGTCAAAAAGGGATCATCAAAGTATAAAGTGCCTCTTAGAGAAAGTTGATAGTTCTTGCAAAATCTAATTTATACGTTTCGAATCAATAGGAAATTTTGTGTTTATACGCTTAATTTATGTTGGAAATATATCTTACTCACTAAATATATTGCCCTTTTGTAGTAAATTGAATGAGTTTGATATCATATTGTTACTTTAACTTCATGGTTTTGTTGATTCCTAAAAATATTACTATGTGTTGTTTATCTATGACTTTCACTAGACAAAAGTTTTAGATGTTTTCCTCAGTTTTTTGTTCGTAATCTATATTTTTTGTTATATATTTTATAAGAACCAATATTAAAACACATATAATAGAGCACACAATTAGTTAATTAAGGTTCAACACAACAAAACTAAGAACAAGCTCCATTCTAACAAATAAACAATCAAGGGGTTTACACATAACATGTTTATGATTTTTATATATAACACAAAATGACCCGATACTCGATGGACTCACAAAATCTCATGAGCACATGATTTTCAACGAATGATATTAACTATAATCGATTTCAAGAATACACTATGACCATAAGAATTAGGTTTGAACAAATTTGATTACAACCCTAATTATTATATTATTACATAGATTTGAGAAAACAAATTTGGCAATAAGTATATATGCATACATATCTGAAATTTTAAACCTCTTTTTGAACAAATACTATACATACAAATATCACAAACATATATACAAATCAAACATATGAAGAGAAATAAATAAAGTAAGCAGTGTCAAATAGATTACTATCCCTAGAACCAAATTTCAAGTACATATTGAAATCCTACAATCTGGTGATGATTTATTGAGACACTATTTTGGCTATGGCTAAAACACACACCTTTATGTTTAACTAAGACTAGAGTTGTCATGTTGTCTTTGATCTCCAAGTCAATCAAAACTTAGAAAAATGACCATACAATTTAATGATTCCTTCACTGTTTGGGTACTTCAATGTTTCCTTATTATTTAGATCAATGCAAAACCATATTGAACTCCTATTAGTAGTGTGCTTATTTCACACCTTAGTTTTGTAGATGATTTTATAATCTTTCCAAATGGGGAGAAAACAATAATAAGGAACCTGATAACACTTTTAAAAGAGTGACATTTCTTCCTCGCTATTGTGAGTCCGAAATTCTTAAGAATGGCAGTAAAGGATGACACTGATAATCTTCCTATTTTGTCAATGGGTGCAATATTAGACATACACTTTTGTTTTTTGACAATATGCTGGACCAATACTTCAAAATGAGAGAGGATGATGAGATATATGAGACGAAATGTTATCATATGCTGAATCTTTTACACACGTGCAATCCACCAAGATACAATTAATTTGAATTTTTTCAACGGTGATGCATGTTTGAATTAATTTGGGTCCATCACATATATTACAAAATAAAATTATAAATGGAATAGTATATCAAAATTAATGGCATGAAATATTGTAATACCCTATAATTTTGTGAAATTTTATTTTAATTACGAAATTTGGATTAATTGATTTAAATGGAGAATATTTAATTTATAATTAATCCAAATTTAATTGTAATAATTACTAGTGTGATGAGAGTTAGTATTCATCGGATATAATTATGTTGAATATTACTTAAAGAGTAAAGTAATATATGAATAAGTGAATATTATTTTGATCGGGATTGAAAAATATGGCAGTTACAACACACTTAGTTGGGATGCGCATGTGAGTCGTGTCAGTAATACTTTATTGGGCTAAAAAGGATAATTTATTTTTAAGTAACTTATATGGCCGTTTTGAGTGCGCCAGTGTTTTTGGAATGGTTGAAATAGTCAGAAAAACACTATTCGGGTGTTTTATTTGGATTCCGGGGCATTTTGGCCCAAAACGACATAGAGGGGTATTTTGGTCTTTTGAAATTTTTGGGAATTAAAATGGGCAAAAATCAGGAATTAAATTAGGAATGTATGTGGGTTATAAGAGAGTTGTCAGTTTCCAACTTACGTGAGAGAGAGGGAGATAACCAAGAGGATGAAGGAGAGCTCAACAGTGCTTTAGGCGAAGAAGTCAAGCCCTTCCTTCGAAAATCACACTAATGCGTAGATCACGAAGAGAGGATCATCCTCATACCAATTTCGTTCAATGATTCAGAGGTTCACAAAAATTCAAGTGTTTATCTTGCTAAAATTCTGAGTATATATGATTCATGTTAACCCTAGTTGCTGAGATAACCATGAAACTATAGAATTAAGATTAGATTGTCAACTAATTTCAAATTTTCAAGTTTCGTTTTCATGTAGATGAATAACCCTTTTGTAGGAATGATAAATCTGAAAATTTTATGTTATAATCACAAAAATAATTGGGGGATTTTGAATGATTGTTTATGGTGGGTTTATGTTAGGGGGCTTTTAGGGATTGGAGGTATTAGTTTAAAGTCCCTTTGATTATATATATAGTTGTCATTGAAATTATGTTATAAAGGACCCTATTATGATTAGAAATAGTTTAGAGTCATTGATTGGGAGTTAGGACGAATTTGGGTGACGGAAGGATTGAAAAAATGAAGTTTGGAAGAAGAGGGGAAATCTCGGAATTCTCGTTCAAACACCTACCCACGTCGCTCGAATGACCTTGTTTGAACAAGAATCCCACTGAGAATTGTAATGAGATTTTTGAGTTCGTTTGAAGTGAGAAGTTCGTTCGAATGATCTCGTTCAAATGACCTCGCTTGAACGAGAATCCTGGACTTCTAACGAGATTCCAGAATGCTTATTTTTTGCCCGTACATGTTAGAACCCTTCTAGGTTGGTCCAAGTGAGAGAAATTAACCTACACTATTATCGAATGACTTAAATTGCTAGTTATTAATGATTTAAGAGAGCGAGTATTCAAGGGGATATAGCGGGATAATAGATCATTAGAGAAAAGGTATATGTTAGAGAGATAAGTCGAAGTGTGGCAATAATGTGAATAGTAGAGATGATTATACTATCTATAAACTCGAGTAATTGGGTTGTGAGAATACATATTGTACATGTATTAAGTTATGTGTATGCTTGTGAATAAACTATTATGTGTATAACATTTGCGCGTTGTGGACAATAATGCCTGGAGAAGCCTTCGGGTGGGATATTTATTGGTATCACTAGAGCATAGAACTTGGGTACGGACTAACTGTGAGAACGATAGTGATGACGGTCATATGGGTGCGTAAGTATGTGCGTAGCCCATCGGATTGGGACTATGTTTGCCTCCAATATATGTATTTTATTTTGATGGTTCGCAAGAGACTGAACCTTTAGTCCTTTATGTAAATGAGTGATGCAACAGGAAAAGATAACTGAGTATGCAGGCACCGCAGTTGTGTCTTGGGGTACAATATTGTATATATCTATATAATAAAGTAGGAAACTTATGTATGTCATAAAATAGAACAATGATGTAATCAAGATAATTGTTTTTTGCACTTCCTATTTTGCCCTTGCAAATTTTGGATTCCCCCTCTTTTTTCATCTCACTAATTCATTCTAGCTCGTTCACTTTAATTCAAACACAAGGTCATTTTGGTAAACACACATCAAACTCATGTTAAACCCTCCCCTCATTCTGAAAATCACCTGGCCCCTCTTTATCTCCCTCTCCAAACCTACCCCTGAACCCAAATGCTCATTCCCCAACCTATGAAATGACGAACACACCCACAACCCTTTTTTTTATCAACATTGGTTTTGATGGACCAAAGATGCTTATTTAGATCTTACAATTTATGTTAATGAGAGTCTTAGTTACAAAGAATAAATATATGTTTTTCGCTTAGCTACTAACATTAAATTTCTTTTAAAAAACTTACTTTGCTTTGTTTATTTTTGTTACAGGATTTTTTTGGCCAGCTAATTAATTTTTGTTACATCTTGATCATTTTTCTCAGTAGCAGGTATAGGGATGTGTATTTTAGGTTTTCACTTAATTTAGGGATTTGTTCATGTGATTTTGTTAATTTTCTCTAACATCATGTGTTTTGTTCACTTAATTGAGGGATTTGTGCACATACTTTAGGGCTTTGTTCACATAATGGCTGCTTAGAACTTCATTTTTTATTGAGGGATTCCATTAAAGTTATTGAAGTTCCCATAATGGCTTCTTAGAACTTCATTTTTTAGGGGGTTTAATAAGTTAATAATTATTTCATAAATGCTTTATATATCATTTGAATTTTTGTGTTTGGATTGTACATTATTTTTATAACTAGATGTGTACATTCTTTTTAGGTGTGATCTTCTTATATACAAAATTTCTACATGTGCGATCTCAGGTAACCCCCTTTTTATTTGCATCTTACGTTTGTTTAAAACTTTAAATGTTGTGGGTTATGAAACTCTAATGTATGTTTAGAATACTTTATGGGTGTATTTATGTACTTTGGATTGTTAATGATCACTAACCAAAGTTTGAAACTTTAAAGTTTTATTTATAATTCTTATTTACTTATTTTCTTAAAAAGAATCCTTCTTAATGCAAATATCCAATTTAATATTTCTCTCCTAAGTGGAACTAAATACTTAAATTGACGAATTATTGCATTAATCGCATATTGTTCAAAAGTAGTATGTTTTAATGGTATTGCATTAATCACAATTTGTTTGGGCTTCTATATATATATATTGATTATTGATTTGGGTACGCATTTTTTTCACTTTTTTTGCAAATGGGAATCTTCATTTTCTTTTGTTTCCAATGGTTACTCTTTTTTTATCAGATAAAAATGTGATCGTAATCTTGATATTGTTAGTTTTCCAACTGTATCTTTAGAAAAAGTCATGAATTTCTATTTGTTGGACTGAACAGGCTCATCCTGCGTTAAGTGACATGGAGAAGAAGAAAGTTCGTAGTATAATGGACTGTCAAAAGCTATCGAGAGAGGCATATGCTCAAGCAACTCAAAACGATCGTCTTCCTGTTCAAACCGTTGTTCAAGTAATTTACTACGAGCAACAATGCCTTAATGAGGCAATGGATGGCAGCCTCATAGTGGGGGAATCCCCTGCTATCCCCACAAACTAAATGTATACTTTATTGAGCAACAACGCCTTAGTGAGACCATATGAGAGAACACTCAAAGAAGATGAAGAGAATACATACGCATGTATCTGACAAATGTGAGCGCGTGTATCTGACATAATACATACGCATAGCAGACACATTTCTCTTTCTCTAATGTTTTAATATCCCAATCTACCATATTTGAGGTTGATTATTAGATTTTAACTGGAAATTAACTTCCTCTATTTTGGTGTTTAGTTTATGCCCAATATATGATCGGATCGCTTTCGAATTGTGTTCATTTTGTGGTTCTTTTCATATTTGTATTCTCTTAATTAATTTGTGATTATTTAGTATTTTTAGGTTGGTTTTCTTGGTCATAGCTCATAACTGGAGAAGAATGTGAATACTACATGTTATACATAAGTCATTTGTTATGCAATTGAGCATGTAATGGATAAGTGAGCTATTGAGGTTAGTATGTGTTTCTAATTTTTACCTTTTTATGTGTACCCTTTGTTTATGTACTATTTATTATAATAAGTTGGCTACATCCAGCTTTGGGAGACCCCATTAGAATACCTATGTTTTTTCATTTTTCAGACATAACTTATTGTCACTTAGATGACTAAGTTTGAAATTTTAGATTCTTGGTAAGTTTGGCTCTGTTTCATCGAAAGAAATGTCAGTTGTCTCTATTAATTTTGGCTATGTTCTCGTTATACAAATTGTGTTCCACTCACCCAGTATCCACTTGTGTAGCTCGCGAATCTGCATTCCTCTCGGCACTAAACAATACAAAGAACTGCTATGATGTTTCTCTACAGTGGTGCAATAAGTTTGGCATATAGTTAAACAAGACAAAGACGTATGCCAACTGCAGAGTATGGCCTGAGCAGTTCTTATGCAGTGTTTGAGGGACATCAAAATTAGAGTTGTAATCTACTCATAGCCATAATCCGTAACACCATTATGCAACGGATAATATGCATGGAAATTTACTCCATCTATCAGAGCAACAACACGTTTAACTATGTTGGCGTTTCAAATATCCATTAAAAGTTCAGATGAGTGCACTAGAAATTTCTTCATCTCTGGTAGAGGACAAGCTTCGACGCATTTGACAAAAAATAAAAATAATGCTTGTCATCGATCGCAAATATTTTGGAATGCTTGGACGTGTTTGACAAAAGATAAAAATAACCCTAAGGGTGTCAAATTCGAGTGAGAAAACGGGAGATAAGTGGTCGAAGTTTATATTTTACCACTAATTGTAAGGTATACTATTTTGCAGATTTAATGTTTGATATTTTGTTGTTGATGAGATATAATGTTTGCAGATTTTGTAATGTGGTAGTCATTGTTACACAGGAAGGTATTTCACATATCACTCTCCTCTATTTTGCAATGCCTCTAACTTTACACTGTTATGTTCATTGTAAGCTAGATACCAAAGCTAGAGACTTTACAATAAACATTGTTATATTCCTAGGAGCTGCTGGAATAAATCCTAGAAATGGCTATGATGCACTTCACACTTGTTTGAAAATATGGCGTTCAGAAATTGCAAAGAACAAGGACAAAAATAGGTCCAGCAAAATACATCCAGCTCAACAAAAATAGTATATCAATAGCTTTAAAACTTTTTTTTCTTATGCAGTATAATCTTATGGAGCTCTTATATAGCTCAAACGAGTTTAACAAACTTTGATTCTTATGAAGTATAAACTTATTCTTTGATTCTTATGCAATATAATCTTATGAAGGTCCAACAAACTTTGATTCGGTTGGTTTAGCTGCCAAACACATGGAACACCTGCCAAACTTTGATTTTTGTTTGTCTTTTGAGTATATATTTTTTTTATTTTTGGTTAAAAATTTCAAAAAGAAAAAACTCAAAAAGATTTTATTTTGTGTGTATTTTAGTTTGACACACTTTATGTGGCCTACACTTGTGTTTGAATCCCATATTTTACGCTCTCATATGGCTAGAACTTTTGGTTTAGATTCTCAATATTTATTATGTTTTTACCATGCTTACATGGAGTAGTTGGATTTTGTGTTGATTAAATGGATTCTATTTTTATATGCCTCTATTCACACATGCACGAGCTCTTTTGAAATTTTAACTTCATATGTATATTTGAGATTTGTGAAGTGTTCTCTTACCAACCTTTTCATCTACATATTCGTGACTTAGGAGGACTAGTGCATGTCAAAATCCGTTGCAAGTGAGATTTGTGTGAAACATAAAAACATGATAAATAAAAATGTACACGGGGAAGGGCTCCGAAAGGACTTAGTTATCCCTTGCGATTGTAAGCCGCCATTTTTTTAATGGACCTAAAAGAAATACGTGGTTCAAAGGCCTAAAAACAGAAAATATGGCGTTAAAAAAGAAAAATAATTTCCCAAGGCCTATGTTTGATTGATATATTCATTCAAATTTAATATAAATGCATATTGAGGGAGATTGGATGGTATATCAACGGTTTGCACAATGTCCATTTATCCTAGTTGCGTATTTCATGTCATGACTCTATTGGTTTGTAGAATCATCAATATGCTAGGCTTGTATGCATTGTGTATGTTTGTTCATTGAGTTCAATTTATATTGTCACATGAGGTTATATTCAAATGTGATTAAGTTTGCAATCGATTGAGAACTCCGTGAACATGTTTTAAGTGATTGGGTCCAAATTTAATCGCTACTAGTTCACACCCCAACACTTTTGTTTCCATATGACACATTTTTTCCATACGAGTGTGAAAGACTCCTATTATATTTTGTGTGTGTCATTTGTTTGTTTATATCTATATATGTGTACTTGAGTCTCTTTGATATATATTATGTATACAGATATTTGAAATTTTTGTTTAGTCTTTGTTTTGATTTTTAATCCATATATGCTTTAATTCATACTTGGTATCCATCTTATTGCATTCTTTGTTGATATCATATGCTCAATAATTTATATATCATATTGGTATCATTTTATTGCATTCTAGTTGGTCTAAGTTGTTATTTGTTGGATTAGTGGAATTTTTGTTACCCATATGCTTGAACGTTCTCATCACTATATGCACAATTACTTGGTATATGTTTGATTCTTTAAGTCTTTGTCTATTCCTGAACAAAAAGGGGGAGAATGATAGCGGGAGAATGGTATCTAATCCTATTATTATCACACCTTAGTTTAAGGAGTTTTATCTTAGGGGGAGACGTCTTTCTAAGTAGGTCATTTGTTTGATAAAGGGGAGAATTAATTTAGGGGGAGTAATTATTTAATTGCATTTAATATTTTGATATTCCCTATGCGTTTGATAGTGTGCTTAAGTGTGAAGGAATACTTCAAAATGGCAAAATTCAACATCGGCAAATATATTGATCCTTGGGTTGTTTGAGTCAAGCATTGTATTTTTATTTTGGGTGGGACATTGTTTTTTAGTCTAGTGAGCTTGACGGCCCTTTAGGATTTTTATTTGGTTTTTGTCCCAGAATAGTCAAAGGGGGAGATTTGTAAGGACACAAATTTCCAATTGAGTCCTATAATAGTTTTGGCTCAATTCTGGACAAAAACATTTATTCATAGGATAGTACTTTATTGTAATATTCAAGCCTATGATGAAGTTTGTTGAAGTCGTAGCGGCAAAGAGTATAAAGCTTCATCAAATGCCGAGTTTACATGCCTCGTTTCTACGTCATCAACCGTTGTTCCATGCTCCCAAGGTATGAATGCATTTATATATATATTGGAGCTTGGAACATGTTTATTTGGGTGTTAGGTTTTTAAAACTGCTTTAAGAATGGTTTCTATTAAAACTTATATATAAAATATATAAAAGTTTCTGGGCTTAAAAAGAATTTTTAAACATTCTGTGAGTTCGTTCGAAGTGTCGTTCGAACGAGATTGTCGTTCAAACCACAAGTTGTTCGAACGAGATTGCCAACGACTTCCCATTATGGCATACTGGAACTTCGTTCGAATGAGATTGCCATTCTAACGAGATTTCCAACGAGTTTCTAACGAGGTCATACTGGAACTTCGTTAGAAGACTCGTTCGAACGAGATTTCGTTCGAACGAAATGTCGTTCGAACGAGATGTCAGGCGGGAACAATTTTTGGCAATTTTTAAGTAGTTTTCTCCCTCTTCCCCACTTGTTTCTTAACTGATTTTTCTCAGACTTTATTATGTGCGGGAATAACTTTTTCAAAGTAATCTTTTTCATATCCTTTTAACTCCTACATAGTGTTTTGAGAGCAAAATTGTTTAAAAGAAAAAGATCGTGTTTTGAGTGAGAATTTTCAAAGACAAAATCATCTACCACTCTAGTTTTTCACCCATAATTTTATTTATCCAAGTTCATATATATATACATCTTGCTTGGATTTTGGCACCGAGTTTATCTATACACCGAATTGAAGAGATTGTTTGGTTTTCTTCTACATCCCTTAAAGAAGAAGAGTTCATTTTGTTGCGGTGTTCTCATGTGCTAAAAGACACCACGTGTGGTTGACGCTGTACCTATTGTCCGATTGGTGAGTCCAAGATCGCGGTGGAGCTCCGTGGTTATCCACAAGGAATAGGTGGTTACAAGAAGACACGTCAAGGCTTGAGAGGGGTCGAGTTGACAAAGTAAGTCATCTGTCTTGTAAATTTAATTCCGTACTTAGTGGATTTGAGGTTAGGGTCGTTCGAGGTTGTTTCCCGTTTTGGGTTTTTCCTCGTACATCGCGGCGTAGTGTGATTGATTTACTTTTATCTTGCATAATAACTTAGAACGCATGTTTAGGATAATTCAAGATAAAAATTGTTTTAATTGTCACACTTAATTTAATTTTGGTGCATAATTAAATTTGGGTAATTGTTTAGTTAATTCAAGTGTATTGTTAAAACTGGTTTGGCCTAATTTGGAAATATTGATAATTATGACTTAGGCAAATTCTAGTACTTCGATTAGTTATGTTTAAGTGAAAACTTTTTTAATGGATTAATTTAATTTCACTTAGTATTCCTCCGTCTTTTCCCGTCGTCACAACTCCATTGTCCTTTTTCCCTGAGGATCGATACCCGATTTACTGGGATTATTACTAGAGCGACAGGCTTACACTTGACCGTAGAGTGAACACATTTCTGAGACACATTTTCAGTCGCGTCAAGATTTTGGCGCTGTTGCCGGGGAATTAGGTAGACTTAGGATTAGATCGAGTCAATCCAAGGCTTTGACCAAAAATCTCTAAAAATCCAAAAAAATTTAAAAAAATTTAAAAAGCACAAAAAGATTCACCACCATATCTCATAAGCTTTTAATGCAAAATTCCACTCCCACTCCCCATAATACTCCAACCTGCATTCACGAAAATCCAATCGTTGAGTATAACCCAGATAGTCCCCACACTCCAAACGCCCCACAGTTCTGGATCCCGCCTCCCACACCGTCGCACTCAGTCTCCGATAACACTCCCTTTTCCTTCTTAGGACACACTCCGAGCGCGCCTAGTGAGAGAACCAAGTCAATAAGTGAGGAAGAGATGTCGCAACACGGCACTGCACCCGCTGGTGAGGAAGAGCCCCCATACTGTCCAATTAGAGAATTCTTATATCCTGAGTGTACTGTCACTCTGGGATGCATTATACTCTCGTATAATGCCGAGGAATTCCGTTTCAAAAATGGGATGATCCAGATGCTACCGCATTACTACGGTTTGGATTCTGAAAATCCATACCCCCATATTAGCGAATTCGAGGACGTGTGTGATACTCTCAATGATCAAACCTGCTCACAAGAGGTAATCCGCCTCAAACTCTTCCCTTTATCGCTCAAAGATAAAGCTAAGAACTGGCTATGGTCTTTACCTCCAAGCTCTATTCCATCATGGAATGAGTTACAGTCGAGATTTCTCAAGAAATTCTTCCCACCACATCGAACAATCTCCATAAAGGCTCAAATTCAAGCATTCAGACAAGCTGAAAATGAGCCATTCCATCGATGTTATGAACGTTTTAATGAGTTAGTTGCTTCATGCCCCCATCATGGGTTTGATTCAGCGCAAGTCATCTCTTTTATCTATAATGGGTTGATCCTTAACTCTAAACAACTTGTTGAAACAATGGGAAGTGGTCCGTTTATCGATTTAGATGCCCAGGATGCTGAGCTTCACCTGAGGTATGTCACTGAGACTACCCAATCCTGGGACACTTCTGATCCCAACGCTCAAAATTGAAATAGACAAGCGACCAACACTCCGTCGGCGTCCGGCCTATTCCATGTAGATAAGAATTCTATGACGGACAGCCGATTGGAGACTCTTGAGAAAGGATTTCAATATCTATGCGAGATATATGGAAAAGGACCAGTTGGACCCATTCCAAACCCCGTCACGAAGGTGTGTGCTATTTGTGAGGCGGGTCATTCAACTGAGGAATGCTATACAATACCCGCCTACAAAGCAATGCTTCAGGATCAAGTTAATGGTATAGGAGGCTTTAAGGGTAATTTCGGTGCCCTGCACGGGAATTCCTATAACCCTTCATAGAAAAATCATCCCGGTTTTAGCTATGGGCAACAACATACCGCAATGAACCCTCCTTCGCATGTTGCCCCTCCTCCACCACAACAGTTACAACAAGGACATGTTCAAGCACCACCACCTCAAGGAAATTATATCCCGCCATAGCGGAGAACTCTCGAGGATACCATGAATCAATTCATCGCAATTCAGACCGCAACCAATGCTAAATATGATCGTCTGATTGGCGACATAAATGCGAACATGTCAAAAATACAATCCTCATTGAGTGTTCAAGAGAAGGGAAAGTTTCCTGCCCAAGGCCAAATACCTCCCCAAGGTCAAACTAGTGTTAGCTCCACCTCTACTGAACATCAGGGGAAATGTCAAGCTGTGACCACTCTTCGTAGTGGGAGAGTCATTGATTTATCACCTCCCCCACCCGACACAATGAAAGACAAGGAGATTTCGCCCGGCATGAAAGAGGCCGAAGATGTCCCCTTAAATGAGAGTGACCAAGAAGATGTTAGTGGGAAAGAGGTAGTAGTGAAACCGCCCTCCGTAGCACCGTTTCCTCAAAGGTTGATTCCCTCCCATAGAGGAAAACCACGTGAAGACGTGCTAGAAGTGCTTAAGCAAGTAAAGTTGAATTTACCTTTCCTTGAGGCCATTAAACAAATTCCAACTTATGGCAAAGTCATCAAAGATTTGTTGACAGTTAAGAGAAAGATGAAAGTGAAGAAGAACGTCTTTCTAGCACAAAATGTGAGCTCCATTCTACTAAATGAACTCCCGCCTAAATTCAAAGATCCTGGTGCACCCACCATATCCTGCATCATTGGAGAGAATAAAATTGAAAAAGCCTTACTTGACTTGGGAGAAAGCATAAATATCCTCCCTTACTCCATCTATAGGTAACTTGACTTGGGCAACCTCAAGCCCACGAAGGTCACTCTCCAATTAGCAGATCGAATAGTGAAGATCCCACGAGGTATAGTCGATGACGTGATCGTTCAAGTTGACACTTTCTACTTTTGGGTAGATTTTGTCATTTGGGACACGGAGCCCTCCTTCTACTCGAGTAATCATGTTCCCATCATCCTTGGACACCCTTTCCTAGCTACGGCTAACGCAATCATTAATACGAGGAATGGGCGAATGCAACTCACATTTGGGAACATGACCTTGGAAACCAACATCTTCCACGTAGCCAAAAATGCAGGGGAGGAAGATGATCTTCACGCGGTGAGCCTCATTGATGAGATAGTAGAGGAGTACTTTGAGGAGAATTACTGTGGCGACGCTTTAGAATCCTGTTTACCGGCGAGATACGAGTGTGAGGGGACGTATACTGACTTCGAGAGGGAGGTTGGAGAGTTGATAGAGCTACTCGATGAGAGTACGTCAGACGAGGAGGTGAGAGATGTTAATTGGGTTTCTAGATTCGAGGAATTACCTTCGAGGGATACACACATGGTTCCCTCCAGCGAAAATTTTCCAACTCTCGAATTAAAGAAACTCCCCTACCTGGGTTTCTAGATTCGAGGAATTACCTCCGAGGGATACACACATGGTTCCCTCCAGCAAAAATTTTCCAGCCCTCGAATTAAAGAAACTCCCCTCCTATATTAAATATGCATACCTAGGAGAGGATGAGACATTCCCTGTTGTTATCTCCTCTAGCCTAGATGAAGGGCAGGAGGGTAAATTATTAAAAATCTTGAGGAAGCACCAAAGTGCTTTTGGTTGGTGCATAACTGATTTGAAGGGGATAAGTCCTTTGATTTGCACTCATAAGATCCATCTCGAAGAGGATGTCAAGCCATCTAGAGAAATGCAAAGAAGACTGAATCCCAACATGAAAGAAGTTGTGAGAACCGAGATCATCAAATTATTGGATGCCGGGATTATCTACCCAATCTCAAATAGCAAATGGGTGAGCCCTATTCAAGTTGTCCCGAAGATGTTGGGTATGACTGTGATTGAAAATGCTAAGGGAGATCTCTTTCCCCAACGTACCACCACAGGGTGGCGCGTTTACATTGACTACCGGAAACTCAATGCGGGAACTAGGAAAGACCATTTCCCCTTGCCATTTATTGATCAAATTCTTTAGAGAGTAGAGGGACACCCTTATTATTGCTTCCTTGATGGTTATTCCAGATATAAACAAATTGAGGTGGATGTACTTGACCAAGAGAAGACGACGTTCACTTGCCCTTTTGGTACGTTTTGCCTACAAACGTATGCCATTTGGCTTGTGTAATGCATCCGCGACCTTTCAAAGGTGCATGTTGAGCTTATTTAGCGACATGGTCGAGAGAGGACTCGAAGTGTTCATGGACAATTTCAGTGTTTTTGGCACCTCTTTCGATCATTGTTTAGAAAAGCTGGAAAAAGTACTTAACTGATGTGTGGAAAAGAACTTAGTGCTGAATTGGGAAAAGTGCCATTTCATGGTCACCGAGGGAATAGTTCTTGGCCACATAATATCATCCAAAGGAGTAGAGGTTGATAGGGAAAAGATAGATGTCATAGCTGATCTTCCCCCACCAAAATCGCTGAAGGACGTGCGCTCATTCTTGGACCACGCGGGGTTTTATGGAAGGTTCATTAAGGATTTTAGCGCCATTTCTAGACCCTTAAGAAACTTACTCATGAAGGACACCCCATTTGAGTGGACGGAAGTATGCCAAATCTCTTTTGACAAATTAAAAAACATGCTTGTGTCCGCTCCCGTCATGCAAGTTCCGGATTGGTCCTTACCATTCGAACTTATGTGTGATGCAAGTGATTATGCAATCGGGGCTATTTTGGGTCAACGCAAAGATAAGCAAGCTCATGTCATCTACTACGCTAGCCGGACCCTTACCGGACCTCAACTCAATTACTCTACCACGGAGAAGGAGTTTCTAGTGGTAGTCTTTGTCCTTGATAAATTCCGATCATATCTCATTCGTTCTCCTATTACTGTCTTCACCGACCACGCGACTTTGAAATATCTACTTACGAAGAAAGACGCCAATCCGTGCCTCATAAGGTGGATCCTACTCCTACAAGAGTTCAATCTCTCCATCAACGATAAAAAAGGAGTAGAAAACGTCGTTGCCGACCATTTAGCTCGGCTTTCGTCTGACGTACCTAGTGATACCATACCCATGGATGAATACTTTCCGGATGAGCAACTTTTTCCCACCTCTTTGTATCCCTAGTTTGTGGATATAGTGAACTATCTTGTCAAGGGAGTCGTCCCTCCCGACTGGACACCACAAGATAAGAAGAGGTTCCTTACTTGGTCGCGCATGTTCTTTTACGATGATCCATTCCTTTTTAAATATTGCACCGACAAAATCATCCGACGATGTGTACAAGATGACGAGATCCCGAAAGTCATACAGTTTTATTATTCGGAAGCTTGTGGAGGCCACTTTTCGACGAAAAAGAAGGCCGCTAAAATTCTACAATGCAGCCTCTATTGGCCCACAATCTTCCGGGAATGATTCTTGCAAATCATGCAATAGGTGCCAACGAATGGGAGCCATTACTCGATGAGACATGATGTCTCTTACCCCTATACCCATCATTGAGATATTCGACTGCTGGGGTATTGACTTCATGGGACCCTTCCCCCATCCTTTGGTTTCCTATACATCCTTGTCGCGGTAGACTACGTTTCTAAATGGGTGAAAGCTATAGCTACCAAGACTAATGACAACAAAGTGGTGATAAAGTTCCTGCAGGAACACATACTTTCCCGCTTTGGTGCATCAAAAGCGATAATTAGTGATAATGGCACGCACTTTTACAATAGGCCATTCGAGAAGCTCATGAGAAAGTATGGTGTCGTCCACAAGGTTGGAACGACATATCACCCACAAACGAATGGGCAGGCTGAGCTAGCGAATCGAGAGATCAAGAACATTCTTGAGAAGACCGTCAATCCTACCCAGAAAGAATGGTCCCTTAGATTGAACGATTCGCTATGGGCCTATCGTACCTCATATAAGAACCAACTCGGCATTTCCCCTTTCCGCTTTGTGTATGGAAAACCTTTCCACCTTCCCATTGAGCTCGAACACAAGGCGTATTGGGCGATTAAGCAATTAAATTATGCCATGGATAAGGCAGGTGAAGCCCGCAAGCTTCAATTGAATGAATTATAAGAACTACGCAATGATGCGTATGAGAATGCTAAAATTTTGAAAGAGAGGATGAAACTCACTCATGATAGCATCATTCGACGAAAAGAGTTTCTCCCCGGGAAAAAAGTTCTCCTCTACAACTTTCAGCTTCACCTCTTTCCGGGCAAGTTGCGATCACGTTGGTCTCGCCCATTCATCACGAAGAATGATTTCCCCCATGGAGCTGTTGAACTAGACGATTTAAAAGGGGGAAATACATTCAAAGTGAATGGACAACACCTAAAGCCATATCTAGAGGCGTGTGCAGAAGAAGTCGACACCATCTGGTTGTCGGACCCCATTTACGGGGTTGAGTGAGCTGTTGTGTGTGAAGGTCGTTAGGACTAGGTTTCGTTCGGGAGAAGTGTTCGTGTGTTTTGGGAATTTTGAGTCAAAGGGTGTTGACCAGCGAAATTGAGAGGGTTTTTAGTCCAATTGGATAGAGAGTATATCAGGAAAGTGAATTTTTTTGAAGAAGAGAGCTCGAAACTGAATAGAAGAAGTCCAGCCCAAAAACCCTAGGGCAGATCGGTTCCTTTTTAAGGCGGATCGGTCCGACCCCAGACCAGTTCCTTTTATTTTTAAAGGAATCGGTCCACCTGTCGAGGATTTGAAAAGTCAAAGGGCTGGATCGGTCCGCCCCTACCTCGAACCGGTCCGCCTTTTGCAGATTTGTCTTCTCCCCTTCCCAAGATTCACCCCCCTTTCCCCCCAATCCCATTCATTCCCTCCAATCCATTTTTCCTCTTCCCAACCCCAACCTTTCCCTCCCAAATCCATCCCCTTTTCCCTCCAAACCCCTTCCCTCCAAAACCAACCCCTCCCCTCCCCCTTTCCACTATAAATACACCCCAAACCCTACCCTTATCCTCACACCTTCAAACCAAATACTCTCTTCTTCCTCTCTTGTGTTTCCAGCAATAAATCCCTACTGTTTCCATAGCCCCCCGTGTTGGCCCCACCAAATAAGACTCCACCGTGATCAACCCCTCCGGTCACGGCGAATTCCTCTCCCACCAAGAGGAGTGGTGGTGCACTCAATACTTCGGTTTGGGCCGCAAACTCCATATGGAGCGCGCTGTCCAATGGGAGTCCCTGCCCAAATCCGTCACCGCCCTATTCATGGCTCGGGGCTGGTGTCGATTCCTCAGCCAACCTCACAAAGCGGTTTGGGCAACCGAAGTCCGCTCCTTCTATGGTACACTCGTCCGGACGGGCCAATTCGAGGCCGAAGCTTTCGTGGATGGGACTCCCATTCCATTTTCCTTTGCCTGTCTCACGGCCAAGTTGGCCAAATTTGACATCCCGGACGTTCAAGAATTTACATATTCCCAAAATGTCCTCCCGGTCGACAAGGACATTATCATGGCCCGTATCGCACCGAATGTGCCTTGGGCGGGGCAAACCGTCGCCGTTGGACGCCTAAACGAGAAGGCGCGCCTCACTTTTAAGATTGTGTGCGCCAACCTATTGCAAATGTCCAACGACTCCGCCATGAGGCCTCGACAAGCTACCTTAACATATCATCACTTCGACCCGCAAACTTCCATCCATTTGGGTCGCACTTTATACGCGGACATCATTAACGCGTCCTTGGATGAGAAGGGCATCGCCCCACTTCCTTATGCCCGATTGATCACTTCCATCCTTAAGGATGATGGAATAGTGGCACCGAGCGACCATACGTGCCTCCCCGGTCCTTTCGGACAAGGGATGCGCACCAAAAGCGCCAAATTGCTAGCTGTCCTCTGAGCTAAGTGAGGTGATGATGTTGAAGAAGAGGCGGCCTCGAGCGAGAGCGAGGAAGAAGTAGGGCCCGCCGGTGAGGATGTAGAGATGGGAGATCTTGGCGCAGACGAGGAGTGGGCCGACGAGGAGGATGACCCTGATTTCGAGTGGGAGGGCACAGACCTATCCGCGCGTATGTCGGCGCTTGAAACAAATTTCAGCACTTTTCAAACCAAGTACGAGCGCGACATGAGCATCGTTCTCCGCTTCCAAGCGGACATCTAGCGGCGCATAGGGGATCTGAATGAGCCACTACCTTCCTACTACCATAACCCTTATGACCCCACCGCGCCCGGTTCCTCCCACCCCCACCCCGGTGAAGCTTTATATGGTGTTGGCAGCTTTTTCTTTGTTTTCCCCTGTTCACAGTTGTATGCTTTTTCCTGCACATGTAACACAGTCCTGTTGTAATAAAAACTTCATTTTCTCTATTTGTTTGTTTTATTTATCACACTTATTATTTTGCCTTATTTAGATTTTAGTCCTTTTTTCTTGAGGACAATGCAAAAGTCTAAGTTAGGGGGGGTCACAAGTGCATATTTCTAAAACTTCACAAATTTTCAAAAATGCCCAGAAATTTCCAAAAAAATCGTAAAATTTTGAAAAATCCAAAAATATTTTTGTTCAAAATAAATAAAAATTGGAATTCAAATTTTGCAAAAAATATCATTAAAAGTCGGTTTAAAGTCTCAAGTTGTAAACATTCGACATACACAAAGCCTAAATTGACCAAAGATGGAAATTGAGCAAAAATTGACGACTTAACGAATAAGTGTGGAGATTAACAAACCCGGTGAGATTCGAGCCTATCACTTTTTGCGAATTTTTAAAATCAATCGGAGTTAATTGTTAACTCAAAGTTCTTTTCAGCGCCTAAAAAGTTGTCGAGGACCTCAAATCTTTCATTTTGATCGGTTTTGAAAAATGTGTGTAATATTGCTTGAAAAATATGCCAAATTAGTCTCTAAACTTAAACTCATCTCAAAACGCATATGGTAACGCAATTGGCATTTTGGACAATGAAGTAGGCCCTCATTTGTCACCCAAAAATATTGGCCAGAAAAAGATGCGAAAAATCACCCCTTTTGCAACCCAAATTGAGCCGAATAATTTTTCCCTTTCGTTTGATAACCCGAAAAACCCAAATAGCCCGGAATTGTGAAAACTGGAAAAATTCAGAATTTAGTCCAAAAGTGCATATAAAGGGGCAAGAAAAATTAATTATGCTCAACAAAAATATCAAGAAAAGAAAAGTAGTGAAAAATAGAAAAAAATAGAAAAAGAAGAAAAAATGAGCATTAGCCCGGAAAAAGCACAAATGGACATCATTAATGACTTTTCCAATTCCAACCTTCCCTACCTCCTTCATTTTACCCAATATACCGTAAAAACTCGAAAAAGTCCTAACCGAGTCCAAATTGCGAAAATTGATTACCGCATGGAGAGCTAAGACACCAAAAGATAATAAAGGAGATTAAGTGCGTGAAATAGAGGCAATGTTCCCGTTTTTAAAACCGTAATCCTTTGATGAGGTCCTTTCACCACAAAATTTCCGTCTTTCTAACTGTATGCCTGATTTTTCTTTCACTACACTTACTCTTTATATCACGCATACCTAGAGAATAGCCATAATCCGAGAGATCCGTTTGTGAGAGCATTCCGTGAGAACTTGAAATCAAAATGAATTTTCGGATAAGTACCGTAATGATCAATCAGTGGAAATTACCGGTTATATTTATGGCTTCGCAGACACACACTACGGTTTGAGACTTGTAAATATGACTTAATGATGACTATTTTCTGGAAAAGTTTGAATTGCACAATTTTTGCGTATTTTGAATTTTCTTTGAGTCGAATTTTGTGGGTATATTCTCTGCAAACCCTCACGAGACAACACACGTCCTACTAGGGTAACCTAGGGATTTAACGACTTGTTGCATACGCTAAATGCAATCGCTTGCCCGCAAAAAAGGTATTTTATCCCAATAAAATGATTTTCAAGAGTTGAGTCGTGCTAGGATTCTTTTACATTGCTCGGGACGCGCAAAGTTCTAAGTGGGGGGGGTTTGATTATGCATAAATTCTTCCTAATTTATCCCTTAATTTAGTTACTTTTAGCACCTCGAACAACGTAATTGAGTTGACTTTATCTCATAATCTTTCTACTGACTGATCCTAGTTTGTACACTGAGTTTCAGGTATTTTGTAGTGATTTTACAGGTATTTGATGTCAAGAAACGAAAGAAGGAAATCGGAAGAATCAAGAAAAAAAAGAAGGAAAAGTCTCAAGGGAAAAATCATAATTTCCACCCAAAATTCGGATGAGGTATCTAAAGAGAAGTTGAAGATATCATATTCATGAGTACGTAGGAAGAAACGGCACCTCAATCGGAATCCCGGAACAAAAGTTATGAGCAGTCAAAGTTGTGCTAAAAAGTCAAATAGGCAGACCGGTCCGCCCTTACCCCAGACGGGTCCGCTTTGCCATACTCCAGAAGCCCCCAGATCGCATGCAAACCGAAGGAGGCAAAAATAAAAATAATCGATCCAGGGTCGAACCGATCCGCCCCAAAATAAAAAGAACCGATCCGCCTTGGGGACAGACCGGTCCGCCTAAGGCCCGGACTGGTCCGGACCTCGAGATTTGAAAATTCTATCTCCTCCTAAAAAGACTCCTATTTCAGCTGAACCTCCGAAACTGTTGTAGGGTATAAAAGACCCGATTTATTATTGTTATGAGGATGGAGAATTAGTAGGATTTTTCCTCTCTTTTTCCAGAAACCCAAGTTAAGTTGATAATTTCATATTTAATTCAAGGATTGAAGAATTTATTCAGTGATTTTTATGAGTATCAGTTTCTTTCATTGTTTCACTTACTGCTTGGATAATTTTAGTGAGTAATTTTTAATTCTAATTCGTTTCTGCATTTAATTACTATTTTCCTTAGAGTAATTATGAATTCCTGCACATTAATCCTTGTTTCCCTTCTTTTCAACATATTACACTAGATTTCCCAAGGCTGTGGTGCATGAACCCAGCCTGATGTGTTAGTGCATGTGTATAAAATTAATCCGCTAAATTTAGTGATTGACCATGATCATATTGCGTAGTTACACAACAATTGTAGATCTTTATATCCTGTTTGCCTCTGGGTACTCGTGATGATTTAGAGTGAAATTCAAGTGCTACTATCGCGATACTGATTTACTCATCCTCATATTAGGTATGATGCGGGCTTGAACCTCGTATACATAATGCTTGGGAGTACTAAATTTTGGGTCAAATCAATCAGATAAATTTAAGATTAATATTATATCCGCAATACACTAGGGTTGGGGGATAGTATTCCTGTCCTATTTTTCTCATCATTTAAATAAAAAGTTTCAAATCATCATTCATTCTTAATTTAGGTAGATTAGTGTAGTTGATTTTCTCCATAATTTTGTTATCGCATTTAGCTGTAATCAATCTCAAAACCAAATCATTTTTCCTTTTCTTTTTAGAGTCAAACTTAGGATTCCTCCGTCTTTTCTCGTCGTCACAACTCCGTTGTCCTTTTTCCCTGAGGATCGATACCCGACTTACTGGGATTATTACTTGAGCGACAAGCTTACACTTGAGCCTAGAGTGAACGCATTTCTGAGACACATTTCCAGGCGCGTCATAGGCCCAGTGGATAGATTTAGCCATTAGCATTATCTAGGAGGCTATTGAAGCAGGCTCAGACCACGAGGTTACGGAAGTCCTTGAACTATCATGCGTAGCGCTTGATGCCCTGCTTGAGGCAAAGGAATCGCATGGGCATACAGAAAAGAGAAAACACCAGTGCGTCAAGAAACTCAGACCAAGTCACGGCACGATACATCCCCCAAGAAAAATGCCCCCAAGAAAAAGGGCCCCCAATTGTCTTATGTGTTTAAATGTTATGTGATTTAATGTAAACAAAATTTTGTTATGTGTTTGCATGTAATCAATATTTTGTTTGAATATAATTCTAATTTGTAATCCTTTAATTATTCTTGGTTGAATGTAAATAAGTACCATGATCAATTATAATGTATATTACCTTATAATACATTATAAAGAAATACTTGGTTATGCATAAAAGGTAAAGTACGATCCAATCATGGATAATTGGTATATGGTGTGGTGTGAACGTATGTGTCCCACTTACGGTGTGGTATCACGGCGATATGAATAACCACAGTCTCCAGTGGCTGTGATATTTGGGTTAAATAATTCTTCAACTTTATTCATAAAATACACGGTGAGATCGAACTGTTGCGTGTGAAATTACGGCAAGTCCCCACTGTGGTTATGTCTACCACGGTTACATTGGACCGTGTTGGTTGGGCTGAAAATTAGCCCAACTCTTTGAATATATGGGACGGTGAGACTACACCGTGGAGCATGACATTATAGCTAGGCCCCATTGTGATTATGTTTACCGTGGTTGCATTGGACTGTGATTGTTGGGTTGAAAAATAACCCAACTCTCTGAATATATGGGATGGTGAGACAACACCATGGAGTATGACATTACATCTAGGCCCCACCGTGGTTATGTTTAACATGATTGCATTGGACCATATTGGTCGGGTTGTAAAATAGCCCAACTCTTTGAATATATGGGATGGTGAGACTACACCATGGAGTATGATGTTACGGCTAGTCCCCACCGTGGTTATGTTTAACACGGTTGCATTGGACCATGTTGGTTGGGTTGAAAATCGCCTAACTCTCTGAATATATGGGACGGTGAGACTATACCATAGAGTATGATGTTACGGCTAGTCCCACCGTGGTTATATTTACCACGATTGCATTGGACCGCGTTGGTTGGGTTGAAAAATAGCCTAACTCTCTGAATGAATGGGATGGTGAGACTACACTGTGATGTATAATACTACGGCTAGTACCCACCGTGTTGATGTTGCTCACGGTTGCATTGGACCATGTTGGTTGGGTTGAAAAATAGCCTAACTCTCTACCTTAATGGGATGGCGCGATCAAACCGTGTTTTAGAATTTTATAGTGAGTACCTGTCGTGATGATGTTGTGCACAATTTCATTGGACTGTGATGGTTGGATTGAAAAATATCCCATGTCTCTTCCTTATTGGAATTGTGAGATTAAACCATGGTGTTTGTTATTACAGCCAGGTTCAATCGTCTGTATGTTGTTCACGGTGTGGTGTCATCGTATATAGTGCTTTAACGGTGTGGTGTGATCGTTTATATATATATGCGATCTCAAGGGACCGTATGTTTCTTATAATACCCCAAGATTTCAAATGTCTTGCTTTTAAAATATAAACAATAATCTTGCTTATCACATATAACAAAGTTATATTATACTAATGATTGCAAAAAGATACATAAAGTTACAATCAATAATTAGTAAGGACCCCAAGACTTTACATATAATCAATGATTTCAAAATGATACAAAAAGTTATAATCCATTTACATATAATCAATGATTGCAAAAAGCTACAATTAGTTCCCAAGACTTTCTTTAATAACCAATTTACATATAATCAAAATTTGCAATCCTGATAATTACAAAAATTTACAATCATCCCTAAGACTTTCACCAATTTAAGCCGCCATCTAGTCCTCATCCTCATCCGAAGATATCAAGCATGGTTAATCTTTCATCGTAATGTCTTTGGGACATATATTCTGAAATGTTTGTAAGAGGGGCTTAAACAAAGTAGGCTACTCACTGGCATTTTTACTGGCCTTTGATCTCTAGTGAGAGGCAATTAGCGGTAGGGGATAAAATCTTGTGCATTTCAAACTCACCCAATGAATATTTGATATGTTGAGGATATAGATGATGATATTCTCTTCCATATTAGATTTCGGTCCAAGGTCAAATGGAATAAAAGTTCAGCATTAAAATTTGGATATCAGTACAACCATTAGCTTAAGTGCATTCGCCGCAAGGTAGACAAACTCTAGCATTATAAACCAACGTTCACTTGTTCGTGAGTGTCTAAAATAGTCCAATATCCTTTCATACTCATCAATATCATAAGAGGTCATAATGGTAGCCCATAATGACTCATCCCTATGTAGTTCGTACGACAAAGCACTATGAATAACATGAGAATGTTCTAGTTCATCCCCAATACCCGCACCTTTAGAAATAGCCATATATCCATAGTTCCCATCCAATTTTACATTATATATATATATATATATATATATATATATATATATATATATATATATATATATATATATATATATATCATCAATAAATAATTGGAAGAACGCGGGAACCTCCTTCATATGCATCTTCCAAAACCATGTATTTAGTTTCACGCCCGTTAACTGGGACTTATTTGTAAAGACTATTTTAAGTTTCGCTGTGGATGGTACATCTTGATCCCAAGTACAAGGGGCTCTTTTCGTAGATATATCAGCAGACTTTTCCCCCTTAGGTAGCCTACATTTTTAACGAATTTGTACGGTCTCCATCAAGGTTGTGCTAGAGGGTTCAACAATCTCTATTAACTAGCTTAGCATCATTTTTCTAACGGCTTCACCTTCCTCAGTCCACCTTTGTTTAAGTAATATCATCTCGGGTGTATATTCAAGGTCAGGGTATCGAGGGATGTTTGGGATAATGGCAAGTTTCTTACAATAATTATCTAGTGCCCATAGTGGAATTTCTTGGCCTAGCTTCTCCCATTGGGACAACTCGAGGACACATGGTAATCCGTAGATGGTGCGAAGTACATGAGAGCATAGTATCTCCATATATGGGTGTTAGCGGCTGATGTGCTCAACACCGATCACATGTAATCTATCTCAACAATAATTAGGTCTAATGTATAGTGTGATGCCCTACCATGGATCTTCGCACAACAATGCATCATTGTGTCCATGCTTGGTGGATTAGAGTGATTTCTGAAACTCCATTTATATTTGAGTGACTTGGTGGCCAATCAATGCGTCTATACACTTCCACATCATCGCAACCCGTTCTATTTGTTAAGTATTTTTCCAGTTGCACATGGGCACTGATGATACGACAAATCGAACACAAGTTATTCTCAAGCATCATATCAAGAGTAGAATAAAGATAAAGCAAGTGATAAGGAAAATAATACAGAATGTAGAGTGGTTAGGCTATAAAAATGAGCCTACAACCACTTTGGTGATTCACTCCTTTTATGTATGTAGTGTAATACAAGTTTACAATGCCATAAGAGGCATACACGAGAGAGAATTTAGATGAATACATGTAACAGTCTAGATAAACAACTAAGGATATGTCCTACCAGAGGTTGATCTTGTTGCGGCTGTTAAGAATGAGAACCCTCAAGTGTGGTGGTCTCTCTCTCGAGAGAGAGGGAGCTGAGAGTTTAGGATGGCTTTGATAAGTATTTCTTCCCCTTCCTTATGAGGTGAGCACCTCTATTTATAGAATATATAAAGGTGGTGTCACGTGTTTAGGACACATGACATATGGATAAGTATAATAACTGAGGGAACCTTCTAGAAGTTAGACATTTGGAAACTGTATGAGTAAGGGTTGCGGCATGTTTGAGAATAGGAAGCAGGATGTTCATATAGGGCTGCGACAAGTTTGATCCCAGGCAGCGGTCATGCTAAAATGGTGTCACGGCCTGTCTGAGGCCAAGTAGTGGCTAATGATGGTCAAGGTTGAGTGTATGGTGTCGCGTCCTATCTGAGTACAGGCAATGACCTCTTGTTAATTCCTCCACGACAGTATGGACTATATTGACCATATCAATAATCCCCAAAGCCATGGTGCCCAGAGCTAGTGAGTTGGGGCAGTGGATTTATTATTGTTCAAGTGTTGCTAAGATCAATGAAAGTTGATGCTTCAACTTCTCGAGCCCTCTTATATAAATATGTTTTGTCTGTGCTGATCATTACATATTCCAAACCTTGAGAGCACATCGATAGTGAAGTTTTGCCAGTTTCATCTTGAATTTTCCTGTGACTATTTAGCGGTGGTTCAAGGTTGTTTGAGGCGAAGTTCAGGCTGAGCAACCGGTGATTCTTCATTTTTCTTCCCTTTTTAGGTAATTTTTCATATTAACCTTTTCATTTTCTATAATCTTCCATTCTAATCGAGCTTTGTGAGAACAGTTTGACTATATTTTCTTTATATCATACGAACTTATATTGCTGAATTTATATTGAGAACCCTTTTTCTTGGTTTCTAATTTCTAAATTTATTGTATAAACTAGGGTTTGATGATGATGAACCGTTTAGTAGTACTAGTAGTTTTTCTGCTAAAACATATAGGATTTAACACGAAAACCCTTATTAATCCTTAATCTATGTCGGGTAATTTTTTGGATTTCTGGTTAAATGTTTGAATCTTTAGTAGGTTGACATATATGGGGTAACTTGAGGTGTTCGAATTGGATGTTTGTATAGAAATTTGAATTTTTGGGGTTTTTATCTACACTTTGACCACATTTCGAATTTGTTTTTGGCCAATAACACCGAAAACATGTTCTTGATGTTCTTGGCCAAAACCCAAGAATAATAGGTTTTCAATATTTGCAAATAGGCACTTTATCCAATTTACCTATTTGTGTGTTTGGTTGCGGATGGTAATATGACATGTTACTTTGTTGTGGCCTCTTATCATTCCTTATCTTGGTTGCAGTCTATAGCTTGAACTTGAAAAATTGCGTGTGGTCCTTAGAGTAATTGACTACAGCCTTTAAGATCTGAATTCTTGGTTTAAATTAATTGGCTGCAGCTTTTAATTTTTCTGCACTTATACTATTTCTTTCTGCTACGGCCTCTAGGAGGCTTCTTTAACCATAGTGGTTGCGGAACCTAACTATAGATCCGTTTTTATTTTCAGGTCTTACTGTGGCCCTATGAGTTGGAACCCTCAATATTTCTTGGACGACTTCTGGAAGTCTCATTTTGGCATTTCTCCTCCTGAGATCCCATCTGTAAAGCCTTTGAATGTTATTGGGCCTTGTCTTCTCAAAGACAGCCCCAACTGCATCATCCTTGATTCTGATTCTATGGATGCCTTGGAATGTAGGTATACTAGAGAGGTTGTCAACGTTATGAGAAGGATATAAACTTCAACAGTAATTCTCATGATGAAGTAGTGGCAGTGTCAACTGTTGAGACCGCAAATGTCCCACCTAAAACCAAGAATCCACCAACTAAATCTTCATGTCATGGACAATCCTCTAAAACGTCCCCTACCGCACTCAATCACAGGTGTTGATGTTACTGTAGCTTTCGAGTTCCTTGAAGGAATAATTTTCACACTTCCTTTCACGAAACAAAAATCATGTTCCATAGTTCCTCACGATATTTGCTCTCCTTTTCATGCCTTCATTTTTGGGTTTCGACTTACTTTTCCTATGCCTATCAGAAGGATATTGCTTGCCATGAACTTGCCCCCAACCCAATAGGATTCCAACTGATAGAGGGTCATTTTTACATGTTTGGTGCTTTGCTAGAAGCACTTTAATAAAAATATCACGCCCACGAATTTCTTCTAATTTTATAGTCCAAAGGAAAACTCCTAAGAATTCTCGTAGTATTACTATTTCATGCTCCGTAGTGATGATAGGCATTTGTACACTGACTGACCTACCAGTGTGAAAAACTAAAAGGGTAAGTATTTCTTTATATTTGGGGACAATTGGGAAATTTGCATAGAAAAAATTAAAAGAGAGAAATCTTTTAGAATGCCTAGGACTTGGGGATGTCCGTCCAAAAAGGGTATGTAATGTCTGTGGTCCATACTAATACTTGATATCTTTTAGTTCATACCAACAACATTTTCTCATGCTGCAGATATTAACAACCTGAAGCTTAGCGACAATAAGGCAAAGAGGGTTGAGGATGGTGCCCTTTTAGCTGATTCCGATAAAAAGTTTTCCAAACTTGTCACTTATACCTCCATTCTTGAACAAGGATATTTTTCATCCAAGATGATCCCCAATAAGATGACTACGGAAGGTAAAATTTTACTTAAGTTTTTTTCTATGGCCTATTCTCATTTTTAACTTCTAATATTCTTTTCATAACCTAATCTGAGGAGATTGACTGTGATCTTCTGGGGGCTTAATTATTAGATATGGATGAAGATGTCGTGGTCCTTAACTGCCGAAAAAGGAGGAAAAGAGGAAGAGAGAAAAAAAAGAGGTAGCCCCTACAAATGAGCCAACCGTTGAGCCTCCACAGCAAACTGCTGCAGCAGAAGTTGGAATAGTATCTCCTGTGGAGAAGTTCGCGACCCCTAGAAATGATGATGTAGCAGAAAAGAAGCCGATGGATGATGACATTGTTGATTATCTTATCGCGGAAGGACTAATGTACCCTGGGGGGCTCCAAGGTGGGCACAACCCCTACATATTTCCCTTTCATGATCTTGTCCTTCGTCGCTGTAGAACATTGTGGTAATTAATAACAATTTTCCACCTCCCCAAAGCAGCCAAAGAGTGGGACCTGATGGACGTCCGCAACCCCAATTGAGGCAACATGATCCTAATACTTTTTAGGATACAACTGCTAGGACGGTGAGTACAATGAAAAAAGTAACAAATAAAATTAATTTGGATCTCATTAGGAAAGCAGACCATAAAGACTTGGAGGAATATGCCCTCCACAGTTTACTGCAGGTAAGCACTTTTTTATAATCAACTTTTTATTATTTCTTTTGTACTAATCACCCTTTAAAATTTTTAGGCTGCGGACACTATTATGTCCCAAAAAGCAAAATATGAAGTCCTCAAGTTGTATAGGACCACAGAGTTAGTTCATAAGATTGACTAGGATAATACAAGGGCCTTTTCCTTTGTAGCTGGAAAAAAGTACTATGTCGCAGCACTTCAACTGGCAAACATGATATTGGGGGCTGCTACAAAGTCAAAGAATGAGGCTAAATAGAAATTGACCAATGCCATAGAGTCCATTACAATCATTGAGGACAAGGCTGAGGAAGCTTCCAGGTAAGCTGCCTCCTATGAGTATAAACTTAGCATCCTTCAACAGAAGTATGACTAGTTAGAGATTAATACCTCTTCCACCCTCAAGCAAAAAGATATTGACCATGACGCTGCCTTAAAAGAAATGGAAGAAACCCATGACGTAGTCCTGACAACAGCTATGGATGATGTTGTATATGCATATAAAAATCAAAGGACTTATTCCTTCTAAATAACAAGGCCTATTTTTGTAGCTTCTAGGAACTTTGGCACAGGGTGGTTAAAATCTTTCCCAAATCAAAAGAGCAAGTCATGCCCTGGAAGTTAGGTGATATTGAGCACAATGAATGTGTGGAAGAGATCAGGGTTACAGCAGAGGCAAGGGCTAAGAAATTAATGGAAGAGGTTGTAGAAGAAGATAAAGAAACTAAAATTGCAATCCATGTGTATGATGAGGAGGATGAGGATGATGCGGCCCCATAGGCTTGTATTTTTTGTTCTCTTAGCCATATTGAAACAATCTTGTAACTTCTGAATGATTTTATGGGGTTGCGACCGTTTTGATAAAGCTGCAGACCCAAACCAACATTGATCATAGTAATGAATATTTATCCTTTTGACTGCATGCTTCTTTTACTCTACTCTATTTATATACCTTTGCAAGTTTTCTCTACCATCTTGTGGACTTTCATTTCTACCACTTACAATCTTGAATAATCTTTGGTCTTTATTTTATTTGCATGCTCCTATTACCTTAAGAATAGGTTGCGGCTAGTAAGGCTGCATCCATTTCTGATTACCTCTACCTGCATCATTGATATTAGGCCTCAATCATTTTTTTCTTGTACTTCCTTGGATCCTTTGAATGTTACTGTAAAAATATAGGATTGTCCACGAGCAATTAAGTCTTTGTCCCCTTTGAATGTTACTGAAAAATATAGCATTGTCTGCAGACCATTAAGTCCTTGGCCCCTTTGAATGTTACTACAAGAATATAGGATTGGCCATGGACAATTAAGTCCTTGGCCCCTTTTAATGTTACTGCAGAAATATAGAATTATCCACAAAAAATTAAGTCCTTGGCCCCTTTGAATGTTATTGCAAAAAATATAGGATTGTCCGTGAACAATTAAGTTCTTGGCCCCTTTGACTAGGTTATTATTAGGCCTCCCTAGGCTAGGTATTATGAAGCTTTTCAAAGATATAATCCTATATATATCAAGCCATCCATTGATGTGTATAATGAGCCCCCGGGATAATTGAATCATCCTGAAACTAAGAACGGGCATTGTAAGCCCCCGTGTCTAGTTAAAGCATCCTAAAGCTAAGAATGAGAAATGTCAACCCCCGTTATGAGGGGTGCAAACTGCCAATCAAGGTTGTCTCCTCAATAGACTTTCCTTCCTAAAATAAGCAAATAATCTTCGGGGTAATTGGTCATTATTTTCCATTAAATCTGTTTAAGATGAAGGCCTTTCATTAGATTTTTCAAGTAGGAAAACAAGAATATATATATATATATATATGACTAATGACTTCCATTCATTCATACAAATGTACATATATTTAAACTTTAACAAAAAATAAAAGAGCTTCACAGATAAAGTTCAATAAGAGAAAAGTGGAACAAGTAAAAAGTAAGTATGGAATCTTGTAAGCAGCCTCCGAGGTATCAGTTTCACCCCCTAAGAATCCTTCGGGAATCTCTAAATCTCTCTTTCCTTAAGGAGCCTTTCGACCTCATTTTTCAGAGTGTGGCAATTGTTTGTGTCATGTCCATGATCGCTATGGAATTTGCACCATTTGTTTTTGTCCCTCTTGTGAGTAGGGGTCTTCAGCTTCTCAGTCCAACGAAGTAATTTGTCTTCTCTGATGAGATATAAAATGTCTTCCATTTAGTAGATCAGTGGGTTTTAAGTCTCGTAGCCTTTTTCTTATTTTGGTTGCTCTATCTTCCTATTTTGGACTTTTACTGTAGCCATTGCTTCTTCTGCCGCTGAAACATTTTTCATAGAAGTAAAGGTTGAAGCTTATACTTCCGCGACCTGTGTTAAGATGGAGGTCATAACCTCCAGTGTCAAAACTTTTTGTGTCACGAAGTTAACCTAGTCCTAGAGTGTTGATTGACAGTCATACAGGTGATATTTTTAGCTTAGGAACTGGGCAACTTCTTCACTTTGCTCTATGCTTGTCTTTGAGGTTCCTTCCATGGATTCTGATATGTTAGTCTTTTAGAATTATATATTTTGAGATCAACCAGACAATGGTGAAAGCCAAGGGATTCAGGAAAAACTAAGTACAATAATAAGCATTCAGCCTTTTGCTATCTGCAATGTTATTCTGCTGTGGCAACGACTTGAGGTACCTATGAAAATACTATCATGGTTATATCAATGGGAATTTCCCATAACTGAGTCCTAGGACAAGTCCAATTCTCCAGGTAAACTACAAAAACTGTAATGACCTAACTGCCTTAGGAGTGCTGTGGCACTCTGGCAATAAAACTGCTTGGTCGCATCCTTCTTGTGGCATTGATAGTGATGACCCAGATATAAGTCTCAAAACTTGAGAAAAGATCATATAATATACACATGATGTGCCCACTAGGAATTTACCAAGAGCAAAAAAACTTTGGGGTGTGAAAGTAGCACCAACTTGGTAATAAGCCCTAGATCATAGGCGTAAAAGACAGAAATAAGTGAATAGAACTCTTCCCTAGTTACCCACCTTTAGTAGGCCATCTCCTTTGTATTTTTAACACCTTTTAGCTAAGGTAACATCACTGGGGCATAGAAAATAGATCAATGGTCATAAAAATAAAGAACGATAACAGATCTAAAAAAGAATAATTCCCTCATCAAGTTGTTCGTACATGTAAGTTCTCGATAAACAAAATCTCACCCATAGGATAATGACCCAATAGGCCCCTGTAGATTAAATAAGGCATTTAGAACCCTAAATAAGAATAAATAAGATAGAAATACCTTGTTTCCCACAGACGACGAAAAAATGATGAAACAATAAATCGGACGGAAGTCGTTCTCGAGCATCATATCAAGTGTAGACTAAGGATAAATCAAGTTATAAGGAAAATAACACAGAATATAGAGTGGTTCGGCTATAAAAACGAGCCTATGTACACTTTAGTGCTTCACTCTCATTATGTATGTAGTGTAATACAAGCTTAAAATGCCATAAGAGGCATACAAGAAAGAGAATAGAGATCAATACATGTAATTGGCTAGATAAGCAGCCAAGGATATGGCTTGCTAGAGGTTGATCTTACTGCGGATACAGATAATGAGAGCCTTTAAGTGTGGTGGTCTCTCTCTCTCGACAGAGAGGTGAGAGTTTGGCAGGGCTTTTCCAGGTATTTTTTCCCCTCCTTATGAGGTGAGCGCCTATATTTATAGAATATATAAAGGCGGTGTCACATTTTTAAGACACATGGCATATGGATAAGTCTGTTGACTGAGGGAACCTTCTAGAAGTTAGACAACTGGCAACTGTACGAATAAGGGATGCGGCTTGTTTGAGACCAAGAAGCAGCAAGTATGTATGGGGCTGCAACTTATTTGATCCCAGACAGCGGTGATCCTAAAGTGGTTAAATGGCCTGTCTGAGGCCAGTCATCAGCTAATGATGGTCAAGGCTGATTGTATGGTACCGCGACCTATCAAAGTCTAGGCAACGGCTTCTTGTTAATTCCTTCATGACGGTAGGGACTATATTTGCCATATCAGGAACCCTCATCTCTATTAGTTGCTTGGTTGCCACGGTGGGGTATGCAATTAGTCTATGCATGCATGAACTAAAAATGCAAAGCCATCGAGTTATTCTATATGTACCCAACCATGTTCAGGTAGTTTTGCCAGTTTTGGCATCAATCCAACCATGCATTCTCAAAGTTAATCATTTTATGTGACTCCAACACCGCAATCTAACCTTGAATAAATACCTTCTTATCGCAGTCTTTAATGTTGTGCTTCGCACAAACACCTTCAATATTTTTTTGAACATGGAATAAGCATAATAGAATGGTGGCAAGTGGAAACACATTTAGCAAAGCGTTTAAATAAGATTGTTGTTTGTTAGACAGAATAACTTACGACAAAGCTTCTGGCTCGTATAATGACCACAAATATTGCAGATCCCAGCTAAAATTCTCATCTTTCCCACTCTTCAGAAAAGCGAATACAATGCAAATAGATTGCCCGGTGGAAGTGACCCCAATCATCTCAAATAATGGCATATTGTATTGATAAGTATTATAGGTGTAATCGATCGCAAGTACACTCGAGAATCATTTCACTAACAAGAAAGAGGTGGGATGTGAGAAAAATAAATCCTCTACCACATCAGTTTGCTCATTCCTTCTAGTGAATCAACTGTTGTATGGCAGTGCGACCTTGCATGTCAAGTGCATCAACTCTTGCATAGCATTGTGACCTTGCATGTTAAGGTCCTTCATTTTGCTTTTCGCATTATATATTATTCATATGGATGAACAATGGTATTTTGATCTCTTTTTCAATGTCTGGAGTAGTTCCTTCAGGACCACCCCATTTTTATGATCTCAGAAGAAATGTTCCACTCTTCTTTGGAGAGTCGGTCAGCATATAGGTGTCCAACCAATGATTTTGACACATCATGGTTGTGTAGCCTACAGACAACTTCAACCCCCCAATAACCATTATCGTGGGAAACACCTTTAAATCAAAAGGGGCAATCACCTTTTCGTGTCCCGAAAGAATGATTCATCTTCTTGTCCATCCCCTCATCTTTTTTGGTTCTATGAAGCTCGCTTCGCTCACAAATAAGTACAACCCTCCCTTTTTGGACTAAACAAGCCTCGTTGGATTATCATCACATCTTTTTTGGGTCTATAACACCAATCAATCATCTTGTCCTGCTCATAAAAAATTTGTACACGAAGAACATTGTTAAATGAAAGGACATTTTAAATAAAAATTTCAAGTATAACTGGAAAATTATGTTTATTACAATATGAATGAACTAAACATGCCTCCTTAATGGTGAATTCGACTGTATGGTCTTGATTAATCTCATTAATATCCAATCCTTCTTCTATATCCCCATCCTAACAATGCATACAATTAAATTATGTCATATAATCATGTCATACATTAAAAAACTCAAAGTGTAGAAATTTAACTGCATGATATGATGTTTTATCATAAACTATGAAATTTGGAAACAAATCATGCAAACATTTGGGAGAGGTTGAGGCCATTGCTTGTTCGCTCATATTCGATTCACGCATATTCATTGTCTCGGTGGAAGAACATTGAGTAGATATACTCGGTACAATGATATTGTTTATATCTTGCCAAAATATATTATCTAATACCGAGTCATCTAACTGAAATGATAATACAAACATTAGTACAAAAAAATTGACAATATAATAACAAAAATCAATAAAAAAAAACACATACACCGTTAAATAATTGAACTGTAAGGTTAATATGGATCCCGCGGCTAATTACAACTGCTACAGGAATACATACGGTGTCAGGTAACTGTGGATGTAAAACCATGGACACATCAGACCGTGTAGTCCTTACCACGGTTACATGAAACTGTCATTGATGATCCCACATTCAAATATAACTGTGGTACAGGATACAGTCACTTATGACCGAGAGTGACTGTCACTTACGACAATGGGCAACTATAAGTGTAGTCACCCCAATTTTCTTAATCTTTTCATCATTTTAAATGTTGTTTCACAAATTATATAGTGTGTAGAGGTGATTTAATATCTCAAAATCATCAAGTGTTAGTTGGATGTTTTGAGTTTGGTAAGCTTGATCATTAACTTTATTTTCGTTAACCATTACAATGTAGCCCCTTTATCCTTGATTTCAGTATAGAAACAACACAACAAAGACCACAACAACAAACAAACACATGAAAATGGAGATTTGGGAAAAATGAACAAGGTGATTTTGGCTAGGTTTAATCGTGGGTTTAAACCCTTCAGTGGGAAAAACAACTGGTTAGATTTTTGTTGTTGTCGTGTTTTAGATTACGTGGTGTTTGTTTGTGTGTAGTGTTTTTATTTAATTTGGGGTATATTAGACATTTTAAAGAAAATAAAAGGTACAACATTTTTGAGTGTGGTTAATAAAGTTTTTGTTTAAATTGTTTGTGATGTTTTGGAGACATTTTTTTGGTGTAAATATCCCGACCCTTCTCTTTCTCTATTTCTTTCTTAAGCCCTCTTTTCAACCCTCTCATAATAACCTATTTCCCATCTCAATCCCTCTTTAATGGCTACCATCAGAGAAAGAAATAGAGGAGTTCGATGGCCTCAAGGGTACCCACAGCCACTAAAAACTGGATCAACGTTTTCTCTATGTAGTTTCCACGCCTAAACATTTTTGTTTTTGTTTTTGTTTTTGTTTTGGGGATTCATATTCGTTTGGTTTTCGTTTATGATTTTCTTGGATTATTTTATTGCGATCAGAAATGGTGGAGGTTTTTCAGCAGAGGTGACAGTTCAGATCAAATTGGTTTCAATTCAAGACGGTTTAGATCACCTTCATTTTTGAATTTTTTTGTTTATTATTTATCTGAAATGACCCTTATTTTAGTTTATATACAATGTTGGCTTTTAACCCATTATACACTCATTCCGAGGCGTGGGCAACACAGCCAATGGGGTGGAGGTTAACGTGGATGAGACCATTGTGTTCTGTCTTCATTCATTTTCTCTTTTTCATATTTCAGATATTTGGTGCAGATATATTTAGTCGTGCTTCATTTTGTATTTCGTTCTTTTTTACGATTCTGTTTTGGTTCTGTTGATGACAATAATATATGGGTTTATTATTTTTACTCAACGATATTGGTATAGTTTCTTTTTTGTTTATAAGTCTTACTCAACAATGGTATGTTGCTACTAACAATGGTCATATTTGTTAGTTCTTACATATTTCACGGACGAAAATAGGAGAAGTTGATAATATATGTGAGTTAATGAGAAACATTATTGTTACCAAGGAAAGTTTTTTAATTTCATATTCTTAGGGGTTTCAGTCACTCAATTACAATTAACTTTATGGACAGGTTTGATGTATTCTCTTACTTGGTGTTTATAAGTTTTTCCACTCAAACATAGTTTGATTACGTAGGAATATGCTTCCTACAAATTTATATATTCTGTAGTAAAATATAATAGTAAAATTATTGTTATTTTTAGGCTTAAGTACATGATTGCAAATTATTGCCATTACTTAACAAGTAATTATACTTTTTTATGCAAGCATTCATAACCAATTCAGTTACAAACATTGAACTATATAGATTTTAAAAACAACGCCAAGAAAGAAAAAAAATATAAAAAATAATGTTTTTGAGAATTATAGAAAAATGTGGTAAAATAGAGATACATGTGGCATTTTTGTAATATCATAAACTTTGATTGATATTTACTTAAAATACCTATTTTTTCTTTATAATATTCCTTATTTTAGAGAACATATAAGTCATTTATTGGAGGGTATTGATTATAATTTTTTAGTATCTTAGATTAGGTTTAGTTTCTACTTAATCCATTATGGAGGGTAATAATTTATCACCTAGAGCCTCACAAAAAAGTATTTTACTTGAAATTCAATTTTGTTTACATCCTCCTATAGCCTCACAATTCTATTGACTACTCCATGTAATCAAAGACAAAGACTATATCTGTTATAGTTGAAAACACTTTAGGGAACATAGAATCGTGTAATAGTGAAACATTAAGTGGACGTATAGACGCCAATTATTTCATCAAATAAAAAACTTAAAAGTTTTACAAAATTTATCGGCTATGGAAAAAAAAACTCATCCTCATCGTTAAATTTTTTTGTGGAAAAACTTGTAGCTTACTGGCAAAAGATAAAGGAGGAGCCAAACAAATATAAAATACTCAAACGAATCAAGATATGTCTACAAATAGTGTTGTCGCACAACCCAAGGAAAAGTTACTATCGATTTTGCCCAATGAATTAAGATAGATCCAAAAATAATCGATATCCATGTAATTTGACAGCTAAAGGATTTTGCCCGATGTTAAACGAAACATTTTATAAAAGAATTAATAAACATTAAATATTTTACAAAACACTTTATAAAAACATTAAACACAATTATAAACATTTTTTAAGAAACATTTTATAAAACCTTATAAAAAATGTTTCATAAAAAAGTGTTGTTTTATTTATAAAAACTGTTTAAGAAGTTTTTTCTAATTCTTTTTATTTATAAAAAATCACAAATTTTAACTTCTTAAAAATATATAAAAACTGTGTTCCATACCCAATACTGAAAAACGTGTAAATGCGGTGTGTGATACCGATTTAAATTAATTCGCAAGTTCCAAGTAGACCTTATTTAATGGAGTCAATTTTTAAACCAAAGTAATTCAGCCCCTAAACATGCATCTAAATCTGTTCGTGTGTCGAACCATAAACAAGTAAAGCATGCGACACAAATTTAACGAAAAATCCCCGAAAGGCAAAACCTTTTATTTCGAGAACTTTGAAAAGTTTACAAGACCATTGACTTACATATAACGTGATCATCGTCCATAAGTGTAACGCACAGTGTCTTCGTTAAACCTTCAAAGCAACGGCTAGAAATGTCGTCGACTAAAATCTCCCACAAGAACTCCAGATGGTCAGCAATGAAGAAGAAAACGGTTTCTCCACAAGTGTGAACTTTATAAGGAGTCTCTCCACAATAGCATGTAAATATCTTGTTGTAGAGTTCTCCCCACAAAGAATAAACCACATCAAAGTGTGTTCTTCAATACCAAAACAATTCACCAAAGCATATGGAATTTTTGTGAATTGTAAAGAAAAAAAGGGATTAAACCCTAAAAGAAGAAGCCAAAAGAATTCTGCAGTTTCACAGTTTTCTGTCTTTCAAAATGGTGGGACTTATTAATGAAAATGAAACCATTTAATGAGTATTTATATAAAAACGTGTCGCCTCAGTATTAGAGCTCGTTCAAACGAGATAAGGATCTCGCGCGAACGACGTACAAATGTCGACATCGCACGACATCCATAAGTTGCTTTAACGAGATAGCTATCTCGCTTGAACGACCTAGGCATAAAGATCGAGGTACGCTTTAGGACTTAGAAAATATACTCATTCTCAAATTTTGACTAAAAAATCCGCTCCAACACTTAGAAAATATTTTGTAAAAATATCCCAAAAGCTCTAAGTGCAAAGTTAAGGTATTAAAAACATAATCTTACCAAAGTAAACTTTGCGGAGTATTCTTGATAAAGAATTTGATTAATTCGGATCCGTCTTGATGTAGATTGATCTTAAATGCTCTTCGACGGTGAAGCGGTATATGTCATAATTAATTGATAACGGACTTATAAAAATATATCCTTATAAATACATGTGTTGGAAAAATCAGTATTCCCAACACATGCAAAGGACACATTCAACCCTCAAAAGTACTAAGGGTCCATTTGATAGAAAACTGAGAAAATGCAAATAATTACAGGGCATATGATTCTAGGGAAAATAATTTCAAGGCAAATGATTTTTTTCCAACTTGTGTCCGTTTGATACAAGTTGGAAATCATCAATTTTTCATATTTTTTTATCAAACACAAAAGCTAGAAAATAGATATAAATGTGAAAAAAAAAATTATGGAATATATATATATATATATTTTAAAAAAACTATATGAAATATATTAATTGTACAAAATATATGAGTATATGGAATATATCAAATATATAAATATAGGAAATATATGAAATATATTAATTGTACAAAATATATGAGCATATGGAATATATCAAATATATAAATATAGGGAATATATGAAATATACGATATATATATATTTACAAATTTATGAGCAATATATATTTATGAAATATATAGAGTTTAAAAAATGGTTTATAGTGATTTGTCACCTAAAGGGGGCAAACAAAAACCTTCAACCCCCCCCCCCCCCCCCCTCCCCCAAAGGTGGCAAATTGTGCTTAAGGGATGTTGTATATAGAAAATAAATTCAAAGCCAAATCAAATAGCTTAAAAGTTGGAAAATTTCAAAAAATTTCAACTTTTCTGAATTTGCCTTGGAATTGTAAGGCTATCAAATGGATCCTAAAATATTTATCTAACCCTTAGGCTAAAAACTAAGACTTGACAGACCAAAAGATGCCTTTTAGTCTTTCCAAAAATGATTGCCAACACGTATTTAAGATTTAAAACAAGACTAAAAATACATGTACCCCATTTTGTACCCTATAATAAGACAAGGCAATAAGAGGTTGTACTTTATGTCCGGACGGGACCCACACCAATAAGGAATAAGATTTTAGTGCAGAGAGTATGGAAAATGGAAAAAAAATGGGGGTACACGTAGTTTTATTATTAAAACAAATCTAAGAGACATGAGCATTCGATGAAGTTGGTACTACAAGCCTAGCGCGGGGCTAAAAGCAGATATTACAAGATTTCGAATTTCCAATAAATGTAAAGGATCGCTAAGACAAGAGCTGCATTTTGTTTAATATGATTATGATAATATTTTAGTTGTTCAAGACACCTAGAGTGTAAACGTATATATTTATATAAATATTACATATTTATACAAATAATAAGACTCTTGTAACGAGAATAAGAAAACAACTATATAATTTTATATTCCCAAGGTTTAGAAGCCTTTATGGCCCAAAACCGAAAAACTTTTGTTAGCATGGGGCCCAAAGACGAGCTGGAGGCCCAAAGCTACCAGACTAATGAACGGTTCCTAATCATGATTTTGAAAGGAAAAGTATTAAAGAAATAAAATGGAAAAAAAAAACGCCACGACATGACATTATTTTTTATCAATAAAAAAATACCCAAATAAAAATGTCACAAGACAATATTTTTTTAAACAAAAATGAATTCGACCAAAATAAAAATAACACAACACGATATAACATTCATTTAAACCAAAAACTCATCAAACCAAAAACGATTCAACAAAATGTATAAAAAGCATTTTGTTAAAATGAATATGGACGAAAAATAGTTTTTTATTAAAAAAATAGTTAAAACGGGTTTTAATATATTTAAAAAAAGTTTTAAAATTTTTTTTAATGAAACAAAAAAATTTTAAATTGTATTTTACCGCCTATTATATTTTGGACGAAAATGTCCATATTTTTCCAAGGGTTATGGCCAAAAAGTCTTTTGTTCAAAAAATGAAAGTTTTAACTGTCAGGGAGTATACATATCACTCGACTTGGGAATAACAAAAGAAGTAAGGGTTTTTATTAAACTATGCGTGTTGAAAAAAACATTTCAACTATTTTTTAAACTGCACATTAATTAAAACTATTTTCAACAATTTTGTAAAATCTTTACGTGCTTTTTTAAACTATGCAGGTTTAAAAACTATTAAAACATTTTTTTAAATTGTACAATAATTAAAAGTTTTTTTAATTGATTCTTTATTTGAAAACTGTGTTTTTTTTTTTCAAAATGCGTATGTTTAAAAAAAATATTTTGGCTGTTTTTAAAAACCGTAAATGTTAAAATGGTTTTATAAATTTGTTACATTATTTTAAGAAAATTAAGTTTTTCAAATTATTTATAAATTGTGCCCAAAAGAAGAAAATTTAAGACCATGCCATCAACACAGGTTGCCCACTATGTTATGTTTTTTTGTTGGTTTTTCGAGTTAAAAATGTAACATTATTATAAAAAACTTTATGTTCTTTTGTTTGTTTTTGGAGTTAAATAGGTTATGTTCATCTTAGTGGTTGATATTGGTAGCAAGATTGCAAAGAAATCCTATTTTTGGATAAACTATTAGTATTGTTATTACATCATATTAGTTTTGTTGGTATATTTTTTATTTTTTGAATAAAGTTGATAGTTTTATCAAGAAAAAATATTATGCCCAAATTTTTTAGGACCAATTTGTTTAAATTACAATTTGTTTTGTTGGGGAACAATTTTTTTTTCATTTTGCAATTATGTACTTTGAAAATTTTCGGCAGGCCTTCAAGCACGAGCATACACTAGTGTGTGTGTGTGTGTGTGTGTGTGTGTGTGTGTGTGTGTGTGTATATATATAAAGAAAGTATTAATATCTATGTACATGGTATTTATGTAAAACATACCCATCCTAGCGGATATATTATCAATGGAGGTTCCGCGTCATGGGAGGTCACTCTAGTGAATCACAACAGATGTAGTACTAATTTTCCTGGGTCACAGGTATGTGCATGTCCATGAATGTGTAGGGTTGGTGTAACATATAATAATGTGGTATGTGTGACACCCCGACTAATTAAATACCGGGTAGCTACTCCTTTATTAAATTAAATCAAAATGACAAGTTGGCTCAGTTAATAGCATCACTGTCGAAAACATTTTATTATTACTAACCACCTAGTATTTAAAAAGTAAGTTGCAAAATTTTAATTAAAGCCTGATTAACATGCAGTAAAAGATTTAAAGCAAAAATAATATCACCAATCACCATAACGAAATAATAGAATAACCAACACATGCTATAAATAAATCTGGAGGAAAAACTCCTCACAACAAAGTCCCACAACTGAAGTAAGTAACGAAATACTGAATACTGAATTAATACATGCCAGAGTTTGAAAAACTAAAATGGAATGATATCTTTAATAGAAATGGGCAACATGCCCTACAACTGAAGAATACTGAATATGGAATCCAAATGGTAGAAGCGTCTAAAAGCAAATCCATGTATCTTCCACAAACAGCTACAGCTCGTCACCTGAATGAGTATCTATGCATGGTGTCCTTGTGGCTGAGCACCTAAAATCGTTTTAAAAAAAAAAATTGAAAGCAAACGGGTCAGAGCCCGAATGTGGAGATATTTTAAAAACCTGCAAGTGCTTTAAAAACATTTAAAACAGTATATGCAAAATACATGTTAGGACGTGCTCTCACATGAGATGCTCACCTCTCGTCTAACTGTGCACTCCTAACGTTCCTGTACCCATTCATGTGTTATCTCATAACTAACTAATTCTGAAGAATTTCTAACACTACTACTCGGTTCACGTTTAATTTCCAACCTTAACAATTAAATAGAGATTTCTACTTTAATTCTCGGATTCCCAATTATTAACAAAACCATTTATTAATATAAGTTCCCTTTTACCTTTTCATAACATGACCATAACTATACTCACAATTTAGCATAGTAAATTCCTTCTCATATAACCGTATATTTTCACATCATAAATATACAATACAAGCACCCAAAGGCTAAGCTGCGGTGCACACATACTTTGCTATCCATCCCGGTACATCACGTACATAAGGATCACGCATTCTGAATCTCTCAGGAATCATTCAGATAATAACATCACAAATAGTGGAGGTGAACACAGTCACATCACATAGGTCACGCACATACCTACGCTCCCACGATCAGCAAACTTATTAATATCCCAATAAGTCCTTCTATGACCTATGTTCATCGAGGTAACCAATCTAAATCCGGGCAACACAAGGATAAGAAGGCCCTAAGCGAGCGTAAACCTCCCGTGATAGCAAGTATGGTAGGTATGTCATACACATAAATTATATACTAAGCATTCACACATCTTAGATATCTCGATATTAATAAAGGTATACTCTACATCTTTATACCATTATTCCCACTTCATATTTTTCAAGTATCCCGATAATATAGAAATTAAATTGTCGACACGTCTCACGTCGTAGTTTCTTAAACTTAAAACCTATCTCAAATAGACTATTAAGTTCCTATTATTCCCCCATATAACATCTTTACACCTAAGGTCTTTACTTCTGCCCCAAACCTTATATCATCAAATTATTCAAATTTACACTATTAACCCAAATATTATCTCAATTATCGAATTCCATTAATTTAGAAAAATTCCTCAAATTGAATTCCAATTAAGGTCAAATCTCATAATCATGCCTAGTGGTCTTCCTTAAGGTTAAGGGTATTCATAAGGTCTCCAATAATAACATTCAAGGATTAACACCGTTAAAATTTAATTAGGGAAAAAATTTACTCAATCTAGGAAGGTCGATCGATCGACATTTACCTTCGATCGATCGATGGTGGTCGATCGATCGACTGAAGAACATCGATCGATCGAACGCACCAGGTATGGTTACGGACTGCTTCGTTTTGCAGTTACCAATTCGTCCCAAAACACCATTTACAAGCATGAAACTCTAAGATAAGGTTACAATATCATCATACTATCATCCTACAACAGTATTAACATTCGAAATCCCATAATTCATCATTCAAAGGCTTTGTTTAGATCAATTTTTCGTCAAAATTTCTAGATTTCTTCTTCATTCAAGAACATAACTAAACTTCTTCTAAACTCCATTTTTAGATCATCAATGGTTCTGTTTAGAACATATAATTCGTCCAGAATATTACTACATGCAATGCCTAACATAATTCATAGCTTTTATCTTCCAATTTATGGGTCTAAATCATCTTCCAAGATCAATTTCGAAAATTCCTAAACATGGAAAAGCATAGCTTGAATCAAATGAATTTAAACCACTTGCCTTAATCTTTCTCTGAATTTGATGTTGAATTGGAAGGTTGAATCTGTCCTCTCTCTCTCTCTCTGCAGAATTCTCTTCCTTCTCTCTCTCTCTACAAGTTTCTCTAAGGATGATGGCAATGGAGGTGTGGGTGGTTTTTGGTAAGTTGAGATTATATCTTAACTTCTCCCGTAGCCCATATAGTCCCTTAGTGTAGTTAGTGGGTTTAGTGGATGGAGATTAAGTCAGATTTCTATTTCTAATTTTCGTCACTTTTAATTCCCAAAAATACAAAATTACCAAAATACCCTTTATGATGCTGGTATGGCCTAAAAATACCCCAGGACCAAAACTAAACTCCCGGCTAGTGTTTTCTGACTATCTCGACCCTTCCGGACGCGTTGGCGCACTTAAAACGACCATACGGGTGATAAAATAAAATTTACTATTTAATTCAAATAATTATATTCCTGACGCGACTGTCACGCGCGTCCTAACAAAGTTTCTCAAATTGCCGTATTTCAATCTCGTGACAATTTCAATATTTCCAATATTCATATATTGCCATATATACACATTATAATAAAATACTAACTCACATCTCGTTAATATTTTTATCCGGATTAATTTCTAATTAATACGCATTTAATTCAATTAATCCCAAAAATAAATATCACAGAAAATACGGGGTATTACATACTTCCCCCCTAATAACTGAATTTCGTCCCGAAATTGGGAAAAGTAAGGTACGCCTGGAAAAATAGGTATCCTCCAGTGTTCAAAACAATTATAAAGAGAAGTCCAAATTACTAAAACCCTCGCTTCACAATGAGTTTGTTTAACATACTTGATACCTTATCAGAATAATCTCGATAAATGCACTTCGCGTTGTGCTCTTATTAAACAACATTCTAGTAAAAATACCTTATACATCATTGGCCATATTGTCTCAATATCCTTATGAGTCCGCACCTCACGTATTAACTCCCGCTTTTATCAAAACATGAGACACCCATTCTTGGAAGGAATCAATAACATATCTGACTACTCTTGCCCACTCTTTGAATCTCTATTCCCGACGTTGTGACCTTTACACAAGGGAAAACCACTTCAACCTGTTAGTGTTACACCAACCTTTATAAGTACCTTGTCCACCATAAATATATACGGGTGCTTTTTCCCCCCCAACGCTACCATTTGGTAATATCTGCTCCTCATGTCTACAATGTACCTCACTAGTTATACCCGATTTGGAATTGAAAATATCGCAATGAATCCAAAATTTCTTTCATACAATCCATCAATCGTTAGTCACCTTGCGCATGCACACCGGGTTTTAGGTGATACAACCCTCAGGTTGAATGGTTATTTCTCACTACTTATTGTCGCCCCACTTGAATGTGGATATCGGGGATTTCATCCCAGTTCTAAATAGTATTATGTCGAACCACGTACCGGCGTCTTCACTATCTAATAGTGTAAATCATCCTAAGTATATAATAATTTCTCTCCTTCTAGACAACATATCCCACATAATCGAAAGAACTCATTACTTATCATTAAGTTGGTTATCTCTCCCGAAAATTCTCCAACTTGACCCTCCCTTTTTGGAATCGTCGTCTTGATATGAAATTATCTGGTTGGTCATCTAACCCCGACTGTTGTACTACTTATTATACCTCCTTCAATGCCGATATTCACATAAAATTTTCCCCGTTAAATGATACTTAATGATCTTATCCTCCCGACGAATACCAAAAGTTTGGACCTTTACCCTTTTCACTACTTTGTACATAACTAGACTTCATAACTGATTGACATCCTCATTTTATTTACTCTTGAGTCACCCTCAACATTCGATTGGTCGGAACTCTACTCCAAATTACTGTTTTTAAACATTATATACGATTCATACAAGTCCCAAACTTTTTATCATCACTGTAAATACAACGGTGCTATACCACTAGGGCGTTCTCAATCGCTTCTGAATTACAAATCCTAAATCCTCCTTATCCTCAATGCGTCCCTCAACATGCCGTGCCAAAACTAATATTATTAGTACTTACATCGTAATTTACTAACAACTGGCTCTAATGGCCTTACAACATAATTTACTCCTTGTAACTTCCCGTTATAACTACATACTCCCGTATCGATAGAGGTAACCAATTCATGAACGAAGGGCCACACTTCTCCTTACTACCAATCTTACGCTAAGTTTCATGCGTGGAGTGTCTCGCAAAGCGAAATCCAAACAAGGAACCCCCCCGATACACTACTACCTAACATTGTTGGTCATCGGAATCCGTTAAGCCCTGTCCATAGTATGTACCCCTACACTCTCGTTTCTCAACAAAGTTACATTTTGCCGCAATAACACTTAAACAAGGATCTCCCTTCGAATGACACTTTCTCTTGACACTGATGGTAATCACATTCCATATACACCACGTAACTAAGATCGGGGTTCTCAAAATCCCGTCCCCAGACACACAACTATGAGTATAAACTCCCAAATCTCTAACGGGGAATAAAACAATACACTCTTTTTGTTACTACCTCTCTATTGTTAATTATAAAAACCAACTAACTCTTTGTTGACTAGAAAATCAATTACATACGACTCATAATAATGAAATCCCTACTCATAATGGGATTAAATATCCGAGACCATTATACCACTTTGAAATCACAACATATCCAAATATATGTATATATACCTATATACAAATGTACAATTGGGAGTCCGACCCTCTCACAGATGGGGCCTCGCCAGAACAAAACATGCTACCCCAAGGTGGCAATCCCAATAAACTTGCAATACCTGCACACTATCGGTATAATTATATAAATAAAACCATAAATAATATCGTCTCATACCCGTATAATACGGCACTAAAACGAGTAATATCAATAAAAAAAAACCGCTATTAATATACCCATTCATCCTCCGCGGATGACGATAAAAGTAATCCCCCACACTATCAGGAAAAAATGTTCTTATATATAATAAAGTTACTGATATACTCACTAAATTCGACTCTCAAGTGAAAATAACAATAGTGACAAATGTAGCAACTCCTTCACGCCACAAATAACATGCATCATCATCTGAGAATGTAACTAATACTTCTATTTTATCAATCGTCCCGGCTACTCAAATGGTTCCTGGACATACCACACATATCTGTCCCAAACCGAATATTTCAATAACTATTGCCCTCGCCAGACACAATACCTTGATCCCTACTCTTATATCGGGAAAATATTATAACGCACGGGTTTCACTCCCCACAGAAATACCTCTACACATACTCCACTTATCTTTTGTCTCACAAATCATGTTAAGGTGGTCCATCTCTCGGATGTTGGTAGTCTTGACTCAGACGACTATCTCTGTTGTTCCTTTAGTATTGACGGCCCTAAGGATCACGCTACTAACTTTTCCACCTTTCTTACTGAAATTACCATCGCTCGGTAGTAATTTCGCTATCGAATTATTTTAACAGTTTCTCCATTGGGTCTTCCCATCGTGGTGCTTCTCCACCACCAGTTTTCCCTAGTTTTACTTTATATAAAGTTCTCGATTCTTGTGTCTCCCCCACCCGGGGATGTTTACCTCCCAATTACATTATGTGTCAATACCATTTGCTTTAACCATCCAAGCAGAGTTCTGCCAGAAGGACTAGCAATTCTCCTATGTAAATTCTTCCTTTAATATCCCCTTATCCGTTTCACCTACTTCACCCGGTGTAGGGTTCACTAAATAATTTTATTTCTCCTCACAAAGTGACCTCTGTCCGGACCTCTCGTGTGAGTTCAGAACGACATTCGTTTCTCACCCTAAACATTTGATCACGGAACTTATGGTCAAACCATTCGTGTACGCCTTCTCTCGACGTTACATCCCACTTATAAGTGTGGTGATTGTTTCTCCCCATAGAAACTCCGCTCTCACGTGATAAGAAGATTTTCCTCAAATTTTCACTCTCGATTAGCCATACTCCGACACCAGTCCAAGCCTTTGGATACTTTGCGTTCGTTTGGCTAGCACATGCCGTCTTCTCCTTTCGAGTTTTACCACTGCTGGTTTTCTTCAATGTTACATTTAATTCTTACTCTCCCATTCCAACCTTGTTGGATGTGCCCAATTTGATCCCATTCCTACTATAGCCCTACCTTGAAGTCTCAGGTTGCAACTTAGCCTTCTATATCATCCAGGACTTCTGTGCCATAATATCGGTGACTTCAACTACGGTCATCCTTCTCTAGATAAATCAATTATCCTCAATATATGTTTGCCTCCTGCTGTTCACCCATCTGTCTTCTCCTGACATACTGCATTGTTCGGTACTCGAATACACCCGATCGCAAATAAGATTCACTACCATATGTATTAAAGCAGGAGAAAGAAATCTCACCAAAGATATCAACAATCCTAAGCATAGGGCTCTATATCAAAGAAAGCTCAGCGGAAACATAATAAGCCGTACAGATCCTAAGGACACTAGAACCTGATGCTCTGATACCACCTGTGACACCCCGACTAATTAAATACCGGGTAGCTACTCCTTTATTAAATTAAATCAAAATGCCACGTTGGCTCAGTTAATAGCATCACTGTTGAAAACATTTTATTATTACTAACCACCTAGTATTTAAAAAGTAAGTTGCCAAATTTTAATTAAAGCCTGATTAACATGCAGTAAAAGATTTAAAGCAAGAATAATATCACCAATCACCATAACGAAATAATAGAATAACCAACACATGCTATAAATAAATCTGGAGGAAAAACTCCTCACAACAAAGTCCCACAACTGAAGTAAGTAACGAAATACTGAATACTGAATTAATACATGCCAGAGTCTGAAAAACTGAAATGGAAATATATCTTTAATAGAAATGGGCAACATTCACTACAACTGAAGAATACTGAATATGGAATCCAAATGATAGAAGCGTCTAAAAGCAAATCCCTGTAGCTTCCACAAATAGCTACAGCTCGTCACCTGAATGAGTATCCTATGCATGGTGTCCTTGTGGCTGGGCAACTAAAATGGTTTAAAAAAAAATTGAAAGCAAACGGGTCAGAGCCCGAATGTGGAGATATTTTAAAAACCTGCAAGTGCTTTAAAAACATTTAAAACAGTATATGCAAAATACATGTTAGGACGTGCTCTCACATGAGATGCTCACCTCTCGTCTAATTGTGCCCTCCTAACGTTCCTGTACCCATTCATGTGTTATCTCATAACTAACTAATTCTGAAGAATTTCTAACACTACTTCTCGGTTCACGTTTAATTTCCAACCTTAACAATTAAATAGAGAGTTCTACTTTAATTCTCGGATTCCCAATTATTAACAAAACCATTTATTAATATAAGTTCCCTTTTACCTTTTCATAACATGACCATAACTATACTCGCAATTTAACATAGTAAATTCCTTCTCATATAACCGTATATTTTTACATCATAAATATACAATACAAGCACCCAAAGGCTAAGCTGCGGTGCACACATACTCTACTATCCATCCCGGTACATCACGTACATAAGGATCACGCATTTCGAATCTCTCAGGAATCGTTCAGATAACAAAATCACAAATAGTGGAGGCGAACACAGTCACATCACATAGGTCACGCACATACCTACGCTCCCACGATCAGCAAATTTATTAATATCCTAATAAGTCCTTCTATGACCTATGTTCATCAAGGTAACCAATCTAAATCCGGGCAACACAAGGATAAGAAGGCCCTAAGCGAGCGTAAACCTCCCGTGATAGCAATTATGGTAGGTATGTCATACACATAAATTATATACTAAGCATTCACACATCTTAGATATCTTGATATTAATAAAGGTATACTCTACATCTTTATACCATTATTCCCACTTCATATTTTTCAAGTATCCCGATAATATAGAAATTAAATTGTCGACACGTCTCACGTCGTAGTTTCTTAAACTTAAAACCTATCTCAAATAGACTATTAAGTTCCTATTATTCCCCCATATAACATCTTTACACCTAAGGTCTTTACTTCTGCCCCAAACCTTATATCATCAAATTATTCAAATTTACACAATTAACCCAAATATTATCTCAATTATCGAATTCCATTAATTTAGAAAAATTCCTCAAATTGAATTCCAATTAAGGTCAAATCTCATAATCATGCCTACTGGTCTTCCTTAAGGTTAAGGGTATTCATAAGGTCTCCAACAATAACATTCAAGGATTAACACCGTTAAAATTTATTAGGGAAAAACTTTACTCAATCTGGGAAGGTCGATCGATCGACCTTTACCTTCGATCGATCGATGGTGGTCGATCGATCGACTGAAGAACATCGATCGATCGAATGCACCAGGTATGGTTACGGACTGCTTCGTTTTGCAGTTACCAATTCATCCCAAAACACCATTTACAAGCATGAAACTCTAAGATAAGGTTACAATATCATCATACTATCATCCTACAACAGTATTAACATTCGAAATCCCATAATTCATCATTCAAAGGCTTTGTTTAGATCAATTTTTCATCAAAATTTCTAGATTTCTTCTTCATTCAAGAACATAACTAAACTTCTTCTAAACTCCATTTTTAGATCATCAATGGTTCTGTTTAGAACATATAATTCGTCCAGAATATTACTACATGCAATGCCTAACATAATTCATAGCTTTTATCTTCCAATTTATGGGTCTAAATCATCTTCCAAGATCAATTTCGAAATTTCCTAAACATGGAAAAGCCTAGCTTGAATCAAATGAATTTAAACCACTTTCCTTAATCTTTGTCTGAATTTGATGTTGAATTTGAAGGTTGAATTTGTCCTCTCTCTCTCTCTCTCTGCAGAATTCTCTTCCTTTTCTCTCTCTCTACAAGTTTCTCTAAGGATGATGACAATGGAGGTGTGGGTGGTTTTTGGTAAGTTGAGATTATATCTTAACTTCTCCCGTAGCCCATATAGTCCCTTAGTGTAGTTAGTGGGTTTAGTGGATGGAGATTAAGTCAGATTTCTATTTCTAATTTTCGTCACTTTTAATTCCCAAAAATACAAAATTACCAAAATACCCTTTATGATGCCGGTATGGCCTAAAAATACCCCGGGACCCAAACTAAACTCCCGGCTAGTGTTTTTTGACTATCTCGACCCTTTTGTACGCGTTGGCGCACTCAAAACGACCATACGGGTGATAAAATAAAATTTACTTTTTAATTCAAATGATTATATTCCTGACGCGACTGTCACGCGCGTCCTAACAAAGTTTCTCAAATTGTCGTATTTCAATCTCGTGACAATTTCAATATTTCCAATATTCATATATTGCCATATATACACATTATAATCAAATACTAACTCACATCTCGTTAATATTTTTATCCGGATTAATTTCCAATTAATACGCATTTAATTCAATTAATCCCAATAATAAATATCACAGAAAATACGGGGTATTACAGTATGGTTTTGACTATGGACTTAAGGCCATGACTGCCTTCGGTTTTTATTCTACTTTTGGGTTCAGTGGTGAGAATTTGACCTCGTTGCTCTGGTTGTGGTGGACTCCCCAGAGCTTGATATCATACTTGCGATTTCGCATCCAGTGAGGTAAATCTCAGAGAGATAGTGGTTACATACATATAGTGAGTGGTATATGTGTTTATATGCATTTGATGTGTTTTGATTATACGTATATAAAGAGGTAGACAATTATATACGAACATAAGACATAATTGTGAATATTCTTAATAATCGGAGTAAGGGTTACAAGAATGAATAATAATGAGATAATGAATTAAGCAGAAAAGTAAACTAATTATCAAATCATTGATAAAAAATACTTGAGGCAGGGTAATAAGTTATATTGAAATTAGTAACGAGGCTAGTTAAGAGGGGTAGGATAAGTAATAGGGTTAAGAGCATACGTTAGGTGAACACATTAGATGAGGGGTGAGGACTATCTCATGCGAGTGTGCTACCACTTTAACTATGAAAATTGCTTTATATTTTCAATACTGCAACTTTTACACTTCTTAAATATTATTCAAAGGTTTTGGGATCGAACCCGTATCAAATATTTTTTAAAACTTTTTGGAGCCCCGCCACAGGGACGCCAAGGATGATTATTATTTCTAATGATACGTAGCTGCAACTGATGCGAAGGCTTGAAGGATTCAGAGTAGCCACTTGATTTATTTTTATCTTTATTAAGTTCTCTATTTCAGTCGTTGGTTGGGCATATTTCCCATCTTATTCAGACTTATGTACTTCCATTTTATGTTTAGTTAGTTGGTTTGGATGTATTGGATGTTTACCCGATAGTTTATTCAGGAACTTTATTTATTTATCTTCTCTTCAGACACTATATATGATCTCATTTATTATGAGTACTGTGCATGGCATTATGGTTGATTAGTTACTACTGTTGTAAGTTAATGGAAGATAAAATTGGTACTGCTTGTTAAATTAATTAGGTGGTTAGTAATTAATCATGTTTCGACAGTGATGCTAAGAATGAGCCATATAAGACTGTTGTTTTATTTGGTACATAATAGCATACCAATACGAATTAAAATGAAGTTTATTAAAATATAGATTAAATTCAAATGCAAATACTCGAAAGAAAAGTACCATATATATAAATATACAAAAATATACCAATGACGCACGAGGATATATATATATATATATATATATATATATATATATATATATATATATATATATATAAATCTCTGTGTGTGTGTGTGTGTGTGTGTGTGTGTGTGTGTGTACACACCATAAAATGACACAAAACAAAAAGTTTTCACACTAGCATAATATCGATATACTTAAACATAATGTAGTAAAGGGAGTGAAGGGGAATGAACTAGATTCAATGAAATTATAACCTAATAACTCAAACATGTCTATGGAGTTCTATTTGATCATATTAACTTTATCAAACAAATATTTAACCTCATAGTGACAGATAAAGTGAACTCATAACGGACAAGGATGCACAATGCACACTAGCGTAGAAAATAAGGATGATTCTCATATTAATAGCGTCAAACAAGAATTAACTAGGCTCATTGTGCAAACCCATTGTCTTTAACTTATAACACCCAACTAAACTTAAATATTTTATATTTTACCACTTATTTTGAAGATACTAATTCACTTGAAGAGTTAATGAAATAATATTTTCCCATGAAAAATTTTCTTTTATTTTGCCTCCTAATTATTTAATCTCTTTCAAATTGTGTCCATTCATGCAAGGAAGATTTCTTCCTTTATTGTCCTTCCCATGAACAAGACAACAAATCTTACATCCGCAAACCCCCATAGTAAAATATATATGTACATGATAAGATTTTTAGGGGAATATCTCTCTCAGCTCATGAAACAATTGAAGTCAAAATCCAAATGATCTCGTGCATGTGTTCATAGAGGCATATACGAATCGAATCAGTTAATAAAATCATAATTAAACTACACCATGCAAGCATGATTACGAGAAGTATAATCATTGAAAATCATAATCAAATGAACTAGACATATGGAAAATGGAATGAAGTGGATTCAAACACACTGATACGCCACAGAAAATGGGTAAAACAAAGATACACATAAAATGAAAATGTTTTTGAGTTTTTTAAATTTTTTATGACACGAAATGAAAACATAATAAGAAATAAATTTTGTATTTTTGTATTTTTCTCAATAAGACCCAAAAAGGAAAATTAGTATGTAGAAGACTCAAACATTATATTGAAAAATCCCTCCCGGATGAGGGAACATTTCTTGAGATGCGCCCATGAAACAATCTCCATACGCACGCATAAACATACTCTGATTTCATCCAAGTTTTTCTAATAACATGTATCCAATCAAATCAAGAAAAAATTAATTATCTAAGTAATCAGATTTTAATACATGCGGAAATTAAAATCAATTAAATCTGATTTAATCTAAAGTCAAATTAATAAAAATCTGATTTATTATGTTGCAATCCAATATATATCATATGAAGAATTGTTCCAATTCAAGTAATTAAATCATGTAACAATTTTAATTCTCAATCACACAAAGAATAAGATGAGGAAAAGAAGATCAACAAGTATGATTTTTTTAACGTGGTAAAAATCCAAACTAAGAAAAACATCCACGACTCCCTCTACAGAGTAAAATAAATATTTCACTAAAAAGAATTACCGATTAGAAGCTATATAACAAACTAAACACACAAACAGACCTATACAAGTTTAGGAATGTACCCACTTGTGTCCTTCTAACTTCTCTGCAGTTCTGATTGTTGTAGTTGTTCTCTAAACTTCTTAACTCCTTTCTTCTTGTTTAGTGAATTCCAACTCAGTCAAAACTGATCTCTCAACAACATTCTAGTTGTGCAAAACGTGCAAGTGAATATGTTCTAAATTCAAACCATGCAAGAACTTAATTCAAATCTCAAGCATATAAGTTTTCTTCAAAAACTTAACAAAAATACATTTGTAATCAAGAAAATAAGTTTTCTATAAAAACTTAAGAAAAATTAATTTTCAATTAACAATCAATTAAGTTTTCTACAAAAACATACAAGATAAATTTTGAAACATAAATTTATAAACATTCTTAATAAGAAAAACATACAACACTTATCATAGAGACACAAAAAGATTACGCAATCATTTAACATGTGTTCTCAATCTTTCAAAAATATAACATTCAGTTTTAGGAGGAAAGAGTTTTTCAAATAATTTCACAAATATGAGAAAACAGATCTTTAAAAAGATTTTCAATAACATGCAAGATCCGGAGAAATTCTGATTTAAACAACATAGAGCATCTAACACAAAATCAGAATATTTAGATCATAAAAATATTCAATAAAACTCAGATCTAAAAATCTAAGGAATTCTAGTTTTTGTAAAAAAATATTTCAGCATGAAAGCACTTAAATTCTCTCTACAATAACACAATATTTTAATCTCTAAAGTTATGAGATGATGTGCAAGATCATTGAGAATTCAAAAACAAAAACAGAATAAAGATGAAGTAGAATGAACACAATGTGTGAAAATAATACTTTCTTCTCTCTTAGATCTCTCTCTAATTCTCTATATTTTTCTCTCTACAAAATCTAACCCTCTTGGGTTTCTCACTCGAGAAAATATAATCTGAATAACTATCTGTAACACCCCGCTTAAAATAATAACGGGTGGCCAGCCCTATACTACATTAAATCAGGAATTCCAGATGGTCCAGTCTCAACATCAACTAACGGTACTATATAATATACGACTAACTACCCGAAATCATATAAGCGAGATGTTATAAAAATTAAAACATGCAACATAACACAACCCAACACTACAAAATTTCTAATAAATAAGAGAGATGCAAGAAAGAACTATAAGAAATGAAAGAAATCACTAACATGAATATGCCATAAATAAATGAACCCGAATAAGCTGTCGGGTCACAACAAATACAATAACTGAAATGGAATAAATATAAACATGTATATAAATATCCCTATGATTCAAACCCGATATACAACATGAATCCTACCTAGAATTTTAAAGAAGTAGGAAGCGGCTACATGAAACAATCCCGCAACAGTCCGCACCTGTCACGGCTCCTAAGACTCTGGATAGAAGGTCATCCGGCATCCATGCGGTAGGATACCTGTGGAAATATATATATATATATACAAGAAGGAGGGAGAAGTAAACGGGTCAGAGCCCCGAATGTGTAAAATATTTAGCAAGTGTGTTAACCGTGCATAATAAATACCGGTGTACTTAATTTCATAATAAGTGAGACCGCACTCTCGTGGAATCCCAACTCACCTCTCATCTAAAGGCGCGCACCTATTCGCGTCCTCAAATTTTAGTTAAATTACCCCCATTGATTTTAGGACAACCTAACTTATCAGGCCTAGCCTATAACCACGAGAGCTACCTTCCCGTCATAATCTAAGGATCCACCCATTTCTAATCCTATTAGATTATGATTACTCAATTATGCCATAAAAGGCTTAATGAATCCCTATTAATAATCTCATGAATTATAATTATCATAATTCCTAAAGCATTACCCCTATACATATACATACATATATATATATATACCTATATAGGCTAAAAACGTAAAAATTAATATACTTAATAATATGCACATGGATTATTGGCAAGACTTCTCTCTAATCCCAAAATTGTACTACGTTTCGTGCGTGGGGAGTCTCGCAAAGCGAAATCCAAACAAGGAACCGCCCCGTTACACTACTCCTGACAAGGTCAAGACCAGAGATCCGTGATGCCACCTATGGAATTACTTCTCTCAAATCCCGACATGGCACTGTGTTTCGTGCGTGAGGTGTCTTGCAAAGCGAAATCCAAACAAGGAACCACCTCGTTACACTACTCCTGGGCAATGTCGATCCTAGAGATCCATAATCCTCAACATACAAGTAAATACTACCATTATTACTAACTATAACTACTAAAGAAAAAAATAAGAAAAGAAAAAGAAAACAAATAAAATAAAATAAAAGAACCTCCAATAATATCCTTGGGATGATGTAACCGAAATAATACCTTATGTGCGATACATCAACCCCCATCAGTCTAGTACACCATTATCATCTAAGATGTACTTCATAAAAGTCCATATCCTTTCATCTATAGGATATATATATAATTATATATATATATATATATATATAGGTATTTATTTCTAACCATATATATATATCATCATCAATCCAATAGCCAAGTGTACATACTACATATGATGTACAAGGCCATGCACATAATATACCCGGCTATATATATCGCCGATAAACTGCATCAATGCTATCATCTTCCCAGTGCCCGGCTCACGTAGCAATACTGGGGCCACCATGGTGGGACTAAACGACACCCATCTCGTGATAAACACACGCACACGACGTCCTGGGAAGCGGTCATAGTTCCAACCGGCAATGAGACGAAACATACCCACAACGTCTCATCCCAAAAATATATATCTATATGTATAATAATCACAAGGGACGACTATGACCTGGGGAATATCCACACCCTGCATTATAAGCCAGGATGCTCACCCTCTACGCGCGCAACTTCCCAATTATAGCATGAGCGGGGTATGCTTAACCAAATAAGTATATGTATTATTCACATGCACAATATATATACATCCATATGATCCAATTATAGGATCAAATAATAAACCACCATATACGGTTTAAATATCCATACCATGTATATTATATCCACAATATGCAGATATCCATATATCTATATACATACATGTATATATATATATATATATATATATATATATCAACACATATTCGTAGATCCTTTATCTATATATATATAAACTAATTCTCGTTCATATGTATAAGATATATATATATACCTGGCTATAAGTATACGTAGTCCTCAATATACAAGTCGTCACTACCATTTCCATTAAATTTACCTTGATATGTGAATATAATTCCATACTTGAAACATATTCAATCATCTTCCTATGATGAGTAGTCTCCCAAAACCATATGTTTATATCAATACATATGCATTCAACATTAGGGTTATCACCCAAGAATTTGTGTAGGAATCCATCACTACACCTTTCACCTCTAAATGTGAAAGTACATAATTATCTTTAGTACTATCTAACCATAGGCGTAAACATGACTTAATAGTCTAAAAACCTCAATTTATTCCAACCTCATTTCAAGTATTGGAAATCTCAATGGCCATATCCCCATAATTGCGTATAAACTATCCTAACTAGAATTTTCGCTACCGCTTATCCTAGTCGATAGTACAACACCAAGTTGTTTCCCATTTTTACTTATGGTTCAATTGTATTTTATGAATCCTTACCCCTATCGGGTTATCATTTATTCCTTAGTCTAAATATTTCTAAGGATAGGAGACCTCTCACTCTCTAAGAGTTCTCAACCTCAAACATATATATATCTATATATACCTTTGTCTATAATTGGTAAATTCCAACCTCAAAGAGTTTTCCCCCAATATCCATATGTAACTCCAAGAATATATCTTTTACATCCTAAGAGAAAGCCCCCAAATCAATAAACCCAACCAAAAAGGGTTTGAAATCACTATGGAGAAAATACTTCAAAATGCCCTGTTTCCGAATCGATTCGGCCTCCAAGGCGAATCGATTCGGGTCCAAAGACCTGGGCTTCTGCAATAGGCCGAATCGATTCGGCTTGGGGTCCGAATCGATTCGGTCAATGCAGACCTGCTAGTTTTACCAAACCGAATCGATTCGCTTGAGGGGGCGAATCGATTCGGACCTGCAATTTTTGAAGGTTTCATCTGTTTCTTCAAAACCTACGAATTCTAAACCCTAAATTTCTCATTCCAACCCCCAATCCTTCATCAAATCATAATTTTAAGCCCATTAACCAACCCAAAGTTGATCCCAATCATTTATATGTCATTAATACTCAATTTAAACATTGATTTCAAGATTAAACCCAAAAATCTAGGTTTTGACATTAATACCCAAAAACCATTTCTTTACCCCACAATTTATGAAATGAAATACACAATAGCTATTTAGCAAGATTAAACACTTGCCTCAGATTTGTAGAGGTTGGATCGTCCTCGATGTCGCGGTTGGACCGGAAATCCCAAGCTTTTTCTTCCTCTCTCTCTTCTTTTCCTTCTTCTTTCTTTCTTTCTTTTTCTTTCTCTCTTTCTCTATTTGAGAAGGCTTCATCCGTAAGCCTTAAATCCTTTAAAAACAACAAACCCAGTTTTAAATGTTAATACACACTTTAAATGACTCGTTGACTCCAATTCAAGTCAAAACAACTTAAAAACATTCCGGAGCCGAAATAAGACCCAATGACAGTCATTTTGACTATCTCGACCCTTCCGGGATCGATGGTACCCTCAAAAATATCATCCGGAATACTTAGAAATGTCCTCTATTTTTGGACTTAAATTCCCAAATTCTAAAATTCTCCAATTCAATTAAATTTTATTTTCCCAAAAACTTAATTTCTCAGTCTCCAAAATCGTGGGGTGTTACAATCTTCCCCCCTTACAAGAATTTCGTCAGCGAAATTTAAGATATGCCTAGGACCTCAATATCATATAGTCCTTACATCAATCCTCAAGATCACTATGTCGATCCTTTCTAGTTCTCACGTCGAACTATATAGATCCTTACCGATCCCTAAAATCAACTAGCTACCCAGGGCGCCCATACACCCTGTACCCGAGTTTCTACTCGTGAAATCTTAGTCAGGCTCCATTAGCCTCAAATTGTAAGGTAACCCTCGGTAACATAATCTATAACAATATACTAAATATATAAGAGTTTGAAAATTTCCACTGGTTGAACTCTCCTCAATTCCTGACGCTAGCCACCTTCGTGCGGGGGAGGTCTCGCAAGCGAAATCCAAACAAGGAACCCTCCCAATACACTACTGTGTAGCTAGGTCGGGGATTGAGATTAGTTGAACCAGGGTTAAGGTTTTAGAAAAAGATTTTTCATATTTTAGATATTGCCCGAGGGCCTATACAAATAATACGATATAAATATATTCCGCGTCTTTCGACACGCCAAACAAACACCTTATGTTTAGAACACAAGGTCTCAACAAATACAATGCTCTAGCCAATATCTAGTTCTCAAAACTAGCACAACTATGAGCTAAATTATCCGCTCAAATACCCCTACTAAACTTTAAATCTCACAACTCTAAAACTCTTTTACATACATTAACGTCTTTCCACAATATAAGTCTCCCTTCTTAGGCGCACTATAATCACATGTCCTACCTACCCATAAGACAATAGTCTTATAGTCACTATTCAGCGAACCTTAACATTCCTCACCTCCGGAATTCAATGTTATAACTCTCTACGTTCCCGGTATCGCACAAAGTATGACTTAAACCCAAAGAAAGGTATTCTACCTTATACTTCCATAATCTAATGGTTTCACCTCATCCAAGGATCTCAATTCAAGACCCTTTACTCCTTCCAGGAAATCATTTTCCCTAAGCCTATTTCTTCACAAGAGAAACATCTTCCTCAAAATCCTTCCTAACCATTTTGAAGGATAAACACGATGGCGACAACCAAAAACTCCCTCAGTCCTACACAACAAAACTGAGTCTCCAAAATTCTTACTCCCACTTCCCAGAAGGCAATACTCCCAATTGTCGGGATAACTCCACACACCTCTCGTCGGGAAAAGTCACCAACACCAGGTTTTCTAACGAAGGTTAACAGATTCTCAATCTAAACCTCCCAAGAACTACACTACATGCCTCTCCTCGGGTTTACCTTACTAGGACCAAGATTCGCAATTCGAGTAAATGTCCTTCCTTACTCAACTGCCGATAAATCACCTCGAACCACTGCTAGAAATCTCCTCAATAACTCTTCCAAAACCGGGAAAGACAAATACCCCCGATTGAAGCGTACCCAAAATATACTATGGGTTCCGTACTTCTAAACCTATTCTTTCCTAGACGCCAAAATCTAGGCGACGTCTGAAATGAAACAAGAGCAATTGTTATCAGAACGTCAATCAAGTGAATACAATTCACAGAAGAAAGCAACGCAGTGAACACAACAGTCCTATTTGTAGGGCTTTATGTCAAGAACGTTAACGGAAGAATCCATAACTCGCACAGATCCTAAGGACTCTAGAACCTGATGCTCTGATACCATCTGTAACACCCCGCTTAAAATAATAACGGGTGGCCAGCCCTATACTACATTAAATCAGGAATTCCAGATGGTCCAGTCTCAACATCAACTAACGGTACTATATAATATAGGACTAACTACCCGAAATCATATAAGAGAGATGTTATAAAAATTAAAACATGCAACATAACACAACCCAACACTACAAAATTTCTAATAAATAAGAGAGATGCAAGAAAGAACTATAAGAAATGAAAGAAATCACTAACATGAATATGCCATAAATAAATGAACCCGAATAAGCTGTCGGGTCACAGCAAATACAATAACTGAAATGGAATAAATATAAACATGTATATAAATATCCCTATGATTCAAACCCGATATACAACATGAATCCTACCTAGAATTTTAAAGAAGTAGGAAGCGGCTACATGAAACAATCCCGCAACAGTCCGCACCTGTCACGGCTCCCAAGACTCTGGATAGAAGGTCATCCGGCATCCATGCGGTAGGATACCTGTGGAAATATATATATATATATACAAGAAGGAGGGAGAAGTAAACGGGTCAGAGCCCCGAATTTGTAAAATATTTAGCAAGTGTGTTAACCGTGCATAATAAATACCGGTGTACTTAATTTCATAATAAGTGAGACCGCACTCTCGTGGAATCCCAACTCACCTCTCATCCAAATGCGCGCACCTATTCGCGTCCTCAAATTTTAGTTAAATTACCCCCATTGATTTTAGGACAACCTAACTTATCAGGCCTAGCCTATAACCACGAGAGCTACCTTCCCGTCATAATCTAAGGATCCACCCATTTCTAATCCTATTAGATTATGATTACTCAATTATGCCATAAAAGGCTTAATGAATCCCGATTAATAATCTCATGAATTATAATTATCATAATTCCTAAAGCATTACCCCTATACATATACATACATATATATATATATATATACCTATATAGGCTAAAAACGTAAAAATTAATATACTTAATAATATGCACATGGATTATTGGCAAGACTTCTCTCTAATCCCAAAATTGTACTACGTTTCGTGCGTGGGGAGTCTCGCAAAGCGAAATCCAAACAAGGAAACGCCCCGTTACACTACTCCTGACAAGGTCAAGACTAGAGATCCGTGATGCCACCTATGGAATTACTTCTCTCAAATCCCGACATGGCACTGTGTTTCATGTGTGAGGTGTCTCGCAAAACGAAATCCAAACAAGGAACCACCTCGTTACACTACTCCTGGGCAATGTCGATCCTAGAGATCCATAATCCTCAACATACAAGTAAATACTACCATTATTACTAACTATAACTACTAAAGAAAGAAAGAAGAAAAGAAAAAGAAAACAAATAAAATAAAATAAAAGAACCTCCAATAATATCCTTGGGATGATGTAACCGAAATAATACCTTATGTGCGATACATCAACCCCCATCAGTCTAGTACACCATTATCATCTAAGATGTACTTCATAAAAGTCCATATCCTTTCATCTATAGGATATATATATAGTTATATATATATATATATATATATATATATATATATATATATATATATATAGGTATTTATTTCTAACCATATATATATATATATATCATCATCAATCCAATAGCCAAGTGTACATACTACATATGATGTACAAGGCCATGCACATAATATACCCGGCTATATATATCGCTGATAAACTGCATCAATGCTATCATCTTCCCAGTGTCCGGCTCACGTAGCAATACTGGGGCCACCATGGTGGGACTAAACGACACCCATCTCGTGGTAAACACACGCACACGACGTCCCGGGAAGCGGTCATAGTTCCAACCGGCAATGAGACGAAACATACCCACCACGTCTCATCCCAAAAATATATATCTATATGTATAATAATCACAAGGGACGACTATGACCTAGGGAATATCCACACCCTGCATTATAAGCCAGGATGCTCACCCTCTACCCGCGCAACTTCCCAATGATAGCATGAGCGGGGTATGCTTAACCAAATAAGTATATGTATTATTCACATGCACAATATATATACATCCATATGATCCAATTATAGGATCAAATAATAAACCACCATATACGGTTTAAATATCCATACCATGTATATTATATCCACAATATGAAGATATCCATATATCTATATACATACATGTATATATATATATATATATATCAACACATATTCGTATATCCTTTATCTATATATATATAAACTAATTCTCGTTCATATGTATAAGATATATATATATACCTGGCTATAAGTATACGTAGTCCTCAATATACAAGCCGTCACTACCATTTCCATTAAATTTACCTTGATATGTGAATATAATTCCATACTTGAAACATATTCAATCATCTTCCTATGATGAGTAGTCTCCCAAAACCATATGTTTATATCAATACATATGCATTCAACATTAGGGTTATCACCCAAGAATTTGTGTAGGAATCCATCACTACACCTTTCACCTCTAAATGTGAAAGTACATAATTATCTTTAGTACTATCTAACCATAGGCGTAAACATGACTTAATAGTCTAAAAACCTCAATTTATTCCAACCTCATTTCAAGTATTGGAAATCTCAATGGCCATATCCCCATAATTGCGTATAAACTATCCTAACTAGAATTTTCGCTACCGCTTATCCTAGTCGATAGTACACCACCAAGTTGTTTCCCATTTTTACTTATGGTTCAATTGTATTTTATGAATCCTTACCCCTATCGGGTTATCATTTATTCCTTAGTCTAAATATTTCTAAGGATAGGAGACCTCTCACTCTCTAAGAGTTATCAACCTCAAACACACACACATATATATATATATATATATATATACCTTTGTCTATAATTGGTAAATTCCAACCTCAAAGAGTTTTCCCCCAATATCCATATGTAACTCCAAGAATATATCTTTTACATCCTAAGAGAAAGCCCCCAAATCAATAAACCCAACCAAAAAGGGTTTGAAATCACTATGGAGAAAATACTTCAAAATGCCCTGTTTTCGAATCGATTTGGCCTCCAAGGCGAATCGATTCGGGTCCAAAGACCTGGGCTTCTGCAATAGGCCGAATCGATTCGGCTTGGGGTCCGAATCGATTCGGTCAATGTAGACCTGCTAGTTTTACCAAACCGAATCGATTCGCTTGAGGGGGCGAATCGATTCGGACCTGCAATTTTTGAAGGTTTCATCTGTTTCTTCAAAACCTACGAATTCTAAACCCTAAATTTCTCATTCCAACCCCCAATCCTTCATCAAATCATAATTTTAAGCCCATTAACCAACCCAAAGTTGATCCCAATCATTTCTATGTCATTAATACTCAATTTAAACATTGATTTCAAGATTAAACCCAAAAATCTAGGTTTTGACATTAATACCCAAAAACCATTTCTGTACCCCACAATTTATGAAATGAAATACACAAATAGCAATTTAGCAAGATTAAACACTTGCCTCAGATTTGTAGAGGTTGGATCGTCCTCGATGTCGCGGTTGGACCGGAAATCCCAAGCTTTTTCTTCCTCTCTCTCTTCTTTTCCTTCTTCTTTCTTTCTTTCTTTTTCTTTCTCTCTTTCTCTATTTGAGAAGGCTTCATCCGTAAGCCTTAAATCCTTTAAAAACAACAAACCCAGTTTTAAATGTTAATACACACTTTAAATGACTCGTTTACTCCAATTCAAGTCAAAACAACTTAAAAACATTCCGGAGCCGAAATAAGACCCAATGACAGTCATTTTGACTATCTCGACCCTTCCGGGATCGATGGTACCCTCAAAAATATCATCCGGAATACTTAGAAACGTCCTCAATTTTTGGACTTAAATTCCCAAATTCTAAAATTCTCCAATTCAATTAAATTTTATTTTCCCAAAAACTTAATTTCTCAGTCTCCAAAATCGTGGGGTGTTACACTAACACAAATAAACTCTCAAAAGATGTTTATATAGGTGAGAAAATAATATTCTAAAAACTTTTAAATCAATGATTCAGATTAAAAGATCTTAATCCTAATGCTGAGATTAAATCGAATTAAAATTAATTAACAAATTTAAGAACTCAAATTAAGTCTGTTATAAAAACAACTCAAGAACCTAAAACCATTAAAGATATAAACAATGCAACAGGATTTTAGTTGTAACAAACTTGTCCAACGGATATAATTTTGATAGGTGGCATATAATCCAAACAAACTCTCTTAATACACCAATGAGATATAATGTGTAACTGGCGGTTAAAAGTTATAACCGAAATAGAAAACTTCCAAAACCAAATGCTAAAAGGTATAGCTTAGTTACTATTCGGTCAACATCAAATCCAAGAGCTTCTAACCCAACTGTCAAAGCCACAAGTCTGGCATAGTCCTAATTAAAGTCTATGATGGGTCAAGTCACTGGTACAAGTTGTACGCAAATGGCCAAAATCTATATGGGATTAAAAAGGTAAGACATCTATTCGGCTAGACAAAAATCTCGTGTGACAAGTCACAACCAGGTAATATACCTAAGGCTTTAATAACTAACGGTTATTAAACGACCAAATAACTCAAGCAGCTAATAAACGACAGTCTATTACGTAACTTATTATAGCAGGTACTGTACTAGCTAAAAATTAATTGACACAAGGTCAAATCGAGAAGGGCAAGAGTATGGTCGAACCTAGCAGGTAGAATCGGTACACCTAGCCGCTAGTGTAAAAGTATGATCATGTACGAAACCAAGGCAGATACCTAAGGCTACAAAACCAAATCTCCAATAAAGCTACGAAGGACGAAAATCAGAAGGTAGCGTCCTAAGCTAACAGGTTCACTCAAGTTTGAAACCAACTTTAAGGTTTAACAAAGCAAGTAAGGTAGTTGTCAAGTCTCTTACTATAACATGCCATCAGGTATAAGAGTACTAACATGAAAACTAAGCACCACAAAAATGTGAACATGCATATATAAAGTATAAAATATAACTTAGTATATATATACGCAAGACACACACGCATATACATATGATAATAGTAAAGCTATATATATAAAAACTTTTATATATGTAACACGTATATATAAGCATATATACATACAAAAAAATTATGTTTTAAGATTCATTTTAGTTTGTAAAATAATTCCGAAAATTATTTTAAAATAAGAAATTCATTTTAAACAAAGTTCCACCAATTTTACTAAAAAATTATTTTCAACAAAAATAATATATTTTCATTTTTAGAAAACTATTTAGACAACCCATCACATTAACACAATTAATATATGCATGAGTGCCAAATGTGTCAAGTGCAAATGTGCAATATACGTGAATACCTTTACTCGAATATGCCGTTGAGTAGAGTCGAGGCATGTTGAGTCATCGAGTAACGTTGCAAGATGTACCAATGAGTAGACTCATACTAAAAAATATGTTTTGACACAATATCCAAATTAGTTAAAACGCCTAAATAACGTAGACTCAAGTAAGTCAAATATTTAGGGTGTTTTAATCTCCCCCTTTGGATATTTGTGACAAAACCCTTCGAGTACATCTTGGTACTCTTAGGAAAAAGTAAAATCACCTAAGTCCTATACAACAATTACTATTCTACCCAATCCATAAAAAATCCTAGAAAATAAAAATTACAATACTCAACTATACATCAATTTACCCTAACACCTTCTTGTGATTTCTATCATTTAAAACATTAAAACCAAACTCACAAGAAAGAGTGTAAGATATCTAAAAATTGATAAATCATTTTAAAAAATAAGATATCATGAATATAATTCAAGAATCAAGACTAATAAAATGATGTACTCTTCTCCCCCTTTTTGTCTCAAATAGACAAAGGATAAAAACAATGATAACATGAGGAAGAAAAAAATATAACAACCACAATAAACATATTAACGGTTCTAATCAAGTGCCACTCCTACATTATCATGATTTTAAGAGGTGTTTTTTGCATTAACAAACATCAATACCCTAAAATCTCAGAGGACATATAATTACCATGATTATGACAGAAAAATATGTAAATATGATAGAAAAATGAATAAATTACATTCATCTAGTCTTCAGGGACTTCTAAAATAAAAATTAAGGGTAAAAGACATATTCGACATAATTTAAAAATGTTCAGCATATTCTAGAGTAATCAACAAATAAGGTATGTCCCCCACAACCAATGCTATGGTTAAAAAAAATGTTATGCTAAGCAAACAAACCATAAAATGGGTTCTTGAAAATCAAGAAATAGAATGAGAACAATTAGAGGATATAAAATATCATGTTGTCTATCATGAGGTCATACATATAAAAATCATCATCATATTATGGATATAAAAAGTAATCTAATTTGTAACATGAAATCAAATGATCAAGAAATAAGGATCAACACTCCAGACGGTTAAATATTACTAGGAGTGACCCGCTGTGATACCAATTGAAAAATCCCTCTCGGATGAGGGAACATTTCTTGAGATGCGCCCATGAAACAATCTCCATACGCACACCTAAGCATACTCTAATTTCATGCAAGTTTTTCTAATAACATGTATCTAATCAAATCAAGAAAAACTTAATTATCTAACTAATCAGATTTTAATACATGCAGAAATTAAAATCAATTAAATCCGATTTAATCTAAAGTCAAATTAATAACAATCTGATTTATTACACTACAATCCAATATATATCATATGAAGAATTATTACAATTCAAGTAATTAAATCATGAAACAATTTTAATTTTAAAACATACAAGGAATAAGATGAGGAAAAGAAGATCAGCAAGTATGATTTTTTTAACGTGGTAAAAACCCAAACTAGGAAAAACAACCACGACTCCCTCTACGGAGTAAAACAAAAATTTCACTAAAAGGAATTATCGGTTACAAACTATATAACAAACTAAACACACAAACAGACCAATACAAGTTTAGGAATATACCCACTAGTGTCCTTCTAACTTCTCTGTAGTTCTGATTGTTATAGTTGTTCTCTCAACTTCGTAACTCCTTTCTTTTTGTTGAGCGAATTCCAACTCAGTCAAAACTGATCTCTCAACAATATTCTAGTTATGAAAAAAGTGCAAGTGAATATGTTCTAAATGTAAACCATGCAAGAACTTAATTCAAATCTCAAGCATATAAGTTTTCTTCAAAAACTTAACAAAAATACATTTGTAGAAAATAAGTTTTCTATAAAAACTTAAGAAAAATTAATTTTCAATTAACAATCAATTAAGTTTTCTACAAAAACATACAAGATAAATTTTGAAACATAAATCTTATAAACATTCTTAATAAGAAAAACATAGAACACTTATCATAGAGACACAAAAAGATTACGCAATCATTTAACATGTGTTCTCAATCTTTCAAAAATATAACATTCAGTTTTATGAGGAAAGAGTTTTTCAAATAATTTCACAAATATGAGAAAACAGATCTTTAAAAAGATTTTCAATAACATGAAAGATCCGGAGAAATTCTGATTTAAACAACATATAGCATCTAATACAAAATCAGAATATTTAGATCATAAAAATATTCAATAAAATTAGGATCTAAAAATTAAAGGAATTCTAGTTTTTGTAAAAAAATTATTTCAGCATGAAAGCATTTAAATTCTCTCTACAATAACACAATATTTCAATCTCTAAAGTTATGAGATGATGTGCAAGATCATTGAGAATTCAAAAACAAAAACAGAATAAAGATGAAGTAGAATGAACACAATGTGTGAAAATAATACTTTCTTCTCTCTTAGATATCTCTCTCTCTAATTCTCTATATTTTTCTCTCTACAAAATCTAACCCTATTGTGTTTCTAACTCTAGAAAATATAATCTGAATAGCTAACACAAATAAACTTTCAAAAAATGTTTATAACAATATTCTAGAAACTATTAAATCAAGGATTGAGATTAAAAGATATTAATCCAAAGGCTGAGATTATATCGAGTTAAAATTAATTAAAAAATTTAAGAACTCAAATTAAGCCTGTTATAAAAATAACTCAAGAACCTAAAACCATTAAAGATATAAACAAGGCAGTAGGGTTTTAGTTGTAACAAACTTGTCCAACGGATATAATTTTGATAGGTGGCATATAATCCAAACAATCTCTCTTAATACACCAATGAGATATAATGTGTAACTGGCAGTTCAAAGTTAACCAAATGCTAAAAGGTATAACTTAGTTACTATTCGGTCAACATCAAATCCAAGAGCTTCTAACCCAACTGTCAAAGCCACAAGTTTGGCACAGTCCTAATTAAAGTCTGTGATGGGTCAAGTCACTGGTACAAGTTGTACACAAATGGCCGAAATCTATATGGGATTAAAAAGGTAAGACTTCTATTCGACCAGACACAAATCTCGTGTGACAAGTCACAACCAGGTAATGTACCTAAGGCTTTAATAACTAATGATTATTAAATGACCAAATAACTCAATCAGCTAATAAACGAAAGTTTATTACATATCTTATTATAGCAGGTACTGTACTAGCCAAAAGTTAATTGACACAAGGTCAAGTTGACAAGGCTAAGAGTATGGTTTAACCTAGTAGCTAGAATCGGTACACCTAGCCGCTAGTGTAAAAGTATGATCATGTACAAAAGTAAGGCAGATACCTAAGCCTACAAAACCAAATCTCTAATAAAGCTACTAAGGAAGAAAATCAGAAGGTAGAGTCCTATGCTAACTGGTGCACTTAAGTGTGAAACCAACTTTAAGGTTTAACAAAGCAGGTAAGGTAGTGGTCAAGTCTCTTACTATAACATAAAAACTAAGCACCACACAAATGTTAACATGCATATATAAAGTATAAATATAAGATAGTATATATACACGCAAGACACACACGCATATACATATGATAATAGTAAAGCTATATATATAAAAAACTCATATATATATGTAACACGTATATATAAACATATATACATACAAAAAAAATTCTGTTTTAAGATTCATTTTAGTTTGTAAAATAATTCCGAAAATTATTTTAAAATAAGAAATTCATTTTAAAGCAAGTTCCACCAATTTTACTAAAAAATTATTTTCAACAAAAGTAATATATTTTTATTTTTAGAAAACTATTTAGACAAACAATCACATTAACAAAATTAATATATGCATGAGTGCCTAATGTGTCAAGTGCAAATGTGCAATATACGTGAATACCTTTACTCGAATATGTCGTTGAGGAGAGTCAAGGCATGTTGAGTCGTCGAGTAACGTTGCAAGATGTACCAAGGAGTAGGCTCATACTAAAAAAATATATATTTACACAATATCCAATACAATGAGCAATAACGTATAACATGGATCATAAAACATAGTATATGAAAATGTGAAGCCACAATCACTAACAGGATATAACGTGGGAAGAATCATGTGATAGCATGTGAGAATCAACAATTATAAAATTTAATGCCTTTAAATCATATTTCTTAACCCTTATTGGTGAAGCTGAAACTCTTGAGTTGCAGGACCTTGGTGACACTAGACATAGACGTTTCTAGACCTTTTAAATGATTGAAACAAAACATCTAAGGTAACCTTTCATACCCCAATGTTCACAAATGTAGACATGACGAGTGGAGGTACCTAAGGGTTGAAATTTTCTAACGTCCCTAGCAATGTTTGACTCTCTTAAAAGAATGGTCTTTGCTTTAGTGTCAAAAGAATTTGGATCATAGAATCCAAACCCATATATTCCATATTTGATTCGGATGATGCTTAACATCTTATCCAATATTTTCGATGCCCAAGTTAAATTTTGTGTTAACAATATCAAATAGCCTAGATAAAACTCATCAAAGGTTTCATTCTCATCCACGATAATGGTTTGAACTGAGTGGCGATGTTTGGGAGTTTGGAACCCTTAATAGCACTAGTGCCCTCATGGATGAATCGGAGAATCTTCCAATCCTCTTTTCAAGTTCTAATTGACTTAATATGGTAAAACACTTCTAGGTTGATGGAACAAAATGATACATTTAAGCCACGTGAATTATACTTACAAATCTTATGCAAGTTTTCACTATAGATTTCTATAAGTATTTAAGTATATAGATTTCTAATAAAGTTATGGTTGGGTCCCACCCTTTAATTTCCACTTTCCATACCCTCTCGTCTATTAACATAAGATCTAATTTAATTATCAGCCTTCGTTACGCATAATTACACCCATCAAATACAAGTGGTCTAAATAATGAGTAACCATCCATAGTTAAACTACATGGATTCATGGCCTAAGTAACCAGTATGCTCCCACTCTGATACTAATTTAAAGTTGCTAAAATATATGGAGGGTTTTGAGAATAAACTAAACAATTCTTTTAATCTTTTCAAATTAAACAATTTAACCCAATTTAAACGAACACTAATTTTAAACGAATGTTGTGTGAAAATGGATAAACCAATTTTATATTTATCTCAAAGTACGCATCTAGGTGACATCTTGATAAAATATATTAATCCACACAACATGTTAATGTACGAGAAAACCCATAATATTACCCATGCAAAGTCCACTATGTATGGAATTACAAAGGACACTAGAGAGCCTTACAACATAGAAATGGGGCCTACATAAGATCTGGCTCTCTTCGTTCCTTCAACCTCTACCTAGTGTCTTAAAGAATCCACTCACATACTTTCACAATGTGTGAGTGAACACACACCTCAATGTCCTTCGTTAAGGCTCAGCTACTGCTTACGATCTAGAACAAGGACGCCCATCTTCTTCACCATAAGGCCAACCATGGATTTCACCATGTGTAACGAACAAGAAACATAAATTCCATAACACGAAATAAATTCTAAGATTTGAATATTATAAAACTAAGGTGCTAGACAAATATCTCAAAGCATATATGAATTGAAATGTTGATATTATAGAAGGTGGGTGTAAAGTAGGGTTTAAGAGTTATTAGATGTGCATTGGAATTTATTTTTCCATAAGTCCATTCAGAAACTGGTTCCAAGGAACCTGTATATTGAAAAAATATTGTTCGAGGCAACTGATATTTCTAATAATTGTTCGAACGAAAAGTAAAGTTCGTTCGAACGAAACTGTATATCTCATTTGAAACCAAAACAAAACTCCTTAGAACGGGCAACTCGCCTAATTTGAACAAAACCCAAACTCATCCGAAGGAATAAGTCATTCATTCAAACCAAATTATAACTATCTTCAATTGATATTTCTTATGCTAACAGAGAAACCGTGTTAGATGTTAGTTTGAAGGTCATTTGTACGAAAAACCAATCTTGTTCGAACGAGGAGTATAGATTTATTCAAACGACTAACATAAATATTTCTCTTCAAAAAAAATTTAAAAAACTACGCTCAAACATTTTTTTAAAAACTAACACGAAGTATTAAGTTCTAAGGATAAAAATATATAAGCATTCAGACCTGGGACATTGTCACACCCTACTTTTTAGTATGAATGCATAAGAGAGTATGTATAAACAAATGAATTAAATTTAAGGATGAATAACATAACTTTATTCATTATTAAAGTAGTTTACATAGGGTAGTACCACTACAGGGGTAAGTTACATATTTTTTGTACATCTTATAAAGTAGAAAATTAAAACGCGCTGCTCATTGCTCCCATCTAGCTTATTCTCTTCCCACACATTCACATATGAAAATATGTGACTGATATTTGTCTCTAAAAGGGATGAGATATTATCCTTTTTTTTCCGTGTTCATCTGGATGAATAGAGCTCAAAGTAAAAATGATAACTACTATCCCGATCTCCTATAAAAGGGTTGTTCTTTTAGGTCTTGTCTTGTTCAAAACCTTAGAAAGGAGTTATTTGCCTCAGTTATCCAATTCCACAATTACCCTGTCTATATAGATATACTTGAAGCAAACTCTTTGTTAGACCTCTAAAAGGGAGATAATAAGGACTAACCAATTGGCAAAGGAATTAGCAAAAATATGCTAACACAACTTTACCAGTTCTATAACAAGTATATATATAGATGACAGTTGGACTGTGTATAGAATTCAGTGTTTAGCAACGCTAAATAAATAAAGCTGATAATCCCATATTTACCAGTTTATAAAGAAAATTGAGGGTCTTTGAACAAATATTCCCATACTTTCTAGTTCATTTAAGAATCATATAAACAAAGTCAAAGATATTTGAATTAATAATCCCATACATACCAATTCATTAAGGGGTATAAAAATAATTAAGCCATCAGTAAATCCAATTAATAATAATCAACATAAAAACTTTGGCGAAAAGTAATCGGCTAGGCACACAATTAAAGTGGAAATCATACGTATGTAGTAATAAATCTAGGCTCTCAATCATTTGAGACCATTAAGCCAAGTAGAAAGTTTCGTGGGATAACATGTCTGGCTACTTCCTAGTTAATACTGATGCTCATATTATAAATATTTTCACAAAGGTGAAGGGATTAACTATTCACTAAAGAACGTAAACTCAGTTATTAGGTGAGAAGGGTCAAATTGATCCATGTTGAAATTAAAATATCAATGATATTCATTAAAATATGTAGTATGGTAGTATTATAACATGAACATACTAAGAGTAAATAGGAGATATGACATAGAGATAATAATAGCAGTATGCCAAATATGTAAAGTTTACTATTGAAAATGTAGAAAAACCTACTTGCTCTGTATTTCTCACCGTTTATGTATTAAAAAGGATATTGAGATGAGCTGGTACTTGTTTTTCTATATACAATGTTTGGGTATATATGTATTTTTTGGAATTTGGGATTGGGTTGGTTAGTTAATACAAAAAACTATATTTTTTAATGTTTTGGGGGTTTAGTTGTAAATAATTTAGGACTTTAAAATACTGGACATAATGTCATATTTGAACTTTGGTGCAAGAGTCTTTTTGTCTTAAAATATTTTGAAGTATTCATAGACAAAGCTTGGGGTTCAGATTCATAAGTTGAAAAAGTCAAGGGGGTCAAATTCATATTTAGGAAAATTATTTCTAAGTTAAAACCTCATTTTACATAACTTAGGCGGGCTGATCCAAACATGGACTTACCTTATATCATTTTGACTAGAAAAATAAAATTAAAATATTGGAAAAAGTTTCAAGAAATTCTGATTGGCCACATGCCCTCAAGCGTGAGGTCAAGATTTCTAGTAAAAAATTTATCGTCTTCCCCTCGAAAATTGACTTTAGGATTTTTTATTTTTGACCTTGAATACCTATTTCATTTCTAAACCATTTGAGATGATTTCTTAAGAAGCTCAACCTAAAATTTCATAAAGAATCCAAATGTATAATTTTTGTGGATTGAGATGCAGGATATCTCAAGTTCCATGTTTTACTGAAAATTTGCCCTAAAATTCATAGATTTTAAGGATAGGGCAAAGATTCTTATGAACATAGTTTGGTTTATGATATGTGTAGGAGAATTTTGGTTTTGATTTCAGAGGTTGAGATGGATTCTACAGGGATAATTTAAGATTTTTAATTTTCTCGTTCAAAATACACTTTCAATTGATTCGAGCTTATTAGGCACATTCATGGAATTTGATCATTATACTCGAGTTCCTGAGGTTGTAATGAAGACATTCAAAGCTTTAAACCTGAGTTTTGATAATTATTTGGAAGTTCACCCTTGAAGCTCAAGCTTTAATGGTGGAAACATCATAATTTTCACCCAGAGCCTATTTTCTACAAAAAATTTCCTACTATTTTGAACTATTCTAGCATTATAACAACACATAAAACGATTGAAACTAAAAGAATTAAATATAGTACATAAAATAATAGTGTGCCCTTTAGGAGTGAAAATTTCAAGTTTTGAAACTTCTATTTGGGTGAGTTTAAACAGAGGATTTCATGGGGTATTTGTAGTATGTGAATAGAGGAGTTCATTGTGGAAAAGGGAGGTGGATTTCAACTGAAATTGTAAGTTTTTGAAGCTTGGGTGTTGTTCTTCACATTTGTGCATGGTGTACACATGTTATTAGTGGCTACTTGTACTGAGGTCTAAGCTTATTTGGATAGGAGGTTTTATGAAATTAATAAAACTTTGGTGTTTGGTCCTTGGTTGGCCAAGTATATGCACTTATAGCCTTAAACATATACTATTGATAAAAGTTTAGGGGTATTTTTATAATTTCAGAAAGTTTTAAGGGAATAAATTATAATTTTGTGTTAGTTGAACTCCAAAGGATAAATTTTATATAAAGTTGAGGTTTAGGGGTTAAGTATAAGTCTAGTTATGTTAGTTTAAAGTTTTGAGTGGCTATTTTGTAATTATTGAAACTTTAGAGGGTTTAGGTTAATTTATTCAAGTGACAGGGCATCAAGTATAGTTTCGTTCTTCTTTAGAAGACTTTTGAATTTGAATACTTTATAAGGGTTGAAACTATGATTGTAGGTGATTTAGGGTCGGTTAATAGGTTTGAAAATCCAGGTTATTATAGTCTACTAACCTAAAAACACAATTCATCCTCAAATTGACTTTGAAATAAGTAGGGGTGTTGATCTTTCATAACTTGTTTTGTTTCCCATATAGCTTCTTACTAATTTTGATCTTCCCAAATTACTTTAATTAAGGGAATTTCCTTGTTTCTCAAATTCTTCATTTGACAATCCATAATTTGAATAGGGCGTACTTCAAATTCATGGTTTGGTTCGATAGAAATGTCTTTCCACATAATGGTATAAGATGGATCCGAAATATACTAGCATAATTGAGACACATGAAATATATTGTGAATATTGGATAATTTCCCAGGTAATTCTAATTGATGGGCTACTGAGCCAACTCGTTTAGAAATTGTGAAAGGTCTAATATATCTAAAGGTAATTTTCCTTTTTTCCTAAAGCATAAGATTCCTTTTCGAGGAGAAACTTTTATAAATACTTGATCATTAACTTGAAATTCTAAGTGTTCCTAACGCTGGTTTGCATAACTTTTCGGAAGATCTTGTTCTATCTTTAATCTTTCTTGAATTTATTATATTTTCTCAGTGGTTTCTTGGACTATTTTGGGACCAAATTGTTCAACAAATTGGTGATCTACAAGGTCTCCTATATAATGCTTCAAACGAGGCATCTTTAATAGTGGTCTGATAACTATTATTATATAAAAATTCAACAAGGGGTAAATGCACATTCCAGTTGTAGGGCATCTCTAATGTACAAGCTTGTAGCATATCTTCTAAAGTTTGGATTGTACGTTCTAATTGTCCATTCGTTTGTGGGTGGAATAAGGTACTTAAATGAAGTTTAGTACCCATTGTGTTTTGTAATGCTTGCCAAAACTTTCCTACAAAGTATAAATCTCTATCGGATACAATGGATAAAGGAATTCCATAAAATCAAACAATTAATCAAATGTAGAGGTTGCTAAGTTTTCGAAATGAGTCGATAGTATTCATGGCATGACAATCGACCTAAGCATATGTATTGACAAAACATCCATTCCAATAATAATATCGAAACCACAAATATCTAAAATTATCAAATTAACAAGGAGTGTTCGTAGACCAAGTTTAATTCTATAATTGTTATAACCTTGTGTTGGTGTATTGATTTCACCTGTTGGAAACTCAATATCCAATGGAGCAATTAAAGATGTCGATAGTAATTGCAATAATTTGTCTAGTCTAAGATCGATAAAGTAATGTGTTGAACTATAATAAAATAAAACATGTGTAGGAAGATGTTGGACAAATATCATACCTTTTATCAAGTCATGGTAGTTTCATGTAGGAAGTATAGCATAATTATTTCCACAACTCGAGATTGACATAATTTCCTTAGTAGGATTTGGCTTAGGTTAATTTTGGATAAGGCAAGCATAGACACCACATTCTAGTACCCCCCCCCCCCAGTCTCTTCTTAGGTCCCTAGAACCTCCCCATTTCACTATAAACCCCAGGTCATACTCTGAGTACCGATCTATAGGTCATTGGGGGCTCTCGAGCCCCATTTAACTCCAGTCAACTTTATCTTTAGAGCGAAAGGTTGATGAATCTTCAAAGGTCTCTAAATTCCTTTTCCAATGGTCTGCCCAGTGCATGAATCAGCATAACGGTTGAGACAAACGGACCATTTTACCAATAAAAATTGATCAGGAGGCCATTGGGCACATCTGAGCCCTAATTTGACCATAATCAACTTCACCGTCAGAGTTAAAGCTCAATGAATATTTTAAGGTAACTAAAACCCCTTCCCATTTTCACCCAAAGACTGATTCGGAGGCCACGAGCTCTCCTGGGCTCTATTTGACCAAGGTTAACTCTTCAGCTCAAACGAGACTGGATGAATCTTTTAAGGGCACTAAATACCTTTTCAAACGGTCCACCACATGTGTGAATCAACCTTACAGTACGGACTAAAGACCCATTTTACTCCAAAAGGTCTCGGGCGCTTGCCAAATCTCTGAACCGAGCGAAGCACTTGGAACATCAGAGTGCCTCGCATAACCTTTCCAATGGTCCACCCCATGCACAATTTTGATTTGAAATTTGGATGAACGATCCATTACCATTCGACGATCTCTCGTCAAAAGGACAAACGGGCGCTTACGAACCCCGCTTAAACGTCTCTGAATTACCTTTCTAACGGTATGCCTCGTGCATGATTTGGATTTACAATTTGCGTTCTATGACCATTTTTTTTAAATCTGCACAAGAATGCCAATAGGCAGATACATTTTCCAGCCAATTGAAAGTGTGTCTAGGGTCACTTACTGATTGACAGGACTAGGGGTATGATGATCAGTAGTCCCCCTACCCTATAAAAGGAGGGCATGAGCTCACTTCTAGGAACACCTCAGATCCATCAATATAAGTTGTCTCAACAACATTCTCTTGCAACCAGTGAAGTCTCCTTATGTGAAATTATTTTCCATCTTTCATTCACATCATTTTCATACCCAATTTAGTAAAATCTCCTTCTCTCTCATCCAATATTCATAGCAAAATTTAAGGGAGATCATCAAGGATCAAGCCTCAATTCTCCAAAGAAGGTCCAAATATCCTTCTCTCTCTTTAAGTTCTTTATTTTTGCATTAGTTAAATAAATTCTTAATCTATATTTTACTTTAGTTCATACACATTCACATCTCATCCTTTATTGGTTATATTGCACATACTTTATTTTCTATAAAAATTAAAGAAAAAGAGGGTTACGCCTATAAATTCCAACAAGATTATTCACCCAATTTTCCCAAAACTAAAATACCTTTTCTACATACATATATCATAAACTACGGTTCGAATCTATGGTATAAAACACACTCTTATGCCTCATGTGAACTACGTGGACTCTGATGACTTTATAGGCTACGTAGGCATTTCGGGTTAAAACCCGAGACTCGAGTCCAATTTTCCTATTTTTATCTTTTTTATTTTATCCATATATTATTCGTATATATCATATTTGTGATTCATAATTGCATTTTATCTAACAAATATTGTCGTTACATTATAACGATCAATATCTCGATAAGCTAGCACGTTATACTTTTTAATTATTATTTTGCGAACATTCCTTTGGATTACCTCACTCTATCTTTTCCATGATACGAGTCGGGAGATTCTAATATGTATTTATATATACACGCGCACACACTGCATGGAGAAATTAAGGAAAATAATAACATAAGCCCATGAGAGACCGAAAGGTGTATGCGCAACATGTGATGTGCTCACACCACCACAATCAATAATAACATAATCATTGATATTCTAAGTGGTGTATGCAACATCTGGATATAAGTGATCCTACGTGTAAGTAGTGTGAAGTGTACGTGGAGAGTATCTGCAAGTGTGTGAGTGAGGAGTGATATAAGCATGAAGTATATATATACAAGAAATAATAGAGAGAGACAGGGGAACATAAAGGTAGGTTCATAAGCATACAAGCAAAAAATGATAATACCCAAGTAAACAGAGTCTAGTCCTCTTAAGTCAGTCCTCAACGAAGTCGCCACTGTGGCCGTCCCTTCCCTTTCGGCATCTTTTCCCCTCTCTCACGCATCTCTGGGGGTTCTCAGTGCTCACGCATGCGTACTCTAGGAGGGAGAGAAGGTCTCGCACCTTTTCTCTAGGAACTCTTCGACTGTCGTCGATGTGGGGTGATGTAAAGAGATGGAGTCGCAAGCTTATTTTGCACAAAATAGGCAAAAGAACACGTCTATTTACATCACCCCACAGACTATGTGGTGATTTGAATTATACCATATTACGAATGTTTAATTATTTCAGCATGAGAAATTAGTTTGGGTTAATGAAAGATAAAATTTGGCACCGGTCTAATGTAACTTAGGTGATTAGTAATTAAAAATTTTTAGACGGTGATTCTAAGAACGAACCAACTGAGAAACCTATTTTAATTTTATTTAGGACTGATCACCTGGGATTTAATTAGGTAGGGTGTCACATTTCTCAATGATTTTTTTCTCAAGAATGAAATAATGGAGATTTTGAGTATCCTGTTGTGCCTTAAATTAATTGTCTTAATTCTAATCAAACTCTTGATGATGATGATGTTGTAAATGAACAATTCTTAACTGATCTTAATAAGGTTAATAACAAATAATATAACCGCATTTAAATTAATAAAGGTGAAACTATTATTATTATTATTCTCAGTTCTAGTAGCCAAATGCGCAAGATTAGGATAGGGTCCACCCTTGACGATCATGAGAACGCATAACTTGAAGAACTGTTGAAGGAATTTTTGGATGTCTTCGCATGGTCCTACAACGACATGCCCGACACTGATCCTGAAATAGCTCAGCACGAGACTCCAATTCACCCAGAATGTACAGTCAAATGGAAGTTACGAAAGATCTGCACAGAATGGTTGCTCAAGGTTAAGGAATAAATGGTCATATAGTTGAACATGGGCTTCATTCGGGTGATCGAATATCCCATATGGTTAGCTAAAATTGTTCCCATGCCAAAATCAGGGGGAAAGGTTTGCATGTGCATTAACTATCGAGATTTGAACAAGGCCTCTCCGAAAGATGATTACCCTATACCCAATATCGACATGATTATGGACAATATGACCACTCATGATCTCAAGTCATTCGTTGATGGGTTTGCCGTATATAATAAGATCAAGATACACCCAGATCATCAAGAAAAAATCGCATTCATCACCCCTTGGGGAACCTTATGTTACACCATTATGTCGTCTGGTCTAAAAAATGTAGGAGCTACCTACCAAAGGGATGCCACAACCATCTTACATGATCTGATACACAAAAAAGTCGAGGTCTATGTGGATGATATGATTATAAAGTCTAAAACTCGGGAAGGTCATGTTCTCGCTCTCCAAAAGTTTTTTGAACGATTGCAGCGAAAGTAGATGCGACTTAACCCACCAAAATGTGTTTTTATCATTACCAAAGGAAAACTTTTGGGATTCATGGTTAGCGAGAAAGGTATTGAAGAAGATCCGTCCAAACTGAAAGGCACACTCAAAATACCACTACCCCGAATGAAGAAGGAAGTTCGGGTAGTCTTAGGAAAATTATAGTATATCATTCGATTCATCAGCTAATTGACTTCTATTTATGAATCTATCTTTAAACTCCTCTTGAAGGATTCATCCAAAGATTATAATGAAGATTGTAAGGAAGAATTTAATCGAATCAAACTGTACCTTACCCGACCTCCAATACTTATGACACCACAACCTGATCTCCCTGTACTCCTATACTTGGCCGTAATAGACACCGTAGCCGGGGCCTTACTAGACCAATACATTATAGAATCCTGCAAAGAAAGGGCCATCTACTCCACCAATCTCAAATTGGCCAAATACGAAGTCAAATACACTGCCTTGGAGAAAGCATGTATTGCCCTTATCTGGGTCACTCAAAAATTACGGTATTACATGCTAGATTTTCTCATCAGACTTGTATTATGAATGTATCATACCGAATACCTCTTTAACAAACCCGCCTTGTCTAGATAAATGGCTCGGTGGTTAATACTATTATCCAAATTCGATATTATGTATGTCACATAGAAAACCATTAAAGGGAGAGTCATCTCTGACTACCTTACTAATTCCCACATGGAAGAAGCCAATGCTTTTATTTTCAAGTTCCCAGATGAAGATATCCGTTGTACCTGCCAAGAAGACCTTTGGTGGAAAATGTTATTTGACGGTGCGGCCAACAAGAAAGGATATGTCATTGGGATAGTCTTATCGACCCTGATGACTCTCACACTCCCATTGCCATCAAGCTATATTTTCCCTGCACCAACAACATGACCCAATACAAGGCATGTGTAGTAGGCCTCAAAATATCCCTCAAAAAAGGTATCTAAATCCTGGATGTCTATGGAGACTCTGTCCTCATCATCGTCCAGGTCCTCAGAAGATGAAAAGATAAGGATGATAAGCTCTTACCCTTCCACGGTCACCTAGAAGAGATGGCCACCCAATTTTGGGATATCACCTTCCACTACTTACCTTGAGCAAGGAATAGCTTAGCTGATGCCTTTGCTACCTTGGCCTCTATGGTTGACATGCCTAAAGGAATAATGATGGGCCCTTTACTAGTCCAAAAGAAAGCTAAATTGACCCACGGCTACCATATTGAACTCATCACAAAAGAAGATCCGAATATGGCTGATTGTTGGTATTATAATATTTTGAGCCTCCTCAAGTACAATAGGTACCCCTGATATTCTAACAAAAAAGATTGAGCAACCCTCCATAAAATGGTCCCCCAATACATTGTCTACGATAAAGCATTGTTTAAGAGAAACTTTGATGGAACCCACTCACACCGTGTCGTAGGGACAAACATTTAAGAAATGATGTAGAAAATCCATAGCAAGGAGTGAGGACCCCACATGAATGGCCACATGCTCGCTAAGAAGATTATCTGACAAGGTTGTTTTTGGAATACCATAGTTCAAGATTGCATCGCCTATGCTCAGAGATGCTTTAAATTCCAAATTTATTTCAATTTCCAACACTTACCTCTGCGTAAATTATATAACATGATCTTTCCCTAGCCGTTCTCCACATAGGGCATTGATATCTTAGGAAACGTCACACCTAAAGCCTCTAATGGGCACGAGTTCATCGTGGTTTCCATTGATTACTTCACCAAATTGGTTAAAACCGAGTTATATGCATTATGGAATACCAAGAAGTATCCAAGTTTATCCAGAAAGATATCTTCTGCCAATACGAGGTCCTGTATGAGCTAGTGTCAGATAACGGGTAACATTTCGAGACAAAAGTCACATAATTCGTTAATGAGTATGGTATCCATAGACACGAATCTTCTCCCTACCAACCTCAAACCAATGGTACAGTCGAAGCCTCTAACAAAACCTCAAAGGAATCATCAGCAAGATAACCAAAAATTACCGAGATTGGGCCGATCTTATCCCTTACGCCCTATGGGGATACCGTACATCAGTTCGAGCATCTACTGGGGCTACCCCTTACTCTTTGTTATACGGAATGTAAGCAATCCTAATTGTTAAACTAGAAATATATTCACTATGCATCATGCTTGAGAGGAAGGTCAGCGAAGAAAACTGGCATCAAAGCCATCTTGACGAGTTATCACTCTTAGATGAAAGGAGACTAAAAGATCTATATCATATACAAGGTTAACATCATCGGATAGCACGATCATTTAATAGGAGAGTAAAGGATCGTGGTGTCTGAGAAGGGGATTTAGCACTTAAAGAAATCATAGAACCCGTCTGGGACCCCAGAGGGAAATTCAAGCCAAATTGGAGTGGGCCTATACTATGAAAAAAGATCCTATCCGGTGACAGCGCTATTATCACCGACCTCGATGGGGAAGAGATGTCCCATCCAGTCAATCTTAATTGTCTCAAGAAATTATACCCCTAGTTCGAAGTCTTTGCACGCTATGAATTTTCTCATCCCCTTTCTATTCTAAAAAACATCTTCATTTACCTCCACTCGGAACTACGTGGGGCCTAATCCTCTAAAAATATTTTTACTTTCAAAATTAAAACATATAAAATTTTCAAACCCCTAGAGGTACATATGCATCCCATACGCTTGATATGAGCACGGTCCCCTTCTCTTTCACAAAATGATATTCTTTGCTTATCCTTAAGAATGATAGTTCGTTTTATCATTTACATGAATAAAAGTATTATGTATGCCTTAGCGATTAGTATAGATAATTCAAAATGTAAAACTCATAAAGATACACAACAATATTATTAAAATCCCTTTTTATTCCATTATGGGAAAAATCGATACGATTATAGGAAATATCATCGTAGGGAGTCAAATAACTATCCCCGCCAACCTTAACTTTCCTAGAAACAAAACCAAACCATGCTACTCCTAAAAAAACTAAGTAAATAATCTTCCTAAATTTATCCCCACAATAGAAAATATCCAAACACTCAAAAGCTTCATAAATAATCACTAGCTTCATAAATATCACCAATTTCACAAAAGACCCTACCCATAGCTACTAGAAGATCCAGCCCCATCATTATCTACAAATTGAGGTCCCAAAACTTCTCTTTCCATGATAGTATGCTGATGGTGCTCTATGGACTGGTAAGCCCGGACCAGCCTAGGGAAAACTAATATGCATCCCTCTATAGTGTCAAATGTGGCAAACTATCTATGCCCAGTCTCCTCGACCAACATCTTAACCACTGCCCTCCTCTATAGCCATGTCATGTAATCCTCAAAAAAATGCCAAACCACCCTGCCAAGACATTGGGAAGGATGGGTCAATGGCTAATGACTTTACCATAAGGAGCCCAACCGCATGCGCATGCCTTTCGTCAAATCCTCCACAAGAAAGAACTCCAGAATACGGGAAGGCACGATCTGCTCCCATAGAATGAAGTCTGATGGAGGCCAACTAAACGAATATACAGGTATTCCCCAATTCTATAATGGGCTACAACTGCCCCCACTAGGGTATTAACGAGCCCCGTGCTCCACAAAACAGTTTACCCAGTTCTCAATGTTTGGGACAAAACTGATGAAATAGCATGTCAAGAAATTCAGACAAACTACCAAGGCATATTCAGGGGGACCTCCAAACTGAATTTCTCAGACAGCCATATGAATAACATAACGGGGCTACCTCTCCGAAAATCAGAACGGCCTTCCCACCAAGCATCTAGACCGTTCAGGGTCTCTACCAGTATCACCGTCGTAGGATTGCAATGATATGACATCCACACAGTAATGCTCGAAATTTGAGGGTCCACCAGAAGGTCTCCGATCACCAACACAACAGTAGATTTTTAGTTAAGCCAAGGGTGACAACTTTGGTGTTGCCCTCATCATTGACATCCCGTAAATGCATGGAATACAGCACACCCGAGAGGGACATCATTACTCTAATAACCAATGATCGAGACGTTAAGGGAGAGATATGGACAAATTTGGCCAACAGTTCTCAAGGAGACAAAGAGAATTCAGGCATGGCTACCGCTACATTGGGATTTACCCCTACTATAGCAGAAAACTCTTTGTAAGTTGGGAAGACTTCATCCAAGACAAAATGAAAAACATGATCCTCAGGGTACCAGAATTGTATCGCCACCATTAGCATGTTCCAGTCAATGGGATGGTTGCACCATAAGGAAACCGGACACAGTTGAAGGTGAGGTAGTCTTCATTGTATGAGCACATAGCCTCTAAATTCTCAACGTGAGAGGAAAATTCAGCATTTATGGGAAGAACCATTTTGGAAAAAATATAACACAAGAAAGAAATAAGCAATAAAAATAAAATGTGGATGGGTGAAGAAAAAATATCCACCATTACCCTTTTTATACTTGAAAATTTTGGCCAAAGACAAGGATCGTCCAGAATCCGGATGAAACCCTACCCCATCAAGGACAAATTAGCTGAAGAAAGTGCAACCTATACCTTGGGGTGATTTGACTGTACTAACCTTCCGATAGGGTATGTCGATCGAAATCCCCCCATTTTTAGAAAATTCCCTTTTTCCTTTTTTTTCAAAATCAAAAACTCAATAAAAATATTTATTCCAAAAAAATTCAAAATTTTTCTCTCTTAATATTTTTAACGCACCCTGTTCCAATAAAATTATTTTTAAGTAATTTTAATCCTTTTTACGATCTTAGCAAACAAAGTAAAAAATGCATGTAGATTAAGTCATTCAAATCAATATAAATAACTAAACCACCATTCATTTCATATATGTGTTTCCATCATTACACAAGAATAGGAACGAAGAAAAAAAAATGGCACTCAGATCGATCCTCCTTTCTCTCACACATTTCATTTTCTTTCTCTATGATCCCCCATCTCGGTGATGCGTGCACTTCCCCCAAAGACGAGCTGAGGAGACTTCGTTACTCGATCTAGATTCCTCCTCAGACAAAACTGACGGCACAAAATAGGAAGTGTCACGACCCTGACCCAAAATAATAGTAGGAATCGAGTGTCTTGACATGACAACAAGGCAACAAATTCTCTTGTTTTTAAAAAAACTCTTATATTATTTGTAATGGAAATACAATCACATGGTTATGAATCGTAAAATACCAAAAATGAAGGAATTACGTCATCAGAGCTTTTTACAAGAAACCTCATTTATATTAAAAGTAATAATGAGTTACAACTTAAGACCAAATTTAAAACTCATTACAAGAAAGCCAAACATACTCCAAATGATATCATGAACATTTTATTTAACTAACAAAGAGAGCTCTAAAAGTTGAATCTTCAACATAGTCCTTTTACGTTCCCTCTGCGAGCCTACTTATTTCTTGAAAAATGGTTATTTATACAACATCAGCTAAAAGCCAACTGAGGTTCAATCTCCGGACATTCCATTTTCTTTTCAAAAAATTGATACCTATTTAATTTAGAACATAGGTCATTTACATATATGGAAAGGAATTTAAAGTAATATACATAAAATGATTTCTAGTATATATTTTCAGAATAAACAGTGCAGAAAAGATAAAACAATTGAGCAATATGTCAATTATTTAATCTTATTTTAATGGCCATGTACGCTCTAATACCCAGACCGACAAATAGTGTTAACAAATTTTTCCACCCGGTAACAACACAGACAAAAAATCGTGATCTCCAAAACAACACCTTATTTAGGGCACACCAGCGATAAATCAGCTAGGAAGGTATTACCCAAATATTTTCACCTGGTAGTAAGGCCAACATAGTAAGAGATTTTCGATAGGCCGAATCAATAATTTCATAATTCAAATCAGATGTATATATCGAGAGATATACGCATATAAAAAAATGACGAAATCATCGGTATCAGATGTGTTTTAAGAGTAAAATCATTTCACGAAATATATATAGTTTTCATAATATCATATAATCAAAATATGCAAGGAATGTCATAAAGTACTAACCTAAAACAGAAGTACAAAGTTACAGATATTGAGTCTTGGATCTTTTCGTTAAGATGAAACCTCTTCTTAAGATTAAATGAGTCCTTCTTAAGATATTTCTCTTTCTTACTATATTTATCGAGGAAATGGTATGACTTTAAATGATCCTAAAGGCCGTATTTATATTTTCCCAAAAACATCACGACACTGACACGTGTCTAGCTGACCAAGCTTTTAGATTGATGAGTCAGCTTTGACGTGTCGCGTAACGGAGGTGTCTTGCAGTCTTATTTCACCCAACTATGACACGTGTTTTGGCTGTAGGTATATCGACGACATGTGTAAGCACGAGGTGTCAATTAAGGGTCTAAGGGTCATTTTACACATGAACGACATTTTAGTAATTTCACACTATATATTTCCAATATTTCTTAAAGGTCCCTGAAAATATTTTATTTACAAAAAGATCCTTTTTTATTCTTCATTTTGGCCCTTAAACCTTTTTTAATTAGAACCAAGTCCCTAAAATTTATCATTTAGCTTAGGAGGTTCATTAAAACTTCAATTTGACCCATTTTACAGTTGATTCTTCAAATTTAAAAATGTGCTTCATCATATTAAGAACCCAAAATTTCACATTTGTAATAATACAACATTTATCAGATAATAAGGGACACAAAATTCTAAAAACAATATATATATATATATATATAAACATATAAAAGTGGGTTCATTACATCCTACCCTCTTTACAAAAAGTCTGGTCCCCAAACTTGACTTACATTAATTTTCTAACAGGTAAGGATATCTCTCCTGTATTTAATATTGTCTCTCCCATGCTACTTCTGCAATGGAATGATTACGCCCTAATACTTTGACCAGTTGAATTACCTTTGTTCGTAATATTTTATCTTTATGGTCTAAAATTTATACTGGATGCTCAATGTATGTTAAATATTTTCTAACTTGAAGAGGATCATGACTTAAGATATGCATCGGATATGAGAAGTATTTCTTTATCATTGACATGTGAAACACATTATGCACACTAGAAAGTTCAAGGGGTAAGGCTATTCTATATGCAACAGCTCCTATCCTTTCAAGGATTTCAAAAGGTCCTATGTATCTTGGACTCAGTTTCCCTTTCTTCCCAAATTGTATTACTCCCTTTGCTGGTGATACTCGCAAGAACATATAATCTCCTCTTTGGAATACAAAAAATTGGTGGTGATTGTCAACATAACTCTTTTGACGGCTTTGAGTGATTCGAAGTCGGTCTTGTATCAATTTCACTTTCTCTGTCGTGATCTAGATCAATTCTAGTCCCAATAATCTTCCTTCTCCAACTTTCATCCAACATGTAGGGGAATGACACCTTCTAACATAGAGTTCCTCGTACAAGCCATTTTAATACTCTCTTGATAACTATTATTATATGCAAATTCCACTAACGATAAATGATCATCCTAGTTCCCCTTCAGATCAAGTACACATGACATAAGCCTAACCTATAAGTGTTGAGTAGTTCTCTCGGATTGTCTATATGTTTGAGGATGAAAAGCGATACTAAAATTCAATTGTGTTCCCATGGATTCTTGTAGGCTTTTCCAAAAGCGAGACACGAATCTAGGGTCACGATCAGAAACAATTGAAACTGGGGTTCCATGAAGCTTAATAATTTCCCGTATATATAACTTAGCAATTTTTTTCTAAAGAATGGGTAATCTTAATGGCAAGAAAATGAGAATAATTAGTTAGCCTATCAATAATTACCCAAATGGAATCATTACCATTTGAACTCCTTGGTAAACCTCTCATAAAATCTATGGTAACATGTTCCCATTTCCACTCAGGGATATTTTGGGGTTGTAGTGATCCTGATGCTTTTTTATGTTCATCTTTTAGTTGTTGACAAACCAAACACTAAGATACAAATTCGGCTATCTCCCTTTTCATGTTATTCCACCAAAACACGTCTTGAAGATCCCTATACATCTTTTTACATCCAGGATAAAATGTGAATCTTGAGTAATGACTTTCCTCTAAAATTTGCCTATTTAGTTGGGCATCATATAGAACACACACTCTATTTCCAAACCTCAATATATCATCTCATATCACAAATTAAATCATCTTCCCTTCAACAACTTCTTCTCTAATCTTCTTCAGTTGTGGGTCATTTACTTGTGCAATTTTGATCCTTTCCATCAATATGGGTTATACTTGTAAGTTTGTGATTATTCCTCCTTTACTATAAATACGTACATCTATTTCTATACTTATAAAATCCTTCATTAGGGCTTCCCTGCTTGTAATGAGACATGCTAAATCTGGTGTAGACTTCCTACTTAAAGCATCAGTTTCTATATTTGCCTTCCCTGGGTGATAATGAATATTTAAATCATAATCCTTCATCAATTATAACCACCACCTTTGTCTCATGTTCAACTCTTTTTAAGTAAAGATATATTCAAACTCTTATGATCGGTATAAATCTCATATGTCTCGCCATATAAATAGTGTCTCCAAACCATAAGAGCAAAAATTGTAGCTGCTAATTCTAGGTCATGGGTTAGATAATTTTGGTCATGTGGTTTTAACTATCTCAAGGAATAAGATACTACCTTTCCATTTTGCATTAGCACACATCCCAAACCATTTTTAGATGCATCACTACAAATCACAAATCCCCCTGTCCTAGAAGGAATAGTCAAAATTGGGGCAGTTACTAATCGATTCTTAAGTTCTCAAAAACTATTCTCAACTTCCTCAGACCATTCATATTTCACCTTCTTTTGGGTTAATCTAAATGGAGTTTTGGCAATACTAGAAAATCCTTCAATAAATCTTCAATAATAGCTTGTTAATCTAAGAAAACTGTGAATCTCCATCACATTAATTGGTCTAGGACAACCTAGTATAGCCTCAATCTTTTGAGGGTCAATCGACACTCCCTCCTTGGAAATGACATGTCCTAGAAAAGAGACGTCAGGCAACCAAAACTCACACTTCTTTAATTTTTCATATAATTTCTCCATCCCAAGGATTTGTAACACTATGTCTAAATGCTTTTCATGTTCTTCAATACCTTTGGAATAAATAAGGATGTTATCAATTAAAACAACAACACACTGATCCAAATATTTCCTAAACACCCTATTCATCATATCCATAAAAGCGACTGGTGCATTAGTTAGTCCAAATGGCATCACGAGAAATTCACAGTGACTATATCTAGTACAAAAGGCTGATTTTGAAATATCCTCCTCCTTAATCTTCAATTGGTGATAGCCTAACCTAAGGTCAATCTTTGAAAACACTTACGCACCTTAAAGTTGGTAAAAAAACCATCTATACAAGGTAAGGGGTATTTATTCTTAATGGTCACCTTATTTAGTCACAATAATCTATACATAAACTCACCGTCCCATCCTTCTTTTTAACAAATAACACTAGAGCACCCCAAGGGGATACACTTAGTCTAATAAAACCCTTGTCTAATAAATCTCGTAATTGAACTTTTAATTACCTTAATTATAAAGGTTACATACGATAATATGGTTTCGAGATTGGTATAGTTACATGAATAAGGTAAATCATAAACTCTATTTCTCTACTAGGAGGAAGACTAGGTAAATCATCTGGAAAAAAATCTGGAAAATGTTTAGCGATAGGAATATCTTCTAAACTAGGCTATTTTGTTTGCAAATCAATAACACTTGCAAGGAATCCTTGACATCCCTTCTTAAGAAAACTACAAGCTTGCATTGTAGAGATAATACCCATGGGAGATAGGATGCCAATTCTTTTAAATCTGAATTCTGGTTGGTTAGGGATTTGGAAAGTAACTTTCTTCTCAAAACAATCTACCTTAACATGATATGATTCTAACCATTCTATCCCTAAAATGACTTCAAAGCCCATTTCTCTAAAACTATCAATCGATGAATAGTTTATCACTACTAACATCTATAGGGAAAGACTTATATACTAATTTTCCCATCAATAACTCACCCGAAGGAGTATAAACGTGTATGCTATGATTCAAGGGTTCGGGCATATTAGGAAACAGGTTAGCAAAACGCACATATACAAATGAATGGGTCGAACCAGGATTTATTAAAGCTTAAAAAGGTAGGGCACATCTAGAAACTGTACCTGACACTACTGCATTAGAAGTTTGGGTATCAAAAAGTGAAAAAACTTTATCTTGTCTGCCTTGTTCCTTCTTTTCACCTAAAAGCTATATCAGAATCCTTCTTGGGGTTGGGCAGTCTTTTATCTAACGTCCTTTATATCCACATTTAAAACAAGCTTATGTATCCTTGTAACAAGGTCATCCTCCATGCATCTTCCCATATCGATGACATCCCTTGTTATTAAACTATTTGTTATCACTAGCCCCCCCCCCCCCCCAACATTGGATGTACTCCTAAAATTATTTCTACTAATTGCGTTCTTACCTATTTGTTCCACAAACATCCTCTTACCATCTCTAATTCGATTGTACTCCTCGCCATCCCTTTCAGCTATCGTGTCCCTAACCACAACATCACTATATGATGTCAACTTTGGGATGGAAATTTGGCTACGAATACTCAACCTTAACCCACGTTCAAACTTTTTAGATTTTAAAACATCAATTACCAAAACCTAAACTGCAAAGAGGGATAACTCGATAAACTTTGCCTCATATTGACTGACTGTCATATTCCCTTTCACGAGACTCATGAACTCAACTGCTATTTCATCTTTCACCATTTTAGGGAAATATTTCTCGTAAAATATCACTAAGAAGTTAATACAACCTATTTAAGTATTCCTCTCCTCGTGTTTTCTCTTAGTCATTCTATACCAATGTTCGTCTTCACCTTATAACATTAATGTTGCAAATGAAACCCTTTGTTCATCGGTACACTTAAGAACATCCAGCATCTTTTCCATCTGCATCTCCCAACTTTCTACTTTAATGGGATTAGGATTACCTTTAAAAGAAGGCAGATTCAACTTCTTGAATTGTTCAATAGTACAGCTAGTTAGTTCAAGATTTCTTGGTGCTCCATTATTCACCTGATGCTCCACAATCCTTGCTAGACTCTCAATCGCCTTGTATGCACCTTCCAGTCTTTCCATACTTGAACCACTAGTTCCCGCAGTTGATCTTATCTTGGTCTTTTTCTAAAGTCACGGTCAAACTTAAGATGTATTATACTATCTCGAGATTGTAAATTAGAAGTAATTATATATAACTAATTATTTAGAATGTAAGACATATGGAGGGTTATCAAATAAGTCAGATATTTATTCCTATATCACATGTATGGAAACTTAAAATCTACACGTTCCAAACATAGGTCCAGTACTCTACGGGTTCATAACCTAGGCTTTGATACCCACCTCTTCCACGACCCCAACCCAAAATAATAGTAGGGAACGAGTGTCTTGACATTCCACCAAGGCAACAAATTTTCTTATTTTAAAAAATTTCGTATAATGTATGCAACGAAAATACAATCACATGCTTATGAATTGTAAAATACTGAAAATGAGGAATTACTTCATCAGAGCTTTCTACAGGAAACTTCATTTATATTAAAAGCAATAACGAGTAACAACTTAATAAAAAATTTAAAACTTATTACAAGAGAAACAAACTGTGGGGGCAATAAATATGCCTACATAATATTCTGACACGTGGCAAGCACCCCGATCAAGATGGCGAACAACAGACGCTCCAACAAGATAGGGACGACTAGAGTCCTTGATAAACTAGAAGACCGAGGAGCAGTAATGGATTAGAATAAAACTCCATGAAGATAAGACTCATCCATATTTGTAACCCTAATGTAACCCCTAACTCTATATAAAGGGGACACCCCTCATTGTAAAAGGGGGTTTAGAAGTTAGAGAAACACTCTCATGTAAAACTCTCTGATCATTTTAATGAAATAGACCAGCAGCCCCGTGGACGTAGTCCATTCATGGTCGAACCACATAAATCTTTATCTCTCTCGTATTTATTTTTATACTTGTATCGTGATTAATTAGCACCCCCCTAAGGGTGAGATTTTTTCACCTACAATTGGCGTCGTCTATGGGAAACGACACAAAAAGTCTTTCCTTCTTATTGTCGAGATGAAGATTTATGTTGCGACGCAATGGTTTACACGCACATAATCAAGAGATAAGTTTTCTTCTTTTAATTTTTGCACTAACAGTTATATGTTTTATACACAATTATTTGTTCTGAACATTCATCGTTTCATTGGTGTATGGTTTTCTAACCTTTATGTTCATAAGCCTTATACTGGACATATATTTATCTGTGAATCTGCATAACAGCAGTTTATTTTTGATGAATCTGCATAACTTTGAGTTTTATGATTATGAGTTTTAAACAAGCCCTTAAAAGTATGGATTATCTTGATATTTTTCTGGGAAAACATGTTTACTGGGTTACATCATATCTTGATTCCCAGATCCGAGACTCTTCCGAAGATAAAAAACAGCCCTCTTCTCTCTTGGTCATTGACCATATCTATGCCTATGTATCTGAGGACATCCCAAAATTTTTGGGCGGAGAATAGACGTCTATTGGCCACATCTGTACCCGTGATCTTGCACCTGTCATCTTTCAATCGAACACGTAGCCGCGCCCACCGGACATAAGGGCAAGTGGCCGAAAACTGGCCCGCCATGGCCATCGTCACCAACCCATGGGGATAACATCCAATTTAATCACAGTAATCCCATAACAAACTACGAATACAGATGAGTGGCATCAAGGATCATCTATACATCTTCAAAAAATATGTATAAAGATATTATTTTTGACTGAAATGCTTTCACATATTCTGAGCACGCAATCGAGGAGTGAATTTCTCATAATTATTGTTATGCACGACAAAAGAGAAATCATGGGGAAATGAACGATTTCCCGTTTCGAGCATCTCCGGTTCTGTCCAACCAGCGAATAGGGTTGAACAACATCTGATTCCCCTATTCTTATGTTTGGGAACAGCAAATCCAAGTATTAGCCCTTATTACCAACCCACGAAGGTAGAACTCAATTTGATTGCAGAAATAACGAAACCCAATGTTAGGTCCATATTATAGGACCTCAAAAAAATCATCAAGCATCAACGAGCATTAGTGAGCTCACCTCCGGTGATTCTCTGACCTCCAACCTTCCTGGTCGAGCAATCCCCTTGTGGTCGGCGACCTATTTGTGACCTACTGGCGAACAGCATCTCTTCGATCGAACAGCAGAAAGGGATTTACCCTGGTGGTTGGTGACGAGTTCGTAACTACCATCGTCTGGTCGGCGGTAGCGATGGGTGAGAACGAGCACACCTTTAGTAGGTCGGTGGAGGAGACGATCAACTACAAGCGAGGACGAGCAAGACGTCAGCTGGTCGGAGGCAGTGACGAGCACGGCGCGCTTCTCTTCCGACCGATCATCAATTCTCCTCAACCTCGAGCATCCATCAGCTCACAGAACTTTATATGTTTCCATGAGCACATTTAAAACTGTTTGGGGCACGAATTCACCTTAAGCCCTTTGGAAATCGTTAAAATTAACATTTTCTTAATTCAGATCTTCATGTGAAAACACATTCTTGAAATCAACTTTATTGAATATTTTCTTGGAGTCCAAATATTTTTGCAACCCCCCCCCCCCCCCCCATTTTTCTCCTCATTATAAAAATTTGAAACCGTCTTACATCATGTGTTTGGAATTTACACATTTTGCAAAAATTCTAAATCAGCCCTATGTCTTACATTTGAGATATATCTGACTAATTTTTGCATTGCTCGGTTCTCTCTACATTTTTTTTGAAGGGGACCATGTGACTAAATTACAATTGTTACAATGATTTTTATTGGCACTTTTTTATGCGACCTTATTCCAAATTATTTTGCTCACATAAATAAGTGGGGTGCACTTATATAGCACTCATGTCATTTATTCGAACATTTTAATTTTCAATATTGTCATTCAGCTACAAGTTAATCTCACCAGAAGGAGATTCTTGGTTATGTAGCTCAGCCCCGATGGATGCTCGGGCACAATTATCTTAGTGGGATTTTTATCATAAAAATCATTGGATAATTTATTACATTCATACGCTACTATGAATTTTTTTCCCGAAAAATGGCCGAGCATATGCACATCATATATACTTTATTGAATAAATCATTCTCGTGATAATTCTCTATTTTGAATTAGCCTCAACAGATGGTTCGGGAATTTACTAACTTTCACAGGTACAAGATTCAGTCCCGATGGATGCTCGACAACAATCTCAAGTCCTTGGAAATCTCATCGATGTTTCCACAGATGATCGAGCATGAATTGCTCGCTCTATCTACTTTCTATTATACAACTTTGACCCGACGGACTGTCCAGGCACCATTTATTTTATTAATTCTCCGATAGATAGTCGAGCATACTATAGCACTTTAGACCCAAAGAAATGCTTGGGCAAAATTATTGTTACTCCGACGGATGCTTGGATTCTATGAATCTTAACCTGAAGGACGGTCAGGCACATTCAAGACTCATCTCGGCAGATAATCGGCAAAATATTTCTATATATTTATTCCCGAAGATATTCACAACGCATGTCGCACTTTATCCCCAACAGATGGTTGGTCAGGATAATTGTTATATTTACCACATCCCCAGTTGATGAATACACACATTTATTTGTGCATTGTTCGTTTTTGTCTCATAATATTTTATTTTCTCACAAATTATGCTCACGATTTTTATCATCATAAATTTGGTAGCAGGTAGCTATCCATATTGCATACTTCACAACTGTCACTACACAATTTTCTGTCAAAATAAATTTTTGAAACCGTCTTACAATTGAGTATTTGCTTGGAGCTATTTACAGAAATTCCAAATTAACTCATATGTCATACATTTGGGTATATTTGACAAATTTTTCATCTCCTATTCGACTTTATTAAAATTATTTTGTTCACATAAATATTGGGGGGCACTTATAGAGCACTCATGTTATTTATTCGGTCATTTAATTTTCAACATTGTCGTCTTTTATTTGATTTAGCCTCAACAAATGGTCAAGCAACGTATTAACCTCCACACGTACAAGATTCAGTCCCGATGGATGCTCGGCAACAATCTTAAGCTCTTGGAACTCTTATTATAATGCACCGATAGATGCTCGATCACGGATCACTCTCTACATCTACTTGGACCTATATAACTTCGCCCCGGCAAACCAGCCTAACACCACTTATTTTGTTAATGCTCCGACGGATGCTCGAGCACCGTACACAACTTTGGACCCAACAAATGCTTGGGCAATATTATTTATAACCGACGGATGCTCAGACATTGATATTTCTTCAATTTTAGAATGGATTATATCTCTCTATGATTCTTGACCTCTAGGATTATCAGGCATATTCAAGGCTCATCTCGGCAAATGATCGGCAAAATATTTCTATATATTTATTCCCTAACATATTTGCCACACATGTCGCATTTTATCCCCAAAAAATGGTTGGTCGGGATAATTCTTATATTTAGTCCCGACAAATGGTTGGAACAGTCGATTAATGATCGACATTACATTTATTAGAAAGTTAGTTTTCACTAACTATGTAGGATCGTTCATAATATCTGCTTGGTCCTTTATGCCTCAATGGATGCTCGAGCATAGATCACTCATAATATCTACCAGATCCCCTACAGTTTAAGCCTCGACGAATGCTCGAGCATGGATCACTCGCAATATATACCAGATCCTTTACAATTTCTTGCCTCGATGGATGGTCAGGCATCATTTATCTTATCAATGCTCCGACAGATGCTCGAACATAGATCATTTGCAAAATTTACTAGATCCTTTACAATCTTGCTTCGACGGACCCTCAGCTTCAATGGATAGTCGACATTATGTGATCACATCTCGAGCTCCAATGGACAGTTGGGAAATACAATTCTTATTTAATTCAACCTCGCGAGTCAGAAGTTGATCGATCTATATAACAAAGATCCAATAACACATAAAGAAGCGTGGAGAGCAATGATCAACTAGATTTATCGAGTACGACTCCAATAGGTAAGAAGTCACATATCTAGCAAGATCACGGTCAACGAACATAACATGTTGATAACAACAACTAGACCCCCTGAATGTATTAGCAACATCATCGGACAACCCATTCACTTATTGATGTCAAAAGGATGTCATCAGCACCTAGGTATCCACTTCAGAGGAATGGTGTTTCTTAAACGCCATATCAAATCAACGCATTTCCGCATGAAGATGCTTTGAACTCATATCGATTTCTTTAGGTGAACGAGCTACATGGAGTTTTCCACAACCTCCTGGAACCACCATGCAAGGTCGACGAACAAGTGTGCCCCGGTAAATGATACATTACATGGAACAATATGAATAAAACAATCCTTAATTTTATCCAGCTTGACAAATGATCAACGCGACACTCTTCAACACAATAAAACCCCAAGGAATGATCGGGCACAATCATCATCTCAGTTATATAGATCAAATAACTTGATGGACGGTCGGGTAGTCTTCTCTTCACAGCCCGATTGGGGGCTCCATGGCAATGATGACACACTTCAACATTTAAAACAAAATAGAAGAGGTCAACTCATGATGGATGCCAACATGGTTAACACCGGAATTAGTCTTTCAAATGACGATCAAGACTAAGCTTCATTTAATTACAACAACCTTCTTGTTTGTTCCCATTAAATTAAGTAAGTCCACAGGCCTTTGTCATATCTAAACACAAATGGCCTCGCGAGTTTCCCCGACAATAATAAAAGCCCTACGGGGGATCCCTAGGCAAAAATCCAACTCAGGTTGGTCGCCAACTATGCTGGTCAGTTAAAATCCTGAACGGGTGGATGGCCCTTAGACCAGGTACATTTTTTCCATCGTCTTTTAAGCCTAAGGAAGTGTGACGGCACAACCTAAATGGTAAAATAGACGGATATTTACATACGAGGCATTAGAAAATAGAAAAAAGCAAACGTAAATCATATTACATTAACTTGCGGGAAAGGCCTAAGCACAATAAGCATACCGATTACATATCATATGTTATAAAACCTAATGCAGGGTCTTAACCCTACTAGGTACATGCTCGAGCAAGGCTCGATGCATAGGCTTCTAGTCAGCCTCTCCAATTGGACCATATGAAAATCCTAAGGCAGGGTCTTACCCCTACTAGGTACATGCTCGAGCAAGGCTTAACGCATAGGCTTCTGGTCAGCCTCTCTAATTCGACCATATAAAAAGCCTAAGGTAGGGTCTTACCCCTACTAGGTACATGCTCGAGCAAGGCTCGATGCATAGGCTTCTGGTCGGCCTCACCAATTGGACAATATGAAAAACCTAATGCAAGGTCTTACCCCTACTAGGTACATGCTCGAACAAGGCTCGACGCTTAGGCTTCTGTTTGGCCTCACCAATTGGACCATATGAGAAGCCTAATGTAGGGACTTACCCCTACTAGGTACATGCTCGAGCAATGCTCGACCCATAGGATTTTTTGACCATATGAAAAACCTAATGCAGGGTATTACCCCTACTAGGTACATGCTTGAGCAAGGCTTGGCGCATAGGATTTTGGTCGTCCTCCCCAATTGGACCATATAAAAATCCTAACGCAGGGTCTTACCTTGACTAGGTACATGCTCGAGTAAAGATCGACACATAGGCCTGTGGTCGGTCTCAGCAAATGGACCATACACGATCAAAATACAGGGAGATGCCCTAAACTTGATGCACGCTCGAGAAAGCCTCAGTAAGCAAATTCTGAACAGGCCTATGGTCAGCCTCAGGAATTGGGCCATGCAATAAAATAGAATAATGAACTACGTTCAACCTGATCCTAAGAGCGTACGTAGGCAGCTTCACACTCTCTAGTTTGGTTCCCATATCAATTGAAAGTCTCTCAACTCTAGACAAGCATTCATCTAAAAACCTATAAAGGCAATAAGATCAACCAAAGAAGGTTTAAAAGTTGAATGACAGCTCAAAGAATGCCAGTCCAATTCACATCGACAACTGCAAGAGATAATGGACTAGCTCCCAGCTCATCTCAAAATCAACTCAGCTGAACTGTGACCTATGGGGCTATTGTGGGGGCAATAAATATGCCTACATAATAGCATGACATATGGCAAGCACTTCGATCAAGATGGAGAACAACAGACGCTCCAATAAGATAGGGACGACTAGAGTCCTTGATAAACTAGAAGATCGAGGAGCAGTAACGGATTAGAATAAAACTCCATGAAGATAGGACTTATCCATATTTGTAACCCTAATGTAACCCCTAACTATATATAAAGGGTACACCCCTCATTGTGAAAGGGGGCTTAGAAGTTAGAGAAACACTCTCATGTAAAACTCTCTAATCATTCTAATGAAACAGACCACCCGCCCCGTGGACGTAGGCCATTCATGGTCGAACCACGTAAATCTTTGTCTCTCTCGTATTTATTTTTATACTTGTATCGTGTTGACTGAAGAGACTTTCTTAATGGAATCTTGACTGAAGAGACCTAAGTTGAACAACCCAAAGGGTTTATTGACCCTCAGTATACAAATTATGTTTATCATCTTAAAAAGGTGTTGTATGGTCTGAAACAAGCACCAAGAGCTTAGTATGAGCGTCTTTCAAACTTTCTCTAAGATAAAGGTTTTAAGAGAGGAAGAAATGAACAAACTCTATTTGTCAACCATTTTGACAAAGATATTATTATCGCTCAAGTATATGTCGATGATATCATTTTTGGATCAACCTCCCCTTTAGAAGTTGAATCATTTTCTAAAATTATGCATAAAGAATTTCAAATGTCTCTTATGGGGGAGTTGCAATTTTTCTTGGGTCTTCAAGTCAAACAGAATGCAGAAGGTTTATTTGTTTTGCAATCAAAATATGCTTCAACTATTATTAAAAAAATTGGGCTTGAAAGTGCCAAAGAAGCTAGAACTCCCATGTGTACTACAGTCAAATTATCTAAAGATGAGAGTGGAAAATCCATAGATCCTACTCTATATCGTAGTATGACAGGAAACTTACTATACCTTACTGCCTCGTGTCCTGATATTATGTACGTTGTTTACGTGTGTGCCCGTTATCAAAATAATCCTAAAGAGAGCCACTTAGTAGTGTAAAAAGAATCATTAAATACATAAAAGGCACTCTAAATTTGGGACTTTGTTACACCAATGATACTCCTAGTACTATAATAGGATACACTGATGCCGATTGGGTAGGGTGTATTGATGATAGTAAGAGCACATCAGGAGCGTGTTACTATATCGGTAACAATTTGGTAGGATGGAGTAGTAAGAAACAAAACTACAATTCATTATCTACAGCTGAATCTGAATACATTGTTGTTGGTAGCTGCTGTGCCCAATTACTTTGGCTTAAGCAAATGCTAAATGATTGTGGCATTAAAGAAGACCAATTGCATCTTTATTGTGATAATCAAAGCGCAATCAATATCTCCAAAAATCCTGTTCAACACTCGTGAACAAAACATATAAAAATTAGACATCATTTTATACGCGAATTAGTTGAAACTAAGGAATTAGAAATTAATTATCTTCCTACTTATTTGCAGCTTGTAGATATGTTTACTAAACCTTTGGATAACAATAGATTTCATTCTTTGCGAAAATCGATAGAAATGGTTTGTGCTAAATAAACTCGTGTGGCTTAAGTATTTTTTCCCTTTGTCCATTTGAGACAAAATGGGGGAGAAATTTGAGTCTTATGAATTCATTTTTTCTTATACATATTTCTAAAAAGCTTGATCTTAGTCTTATTCGCAGGATTCTATACCATTGTCTACATCAAATGTTATTAGGGTATTGGTTTGTAATTAGTTGAGTTATGTAATTTTCTTTTTCTAGGATAAGGGTAGATAGAATTTTGTATAGGAATAGGTTTTTGTTTTTCTGTATCCCTATGAGTCCTAGATGACTCAAAGGAGATTTTGTCTCATATTTCCAAAGGGGGAGATTGAAGCACCTTATACTCTTGACTTACTTGAATCTATATTGTATAAGTGCTCATTTAGTTTGGAAATTGTGAAAACATTTGAGTCCCATCCCCTAGAAACCAAAGAACCTCGGAATCTACACTTGATGTCTCAATTGATTCATTAAAAGGTAAATTCTCAACCCCACACACTAGGATTGCGTACATAATATAGTTATTGCATTAATTGCTTGTGTGAGTTAATTCCCTTTTAAAATAAGTTTTTAAGATTTTTTAAGATTTTTTTTAAAACAATTTTTAAATGATTTTCTTCATAATAAAAGTTGGGTTTTAAAACATTTGGGGTCATTTTGTGATTATTGACTTTATCTAATCCTACCTGAATGTTTGGTTGGGTAGAATCTGAAAGAGCTTGAGACTTGAGGGTGCGTGTGTAATTTGTTTTAAAACACGCATTTTAGTTTCATCTGAGCCTTACACATGTCAACATTATAACATCTTGATTTGTGTTTGTTGATAAACTCATAACCCATACGCAATCTCATCCCTTGGATTTTTTTACCAACGTTCTGCATGCGTTTTATCCCAATCCATGTGAAGCCTCTTTAGACCAATCAGCGAATGTTTTATCCACTGCTAATGTTAAACCATTGGATGATGGTTAAATGCTAAAGACTAAATCTCAACTATTAGATTTGAGTTGATGTTCTGGATCCTTCCTTGCTTAGTAGAAAAGGAGGTTGGGTTTCAGCATTTGAAAAACTTTTGCCAGTTCATCAAACTGAGAGAAAGGAGGAGAGATAGAGAAAAATAGAGAGAAAACCTAAACCCTAATATCATTTCAAACCCTAAATTCCTTTCAATCCAAAATCAGTTTTCAACTAAAACTAAACTTTAGTGTTTGGGAGATATTTTGGTGATGGTTTGAAGCTTGTTCATGGGTTGAATCCTCTGAGTTTGAGATCTTTTAACCAACTTAGACATTTCAAGTTTGATCTCTATTTATTTTTACAAAAACTGTAGATCTTGTTGTTCTATGTCATATATATCTTAGATCTGCATTATTTCATTTCTCATCTTGAGAAATCATATTTGTTTATTATTTTTCTGTAAAAGTTTTTCACAACTTTAGAATCAACAAATTCCTTTTCTGTTTCTAGTTCTTATAAAACAAGACTTCTAATCTAGTTGGAATCTCAATTGGTGGTTTACAATTTTAAAAAAAAAAATTTAAACCCTCTGAAATTATTTAAAACCTTGAACCGTCTTCCAAGCAAGGTAACCTTGGATTCTGGGTTAATTTGAAAGATCAAGAAGTCTTTTGTTTCTAAATAAGAGAGAAACTAAAAACCTTATCATTTAGATCTTTCCGTAATTTGATAGGTTTTGTTTGTATATATAAGTGTGCGTGTGTGCATGCATGTGTTAGATCACAATCACAAACACTTGACACACTACAACATAAGAAGTGTTGGCTATAAGATATTGAAACATCAAGAGTTGACATAAAGCTAGAACAAAGTGTTGAGATGTTAGCAAGCTGGGAAATCCACATCAACATCACAACTGCACAGAAGTTAGAATCAAACCAGTGGGTACATATTCTAAACTTGGATTTACAAATTACATTCAATGACCTTTTTATAAAAAAATCTGCACAAGATTACCAATTGGCAGGTCCATTTCCCTGCCAATCGAAAATGTGTCTAGGGTCACCTACTGATTGACAGGACTAGGGGTATGTCGATCACCAGTCCCCTACCCTATAAAATGAGGGAATGCGCTCACTTCCAAGCACACCTCATATCCATTAATACTGGTGATCTAAACAAGATTCTCTTGCAATTAATGCAGTCTCGTTGTGTGAAATTCCTTCCCATCTTTCATTTCCATCATTTTCATACCCAATTTAGCAAAATCTACTTCTCTCTCATCTAATATTCACCCCAACATTCTAGGGAGCTCATCAAGGATCAAGATCAAGCCTCAATTCTTTAAAATAGGTCCAAATATCCTTCTCTCTCATTGAATTCTTTATTTTTGCATTAGTTACATAAATTCTTAATCTATCTTTTTACTTTATTTCATACACATTAACATCTCGTCCTTTATTAGTTATATTGCACACACTTTATTTTCTATAAAAAGAAACAAAACAAAGAAAAAGAGGGCTACGCCTATAAATTCCAACAAGATTAATCACCACATTTTCCCAAAACTAAAATACATTTTCTACGCATACACATATAATAGACTCCCATTCGAATATATGGGATAAACCCCACACTTATGCTTCGTGTGAACTATGAGGACTTTGATGCTTTTATGGGCTACGCCGTTCAGGGTTAAAACCTGAGACTCAAGTCCAATTTTTCAATTTTTCTATTTTTACATTTTCACCTTTTTATTTTATCCATATATTATTCATATATATCATACTTGTGATTCATAATTGTGTTTTATCTAATAAATATTGTAGTTCCATTACAAAGATCAATATTTCGATAACTGTGCACATTATACTTTCTAATTATTATTTTGCGAACATTCCTTTGGATTACCTCACTCTATCTTTTTCATGATATGAGTTGAGAGATTCCAATCTCTATTTATACATACATGCACAAACACAACATGGAGAAATTAAGGGAAATAATAATATAAGACCATGAGAGACCGAAAGCATCAGTTTGTCTTTGGTTCCTCTCTCTCGAGGTGACATCATTTTCTTTTTCCTATTTTGTGAAAAATAGGTTGGCAAGTCTTTGCATCACCGGACATCAAGGATGACCAAATCGTTCCTAGACAAAGGGCTCATAACCTCCTCTCTTGCGCTCACGTGAGCGTTGGGAACCCCTCGAGATGCACAAGAGAGAGGGAAAGAGCCTAAAAGGTAAAGGATGGCCATAACAAGATTTTAGACTTTTTGAGATTTTATTTATCGAACGACGGATCATAAGAAATTTTAATTTTGGATACTGTGGCCGGATATATCCAACTTCGTGACATTCATGACAATGAATCACTTAATGCGTTATATTATGAAGGATCTGGGAATAATCTTGTCCACTTGAGTTTCAATAGGGTTGAGGTCGAGAATGACGTGGGGTTATAATAACATGATTATTTCTAGTAACAGTGGGAGAAAATCATATTAGGATAGAAGAATTTCATTCCACAATTGTAGCAACGTTGATAAGTTGATAATACTCATGGATTTGTAAAGGAGTTGTCGAATTCTTAAATCTTGGATGTAATCCTCTTTCAAATTGCTTGCATTTCTTCATCTCAGTATCTATATACTCAAGGGTGTAACGATAGATTAACTTGTTGCAGTTTTAATAAATCAACAATTTGTTGATCTCGCTCAGCCTCGGGAAAATACTTTTTGAATAAAATCTCCTCCAATTTCTCTAAAGTAAAATTAGAAATGTTCTTATTACGTGACACTACTTTCCAGTAGAAATAAACTTCACCTTCAAACATATAGGCTGCCAAAGTTACTCGGAGATTAGTAGTTATACATATTCCATTCAGAATTTCCAGCATCTGATGTATCCATTTCTCAACTTCATTAGCATCTGGCTTTCCACGAAAAGACGGAGGTCGTTGTCTCAAGAATTCTGTAAGGGCATTTATCCTACGGATTCCTTCAAAAATATCCTTTGGAGTAGAGTGAGAAGTTCGTTATTGTCAGAAAAAATAAGTAAGGTCCCGAAGACATCACATGATTCCTTCAGTTTGAGTTTGTTCAGTTTGAGTTCCATCGGAGGGGATTCGAGTACTAACATCCTAGAATATAATAAAAACAATTTCCAATAATGAGAATCATAAACAAAGATATTTCACAAGCCTATTCTATTATGATACATCGAAGTTATATATCACAAACTATTACTATATTAGTGCAACTGCAACAGTTACTTAATTTCCTAAGGTTTAGTATGGCACACTATATACAATACTTTATTATACTTATCTACATCAGGAGACAACTTTAAATTGGATTTTAGGTAGGAATAACAACCTTGTCCCTAGAACTATATTCCAAACTAACTAGATAATCTTCTTGATCTGGTGAATCATCAGTTGAGTCATCAATAGTATTAGGATAATAGTCACCATACACTTCACAATTTGATGTCGTATCTGGGTACATAGGTGGAGTCAGTAGAGCATATGTGAGTGGAATATTGATTGCTTCTTAAAACATCATTGGATCATTAACGTAATCATCTACCTTTATCATAACATGCATGTCACCTAAAACTCTATTCGTTAGTACTAATGATAATAAGCTTTTTGCGTATGGTCGTTGTCTTCAAAAGCCACTCTCAAAATTCCCTTGAGTACTTACAAAACCTATCTAAAAATAACTCGTATTGCGGTAAGTATGGGTATCAATCCAACTTTCAAGGTGAAACAACTTATATGAAAATGTGCAATTCCAATTTTTTTTAAATATATATATTTTTTTATTATTAAAATAATTTCATGGGAAAAATTAACTAATGCTAAAATTACGAAATGACTAAATAATGAAAAAGAATGTGCAACCGAGTGTGAAATATGTGAGAAAGTCAAGAGATTAGATTACACTGCATTTTTAATTATTTTAATTTCTCAATTTATTAATTTGAAATATTTTGAGATAATATTAAATTGATAATCTAACTCTCATTAAAATTTTAAATTTAATAAAATCTTTTTCAGAAAATTAATTTAAGAATGTCACACAATGAAAAATTAGGACTTATACTATTTTAAGAAAATTACCCGCTAGGATCAATTTAACGAAAATAATATCAATCCTCAAATTTTCAACATCGAATTAATATTCAAATATAGGAAAAACCTATCTCTAGTTCGATTCCTAAATTCAAACATTAATTTGTTTAATTAATTTACTAACTCTCGTTACATAAATTAATTGGTGACAGTTAAAAATTAATGTACCTAGAAATATAAAATTAATGAACCAATTAATTAAATTAACATCATTTGCAGTGCATCCCACCCCTTGAACGAGGTGTTTAGCCAAACATTATTATGTTAGAATAAACAACTATCATAATAGCATTAATAAAAATTGAAACAAGAGCGAAAGAATATGATACGCAATAATTTCTTATGTCAACTGTGCATGAATAGACGTCTCAATCTTCTCACAAATCCAGTACTTGATTACACCCAAAATAATAAAAACAAACCTAAAAATTTTCTAAGCTAAACTAATTTTTTTTGTATTTTTCTGAAATATTTTCACGACCCTAAACTGTACATAATATACACACTTTGTTTTTTCTGTGTGTGTCTTTTTTTCTTTTTGATCTACTCTTCTTTTATAAGATGCATCCCTTTTTTATAACCCACGAATTGAATTGGATGGTGAGATTTTTTTGGGATTTTATATTTGGCTAAGTCAAAGAATTAAGAGGACCCCTTTTTTCTTCTCTTTGCACGTGGGTTTATTGGTAAGGGTAGCTAAGTGATGAAAGAGGTTCCTAATTTGTAGGAATATATGGCAGGTGGGTTTTTGTTGAAACTAGTTTTGGGTTGCTGTAAATGAGTCGAGGGTAGGGGGATGGAGAACCGAGTATGTGTATCGGGTTTGGATTTGGGGTCTGGGTCATGGGTTGGATTCGGGCCAGGGTCGTGACCTAGGATTGGGGATAGTTGTTGCGGGCTAGGTATGGAGTGGAGCTGTAGGCGCGGTATCGGGTTTGACCGCAGCTGGGTTGAGGCGCGCCGGCCGGAACAAGGGCGTCACCGGAGTTCCATGGCTCAAATTGGAACTCAGATTTCGGAACACATCTCAAATTGGAACTCAGATTTTGCGGTCTCTTTTGATTTTTTCGATGCAAGCTTTTGATCGCTATTGAGTCGCAATTGTATTGCTTTAGCATTATTTGTACCGCAATTGCATATTGACCTGAGAAATAAATAAATACGAACATAAGTTCATTTTTATTAAAAACGAGCAACTAAAATGCATCTATTTGGGGTATAAAATAGACACTTTTGGGTGCTCATCAACTAACATTTTAAAATCATTACTAGCACCAACCCAGTCTTCCTGTACTCCATGAATCATTTCTCGTAACTTTCCAAATGCTTCCTCTCGGACTCTAGTTTCCCAATGATTGATCGGCTTAATATCCACATTGAATAAAAAATTATCCCACGTATTCATACTGAATAATGGAATTACCATATAAAAATAGTAATAAAAGAAGTTACAAAAAGATTAAATAATTAATATCTTATTTCTTTTCCCGTATAGAATGCTAACCCGATGATATATTAAAATTTAAAACATGCTCTGATACCAACTTGTCACACCCTGCTTTTGGGTATGAATGCACAAGAGAATATATAGAAAGAAATGAATTAAAGTTAAGGCAGAATAACATAACTTTATTCATTATTAAAGTAGTTTACATAGGCTAATACTACCGGAGGGGTGAGTTACATATTTTTAGTATAGACTATAAAGTACAAAATCGAAAAGTGCCACTCCTTGCTCCCATCTGGCTTATTCTCTGCCGACATAGTCACGTATGCAAACAGGTGATCGATATCTGTCTCTAAAAGGGAAGAGATATTATCCTTTTTCTCCGGTTTCATCTGGAGGAAAAAGGAATTAACACAAATATGCTAAGCCATATGTACCACTTCTATGACAAGTATATGTATAGATGAGAGTTGGAGTGTGTATAATTCAGTGTATAGCACTGCGAAAGAAATAAAGCTGATAATTCCATACTTATTAGTTTATAAAGAAAATTGAGGTTCTTTGAACTAATAATCCCATGCTACCAGTTAATTTAAGGATCATATAAAGAAAGTCAATGATCTTTGAACTAATAATCCCATACTTACCAGTTCACTAAGGGATATAGAAATAATTAAGCCATTAGTAAAATCAAAAAATAATAATCAACCCAAAAACTTTGGGAAAAAATAACCGGCTAGGTACACAATTAAAATGGCACTCATACGTATGACCTAATAAATACAAGCTCTCAATCATCTAAGACCATTAGGCCATGTAAAAAATTCCATGGTATAACACATTAGTCTACTTCCTAGCTAATACTGATTCTCATAATATCAATATTTGTACAAAAGTGCGGGGGTAAATTGATTCACTAAGGAACATAACATCAGTTATTAGGTGACAAGGGTTAAATTGATCCACATTTAAATTCAGACATTGATGATGTTCAATAAAATATGTAGTATGAAAGTATTATAACATGATCATACTAAAAGTAAATAGGAACTATCACATCGTGATATCAATAACAATATGCCAAATATGTAAAATTTACAATTGAAAAGGTAGAAAAACTTACTTGCTCGGTATTTCGCACGACTTTATGTATGAAGAAAGAATATCAGGAATAGCGGGTACTTATTCTCCATATACAATGTTTATAAGTATTTATTGGAATTTAGGATTGGGTAGGTCAGTTTATACAAAAAATTATATCTTTTAAAGTTTCGAGGGTTTAATTATAAATAACTTAGGACTTTAAAATACTGGACTTAAGGTCATATTTGAACTTTGGTGCAAGAGACGTTTTGTCTTAAAATATTTTGAAGTATTCATAGACAAATTTTGGGGTTGAAATTCATAAGTTGAAAAAGTCAAGAAGGATCAAATTGCAATTTAAGAACAATATTTCTAAGTTAAAACCTCATTTTCCACAACTTAGTCTAGGATGATCTAGACATGGCCTTACCTTATATTACTTTGACCATAAAAATAAAATAAAAATATTGGAAATTTTTCAGAAAATTCTGATTGGCCAAGTGCCCTAACGCGCAATGTAATTTTTCGAGACAAAAAAGTTCATCTTCTTCCCCTTAACAGTATATAGGATTTTTTTATAGTTGACCTTGAATAACTCCATTTCTAAACCGTTTGAGATGACTTCTTAACAAACTCAACATAAAATTTCATAAGGAATCCAAATATATAACTATGTATTTTACCAAAAATTTGAGCTAAAATTCAAGGATTTTAAGGATATGGAAAGCATTCTTATGAACATAGTTTGGTTTCTACCATGTATAGGAGTAGTTTAGTTTTTATTTCAAAGGTTGATATGGATTATACAAGGAGACTTTAAGATTTTTAGTTTTCTGGTTCAAAATACACTTTCAATCGATTCGATCTTGTTAGGAACATTCATGGCATTTGATCATTACACTCGAGTTCCTAAGGTTCTAATGCAAACATTCAAAGATTTAAAACTGAGTTTTGATCATTATTTGGAAGTTCACCATTGAAGCTCAAGATTTAATGGTGGAAACTTAATTATTTTCACCTAGAGCCTATTTTGTACATAAAATTTCCTATTGTTTTAAGATATTCTAGCATTATAGCAACATAGAAAAGGATTAAAACTAAAAGAATGGAATATAGTTCATAAAATCATGGTTTACCTTCTTCGAGTGAAAATTTTGTGTTTTAAAACTTCTGTTTGAGTGAGTTTAAACTGAGGATTTCAGGGGGTATTTATAGTATGTGAGCAGGGGAGTTCATAGGTGGAAAATGGAGGTGGATTTGAACTGAAATTGTAAGGTTTTCAAGCTTGGGTTTTGTTCATCACAAGTGTGCATGTTGTAAACATGTGATTCTTGGTTGCTTATGCTGATGTGTAAGCTTATTTAGATAGAGGGTTTTATAAAATTAACAAAATTTTGGTGTTTGGTCCTTGGTTGGTCAATTATATGAACTTATAGCCTTAAAAGCGTACTTTTGATGAAGTTTAGGGTATTTTTGCAATTTTAAAAGGTTTCAAGGGATAAAATTATAATTTTATTTTTGTTGAAGTCTGAAGTATTAATTTGATATAAAGTTGAGGTTTAGGGGTTAAGTATAAGTCATGTTATGGTTGTTTGATGTTTTAGGGGCTATTTTATATCTATTAAAACTTTAGGGGATCTAGGTTAATTTAGTAAAGTTTTAGAGACTCAAGTAAAATATCATTATTGTTAGAAGACTTTTGAATTTGAATTCTTTATAAGGGTTGAAATAGTGATTGTAGGTTATTTAGGGTAATTGATAGGTTTAAAAATCCCGATTATTATAGATATTCTTGAAAAATGAAAACAAAGTGTGTCAGAAATCAAGACACAATAAATGAAATCTCTAAAACTTCACTGCTACGTGTTCAAGCAAACATATCACATGCTTGAAAGGTCAACAGACTCGAGTCCTAACCATTTACTCAAATGCTTTTTTCAAACTCAAAATATGCCAAAACACTTACAAATTGACTCTATTTAAAATTTATCCTTACATATGTGTGTTCTGTAATTTCACACTCAATGGAAACTAACATAATACATGATAATGCGTTAAATAAATAGTTAAATTACTTTATATTATGGGAGACTATGAAATGACCAGTGATTAGGTGTCGGAGGTTTCCTTATTTGGACTTTTTCCTCAGTATCGGGTTCCATAGATCGTGAAGTAGTTTTTTATAATGCCAAGGCACACCAAATTAACTAAAGGTCATGTTTTAACTTGATCCATGTTTTTGTCCATTTGGAGAATGTTTCGGGCTCATCACGTTAAGGCTATTTAGGTTTCATCATTAATTTATGAAATTAGAAGTTTATTAACAAAGTTATAGAACTATATTCACTCTTAACCCGTCAACAAAACTCCTTGCGGCTAAAGAGGTTGAGAGAACATTTGGCTATTAAAGAACCTGAGGAACTGGGATATTATTCTTTAACCATTCAATAGATATGTTTACTTTGATTAAGATTTTAATTAGATAAAAGTTATGGAAGTAATGTTTCATTAGAATATGAACTAAGACTTATTTAATCTTATTTAATATAACTAAAATTAAATTTTCATAATTATTTTAATTGTTGAATTAAGCATTAATTATATGATAATGAACTAGTTGAGCTCTCAATGAATCATTTGAATTAATCCATGAAATCATGTGATATGCTTGAGTAATATTAGAACTGAATCATGTTAATGATAAATTACGATAACCCTAATGTTTAATTTATTACTGATTTGAATATGAGACGAACTAATATATACTTTGTCAAAATTATAAACATAGGGTTTAGGAATCTAAAATATGAAATTGATACTTAAAACATTAGATGAATCCCACTGAACTTTTTCCTATATGTTAGTATTAATGTTGATCAGGTTATACTCGAAGGAGTATGAGTTTTGGATTGTAAAAAGTCTATATTTAACTTTCGAACAATCAAGATCCATTTTTTAAAAGTCGGGGAAGAGAAACATTGCGACAATCTAGTTAGAGCAAGATTAGGATCTCATTCGAATGATATTGAGTATATCTTTCAAATGCGATAGTAAATTGGTTCGGACGACTTTGGATTTCTATCTTGAATGACAAGGAATGTCATTCGAATGACAAAGTGGATTTTATTAGATCGAGTGAGTGGGTCAGATAAAAAGACATTGTCGCATTTTAAAAATAAACCCTTAATTAATTGGACTTAATTAATATATGATTTAATACATTCTTAAGAATCTTGGCATAGATTAGATTTGTGTATTGACTTTATAGTGCAAGCATACCATGGGTGTGTGTTCGCATGTTAAGGGTGTACTACGAGGAATTCAATGGGGCATGTATAATGTCAATCGCATTGGTGCCCCGGTGAATGTGACAAGCTTCAAGGTTATATTATTATAGAGTCTTATGTGCGTGCATTTTTTTTTGGCATTGTGTTTTTATATGTTAGAACATTAATTGTTTATGATTTGTACTCTTATATTGTATGATTACTAATACACTTTTTGTTGGAGTTTTGTTATGGAAAGAACGAAATATAATAATTAATTTCTGCAAGGCACGTTCTTGGAATGCTTTCTTTTAGGCAAAATTTCTCCCAATCCGGTTGAGACAGAACCAGAACCGCGAGTACACAATGGGTTTTATAGAATCTTCCTTCAGGATACAATGCAGTGTATGAACAGTTGTTTGATTCAAACTATGCACTGTTTGATCAAATCCGAGAACACTCTTAATTTATAACTTGATAATGCCAAAGTATAGAGGACAGAGAGAGGAGAAACTAGAAATTTTCGGTGTCCAAAACAGAGGTCTGGAACTCTTTTTATAGCCATTTCTGTGACTGTTCTTCAACAGTCACAGCTCTTCATGGAGTGACTCAGCAACCGTTGGATCATGCCTGTTTGGAACAGCTGTGATCTAACGGTTCAGATTAGGCTTCCCATCGTAAGCGAATGGACATCCCCTACACGAAATGCTACGAGTTCATCTAACGGTTTAGATCAAGTCATTTCGGATTTTAAACCCTTTGATCGGATCGTTTAATCACAACCGTTGATCTGTTTTACCTCGTCAAAACTTTAGGGTCCCACGCTCCAAGCGACGATGCACACGTGCGAAGTTCCAAGTGCGCGTCAAAGCGCGCAATGCACCCTAATTCGCCCAATCGCCCTTTCGCGCGCCGCGTGTCGCGCTTACGCGTGTCGCGATTGGTGGTGCTTAAGCACCACCGCGATACGTAGGATCATAGCCTCTTATTTGACTTGTCAACTAAGAATCTTAGTTGTCCTTTAGTTGATATACCACTACTTTTTGTAGTATTCTTCCAATGTGGGACAATATGGGATTTTGAGCACTCCCATATCTTTCACACCCATTTGCTCATGTTTCTACTTTCTAAATTAAAACCCAAACTATGTTTAAAATAAAACACCAATACTATAATAAAATATTAACAACTAAAAAATAAAATATCAATAAAATATTTGAATTTATCCAACATTCCCCCACCAATTTCAATATACACAAGAGAGCAAAGCAAAAAGATAATAAATAACTTTTGGCATTATCGCTAAAATCTAGTACATAAATGAGAAGTGTCTTTCGGACTTGAACTTCCATATAGTGAAAATAATTCAAAGCTTCATCAAGGTGCTGTGGTGAACGTATCTTGAACCAAGGACCTTTTGAGACTAGCCGGAACTATCACACATACCGATTTCTGAGTTTATAAGTGTTCTTCTAGCATGCACTTTTATGGCCTTGTGCTAATCCTGATTTCACGAGCGCTTTAGGATCGGTCTTAATTTCATAGAAAGCGGACACACTTTCGACACTCGAATAGGTAAATCAACTTTAGTGATTCTGCGAGTCACACTTATATGATTTATTAAGAAGTAACCTTCATCCTCTAACATGCAGAAAACCAACACTAGGCATATAGGAATGGAACTTTTGTATAAATTCCTAGTGTTCCATAACTATAATTTAACTTGTTTGTACCACATTGAACTCTATCTATATTTTCAAGATATGAGTTGGGTTCCCATTAAATATAGTTGTGTTATTTAATAGACCTTAGTCCCATTCCTTTTGAGGTGATATATATCATCTCTCTAACAAAACCTTTAGTCAGAGGATCTGCTAAATTCTTGTTCGTTTTAATATAGTCGATTGTAATTACTCCTTCCTTGAGTAATTTTCTTATAATTTGATGTCTTAGACTAATGTGTCTAGATTTTCCGTTGTAAGTTTTGTTCGAAACTTTATAAATTGTGTCTTGGTTATCACAACTTATCATAATAGAAGGTGATGGCTTTTTCCATAAAGGAATATCATACAACACATTTTTAAGCCATTCTGCTTCTTTACATGCATCTGCTAGGGCTATAAATTCATATTGCATTGTTGAATCTGATACACATGTTTGTTTCTTGGATCCCCAAGAGATAGCTACTCCTCCTAGCGTAAAAATCCAACCAGTAGTTGACTTGGATTTTGATTCAAGATTATTCCAACTTGAATCACTATATCCTTCTAAAACAGATGGATATCCTACATAATGTAAGCCATAATCCAAAGTCCTCTTCAGGTATCTAAGCACCCTAGAAATTGCATTCCAGTTCTCTTGTCCTGGATTACTTGTAAATCTACACAATACACTCACTGCATAAGCAATGTCTGGTCTAGTGCAATGCATGGCATACATTAGACTCCCAATAATACTAGCATATTTAAGTTGGTCCATAGCACGCCCAGTATTTTTCATTAATTTGATGCTAGGATCCACTGGTGTAGCAGCTGGCTTAAGTTCAAAATGATTATATCTTTTTAGAACTTTTTATATATAATGAGATTGAGATAACGCTAAAGAATTATCCTTTCTATGAAAGATTTATCATTATTCATTCTAAAATTCATATAGTTTGAAATTAGAAACTTACGATTTCTCGCTTCCTCGTTTTGATACTTTATCTCCAAATCCTTCCATAATTCCTTTGCCGTCGGAATCATTCGATGAGCACTATAAACAGTTTGAGACAAAGCATTGAGGATGTGTCCTCGACACATAAATTCGTCTTCTTTCCTCTTCACATATTTTTGCTTTATTTCTTCGGTTTCTTCGGGTGTGGGCTCGGGAATTCGTTCAAGGTTATCATCTAGAATGTATGCAAGTTTTAGTGATGTGAGGAAGAACATAACTTTCTCTTGCCAACGGGTGAAATTTTTGCCATCAAAACGGTCGAGTCGGATTAAGTCTTGAGTCATGACTTGGATAGATTGTGCCACAGTTCCTTCCATTTGAGTGGAGTAATAAGAATAAAAATTTTTGCCTAAAACTGTTGGAGTTTTGTTATGGAAAGAACGAAATATAATAATTAATTTCTGCAAGGCACGTTCTTGGAACGCTTTCTTTTAGGCAAAATTTCTCCCAATCCGGTTGAGACCGAACCAGAACCGCGAGTACACAATGGGTTTTATAGAATCTGCCTTCAGGATACAATGCAGTGTATGAACAGTTGTTTGATTCAAACTATGTACTGTTTGATCAAACCCGAGAACACTCTAAATTTATAACTTGATAATGCCAAAGTATAGAGGACGGAGAGAGGAGAAACTAGAAATTTTCGATGTCCAAAATAGAGGTCTGGAACTCTTTTTATAGCAATTTCTGTGACTGTTCTTCAACAGTCATAGCTCTTCATGGAGTGACTCAGCAACCGTTGGATCGTGCCTATTTGGAACAGCTGCGATCTAATGGTTCAGATTAGGCGTCCCATCGTAAGCAAATGAACATCCCCTACACGAAACGCTACGAGTTCATCTAACGGTTTAGATCAAGTCGTTTCAGATTTTAAACCCTTTGATCGGATCATTTAATCACAACCGTTGATCTGTTTTACCTCGTCAAAACTTTAGGCTCCCACGCTCCAAGCGACGATGCGCACGCACGAAGTGCCAAGTGCGCGTCAAAGCGCGTAATGCGCCCTAATTCACCCAATCGCCCTTTCGCGTGCCGCATGTCGCGCTTACGCGTGTCGCGATTGGTGGTGCTTAAGCACCACCGCGATGCGTAGGATCATTGCCTCTTATTTGACTTGTCAACTAATAATCTTAGTTATCCTTTAGTTGATATACCACTACTTTTTGTAGTATTCTTTCAATGTGGGACAACATGGGATTTTGAGCACTCCCATATCTTTCACACCCATTTGCTCATGTTTCTACTTTTTAAATTAAAACCCAAACTATGTTTAAAATAAAACACCAATAATATAATAAAATATTAACAACTAAAAAATAAAATATCAATAAAATTTGGAATTTATCCAACACTTTTTTTTATCATCTTTCAGATGGTGAAGACATTGAGAAGACAAGCACGTAATGTTGCAAGTGTCAAGTGAGAGGTAGTAAAATCTCAACAATAGTAGCAGGGGCATGCACCAGCACTTGGGCCTATATATTTGGCTACCATCATAGTGTAGAAAATATTCACTACTTTGCATTATAAGTTGAGAATCATCGTAAGAGTTTCAGAGTGTCAGATGATTTGTACTGCCAATGCATCCAAGGTGGAGCTCACAGAACCAACGGGTCTACGGCAAGAGAGGATAGGGACTACAGTGTTGTGGTTAGCAAGATAGACCCTAGATCCAATGACAATAAGTCCACCCATTTTGAGACAATTGTTATTCATATGGAGATCGAGGGTACATTTTATGTAGTAATATAGACCCTAGTTTTAACGTTTAGTATGAGGATTAACAATCTCCCATTATAGGCGATTGAGGTTACATCTGATATTTATGCACAAGTATTTGACATGAGAGTGTAACATTCATTTTCTAGTGCTGCGTTTGACACTAAAAATAGAGTAAGGTTACAAGTTACAACCATATCACAAGATCAAAGAAAAAGGCCCGAAATATACCTAATGCCAGAGCTATACCTCCTAAGTACTCTTTCGTTCTGATCCCGCCGATAGTTGGAACTCCTCCTCCTTTTAGGTTTCTTTATATTGATTCGGTCGATCAAGTCTCTCTTTTAATAACACACTTTCTAGGTGCAGATGTATATGAAGGGTGTAGTGTGTGTGTGTGTCTAAACTATATGCACTATGAACGAGAACACACTCACACTTATTAAAAGAGTAACTAAATGCTATTTGTTATAAAACTTCAAAAATCAGAACCAAGTTTTTAAGATAATTTTAGATCTGACTTTTTAGATCTTGAAAAACACAGATCTAAAAACTTATTTAGATACACCAAGATTTCACAATATGTAAAATTAAATTTTAAAAACAAATCTAAAACAATTAAAGTAATTTTAGTCGGATTTTTATAGTTCGATAATCGAAATTAGTGGATCTAAAATATTTGTAAAGATCCATAGAAAGAAATGATTTCTACACGAAATATACAAAACAAGAGTGTAGAAATAAAACTAACAACCTAGATAGTGTTGTGTATGTATTATAATGTCAGATACTCAATTTTCTAAAATGAAAATCAAGTTTTCCAACTCATGAGGTTTTTTAGAGAGGGAAAAGTTATTAGAGGGGTGGTATATCATTTAAACTCTCAAAATCTCACTTTGAAAAACTCAAGAAAACCCTAAAGTTTGAAAACAACAAAATAGGTTTTCTCATAAGCATTTTTGGAAAAAATTTAAGAAGTTGGATCCTTATTTTTCACTTTTAAAACTATCTCACACTTCTGGTTTTCACGAAAAGATTTTCTCAAACATTTTCTATTTGGTTTTCTCTCAAAAAAATCTTTTTCTCTCTCTTCTCTCCGCTCTCTCTCTCTCTTTCCTTCTCTCTCTCTAATGGCCAAATATCTCCAAATGTTGAGATGGTATCCCTTTTTATAGTGAACAAGGAAGGTTCTGGAGAAGTTGTTTGAAATCAATGGCTATGATTTGTTTCACTAGTTTGAAGGAAATCTTACGTCTGAGATTGAACCGCCTGAATGAGTTAAACCTTTTGTAACTAGTTAAAGGTTGTTGGTTGTGAATAGTTAATTAGGAAACATATGAATCAAAATAAGATTGATTTTCACTTGTTGATTAAGTTCCATCTATGGTTAATAATGTGCCTCATGTATGTGAGAGTTTATTGACCAATCAGATCGAAGCGGGTGTACAGGTGTCAAGCACATAACAGACTTCAAACACGTGTTTTAGAAATTTTATACATCCAACTTTCTGCATTAATATTATGTAGTGATTTTGTTTTTGGAACAAAAAGTTTTTAGGTAAGATTTGGAAATTCTAAATAAGGTCGAAAACTTTTAAAAATCAATTTTAACTTTAAAAAATTAATTTTAAAATGTTTAAAAATTCCCAAAAATTTCCAAAACAAATTTAGCCACACTTAATGCAATATGAGTGCAACATGTCCTATAGTGTATTATTTTTGTACCTTTGTACATAGTAGAATTCTCTGGATGGAGTTGTTGATGTTTTACTTGAAGCTGAACTTTGTTGTACCTCGAAGAAGGGAGCTCATGGCAATCTAAAAATTAAGTCAACCATATAATGTGTTTCATAGAATACAAGCTCTGTCAGTTCTCTCCCTAGGGTTTGCTATAGTCGTCTAGTAAAATAATTTTGGATACCCTATTTTGTGGGTTTGACTGCTATTTATAGGTAGTTATTAAGAGAGTGTGGTAAACGTGACAGGTGGAGTGCCTTTATAGGTTAGGTAGTTACACCTTTTACATTTTGGGGGACAGATAATGATGAGTTTATTACAGCACGATAAAGGTGGGTTAGTATGTAACTTCTTCACATGCACAAGTAGGATAATCTTGGCTCTTGATTTATACCACATATGTAAGCTGGCGCGCGGTTGGTGTTGACGGATTAATTAACTTTGTTAACTATCACCGTATAAACTGTAGTGAGACAGTTAAAGAAATAGCAGGGTCGAGCACATTTATACCTAAGCCAGCCACATTGAACTTGATCGAGCAGATTGTATATCAAGTCGGCTTCTCTTTCTACCCTTAATGAGGATACGTGTTACCTCATGAGATGTCCACGTCGTGTTCCTTATTTATAGTATAACAAGAATAAAGAAGAAGAAAAAGCAGAATTTTTTTTTTTTTTTAAAATCATATTTTTTTTAAAAAATATATTTTTTAATATAGAATTGGTATTTTTGAAAAAAAATAAAAAAAAAAATGAAACGATATAGAAAAAAAAGAAATGCAATAAGAAATTTCAAAAAAAATCATATTTTTTTAAACAAAATTGTATTTTTTTATAAAATTGTATTTTTTTATAAAACTGTATTTTTAGAAAGAAAAACTCCGTCTGTGTCGTGCTTAACTTCTTATTTTTTGACACTGCCGGTCCTAACTCGAAAAAAGGAGGAGGGTTGCGTTAGGTAGCTTACAGCCAGCGTAAAACTTTGTCAGATCCTTATGAACATGAATCCTATGAATATACGTGCTAATGCTAGGGCATTCCCCTTAAGTGATGCGTTGCGCCTGCCACCACGTGTCTCGAAAAATAGGCAAGGCGCGTTGCGCCTACCACTGGATGTCTCGAAAAATAGGCAAGGGGGTCACATCGGCGCCTAGATGCGACAATAAATAGGCAAGGGTTCCTGCAACAAGCTGGACGTGTACGGGTAAAGAAGCTAGTCCAGGATACTAGACTTAGGTTAGCGACTTGGAACATAGGGACTATGACAGGAAAATGGATGGAGTTAGTAGATACCATGATAAGAAGAAAAATTAACATAGCTTGTTTACAAGAAGCTAAATGGGTCGGTGAGAAAGCTAGAGAAATAGAAAATACAGGATTTAAATTATACTATACAGGAAAACATAGAAATAAGAACAGAGTTGGAATAATAATAGATAAAAACTATAAGGACGATATCGTAACTGTTATTAGGAAAGGTGATAGACTTATACTTGTAAAATTGGTATTAGGTGAAAACATAATTAATATTGTTAGTGCTTATGCACCCCAAATAGGATTAGATGAGCAAACTAAAGCACAATTTTGGGAATAAATGGATGAACTAATTCAAGAAATACCCCTAGGTGAGATAATCTATATAGGTGGAGATTTTAATGGCCATGTAGGAGAAGATCGTGTAGGATATGAGATAGTGCATGGAGGATATGGTTTTGGAGATAGAAACGACGGGGGAGAGTCTATCTTAGATTTTGCGATGGCTTATGATTTTGTACTAGTAAATACATGTTTTAAAAAGAGTATTGAACACTTAATAACTTATAAAAGTGGAACGCATAAGAGCCAAATAGATTTTTTTATTACTAGGAAAGGAGATCGATTAACATGTAAAGATTGTAAGGTTATCCCGGGAGAGAGCTTAATCTCACAACATAGGATAATGGTGTTGGATATAAATATTAAAAATCAATCACGAGTGCGAAAAGTGAAGATTAACCCACGAACTAGGTGGTGGAATTTAAAAGGAGAGAAATTAGAACTGTTTAAAGATAAAGTATTAAATGAAGCAACATGGAATAGTGAGGAAGAAACTAGCATGATGTGGAATAAAATGGCCACATGCATTAGGGTAATATCAAAAGAAACTCTTGGAGAATCAAAAGGCAAAGGGCCATAGTCTAAAGAAACTTGGTGGTGGAATGAAAAAGTACAAAATATAGTAAAAATTAAAATGGAGTGCTTTAAAATATAGAAAACAAATAGAAATGAAGAGAATTTTGAGAAATATAAATGGGCTAAAAAGGAAGTTAAGAAAGTGATAAGAGATGCTAAGTTAAAAGCGTATGATGATCTTTATACAAAATTAGGAACATAAGAAGGGGAAAAAGTATTTATAAGCTTGATAAACTTAGGGATAGGAAAACAAAAGATTTTAATAACGTTAAGTGCATCAAAAGTGATGATTCGCGAGTCCTAGTCAAAGATGATGAAATTATGGAAAGATGGAAAAACTACTTTGAGAGGTTATGAAATGGAGATAATGGGAGTAGATTAGATATAGAGGAACTTAGGGAGACAAGAGAAAATATATTTTTTCGTAGAATTAGGACAACAGAGGTCAGGATTGCTTTAAAAAAGATGAAAACGGGGAAGGCTTTAGGACCAGATGGTATCCCTATTGAGGTTTGGAAGTGCTTAGGGGAGGATGGAGTATCATATCTTACAAAATTATTTAATAGAATTTTAATGACTAATAGGATGCCCAATGAATGGAGAAAAAGTATTTTAGTACCTATTTATAAAAATAAAGGGGACATACAAAGTTGTTCAAATCATCGTGGTATTAAGTTAATGAGTCATACAATGAAACTTTGGGAGAGAGTGATTGAATATAGATTGAGATTGAAGACAACAGTATCTGAGAATCAATTTGGGTTTATGCCTGGGAGGTCAACAATGGAAGCAATCTATTTATTAAGGAGATTAATGGAGAGGTATAGGGAGAAAAAGAAGGATCTTCATATGATTTTTATAGATTTGGAGAAGGCGTATGATAGGATACCTAGAGATATAATATGGTGGGTTCTACATAAAAGAGGAGTGACTCGCAGATATATTGATGTGATCAAGGATATGTATGATGGTGCGATAACTACAGTAAGAATATCCGCCGGAGAAAGTAGTGAATTTTCAATTACGGTAGGGCTACACCAAGGTTCACCATTAAGTCCTTATCTCTTTGCTCTTTTTATGGATGAGTTGACTAGACAAATACAAGATGAGGTGCCATGGTGTATGCTATTTGCAGATGATATTGTTTTAGTGGATGCGACTAAGATGGAGATTAATGCTAGGTTGAAATTATAGAGAGAAACTTTAGAAACAAGAGGATTTGAAATAAGCAGAACTAAAACAGAATATGTGGAGTGTAATTTTAATAGTAATAGGAGGACAAATGGAGATGTGGTGAAATTGGAGGGTCAAGAAATACCTAGAAATGACCATTTTCGTTATTTAGGATCGATTATACAAAAAGATGGAGATATTAGTGATGATGTTACGCATAGGATTAGAGCAGGCTGGGTTAAGTGAAGAAGTGCTACCGGCGTTCTGTGTGATAGGCGTATACCTTTGAAGTTAAAAGAAAAATTTTATAGGACGACCATTAGACCCGCCATGTTATATGGGACAGAGTGTTGAGCAACCAAGAAACAAAATGTGCAGAAAATGAGTGTGGCGGAGATGCGAATGCTAAGATGGATTTGTGGTAAAACTGGAAAGGATAAAATTAAAAATGAACAAATTTTTGAAATGGTAAAAGTATCTCCTATAGAAGATAAATTGAGAGAAAATCGACTTAGATGGTTTGGGCACGTCAAGCATAGACCAATGGATTCTCCTGTAAGGAAGAGTGATTTAGTTAGTATTGATGGTAACCCAAGGGGTAGAGGTAGGCCTAAATTAACTTGGTGACATATTATAAAAAAGGGCATGATATCATGTGGTTTAACCGAAGATATTGCACTAGACAGAATGGAATGAAAAAATAGGATTCATGTAGCTGACCCCAAATAATTGGGAAAAGACTTTGTTGAGTTGAGTATTTTTAGAAAGAAAATAGAAAATATAAAGAAAAACATTAAAAAAAACATTCTATAAAAAAACTCTAAGTTTTAAGGAACATAATAGAAAAAACTCTATTTTTCTTAAATTGAACTATTTTTTCTAAAAAACCTCTCAATTTATTGTATAAAAAACCCGTAAAAAACTATTTTTTTTTCCAAACATAAAATATAAAAATGTATTTTTATTATTTTTCCTAAAAAAACTCGTATTTTTTTCAAAAAAATTGAATTTCTAAAATAAAAATACAATTTTGTTTCAGAAAAAATGTTTTTTTTTATGTTCTATTTATATTTTTCATTTATTTATTTTTAAGAAAACATATTTTATAAATAAAACATAATATATACAATTTTTATTTTATAAAAATAGGATTAAAAAATAGTATATTTTATTTATATTTTCTATTTTCATATTTTTTAATGTTTAATTCTTTATTTCTTTTAGAAAATACAATTTCTAAAAAGACAATTCTATTTATAAAAATACGATTTTTAATTTTTCTTTAACCAAATTTCTTATTATTTTTGCTCTCTTTATTTTTCCATTTTTTTTGTTTTTGTAAAAAGTACAGTTTGTGAAACTAAAAAAAATACGATTTTATAAAAAATAAACTTTTATATAAAATTTCAAGTTTTCTTTTTTTTCTGTATTTTTTAAAAACAATTCTTGATCTTTTTTTAAAAATATATTTTTATAATAAAATAATTTTTTTATAAAAATACTATTTTTTTACAAATTCCCTTCTCTCTCTCTCTCTCTCTCTCTATATATATATATATATATATATATATATATATATATACAGTCCTACTCTTGTGCGGTCTAGTCCGCATTTTAAGAATGCGTACCGGACATGTGTCACCTGATGGTGAGCCCAGAAAAGAGAGAGTGTGTGCCTATAATTTAGGCGATAATTTCTAGGGGCACCGTTAGTTGACACATGTCCGGTCCGCATTCTTAAAATGCGGACTAGTCCGCACAGGAGCATTATTTATATATATATATATATATATATACACGGTCAGGCTCTCCGACGGGCTAATTTAACGGGCTTAAATGATGGGCTTAATATCATCCACACGATTTAAGGACCGCTATCATCTTCTTTGACCACTTATTAGGGACCGCTTTGTCTTTTTATGCCTTTGTCTTTTTCTAATGTTATAAGAATAGAATTTTCTACCCCAATAATTTCTATAGTCTTTTAAGCTTATTTTAAAGCCTAATTAATCTGGAAGTCTAAGTGTAGAAGTTTTAGGGCTACTACTACTTCTTAAGCTTCTTTCGTCACTCTCGTACTGGAGTTCTGAATAGCGAGAATTATCTATATAAACAGTTTCTTCAGGGAGTCTGGAAATTGAAAGAGGTTTTGATGGAAAATATTCCAGTCTTAAATACCTTATACGGTATTGTGGGTTTATCTGTCCAGTTTCTTTATATATTTGATTAATTATATCAATTATATCGTTGTTGATGTAAAAAATTAGATCACTCTAATTATTCATGTTGATTTTGGCTCTCTTATTTTTCAGTTTTGGTCTATTTACAAATTTGCCATTTTGGCTCAAATCTATAAATACAAGTGTTATTTCTAGGTTTTGAGAGAGGACAAGTTTGAGAGCTATTTTGTGAGTTATCAAAGCTAAAGAGTGATAGAGCTCCCATTTGAGGGGTGAGTTCTTGTGAGGTTGTGAGTGACTTTCAAAGAGAGATAAATTGTGTGTGTGTATAACCTTTGGGTTCCTCCATTTATCTATAGAAAGAAGAAATCCTCCTTGGTGGATGTAGCCCAAATTTGGGTGAACCACGGTATATCGTTGTTGTTTTGCTTTGATGATTGCTTGTATGTTCTTATTGTCTCTTCATTGATGCTTGGTTGAATTGATTGGGAGTTTGCACACTAGTTCATTTTTGGAACAAGGTCTTGGGTGTTTTCCGCACTACAAGTGTTTGATAAAATTCCCGAGTGAGTTTTATCGTCTTGGTCGCTAGAGATAATCTTGCTTTAGCGCAACAAGTGGTATCAGAGCTTTGGTTGCATTGTTTGCCCGGTATTTTGGTTCGAGGTTGAATCAATTTTGGCAATTTTGGCATAGCTTTTGTTTTTGTTCCAAATGACGGAAAATGTGGAGAGTACTCAAGAATCAACCTCTACGAGCGGAGTCTCTAAGAGATGGGATCCGAGTTATGGATCAAGTGGCTCAATGAAGACGGACATGAAGACTTTTGATGAGAAGATCAATTTCGGGTTATGGCAAAGACGAATGCGAGGCGTTCTTGTCCAACAGAGGTTGCAATTAGCATTGTTGGGGGTAGAGGGACGACCGGTAGGCATGCCCGATGCCGAGTGGATTGACATTGATCAAAGAGCGGCTTCGTGTATTGAGATGCTTATCACGGATGATGTGTTGAATAATGTGATAGCGGAGACCATGGCTAAAGGCATGTGGGATAAGCTTGAAGAGATTTATTTGGGAAAGTCGTTGTCAAATAAATTGTTCCACAAGAAGAAACTCTTCAAGCTTGAGATGAAGGAGGGTGAGGATATGATGAAGCATATCAACGTTTTTAATGCCTTGATAAATGACTTAAACCGGATAGACGTTCAATTCATTGAGGAGGATCGAGAATTGTTGTTGCTTGCATCATTACCCGATTCATACGAGCATTTTGTGACCACGCTCATGTTTGGGAAGTCTACGCTCCGGTGCAACGAAGTTGTGCAAGATATTCAATCTCATGTCACGATGAGAAAGAAGGAAGGTGGAGGTGACGGGTATTCCCATAATGAAGGCCTTATGGCAAGAGATGGAGGTGGGCAAAATGGCGGGAGGAACTCCAACCGGGGATTTAATGACTGTAGTAGGTCTAGATCGAGAGGTGTTGGTGGTAAAGGGCCGAAATGCTACAAGTGTCGGGAATGGGGTTATATGATCCGAGAATGTCCTTTGTTGAACGACAAGGTTAAGGGCAAGGTTGATTTCGAGAGGGCAACGGTAGCGAGTGCGAATTATGAAGATGAACTTGGAGAACTTCTCACAATCTCCAAGGTTAACTCTCTTTCCCAAGATGATTGGATATTAGATTCGGGATCATCGGATCACGTTTACTCCAAGAGGGAATATTTTGAGACTTTCACAGAAAATGGAAAAGGTTCCATGTCTTTGGCTAACGGCGAGAAGGTTTCCGTTGAGGGTGTCGGGATGGTGAAACTCAAGATGTTCGATGGGGTGGAATGCACTTTGGGTGGTGTGGCCTATGTCCCAAAGTTGCGAAAGAATTTGATATCCATTAGCCGTTTGGATTCCAAGGGTTGCCGGGTGTCGGTGGCGGGTGGAGTCTTGAAAGTCACACGCGGTTGTATGGTCCTAGCGAGGGGAGAGGAGAGAGAGGGGTTGTATCGTCTAAATCAAACTTCGAGGAAGACGGGGAAGCGGTGTGCACAAGTGATCGAACGTTCGAGGCATGTCTCGTTTGTGAACAAGGCGGAGACATTGGGTGCTAGCTTTCCAAGAGTAGACGGTAGTGATGGGAGAATACCTACTAGTGGAGGGGATGGATCGAAGTCCCCCTCCAGGGCCAACGGGTGATGTTGACCCGGTTTAGTTGCACACATGCATTGGCCGATTCGAATCGAGGAGGTGTAGGACTGTGATGGATTCGAGGTGTGTGTAGCTAGTTCAAGGAAGGCCGATGAGTTATTGTTTGCGAGCATTGGCAAACGGGAGTTCTTCGTGACAAAGACTTGGTATATCTTTCGAGGGTGAGATTTGGAGGGTATGAGAGGTGAGGAATTTTCCCTCTCATCCGTGGTTATTTCTCAAGGTGGAAGATGGTGTTGATGTGTTTGAATGTTTCGTGTAAAGAAGGTGTATGCTATATGTATTGTGTGGGGGTGTACTCACCGGGTTACATGAGGAGCGAGCTTCACCGTATGGTTACATGGGAAGCATTCAGGGGAGTTCTTAGTTTAGAACTTGGTTCCTCGGCGGGTGGAGTCGTTTGGAGTCTTGGAGTGAAGACTTGTGGTATCTCACTTCATGGTTGAAGTTTGAGGTGGCTTAGCGTCGGGTGGAGCGTATTGGCTTGTTAGATGTCGGGATGATCTTAGAGCGGATTTGATGTTTGCATTCCGAGTTCGGTTGGATCGTGAGGATCGCCTGGGGGAATCGCATTAGCTTGGTAGATGGTGGGACAGTCTTCAAGCGGGTTCAATTTCAGCATTCTAGAGATTGGTTGGATCGTCAGGATCGCCAAGGTGGAGTTTGTTAATTTTGGCTCTCCTATTTTTCAGTTTTGGTCTATTTACAAATTTGCCATTTTGGCTCAAATCTATAAATACAAGTGTTATTTCTAGGTTTTGAGAGAGGACAAGTTTGAGAGCTATTTTGTGAGTTATCAAAGCTAAAGAGTGATAGAGCTCCCATTTGAGGGGTGAGTTCTTGTGAGGTTGTGAGTGACTTTCAAAGAGAGATAAATTGTGTGTGTGTATAACCTTTGGGTTCCTCCATTTATCTATAGAAAGAAGAAATCCTCCTTGGTGGATGTAGCCCAAATTTGGGTGAACCACGGTATATCGTTGTTGTTTTGCTTTGATGATTGCTTGTATGTTCTTATTGTCTCTTCATTGATGCTTGGTTGAATTGATTGGGAGTTTGCACACTAGTTCATTTTGGGAACAAGGTCTTGGGTGTTTTCCGCACACCAAGTGTTTGATAAAATTCCCGAGTGAGTTTTATCGTCTTGGTCGCTAGAGATAGTCTTGCTTTAGCGCAACAATTCAATCACAGATAAATAAATGAGACAAAGAATTTTAAAGTGGTTCAGCCGTAAAAGAATGACCTACGTCCACTGTTATGTTATTGCTGAGTATTTTGGGAATTCTCGATTACAAGTTCTCTCAAGAAATTTCGGTCCCCTTGAATGAGGGTGATACAATGTATTTATAGCCTTGAGGCTCAAATCTGAAAGGGTGATACATTAAATGATGTACATATGAAAAGGTAATACATTTAATGCCCTTTAAGCATGTGCGTCTAAATGATAAGCATTCAATGAATAGTTGAACTGTTGATTATTTAGCAATTAATGCTGTGGCCGAGGTGCAGCTCGGACCGCCTTAGTTGCTCGTCGTTCAGGAGTTCCTCGGATCGATGGAGTTCCTCGGAGTATACCTATTGCTCGGAGTGTCTGACTTGATTGGTGAGTAAAGTTCTTCGTTGTTAAAGTAAAATGTGCCATGTGTCTTCTTGCTATTCATCCACGTCAGCATATTAATTTTGGTATCAACAGAAGCCCCCAATGTTTCATATTTCGAGATTTGAGGAGTATGGAACATTCTTTCTTGGTATATGGCAACATTAAATGACTTTCCTGGTTTTTAGGAGCATTTTCTCTGTATTTAATTTTCCTTCCAAGTTCACAGAATCCGCTTTTTTGAATTTTTAGAAACGCTTCGAACTTCGTGCGTTTTTTGTCCTTTTAGCCGCCGGTAGCGTAATAGTCTCTTTTTGTAATCATTTCTTTTGCCATTTCCCAAGGCAAAGTATTTAAACTTCATAGACAATCCCACCGTCTTCTACCTTTTCCAATTTCTGCTTTCGAGTTTTCCATAGTCTTTCTCTCTCTTGTGCGTTCATCCTTTTTCTTCGTTCGTTGTCAACAGATCTCCTTTTTTTCCTGTAAGATCTTCTTCCTTCTTCTTTATTTCTTTTATTCACCATGGTTTATGTTATTGAATCTCTTGAAAAATTTCGTTCTGATTTCTCTATTCCATCTTGGGTAACTTTGGAGGATCTTTCTGAGCCTTCAGATTACTTTCGTTTGGCTGAGGGACATTGGTTCCCCAGCCTCTTTATTGCTGAATGTGGATTTTCTTTTCCACCTAACCCTTTGTGCTTAGAGTTCTGTCAACATTTCGATGTTGTTCCTGCAAAAATAGCCCCCAACAGATGGAGAATAGTTAATGGGGTGTATAGGTTAAATCAAACTCATGGAACCCGTATAGGAATTCCTGAGATCATGTATTGTTATAGATAGGCTGTTCTAGATAATGTGTTTTATTTAAAAACTAGATTTTTGAATAGGGCTTTAGTAGTCAACCTCCCTGATGCTAACAGGGATTATTTTGAACATGGGGTAGTTATAAAAAATTGGCAACATGCCCCTTTGGTTGGAGATGAAGTATATGAAGGTCCCAAATGCCCTCCATATGGCAATGGGATAGGTTATTTTCATTTTATTTTATTTTTAAAATTATGATTTCATTTTGTTTGAATAAATATGTGATTGACATTTCAATGTGTATTTGTTTGCAGTTGACAGTAAAAGAAAGACTCCAAAAGAAGCTGAAGTTAATATCAAGCATTTGAAACATATCTGGAGTTTGCATCAGAAAGTTGCTGACGAGCATATCAGGTCTGCTTCATACTTGTTGCAGTATAGGAGTTATACAACTTCTTTCACTGCTCGCCCTGTAATCAGCACTGGTGAACCAGCACCAATTCCTGAAGATTCTTCACCAGACTCTCATATTCCTTTGAGTCAGAGAATGGGCAAAAGGAGAGTTCCTGCTATCTTTGAAGAGACTGCTTCTGCTGGAGATAGTAAAAGAAACAAGAATGATGTCCCAAAGGGGACAAAGAAAGTAGATGTTGGTCCTTCTGTTGATCCTCAGAAGGCTGCCGAGAAGCCCCAGTGGCTCCTAAGAAGAATGCACCTGTGGAAATGATCACCATGTCCCCAACCAAAAGCTCTTCTTTGGTTGAGACTATTGAAATGCCACCGAGGAGATTGAAGAAATCCTACTCGGTCAATTTGGCTGAAACCATCCCCCAGCTCCAAGTTAGTGGAGCTGGTGTTCCAACTATTATTCCTCCGAGCTCTGCTATGAGCTCGGTGAAGACTTGGACCATTACTGAGGTTCAAGGAATTGAAGAGAGTATATCTAGGGATTTGCTTACATCTTTGGCTACTCGTCACATTGCTTCAGTAAGTTTCTCATATTCTGAATTTTCTTTCTTAATGCATGCATCTCTGTACTGACTTATCATTATCTTCTTTTTCAGCTGGTGAGTTATTTTAACACCATTGTGAAGAAAGATGAAGAGATCAAGGCTTCTAGATCCTCGTCCGGAGTATAGGATGCCTTGTTGAAGATAACCGAATCTTTGAAGGTCTCCCGTCAAAAGTATGACGAGGATAGAGTTGGATGGGAAAAGAAGCTGTCTGCAGTTGAGGCAGAAAAAGGGCAATTGGGAAATAAAGTAAAAGACCTGGAGAGAGAGAACAAGAAGTATACCGAAAAGCTCACAAACTTTGGGGAGATTTAAAATAAATTTAAATTGGCTGAGGAGGAGCTAACTCTTCTGCGAGAAGTAAATCGCCAGAAGGAGGAGGTGGAAGCTAAGTTGAAAGCTACCGATGATCTTCTGTCCGAGAAGCTCTCCTCGGAGAAAATGAAAAGGAAAGTGGCTGTGAAAAAATCTTTCCGAACTGGTTGGGACAAAGGATGGGACTGGGGGGTAGTAGCAATGATGACTCAGGTGCAGTATGGGAGTTTGAAATACTTCCTAGATGGTTGGGTTGCTGCCCTGCAAGAATTGAAAGTTGATGAGGACTCAGAACTGTTTCAACAACATCTCCCCGGTCCTCACCCAACTATCGAAGATGAAGAAGAGGACGAAGCTGCCTCCGAAGAATCTTCAATGGTAGTGGGTGATCCCATCCTTACCCAGCCTGCTGACGAGGAACTTTCATCTCTGCCTGCTCCTCCTGAACAAATTCCAGCTCCAGCCGACCAACTCATTATTCCCACCGAGCAACTGAGCTCCTCATCCCAGCCTCTCAAGAAATTCTTGGGAGATAAGGAAAAGGTGTGAAGTTGTTCGGTATTTATTTTCTTTTACTTGTACTCTGTATCCTGAAAGCTGTACTCCTTTTGATGATGTAATAAAATCACCTTTTGTTGACTTTCTGTCTGCTTTTTATTAACTCTTGCCTTCTCTTCTTTACTAGTTTATGGTTAGAATGGAATTGCTGTCTTCCCATGACACAACTCTGCTTCATCAATGTAATGCATATTTTAAGGCTGGCCACACTGACTTGGATAAATCCCAGATTGTCGATATTCTTGGTCGAGATGCTTCAGACCAAGCAGTGGAGGCATATCAATACTTAAAATGTCTTCTTAATCGTGCTGTAGCAAAAAATGTGGCTTATTACGAAATGATTGAAGACTTGCAATATACTCTCGACAAACTTCAGCAGCAATATAAAGAGTCTTCAGCGCTCTTGCACGAAGGTTATGAGAAGAAAATCAAACAACTTAGTGCTGAAAAAGGCTATGATAAGATGCTGGTTAGCTATGAAGTGAGGGAGAGAATATTGAAGACAGAGGTTGAAGAACATCGACAAATAGCTGAAATACTGGAACAAGAGAACAATAATCTCCAGCAAGAATTATCTCAGTTGAGGCCTACCGCTTCATCTTCCTCTGCTTTAATACCTGTCACCGACGAAGGATTCTCCTTTCTAGAAGTTGAGAATGCCAAAATGCGAGAAGAATTAGAATCTTTGAGACGAGCTGGCCCTTCTACTGCTGCTAGGGGACGAGGAAGAGGTTCCCGGGGACGACCAAGAGTTCTTCGTCCTACTATTGAAGAAGCTCCTACACAAGCAGCATTGGAGAACCAAGCATTTCAACTGAATGCAAAAGATCGGGCTTTGTCTGAAATGTCCAATAAAATTCAAACTCTGGAGGATCAACTTGCTGCGACGAAGTCTGCTTTGGATAATAAGGATACTTTTGCCAGAAACCTTCACGAGCACTTGGAGAGACTAACTTTCCAATTCCAAAAACAACCTCATGAGTTCTGGATGGCAGGCTACAATGAGGCTCTCTGTCACTTGGATGATCGTATTGAAAATGCCCATAACGAAGGCTACAAACAGGGATGGTTGAACGCCCTGGGTGTACTGAAACTAGAGCAAGGCCATTATTTATGGGATTACCATGCTCCTGGGCTGCTCGATCTACCAAATCTGCCATTCAAGCTTGATATGAGTTGGATACCTGCTAGGGCCATTCCTCGTTGTTTGATCTCCAAGTACATTGGTGACTATGCCCTTCATTCACAGGCTGAATTATCTCGTCCTGAACATTTACTGGATACTCCTTCAATAATGAATGTCAGGATGCTGCGAGATCTTAACTTCATTAATTCTCCTCTTTGCCTGGAAGATCCTCCTGCTGGTGAGGAGCCTGTTTCAAAAGCTGAAGGGAAAAAACCAATAGAATAGGAATTTTCTGATGTAACAGTTAGTATACATATTCATGTAACTATTCATGGAACTTGTAATTTATTTTGAATTTTATGAAAGACTTTCATTTTTGTTTACAAATCTGTATTGCTATTGTTTTGTTCTTGTCAAACACTTTATATTTGTGCTTGCATAACAATATTGTGTGGTTCATCGACCAACTTAGTAATAAAAATTACAAGTATCTGAAATGTTGCTCGATCACTTAATAATAAAGTAATGAGTATAAAAATGTTTAAAATTTTTCCAACCAACTAAGGTTGTTAAATTATGCTTGTCGACCAACTATAGTTAGTGAGAGTTTATCCCCGCCTAACTATACTTGTTAAATTTTTTTTTTTTTATAAAATGTATCCGACCAACCAAGGCTGATAAATTTTCCTCGTCGACCAACTATAGTTAGTGGGTTTTTATCCTCGACCAACCATACTTGGTTCAGTTTGGAATATTTTGTTCTTCGAAGAACTTTTGTATTTTCTGTAATAATCTTACCTCCCGACCAACATAAGTTGACATTTGAGAGCTTATCTTGTTTCTTAACCAACCGAGATTGTCCTTGTTGTTCTCGCTCTTTTACCAACCGGAGTTGGTCTGAGGTCGAACTATCATGTACACTTGCCCTTTTACCAAAATTGGTCTGAGCCAATGTTTGCCTCCTAACCAAAGGAGTATGGTTTGTTCTCGCTCTTTTACCAACCAGAGTTGGTCTGAGTTCGAACTATAGTGTTCTCGCTCTTTTACCAACCGGAGTTGATCTGAGTTCGAACTATCGTGTCCACAAACTCTTTTACCAACCGGAGTTGATCTGAGCTAGTGTACGCCTCCTAACCAAAGGAGTATATTTTTGTTCTCGCCCTTTTACCAACCGGAGTTGGTCTGGGTTTGAACTATCGTGTCCACAAACTCTTTTACCAACCGGAGTTGATCTGAGCTGGTGTACGCCTCCTAACCAAAGGAGTATGTTTTTGTTCTCGCCCTTTTACCAATCGGAGTTGGTCTGGGTTTGAACTATCGTGTTGCTTTTATTACTGAACAGCGTAGTGTTGCACACTAGTATTCTCCGAAAAACTTTCAATAAAAGAAAGAAGATGGCGAAACATCATCATTTTATTCATATGGATGGAACTGCTTTACATTTTACATCACTGATAATACTTGCGTAGGTGTTCAGCATTCCATGCATTCTTAAATTCCTCTCCTTCTAGAGTTGCTATTCGGTAAGTTCCTTGTCGAACAACTTCTATAACTCGGTAAGGGCCATGCCAGTTTGATTTCAACTTATTGTGTTTCTGAATGACCTTCTTCAGCACGTAATCTCCTTCTTTTAGGTCGCATTTTTTCACCCTCTTATTGTAAAACAGAGCTGTTCGTTGTTGGTAAGCAGCATTCCTAATGGCTGCCTCTTCTCTAACTTCCTCGAGCATATCCAAATCCAATCTTCTCATTAAGTCACTGACTGGGAAATTGAAATTCAGCACTCTGTGTGTTGGAAGACCCAACTCGGCAGGTATTACGGCCTCACTTCCAAATGCCAGCATATATGGTGATTCCCCAGTTGCTGCTCGGGGAGTTGTTTGGTAAGCCCACAATACTGACTGTAGCTCATTAATCCAATTAGCTTTAGCCTCACCCAACCTCTTCTTCAAACCATTTAGTAATGTTCTGTTCGTCACTTCAGTTTGTCCATTACTCTGAGGTTGACCTGGTGCTGAATGAACCTTCAAAATGTTTGACTGATGACAATAGGCGGCAAACTCCTTGTTATCAAATTGTGTTCCATGGTCTGTTATGAAGGCATGAGGGAGACCATATCGGCAAATGATGTTCTTCCAAACGAACTGGTACACTTTCTCGTATGTCATATCAATAAGTGGCTCAGCTTCTACCCACTTAGTAAAATAATCTACTGCGATAACTAGGTATTTGAACCTTCCTCGGTTCATCGGCAGTGGTCCAACCAAATCAATTCCCCACATGGCAAATGTCCAAGGGGAAGTTATGGGTGTCATAAATGCTTGTGGAGCTCGTCGGATGGAGGAAAAGCGTTGGAACCTGTCACATTTCTTGGCATAGGCTATACAATCAGCCCTCATCGTCGGCCAGTAGTATCCTTGCGTCATCACCCTTTGCAAAAGTGTCCGACCTGCTACATGACCTCCACAGGACCCTTCATGGATCTCTTCAATCAATTCTTTCACCTCGGAAGGATGTACACATCTCTGGAAACCTGCCATAATTCCTCGTCTATACAAAACACCATTAGTTAGTACATACCGAGCAGCTTTAAACTTCAATTTCTTGGCAGCGAGCTTATCCTTCGGCAATTCTCCCTCCTCAATATATGCCCTGATGGGATCCATCCAAGATGGTCCTAAATCAAGGGTAATAATATTCATCGTCACGTCTTCATCTATGCTCCGACTTTCTAATACTTCAATTGGTATCGTTCTTCACAGCTCGGTACGAGTAACTTATGCTAGTCGGGCTAGTGCGTCTGCTCGTGCATTCTTCATTCTCGGTATTCTGATCAACTGAATGGCATCAAATTCTGCCAATAATTCCATCACCTTTGCATGATACTTGACCATTAATTCTCCTTTAACTGCATATGTTCCCATCATTTGATTCACAATTAATTGGGAATCACTAAATATCATTACTTGTTGCGCCTCCATAATCTTTGCTAAATTAAGACCTGCTATCATGGCCTCATACTCAGCCTCATTATTGGAGGCTTTGAATTGGAATCGCAGAGCATATTCCATGTCAATATCGTCTGGGGTGTTCAAAACAATTCCTGCTCCACAACCTGTTGTGCAAGATGACCCATCTACATATAATCTCCATGTAGGTAACTCGTCTTCAAATTTCTTATCTGACAGAGTTCCTCGGTGAAATATTTGTTGTTTCCTGTCATCCTCCCCTGGTATTTTTCTCTCCTCATCGATCATATTTTCTCGCTCTTTTACCAACCGGAGTTGGTCTGAGTTCGAATTTGATGATCTTTCTACATCCACAAGCTCTTTTACCAATCGGAGTTGGTCTGAGCTTATGTCTGTTGATCCTGTAACATCCACAGGTCGGTCAGCGAGCAACTTTTGTTCCTCGGGGGTAATAGGATATGTAAATTCTGCTATAAAGTCTGCTACAGCTTTCCCTTTTAAGGATGATCTGGGTTCATACACAATATCATATTCACCAAGCTCTATTGCCCAGTACATCAGTCTCCCTGACTTTTCTGGCTTATGAAGGGCTTGTCTTAATGGCATGTCGGTATACACGATGATGGTATGGGCCTGGAAATATGGCCTCATTCTTCTACTTGCCTCAATTAATGCCAATGCCAATTTTTCTAACTTTGGGTACCTGATCTCTGCACCTCGAAAAGCCTTACTTGTGTAATAAATTGGCTTCTGGACTCCATTTTCCATTCTTATCAATGTCGAGCTGACTGCATTCTCTGATACTGCCAGGTACAAGTACAACTTTTCTCCCATTACTAGCCTGGACAACAGTGGAGGTGTTCCCAAATATTTCTTCAAGTCTTGAAAGGCTTTCTCACATTCATCATTCCACTCGAAAGTTTTTCGAAGTGTTTTGAAGAATGGAAGACATCTATCAGTTGCTCGAGGTACAAATCTGTTGAGCGCTGTAACTCGTCCTGTAAGACTCTGTACTTCTTTCTTCATTGTCGGAGATCGCAACCCTAAAAGATCTTTGATCTTTTCTGGATTTGCCTCTATGCCTCGCTGGTTGACGATGTATTCGAGGAACATTCCTTCTCGTACTCCAAATGTGCACTTCATCGGGTTGAGCTTCATTTGGTATTTATCCAGTTGATCAAAGGTCTGACCTAAGTCAACTAGATGATCAGCAGCTTTCTTGCTCTTTGTCCGTATATCATCGACATAGACTTCCATATTGCAACTGATTTGTTCGGCAAAAACCTTGTTTATCAGCCGCTGGTATGTCGCACCTGCATTTTTCAAACCAAAAGGCATAAATTATAACAATAAGTTCCCCTAGGGGTAATAAAAGAAGTACTTTCCCTATCTTCAGGTTTCATTTTGATCTGGTTGTAGCCAGAGTAAGCATCCATGAAGCTGAGCAGCTCGTGTCCCGAGGTAGCATCCACTAATTGATCAATTCTGGGCAATGGAAAGTGATCCTTTGGGCATGCCTTGTTGAGATCGGTGAAATCAACACACATTCTCCATTTATTGTTTTTCTTTTTTACCATCACCAAATTTGCTAACCAATCTGGATATTTCACATCTTCAATGAATTGGGCTTTCTAGAGCCTCTCGACCTCCTCTTGTATAGCTTGATTCTTCTCGGGACTAAATACTCTTCTTCTCTGCTTTACATGCTTGATCTCCTTATTCACGTTAAGCTCATGACATAAGAAGTTTGGATCTATTCCAGGCATGTCTTCATGACTCCATGCAAAAGTTTTCTTTATGTTTCTCAGGAAAGTTATCAACTCCTGTTTTACTGAATCATCCAACGACGAACCTATTTTAGTTGTTCGTTCAGGGTGCTCATCGTCCTGAATGACATTCTCGGTAGATTCCACCACCTGTCCTTTTACAAGTTGAGATTCATCTCTAGGATCCAATGTTTTAATTTCTGTACCCTCATCCACTTGATAGGTAACAGTCTTTTTCCTTGACTCTTCAAACTCCTCTTGCTCGGAAGATGAATAATAACACTCCCGTGCTACTTTTTGATCACCTTTCACAACCCCTACTCCAAAATTTGTTGGGAATTTTAAGCACTGATGTACTGTAGATGGAACTGCTTCGCACTTCTTTAAACCAACTCTTCCCATGATGATCTTGTAGACTGACTACACATTCTTATCCATCACAAAGAAGCGTATTCTTTCTGTTCGACAAGCAGGCCAAGTTCCAATGAATATATCCAACTTGATCGTTCCAAGTGGAAAAACTTTCTCGCCAGCAAAACCCGGGAGAGGTCTGTGATAAGGCTCCAATTGAGATAATTTTAAATTTAAACTGTCAAAGCATGAGTAAAACATGATGTCTGCCGAACTACCATTATCTACCAACACCCTTGAAATCATCACTTCTTTCATCCTCATTTTGATCACCAAAGGGTCATCGTGAGGGTAAAGAACACCTGCAAGATCATTTTTTGAAAAACCAATGACCAACTTCTCTTTGTTTACCTTCCTCGGGCGATCATCCTCAGTCAAATTTATTCGCTGAATGTACGAGCAAGCTTGAGCCTCTCCGAGGTAAGATTTTCTGTCTGCAGTAAGATCTCCTCCTCCTGCATCTCCACCTGTAATAACATTACAATCAAATGATCCAAATCGTATTGAAAATACCTCTCGTTCTGGCTGCCTTGGCTTCTTGGGAAGATCAGGGTCATCATCTGGATCATCTTCATGGTTTCTCTTCTTTTTCTCCTCTGCTCGACGAGGAGATCTAGACCTCTCTCTAGTTCGGTCATTATTTCTTATTTCACCCCCCCCGATCAACATACTTTGCTAGCTTTCCTCTTCGGATGAGCGTTTCAATCTCGTTCTGAAGAGCTATGCAATTTTTGGTCATATGGCCATGATCCTTATGGAACTCGCAATATTTCTCCCTGTTCCTCGTGTCAGGATCTGACCTCAGTTTCTTTGGCCACTTTATTTCCTCGTTATTCTTGATTTCTTCCAAGACATGATTAATACCCATTTTCAAAGGAGTATAATTATCGAATTTCTTCAAGACTTCCCATGACGACTTATTATTCTTGGAATGCTTGTCACCGCCATTACCCTTATGCTATTTCTTCTTAGATTTGTCGACTTCCACCTTGGTTTCTTTATCCATATTCTTCTTCGCAGCCATAGCCTCCTCTGCATTCATGATTTTGGCCGCTTTTGCCATCAATTCTGACATAGTTGTAGGTGGATCTTTGGCCAAAGTGTAATACAACTTGTTAGGTAACAATCCACTCATCAAGGCGGTGATTGCTGTCTTTTCTTCATAATCTATGACTTCTAGCTTCTCGTCATTGAAACGAGTTATGTAATCTCTAGTACTCTCACTAGATTTTTGTCTAACACTTAACAAGTGTGCTACTCATTTTACTGGTTTTGCTCCAAAACAGAAATTGCTAATGAACAACTCGGCCTACTGAAAGAAAGTTAAAATCTTACCCCGAGGAAGATTGTTGTACCATATCTGGGCAGATCCAGTAAGAGTTCATGAGAATGCTCTGCATCTCATCTCGTCGGGGACAGCATATATATCGGCAGCATCTTGATATTGCTCTATGTGAAGAACAGGATCTATCTTTCCATCATATTTGGGGGTCACCACAGGTGCTTTAAATTTCGACGGTGTAGGAAAATCCACAATGGCCTGTACAAAGGGTGTCCCTTGTACAAAAGTTCGTTGTAGGGGGTTCCTCGCCTTAGCCATTTCTCCTAATCTATCCTCCAACCGCTGAATGGAACCTTTCTATGCATCATTTCCTTCCTCGGGCCTCTTAGATCGAATAATTGATTGCTCTGACGTAGCCTCCTGAGATCTATCTTGACGAGCAATTGGTCGTGATTGTGCTGATCCTTCTCTTAGATCTGATGGTTGTCGAAAGATTATTGACATGGTTCTAGGTGGACTCCTATTCCTCCTAGGGCCTAATCTTCTAAAAGGAGACACCCTGCTCAGTCTTTCCAAGGCACTGGTCCTCTCTAGAGAGAGAGTAACACGTTGCTCAATATCTGTAGCTCGTATTGATAAAGTTTGCCCAGGTTGATAGGAGAAATCATTAGATTCCTCATTACGATACGTCTCTGTCCGCCTGGATCGTGAAGAAAGTAAATAGGTTTTCCTCTGACCACTTCGTTGTCCTGAATGTGCAGGTGCAACGCCGTGGAGGGTTTGTATGAGTTATCGCATGGTTTCCTGCATGGCGGTTTGTCCTTGAGCCAGATTCATCATAATTTCAGCCAGATCTGGAGGTGCCGAAGGATTTGGAAGATTTCCAGCTTTTCCAGCGTTTCGATTGCTGGATTCCGGATTATCTGCCATTGATGATGAATGATTTTTGGTGAAAAACGATAATAACAGTCGTTTCCCATAGACGGCGCCAATCTGTTGATGTAAAAAATTAGATCACTCTAATTATTCAATCACAGATAAATAAATGAGACAAAGAATTTTAAAGTGGTTCAGCTGTATAAGAATGGCCGACGTTCACTGCTATGTTATTGCTGAGTGTTTTGGGAATTCTCGATTACAATTTCTCTCAAGAAATTTCGGTCCCCTTGAATGAGGGTGATACAATGTATTTATAGCCTTGAGGCTCACATCTGAAAGGGTGATACATTAAATGATGTACATATGAAAAGGTAATACATTTAATGCCCTTTAAGCGTGTGCGTCTAAATGATAAGCATTCAATGAATAGTTGAACTGTTGATTATTTGGCAATTAATGTTGTGGCCGAGGTGCAGCTCGGACCGCCTTAGTTGCTCGTCGTTCAGGAGTTCCTCAGAGCGATGGAGTTCCTCGGAGTATACCTATTTCTCGGAGTGTCTGACTTGATTGGTGAGTAAAGCTCTTCGTTGTTAAAGTAAAATATGCCACGTGTCTTCTTGCTATTCATCCACGTCAGCATATTAATTTTGGTATCAACAATCGTTATCTATAAATTCGTCTAAATTATTATCACCATAAGATGACAAAAATCTACGATATGTTTTAGGGGCAACTGTCTCTACGTTTTTAATAGGAGGGCAGATTCCTCCGGCTCTAATTAAAGTAGCCTTTGTTTCAGCTAACCTTTTACGTCTAATAAATTTTAATACGTCTATACTGTCTTCAAGTATCCTAGTGTATTCTTGATATTTTTCACGTCTTGATAGTTCTTCTGCAAAATCTTCAGTTCTCAAGTTTTGTCTAAAGAGATCACGAATCCCTATTCTAAATATTTCTATTCTAGGTACTTCTCTTCCTAACCACTCAATGATCTGGTCTATGTATTTAAAAGTACCACCTGCATATGTTAAAGCAGTTTCTATAAGTTCTCTGTCTTTAGGGTCTATGAGAGTCCAATCTTGGATTTTTCTAGTTAAGTCTAAACTTTTTTAATTAACAAATTCTAAAAAGTCTTTAGTGATTTTTAGGCTCATACAAAATTCTTTTAAAACAATATTATGTAGAATAGTTAAGGGTTTTGTTCGAGTTACACCGTCCTTCTGGTCTGCAATATCTTTACCTTCTTCCCTTTGTCTCTTCAGCCTTGTTACTATTCTTCTCCGGTCTCAGCCTCCTACAACTCTCTCTTTATGTGTCGCCCCTCAATCCACTACTTTGGCGGTTGACCCGTTTCCTGCCTATATGCCTTCACGCCTAACGCCCACCTGGCTAACGGCTCACGGCTAATCGGCACCTGACGACGGTTCACCAGTATAACACCTTGTGTGCTACACCAGAGGTTCCACACAATAGTCCTCTATGAACAGAAAATTGGAGACAATTTGGAAAATAATAACAACTTAGCATAAGAGATTTTTGGAAAAGAAAATACTTTTATTGCATTGCATAAGTAAATACAACTCTCCCCTAACTATGAGAGGTTTACTCACTCATGTACATATTACTATTACAAGCTTACACTCTTTAGAAGTCTAACAACTGATCACTCTCTCCCTTCTACCTCTGATGTCTAACACTCAAATGGACGCTCGCTTTTATAGAACAAGGGCACTACAAATGACTAAAAACCGGCTACCAAAAGAGATCCGGTTGAAAAATATAAATTATTAAAGCAACATTATCTTCAGAATCTTATCAGCTGGGTCTACAAGTCTTTAACGTCTTTTGATAATTTGGGGAAACTTTTTCTTTTTGAAAAGAAAAGACAACTAATGGGGTATTCCAAGTCTTCATAATGAGTCTTGTCGTTTTGTAATAATGCAAGAGCATCAAACAAAGTCTTCGTCTTTTTATCAGTCTGGTGGCCCATATGGGGAAGGCATCCTTTTGCTTTATGGAAAGCAAAGTTTAAGAAAACGAGTCCTCTGTCTTCAATAGTTCTTCTACTATTGAGAGGCCCTTTGTGGTATCCGTGTCTTCTTCTTCCTTGTCTTGGTTTGGTAAGGCATTGTTGAAAAATTCATCAATGAGGCTTACAGTTCTAAGGCTAGCTGGCAAAGCTATCTCTATCAAATCTTTGGATTCTTGCTTGAGCCTTCCGTTGATTGGCTCATCATCTTGGATTATCATGTCTTCTTTGTGATAGGCAGTGTACCATCTGTCTTCTCCTGTCAATAACTCCATGATTTCTATGGTCTCCATATCTTGAGCAATCTGTAGCTTGGACTTATCAATAATTAATTCCTTAGTCTCGTCTTCTGATAAAATCTCAACGTCTTCAAATATATAACTGGAAAATCTAATAAGTCTAAACCCTTCAACTCTCATTCCTCTACAGGAACTTAGAGCAATCTGATAGATTCTAGCAAATAGAGGAAGGAATTCTTCTACTTTCTTAACATACTCATGGACTATTTTTCCAAGAGCAACAGAGTCTTCAATATCTTTTATATGAACGATTCCAATAAACCCGTGGTCTGCAAGAGTTATATGAGCCATGTTTGATTTTCCAAAAAGATATATTTTTGGGACGTCTTTCAAGAAACCCTTAATCATTAAGTCATCTCCATTTATTTCTGATAATAACATATTAAAATGATCAATAATGTTATTAGATTCTTTTTTAAAGTCTTCTGTTAATGGGAGATTATTATGACCAAATGGTATAACAATCTTAGTCTTAAAAGTCTTTTTCTGATAATAAAAATCAGTAGGTCTAGTTTTGGAGGATTCTCCAAGAGTCTGAGCATAAGTCTAAATCTGAGGTCTAGGCATAGCAGTATCACTGAGCTGGGTAACTACAAGTCTTTGAGTTCTCATGAATTTGGAAATAGCTCCAAAGTCTATTATTCACATTCCACTATATGGCGTCTATAAGAGTATTTTTGTCTTCTGAAAATTCTTGTCTAAATTTGATCAAGTCTTGGTATCTTTGATCGAGTTTATATTGGGGAAAGTACATCTTCCCAATGAGTCTATTTTGAGCAATAATCTCTAGTTTATATTTTCCTAGAGGAACCAAGATATCATCAAAGTTATCTAGGATTGGTCTTTCTTGAGAGTCTTGAATATGAGTCTGTCTTTGCGTTACACCAGCATTTAGTCTTACGCGTCTAAGATAGTCTGCAACGTCTTCCCTGTTCAGTCTATTTGTTCTAGAGGAACTCATGTCTTCTAGGTCTTCTGCTTGTAACATAAAACATGAAATCATATTAGTGTTAGCAAACACTGGCTCTCTTGATATAATGTCTGGAATGGTATTTTTACTTCCCTTAATATGTATAACAGAGAAGTCATAACCATTAAGAAATTGTTTACATCTAATTAGGCTATTAGTCCTTGATTTGGATAAGTCTAAATCTCTGAATTTTACTGCATAAGAAGAATCAGTATAAACAGTAAAATGTTTAGGTCTAAGAAACAGCATGTATTTTTCTATTGCCCTTACAATGGCTAAAACTTCTTTTTCATGGGCAGTATATCTTGTTTCTGGGTCTGTAAAGGTTCCAGAACTATGTCTACAAAGTTTCTTCTTTTTTGTCTGATGATCAATGACAAAGTATACTACTCCCCATTATTTATCAGAGGCATCTGTTTCTACTATAAACTGGTCTTCTGCATTAGGCAGTTCAAGTAAAGGAATATTCTTGATTGCATCTTTAATTTATCTTATTACTTCAAAATCATCTTTAGTCCAATAAAAGGGATTGGTTTTGTCTATTCCTTTTAATTTGGATGTTAAGCTTTGTCTTTTTGAAGCAAGGTCTTTAATAAAGTCTGCAGCACAATTAAGCAGTCCTAAAAATGATTGTAATTGTTTTCTATCTTTGAGTTGATCTGGAAACTCAACAATCTTTTTAGTTATGTATTCTGCTAAGGATAATTTTCCTTTATTAGTATGCATTTCCACAAAGTCTATCTCAGTCTGAAATAATTGCATTTTCCTTTCGGAAATAACAATACCATGTTTATTTAATTCTAAAATAATCTTTTTAAGATGGTCTACATGTTCTATCTCAGTCTTACTGGCTTCAAGAATATCATCTATGTAAACAAGATAAAATTATGAATAAGGTCTAAATATATTATCCATTCTTCTTTGAAAAACTTGAGGAGCATTCAAGTATCCAAATGGCATTACTAGCCATTCGTATTTTCCTTGGGGCATACTAAAGGCTGTCCAAGTAATACTGTCTGGATGCATCTTAATTTGCCAGAAGCCTGATTTGCAATTAAACTTCCTGAATATAATTCTATCTTCAATCAAATTGATTAAATTATTCATGTCTAGTATCTTATAAGAATCAAATTCATAATTCTTATTTAATTGTCTATAATCTATAACCATGCGTCTTTTTCCTCTTTTACGTTCAGATTCATTTTGAACATAGAAGGCTAAGCTATTATGTCTACTTTTACTTTCTTTAATAATGTCTAACTTAAGCATTTCGTCTATGTCTTTCTTGAATTCTTCCCTATCTTCTTGTGGGTATCCTTTCTTATAGGTTCCACCATTAATAGTGGCATCTGGGTTAATAGGGATGATTTCACAATAGCTTTGGTCTTTATCCCACTTAGCGATGGAATTTTCTCCTAAAGTAGGCTCCGTTAGTTGCCTAATCTTTTCCTTTTCTACTTCGGTATCCATTTTCTTATGTTTGGATATAGCTTGAACCTGTAATAAGGTATGCTGGGCTTGATCTAAAATGTCTTGTTGTATAGGCGCTATTTTCTTATAACACTCTTGGTCTGGACACTTACACTCTTTTAGTAAGTTCTAAGTCTTCTTGTTGGGTTGTAGGTCTAGGTCTACCATGCTCAGCTGAAGAACTCTGATGTTTTATGGGTCTATAATTGGGTTGGACCTGCATAAGGTCAAAGGCAGTCTTATGATCTATTAGAGGAGCTTTAATATTAAATTCTTCTTGGTCACTAATTAATATCTTATCGTTATACTGAGTATAAGGATGATATTTACTAATAAAGTCTCGTCCTAAAATAATATTTCTTGTGAAACTAGGACAAGGATCCATTATCCAAAACCGATGATTAACGGTTTTGTTGGTCTGATTTCCTAACTTAAAATAAATAGAAATAGTCTGGAAATACAAGGTAAATGGATCTCCATTAGCCACTTTACCATAGATTTCTTGAGTACTTTTAAAAAATAGTCTTCAGGGAAGGCATTAGCCTTGCAAATACTCTGAGAGCACCCTGTATCTATAAAAGCTGAAAGTCTTTTAGGATAGTCTTTATGTTGAATAAATAATTCTACAAAATAAGCATGTGGTTTAGTAGAAATTCCTAAATTATTCTTTTCTAAAATAGATATTCCTTTATGAGGTTTATCTATAAAATCTAAGGGTATTTGGTCTTTTGTACTACTATCAGAATGATATTCTTCTAAATCATAGGAAATTCCTTTTTCGTTGACGTCTTCAGTTTCTTGCAGTCTTTTGGCTATATTCTTATCAATGTCTTGATAATAAGTTTTAATATCTAAGTCTATTTGAGCGTCATACTGTCTAGTATAAATTGCTCTAAATCTAGTTCTCCAACAGTCTTCATGGTAGTGTAATTGACAAATAACACAAACCATAAACAATTCTGTCTGTATAATCTCAAAGCATTTTACTCATCTAAAGTCTTTCTTTCTACATTTCATTTCAAATGTGCAATAATGTCTTTCATCAAAGTAACATCTAGGTATATATGTTAGTAACTCAGGATTACTAACTGTTCATCTTTTCTTTAAAAGGGGGCTTAATACACACTTATACCAAGCTTCTTCAAAGTCTATATATTCATCATCTAAATTATCTTGATTATTCTGCATCATATATAAGTCTAGAGTATCCTGAGAGTCTTCATACTCATCAGTATCACTATTATAGTCTTTCGAGTCACTATCTGTATATGCACTATAGATACTAGTATTATCATCATCTTCTATGTCTGATATTTCTATAGCATATAGTATATCTAATTCTTCTTGATCTGTATAGTCTAATATTGTATTAATAATCTTAATACTTTCTTTATCTTTCTTATTTGGGCAGTCTTTAGCAAAGTGTCCTTCCTTATCGCAAGTCCAACATTCTTTGGTGGCATTCTTAGATTGAGCTACATCTTTTTCTTTCCTATAATTGGGAACCTTCTTATACTAACTTGTATTCTTCTTAAAATATCTTCTTTGATTAAATCTAATTTTCTTAGTCTTAGGATCCTTCTTTCTAAAGGTAGTAGATTGTCTAAATTTATACTTCTTTGGAAATCCTAAAGGTCTAGTTTTAAACTTCCTATGTTTCCATTCTAATTTCTTTTTGAATTTCTTAGATTCACTTCCACATCCCCATTGGATTGGAGTGATGTATCTTTCGTCTTTGATTGGAGGGATCTGCTTGAAAGTTTCTTCTATCAACTTTCCTTGGGTTATATCACGTCTCTTAGATATGATATAGTCTTTGGCAAAATTGATTCTTTCACCAAGGGAGTTGTTCTTAACTCTAGCTACTCCTGGCCAATTCCTATATTCATTAATTAGGATTTGTCCTATGGAAGGTATCTTTCTAAAGTATTCGTCTTTTAAAGTCTCTCCAAATTATTTAATTTGGTAATATAGCTGCTCATAATTATTGCTACATTCATTTATCTTATCTAATTTGTAAAAGCTAAGGATGGCTAACTTAGTTTTTGCTAGGTCTTGTTCATTGATTTGAGCTAGACGTCCAGCTCCAATGAATTCTGAAGTGAACAATTGAATATATTCTTTAATTGATCTTTCTTCTAAGTTTTCTTTCATCTTCTCAATCTTAGCTAAGGAGTCTTCATCTGTAGCTTTTCTTAAACTATCTAAGTAATCTTTTGCAATACCACTAATGGATTGTTCAGCGTACTGCTTACATGAAATTGCATCCCATTGTTCATTAGATGAAAAACACATGTTCATCTGATTACGCCATTCATCTAAGGCCTTCTTCCTATCTTGAACATTGTCTAAGTTAAGGTATATACCTACTGGATTTATGGCTTGGCTTGCCATAGTCTTAACAGGAGTGAAACTCTTGTCACTAGTTGGAAATTCTTTTATATAATCAGGTTTAGTTTCTACTACGGTGCTTGAGTATATAGGAATATTTATTCCTATTGGTTTACTAAAAAGTCTAGGAGCATCTTCTAGCCTACTACTACTTCCTATCTCTTATTTGCTAGGTTCTACTTGAGTAGCTGGCATTAATCTTTGTTCTCCTTCTTCTATTAATCTTAGGTTTCTAAGAAGTTCCTTAGTATTCTTAGATTCTTTTAATTTTAATATGCGGTCTTGGGCTATCATATTAAATCTTTCTCTTTCTTAAAATCTAACAGAATGACTTTTCTTAAGGTTATCTTTAAATATCTTCATATCCAATTCTGAGGGTTCATGTCCAAAGTTTTAAATCCTAATTCTTTCCTTAACTAAGACTTTTTGTTCAAATGATCTTCTAGTTCTAATTAATAGAGGCTTGTCTTAGAAAACTAGCACTAGTCTTACTACTACATTCTCCTTCTGAAGGATCATTGATTGTGGCTTCTCCCATATTCCTAAATCTAATTTCTTCGGTGTGGATATTCTTATTGACAGTCTTAGGAGGACCAAACTGGATGGTAACATTTCCAGTGACGTCGTCTTGGTCAATAAACAAAGGTTTATTTTGTATAGTCTTAGTTTCTTGATATTCTGGCAATTGTCAGAGGGTCTTAACTTTTTCTTTCATAGGTCCAATATTCCTAATACTGTAAGTATGATTATAGTCTGAAACATTGGTTCTAACTAAGATTTCTTCATTAAGTCTACCTCTAGGAATTCCCGATTGCATTCCTTCATAAGGAAATTGGGAGAACTTCACATAGATTTGAAATTCTATATTTATATTAGTGTCTGGGATAATATAGTCTTCATAGCCACTAGTATATAAGATTAACTTAAAATGTTTGGTTGTGTCTACGGTTACTGTAAATGCCGGAATGACATTAAAGTATCGTATATTATCTGACATTTCTAATTGGGCTATCCCAATAAGGCTCTTCTCAAAATCTTTCCATCTTTTGTCTACTAAAAAACATAATATGTCGATATTATTCTGAGGTCTATGTAATCCTTGGATTCTTGCTTGAAAGAGTCCAAAGGTTAGGAATTGGAACTTCCTATTAGTTCCTCTAGATCTAAGCCATTCTGAGTCGAACACTTGGAGCTCAGTATAAGATTTGTCTAACACATGATTCCTACAATGGTATGTCATGTTATAATTAGGAGTCTTAGGAGTGGCACCTTCTTTAAACAAGTCTATGTATCTAACGCCTGGAAGTTGTCCATTATGAATGGAATCTTCAACAATCTTCCAGTCAACTTCACCCCACTCTTTCCATTGGAGAGGATTGTGAAATTTCTCTCTTTCCACCATGTCCTAACATTGGAGGATGAATCCTTAAGTCTTTGGAGCATATGATTACTCTGTCCAATATTTGGGATAGAGCTAACTATCTTGCTAGTCTTATCTAATCTGTCATTTGTGACTCGTCTACCTATGGTATTCCTTTCTCTAGTTTCTATGGAAGGGGTTTCTCTAAATTTATAGGTGGTTCCCTGTTTTTGTTCTAGTCTTTTTTCAATTCTTTCTAAGAAGTCTGAATAATCTTTTTGTCTTTTTATCTGATTAAGTATTTCTTCTTTAAAATTCTTATTTTCTTTTCTAGTCTTCTCAGAAGTTTCTTCACTATGTCTAGCTAGAGATTTAACAATAGTTTTACCAATATTAGTAATATAGTCTTTTACTTCATTATCTTTTTCTTGTTGTTACACAGATCTAATTTCTTTGGCTTCTACAATCTTTTCAATTTTATCTAACCGAGTTAGAATAAAAAGAGAGTCTATTTCTGCTTGGGATGGTTTATTATATACGGCCTTAATTCCGTTTATAATTTCTCCCTATTTTTCTTCTACTTGGGCCATGTCCAGTCTAAGTTCATTAATAATACTATCCATCTTGGATAGGTTATGGCTTTCCCTATTATTAAGGTAATTTGCTAAATTTTGTTGGAATTTAACAAAGTCTGTGTAGAAGGTGGTTAATCCTTCTGTCTTAGCCTTTAAGTCTAAATGCAAGTCTTTAACAAAGCTACTATTATAATCTTGGGTAGCTGCTATGGATGTAGAAATTAAATACAATCTTTCTAATATAAGTCTAGTTGCTTTAGCAGCGTTGGCAATCTCATTTTCATTTATCTTATAATAAAATCTGTCATCATTTATCTTTTCTAAAATTATTTGATAAAATTCTGATAAAGTCTGAATGGAGAGGTCTCTTGGTACCTCATTCCAGCTCGATCTAACTATCTCCATTAGGAAGATAACTATCTAGTTTACGGATAAGCTTAGCTTGTTCTTTGGTAAGTTTAATTAACTCACTGTCTTGATTTTTAATTAAAGTTTTAATTTCTAAAAGGTCTTTGTTAAGGACTTCTATATGATTAGTCTTAATATTTATTTCTTGTAAAATGTGCACTAAGACTATTGGGATTTGATTATCTATGTCTAATAATCTTTTAGAGATATTTTTTATCTCTGTTTCTAAGGTTTGAGTGTATTTTATTAATTGTCTTAATATAAGCAGTATACACTTATTTTGGTCTATTATGCTATTAATAGCACTAGCAGTAACTTGTCTACTGTCTGCGTGTTTGTCTGGAATATGTTCAGTGTGTGAACAACCGTCTATGTGTGTGGTTAAACAACCTTATGAGTCTAAATCAGTTATGGGTATAGGTTGGTAGTCTGGGTTGATTCCAAAAATATCTTGGTAAATGCGAGGGATAAATCCTAAGGGCATTAAAGTCTTTTTACAATAAGTCTAAAAGGAACGTCTTATGGCTCTGATACCAGAATTAGGGGTTTGGTCGGAATTCGGTGAGCTTCTAAAGTTCTTAAGGTCTTGATACCAATTTGGGTCTAAATTACAATTCTTTTAAATATATAGTCTTAAAATAGGGTTTTAGTATAAGACAAGAGGGGGACCATCCAAGGTAAATAACAAAAGTCTTATGGACCACGAGGGGACCACAGTCGGATAAGGACAAAAACCCGTTAATTCGTTCTTTAAGGACGTCCGCTTAAGAGAATGCCTATATATATATATATATATATATATATATATATATATATATATATATTTTTCTTTATATTTTTTTAAGAATACAACTTTTATATAAAAATACTGTTTTTTTTTCCATAAAAATACGATTTTTTTTTAGAAAAAGGTCTTTTTAATATTTTTTTCACTTGTTTCTTTATAAAATACTGTTTTTATTAAAAAAAATACTATTTTCTTTCCATAAAAATGTGATTTTTTTCAAAGAAGTTTTATTAGTTTTAGGTTTTCCCTTATTTGTTTTATAGAGTTATTATTTTTCCATTTATTTATTTGGATTTAACACATGTCAACCTATTGCCGATTCTTATTCAATCAAAGGGATGACCCTCTCTTTTGTCCAAAAATTAACTCTGGTAATGGTACGGTGTTTAATTGAAATCATGTAGAAAGTTGAGGGGGGTCATGTGTAGAAATTTAAAGTTCGGTTGATGAAGCGATAAGGGGGACAAAGTTTAGGGGGTCAAGTGTAATTAACTCTTTTGTTAAAAACTGGTTTTTGGTTAAAACTGTTTCATTTTTTTTTGTTAAAACTGTCTTTATTTCGTTGAAATTTTTTCTAGCCTTAAAATTGTTTTTTTTTTTTGTTAGAAGTTGTTATCTTTAAAAAACTAGTTTTTTGTTAAAACAATTTTCTTTTTCTTAAATAAATGTTTTTTTTAATTTAAAAAAAATAAGTCAAAGTTTTCAATTCATGTAAACTCTTCTTGAAGCATTATTATAAAGATATAAATATACTTAGATCCCTAGCAAGCATTTTTTACTTTAAAATCCGGATAATTTTTTTGAACACCTAGGTTCTTCAAACACTCATTTTTCAATATTTTCTATTTATCTCGATTTTAGAGTAAAAAAAAAAATTACTTGTGACGGACGTAAGTGTAAGTATCTTTTTTTATAAATTGATTGATTTATAATTTGGACAACCAAATGGGAGCTTAGGGTTTTATGTAAGCCAGTTGAATTGTCAAAGGCTAAAGTGAAAATCAAACCAAATTTTAAGGGAATAAAATGTAATTAACTCTTACTCTACATTCACACGTTACGTTATATGTGCTTGTATACTACCTTCATGTGTCAAATCATATTGACTACAAATCCACGCCATTTATTCAACTAACTAGTTGTAAAATTCCACACCACTTACTCAGCCAATTAATTTTAGGTGTGGTAATTCATGTGCGTCGTATTGTGTTTAGGTCGTGTTATGTCAGGTTTGTGTCAAGTATTAATTAATTCTAATCCGACTCATTTAACTAATCGTGTCAGATGAGCAAACACTAACCCGACCTATTTATTATTATGTCGTGTTCGGGTTGACCGCATAACCCATTAAGTAAAATATAAAATAATTTTTTTTCTCTCTTAACTAATCATACCAATCATAGCCTACAATAACTTAAATTTAATTAATTTCAATTTCTTTCAACACATAAATAATTTATCATCCGATTCTCCATGAATTTTATAGAATGCCTATCAAGATATATAAATTATATATTATATTCTCCATAAAATACGAGTTAAGCGGGTCTATTCGTGTCATTTTCGAATTATACGTGTTTGACACTAACCCAATCCGTTTATTATTCGTGTTGGCGGGTCGTGTCATATTCGGGTTCGTGTCAAGAAATCCTCAACCCTACCCGCTAACTTCGTATCGAGTTCGTGTCAAGTTATCGTGTCGTGTCAAAAATTACCATCCCTAATTAATTTACAGCTCATGTTACAATTAATTTACAACGCTAGTTATAATTATAGTACTTCCCATTGCCCCACCTATCTATTCTTGCGTTAAGGCAGTACTTCCCATTGCCCCACCTGTATAATTAATTTCTTGACTAAAATGATTTAGTCATTCTTTCAACGCTTGTGACCCAATAAAATAGAGTTCAGACGTAATATGATATTTGTTTCTTGGAGAAACACATATCATGCAATAGTCTGCTTATCTTTACTTAAAAATATATGGAGCAACAATTTTAACCTTTCTCATCAAATAAATTAAAATGATATATTAATTACTCGAAATTGTAATGTAATCATTTCAAACTTCATAGAAATCTGTTCAATCTTTCCAAATCAAATTGTATGTTACGTTCTTCTGTCAAATAAAATTGTCAACAAGTTCACACCATTTATTCAACCAATTAGTTCAGAGAAGCTACTCATGCAAAGAATACTTTGGCTTGCCTTTCCCCACCTATTCATGTGTGTTAAGGACATAATTTTTTTCTCTATATAATACTGTTTATTAGTTGAGCAAAACCAGAACATCACACATGGAGTCAGTGTCTTTGATAAAGGTTGTATTACTAGTAATAGTTCTACTGCTAGCAGCGACAGAGGCAACATCTAACACTAGTAATTCAACATTAACATTCCCAAGAGAGGCGGAAGCTCTACTGGCCTGGTGGGGAAAAGTTATTCATGTAGACAACTCTACAAGTCATTGCAAGTGGATATTTGTGAGATGCAATAAGGCAAAGCATGTCACTTCCCTAACAATAGATGGATATTTTGTAGGACTTGAGTTCGGACTTGAGCTCGGAAAGTTGAACTTTTCTTTCTTTCCAGACCTTCAATTCCTTTATTTTAGCAACTGTGGGCTACGGGGAAGTATTCCGCACGAAATTGGTATGCTTTCAAAACTCACAACCCTCAATCTCTATAACAACTCTCTTACAGGTAAGCTACCTCTTTCCTTGGGTAACCTTTCTCAACTAATACGGCTCGACATTTCTCATAATGATATCAGTGGTTCCATACCGTTCGAAATTGGTATGCTTTCAAAATTGACAAGCCTCTTTCTCTATAACAATGCTCTTACAGGTGAGCTACCTCTTTCCCTCACTAATCTCTCTCAACTAATACGACTCGACATTTCTTCTAATGATATCAGTGGTTCCATACCCCTTGGAATTGGTAAGCTTGCAAAACTCACAACCCTCAATCTCTATAACAACTCTCTTACAGGTAGGCTACCTGTTTCCCTCGGCAACCTCTCTCAACTAATCTGGCTTAACATTTATATTAATGGTATCAGTGGTTCCATACCCTTCCAACTTGGGAATATGACGAATCTAAAACATATGCACCTTGAATACAACAACTTATCTGGTCAAATCCCTTCATCTTTGGGTTCCTTAACGAATATGAAAATAATGCACCTGCATGACAACCAGATAACTGGTTCTATCCCGCCAGAAATAACGAGTTTAACAAATATGCATGATTTGATTTTCAGTAATAACAATCTTGTTGGTCCTATCCCACCCAACATTGGTTTATGGAGAAAAATAAAAATCCTAGTTCTCTCTCAAAATCAACTCAACCACGTCATCCCTTCGTCTATTTGCCAATTAACAAATCTCAACTATTTGTCCTTTGATTCAAATCATATTGAGGGTTCCATCCCTACAGAAATAGGGAATCTAACAAATTTGATGTATCTAGACCTAAGTGATAACCATCTCATTGGTCATATACCTTCATCTATTGGTCAATTATTGAATCTTAAGGGTCTGCGCCTTAACTCAAATCATCTCAACGGTCCCATCCCACCCAAAATTTTTAATTTGGCCAATAGCCTAGTCTTTCTTAACCTATCTTCAAATCAAATCAATTATGTGATCCCTCCGGAACTTGGTGAGTTCTACCTTTATTCACTTCATATTTCTTCAAACCTCAATGGTTCTATCCCACTCAATTGCAGTCTTCAGAATCTAGGGCAGTCTCTGAGTTTTTATGATTTTTCCACGGACCTAGACGAATGCAGTGACTTGGAGTACTTGGTAATAAGTAAGAAAATTTTGAGTGAAAGACTACCTATCGGACTTTTCAATATTCCAACCTCAAAGAATGCATATAATATTTTGGGTACAATCATCCCTAATATTTGCCTTTTGTGCCACAACTCAACAACCAACTTGTCCCACAATGCTCAGGCTAACAAGAGGAAAAAAAGAGTTGTTCATCCCCTTGTCATTCTGCTTCCGACAGCTATTTTTATTACCTTCATACTACTAGGGTTTTTCTTATTGTTTCAGCGTAAGAAAAAAATTATTCCCAGTGAGGAAAACGCAAAGAAGAATGGAAATATGTGCTCAATATGGAGTTATGATGGAAGAATTGCATATGAAGATATTATTGAAGCAACAAATGACTTTGACATCAGATATTGCATTGGCACTGGTGGTTATGGCAGCGTATACAGAGCAGAACTGCCCAGCAACAAAGTAGTCGCATTAAAGAAACTCCATCGATTGGAAGCAGAGGAGCCAGCTTTTGACAAGAGTTTTAAGAATGAAGTGCAAGTGCTATCAAATATAAGGCATAGGAACATTGTGAAGCTTTATGGTTATTGTTTGCACAATCGGAACATGTTCCTTGTTTATGAATACATGGAAAGGGGTAGTTTATTCTGTCTCCTGAGAGATGATGTTGAAGCTGTCGAATTAGATTGGACTGGGAGGGTAAACATTATTAAAAACCTAGCACATGCTTTATCATATATGCATCACGATTGTACTCCACCTGTTGTTCACCGTGATATTTCAAGCAATAACATTCTTCTAAACTCTCAACTGGAAGCGTTTGTTGCTGACTTTGGCGCTGCTAGATTGCTATATACCGGTTCATCCAATAAAACTATAATGGCAGGAACTTATGGATACATTGCTCCAGGTGATTCTGTCTTTTATGAAAATCTAACATTATATGTGTTTCCTTATCTTTATGAGCTTAATAAAACTATTTTCAAACAAATTTGCTTGTTTTTGCAGAACTTGCCTACACAATGGTTGTCACAGAAAAATGTGATGTCTTTAGTTTCGGAATGGTGGCATTAGAAACTATAATTGGAAGGAATCCAGGAGAGTTTCTATCGTCAATAACATCGTCATCGAATCAAAAACTCATGTTGAATGATGTTTTAGACCCGCGGCTCTCACCTCCAAGGAATCAGTTTATTGAACAGGACATTATTTTGGTTGTTGCATTGGCATTTGCATGCGTACGTCCTGATCCAAAATCTCGGCCAACAATGCAAAAAGTATCTCAAGAGCTTCTATCTTGCAAGACAACACTAGCCAAACCTTTTCATTCAATTTCGTTATTGCAGCTAAGGGATCAAGGTTTAATACATTAACTTAGTTGAGAGTCATATGACATGACAAGTATCAATGGTGTTGTAATAATTCAAGAACATCTATTATATAGAGGAATAATACAAAATGATGTTATTTGGAATCATTGAAAATTTCTAATGTTTTATAAGAATTGTGGTGAGAACATTGGTCTGTTCATTAAATGTTTCATAAGAATCATTACACATTTAGGAGGCACCAACTCATAGAGTAGTTTCTGTATGAATACATATCAAGGCCAAAGAAACATTATTCAATTTTGAAAAATTTCGTCTCTAGTTTTCCAGAAAAAAAGGTAAATATATATTTTTTTTACATACAAGATACCCGTTATTCCATGTTTTAAAGTTGGTGCATTCAATTCATAACCAATTGTTAATAGTTAATTTGTCCTAAAGAACTTATATATTGAAAAGTAAAGACTTTAAAACATCAAGGATTGTCTATTCTCTACCCAAACCCTCAAGCGAAAAAATTATGTTGGGTGATGTGAAGCACATGTGACCATGAAATAACCTACTCTACTATATTAAAAGTTGAGCATATAACACAAAAATAATTGACATTGGGAAAAGGCCAGAGATCTTATTTATTAATCAAGACACTGGGTGTACAAAGGGCAACTATAAGTTCTCATTATAATTCATACCCCCATCAAATTTATGCACATGCATAACAAGACATACATGACTAGCTTTTTGACATTAGTTATGTTAAAGTAGTTATGGTTTTCATTATCCTTTGTTCAGATAGTCTAAAATAGTGTTGTATGATATGATGATTTTAACAGCTTAAAAAGGATATGATGATTACTCCATTCCCTCATTTAAGAAAAATACTAATCAGCTGGTTTAATACCACATATCCTAAAAATGAAGGTTAAAAGACCATGAAAGCATAATTACTTCAAAATGCAGCTAGCAGGAGGATGTAAAATCCCGAGGCTAGTGAATTTTATTCATGAAAAAGATTAGGGCAATCAGTTCCAAGTAAAATTGCTTGATACCCAAATTATTTACACAACAATTACTTTATAGCACCATAACATGATTAAAAAATATTGTAAAATAATGTATTGGTAACCAAACGGGGCCGTCCTACCACCTATCCTTAAATGATAGTACATGCTATGCTGATGAATAAATCTGGTACCCTTAGTAACTTACATTGTTTTTTCATGATGTCCTTCACTAATGTATATACCTAATTAGAGAATTGATATGACCATTTCATTATGGTTTCATTCTTTAGCTCATTTAATAACATATTATTGTACTATGTTATTTGTGGTAGAATATTATAGAGTATTCGATTGATAAAGTGGTTGTTGAATCAATATACATAATGTCGAAGATTGGCTTCTAGTTTTTGATGAGCTATGTGAGGTGCTAATATCCATGGGTGGGTCTTGTTCAAAATTATAATTAATAGCTAATTTATGAGTAGAATAGAGGTAAATGAGTTCTCAGGTTTTGAAACAACAACTCGCCCCTTTATAGAAGTTTACTAGAGCATTTGAAAAGCTTAATGGGCTGACCATATGAAACCTAAAGGTTCCTCCTCAATATTCAACACTCCTTCTTTTCTATATTGCTCAAGATGAACTACAATCATTCTCATGTAAGCCCTATTTCAGAAATACTCTTTTTAGTCGTAAAATTATATATTGATAGTATAAGATGAACACCTGGAGGACATTATAAAAATTGAAACAAAATTATCCTTAATTCACATTTTGTTTTCTACAGAATGACACATCGTACTTAGGCGCCATTGTAGGATGGGCTTATAACTGGATTCGAGGAGCTGAATTTAGCATAAATAGAACCCGTTATAAGTTATTGGCAATGATAGACTTGTCTTGGTAATAATTAGATGAAAGGTTTTGTCCTGCCAGAAATAAAGAGTTCAACACATTTGGTTCATTTGGATCTCATTTATAAAAATATTGTTGGTTCTGTTCCACCCATCATTGGCAATTTGAGGAACTTAGAACAACTTCATGCCATCCCCTCATCTATCTGTTAATTGACCAATCTACGGTAGTTGTCTCTACATTCAAATGATATTGAGGGTTCCACCCCACTCAGAATTGGTAAAATTAATAACATTTTTAGAACAAAACATCTCTACAAATTGACTCAGACATCTCCTCCATACAAAATTGGAGAATCTAACAAATTTAATTAATTTAGTCCTTAATCGTAACCATGTCATTGCACCTATATCGTCATCTATTGGTCAATTGAGTAGTCTTACTGGCTAGTACCTTAACTAAAATGATATCGAAGGTTCCATCCCGACCAACATTGGTAGATTAAAATTATTCTATGACTGGAACTTCTTTGCATATAGACTAAGCCATGTCTCTCCTGCAGAATTGGGGAATATAACAAAATTAGTTAATGTAGACCTTAGTCGTAAGTTAACCACATTATTGGTCATGTACCTTTATCTATTGGTCAATTTATCAGTTTTAGGGGGTTTGTATCTTAACTCAAATTACATAAGTGGTTCCATCCCACCCAACATTAGTAAATTAAAATTATTGCAGACCTAAACATCTCTGCGAATCGACTTGGCCATTGCATCTGTGCAGAATTGGGAAATTTGGGGAATGTAACACATTTAGTTAATCTTGCCCTCAGTGATATTTACCTCATTGGCTGAATTTACAATATTCCAGCCTCAAAGAACACATCACTCATACAATGGTTTTTCTTGCACATTCACCCCTGCTATTTTCCATTTGTTCCGCGAGTCAACTCTCAGCTCGTCGCTCAATGCTTAGGCTAACAACAAGAGAAAAGAGTCATTTATCCTCTCATCAATTTTCCGCCCACCAACTTTTTTAATGCCTTCTTCCTATTAGGATTTTTCATATTTTTTCAGCTTAAGACAAAAAGTAAATCCGAGTGAAGAAAAGCAATGAGGAATATAAATATATGCTTAATATGGAATTATGACGTAAGAACTGCATATGAAACAAAACTGAAGCAACAAATGACTTTGCATCGGATATTGCATTGGCACCGATGGTTATGACAGCGTATACAAAGCACAGCTTCCCAACAATAAAGTAGTCTCTTTAAATAAAGTTCTTTGTTTGGAAGCAGAAGGGCAAGCTTTTGACAAGAGTTTTAAGAAGGAGTTGGATGTCCTTTAAAAAATGAAACATAGAAGCATTGTGAAGCTTTACGGCTATTGCTCGCACAATCAATGTGTGTTCCTTGTTTATGAATACATGGGAAGGAGCAGTTTATTCTGTCTCCTGGGAGATGATGCTGAAGCCGTCGAATTAGATTGGACGAGGAGGGAAAATATTTTTAAAAGCGTAGCTCATGCTTTATAATATATATGCATTGCAATTTCATCCAACCTACTGTTCATCAGGATATTTGAAAGCGGTATAATGAATGTCCAATGAGGAACTATAAGTTCTTATAATATAATGTGTGCCTCCATCAAATTCAGGCAGATACATAACAAAACATACGTGACTAGCTTTTTCACATTAGTTATGTTTAAAGTAGTTATGATTTTAACATCCTCTGTTCAACTAGTCTAAAATAGTGTTCTATGATATGATGCTTTTAACAACCTAAAAAGGACATCATTCCCTCATTTGAGAGAAACGCTTCTCAACTTTATTAATACCACATATCCCAAACATGAAGATTAAAAAGCAATGAGGACATAATTAAACCAAAATAAAGTTAGTGAGGTAGGGTATGATCCGGAGGCCAGTTCATTTGATTCTTGAAAAGGATAAATTAACGAAAAATATTTTGATGTTGAGAATAACAAATTAGAAAATTGAGATGACCACTTCATTCTGGTTTTATTCTTTAGCTCAGTTACAAACAGATTATTGTACTACCTGATCTGTGGTAATAAGTTGTATGGTATTCTAATGATAAAGTGGCTTATCAATATACATAAAGTACTATTGGTTTATAATTTTTTATGAGATGTGTGAGATGTTCATATTCATGGGTGGTTTTGGTTCAAATTATAATTTGTAGCTACGAATAGAGGTAAATGATTTCTCGGGTTTTGAAACAACAATTTGATCCTTCGTAGAAGTCAACCAAAGCATTTGAAAAACTTAATGGGCTTCCCATATAAATCCTAAAGGATCGTCGTCAGTATGAAACTATTGCCTCTTCGTTATATCGTGCAAGATGATTTACAACATTTGAGCCCAATTTCGGATATATTTGTTTCATTTGTGAAATTATATATTTATTCTATAATATGAACAATCTTGATGCCATTATAAAAGTTGAAAAAAAATGATTCTAATACGAAATAATTTTTTGCAGAATGACCTCATAAGTAAGCGCCATTGTAGGCCGGATTGGTAACCGAATTCGAGGAGCTGAATTTACTGTAATTGGAACCCTTTATAAGATAGTTCCAAACGAGAAGAAAAACATCTTCATTATTCTTGTCTTATTTATTTATTTATTTCCTCCACTTATTGTGAGTCTTGTTTTCTTAAAAAATGGGGAAAAAAAAATTCATGTTGTTTCTGTGTTTATTTTGATGCTTTACTTTAATTTAATTTATTAGTATGTCTATATGGATACTAGGTGGGAATATAGGATTCAGCGATGTCGTTTGGGATGTGAATATGGGTACTATGATCATCTTCACACGGTTATATTACCATTTCAGAAGCAAACTCATCTATGTGTATACCAATTTGTGTACCACATCTTATTTTCTAAGTAAGAATATAACTCTAGGTTGTAGTATATTCAAAAAAAAAATATCTGTTTGTTAATCTCGACTACCTGGTATCTTATATACAGGATTTGAAGGGGAAAGGTAGTTATGTTTATGAAGCTCATTCTGGGCTGTATTTAGAACTCAAGGGTTTCCTGATTTGGATTATTTATCCGGGAAAGAGTTACAAGAATAACATGCTGACTGTTGTGTTTTGTTTATGGGAGGGCAAAGGATTGAACTTCTACTAACTGGCTTCATGTGAAATAAAATTATTGAGTACAAATTATTATCGGATAATTGTCTCCATAATGTCATATGAGATTCATGTAACTACATGTTTTCCTGAAAATGAATTTGTAGCCTGTTATATTACTTCCATCTCAGTCATTTGTGAATGTTGGCTATGATTCTTTTGGTTAAACAGAATTGGGTAATTATCATTATAATGTTTTTAGAAAAAAAAGGAAGGAGGGTTAAATTAGTATGAACTCTGGTACCCGATTCTTTCAGGTCGGGGACTGGAATAGATAATTTATTTATCTGGGGGCCATGGTTTGTGTAACTTTGTCTCTGTTGCAGTAGATCATACAAAAGTCCTCCACTTTTGTGTATCGACTGAGAGTTTATTTCAGGAAATGTAGTCTGCATGTATTTGAAAGAAGACTAACTTATGTCAACTGCTTAGCCAAACATTATCTGTCTCTGCAGAGTTGCCAGTGCCTACAAGTAGAACGTTGACGCAAGTCATTTCCCTCATGGTGTAAGTTCATCTATCTTTCTCCAAAAACTTGACTATTAGAAAAACAAAATCTCACCGAGTCGTTCAATCAATCGCTTTTAGCACAGATGACAAAATTTACGATGTTTCACACCAATTACTTGTTATTACTACAAAATATAATAGAATGAAAAATTCATTATAGGGATTAGGGACTGGGTTTAAATAGAAAGGCTGGTGCCTAGTTACCATTGACCACTATTGAAGTGATTGTGGCGCTGGAAATGTTCATTGACAATTTTCTATCCCTCTTTTTTTTTTCAATGGTTAACTTGTGTTCAACAAATATATTGTCTAGACAAGCATTTTTCAAAAAGAAATTATGCCAGATAAGAAAGATCGAAATTTGGGCTACTTATAGCGTTTTGAAATACAAAGTTTCAAACCGAAGCGCTTGTGCATATACAGAGCAAATTGTAGCCAAGCTCTTGTATATATACAGACCCTGGTATTTATATATAATAAAATTGTAGACAAGCCTTGTCTTTCACACTCATCACTGCCCAAAACTTGACGAATGGCGATCTCATAATCAAATGACTTTTGGTTTTGTAGAAGATGCACTTAAATTTATAAATTTCCGGTCAATTCAATATTACGTTGTATTCTCTCAAAAAGATGAACTGAATTAAAACAAGAAGGGATGAAAAAATGAAGAAGGGAAGCGGATTCTGTAGAATTTAGAAGGGGTATTATGAGAAGCACCATTTCTGAACATACATGACCTTCCCAAATGGACACTATGATTCCGCACTGACTTTGGAATTTCTCTTACATTCTATGTGAGGGAAACTGGTGTAGAGAGGTGGTGAGGTTGGATCCCAAATTCACCACGGCCACCTCCATTGGGAGAAAAAATCCTTCCAGCAGAGAAACCACCACGATTGTTTGAGAAAGAATTGAAGAATCCTCTTCCATGATTCCCTTGACCATGGAAATTGTTATTTCCTGAATTGTAATTATTATACCCTCCTCTGAAATTCTTTCTGTTATTTTGTTCTTGAGATGAATTAGTCGCTAGATTAGCAACTCGTGAAATTATAAAATCCAGATCTTTAGCATGTTTTTCAATTCTAGATTCTTGAGCTAGCAACAATGATTCAATATCTTCTTCCGTGTATGATTCAGATCTTGAACTCACCAAAACAACAAAGTTATAATACTCCTCAGTTAATCCATTAAAAATAGCATCAATATGATCATTAGTAAAAATCACATGACCAATAGTTGCTAAAAATCAATATTATTTTTAATTTCAAAAGATAATCATTGATAGACAAGGAACCTTTCTTGGTGTTCTCTAATTGTGTTTTGAATTGGGAGAGATTCGCCTGAGTCTTTTTGCAACCAATCCTTTGTGTAAGTATACTCTCAATCAGGAGACGAGAAGTTGATCCTGTCGCTCCCAGACAAGAAATTCAGAGTTTATCTTTCCAGAAGCTTCACTAGAATCAGACAGGAATCTTTGAGGAACAGATCTTGATCCATCAAGAAAGTGAAGAAGTTCATGTCTTCGAATAGATGCTGAAACTTATTTTTTCCAGAGTAGATGATTATGATTATCAAGCTTTACCGATATCGTATGAGTAAAATAGACTGGGGTGAATTTTACTGAAGAGGACGAAGCCTCCATTGTTGAGTTTGAGGACTTTTCCATGGCTGCCTTTGGGCTCTGATACCATCTTAAGAAACTAAAGAAGATGAAGTTAAGTCACTAAAAGAATGAATTTTATATATCACAATTGAACTATTACATTGGCTTAAGTGCAACTTAGTCTTAACAGAATTGAAAAGTTATCACTAATGAATATATGACATGTGTCCTAACTAATTAACAAAATTAACAGACTCTTAACTATCTTTAACAATTTGGATCTCAGTAATAACTGTCTTGTTAGTCCAATCCAACGCAAAATTGGTAAACTGAGAAAATTTCAATACCCAAAGATGTCTGTAAATCAATTCAACCATGTCCTTCATGATGAATTGGAGAATCTAGCAAACTTATTTGATTCGAACATCAGCCATAACAACCTCATTGGCCCTATACCTTCATCTATTAATCAATTAAGTAGTCTTAGTGGTCTGCACCTTAATTCAAATCATATCAATGGTTCCATTGCACCCAACATTTTTTATTTGAGTAGTTGCATGGTCTTTATTAACCTATTGCCAAACGAATCAATGATTTGATACATCCTAAACTTGGCGAGTTCTATCTTTATCCACTTGATATTTCTTGAAACCAAGTTCCAGTCATGGTATCACTCATTAAATATTGCAGGGTTCAGAATCTAGAGCAGTCTCAAATGTTTTTAGCAAAGCGATCCCATTGGATCTAGAAGAATACCGTGATTTGTTTTTTAAATAAAATTACATTTTGAAGAGAAACAAAACTATGAGGGAAAGTTCAATTATGTGTCCAATAACATAGGCCCTGTTCGTATTGTTTTTTTTTTATCATTTGCATGAAAAGTAGTGGTGAAAAGTATTATAACTCTTTTCAAACAAAAATTTCATTGGTATAAATATTTAGCAGTTGTTGCACTCATATGTATGGCAACTAATATTGTTTTCGCTGCAACATCTACTAATCCATCAATTTCATCATCCTCAAATAAGAAAGAAGCTCTAGTCTCAGCGCCTGGTGGGATTCAGTAGACACTTATACAAGTCACTCTTAACTGGCAAGGCATTACATCCAAAGAAGCAGGAAGTGTTACTGTTATAAAAATCAAGAACTATGGGTTAAAAAGTGAGATGGGGAATTTTAATCTATCTTTATTGCCAAGTATAAAAACCATCGATCTTCACCACTATGGGTTTTATATAGGCATCCCATATCAAATCAGTATGCTTTCAAAACTAACCTATCTCTATCTAGCTTTCAATTCCCTCATAAGTGAGCTGCCTCTTTCCCTCGCTAACCTCACACAACTAATATGGTATAATACTATTAGTGGCATAACACCCTTTGAAATAAGGAATATGAAGAATGTATTTGTGTTAATTGCAACTACTTTACTAGTCCAATTCCCTTCAATCTTGATTATATGTCAAAGTTACAATACTGTAGGTCTTTTGATCCATTTAACCAATCCCATCCAATTTAGGGGGTTTCACTAATCTGAGTAGTCTGAACCTTGCTTCAAATCAATTTGATGGTCCCATCCCTACTCATCTTTCTTATTTGTCATAGTTACAATACATTAATCTCTCCCATAGTAATCTCTCTGGCACAATCCCCACTTCTATTTGCAGATTGTCAATAAATTCTTCAACTAACTTGTCAAGACAACGCCCTGGAGGGGCAATTGACCTGTTCACTTCCATGTAAGCACAAGAACAACAAACGAAACAAAGTCAACTCAATTTTCCTTGGTTTCTTCCCATTGCCATTATCAGAATTGAATCATGGCGTAAGGTTATCAGATATGAGAGTGAATCAAGAACAATGAAGCATGGCAACATGTGCTCAATATGGAATTATGATGGAATAATTGCATATGAAGATATTGTTAAATCAACAAATGACTTTGACATTAGATGTTTCATTGAAACTGGAGGTTATGGAAGTGTTTATGGAAAGACGACTCTCTTACAAGTATTTACCTTGAAGAAACTTCACCAATTATAATCTGAGGAAGCATGTTTCGATAGAAGTTTCAGTAACGGGGTGAAAGCATTGTCAAATATAAGGCATATAAATATTCTGACGCTTTACAGGTTCTGTTTGCACTGCCAGTGCATGTTCCTAGTTTAAATGAACTTTGAGGTCACCACTGCAATTGCGTAATCTTGAGGTTTAGCATTTGTGAAACCAAATTATGTAGAACACGATAGTGACTTGTTTTAACCTAAATTTTTCCATTTTTTACTTACTAATTTATATCTTGTGTTCTACAATATTTCTGCACAACTTGCTTACACCATGGTTGTGAATGAGCAATGTGATGTCTATAGCTTTGTGATGTGTTAGACCCGCTGCTCTCATATCCAACTGATCCACTGGTTGAACAGGAAATTGTTGTGGTCGTTACCTTGGCTTCTGTATGCTTATGATCTGATTCAAATTCTCGTCCAACGATCAAGGTGTATCTAACGAGTTCCTATCCTTGAAGAATGCCATTAGACGAACCTAATTGGTTTTAATAAGTCATCTAAGGGATCTAAATGTAAATTTGATCGAATAAACTCGGCCACATACAATCACATTTATGTTTTGATGATTTTACCATGATGGCCAAAGGAAAAAATATAGCCTCAATAAAGGATTGAACAATATATGGATAAAATGTAATTAAATTGTTATGGTGCAATGATGAGTACCTTGATTATGAGCTATAACTTATTATGTAAAGCATAACCTTCAGTTTTGTATTCTTTGTTTGTAATCCCTTTTATATGTGCCTACCTAATTAGTCATGACTTTACCTTACCTTTCAATAATTCATCTTCATTTCAGAAAAGTATCACTTAAATTTAGGGTGTGTTTTGGAACCACAATTTCAAGGCATGGAATTAGGGCTTCCAAACACAGCCTTATTGACAATAACTTAGATTTCTTCTTATTTTGCAGCATCCACAGTTTAGACCTGTTGTACCATCATATTCAAGAATTTGGCATTACTAAGAATAATTCCCCAGGAAGTTACTTACAAAAGTCTTTATACGTAGCTTTGAACAAATATTATAATTTAAAAATATAAAGTTCCCTATAAGTGAATTACAAAAGAAATCCTAATAACCTTGAACTTGAGGGGATAAAGCACCGGGGCCCAAATAAATGTCCCTGTAACCTTGTGTAAATTTTATATATTTTTCTTGGTTTTTTCTCAGACAAAAAAACTTAAAGTATGGTTAATCATATATCGAATGCATTTCAAAATTTGTTTTTTGAAGCTTGTCGGACTTCATGTGATTTTAGTATTTTTCCCTTTGAACGACTACTTTTCGAGGAAAGCGGTAAAACTTTATGAAGAACCACTACTGTCTTCGGTCTTTATTTTTCAGTTTGACTGGCTGTACTATGATTGGTAGATTACTCTGCCTTCCCTAAATGTAATATTTTATAAGTATAAAATAGGTTGTGTGAAAGAAAAACAGGTTCACTTCCGTATTGTCGGTAATCAAAAGCCGAATTCTTAGCCTCACGAAGTTATTTGATCACGATTATCATGCCGTATATAGTCACTAAGAAATTACATTTTTGTACAAAAATTATTATTTTATCCAAACATTAATCTTTGTCGTCCTCTGCTCTACTTTTTTATGACAGGAAACACCTTTTTTCTAATGTACATTGGGAAAGTGCTTACCCGTGGGCAGGCCTGTATTTGTAGTAACTTGAGCTCTAACCATAGCATGTAATTATTAAAATGGTGTCCACGTCATTTATTCTTGCAATTGTGTGTATAGCAGCTAGTATTATGTTAGCAGCAACATCTACTATTCATTATTAACAACAAGAGAGGCCAAAGCTCTGCTAAGGAGTGGCTTGTGGGATGTAGTAGACACTTCTACAAGGCACTGTAATTGGGAACGCATTGCTTGCAATCAAGGACAGATCCCACATTAAATGGCCAAGCTTTTGAAATCCACCTGTCTCCATCCCACTCTCAATTCACTTACAGGTGAGCTACCTCTTTCCCTTGATCACCTCACCCAACTAAAATGGCTTGGCCTTTATTCTAAATAATGTAAATGGTACTGTACCATGTGAGATAGGGAACCTAAGTAATCTGGAACATTTGGACCTTACTAGCAACAACATTAGTGGTCAAAATCCCTTCATTTGTGGATTTCTTAATCAATCTCAATACTTTGTACCTTCAACAAAATAAAATTATTGGTCACATTATGTCATCTATGGGTCATTTGATCCATTTATCCATTTTAAATATTTCTAAAAATCAACTCAGTGGTTTAATTTCCTTAGAATTTGTGTACCTGAGTAAATTGATTGAGCGGGATGTGAGTGGAAATGGTCTCATTAATCAAATCCCATCAACTCTAGCATTCTTGACTAATCTGAACCTTCTTAATCTTGCTTTGAAATAATTAAACGATCCTATACCTACTATACTTGGTTACTTGTCAAACCTGAAAAAATTTAATCTCTCGTATAAGAATTTTTCTGGTACAATCCTGTCAGACCTAGACCTGTAGTAGTTGTAATTCAACTAATTTTAATTCTGTTAGTATATGTCACCAAGGTTAGTTACATAAGTGGTTAGGGAGTTAGTTAGAGATTTGTATATAAACTTATATTCTCTCTCTCTCTCTCTCTCTCTCGCTCTCTCTCTCTCTCTCTCTCACACACACACACACACACACACACACACTATAGGCGAGTTGTAACAGAAATCCACAATGACAGTGACACGTCAGATGTAGTGTGAAAACGCTATAGGCGAGTTGCAACAGAAATAAGAAGGCGCAGAATTTAAATTATAAGGGGTGCACAATTCTTAGAATCCCTCCTAACCAGTGTAACTCATCAGTCTCAAAAATTCGATAAAAGATTCGAAAGGATTGATACCAAGTTGGGAAACAATGAAGATAATCAGGAGGGCATTTTGGGCACTCCGCAAGGGCTACATACAATTGGTAATAACACAGTAATAGTGGATTGGAAGAAGATGAATAACAATATGTATGGAGAGCTTGACACATACAAAAGGCTTAAAATTGTGTGCCCAGATTTAATGGCGACGACCCTAGGGGCTGGATACAGTAATTGAAGATGTTTTTTGTTCTATCCATCGCCAGATAACCAGAAAATAATTTTTGCAGCCCAACGCATGGAAGGTGTTGCCACCACATGGTTCGAGTCAAATGAAGACCCAAGACAGGTGGGTTGGGAGGAATTTTTTGGGGCAAGTGTGTCTTATATTTGCTCTAAGAGGATTTAATGAGGCAGTGGCTGAATTCAACAAATTGCAAGAATAGTCTGTAATTCAGTACTTGAAAAAGTTTGAGGAATTGAAACCATTAGTGATGGATAAACAAAAAGGCATGTTAGCGATACTTCAAAATGAGTATCCGAGGAAGAAAATTTCAATTGGAGTTTCAGGAATGAGGTCCATGTGATATATATAAAACACAGAGAAATGTTGTGAAGCTTTACGAGTTTTGTTTGAACAATTGATGCAAGTTCCTAGTTTATGAATACATGGAAAAGGGAAGCTTATTATGTGGACTGAGAAATGATGTTGATGCTATCAAATTGGATTGGGCTAGGAAGGCCAATATTTTTTAAGGGTATCTCACATGCCTTATCTTACATGCATCATGATTGCACCCTACCAAATAGAAAAATTTCAAGAAACAATATCCTTCTGAAGTGCAAATTACAGGCGTTTGTGGTTGACTATCGCAGAGAAAATTTGTTATATCTTTATTCGTCCAATCAAACAAAAATTGCGGGCTCTTATGGATATGTCCCTTTAGATGAACTATTCTTTCCATTAAATTTAAAAATAAAATCTAAAATGTATTTTTTTCCTCCAAAAGTCTTTGAGGTCATTATTGTGATTGGATGATATTTAATGTGTATCATCTGTTGGAACCCAATATGAAGCCAAAATGTTGCCTACATCATGGTACTAGCTTTAGGGTTGTAGCACTAGAAACAATAATCAGAAGACATCCAAGATATCTTCTCTCATCATTAACATCTTCATCTGCTCAAAATTCCACCGGGATGTGTTAGACCCACTTATCTCATATCCAACTGATCCAGAGGTTGAACGGGATATTGTTCTGGTTGTTACATTGGCATTTAAATGCATATGCTCTGACGTATCGATTAATTTTCTAATTTTGAAGGATGCCAAAAGCAGAACATTTTCATGCCATTTCACTTCGGAAGCTATTAAGCCAAAAATTATAACAAGTATGGTTTAGTGAGTGTAGATTTCGCCCCTGTAGTATACTAGAATTCCAAAAATGCAATAATTTATATCATGTAATCTTAGCATGTTATGTCACTTGTAAGGAAGTCCCATCATATCTTGTCACCTCTTTTAGGAGAACTTGTCGAATCTTTTTTTTGTGTGTTTAATAATACAAATGCCATTGAATGATGAAACCTTTTTAATCAGTTGATACCCTCCAAATTTGCTGATGCGATTGTTGAGCATTCTTTTAAGATGAGAGTGATAAAATTTCTAGCATTGGCATTCTCTTTATTCTTTCCTTACGATGTTACAAAGGTAAAGAGAGTGGTGACAACCTAGTCTTCTTACTCATTGCCATTTTCTTATTTTGTAGAAGTAAGGCTAGAAGAAATTAGAGTGGGGAAAAAGAAACAAGAAATGGAAACAGGTTCTAGATATGGGATTATGATGGAAGAATTTCAAATGAAGATATCATTGAAGCAACAGATGACTTTGATATCAGATAGTGCATTAACACTGACGGTTATGACAGTGTATACAAAGCACAACTGCCCATCACCAAAATAGTTGCCTTAAAGAAACTTCTGAAAACAGACATGGTTTGGTTGTTTCTTTGGCATTTGAATGCTTAGCTCTGATCCAAAATCTCGGCCAACAGTGCAAAAAGTATCTCAACAGTTTCTTTCTTTTTAGAAGCCACTAGTAACCACTTCATTTAATCTTGCTATGGCAGCTATCGAATCAAGGTTTGATACATTAACAGAGCTTAGAGTAATATGACAGGACAAGTATTTAATATATTGTGATGATCCAAGGACTAGTTATATATTATGAAATGTAAGCAATGATTGGAATCATGGAAACTTTCTAATGTTTTGTATGAACTGGGATGAAAAGATTGGTTGATACAGTATATCTTTTGTAACACTCTTTAGACAATTTATGGCGTGGTTTTGTATGACTGATCTAATTCCTCTCATCATCACTTGTAAACCACAATATATATGTTTCATAATTTTAGGACATTATTCATTTTTGTACAACTCCAGCTCTACTTTGCCAAAAAACTAATAGGGAAAGGACATATATAGGTTTTTTATTTATAGAAGATAAATTACCAAAAAACAGCTTGGAATAAAATCGTTTGATGAAAAGAATAAAGACAAAAATCATTGCCTAAGTTCTTTTGGAGCATTAAAAGAACAATTCATCAATCAAAACAGAGGCATGGCTTTTTTCTTCACCCTTTATAGATGGGTGATCGTGCATTTTTCTTTTCACTAGATGAAAGGTGGGCATGTAGAAAGAGATTGAAAAAGTTGTGAAATGGCATATGTCATAGTGGATCAGCTCCATTTTCATGGTAATTAACTGTCCACCTGGTTAGAATTCAAGAAACATGCATATATACAATTCAATTATATTTTTTTTGTAGCAAGTAAATTTTTGAAAGATGCATTTTTCTTATATGTTGTTCACTCACATGAGAAGATAATTATATATGGATAAATGGCACTCTAGAGCTTTAAGAAAAATATCTCTTTGTAAAAAATGACAAATTTGAGAGCAAATTGCTCTTGGATTTGTCACAAGAGTAGCGACATATCAGACTTTCGCGCGACAATCCAAATACCACCCAATAATTTTTCATCATTTTCTTCATTTTTTCAGCATTGTTCACCCTTTGCTCGGCAATTCAATATCCTCTGGAGTTTTTTTTAATATTGTATTTCTCATTCATTATGCTTAATATTCATTCCATTCTCACCATAAATATATACTGTCTTGCTCCAGTTATAGTGTTTCTTCAAATATTTGAAGAAAAACTTGGAATTCTTGTCATTCTTTGAATTAAGACCTTAAATTTTGTTGAGCAAAATAGTATTGGGGAATTTTGGTGTGTCAAATGCCGCACTGCTTTGGAGATGGTGTGAACTAGTACCTTCACTTGTGTATATTGTATTATTGCCTGACAATTAATTAACTTTAACAAATTGTTGCATATTAAAATAAAGCAAATGAGCCAGTGGTTATGGTCATTTGGGGTTACTAGTACGAAAGTGCATGCTAAATTGGTTTCAATGCATGGTGAATGTGTAGACTAGGAATTGTCATTCCCATCTAAAGATGAATAAAATTTTACAAAACTTTACACATAATACTCACATACAATTATATAATAAAATCAGCCCTCTCTTTTCTAATTGCTTTCTAATTATGACATATTGAGTTCCATTACTTTTTAATTCTTGTAGTAATTTCTAAATTTATTTATGTTTAAATAGTTATTACTTTTGTTATATAATATTTCTTTTTATAAATATATACAACTTTCAGATTATAAATTATTATTAGATTGTTTTCCCACCATAAATTCAACATTATTTATAAATAATGTGAGAGCGATGAGATGTAAGGTAGAGAGAGAAGATAGAGAGGGACGTGAGGTAGGGAGATAGGACATCGCAGTGAGAGAGAGAAGCGTGTTTGCGGTTATGTTAAGAGAGAAAAGGAGAATATGTTAAATTAGCACCTTACATATGCGAATTTAAATTCCCCTTCGAGAGGTGAAAATTTAAAATGATGTATTTATTATTAATCACCCTATTAAATTTAATTTCAATTCACACCTTCAAGTGTCAATTCAAATTTCAATTTGCATCACTCAAATGTGAATTTAATAAGTACAATAGTTTTGTAAATATATTCAAAAGTGCAATAATTTTGTAATTATATTTTAAAGTGCACTATTTTAATTAAAAACTCCACAAGAATTAGTTTCTATCAGGATAACATGATTCAGAAAAAATGCAAAATAAAAAATTAGCAACCAAAGGTGACATATCACGTATGCTTAAATGTTAGTACATGCTGTGCTGATGCACAACTTTGGCGCCGTCAGCAACATCTAATTTTACTTTATTATGTCCTTCATTACTGCATATACCGAATTAGAGGATTAATATTATGATTTCATTCTATAACTCATTCTTGTACTACCTTACTTCATGTAGCACATTATAGGGCATTTGATTGATAAAGTGACTGTTATTTTACTATACATAACGTCCACGATTGGCTTTAGATATATGAGGTGTTCATATTCATGGGTGGATTTGGTTAGTAGAACAGAGATAGATCAGTTCTCGGTTTTGAAAGAACAATTCAAACCTCTTATAGAAATTGATCAGAGCATTTGAAAATCTTAATGGACTGCCTATATGAATTTCAAAGGTTCCTCCTCAATATGCAATATTCCCTCTTTCGTTATATTGTGCAAGATGATTTACAACAGTTTTCATCTAACCCCTGTTTCGGATAGACCCATTTATTTGTAAAATTATATATTGATAGTATTAGATGACCACCCTGTATGACATTATAAAAATTGAAAGAAACGACTTATAATAAACATTTAACTTTCTGCAGAATGACACGTTGTACTTAGGCGTCATTGTAGGCCGGGTTGGAATCCTTTATAAGCTAGCTCCAATTCATTGTTCGTAATCATATTTTATGTTTCCTACTTATTTTGATGTTTTCCTTTAGTTTATTTTAATTTATTAATGCCACTATATGGATATCAGGTGGGAAGATATGATTCAGCGACGTCATTTGGAATGTGAAAAAGTATGTGACAAACGGTTAATCTCAACGCATTACATTCGCCTATCGCAGTGTTGACAGTGAAGCAGGTGATTTTTGAGTCTTTTCTATTATACATATTTTAGTTCTCTTTATACAAACATAAATTCAAATATCAAGGATTCCATTTACAGTAAAAAAATATTAGTATGATCCCCTTCAAATGGTTAATGTAACTCTAGCATGTAGAATTTTTGAAAATCCTTTTGTAAATTTCGACTACCTTGTATCTTATACAAGATTTCTTGGGGATCGTGTAGTCATGGTGACCTATGCTCTCACCGGACCCTACAAACTACACGTTAAAATGTAGGCCAAAGCCCTAAACAAGGCCACCCTCGTGAATTTAGCCGAACACACCTATCGGAATCTCGGAGGCCATAATAGTGGCAATGTACTCGCTGATGAGATACATATATTCAGGTCCCACATCACTCCCACCGATAAGAATCTCATCCCCACTGGCAACATAAAATCCATCACTATACGATTCCTCGAACCCCACACCATCATAAGCAAGATCAACGGTCTTCCTATGGGTTATGACATCAATTATGTCATAGATGGCCATGAGGCCCACAATATGAAGCCCGCAGTGAGGGTACATAATAAGAAATCAGGAAGATTGATGGAGCTGTTGACTGATGCACCCGATGTGCAGTTTCATACTGGGAATTATTTGGAGGACTTAAAAGGGAAATGGTGGTTGTGTTTTTTTTGGAGACTCAAGGGTTCCTTGATTCGGTGAAGGAAAATACTGTGTGTCCCAAATAACTCCCCCAAATCGTCCCCCAAATAGCTTTAAGTGTTATACCTTGTGATATGGGTCCCGCCAGGGCACAACTCATTAAAACTATTTGGGGGAGATTTGGGGGAGTTATTTGGTACCCATAGCACCACTCTTCGGTGAATCATCCCAACTTCCCTTCCCAGATTGTTTATTCGGGAAAGACTTACAAGGGGTTTGTAGTTATTTCGGGGGATTGAAAATGTGATTGTTATGTTTTGATGATGGGAGTGGTAAGAATTGGACTGGAGGATTGTTGTACCCTGTATTAATTTGTTTTGGCATGAGATAAAATTAATGAGCACAAATGATTTCCTGATAATAGTCTCCATAAACTCATATGAGATACATATTGCTTCATAAATTTCTAAATAATGATTTTGAGATCTTAGTCATTTTACTTCCATCTTAGTCATTTGTTTCTCCTGCTACAGTAAACATTATGGAATAAAATTACTCTGAATTGAATAAATAAACAAATTGCATATTATTAAATGACACGAATCCGTTGGGTCGAGCCGAGAACAAGGTTGTTCTCTTTAATTTACTAGAGTGTAAGCAGTTGTGCAATTCGTCCCAATGTCCCTACGATAAAGTTTGTCTCAGAATTTCATTGTTTTGGAGAGGATTCAGAAAGCAAACACCCTTTGGAATTTTATTATTCGGAATCCAAATATTTGTTGCGGAAAAAATTTAGGGAGAATTTTTTTAGAGACACCAAAGAAATTCAGTTCTTGACACATTAGCAAAATATCTGTATTTGTAGGAAATTTCCTGAATGCTGGAATAATTAATTAGAACATTGGAAAAACTAATTGATTTTTGGGTCATTTGTACTTCGGGGTCCAATTGGTTATTGTAAATGGGGGTCTATTAATTCTCATATTTAGGGCTTGGTATCCATTTTGGTAGATTATGTCAGTTGACTTTGTTGAACCACTAACTTACTTCAATAACATGTATAAACACATAAATTTTCCGAACTTAGAAAGTCCCTTTTAGAACTTATTATAATAAAGACCATAAAATTACATCAAAATTATAAATGTATACAATTAAAATCATAATTAGTACCGTAATTCTAATCTTAATCATAAACAATAAATAATTTAAATTCATTTAGAATCTACATTAGATTGGTTTGTTCTGCATCACATCATAGAAACTACAATGAAATATCTCATATATGTGTTTTTTAAAGTTAATATCAAAATGTGATCAATTATGTAAGTCAAAGAGCCGGGGGGGGGGGGTCGAAACCTATAAGCTTTCTATTTATCTTTGTTGGCGAAACGATGGTGGAGCGATGTAAAAAAAAACTGCCCTGGTTTCTCAGATTTTAAAGGCTAAGTGTTTTCCCAAAAATTCTTTTGGGGAAGCAAGCAAGGGTAATAATTCATCTTTGATATGGAAAAGTATTTGGGAGGCTCGGAGGGTTTTGGCCCATGGACTTCGATGGAGAGTGGGTGATTGCACTAAAATTAAAATATGGATGGATAGATGGATCCCTAGGCCCACTCGTATTAGCCCCTACACTCATCCTAGAGCCCATATATATGATGATCAAGTCTCAACTCTTATCAATGAGAATACAGGAAAATGGCAAGAAGATTTGGTCCGTGATTGTTTCCTCCAATCAGAGGTAGATGTGATTTTAAATATTCGTCCGTGGCCGATGGAGGATGTTGAGGTGTGTCATTTGGAGAAGAATGGCGTGTACACGTCAAAACGTGGATACTGTCTAATCATGTCTCACAATTTATTAAAAGATACTAATGGGTTGGCCTCCACTTCATCGTTGTACCAAAGCCATGACTAGATTTTTATTTGGAAATGTGATATCCCAAATAAGGTAAAGAATTTTGTATCGCGGGCTTGGCATAATATTCTTCCTACAGCTAATAACATGCTGAAAAGGAAAATGGCGATTGTATGCAATAAGGATGATGAACACTACCGCTCATATTCTTAGAGACTGTCACATAGCCAGAGAAGTATGGCACCTAACAAAACTTCCAACCACCGATCATTGGAATTCAATGCCAAATAAGAGAGCTTGGATGATGGAAGCAGCACAATCATGGGAGCAAACTCAATGGGAATTTATGGTCATGGTAGCTTAGGGGATGTGGAATATCCAAAATAAAAAATTCCATGAAAATGTCAATTTCCAACTAATATCAATTCTTATTCAACCCAAAACATCTTCAACTCGTTTAAGGAGCTAATGGGAAATCAACAAGAAAAATACCTCCTCTTTCGGCCAAATGGTCTCTTCCACCACCAGGCTTTCTAAACGTTAACTTCGATGGAGCTGTGAGTTCAAGTGAGCATTGCATTTATGCTGGAATTGAGGTTTGGAACCCAACAGGAGATCTAGTAGTAGGTCTTAGTCAAAAGTTTCACGTCCCGTGGGAAGTAGAGGAAGCTGAAGCCATGTCTGCCCTCAAGGCGGTTCAATTTGCTATTGATCTGGGGCTAGAGCAAGTTATGTTCGAAGATGACAACAAAAGGGTTAATTCTGTTTTGGGCTCTCAAGAGGAAGACTTCTCTTTCAAAGGAGTCTTTATTGAAGGAGCAGTTTTATTTGTACATAGGATTCATACAGAAGTGTATATACAAATTGACGTGTCATATTTGTATTGATCCTTGTCTTGGGTCCACTCAAAACACGTATCAATGCAGACACGACACATCAGTCTGTACATATGATTCTGTACGAATCCTATGTACATATAGAATTTTCCTTATTGAAGATGCTAGAAGGTGGCTCTTTAATTTTAGAGAGTTTAGCTTCTCTTTTGTAAAATGAAAGGGAATATCCCTGCTCATATTATAGCTAATTATGCCAAATCCATTAGTGATAGGCAAGTTTGGGGAGAGATAGGTACTGACTGCTTGACCTCTTCTCTAGTTCGTGATGTAACTCCTCTCTGAGTCAGCCTCCTGTAAGGAACACCACTTATGCTAGTTTACGGGATTGTTTTTAGAAAATAATAAAAAATATTTGTTTCAGCTGATTTTTTTTATATGATGTTTAAACATTTCAGGAAACGCCCAAAAAAAATCAGCTCAAAATAAATTTGTTTGCTATTTTAACAAAATTGGGTGAAAATATGTGGTTTGTATGAATATAGATTGAGATTGAAGACAACAGTATCTGAGAATCAATTTGGGTTTATGCCTGGGAGGTCAACAATGGAAGCAATCTATTTATTAAGGAGATTAATGGAGAGGTATAGAGAGAAAAAGAAGGATTTTCATATGATTTTTATAGATTTGGAGAAGGCGTATGATAGGATACCCAGAGATATAATATGGTGGGTTCTACATAAAAGAGGAGTGACTCGCAGATATATTGATGTGATAAAAGATATGTATGATGGTGCGATGACTACAGTAAGAACATCAGCCGGAGAAAGTAGTGAATTTTCAATTACGGTAGGGCTACACCAATGTTCAGCATTAAGTCCTTATCTCTTTGCTCTTGTTATGGATGAGTTGACTGGACAAATACAAATGAGGTGCCATGGTGTATGCTATTTGGATATGATATTGTTTTAGTCGATGAGACAAAGATGGGGATAAATGCTAGGTTGGAATTGTGGAGAGAAACTTTAGAAACAAGAGGATTTAAAATAAGAAGAACTAAAACAGAATATGTGGAGTGTAATTTTAGTAGTAATAGGAGGACAAATGGAGATGTGGTGAAATTGGAGGGTCAAGAAATACCTAGAAATGACCATTTTCGTTATTTAGGATCGATTACACAAAAAGATGGAGATATTAGTGATGATGTTACGCATAGGATTAGAGCAGGTTGGGTTAAGTGGAGAAGTGCGATCGGCGTTCTGTGTGATAGGCGTATACCTTTGAAGTTAAAAGGAAAATTTTATAGGACGGCCATTAGACCCGCCATGTTATATGGGACAGAGTGTTGGGCAACCAAGAAACAAAATGTACAGAAAATGAGTGTGGCGGAGATGCGAATGCTAAGATGGATTTGTGGTAAAACTCGAAAGGATAAAATAAAAAATGAACAAATTCGTGAAACGGTAAAAGTAGATCCTATTGAAGATAAATTGAGAGAAAAACAACTTAGATGGTTTGGACACGTCAAGCGTAGACCAATGGAAGCTCCTGTAAGGAAGAGTGATTTAGTTAGTATTGATGGTAACCCAAGGGGTAGAGGTAGGCCTAAATTAACTTGGTGGGATATTATAAAAAAGGACATGATATCATGTGGTTTAACCGAAGATATTGCACTGGACCTAATGGAATGGAAAAATAGGATTCATGTAGCCGACCCCAAATAATTGGGAAAAGGCTTTGTTGAGTTGAGTTGAGATTGATTTTTTTAAAATAGCAAAAAAAAATCATTTTGAGCTAAATTTTTTTTTTGGAGTTTACTGAAATGTTTAGAACCCATATAAAAAATAAGCTAAAAAAAAATTATTTTTGAGCATAGGTTTGTAAATTCCCCTTAAGGATTTCCCCTTACAGGCAACTCTCTCTTGATATATATATATATATATATATATATATATATGGGGGGGGGGGGGGGAGGGCTCTTGTTTTGTCACAAAATTCAACTTTTGTGGTGTAAAGCTTGTTACTGTACACATGTTTTTTGACATACTTGGTTGTGGGATAATGTTATAATTGGATGTTTCTGTGTAAAAGGGATTTTATCTTGTTATGGAATGACACCTTCATCATCATAGAATAGGGGTGAGGCTACGAGAGCTGGAAAAAATTATAGAATCAGTATTCGTGTTGACAACATGTCGTAAAATAAAGGAGATACAAAGAGAATTTAGAGGGAGAGAATTTGTTCATTTCGTTGATATGTCAATACTCAAGGGGTATGATTTCTAATTATAGTACAAAATAAGGTATCCTACTAGATCCTTTAATAATTATGGAATACCACTGTGCTTATTTTATAACAATTGGAATAATATAAAACAATCAAAAGTCTGTAAATTCCACAGATTTAAAAAAAAAGTAAATAAATAAGAACACCCTTGACTAAACCATTGTCCACACCTTTGGGTTTTATTACATTAGTTAATTAATCGTTTTAGCATTTACTTATTTTTTCTAACACCTTCATCTTTTGATTGAGCTCTACTACTTTGTAGCATCTCAGTCTCACCCCAAGCTAGACTTTGAATGTCCTTTCCCTATAAAGTTGATTGTTTTTTAACTTGTGATAAATAAAATCTTAATATTCCCACAACAGGGAAAGACCTACTGCATTTGGCATTGTCTCCTTTTGTACACATGGGCGGTAATTTGCAACACGGCCAATTAACATGACATAAAATTGACACAAACTTACAGGGTACATGTGTCAGCTTATCGTTTCCAATCATAATTGGGTGAAACCACCAAAGTCACAAAAGAATCGTGAAACACATTAACAATGACCCGTTTATGTTATGAATCGCATGACACGTCAACTACTTACCATTTATCATTAGATTACAAACTCATCAATTCCACTACGAATACTATCATATGTAAGTGTTAAATCACATATTGGCTTGTGAAAAAAACCTATCCATTCTTAGCTAATTATAAATAAGTTTTTCCTTTATATTAATTTGAATTATTCGGTTAAACGGATTGATTGGTTAATCGAGTTGAATTCTTATTAGAATCAAAACCATTAGAGTATTTAATGATTGTAAATGGTAAAAATTTAGCAACTTAAGGTATCCTACTAGAGTTCTTTGTCACAGATGGGTAAAATTTAGCAACTTAATATATCACAGATAACATTATGGAATTTCGTGTACAAGTACATATCATGTGTATTACCAGGTTTGAAATCAGACCCACTTATTTACACATCAAAATAAATTACTAACTAGTGTCTATGCTTATTTTCTATTGAATATAAAATGTCACAAATTTTAGAAAACAGAGAATTTGAATCACCACTGTTCTTTGAGGACTTCAGCCCATCCACTGACAATAGGTCCAAATAACAAATTTGCCAAAAGTTCCTAAAAGAGGAGAAAACCATTAATCAGTACTTAAATGTATTATTGCTAACACAGAGAGAACACAATAGTTAAAGGGAAACCAATAGTCATCTAGCGACAGCTGGCGCTTTAATCTGTAGACTTTTTTTCCTGATTTCCTTTCCCTAAGGATGAAGAAGCAACCAATATGAGTTGGATTGAAGCATCATTTTTTGTCCTCAACAGGAAGGCACTAATATACAAACATGACACAAATGTCTACTTTCAATGGCCTAAAGCACTAGATAATGCTAAAAGATGAGGAAGAACTAGGTTGGGGAAAAAACAATCAGTAGGAATGACACACTATCAAATGTCAGCTGTTATAAATAAGCCCATTAGTGATTTGCAAAAACTTATATCAAATGTGTGCTTTCAGGGTAGGACTCAAAACAATTAATAGTTGGGACTAATGTCATACATGGGCCCAGATTACGAGTGGAGGGTACTTATACTAGGTGAAAAACTAATCTAAATAACTTAATTTGACAAAGATGGAGACTATAAGAGTTAGGAGAGACTTATTGTGGTAAACTGGTGAAGTTTTCCCCTAAAGCTCAGATAGTGTTCCCTTGTAGTACTGAGACAGGGCTAAGTGATTATGGTCTGCCAAGCCTCACTATTGTACTTAATTTGAAATATTTTCCACAATTTGGACTCATATTATATGCATTCAGCAAATATAATTTTTTTTCAAAGTCCTTTCTATTTCTATAATGCCAAATTTAAAAAATACTTCTAGAGATGGAAGTTTCACCGAACACTCGGACTTCAGAGTTTGAAACTTTACCTCTTTGGCTATTATTATTATTTTATACCAGTTAAAAGTTATACTAAAATAAAACCCATAGAGACTGTGAGTACAACCCATGTTCAATTACCTTCCTCTTGTTACTTCCGTCTACCGCAGGATCAATTAGCATAAACCCTCAAATGTCACAAATTGATAGACGCTTCATGTCAACTTGATTATTTTATTCACTCTATTTCCATTGAGCCTTGCCATATAGTAATTAGTATATGCCTAAAATATCAATTGGAATATATTTTACAAATATACTAAGCATTGTTCATGTGCTCCACTTGCAAATATAATACTCACAACCTACGAACAAATTCAACCACAAACTGGATGCCAAAATAATAAACGTGTGCACCAAATAAGTGATAAATGGGCTGTGGTAGCAATAAAACACACATACAACCACTAGAGTTCTTTCTCAAAACACATAACAAAAGAACTACTTTAATTCATGCTCATTACTGATTACAAAGGTTGTCCGATACTAGTTATTTATCTACTAGCAGGACAATCCTACAAAAAAGTAGTTATAAAAAAGATAACAATCGAATAAATATCACGATTGAACCAATTGAAGAAAGTACTCAGAATTACCTTGAACTAAAAACAAAATTAAGATAAACATTAATATCCAATAACTAAAATAACATTTATTTGAAATAATAAGGATAAGAATGCAAAAAAAAGATAAAGATTGGAACCGTTGCAAAGGGAGACATTTATTTGAAATAAGAGGCAACAGTGTGTTGGACGCAGGATGACCTTGTGGAGAATGCTAAACTTGAATGCCGACACGAACACAAAGAAAAACAAATGGACAACCAGATTTGGTTGTAATTCGTTGATGAAAGTGGAAAGGGAAGAGACCATGTTCGCTTTCCCATGGAAAAGCGTACTCCCCGTCATTTGATCCTTCATATAGAAACAATCAGAAAAGAAGACAAAATAACAATTTTTATCATGATTGAATTGATAAACTGATAGAAGATTAGTAGTAGCAGAGGGAAAATGTAATATATTAATCAAATGAAAAGAAGAGGAGACATTAGAAGTTGTAGTACATCCAATATGACCAATATTCAAACCTGCATCGTTACTTGATCCTTCCCATGATATATATCATGAATGGACAAGTTGGTGAGATCAAAAGTAATGTGATTGGAAGCGCCTGTATCGGAGTACCGGGTGTTACCATTGATGTTCAATGATGTAGAAGCTGACGAGGCATTAAGTTGTTGGGTAGGAACACATCCTTCATAAGCTTGATTCATGCATTGAAAGCAATCAATATCAGAATAACCACGATGGCCAAATTTTGACTCGTGGGGTGACCAGAACCACTCTCAAAAGAGGAAATTGAGTTGGAATTGAGATGCAGCATTGGGAGCCACAGCCCCCAAATTGGAATGGGAGGCATTAGATTGTGACCGAAAAGGATTATAAGCTCTTGTGCTCCGTTGATTAAGTCCATGAGTATGCATATTTCTCCGTCCACTCACATTGTTGAAAAGGAATTTAGGACCATACGGTGCAGTGGGATTAGTTTCAAGATTATGGATAATCTGGGCTTTTTGTCCCATTTCATCAATAAGGATTAGTGTCATAAGATCATCAAGGCAATGGGAGTTTGACCGAATTATGTGGAAAAACTCAATCAACTTGTTGACCTTGTTTCCATTCATAAGCAAGGCCAACATTATTCATACTAATGGTAACGAGGTCAGCAAGGTGATTGAGTTTGTCCACATAATCCGAAATGGCCAAATCCTCTTGTTTTGTATTAAGGAAGTCATTTCGCAATTGTAAAAGAAAAGTTTTGGATTGAGAAGTGTAATACCCCGTAATTTTATTGATATTTATTTAAGGGATTAATTAAATTAAATGTGAATTAATTGAGAATTAATACGGATATAAATACTAATGAGATGTGAGTTGGTATTTGATTATGATGTGTATATATGGCAATATCTGAATATTGAAAATATTAAAATTGTCGCGAGACTGAAATACGACAATTTGGGAAATTTAGTTTGGGCGCGCGTGTCAGTCGCGTCAGGAATGTAATTATTTGAATTAAAAAGTGAATTTTATTTTTATCAACCGAATGGTCATTTTGAGTGCGCCAATTAGTTCGGAAGGGTCAAAATAGTCAGAAAACACTAGCCGGGGTTTAGTTTGGGTCCCGGGGAATTTTTGGGCCATACCGGCAACTTAAAAGGGTATTTTTGGTAATTTTAAAAATATGAGAATTAAAACCCACGAATTTTAGAGGTTTATTTTATATTATTTATGAACCCACTAAGCCCATTATCAACATTAGATGAGTTAGAGGGCTACGGGAGTTATAGGAGAGTTTGAAGAGGTTCCTAAAGAAACCTCCAACCAAGCCATCTTCAACCTTGGGAGAAAATCTGTAGAGAAAGGAGAGAATCAACCTTCATTCACCAACATCAATTCTGAAGAACAATCTAAGGAAAGTGATTTGATATCTTTAGTTCATTGAATATGTCTTCCATGTTTAGTGTAGGAATTATCTTATATTGAAATTTTTGAAGAAAACCATGAAATTGCTGGAGAAACTTTGAATTTGGGTTAGGATTTTGCATGTAGAATGATGATGGACTAATTTAATATTCGAAGAGTTATATATGATGATTTAAAAACGGATTTATGATGAGTAATTGGGCATAAGAAAATTATGAGTTCATGTTCATAGGGTTTGGAGAAATATTTGGAGATTTATATAAATTCCTTGATGATTTATAAGATTTGACCCCTAAAATGTGTTAAGAGATGATCTAGGATGATTAGAAATGGTTTCAAAACGTTGGAACATAAATTGGATGGTCTTAGGGTGGGTTTAGAGGAGAGAAGAATCGAGAAAAATGGATTTGGGAATTTCTGGGCTGAAACTGCCATCTCGTTAGAAGACCTGCCCAGGTCGTTCGAACGACCTCGTTCGAACGAACTTCTAACGAGATGACAGTATCCCTTCTAACGAGTTGGTATTTCGTTCAAAGCCCTTCATTCGAACGACCTCTTTCGAACGAGACTTCTTATGAGTTGACAGAATGGCCTTTTTGGCCTGAATTTATTTCTAGTATCCCGTAGACTTATTTAAATGGTGAGATAACCTTCCCTTATTAACTAGAGGGTATAGTTGGGAGATTGGGGTACCTTGAGGAGTAAAACTTAGAATAGTTTATTAAACCGGATGACATTTGTGGATTGGGAAGCTAGTAACTAATCACGAAGGGAGAATAATTGATAACTTAATTACATATAAATCATGGACTTGTAATTTGTATAGCGCTAAGTGTTGGTATAAGAATGAGAAGTATACCACTAATAAAATATTGTAATATCTAAGATGTGTGAATGCTTAGTATATATAGTTATCTGTGTATAACATACCTACTGTACTTGCTATCATGGGAGGTTGGCGTTCGTTTAGGGCCATCTAATCTTTGTGTGCCTACCGGGGGGGGGGGGGGGATCTAGATTGGTACCTCGAGGACATAGGTCAAAGAAGGACTTATTGAGAAGTTAATAAGTCTGCTGATCATGAGAGCGTAGGTATGCGCGTGACCCATGTGATGTGAATTATGTTCGCCTCCATTGTTTGTGATTGTTGTTAATGAAAGGTTTCCAGAGAGATTCGGAATACGTGGTCCTTATGTACGTGATGTACCGGGATTTGATAGAAGAGTATGTGAGCACCGCAGCTTAGTCTCGGGGTGCTAGTATTGTATATTTATGGTGAGAATAATATACTGTTGATTGAAATGAATTTTCGTGAATAATTGTGAGTATAAATAATATTAACGGTTCGTAAAGTGAAAATGGAAGATTTCTAATAAATTGTAGTGCTAAAGTGGGAGACTGTGTAATAAGGTATAATTCTCTGTTAAATAGAAGATGTTGGGAATTGAATTGGTTATCATATAGATATGTTAGATTTAGTATTGGACTAGATAGATATGGGAACAACTAGAATGGGTACGGGTGCGATAGTAGTGCACAATTAGTTGAAAGGTGAGGAACTCATGTGAGTGCACACACTATCATGTACTTTATATTCACTGTTTAATGATATTAAATACTTGCAAATTTTTAAACTATTTTTACAATCGGGCTCTGACCCGTTTGCTTTCAAATCTATTTTTCTATAAAACCTTTTAGGTGCCCAACCACAAGGACACCATGCATAGGAGTTTTATTTAGGTGACGTGCTGTAGCTGCTATGGAAGTTACAGGACCTTGAAAGTAGACGCCTCCATCTTCGATCTTGATTCCATTATCAGATTTTCTTATTTTGTAGGGCATGTTGCCCCATTCCTTTAGAGACATCTTACATTTCAGTTATTTCAGACTTTGGGTTGTAATTAATTTATTGATGCAGACTTGGTATTTATTTATTTCAGTATTTGGATTGTTGTGAGGAGAATTCCTCCAGACTCATTATTATTTGATGGTTATTCTATTGTGACTATGTTGTGGTGGTTATGTTAGCATTTCATAATTTACTTATTGTATGTTAATCGGATTTAATTAAAATTTGGCAACTCAGTTTTTAAATACTAGGTAGTTAGTAATTATTAAAATGATTTAGACAGTGATGCTATGAACTGAACCAACTTGGCATTTTGTATTAATTTATTAAAGGAGTAGCTACCCGGTATTTAATTAGTCGGGGTGTCACAGGTGGTACCAAAGCATCAGGTTCTAGTGTCCTTACGATCTGTACAACTTATTATGTTTCCGCTGAGCTTTCTTTGATGTAGAGCCCTATATTTTAGGTCTGTTGTATTCTTTTGTGTATGCTTCGCTCTTCAGCTATTTTGAGATATTAACTGTGAAATTATAAGACTTTACTCTCATTTCAGATGCCTCCACGATGTGCACAGCGAGTTCCTAGGGATGCACAGCCAGAGCCACAGCCTGCACCAGTTCAGGGCACTATGAATGTCGCCGAGGTTGCAGCTATTGTAGCCCAAGCGATAAATGATGCCCTAGCCGTTGTACAACAGGCACCACCCCAGGCACCGGTAGTCACGCCAGTTCAAGCTCATGCATTCCCGTCTACTTGGGAATGCGTCCGTGATGATTTTCAGAAAGCACACCCTCCGGAGTTTGCAGGTAGCTCCGATATTGTGGTATCCAGTCAGTGGAGGAAGGACATTCAGAGGCACTTAAGGATGTCCGAGTGCACAGATGTTCAAAAGCAGATACTGGCTACTTTCAAGCTAGTAGGATCTGCATTGCAGTGCTGGGAGTCCATTACCACCGCAGAGGAGAGGGATGCCCTTTCTATTCAGGAGTTCTGGGTGCGGTTCGACCGCAAATATTTTTCGTCAGCTATTCACACTAAAATGAGGAGGAAATTGATGAACCTCAAGTAGGAGGGGAGGACCGTGGCCGAGTATGAGACCGAATTCACGAATCTCTTGAACATTGTTCTGAGATACCGACTGAGGAGAAGAAAATTCAAAAGTTCACGGATGGATTGACTTGGAGGATCCGTCAACACTTGTTGGGAAATCTCTCGTTGGCCACTTATTCTGATGTGGTTAATGCTGCACTACTTCACTTCTAGGATCATTGCTTCCACATGTCTGAGAGAAAGAGATCAGGGGAGTCCAACCAACAGGGCAGGACCGGGGGAAATGGTGCTAGCAGGGCACAATCTGCTCAGGGACAGCACAGGCAGGGTGACCAGGGTTCCCAATAGGGGGATCATAAGAGATTCAGATCTGGGGGTTTCAGAAGTGGACAGGGAGGTTTCAGGCATTGCCATCAGGGTCAGAACAGCCATCAGGGCCAACAGGGTCAGAATGGTCAACAACAACACTTTCTGTTGGGCCAGCAAGGCCAAGGTAGGAATGGTAACGGCCATCAGGGCCGTGGACAGCAGGGACAGCGAGGGGGAAACTTCCCGGGGAAGTGCTTCATTTATGGAAAGACTGGCCACAAATGCCAGGATTGTCCTAATAGGGTCAGGGCCCCATAGTAGCAGCAGCAGGGTGATCGACATGAGCCACAGAGGCCTATGTTTCCCGCCGCCCTCCCAGCACCACCACAGATGGCATCATTACCACCCATTCCAGCAGTCCCAGTTCAACAGGGACAACTTCAGTATGGGAGAGTGTATCAGCTTCAGCATGCCGCAGCCTCACAGGATCCACCTGTCATTGAGGGTATGTTCTCTACTCAGGGGACTATGGGGCGTATTTTATTTGACACGGGGGCCACACATTATTTCATTGCCATGAGATTTGCACGCACTATTGGGTTATTAGACACCGCCGAGAGCACGGTTACTTGTGTAGATTCACCATTGAGTAGGGGTTCCGTGATTTCCCTTATTTGTAGAGGTGTGGGTATAGAGATCGGGAGGCTTAATTTACCCGCTGATATGCTAGTGTTAGAGATGACTGAGTACGATGCGATTATTGGTATCAATTGACTAGTTACGTACCGAGCCATGATTGACTGTTTTAGTAGGAGTATTATCTTTGCCATTCTCGGGCAGGAGATGTTTTTAGTGGCGATGCCTCGCCCTGAGGGAGGATCGTCCACTCATTTGTACTATATAGAGGAGGAGACCTATAAGGAAGTGGTGATACCACTCGATGCGATTCCAGTTGTTAGGGAGTTTTCTGATGTATTTCAGGATATACCTGGACTACCTCCGAGTAGAGAGATAGATTTTGTGATCGATCTGATGTCGTGCACTCGGCCTATTGCCCGCGCACCTTACCGTATGGATCTAGCAGAGATGAGAGAGTTATGGGATCAGATTAAGCAATTGTTGGGTCAGGGGTTTATTCGGAGGAGTACTTCGCCATGGGGTTCCCCTGTGTTGTTCGTAAAGAAGAGGGATGGATCGTTGAGGTTATGTGTAGATTACCGAGAGTTGAATAAGGTCACGATACGGAATAAGAATCCGTTGCCCCGAATCGATGACTTATTCGACCAGTTGAGAGGAGCTTGCTTCTTCTCGAAAATTGATTTACAATCAGGATACCATCAGTTGTGTATCAGGGAACAGGACGTCTCGAAGACTTCTTTCTTAACGAGATATGGTTCCTACGAGTTTTGGGTTATTCCTTTTGGCTTGACCAACGGTCCAGCCGTGTTTGTGAACATGATGAATAGGGTGTTCAGAGATTTCCTAGACCAGTTCGTCATTGTCTTTATTAATGACATTCTGGTTTACTCCCAGACAGAAGAGGAGCATGCCGAGCATTTGAGACAGGTTTTGCAGACGCTACGTCAGAACGAGCTTATGCAAAGTATGAGAAGTGTGGGTTTTGGCTGAAAGAGGTTCAGTTTTTGGGGCATATCATTTCAGATCGGGGGATATCTGTTGATTCGGGGAAGGTATCCACGGTGAGGGAGTGGGGACAACCCACGACACTGACTGAGATCCATAGTTTCTTGGGCCTAGCAGGATACTACAGGACGTTTATTCGGGGTTTATCAAAGATAGCGGGCCTTTGACACATCTGACTCGCAAGGGTGTGCCATTCATCTGGAGCGATGCCTATCAGTTGGCATTCGATGAGTTGAAGGACAAGTTGACCTCAGCACCTGTGTTAGAGTTTCCCAGACCGGGATTTGAGTATTTAGTTTACACTGATGCATCCTTACAAGGACTCGGAGGTGTGCTGCAGCAGGAGAGTCAGGCCATAGCTTATGCTTCCAGTAAGCTTAAGCCTCACGGGAGGAATTACCCCACCCATGACTTGGAGTTAGCGGAAGTTGTATTTGCCCTTAGTATTTGGAGACATTATCTCCTGGGGGAAAAGTTTCGGTTGTTCACGGACCACAAGTCTCTACAGTACCTCTTTACATAGAAAGAGTTGAATATGCGTCAACGACGGTGGCTTGAGTTTGTGAAGGATTATCAGTTTGATATCCAATATCACCCGGGAAAGGATAACGTGGTAGCAGACGCGTTGAGCCGTAGGCCAGTAGATGAAGTGGTCGAGGCGTGGAAAGCAAAGTGGAAGGAGTTGGGACACCAGGATGCAGTGGCCCGATCGTTCATGTCTGTGATGACTATTACACCTCAGATTGTTACGAGAGTGGTAAAGGCCCAGGCAAATGACTCGTTCTATTAGGAGCAGATAGTTCGATTACTAACAGAAGGTGCCGAGTCCTATACCGTTAGCTCAGACGGGGGATTATGCTTCAATGGGAGACTAGTCGTTCCAAAAGGGGAAGACTTGCGGCACGAGGTGATGGCAGAGTCGCACGGCTCACGGTTCGCGGTACACCCTGGCGGGGACAAAATGTACCAAGACATGAGACGTCGGTATTGGTGGAGCGGAATGAAGAGAGATATTGCAGTGTTTGTTTCTAAATGCGCCACTTGTCAGCTGGTAAAGGTGGATCATCAGAGACCGGCAGGACTTCTACATCCATTAGAGGTTCCTACGTGGATATAGGAGATCATATCCATGGACTTTATCACGGGGTTACCTACGTCACAGAGGGGTCACGACTCCATTTGGGTAATTATGGACCGTTTGACCAAAGTTGCTCATTTTCTACCCGTAAGGACAGACTACACTACGGGACAGTATGCCCATATTTTCATTTCGGAAATAGTGAGACTTCACGGTGTGCCTCTAAATATAGTGTCTGACCGAGATAAGATATTCGTTTCACAGTTCTGGGAGAGTTTCCAGGAGGCCATGGGCACTGAATTGCGGTTGAGTACGGCTTATCACCCAGAGACCGATGGGCAGACCAAGCGTACAAATCAGATGTTGGAGGACATGTTGCGTATGTGCATCATAGACTTTGGGGGTGGATGGGAACAGTACCTTCCACTGGTGGAGTTTGCTTATAATAACTCCTACCAGTTCACCATTGTCATGGCTCCATTTGAGGCATTATATGGTAGACCTTGTCGTTCCCCAACATGTTGGTTTGAAGTGGGGGACAACAAACTCCTTGGGCCGGAAGTAATTCAGGATACTTTGGCAAGGATAGAGATGATACGGAGTCGCATTCGGGTAGCTCAGGACCGGCAGAAGAGCTATGCTGATGCCAAGAGGTTCTTCAGAGAATTCAAAATGGGGGACCAGGTTTTACTCAGAGTATCTCCTATGAAGGGGATTATGCGTTTTGGGAAGAAGGGGAAACTGGCACCGAGATATGTGGGGCCATTTCATATCATCGAGCGGATTGGGCCAGTTGCGTATAGACTTGGGTTACCAGAGCACTTGCATATGATTCATGATGTGTTCCATATTTTCTCGCTAAAGAAATATCTTAGGTACGATTTGGCTCATACTCACATTGCTTTGGAGGACATCGATCTCCAGCTCGATAGTTCCTACGAGTATGGGCCGATTGCTATTTTGGACCGAAGCGAGCGGAAACTGCGGTCAAAGATAGTACCGTTGGTACGTGTTCAGTGGCGGCATCATAATGCTGAGGAGTCCACATGGGAGCGCGAGGATGAGATACACGAATGTTATCCAGAGTTGTTTTTACCAGGTACTTTTTACTTCCGAATTTCGGGATGAAATTTTGTTATTAGGGGGAGTATGTAATACCCCGTAATTTTATTGATATTTATTTAAGGGATTAATTAAATTAAATGTGAATTAATTGAGAATTAATCCGGATATAAATACTAACGAGATGTGAGTTGGTATTTGATAATGATGTGTATATATGGCAATATATGAATATTGAAAATATTAAAATTGTCGCGAGACTGAAATACGACAATTTGGGAAATTTAGTTGGGACGCGCGTGTCAGTCGCGTCAGGAATGTAATTATTTGAATTAAAAAGTGAATTTTATTTTTATCAACAGAATGTTCATTTTGAGTGCGCCAACGAGTCCGGAAGGGTCGAAATAGTCAGAAAACACTAGCCCGGGGTTTAGTTTGGGTTCCGGGGAATTTTTTGGCCATACCAGCAACTTAAAAGGGTATTTTGGTAATTTAAAAAATATGGGAATTAAAACCCACGAATTTTAGAGGTTTATTTTATATTATTTATGAACCCACTAAGCCCATTATCAACATTAGATGAGTTAGAGGGCTACGAGAGTTATAGGAGAGTTTGAAGAGGTTCCTAAAGAAACCTCCAACCAAGCCATCTTCAACCTTGGGAGAAAATCTGTAGAGAAAGGAGAGAATCAACCTTCATTCACCAACATCAATTCTGAAGAACAATCTAAGGCAAGTGATTTGATATCTTTAGTTCATTGAATATGTCTTCCATCTTTAGTGTAGGAATTATCTTATATTGAAATTTTTGAAGAAAACCATGAAATTGCTGGAGAAACTTTGAATTTGGGTTAGGATTTTGCATGTAGAATGATGATGGACTAATTTAATATTCTAAGAGTTATATATGATAATTTAAAAACGGATTTATGATGAGTAATTGGTCATAAGAAAATTATGAGTTCATGTTCATAGGGTTTGGAGAAATATTTAGAGATTTATATAAATTCCTTGATGATTTATAAGATTTGACCCCTAAAATGTGTTAAGAGATGATCTAGGATGATTAGAAATGGTTTAAAAATGTTGGAACATAAAATGGATGGTCTTAAAGTGGGTTTAGAGGAGAGAAGAATCGAGAAAAATGGATTTGGGAATTTCTGGGCTGAAACTGCCATCTCGTTAGAAGACCTGCCCAGGTCGTTTGAACGACCTCGTTCGAACGAACTTCTAACGAGATGGAAGTATCCGTTCTGACGAGTTGCTATTTCGTTCGAAGACCTTTGTTCGAATGAACTCGTTCGAATGACCTCGTTCGAACGAGTTGACAGAATGGCCTTTTTGGCCTGAATTTATTTCTAGTATCCCGTAGACTTATTTAAATGGTGAGATAACCTTCCCTTATTAACTAGTGGGTATAGTTGGGAGATTGGGGTACCTTGAGGAGTAAAACTTAGAATAGTTTATTAAACCGGATGAAATTTGTGGATTGGTAAGCGAGTAACTAATCACGAAGGGAGAATAATTGATAACTTAATTATATATAAACCGGGGACTTGTAATTTGTGTAGCGCTAAGTGTTGGTATAAGAACGAGAAGTATAACACTAATAAAATATTGTAATATCTAAGATGTGTGAATGCTTAGTATATGTAGTTATCTGTGTATAACATACCTACCGTACTTGCTATCATGGTAGGTTGGCGTTCGTTTAGGGCCATCTAATCTTTGTGTGCCTACGGGGGGGGGGGGGGGGGATCTAGATTGGTACCTCGAGGATATAGGTCAAAAAAGGACTTCTTGAGAAGTTAATAAGTCTCCTGATCATGGGAGCGTAGGTACGTGCGTGACCCATGTGATGTGAACTATGTTCGCCTCCATTGTTTGTGATTGTTGTTAATGAAACGTTTCCTGAGAGATTCGAAATACGTGGTCCTCATGTACATGATGTACCGGGATTTGATAGCAGAGTATGTGTGCACCGCAGCTTAGTCTCGGGGTGCTAGTATTGTATATTTATGGTGAGAATAATATACTGTTGATTGAAATGAATTGTCGTGAATAATTGTGAGTATAAATAATAGTAACGGTTTGTAAAGTGAAAATGGAAGATTTCTAATAAATTGTAGTGCTAAAGTGGGAGACTGTGTAATAAGGTATAATTATCTGTTAAATAGAAGATGTTGGGAATTGAATTGGTTATCATATAGAAATGTTAGATTTAGTATTGGACTAGATAGATATGGGAACAACTAGAATGGGTACGGGTGTGGTAGGAGTGCACAATTAGTTTAGAGGTGAGGAACTCATGTGAGTGCACACACTATCATGTACTTTATATTCACTGTTTAATGATATTAAATACTTGCAAATTTTTAAACTATTTTCACAATCGGGCTCTGACCCGTTTGCTTTCAAATCTATTTTGCTATAAAACCTTTTAGGTCCCCAGCCACAAGGACACCATGCATAGGAGTTCTATTTAGGTGACGTGCTGTAGCTGCTGTGGAAGTTATAGGACCTTGACAGTAGATGCCTCCATCTTAGATCTTAATTCCATTATCAGATTTTCTTATTTTGTTGGGCATGTCTCCCCATTCCTTTAGAGACATCATACATTTCAGTTATTTCAGACTTTGGGTTGTAATTAATTTATTGATGCAGACTTGGTATTTATTTATTTCAGTATTTGGATTGTTGTGAGGAGTATTACTCCAGACTCATTATTATTTGATGGTTATTCTATTGTGACTATGTTGTGGTAGTTATGTTAGCATTTCATAATTTACTTATTGTATGTTAATCGGATTTAATTAAAATTTGGCAACTCACTTTTTAAATACTAGGTGGTTAGTAATTATTAAAATGATTTAGACAGTGATGCTATGAACTGAACTAAATTGGCATTTTGTATTAATTTAATAAAGGAGTAGCTACCCGGTATTTAATTAGTCGGGGTGTCACAAGAAGCGTACCTCTTCTCAACTGATTGGCAGGCAACATGAGAGGAAGTAAATTGATCTATAGTGGAGAGGCCTTTTGGAGTAAGAGCATTATTAATCAGTTGATCTTGTTGATGCCAAACAACATAGCATTCATCAATCTAAGAAGTTTCTTTTCCATTATTATAGCATTTGAACTTTGGAGGGCATATATTTGTACCATCGACACCGGTTGTTGAACTGCTACTTTCCATGGTTAATATCATAAAAAAATCAAAAGAAAAAGACAAGTTGTCGTTGGACTTACAAGGAGGTACTAACTTGAAGTGATATAGTTAAGAGAGAATTATATTGGGTTTTCAAAACTCATAAAACTCCTCTCGTTGCTTCACTATATTTATAGAGTACATATACAACAACATTCCCTTAACTATCGGGATTACAAACCAGAAGATAAAGCCGAAGTTTTGAAGTGTAACAAACTCTAAGATATGCCTTTATCCTATGCATCTATAGGAGTAGATAAGGATGACTGTAACTGACTATTAATCAAAACATTACAAAGATGTTCCGTAATTGTGAACATACCAAGTTATCACCTCTAGGTAATGAATACTTAATAAGTATTAAATATGTAAAAGGACAAAGAGGATACATGCCCCTCTAAACAGAATAAACAGGACAACAACGAGAATCTAATATAAAATTGAAGTCAAAAAAATATAAGCACTTGGTGGTAACCAACCAAAAGTTGAAAAATATAATCATGCTCAATAAAATAAAATATATGTAAACTGTCTAGAATTTCATAACAAGACCAACTTACTCTGTTTATTTGAAATAATCATGAACACAACACGAAACTACACAAAATTGGCCCTAAATTAGCACGATCTTTTGTGTTCGTATCAACCTTTGGATACGACGCCGTGCCTTGTCACGTTTCTCTCAAAATTATGGCTTGTGTTATTCATGTTTTTGTGTGAACTTGTGTTTAATTAGGTGTCTACATGTGTTAGTTTTGCCATATCCGAAATGAGTCATTTTCGTGTCGGTAAAAACACACTATTTTGTGTTGCTTTCGTCTCTATATGTTGCCAAAATACAATCCAAAAACACGAATTTCCACTCTTAATAAAACCTAACTTACACACTAAGAAGCACAGACACGGGTTTCATTTTTGACATGGTACAGACATAACTGAAGATACTAGATCACACCATCTCGAAAGTAATGGGGCATTTGACACACCAAAATTCCCAATTTTTTTGATTTATACTATTTTGCTCAACAAAATTTAAGGTCTTAATTCAAACAATGACAAGAATTCCATGTTTTTCTTCAAATCTCTGAAAAATCCCTATAACCAAAGAAAGATGGTATATATTTATGGTGAGGATGGAAAAAAATGATTGAGAAATATAATATAAAAAACTCCATAGGATATTGAATTATCGAGCGAAGGTTGAACAATGCTGAAAAAATGAAGAAAATGATGAAAAATTATTGGGTGCTATTTTGGTTTAGCGCGTGAGAGTCTGATATGTCACTAGTGGGGTGACAAATCCGATAGCAATTTGCTCTCAAATTTGTCATTTTTTACAAAGACTATTTTCTTGTCATTTTTTTTGTATAATGTAAGTTTATTACCAAAAGCAAAGAGATTCAAAAGGATAAACAATGAAGCGCACAACACAGCCCCCATGACACCAACCATGCCCAACAAACAAGTGGTCGAAACCACCCATCACTATACCTACACAAACCTTATACAAACACGTTCTAGGCACTAAACAAAACTATCAAACAAACCTAAATCGAAAATGGCACGCAGGCCCCAAACCGATCCCTACTGCAAAATGAGATTTCCAATAAAACATCGCAACACTCACCAAAAAAGATTTGATAATAAAAATATGAAATACTCGAAGCAACCGGTCCCTAATCCATTTCTAGCAACATAACCCATACACCACCAAGCAAACAACCACCACCACACCCAAAATCGCAAGGCATAACTATACCTAGACCTGCCATGAAGAACATCCTAAGGATAATGGTCCTGAATAGAATGTACATTTTAGGCATTTGTGAAGAGGGGGAATTAAGCTGTGTGGTTCACAAACTAAACAAAGTCGCCAAAGAAGACTGAAGAAGATCTTCAAACAGATCCTCTTCGGTACCTTAGACAAAAAACTCTATCGCCAGTAGACATCCACTAAACGATCTGACAGGAAGCTCCATTCAACAAGATGGCAATCAGTAGGAGGGAACTAACAACGGAGGAGAGACAAAGGTCACGAGGGGGAAACCATCCAAAACAGAATATCCACGCCCTAATTGAATCTGGATTGAAGAACCTAAGGAAGAGATGACGAGCCATAGAGGGTCGATAACATACCCGTTTATAATGGGGGAAATCGCATGGAAGAGGAAGGGTGGAGAAAGGAAAAAGGAATACCAACTAGAGAGAAGCTCTCCCAGCTACACGAAAAGCTCACAATAGATATATGACTAATCCTCCCAAAACTGATACACATAATAGCAAACTAGGAACATACAGAACACACCAAAAACTAAACACCTCGGTACCAAGTAGCAAAACCACAACAAAGACCCAAGAGTCAAACTCACAAAGATGCTCCAAAGTGATGAACCCAAACACATGGTGTTCAAAGAAGCACCCTGATGTCTAAACCAAAGCACATACCACATCCCTTCCATCAATAATAGAACCTTAATCACCCACAACCAAACGCCAAAAAAAGAACAACTTGTCAACCTGGCATGAAGTTCGTGAGCGAACAATTTAGAGCCATGGAGAGGAGGGTGGAGGGTGCCAGACGGATCCCACCCCATGAGAAATCCTTAAAGAGGGATGAATCAAAAGATTCAAATCCAGCCTCAACAAGACCCAGAACCAGACTCCATCCCCAAAGAAAACCACACAACTCGATTGACATGAAGTTTTTACATAGATGGCGATCAAGAAAACCAGCGGCAATCCAGCAACAGAAGAGGCGTCAATGGTCACTAGAGGACTCACCCACCAAACATACAAATCTCGCACCTTACTAAATCTGACCTGAAGCATTCCTGTCTAGGATGGCGATTGGGAACGGAAAATACTCATCTGTTTAGTGAGGGAGAAACTCGCAGGGGAGGAGAGTAAAGGGAAGGCTATCAGGGAGCAAAGTTCACAATTATCCTAACCTAACATTTGATGTTGATGCCGTAAGCATCTAAATCTATTGAATGCCACACAGATCTGAAAATTGTTGCCACATATTTGGAGACACAAATATGAAATTCCTCTACAAATCGCATGAGCAATCACAACATAGTTAGTCATACACAAGGATCTGGTTTGATAAAACCCAAATCATGTGAAATCACCGACTTCACATTCATGTGATTCATCGAGATAACATGAAACCCAGTTTTGATCAGATGAACCAAAAAAGAACTAAACAGTAATCTGCTCCATTTGAATGAATCTGAACCCATAAGAATAGTAACTAGATCTGATCCAAAAACCTACAACCAAATCAAAAAAGATTAAATCTCAATTCTCAAATAGCAAGCAACCTGTTGAAATTCTTTGAATTCGCTGCAACCAATAAAACACAAGTTAATCCCAAAACAGAGATGGGATTAACAAAGAGAGATGACTGAGATAAAGAAAATCTTAGGAAAACCTAGAATCGCCCAAATTGCCCCTCTCTTTTCTTCACATCTGAATGAACAACATATAAAAAAAATTATCTTTAAAAAATTGAATTACCACACAAAATTTATATTTGAACTGTATATATGCATGTTTCTTGAATTCTAACCAGGTGGACAGTTAATTACAATGAAAATGGAACTGATCCCCTATGAGATATGCTATTTGATAACTTGTTCAATCTCTTTCTACATGCCCATCTTTTATCCAGTGAAAAAAAACTGCATGATCACCCAACTATAAAGGGTGAAGGTAAAAGCCATGCCTCAATTTTGATTGATGAATTCTTCTTTTAATTCTCCAAAAAAAACTTAGGCAATAATTTGTGTCGTTATTCTTAGCACCAAACTATTTTATTTCAAGATGTTTTTTGGTAATTTATCTTTTATAAATCAAAAACCTACATATGTCCTTTCTCTTTTATTGTTTCGCAAAGTAGAGTTGGAGTTGTACAAAAATGGATGATGTCCTAAAATTATGAAACACATATAAATTTGTGGTTTACAAGTGATTATGAGAAGAGTTAGATAAGTCATAGAAAACCACCCCATAAATTGTCCTGAGAGCGTTACAAAAGATATATTACATCAATCAATCTTTTCATCACAGTTCATACAAAATATTAGAATGTTTCCATGATTCCAATCATTGCTTACATTGCATATTATATAACCAGTCCTTGGATTATCACAACATAATAAATACTTGTCATGTCATATTACTTTAACCTCCATTAATGTACCAAGCCTAGACTCTATGACTGCCATAGTGAGGTTAAATGAAGTGGTTACTAGTGGCCTCGTACAAACTAGAAACTGTTGAGATACTTTTTGCGTTGTCCGAGATTATGGATTAGAGGTAAGCATTCAAAAGCCAAAGAAACAACAAATCAATGTCTATTTTCAGTAAGTTTCATTAAGTTCATTTATATTTGGTTCTAGCATGTACTATCCTTTAAGAAATATTCGACTAGAATGATTACCAATAGTAATTTAGTAGATGTGCTACATTTTAAAACCTTGAAACAAGTAGTTTTATGGGAAAAAATTTAAATAAAGACAATGTCAAAATTGGATAAAAAAGACTTGTTTACCTGGAGCAATGTATCCAATAGTTCCTGCAGTTATAGTTGGGTTGGAAGAATCGGAATACAGCAATCTAGCTGCGCTAAAGTCAGCAACAAAGGCCTCCAGTTTGGTGTTTAGAAGAATCTTATTGCTTGAAATTATGTGATGAACAATAGGTGGGGTGCAATCGTGCTGCATATATGATAAAGCGTGTGTTATGTCTTTAACAACGTTTACCCTCCGAGTCTAATCCAATCCTACTGCTTCAACATCATCTCTCACAACGCAAAATAAACTCCCTCTTTCCATATATTCATAAACAAGGAATGCGCATTGATTGTGAAAACAATAGCTGTGAAGATTCAAAATGCTTCATACTTCGTAACAATTGCACCTCATTCTTGAAACTATTGTCAAACTCAGGGTCCTCTGCTTCTAACGATGAAGTTAAGGCAACTATTTTGCTACTGGGCAGTTGTGCTTTGTATCCGTAACTGCCGGTGCCAATGCAATATTTGATATCAAAGTCGTTTGTTGCTTCAATGATATCTTCATATGAAATTCTTCCATCATAATCCCATATTGAGAGCATAGTTCTGTTTCTTGTTGATTTTTCCCCACTCTGATTTCTTCTAGCCTTACGTCTACAAAATAAGAAAAGGGCAATGAGTAAGAAGACTAGGGAGGCATTTTGCCAAAACTAAATTAAGGACAATGCTGGTGGGAAGAAAAATGAGGAGCTCAAGAAGGAATATATTTCTATTGTTGCTATTAACGGATGCATTTTCCACGAGTAAATTGGTTTGTAGCAAAATTTACAAAGACCGAAGGAGATTTTGCTATAATGACTGTTGGATGAGAGATATAAGTTCTCTGAGGTTGGAACATTGAGAAGTCCAACATGTAGTGTTTCACTAATAATATTCTAACTCATTCTTAAGTACTCCAAATCTCTAAATTCTTCAAACTCCGTGGGGATATGTTCCTCTAAAAAAATCAGAGACAACTCTATATTCTGAAAACTGGAATATTTAATGTGTGGTAGAAAAAATTTATATGGTTTGGGTATGGATAGGGACATAATTATTCGCAACCATTTTTGTTGAAAGGTTAGGGTTGGATATTCAAATGCTCAGTGGAAGATTATCAAGCTCACCACTCTCTTTACCTTAGTTACACTTTAAGGAAAGATTAAAGAAAACACCAATGCTATAAATTTTTATCACTCTCATCTTAAAAGAATGCTTATCAATCGCATCAGAAAATTTGGAGGGTATCAACTGACTTAAAAAAAGTTTCTTCATCCAATGGTATTTGTATTATTATATACACAAAAAAATATCCTAAAAGTTCTCCTAAAAGAAGTGATCAAGATATGATGGGACTTCCTTAAAAGTAACACAACATGCTAAGATTGGATGATATAAATTATTGCATTTTTGGAGTTCTAGTATCATTCCAGGGGAGAAATTTAAAATAACTAAATCATATTTGTAATGACTTTTGGCTTAATAGCTGCTGCAGTGAAATGGCATGAAGATGTTCAGCTTGTGGCATCCTTCAAAGCAAAAACAATTATCAACACACCTTACATCGTTGGCCGAGATTTTGAATCAGAGCATAAGTATTTAAGTACCAATGTAACAACAAGAACAATATCCCGTTCAACCTCTGGATCGGTAAAAAATGAGATATGTGGGTCTTACATATCACGGTGTACTAAATTTTGAGCAGATGAAGATGTTAGTGATGAGCGAAGATATCTTAGACGTCATCCTATTATTGGTTCTAGTGCTACCACCCCAAAGCTAGTACCATGATGTAGGAGAATTCTGTAAATATGTAGCAGATCACAAAAAAAAGTAAACTTTATATTAGGAAACATCACAAAATTTTGGCTTCATATTGGGTTCCAACAGATGATACACATTAAACATCATCCAATCACAATAATGACCTCAAAGGCCTTTTAGAGGAAAAAAAATCCATTTTAGATTTTATTTTTAAAATTTCATGGAAAGAATAGTTCATCTGAACTAACATATCCACAAGAGCCTACAATTTTTGTTTGATTGGATGAATTATGTTATAACAAATTTGCTCTGCCACAGTCAGCCATAGACGCCTACAGTTTGGACTTCAAAAGGATATTATTTCATTATATGTCTCTATGAACAATTGGTGGGGTGAAATCATGATGCATGTAAGATAAGACATGTGAAATACCCTTAACAATATTGATCCTCCTAGCCTAAACCAATTTCATAGCATCCAGGGGTGGAGGCAGACGTTTGGATCAAGGTGGGTAAAACTAAATACAAACATTTTTCACACAAATTAAGGTGGGTAATATGCCATATATTTTAAAGGAGTCTTTGGGCTAATGTAAAAAAACTTTTCATTTCCCATTACTAATCTTGAAAAGGCTCAAAACCTAAGGTGGGAAATTGCCAACCATCCCATGCATATGCATCTGCCCTGACAGCATCAACGTCATTTCTCAGGCCACATAATAAATAAGCTTCCCTTTTCCATGTATTCATAAACTAGGAACATGCATCAATTGTGCAAACAAAACTCGTAAAGCTTCACAACATTTCTCTTCTTATATATATCACATGGATCTCATTCGTGAAACTTCAATTGAATATTACTTCTTCTGATACTCATTTTGAAGTATCTCCAACATGCCTTTTTGTTTATCCATCACTAATGGCTTCAAGTCCTCAAACTTTTTCTAATATTGATTTATAGATTATTCTTGCAATTTTTTGAATTCATCCACTGCCTCATTAAACCCTCTTCGATCAAATCTAAGACACATTTACCCCAAAAAATTCCTCCCAACCCACCTGTCTTGGGTTTTCATACTTTGACTCTAGCCATGTGGTGGAAACACCTTCCATGTGTTGGGCTGAAAACATTATTTTCTGGTTATCTGGCGATGGATAGAAGAAAAAACATCTTTAATTGTTGTATCCAGCCCCTAGGGTCGTCGCCATTAAATCTGGGCTCACAATTTTAAGCCGTTTGTAACTGTCAAGCTCTCCATAGGTATTGTTATTCATCTTCTTCCATTCCAATATTACTGTGTTATTACTAATTGTATGTAGCCCTTGCGGAGTTCCCAAAATGACCTCCTGATCATCTTCATTGTTTCCCAACATGGCATCAAACCTTTCATCGAATTTTTGAAACTGATGAGTTACACTCGTTAGGAGGGATTATAAGAATTGTGTACCCCTTATAATTTGAATTCCGTACCTTTTTATTTCTGTTGCAACTCTCCTATAGCCTTTTCACACTACATCTGCCTTGTCTCGCTCATTGTGGATTTCTGTTGCAACTCACCTATAGTGTGTGTGTGTGTTTGTGTGTGTGTGTGTGTGTGTGTGAGAGAGAGAGAGAGAGAGAGAGAGATAATATAAGTTTATTCATTCTTCAGTGCTTTTACAATTGATCTTCTCTGTTTATATTCAAATCTCTAACTAACTCCCTAACCACTTATGTAACTAACCTTGATGACATGTACTAATAGAATTAAAACTACTTGAATTACAACTACTACTAGTCTAGGTCTTACAGGATTGTACCAAAAAAATTCTTGTACGAGGGATTAAAGTTTTTCAGGTTTGACAAGTAACCAAGTATAGTAGTTATTGTTGATTTTGGCTCTCCTATTTTTTCAGTTTTGGTTTATTTACAAATTTGCCATTTTGGCTCAAATCTATAAATACAAGTGTTTTTTTAGGTTTTGGGAGAGGACAAGTTTGAGAGCTATTTTGAGAGTTATCAAAGCTAAAGAGAGATAGAGCTCTCATTTGATGGGTGAGTTCTTGTGAGGTTGTGAGTGACTTTCTAAGAGATAAATTGTGTGTGTGTGTATAACCTTTGGGTTCCTCCATTTATCTATAGAAAGAAGAAATCCTTCTTGGTGGATGTAACCCAAATTTGGGTGAACCACGGTATATCGTTGTTGTTTTACTTTGATGACTGCTTGTATGTTCTTATTGTCTCTTCATTGATGCTTGGTTGAATTGATTGGGAGTTTTCACACTAGTTCATTTTGGGAACAAGGTCTTGGGTGTTTTCCTCACACCAAGTGTTTGATAAAATTTCTGAGTGAGTTTTATCGTCTTGGTCTCTAGAGGTAGTCTTGCTTTAGTGCAACAGTTATGGGCCCATTTAATCATTTCAAAGAAAGATTCAGAAGGTTCAGATTAGTCAAGAATTCTAGAGTTTATGGGATTGGACTGAAGAGACCGTTTTCATGCATGTCCCACTCAATCAATTTACTCAGGTTCCCAAATTCTGAGGGAATTAAACCATCATTTCCACCCATAGATGATCGAATGTGACCAATAATTTTATTTTGTTAAAGGTACAAAGTATTGAGATTGATTAAGAAAGCCACAAAGCAAGGTATTTGACCAGTAAAGTTGTTGCTACTAAGGTCCAAATGTTCCAGATTACTTAGGTTCCCTATTTCACATGATATAGTACCACTGACATTATTTAGAATAAAGGCCAAGTCATTTTAGTTGGGTGAGGTTAGTAAGGGAAAGAGGTAGCTTACCTGTAAGTGAACTGAGAGCAAGATGGAGATGGGTGAGTTTCAAAAGCATAGCCATTTAATTTGGGATCTATCCATGAAACCCACAGTTATATTCGTGACACTTCATGCCTCATTGCAAGTAACACGTTCCCAATTACAATAACTTATAGAAGTGTCTACTGCCTCCCACTAGCCGCTTCTCAGCAGATATTTGGCCTCTGTTTTTGTTGATAATGAACTAGTAGATGTTGTTGCAAACATAATACTAGTTTCCATATACACACTTGCAATAATAAATGACGCGGATGCCATTTTAATTATGAATGTGAATGATATGGATTCTGCTGATTCAAATAATAATTACATGCTCAAATTAGAGTTTAAGGGACTACATATACAGGCCTTCTGCCAGGTAGCACTTTCCTAGTGTAAATTGAAAAAAAGGTGTCTCACATCAGGTCATTGATGTAAGAACTGTTTTTGTTTATCTTCATGATTATATCTTTCATGATCAACCTTCTTAGAGGACTTATTGCAACCAAAGTGTTACAGAGATTGACTCTCAGCTCATCTTATGATTCACAGAAGCAGGGAGAGAGATGCACACTTGATGGGTTTGGACAGTGTAATAGTGTTCACACACACAAGCATGATAATCGTGATTAAAAGACTTCAGGTGACCAAGAACTCAGCTTTTGATTACCAACAACACCGATGCCAACATGTTTTTCTTGACCACAACCTATGTCATACTTATAAAAAATTATATTTAGGAAGGGCAGAGTAATCTACCATTCACACTACAGCCAGTCAAACTGAAAAATAAAGACCCAAGACATTAGTGGTTCTTCATAAAGTTTCACATATTTCCTCAAAAATTAGTTATTCGAAAGGAAAAAATAATTTAGGTTTTGGGTTGTCCCGAACTTTATAATGAACCCGTATGCGGGGTACCATCATTCCCATCCGCATTCGCATACCATCGATTGATATAGGGAGAGACTTATTACATAAAAATCTAAGGTTACATAGCAGGCAGGGTTGGGTGATTGGAGTTGTGCTTTGGAATGGACGAAAATAAAGACAAGGCTTTAAAATGCTTAAAAATGGGCCGAGGTGAACTAGAATTGGGTTATCGAACCCGTGCTTTGAAATTTATAACAAAATCATGTCGACTGGATCCGTCTCTATGTATCGAAGATCTGTTATTAAAGTTAAAGGGTCAATCCCGCTCAGGAAATGGATCATTGTCCAAGGTGTCGGATGATGAGAAGAATAGTGATCCTCAGTGTAGGACAAGTTCATCGGTAGGTTATAGTAAAGAGAAAATATCAATGGTGAGATAGATAAAGAAGAAGAATGATTACTACGATATATTAGGGGTAGAGAAGAGGTCTAGTGTTGAGGATGTTCAGAAGGCGTATAGGAAACTCTCCCCAGGTTCATCCTAATAAGAACCACGCTCCAGAGGAAGAGGAAGCCTTCAAAGTAGTGTCCAAGGCATTTCGGTGTTTGAGTGATGAGGAGAGATGAAAGAGGTATGATATTGTGGGATAGATTGAGCTAGTGTCTGAGAGGAGCCAACCAAGGCACGAATTTTATGATGCTGAAGAGATTTTCAGGAATTTCTTCTTTGGGAGGATGAATCCAGCACCCACTAGGCAGTTTGCAGCAGCTTTAGCTTTGGTGTTGAACCTGGTGTGGGTGCAGGTGCTAGAACTCCTAACAATTCCTCTAATATTAGGGCTATAATTCAGTTAGCGCCCGTCATTTTCATTTCGCGGGTCAACTTTTGCCATCCACCAACCCTATTTGTACCCTTTCCCAATCACATCCTTATGAACATAGATTTACTACAGATAAAGGTATTAATTTTTTTCTCAAGACAAACAAAATTTGAAAAAAGCCTACCCTCTTAACAGTCCAGAGTGTGTCACTTGAGGGATGAATTGACAAGGACCATTTTTCCATTCTTGCTCATAATTGCTAGCTTGAGTTGCAGCTTTTGCAAGGGGGATTCATACTAGAAACACCAAATTGTGATACCCTCAACCTCTTTGAGGATGTCGCTAGATGTATTCATCCAAGATCGTTTGGGCTTTCAGACATTGAATTCATAAAATGACAAGCACAATCTTGTCATTTGAGGAATATTGTCAAAACCTGGATCTCACAAGTTAACCTGTTTTCTGGTGATACGAACTTCTATTGGATGTTGCGTGCATGGAATATTCTGGCCTAATATTGTTTGTGAATTCACAAGACTAATCAATCTGTCCGCCAAATCCAAATTCATAAGTCATTACATATGTTTGCTTTATACTACACTCTGTGTGATACTGATATAACCTCTTAAAAAAGGGAAAAATAAAAAAACAAAATTTGAAATGCATTCAATATATGCTTAACTATACCTTTAGGTGTTTTGGCTGAGAAAAAACCAAGAAAAATATGTAAAATTTATACAAGGTGACAGGGACATTTATTCTGGCCCTGGTGCCCTATCCCCTCACGTTCAAGGTTATTATTAGGCTTTCTTCTGTAATTCACATACAAGGAACTTTATATTTTTAAATTATAACATTTGTCCAAGGTTACGTATAACGACTTTTGTAAGTCATTTACAGGGAATTATTCTTAGTAATGCTAAATTATTGAATATGGTGGTACAACTGGTCTAAACTGTGGATGCCGTAAAATAAGAAAAAATCTAAGTTATATTCAATAAGGATATGTTGGCAGCCCTAGTTCCATGCCATGGAATTATGGTTCCCGAACACATACTAAATTTAAGTGATATTTTTCTGAAACAAAGATGAATTCTTAAAAGGTAAGGTCAAGTCATGAAGAATTAGGTAGGTACATATAAAAGGGATTACATGCACAGAATTCAAAACTGAAGGTTATGATTTACATAATAACTTAGAGCTCATAATCAAGTTACTCACCATTGCACCAAAACAATTTAATTACGTTTTATCCATATATTTTTCAATCCTTTGTCGAAGGCTATATCTTTTCTCTTTGGACATCATCGTAAAATTATCAACACATACGTGTGATTTTATCTGGCTTACTATATTGGATCAAATTTACTTTTAGATCCCTTTGATGATTTAGAAAAACTGAATTAGGTTCGTCTAATGGTGTTCTTCAAAGATAGAAACTCGTTAGATACGCCTTGCATCGTTGGACAAGAATTGGGATTAGATCATAAGAATACAGAAGCCAATGTAACATTCAGAACAATATCCTGTTCAACCAGTGGATCAGTTGGATATGAAAGTCGTGGGTCTAACACAATCCGAAGCTATAGACATCACATTTCTCATTCAAAACCATGGTGTAAGAAAGTTCTGCAGACATATTGTAGACCACAAAATATTAATTAGTAAGTAAAAAAAAGGAAAAATGTTGGTTAAAACACGTCACTATCTTGTGCTTCATAATTTGGTTTCAACAAATGATAAAATTCAAGATTATGCAATTGAAGTGGTGACTTCAAAGGTTATTTAAAGAAAATTTTCACTGATTGAACCTCTAGATTCACAAAAATTATTTGGGCAGATTAGGAGTAGGTCCTCAAAAAGGAGAAGAACATGGAGTAGTGTTCTAAATTATTTTGCTTAGGATGCAGTCCCTTACTTTACGTAACATCTTTAAATGTTATCTTACGTAATATATTATCGTCGATCTTTTTAACTCAGGCCGGTTGGGTTTGTATAAAATATTAATTGATCCAAAAAAAAAAAGATAACATCACATAATAAAGTTTGGATAGAAATGTGTGAGCAACCTCAATATTTTTCATTTTACGAGAGTGGAGTAACATTAGATACTTTTTTTATGTCCCTTGCGTTAATACTGTATCACTATGCGCAAGATATTCTCTAAGGAAACTAATAAAAAGGTATTCAATACTTGATCCTCATCATCAGATCACTTAACAAAAATAAAAAATAAATAAATAAATTGTCCAAATATCAAGCCCCACACATAAGAGATATAGCTTATATATTAAATCAACAACTATTCATTCTCAAACATAGCATAATTTTTAATTATTAAGTACCATCACACTTTATTAAAACATTTTCAAACAAAACCTACTAAGTTGACAAAAAATAGCCACCCTTAATCCCAATCTGAACCACCATCTTCTGTGTTTGAAGCCACAGGACCCAGAGCTGGAGCCGAATACGCGTCACAATAACCGCGCAAGACATCACACTCATCGACCGTAAAGCCGAGCCCCGTCAACATGGGAGGCTAGCATTGGTGGGTAAGCATTGTAATCGCTTGGAAACAACGCGGCCCAATATTAGCCGTGCCATCGGTGAAATAAATTGCAATTTCCTTAGTGCAAGATTTTAACTCCTTGAGAGCATTCAAGCAATCACTTTCGTGAAGCTCTCTTGCTGAAGTGTTACTTGCCTGTGCCATGAATAAAGTGAACATGAGATAGAGTGCTAGAACAAACTTTAGTGCCATGATACGAAGAAACATAAATGATATTTAGCAATTGAGATGTAAAGAATGGAAAGAGATGGGGTTCAATTTATAGAGCGGGTTAGGGAGATGAGAAGGTGATTTCATTTTAATTAGTTTTATTGTTGTTTTAATTGCCTATTACCCAAAAGACGTGAAAGAAGAGGATGGGTCTTTGTCTTTTACGTGGAGGGCAAGAGAATTCATCAAAGGGTAAACAAATTAGTAACGAGGTGTTAGTTCAATGAATTAAAGGAAGATATTGGATTATTTCAAATATTTTTATCCTTCCCTTTTCTGTTACTAAGGTGCTTTGGCATTGAGCAACTTTCTATCATATATGGAACTTTCATAAAATTGTAAATCCACGTATATATCTACATCTAAATTATTTTAAAATGTGTCTTAGCAAATTTTACAATTTGAACAATTTTCCTTCCTAAAAATTGATAAATCACAAAGCATTATTATTATGTAAGGTTATGGACGAATCATAAATTTGACTCATATGTTGCAGTACGTCCTACAATTTTTTTTTTTTGCAATATATCATGTACTTTATTTTTATTTTCTTTGTCTTAATAGGTCCTGCACGATAAATTTATTTGTTTACTGTAATTTTCAATAGTGGTGTTTTTTAAGTAGATGATGACGTTTTATTTATTGTGCATATATATGCAGTTTCAGAAATATTAATCTCTTATAAATAAGGTTTGGAAGATTTCTTGATAGATAGTAAATTTATTGTATCCATTAAAATTGTTGATTTTTTGTATATAATTATTTTGGCGAGATAATTATTTAGACATATAATTATATACGATGGCAGACCCAAGATTGTTAATCGGGGAGTACGAAAGTTTCGAGTAGTAAAAGGGACAAGAGCCCCTAGGTAATTTCTTAGGGTTATTTGTAGTTTTTTACTATCTTTTAGCCCTAAAAAATATAATAATTGATTGACAAATACTTATTTGGGTTGTATTATAACAATTACGTATTCAAGTTATATTTTATAAATAAAATATTGTAAAACAAAAATTACAGCAATTAAATATTAAAAAAAGGAGAAACTGAATAATTTAACTACAACACTTTCAACTATCTAATATTTTTTTAAAAATTATAACAAACATATTTAATTGTTCAATAACTTCAACATTGAAAATAAAAATAAATTAACATTTTACATTTGAACATTGAACTAAAACATTACACTAATTTAACAATTTACATTGAACTTTCAAAGTTTAAACTAATTAATCAATAAACCTTATCTAGACTAAATTGAACTCAAATATTGAACTAAAAATAAAAAATAAAAAATATATATTAAATTTAAAAAAAATATGTCATTAAAACTTTAAAAGTTACCAGTGTTGGTAAGTGAAAGAGGTGATGCCTTGCCATGAAGGGGGGGGGGGCAGTATGGTTGTTGTCTCCGAAGAGAGAGAAGGGAAGGGGGATCACCAATGACTTGGGTTGGGTAATGAAAGGGCAGTGGTGGCTTGGACTAGAAGGGAAGAGAGAGGGGAAGAAATAAAGAAATAAAAAATGAAGATAGCTTTTTTTTAGTGAGATGCATATTTAATTAGATGATATATTATTTACGGATCTTCTCCTAAGCTTTTAACATGATATAAAACTTATTGTCTTTCACTACAACAACTTACACAAACATCCAAAAAAAATTCTATATATGTCTTGAAAAAAAATTCCAAAAGATAAGGTGGGCGGCCGTCAACCTTCGGGACCACCTAGGTCCGCCTATGATTATATGTATCCTCAAATATACTGATAAAAGCTATTTATATTATAGTAGTGATTCTATAAGTTTGCCAAAAATAGATAAATTATTTATAAACAATTTTGGCCGGATTTATTGCTTTGAATAGTAGAAATTCAACAAACAAATGTTCCTTATTATTATTATTATTATTATTATTATTATTATTATTATTATTATTATTATTATTATTATTATTATTATTATTATTATTATTATTATTATTATTATTATTATTATTTTATCATAAAATATACCTTAAACAACTTGCTACACTTAAAGTAATTTTACCCCTTGAAAAATTTAAAATAAAAATAAAGGCAAGCATTGCTTAATGATTACATGTCTCAATCTTCTCTCTCTCTCTCTCTCTCTCTCTCAAATATAACAATTATGTTTCCCTTTCTTTGTATCTACACACTACTTCGTAATCCCAGACAATCTTGATGGGTAGGTGATTTATTGTTCTTTTTCTCTAACACATAAAAAAAGCGTTTCGATGTGTGGACGATTTATAGTTCCTCTATATAAGACATAAAGTAATTCAAAAAATCCAAAATCTACACCAAAAATGAATGAAGAAATGTAGGGGAAGTCCAAAATAAATAAATAAAATTATTAAGAAAAGTCGTTTAACACTACACCAAATCTGCCCATTTGTCAAGGTCATTGACCTTGACAAATTCACCTTGTCAAGGTCAATGACCGTGACATTTCGAGGCGAGACAACTTTTTTTGTCACGGTCGTGTCACGGTCATTGACCTTGACATAAAACTCGCGTTTTGTGTCACGACCGTGTCAAGGTCAATGACCGTGACACGTTTGTCACGGTCATTGACCGTGATAAAGCCGTGACCCTTTGTAAAAAAATTGTCACGATCATTGACCGTGATAAGGCCGTGACAATATTGTCAGGGACTTGTCACGGTCAATGACCGTGACAATTCTAGGCAGAATTAAAAAAAAACTGCTGGGCAGTATGGCCACTGCCACTGCCCAGCAGTATATTTGTACCTGTTATAGCAACGTTGTACCTGTTCCACACATCATATATCCGAACAAACTAAAGATAATGCAAATATATATTCAAATAAGAAACTATTTAAAAAGAAACAACATCACCATCATTTTATCTCAAATCTACAAACTATTTGCATGGAAAAGAGATTTTGTACCGCGACGCTCGGGAACACCTCCTTATCCTTCCCTTCTCGTCCGAGTAGCCACATAAGTATAGAGCATATGTGGCCTACCCTTAGGGACACTCCCTGTCCCCTGAATTGAAATAAAGTAAAATTAGTATCCGCCCCTCAAATATAGATAAATATAAATTGTAATTGAAATCGAAATCGAAATTGACATATAAATATAAATACATTACCTGTAGTGTCACTCAAACAGCTAACTTGAGCTCATATGGCACCTCCTTCCAACTAATGTACCCCGGGCAATCGTGTCAATTATAATTCTCTTCATATCTAAACACTAAGAAATACCATAATCCTATGGAGGTATGCGTTGCAAATTCCTTCCAACCGTTGTGTAGCCAAAAATCAGCAGTTGAAGTTGTCAACTCCACCTTTGAATGGGGTATGGAAAGTGGTGGGGTATGGAAAGTGGAATTGACAACTTCAACCGGTGATGTTTGGCTACGTAACGGTTGGGAGGAATTTGCAAAGCATCGCTCCATAGGATTATGGCATTTCTTAGTGTTCGGATAGGCGAAGAGATTCAGTCTCCTCTCCACAAATAGGACACCCCAAATAACTATGTACTAATCACCTATTAAAGGTAAGAAGCGTATATTCATGGATTAGTATAAACAAAACTTAGATGTAGTTGGAATATTTATGTATTAATCTCCTCTCCACACACGCACACTACACAAGAGTGAAAATGATAAAGTGCAGATCAAGTAAAAGCATTAAAAATGGATGTTTCGGTACAAATTGAAATAATTATTACAAATTGAAAAATTGTTTCAAATTCGGGTTATCATAAAAAATGGATTGATATTCGGTAGGAGCAGCCAAGTCATCCACACTACTATTTAGACGCCTTGGCTCGTGTTGGACAATTGACCACGGCTCGTTGTTGATATACTCCGAGTAAAACACTTGCTTAACCTTTTGAAATGCACAAACAAACGGCTCATCGCTCACGTGGTCGTTGCTCTTCAACTTGGACAAGTTAACCATGATCAAATTGGTGACAGGATCAACTTTAGAAGCATTTTTATCCTCAACTCTTACCCATTCACAGTAAAATACAACCTCTTTGAAGCTTATATAATCCAATTCAAATATATTTTGAATTACACCATAGTAAGTCATTTCAGCTTCAACGAGGTTTTTATCTTTTGCGCTTGCTCGAAAGAAAGTAAGAGCCTTGTATGAAATACCCGAGTTCTGTACATTTGTACTTTCCTCGTACACTTTAGCGCCGAAAATGTAACCGTTCAATCGATATTTTTTGTACTCTTGTGCCACGAACAAGGGTCCAGTGGCTAGACGAGCAAGCCTTGATGTCGCATCACCCATCTTTAGGAGCTGAGAATATAGATAAATTAATTATATTAGTGGTAAAATATGAGTGTAATGTAACGTTATATAACGACTGTTTTCATTGTAATTACCTCTTGTGTCAACCATAGCCTAAATTCGCTGTCTGATTGTACCACTGTTTTTCGTCTTTTATTGTTCTCACAGGCTTCATATTTACTGCATATTACAAAATTAATCATGTATAAAATAATCTAAAATAATGTTAAACATTATAATATTCGAAACTTACTTTTTCCATTCTTCGACATCTTCATGTGTGTCAAATAGATAACGAGTTACTTGTTCATGTTGCAAACTCGTTAATTTCACTCGTTTTCCCATCACATTACCACCATCATCGAGGAATTCATCAGTGTCATCAACGCTGGTAGAGTCAGTCATATATTCCCGAGTATATATTGATGACTCCACGGTGATGTATTCCTCTGCAATTGATCCTGCAATGTATCGGGTATTCTTGACGTAATCTTTAAAAACTTTCATCAATCTTTCAAACGGATACATCCACCGATATCTAACTGGACCACAAAGAAGTGCCTCGTCGCATAGGTGTACCAACAAGTGAACACTTATGTCAAAGAATGCTGGGGGAAAGTACTTCTCCAATACACAAATCGCTTCGTTCACAGCCAATTTTGCGGCCACTATGTGTTCTCGATTCACTACCTTCTCACACAAGAGGGAGAAGGTAATACTAATTTGCATAATAGCCCTACGCAAATCCTTGTGCTTGGAGAAACAGTGCTTAAACAATAGAGGAACCAATTGCATGATCACATGCCAATCGTGGGACTTACACTTATGTAAATCATGAGTAGCATAATTCACAATCCTTTGCAAGTTGGACGAAAAAGTAGATGGGCCCTTCAAATTATATATTGTGTCTAGAAGCACCTTCCTTTCCTCACTCGTCAAAGTAAACGCACCAGGGGGAATTATTGTCCTTCCCCTACTATCTTCTTTCAACCATAGTTGTGGTTTAAGTTTTAACGTTTTAAGGTATTTTCGTGCATTTTCTCCATCCTTCGAATGACTCCCCCCAAGGCAAGTACCCACAATATGTTCAGCGAAGTTCTTCTCTGCATGCATCACATCCAATACATGGCGCACCGGGTTTTTCTTCCAATAAGGCAAGTCAAATAAAATTAACCTCCGAGACCATGCCTTTCTTATCTCAGTTTCATTCCCAGTTGGGGTCTTCTTATGCTTGACATTCTTAAATTTGGGATTCTTACCTGGCATATTTGGGCCACATTGAGAAGATTTACTTTCAATTTCTGAACCCGAAAGTTGTCTCGGCGGTAGCCTATGTTCAACTCCGCCCAATAAAAAATTGGAAGCTTTCTCAAATCTGAAACTATGAGCTGGGGGTAAAAACCTCCTGTGGCAATGGTATACATTTTTTAAGCTGGAGGATAGACGAAGAGATTCAGTCTCCTCTCCACAAATAGGACACCCCAAATAACCATGTACTACACATCCGGATAATGTCCCATAAGCTGGAAAATTATGAATTGCCCACATCAACATAGCTTTCAGCGTAAACTCTTCTTTTCTAAAAGAGTCAAATGATTGCACACCATCTTCCCACAACTCATTTAATTCTTCTACCAAAGGAGCCAGGTAGATATCAATGTCTTCACTTGGTGCCTTTGGCCCAGGTATCAATAAAGCCATCATCAAAAATTCAGGTCTCATACACTGTGAAGGAGGGAGGTTGAGTGGGGCTAGGATCACTGGCCATACACTCTGATTGGTGCTTAGATTTCCAAATGGATTGAAACCATCTGTTGATATAGCCAAACGAATGTTGCGTTGTTCTCGAGCAAAATCGGGATACTCATAATTCATCCTCCGCCAGGCAGTAGAATCAATAGGATGACGCATGATATTACCCCCTACTTCTGCCCTAGCATGCCAAGTCATTGCCTCTGCAATCCATGGTACTGTGAAAAATCGCTTTAATCTAGGCCCAACGGGAAAATATTTCAATACTTTTTGAGGCACTTTTGAGCTTGTGCCTTCCTTACTAGTAGATTGGACATATCTAGGTTCATCGCATACCGGACAACGATCGAGATTTTCATACTCCTTTCGGTATAGTATGCAGTCATACACACAAGCATGAATCGATTTATACTTCATTCCCAAACCTTTCAAACTGTTCTTCATAACAGGATAGCTATTTGGAAGTGTATTCACCTTGGGTAATAAGCCCTTCACCCATTTCAGAATTCCCGTCACGCTATTGCCAGACAAACCGTACTGCGTCTTCAAACTGTGCAAACCAACCATGGCATGAAAAGTTGTTTGATCTTTCTCAAAGCCAGAGTATAACGGTTGGGTCGCCTTAAATTTTAAACTTTGGTAGTCATCGTCAAGTTTTATCGTGTTATCTTCACGAGCACTTGAATCTTCTACATCATCAGTAACCTCATTCTCCTCAGCTTCATAAACTCCGTACGCATCATCAACTAAATCCTCTAACATATTATGATCTACGTCGTCCCCTTCTTCATCTTTTCTACTTGTTGAAGGATGTTGTGAAGGTTGGTCAGGGACAAAAGGAACTTTCAATTCACCGTGAAAACTCCAAAATCGATAACTATCTTGCATACCCGATCTTAACAAATGTAGTTCAACTGTTTTCCACTCAAACACCTTACCATTCTTACACCTAGCACACGGACACGGAAACTCTTCATCATTACGACATCTCTTTGCATATTTCACAAATTCGTTAGCACCTCTGCAAAACACATCCCCCATTCTATTAGTCTCACCCATCCACTCTTTGTATTTCGGATATCCCATCACAGCTACCACAACTAAACACCTATTAAAGGTAAACAAAACTTAGATTTATAGTATGTTTTTTTTAATTATCCCATCATTTAATTATCCTATTAAAGGGTATGTGGCCCTATCCCATTCAAGAATGCATTTTTCTGTAATATACTTAACAGCTCATGCACATTGTTACGATTTGAAAAAAATTCGACAGCATATCCCCTTAGTTCTCCAAGTACACGACGTAGATTGGCAGGTGTGAGTGTTATTTCAATTGGTCAATTAAAATAACAGTCACACTTGTCAATCTAGTATGTACCCAGAGAACATTAAGATATGACTGCAGAACTTCCTCCAAAAGTAACAACTTTAAGCCAATAAGAATATTATACAAAAATTATACAGTCTCAAACTGTCCAAACGGGACAATTCGAGAGATCTCATTACAGGGGTAATGACTCTCGAACGGGTCTAAGGGTTATTGAATGCGTACGCATAAGAACTAGAATGCTAGTATCTATGCGCACTATATTAAATTTCAAGTATGTTTCATATAATGGGTTAATTCAAATACACAAATAAATTCATGGGATAATTCAAATACAAAAATAAATTCATGGGATAATTCAAATACAAAAAGAAATTCATGTATTGACCACATACACACACACACACACACTATCTAAGCTGTTCTATAGGTATAAAAACAATTATTATCCAACTATTATCAATTATTTATTTTGAATGTAAATAATATTCAAATATTCTAATATTCAAGCCTAGGTGCGTAGGTGTGCGTGTGTGTGTGGCGTAGGTGTGCGTGTGTGCGTAGGGGCGTAGGTGTGCGTGTGTGTGTGGCGTAGGTGTGCGTGTGTGCGTAGGTGTGCCCACCCCACCCCACCCCCTCCCCCCCTCCACTACCCCCTCCCCCACCCTGCCCCATCCCGCCCCACCCCCACCACACACCACCACACACACCACCACACACACACACACACACCCACCCCACCCCACCCCACCCCCTCCCCCTGCCCCCCTCCACCACCCCCTCCCCCACCACACACCACCACACACACACACACACACACCACTCTACCCCACCCCCTGCCCCCCTCCACCACCCCCTCCCCCCCTCCCCCAAAACACACCACCACACACACTGCACCCCACCCCACCCCAACCCCTGCCCCCTCCACCGCCCCCTCCCCCACCCTGCCCCACCCCGCCCCACCCCCTGCCCCCCTCCACCACCCCTCCCCCACCCTGCCCCATCCCGACCCACCCCCCACACACGCACACACATACACACACACATATATATATACACATACACACATAAATATACAAACAAATCTATATATAAATGGAAGAGAGAGAGAGAGAGAAATTGGACCTGAGAGAGAGAGAGAGAGAGAGCAGCGTCGAGTCGAGAGAGAGAGAGAGAGAGGGAGGGAACGGTGGGAGGGAAAAAAGAAGGGGGAAAGTGATTTTGCTGGAAAAGTTGTCACGGTCGTGTCAAGGTCATTGACCGTGACACGAATTGTCACGGTCATTGACCGTGACAATTAAATTTGTCACGGTCTTGTCACGGTCAATGACCGTGACAATTCGTTGTCACGGTCGTGTCAAGGTCAATGACCGTGACATAAAACGCGTGTTTTTTTGTCACGGTCAATGACCTTGACAAGGCTGGCCGGCTGAAAGGTGACAATTTGCCCATTTTGGTGTAGTGTAAAAAAGATAAGGGTTATTCGACGAAAAGTCCCTCGATAGTTTTTATAATTAACATTTATTCCAAACTTTTTTATTTTGTTTTCAGAAGTCCCTCACCATATAAAACACTCAAAACATTATTTCTTCTCTTTTTATGAACTTTAAGAAAAAATTGTCAAAAAAATAGACAAGAGACTTTTTGGGGAAAAAAATAAGGTGGACTAAATGAAAAATGTACTTAGCTCTTGAGGACTAAATATTTATTGTTCCAATAGATAAAGCCTTTGGAGATAAATTATTCTAAGTTTGTCAAAAATTATTCAAATGTACTAAGTAGTTATGTTTATTGAGAACCCTTACTCATTTGAATCTAAATGTCTACTGCAACAAGATGATAAGTATCCAACTCAGCATTAGTTGACCAAATATTCAGCAAGAGATATGTGACTATTAGTTTGTTAAGATAATCCTATTCTGATGGAACAAACATGCATGGCCAACTAGACTTCTAAGGTGTATTAAAAAAGATGACTTTTTCTTTATAAGTTTGTTCCACCTTTTGTGGAACCTAGCTAGTATATATTAAAGCCTTGGCTCTACGTTTGTTTTATGAAAAGCTAATACCAAAATAGTATTCTCTTCATCATTCCTTTTTATTTCTTTTTCTCTGCCTACTGATATCTTCTTTATGGTATTAGAGCTTCCTGGTTCAATGGCATCCGGGTCACAAACAATTTTTTTTCTCTTAACCTCAGCTCCTTGCATCATCTCATTGCAATTTGCAACGTTAAGTTGGAACCAAATACCTACCTGATATGGAGGACACAAATGCTCCAATATATGCGAGCCATGAAAGTGATTGAAATCATCACAGAAGAGCCTCCTAAACAATACAATGACAAGGGAGAGACAACAAAGGAATTTCAAGAATGGGAAGAAAAGGATGTGCTCCTCAAAACTTGGCTTCAAGGTACAATTGAAAAGGAATCTCAGTTTCTTATTGTAGGATGTAACACTACAAAGGAAACATGGGAATTCTTAGAAGAAATTTTTTTACAATCAACATAAGAAAAGAAATTCCAACTGAAAGAGCAAATTCATGATATCACCTCAGAAGGAAAAACTCTTAATGATTACATTAAAGAGTTTAAAAACCTGTGTGATTCTTGTTGATGTAAAAAATTAGATTATCTCTAATTTATCAATCACAGATAAAATAAATAAGACAAAAGATTTTTAAAGTTGTTCAACCTTATAAGAAAGGCCTACATCCACTATTTTCGTATTACTGACTGTTTGACTGGAGTTCTCGATAAGCGGTTTACCAAGAGATCTAGAGTCCCCTTCTAATGAGGAGGTTACAATGTATTTACAGCCTTGAGGCTGTGCAAACAAAAGGACAATGCGCTGTTATCTAGTAGACATATACATCTGTACGATAATAATGAGCATTTAATGCGCAGTCGTCTTTTTGATTCTCCTGATTTGGATGCTCTGTATGCTAAGTAGCTCAGACCGCCTCAGTTCCTCAGAACGTTCGAGCTGCTCGGTACCACATGAGTTGCTCGGGGCACTTGAGTAGGTCGGTGACATCATATTGTTTATTAGAATTATTTGTAATTTCCACGTAATTTACCACATGTATTTTAGTGATTGGTCCATGTCAGCAGACTAAATTTGGTATCAACAGAAGCCCCCAATGTTTCACAGTTCAGGTTGAAGAAAAATGTGGAACATTCTGCTTGAAAACTGCATAGATTATTGTTTTTTATGGTTTTTAGGAAAATGTTCGTTGTATATAACTCCTTTTTGAGCGCATAGTATCATGCCTTATAAATATTTTGAATTGTTATGTCCGCTTCGATATTTGTGCCCCTTTTGATCTTTTAGCCGTCGGATACGCAAACGTCTTTCCTTGTAATCATTGCCTTTTTCTATTCCCGAGATAAAGTATTTAAGCGCGACAGAAATCCTATCGTCCTTGACTTTTCAAATCTGTGTCTTTGAATTCTTCATTTTCTCTTTTTCTTGTGCCTTCGTTCTTTCCATCGTTCATTGTCAACTGATCTCTCTTTTTCTGTAAGATTTTCTTCTCCCTCCTTTATTTACTTTGTTCATCATGGTTTATCTTGTTGAATCTCTTGACAAATTTCGGTCTGAATTTTCCATCCCTCAAGAACGTTCTGAACCTTTTGATTATTTTTCTTTCGCTGAGGGACATTGGTTCCAAAGTCTTTTTATAGCTGAATGTGGCTTTTCTTTCCCGCCAAATCCCCTATGTTTGGAGTTTTGCCAATATTTTGATGTTTTACCTGCAATAATAGCTCCAAATATCTGGAGGATAGTTAATGGCGTACATAGGTTGGACTAACTTCATGGAACCCGTTTAAGGATTCCAGAGATTATGTATTGCTACAGATGGGTTATCAGTGATAGTACTTTCTATTTAAACACTAGGTTTTTGAATAGAGCGTTAGTTGTCAATCTTCCTGATGCCAATAGGGATTATTTTAAGCATGGGGTGGTGATGAAAAATTGGCAACACCGTCCATTAAATGGAGATGATGTATTTTGAAATCTTGTTCTCTTTGTGTTTGATAAAATGCATCTCTTACAATTAATTTTTTCTTATTGAAGTTGATAGTAAAAGAAAATCTCCAAAAGAAACCAAGGTTAATTTAAAGCATTTAAAACTTATATGGAGTTTGCACTAATCTGTTGCTGAGGAACATATTAGGTCTGCTTCTTACTTATTGCAATACAAAAGCTACACTTCATCCTTCACTGCTCGTCCTAGTCCAGTTGTGGTTGATATTGACCAGGTACCAAATTCTGAAACTGGTGTAGAAGGTTCTTCCTCTGAGTCGAGTATTCCCATCAGTGATATGATGAAGAAGAGAAGATCTCCTGCCTTTTTTGACAAATCTGCCTCTGCCACTGTGGAGGCAAAGAAAAGTAAACAAGATGTCCCAGAAGAAGGGACAAAGACTGTAGATGTACCCCCTGTTGCTGCCAAGAAAACTGGCGAGAAGCCCCCTGTGGCTCCGAGAAATACTGTTGCTATCTCCCCTCCGAGTGAGGTTATTGTCATATCACCAACAAAGACAACATCTTTAGTTAAAAATTTTCCTGCTCCTCTGAGAAGGTTAAAGAAAAGCTCTTCTGAGAGACCTGCTGAACTTGTCTCTCAACCTTCAAATGTTGAAGGTAGTGTTCCATCTTTTGTTGCTCCGAGCTCTGCTGTGAGTTTGGTGAGATCCTGGACTGTCCCAAAAGTCCAAGGCATTGAAGATACTATTTCTCGTGAGAGAATTACTACCCTGGCTGCTCAACACATTGCCTCAGTAAGTATCTTCGACTTGACCCCTTTATTTTTAATATTATGTTCATGTATTGACTTGAAGTTATTTCTTTTTTTAGCTCGTGACGTGTTTCAATAGCATTTTGAAAAAGGATGAAGCTATTAGGGCTTCAAGCTCCTCGGGTGGAGTAGAGGCAACTTTTGTTGGGCTGACCCAATCTTTGAAAGATACTCGTCAAAAGTACAAGGAAGATAAGGTTGCTTAGGAGAAGCAAATTAAATCCATTGAGCTGGATAAAAATCAAGTTGTGAATGCCTCCAAGGACGTGGAGAAGAAATTAAAGGAGTTTGAGCAGAGCAATAAGAATTTTGAACAGAGCAATAAGGAGCTTGAGGCAAAGCTCAAGTCTGCTGAAGAGGAAGTTATTAAACTTCAAGATGTCGAGCGATAGAAAACAGAGGTGGAAGAGAAGTTGAAGGCTGCCGAGGAGCTCATTAGGGAAAAGACATCCTCGGATAAGGTGAAAAGGAGAAATGCAGTTAAAAAATCATTGAGTGCTGGTTGGGACAAAGGCTGGAACAAGGGCCTGGCTGCCATGTCCTCTCTAATGGAGTAAGCCAGCCTAAAATATTTTAGGTATGGATGGATTGCAGCCTTGTAGGAGCTGAAAGTTGCTGAGAATTCTGAGTTATTTCAGCAACACACTCATGTCCCCCCTCCCTCTCCTAGAGAAAAATAAGAAGAAGAAGAGGATGAAGCTGCTTCAGACGAATCTTCTTTGATGATTGGAGATCATGTCCCTACTGTTCCTGATGTTTAACCTTCCGAGCAACTCCAACCAGTCATCATTTCTACTGAGAATCTTTCCTTGCCTTCTGAGCAACCAACTCCTTTATCCAAACCTTCTGAGGAAGTCACAGGAAATAATGAGAAGGTGTAGAGTTGTTCGGGTTTTTTATTTTGTTGTTCTTTTGAATGTAACCTCAAACTTTGTATTTTCTCTCATGATGAATAGAAATTTAAACTTTTGGTTGTTCATCTTGACTCTCTTCTACTTACTCTGTCTGCATCATTATTGATTCTTTTATTTCTTCTCTTTGCTAGTTTATGGCCAGGATGGAACTCTTATCAACTCATGACACAAAATTAATAAAGAAATGCAATGACTATTTTAAAGCTGGTCATGCAGATATTAATGAGGCCTAGATAACTGACATCCTCGGATCAAGTGATTTTGATCGAGCAGTTGAAGATTATCAATACTTGAAGTGTTTGCTCGATCGCGCAGTTGCTAACAATGTGGCCTACTATGAGATGATTGAAGATCTCCAAGGAACGATCGAGGAACTTCAGCAACAGTACAAAGAGTCCTCCACACTTTTCAATCAAGGATGGAAGAAGAAATATCAGCAATTGAGTGCTGACAAAGGGTATGATAAATTCATCTTTGCTTATGAGAAGAAAGAGAGTGTTATGAAACTTGAAGTTGAGGAGCACATGCATATCGCTAAGTTATTGGAGCAGGAGAACATTACTTTGCAAGAAGAGATAAAATAACTCAAATCTGCTGCATCTTGCTCGGGAGCCTTGGTTCCTGTTAATGATGAAGGTTTCTCTTTATTGGAGGTAGAAAATGCCAACTTACGAGATGAGTTGGAAACTTTAAAAAGAGCTGGACCCTCCTCATCTACTCGTAGACGAGCAAGATCTTCTTCTCGTGGATGAGCTAGGGCTGGTCGGGTCTCTATTGAAGAAGCGAGAACTCAATCGGCCTTGGAGAATCAGGCATTTCAGTTGATGGCGAAGAATTAAGCTTTTGCAGAGATGTCCAAGAAGATTATGAACTTTATTGACCAACGTTCTTCCCAGAGTTCTGCTTTGGAAAATAAGGAAATTCTGGTGAAGAATCTCCAACTGGAGAGGTTAACCTATCAGTTCCATAGACAACCCAGAGAGTTCTAGATGGATGGGTATAACGAAGCCCTTTACCATCTCGATGCCCGGATTCAGCAGTTAAATAACGAGGGGTACAAGCGAGGGTGGTTGAATGCACTGTGTATGCTAAAATTGGAGTAGGGCCACTATTTATGGTATTATTATAACCCTGGAGTGCTCGATTTTCCCGTGACTCCTTTTAAGCTTAACATTAATTGGATTCCTGCTCGGGCAATTCCTCAATGCTTGATCTCCAAGTATCTCGGCGATTACAGTCTTCATGTAAACTTTGAGATATCTCACCCAGAGCACTTGATTGAGCGGCTTTTTGTAATGAATGTTAGAATGCTTCGAGATGTGAACTTTATAAACTCCCCTTATGCATTAGATGATCCTACTGCTGGAGTAGAACATGTTTCAAAGGCATAAGGGAAAAAGCCAATAGAATAGGATTTTTTATGTAATAAATTATATTTTTCACATCATATGTAATTCTATTTGATTTGAATGAAGAAATTTTTAGTCTTTTTCCATTTCATTTTCTTCTAAATAATTTGTAGAATGTCATTATTTGTTTGTTGTTTTGTTTTTGGATAATGGAAATTGTCCCATTTGTTGTTTGGTTATAGTGACTTGTCACTCTTTGGGACTAAGCAAATAAAATGATTTGCATCCCATGTTCATGCTTAGTTTAACCACCCGGAGTTGATTGTATTTGATTTACTGACTAACCGAAGTTGGTGGTAATTAGTTTTCGACCAACCGGAGTTGGTGGTAATTAGTTTCCGACCAATCGGAGTTGGTGGTAATTGCTTTCTGACCAACCGGAGTTGGTGGTAATCAGTTTCCAACCAACCAGAGTTGGTGGTAATTACTTTGAACTTGGTGTTTCCGACCAACCGGAGTTGGTGGTAATTTCTTTCTGACCAATCAGAGTTGGTGGTAATTAGTTTCCGACCAACCGGAGTTGGTGGTAATTGATTTTTGACCAACCGAAGTTGGTGGTAATTAGTTTCCGACCAACCGGAGTTGGTGGTAATTACTTTCCGACCAACCGGAGTTGGTGGTAATTAGTTTTCGACCAACCGGAGTTTGTGGTAATTGCTCTGAACTTGGTGTGTAGTGTGTAGCACTAATATTCCAAAAAATTTCAACAAAGAAAGAAACTGGGTGAAACATCACTTTATTCATATTGAAGAAACTGCATTACATATGAATTTCAATTACTGATAATACTTGCGCAGATGCTCTGCATTCTATGCATTCTTGAATTCTTTTCCTTCCAAGGTTTCAATCATGTATGTCCCTAGACGAACAACTTCTGTTACTCTGTAGGGTCCATGCCAATTGGCTTCCAGTTTGTTATGCTTTTGGATCACTTTTTTCAGCACATAATCCCCTTCCTTTAGATCACATTTCTTTACTCTTTTATTATAGAACAAAGTTGTTCATTGTTGATATGATGCATTCCTAATGGTTGCTTCTTCCCTAACTTCTTCGAGCATATCCAGGTCTAATCTTCTCATCAAATCACTGACAGGAGAATTGAAATTGAGCACCCTATGCATGGGTAGACCCAATTCAGCAGGTATGACAACCTCACTCCCAAACGCCAGCATGTATGGAGACTCTTCAGTTGCTGTTCATGGTGTGAAACGATAAGCCCACAACACGTAATGTAGCTCGTTAATTCAATTCCCTTTTGCATCATCTAGTCGTTTCTTCAAACCATTCAACAACGTTCTGTTTGTCACCTCAGTTTGCCCATTGCTTTGGGGATGGCCTGGTGCAGAATGGGTCTTCAGTACATTGGATTGATGACAATACTTAACAAACTCCTCGTTATCAAACTGGGTTCCATGGTCAGTAATGAATGCATGTGGGAGACCATATCTGCAGATAATATTCTTCCAAATAAATTGATAGACTTTGTCGTATGTCATATCAATGAGAGGCTCAGTTTCCACCCATTTGGTAAAGTAATCCAAAGTAACCACGAGGTATTTAAATCCTCCCCTGGTCATTAGAAGTGGCTCGACCAAGTCTATTCCCCACATGGCGAATGGCCAAGGAGACGTGATGGGTGTTAACAACGCTTAGGAAGTTCTTCGGATAGAAGAGAAGCGTTGACATTTATCACACTTCTTGGCATAAGCTACACAATCATCTCTCATCGTCAGTCAGTAATACCCCTGCGTTGTTATTCTTTGCAAAAGCGTCCGACCTGCCACATGGTCTCCACAAGACCCTTCATGAACCTCTTCGATCAAATCTTTCACTTCTTTGGTGACAGTATATTGTTTATTATAAGTATTTGTAATTGCTACGTAGGTTTACACGTGTCTTCTAGTGATTGGTCCATGTCAGCAGACAAAATTTGGTATCAACAATGCTCTTGCTGCCATTCATAAACCTTTGGATGAGGATACCAAAGTGATCAACTTTGCTAAAGGATTAGGCCAAAAATACAAAGTTTTTTGTACTGTCATGTTAGGGAAACCTTCGTACCCTTCGCTTTCACAGCTGATAACTTCACTCAAACGGTTTGAAATTCGAGAGGAAACGCCTAGTGAACCCCAAATGCAATAATTTGATCACTCTATGGCATTTAATGTCAATAGAGGTCCTGCTCAATATCACAACCGTGGAAGATCTAGGTTTAATCGGGGCAGAGGATTTCATGGATACAATTTCAGCAATCAGTTTTCATCCAGAGGTCGTGGTTTTCGACCAGCACTGCCTCATTATGGGAATTCCTCTACAAACCAAAATCAACAGTTTGGTAGTGTTCAACAACCCTCTCAAAATCAGCATGTTTCTTATGTGCAAAATCAAGCTACTTCAGCAAATACGACAAGGCTTACTTCGTTCCAACAATTTGTAAAGGACGATAAAAATAGTCCAAGTGTCATAGCATGTCAAATATGTGGTAGAACCAATCACCTTTCTCCTTCTTGCTTCTATCAGTAGGACTATTCATTCCAAAGCCAAGAACACACTACAGCTGCCATGACTGCAACAAATGTTGAATCATAGCTAGATAATGGTCTTTATGTTGACTCAGGAGCTACATCCCACATGACAAATGGTACCGGTAATTTTTCTAAGCTTATTTCATATAAAGGAAGTGATACAGTTATTATTCGTGATGGTTCTAAACTCGACATCACTCACATTAGAGAAAAACATTTAAATAAAAATTTAATTTTGAAAGATGTTTTAGTTGTTCCCAAAATAAAAAAGAATCTTATTTCTGTAAGTCAATTACTTCAAGACAATGAATGCTTATTAGAATTTACTAATAGTGGATTTATTGTCAAGGACAAGAAGACTCACAAAGAACTTGCGAAAGGAACTAAAAGAGGGTCACTTTACACCTTTGAAGAAAATCATCAGGAAGCACTTAATGCTATTTATAACAAGAAAGAAAGTGATCAAGTTTGGCATCAAATATTAGGACATCCGCACGTCAAGTCTTTAAAATTCTTAAATAAATGTAATGCTTTACATGTTGACAATTGGAATAAATCTCCTACTATTTGTGTAAGTTGTCAACTAGGAAAAAGTTGTAAGTTGCCATTTGGAATAAATGATAAAATTTCTAGTATTCCTTTCTAAAAGATTCATTGTGATTTGTGGGGACCCGATCCTATAACATCTTCTCAAGGATTTAAATTTTATGTTATATTTGTTGAGGATTGTACTCGGTTCACATGGTTGTATCCACTTAAACGAAAGTCTAATTTTCATCAAACATTTTTAACGTTTCACAAAATGATTGAAACTCAATTTGAAAAGAAGATAAAAATTTTCCAAAGTGATGGTGGCGGTGAATTTTCAAGTAATGGCTTTATCGCTTATCTTGAAAAATATGGCATAGTTAGACATATATATTGTCCAAGAACTCCGGAACAAAATGGTGTAGCCGTGAGAAAACATAGACACATTGTTGAAACTGCTTTAACATTATTGTTTCATGCCAATATTCCACTATCTCTTTGGGTCGAAACCTTTTTAACCGCAGTTTACCTCATCAACCGCTTACCTTCCGCTCCATTAAATCTCACCACCCCTTTTTTCAAACTTCATGGCACTCATCCAAATTACTCCACGTTACGTATTTTTGGTTGTCGATGTTTCCCTTATTAAGAACTAAAACTCAAAACAAATTTATACCAAAATCTTATCCGTGTGTATTTATTGGGTATAGTTCAATTCATAAAGGGTATCGTTGTTACCAACCAAATACGAAATGGGTGTTTATTTCTCGCCATGTCATTTTTGATGAAAATGTTTTACCTTATAACCAGCCAAATCACAATCCTCCTCAACCACAACCCATTGATTTGGTGACATATCAAGAGTTTTTAAACCTTATAGTACCAAATACTACACCATCTACACCTCCAAATACTCTTGAAAATCACCCACTTCACCAGTTTTTCCTCTATCTATTTCTCTAAGTCCCACCCCTGACACTTCCCAGACCTCTCACCCATCATTCAATACCTTTACGCCAACTCACCAGGACACTGACCTGTCAAACTCAGGCCAATCTGATCAGCAGTCGAACTCAGCTCCTCAGGCTACTCCCTTAGCAATCCAGCCTCGTTCACTTCATGACCCAACTACCACATCTTCCTTTGACCTATCCAATACCCTACTAACTCAGCCATATCAAAACCTTAGACCTGCTTCTGCCATGACTAACTCTACTCTAGCTGCCAACCCTATTCTCTTAGTTTGCGCCACACCTACCACTTCTTTAGCTGGCATCCCTGCTCCATCCACTGCTTCTCCATCCTTTGCTAACGATAATACTCAGTCCCTTTCCAGTCCCAATACACCTCCTGCCTCTCACCTCCCACCCCTCAATCTTGTCGTTGATCTTAACATACCTCCTACCAACACCCATCCTATGATCACACACTCTAAATCTTTGTCTTACCCACCCACTGCCTTCCTGGCTTCCACCCCTCTTGTCGAACCTTCCTCTCTCAAACAGTCCCTTTCCCAACCATAGTGGGTGCAAGCTATGCACAACGAGCTCCATGCTCTTGAACAAAATCACATTTGGGACTTAATACCACCTCATCCTAATCTGCATGTTATTAGTTTAAAGTGGGTTTTTCATACTAAACTAAATGTTGATGGCACACTGGATAAATATAAGGCTCACTTGGTTGCTAAAGGATATCATCAAATTAAAGGGGTTGATTTTGGTGAAACTTTCAGTCTGATTGTTAAATCGGCTACCATTCGTGTTGTGTTATCTCTTGCTTTCACGAAACACTGGCCTATTAAACAACTTGGTATTAAAAATGCCTTCCTCCATTGACATATCAATGAAGTTGTCTATATGCATCAACCACCCAGTTTTGAATATCCTACCTTCCCCTCGCATATCTCTAAGCTTAATAAAGCTATTTATGGCCTAAAGCAGGACCCTCGTGCCTGGTTTGATCGGTTTAGTCTTTATCTTCTTCACTTGGGTTTTACGTGTAGTAAGGCTGACTCCTCTCTCTTCATTCTTCATCACTCGCATGGCACTGTTATTCTCCTCCTTTATGCGGATGATATTATTCTCACTAGTATCCATTCTTCTCTCCTTACCTATCTCACTAAGAAACTTGCCTCTGAGTTTGTCTTAACAGACCTTGGGGATCTTCATTATTTTTTGGGTATTCAAGTTCTTCCCTTTAGTGGAGGCTTATTCCTGTCGCAACATCAGTATGTTATATCTCTTCTCACAAAAACCATCATGCTTCATTGTAACTCCATTCAAACGCCTCAATCCACTAAATCTGAACACATGTCTTCGGCTCCTTTTCACGACCCTCCTTTCTTTCGCTCACTTGTTGGTTCACTTCAATATCTCACTCTCACCCGTCCACATATCACTCATTCAGTAAACACACTTTGTCAGACAATGCATGCTCCAATTGATACTTATTTTCAAAATGTCAAACGCCTTCTTTGATATCTCCATAGAACTCCGAATATGGGCCTCCATCTCCTGTCCCAATCGTCCCTCACTTTATATGGTTTCTCTGATACTGATTGGGTTGGCTGCCCTCTAACTAGTCGTTCCACTTCTGGGTTTTGTATGTTCCTCGGTGCAAATTGTATCTCTTGGGCCTCTAAAAAGAAGCCCACTGTTGCCCGTTCCTCTTGTGAAGCTGAATATCGGGCCCTCACTGTTGCCACTGCTGAACTTATGTGGCTCACTTATCTTCTCCATGATAGCGGCCTTTGTAACTTTGATACTCCGACTTTGTACTGTGATAATTTAAGCTCTCTTTATATGACTGTCAATCTTGCTCTTCATGCTCGTACGAATCATGTTGAACTCGATTATCATTTTTTACGGGAAAAGGTTGCTCAAGGATTGTTGGTTACTGAATTGGTGCCCTCCTCATCTCAGCTCGCTGATATATTCACTAAGCTGTTGGACACTTCTCAATTTTAATTTCTCTGTCACAAGCTTGGTGTCTGCTTTACTCCCGCCCTTCACTTGAGGTGGAATATTGAGAACCCTTACTCATTTGATTCTAAATGTCTACTGCAGCAAGATGATAAGTATCCAACTCAGCATTAGTTGACCAAATATTCAGCAAGAGATATGTAACTATTAGTTTGTTAAGATAATCCTATTCTGATGGAACAAACATGAATGGCCAACTAGACTTCTAAGGTCTATTCAAAAAAGCTGAAGTTTTCTTTATAAGTTTGTTACACCTTTTGTGGAACCTAGCTAATATATATTAAAGCCTTGGCTCTATGTTTCTTTTATGAAAAGCTAATACCAAAACAATATTCTCTTCATCATTCCTTTTTATTTCTTTTTCTCTGCATACTGATATCTTCTTTAATGTTAATATAAGTTTGTGCTGAATATTTTTAGAAAAAGAAGTAGTTATTCATCCTAAAGACAGTACAAAAAGGATTGTTGGGTGAACGGTGGACGCTTGCATCAGGCGCATCAGCCTACGCACGGGTTGCGCTTGATCGAAGGGTTAGTAGAACCGCCCCATGGCGCCATCGCGGTCGTACACGTGGCGTGTTGGATTATATAGCAAAATGGGGTTAAAACCTTCTCCCCCTGAGTATCAAACATCGGCCTCACGGATGCTAAACAAGAGAAGAACCACTAAGCCACGTGTGTGGCTAAATTAATTACGCACGAGAAAAATATAAAACCCTTAGGGTCCGTATTTGCCATGGCAAATGTCAAATCAGTGGGTAAATATGGCATTTGTCAACTTTTTGGTCTGTTTGATAACAAAATTTGCTTACAACTCATTTGCCTATGTACAACACCTTTAATGCATGAAAAGTGGGCAAATTTTACTTTGCTATTTGGGGAAGAATTATTTGCCAAACAATTTTGCCACTTCTTACAAGTGCTTTTTTTAATATTTTTATGCCAAAATATTTTAAAAACTATTTTACAAATTGTTTTAAATAAAAAACTGTTTTATAAAAAAATATTTTTAAATTGTTTTAAAAATGTTTTAAAATTGTTAAAAAACTGATTTAAAAAATGTTTAAAAAAATATTTTTAAAACTGATTTATTAAAAAGTATGTTTTAAAACTGTTTAAAACACTATTTTAAAAATTATTTTGAATAATTTAAAAACTGTTTCGAATATTGCAAAAATTATTTAAAAAAATTATTTTATCAAAATTTAAAATAAAAACTATTTTAGAAATGTTGTAAAAGTTGTTTAAAAACTTTTTATAAGATATTTAAATAAACTAATTGGATTGACTTTAATTTCGCCTTGTTTGATAGCTTCGTGTAAAGAACTAGATAAAATTTGCCATGGAAAATTTTGCCATCTTCACTTTTGTCCACTTTTGAATCAAACGGACCCTTAGTAATAAGTTACCCACATTATTGATCTTGTACCTTCATCTATTGGTCAATTTAGGGCTTTGTAGCTTAACTCAAATTACACAAGTCGTTCCATCCCACCCAACATTTATAAATTAAAATTATTGGAGACCTAAACATCTCTGTAAATCGACTTGGCCATTGCATCCGTCCAGAATTGGGGAATCTAACACATTTAGTTAATCTAGACCTCAGTAGTAATTACCTCATTGGCAACACCTTCATTTTTTTGTCAATTGAGCAGTCTTAGTAGTATGGACCTTAATTCAAATTATATTAATGGATTCATCCAACATTTTTAAACTTAGCAGTAGTCTGATCCTTCTTATCCTCTCTGCAAATTGAATCAATGATTTGATCCCTCTTGAACTTAGGGAGTTCTACCTTTATTCAGTTTATATTTCTTCAAACCTCAATGGTTCTGTCCCTCTGAATAAATATTGCAGCATTCAGAATCTAAAGAAGTCTCTGATTTTTTATGTTTTTTCTATGGAGCTACACGTATGCATTGACTTAGAGTACTTGGTAATAAGAATATTTTGAGTGGAAGACTCTAATTGTCTTAATTTTCAATATTTCAGCCTCAAAGAACTCATATCTCTCCTATAATAGGTTTTCTTTCACATTCACCCTACTCTTTGCCATATATTCCACGAGTGAACTCTGAGTCGCACAATCCCAGGCTAACAACAGGAGAAAAGAGTGTATTATACTTTCATCAATTTTTTTCCCACCAACTTTTTTGTTACCTTCTTCGTATTAGGATTTTTCATATTTTTTAGCACAAGACAAAAAGTAAATCTCAGTGAAGCAAAATCATTAAGGAATGGAAATATATGCTCAATATGGAATTATGATATAAGAACTACATATGAAACATAATTGAAGCAACAAATGACTTTGCATCAGATATTGCATTGGCACAAGAGATTATGGTAGCATATAGAAAGCACAACTTCCCAACAACAAAGTAGTTGCTTTAAATAAAGTTCTTTTATTGGAACCAAGGATCAATCTTTTTACAAGAATGTTAAGAACGAGATGCAAGTCCTTTAAAAAAATAAGACATAGAAACATTATGAATCTTTATGACTATTACCTAAACAATCGATGCATGTTCCTTGTTTATGAATACATATGAAGGAGTAGTTTATTCTGTCTCCTGAGAGATGATGTTGAAGATGTCGAATTAGATTATTGTAGGAGGGCAAACATGTTTAAAACCATAACACATGTTTTATCATATATATGCATCACGATTTCATCCAACCCACTGTTCATCGGGATATTAGAACAAGGTAGCATGATACTGAATGTCTAATGAGGAACTATACGTTCTTTTAATATAATGCATGCACCCATCAAATTTAGGTAGATACATAATAAAACACACACGACTAGCTTTTTTACAATAGTTATGTTTAAAGTAGTTATGATTTTAACCATCCTCTGTTCAATTAGTCTAAAATCGTGTTCTATGATATGATGCTTTTTACAGCCTAAAAACGATATGATGATTATTTCATTCCCTCGTTTGAGATAAACACTTCTCAACTTTATTAATACCACATATCCCAAACATGAAGATTAAAAAGCTATGAGGAATAATTAAACCAAAATACAGATTGTGAGGTAGGGTAAGATACGAAGGCCAGTTCATTTGATTCTTGAAAAAGATAAATTAAAACAAAACAGCTCGAAGTAAAATATCTTGATGTTTAGAATAACAAAACAGAGAGTTGATATGACCACTTCATTCCAGTTTTATTCTTTAGCTTAGTTAAAGACAAATTATTGTAGTACCTGAGTTGTGGTAACACCTTGTAGGGTATTCTAATGATAAAGTGGTTTATCAAAATACATAAAGTACGATTGGTTTATAATTTTTTATGAGATGTGTGAGGTGTTCCTATTCATGGGTGGGTTTGGTTCAAATTATTAGTAGCTAATAACACAGGTAAATGAGTTCTCGTGTTCAAATTCTAGAAATCACTGTTATTAGTATGGTGTCACTTGTAGTGGGGAAATCTGGTTCATTTGGATCTCAGTAATAACGGTCTTGCCATCCTAATGCCACCTGTAATTGGTAAATATAGAAAATTGCAATACCCAAGCATCTCCATAAATCAAATCAACCACAACCTTCCTGTAGAATTGGTGAATCAAACAAACTTATTTGATTTGAACCTCAGTCATAAGTACCTCATTGGTCCTATACCATCATCTATGGCACAATACCCACTTTTTTTTTGCAAATTGTCAACAAATTGTTCAACAAACTTATCAAGGCAATGCCCTGGAGGGGCAATCGACGTTCACTTCCATGTAAGAAAAATAACAACAAATGAAACACAACCAATCCAATTTCCCTTGATTTATTCCCATCGGCATTATTAGAAATAAAGCATGTCATAAGGTTATAAGATATGAGAGTGAGTCAAGAATAATGAAGCATGGTAACATGTTCTCAATATGGAACATGATGTAAGAATTGCATATGAAGATATTGTTAAATAAACAAATGACTTTGACATTAGATGCAGCATTAAAACTAGAGGTTATGTAAGTGTTTACGAAAACACGAGGCCCTAATGGAAAAGTATTTGCCTTGAAGAAACTTCACCGATTAAAATCTGAGGAAGCATGTTTCGATAGTAGTTTTAGTAATGCGGTGCAAGTGTTGTCAAATTCAAGGCAAAGAAATAGTCTTAAGCTTTACGGGTTCTATTTCCAATACCGATGCATGTTCCTGGTTTATTAATACATGGAAAGCGAAAGCTTATTCTGTGCCCCAAGAGATGTTGTCGGTGAAGTCGAATTGGATTTGAGTAGTCATATCCTTCTGAACTCTGAATTTGAGAGTGTTTGTGCTAACTTTGGCACATATAAATTTTTATATCCTAATTCATCCACTCATATGATAATTGCCAAAACTTGTGGATATATTGCTCCAGCCTCCAGGTCTATAATTCTTTTCTTGCAATTCACTAAAATTTATATTTAAAATTCATTTTTTTTCACAAAAATATTTTTTAAAATTAAGGTTCCTTACCCTATAGCACAAAAAAAATTACAGCATGCAGTCCGAGATTTTCTTTTTCAGTTTTAGTTTATATATGGAATATAAGAAAATCAAATGTAATCGAATTATGCATAATCATTTTGATCTGTGTGTGATCACAAAGTTAACAAATGATTAAAAGGTAGTATAATTTTCTTAGGCATTGCTAAATAGGTGGAGAAAATAGAAATGGATTATGTCTTCATATTATCATTTTTCAGGGAAAACAATTCTTTGGAGTTTGGGTAAATGATTTCTACAAAAAAATGATAAAATTATAGAACATTTTTCATAAAACGCATTTCAAATCAAGTGCCAATGAAATGGAAAATGAATTTTCTTTAGAAATCAAATTTGCACAGATCAATCGAACCTTTATAAAAAAAATTGAAAACACAATATTCAAATTTAGGACGACTCTCCAGCGGTTGAAGACGTAAGACGGTTAATGAATTTTTAAGAAACAAACAATGAGTAGTGTTCGGTAAATGAAAAAAAATGTGAAGACTATTATTTATTTATTATCACATTTCTTTATGTTAGTTCAATAAAAAAAAGTTCAATCAAGTATGTTATAAATGTTCAATTTATAAAACTTGCGTATTATATTATTGGAGGAAAGTATCAAAGATTCATGTTGTTATATTCTTGAAGAAGCAATTATATAAGAGAGTTAACCTTCTGAGTTAGTTTGGGATCATGAAATTAGAACTTCAGGCAAGGTTTAATTTAATATATAAGATTCAGTTAATGCATCATACACCTTAAACTATAGGGTTATATTCATTCTCTACATTTATGTTTTAGTTGTTGTGTATTGACCTCACTTGCGCTGTGTTTAGGAACTCTAATTCCATGCATTGGAATACGAATTCGAAACATTTTTAGTTCAAAATTGTTAAAATTTCAATGATAATTTTTCAATTTCGATTCCAGGACATATAATTTGGGTTCCCTACCGCACTATTTACAATTAACGTAGGCCCAAACTAAGAGGTAGACGATAATTGTAATTTCCAAACCAAATCTGTGTCTATACAGTATAAATCGAGCAATTAAATTTGCAATCGTGGGGATGTGGATGGGTGGTGATATGTTCATGATGACGTAACATGAGTTAGTCTTGGTGCCAAGGTGGAGGGCTAATATGTCCTCTCCTTATTTACATTTGTTTTGTTCATTCACAGCAATGGCGGGTGATGCCAAAGTGTATTTCAAATGGTGGTTGGCCACACAATGAAGGCATCGTTGATAGTTCGTCGCAACAAGTTGACCTGATAGATGTGTGTGTGTATATATTTATTAAGTAGTTTTGTTTAAAAACATGGAAAATATTTTTTTATTATTTAGTAAAACGTTAAATTACTATTTCGGAGCATTAATATTTAATAATAAAGTTAATATATTTATTAAGGAATTTTATTCACAAAAACGTGGAAAATAATTTTTTCTATATAGTAGAATGGTAAATTATTATTCTGGAATGTTAATATTGAATAAAATCTTTAATATATTTATTTAGGAGTTTTATTAATAACATTATAATTGAATGGAGCCTTAAATTATTACTAATAAATAAATAATCAAAGATTCGTAAAGCGTGCCATTGGAATTAATAATAGCTTAAATAATTTTTCTTGAGCATATATATATAAATATATATATAGGGGGAGAGAGAGAGAGAGAGAGAGAGAGATAATTAAAAAAATAGAAAAAGGTAACTCGCATCTGCCACCAATAGTAGAATAAAACCTACTCCTTACCAAAGAAAACGTTGGGTGACAAATTTTCTTTAGGAGTATTGTACATTCTCTAGAGCTGGAAAAGAATTTTAGGATGAATTAGTGTGTCAAATGAAGAAAAAAATTGGAAAAATATCCATTGGTCATGGCAAATTTTGCATATGTCATTCTATCAAACAGGCCATATATGTAGAGTTTTATGGAGCTAAAGGAAAATGAAGTTCACTTTTTTTTTTTCTTTTTTTTATTTATAAATGATTTCATTTCATTTTAATAAAGAATGAGATGTGGATTACTTGTATTTCAACCTGATTTTTCGGCTTAACTATCCGATCGATACCATTGATTATCCCCATTTTTGATAATGTAAACATTAAAGTTTGTATGTAATTATGTTTTTTTTTTGTTGAAAATGTAACTTTGTGATAAAGTTTTGAAGGGCTCAATTGCCCCAATCTATATCTATATAATATTATAAAATGCATAACATGTCATCGATGTTGCCTTACTATAAGCATTGCCATGTGGCACTCTCCCCATTTACTTATTTATTTATTTCTCTTCTTTTATTAAAACCTACCTCTCTCTCTCTCTCTCTCTCTCTCTCTCTCTCTCTCACACACACACACACACACACACACACACACACACACACATATAAAGGTGGCTCAACACTGTGTTTAGGGGCTTGGGGGCAATTCTTTTTTAGGAAAGAAGTTTGGAGAGTGAAGGCTCTTCCGAAAGTCATCTTCTTTGTTTGGACCGCGGTTAGGTAGGATATTTTCTCGATTGAAGGGTTACAGAAGAGTAAGAGATGAATGGCGAGTAGATGTTAGATGTGTAAGGCGACAAAAGAGTCACATAATCCTTTCCTCCTATATTGTTGGGTGATGAAGGTTTTATGGGATGTATTTTTTTTTCCTGTATCGAGTGCGGTGGGTTATGGAACATTCAGTAAGGGAGGTATTGGTGGCTTGGAAATGCCCAAGAGGTAGGAAGGGGTCAAGAAAGTTTGGAGCATGGTCCTGCAGTACATCCCTTGGACATGGGAGGTATAAGAACGTGAGGTGCTTCGATAGTATAGAGGTGGCCCAGAGAGACTTCAGTATAATTTTGAGTATGCGTCTTCTCTTGCATAAAAGTGATCACTTCCCGCATCCTTCTATGTTTTTGGACTTTGTAGAGGAATTATAGGGCGGTGACTAGAGTGTATATGTTTATGTAGAGTTCATGTGGGTCAGTTTTTTTTTTCTTTTTTGTCGTAAAAATAAATTACCTCCACTCCCGTAACTCTCTCGCTTGCATGCATATAGATATTTTTCCATCCGACTCTCTTTCATACTTATAAATTTACTCTATTTCTTTTAACTTCTACACATATCCATATCTTTTTCTCTTTGCCTCCCTCCTATTTCATCTCCCTCATTTTACTCGTATTCATTCATTTCTTCTATGCATATTTAAATCACTTATATGTCTCAAAGTGATTTTCCGAAGACGAGTCACAAAAATACTGCTCGGTGAAGAAGATCTCATTCTGTATTCGACGCATTAGGATACGAGACGGATTGTCATAGTTTAAGAAGGTTTTGGATTTTATTCTAGTATTTTGTCGAGAAAATGGAGGAGAGACATGACTTGGGGATGAGTGATTTTCGAGATTGATAAGAAAAGGTTTAGCATTATGATTTTTTAAGACACGCTATTGCTTGAAGAATCTAATGAGTTTATTCTTAAAGAGTAGAGTATTTTTTTATTGGGTCATAATATTGTGCAAGCATGAGTGAGAATTGGGTCTCTTTTAAGTTTTTACTTTTTGATTACTAATAGAGAAAAGATTGAATGATGAAGTACTTTGTTTTTGTGTATGGTGACTGAAATTGAATTGGGTATCGATAAGGATGGTTTGACAATGAAAAGTGTGGACCCTTTTTAAAAAAATGTAGTTTGAGCATTTGTAGTGTTTAAGGGTTTTTGGTGAGTATGGAATGTGTATTTCTTCATTGCGTGTGTTTTTGACGATTGATCATTTTTTGTAATTTTTCATTTTTTTTGGGTGAGAAAGCCCATAAATTAAATTAGTCCATTTTTTCATAAATATCTTTTCACTCCATTGTGTATTCAACCAAGACATATTGATATCATGGTTCTTAGATTCTTAAATTAATTTTATGGTAGTGCCTTTAGCCATGATATAATGACATCTAGATTCGTAAATTAACATGTTCATTGTGTCTCGATTTATATAAATATATATAAAGCCACAAATTCTTATGTTACCAATTTACTTAAATTTGGATCCATAATTAGTCAAAATTGTGAATTTGGTTTCACTAAATCTCATCATTCATTATTGATTGTAGAAAAATTATGGCGATGGAAACCAAACATTAATAATGAATAAAAGTTAGTAGCGTACACTCACAAAACTTGAGGTAGAACTTGGTACGTACAACATTTTCCTTGATAATATTGATGTTGGCCTTATTGAGATTACTAAACTATATTTTTAGAAAAATGCTTTAGGGTGCAAAGTAATTACACAAAAAATTTACACAAACTGATATAGTAGTGCAATAAAGTGTGGTACACTGTCTTGGGTTGAGTGATAAACAATACTTATTGAAATGCCACATTTGTTTGTATAACATATTTGTGTAATTTCTTTGTCCAGTAGCGTTAGTAACATTTTTATTGACATTTGATTGTATGTGGTTGTCTCAACAATAATGTAGAACATACATTAAAATTGTTAAGTTGGAAGAAAGAAATTTATGAATTTTTCTGAGTTCTAATTGTAATATGGTTGTGTTAATTATTTGGCAATAGAATTTTTATCGTAATTAAATTCAATGTATTACCAGCATCATTTTCAAAAAGTCATAATTATACTTCTCATATATTTTAATTTTTGAACGCACTGCATTGTGAAACAAGAACATTAAAGTGTCCACGCATTGCACGTAATCACACCACATTGCAACACACGCCAATCACTTAAGCAAGTGACATGTGTCAAGATAGTACTGGCACATAAGAAAATTTAACCTCGGCCTTGAAAATGCCCCTCAATCACCTAATCAAATAGGTAACTAAGGGCTAGGGGCAATTGATTTGCCCAAAGTGCACCTTCCTACTCAGAGACACTAACCTCGGCCTGGATCACAACCGAGGTGATAGAGGCTCATAGTGACTGATTGTAATATTGTCCTTCATAGGGTCAGCCCTGGAAGATGTTGCATCAACCTCATCATCAAGGCTTGTACTTGGTTTCAAGCATCCATCAACAACATCGGCCCCGATTGACGTTACATTGTATCACCCGAGATCAACGAGGAACTTGGACTTAGCTGACATCAACATTGACCCCGGACGACGCTACATTGTGTTTCTAGCATCACCTCAAATAATTCCCTGCATATGACCACATAACACATGGTGTCGGCCTCAGCCGAAGTTACAAGTATCATATGAGACCAGCAAAATCCTAATAGGTTCAATTAGCAAGCATCATGTCATCATCGTCCTTGGCCGACGTTACACCTAATACCCAACCTCGGCTGGACATCCTGGCCGAGGCCTTCATGGAACATTGATCCTAAGAAAATATAAGGGTCGTACTCCACCAACCTCGTACTCATCCAAGCCGAGGTTGGTATCAAACTAAGGCAGCCGAGCATTTACACACATATGTACGATTTTGAACACGTGGACAAATATGTTATAACCGAATCATTCCCTCCACGTGAGGGAATATTGAGGTCATTATTACTTAGTTGAGATTATCCAGGTGCCATCCTGTCACTGGTTAGATATTCATGTACATGCACATTACATGCTTGGGGGGTACATTACACCCCCCAATCACTATATACATAGATCATCCTCCACCTTTTAAAAGGATCCATAATTTCAACCCTAGCTAAAACACTGTTGGCTTACACAGTAGAGAGAGAAATCTTGAGAGATTGTATCTATGGCCATTAGTGCCTTCATCTAGTGATATTACTCACTCACACACAGTGGACGTAGGCCACATTGGCTGAACCACTTACATATAAGTGTTCATCCTCTTCTCCTCACCATCTTCCACTAGATATACAAATACTTGTGTACTGCCATTGTTATCACTTGCTTGAGCTTATCAACACTTTACCTGGTGGTGCTATTTACAATATCATTAATAAAATGGTCATTGGATTTTCTAAAAAAGATTTGGAAGGAGTCTTATATCCTCATGATGATCCTCTGGTGATCAAAATGAAATGAAGGACATAACCATTTCGAGAGTGCTAGTGGATAATGGTAGCTCAACAGATATCATGTTTTACCCTTGTTTTGATAGTTTGAACTTTAAACTTAATCAGTTGGAGCCATATCACAGGCTCCTTATTGGGTTTTCTGAAGAAAAAGTTTTTCCACTTGGAAGGATTAAGATAGACATGTTGATTTGTACCTGGCCAATTAGCAGAACAAAAAAGGTGTATTTCTTTATGATGGATAAGAATTTCCAGTCAGTATATAATATAATCATGGGAAGAGTAGGCCTAAAAATTTTTGAAGCAGTTCCATCCACAGTACATCAGTGTTTGAAGTTCCCGACCAACTTTGGGGTTGGAGTTGTAAAGGGGGAAGAAAAAATAGCTCGGTAATGCTACTACTCATCCGTCGAGCAAGAGGAATTGGAGGATGCTAGGAAGAAAATAACCACTTATCAAGTGGATGAATCTCATGAGTCTGAGATTGAAACCTTAGACCCAAGAGATGAAACGAAACTTGTTAAAGGCCAAGTCATTGAGGAAATAAAAAGTATTATTATGGATGATGAGTAACTACAAATAACAACTCAAATGGGTGCTTCACTTAATCCAGTATTGAACCAAGATCTTGTAGAATTTTTAAAACAAAAAATAGGTATTTGCGTGGAGTCACGAGGATTTCTCGGGGATAGACCTAGCTTTATTATCACCCGAGCTGAATGTCAACAAGGAGATCAAATCAACGAAGTAAAGGAGAAGAGTATTTAGTCCGGAGAAGAACCATGCTATTGAATAAGAAGTGGAAAAGCTACAAAAAGATTCTTTCATCGAAGACGTTAAATATCCAGATGGGTTGGATAATGCTATGATGGTCAAAAAGAAGAATAATAATTGGAGATTGTGTGTGGACTTCACAGATCTGAATAAAGATTTCCCTAAAGATCATTTTCCTCTACCCAGAATAGATCAGATAGTGGAAGAAACTTCAGGATATGAGTTGCTAAGCTTCATGGATGCTTTTTTTAGATACAATCAAATTAAAATGAAGCCAGAAGACAGGGAAAATACCTATTTCATTACTCCCCAAGGAATATAATGTTAGAATGTTATGCCTTTTGGTCTTAAAAATGCAAGTGCTACATATGTATGGATGATAAACAAGGTATTTGCGGAGAAGATTAGCAAAAATATGGAAGTATATGTCGACGACATGTTGACTAAAAGCAATAAAGCTATCGACCATATACCTTACTTGAGGCAAACATTTGATCAAATGGAGAGGTACCATATGAAGCTGAACCCGACCACGTGTATTTTTGGCGTAGAGGAAGGCATGTTCCTCGGATACATCGTGAATAAACGAGGCATTGAAGCAAAACCTGACAAGATAAAAGCTTTGCTGGAATTACAGTCCCTGACCACTAAGAAGGATATTCAAAGCCTTACTGGGCGTGTAGCCTCTCTCAATAGATTTGTCTCCTGAGCAACTAATATATGTCTTCTATTCTTTAAGGTGATCAGAAAGACCTCTGAGTGGAATGATGAATGCGAGAAGGCATTATTAGAGTTGAAGAGATACTTAGGGACACCTCCTCTATTGTCCAGGCCAGTAGCGGAAGAAAAATTATACTTGTACTTAGTTGTCTCAAAAAGTGCAGTCAGTTCAGCATTGATAAGAATAGAAGATGGAGTGTACAAATAGGTTTACCATACTAACAAGGCATTCAGGGGAGTAGAAATCAGGTGTTCTAAACTGGAGAAGTTAGCATTGATTGAAGCAAGTAGGAGAATGAAACCATATTTTCAATCCCATACAATAGTGGTATATACTGACATGCCACTCAGAAAGGCTTTACATAAGCTAAAAAATTCTGTAAGATTAATTTATTAGGCAGTGGAGTTAGGGGAATATGACATTATCTATGAGCCAAGGTCCTCTTTTAAAGGACAAGTAGTGGTAAATTTCATCGTTGAGTTTACGTATCCAGATGTCTCCAATCAACAAGGGGACAATGCAGAGCAACTCAAGGATGCTAGAGGGTCTATTGAAAATACTTTCGATCAACTCTTAGTAGCAGAATTGCTAGAAGGGATGGAAACCGATCAATCAGAATCCTCTAGTAAAGTACAAGAGTTAAAAAATAAGTATGAAGAGATGAAAGGCAAGATATTCCATCAAAGAATTTTGTCAGACCAAGGGTTTGATGATAATATTCCTATATGGAATTTATATGTCGATGGTTCTTCATGTAGAATAGGTTATGGAGATGGAATTATTCTCAACAGGCTAGATGGGATAGACATTGAATATGCTATGCATTTTCAATTCGAAGCTTTTAATAACAAAGCTGAGTATAAAGACATGATTATGGGACTCAGATTAGCTAAATCATTGAATGCAGAGAAAGTTATGGTATTCAGTGATTCACAATTCGTGGTAAATCAGATGTTAAGTCTTTATGCACCTAAAGGGGAGTTCATGTCAAGATACTTAGTCAAGGATTTGGAGATCATGGTGAGTCTAGAAACTATTCAGATGGTTAGAATTCCTCGATTGGAAAATGAAAGAGCGGATGCACTTACTCGGCTAGCTTTAGCCACTCGCACTGAGTTATGAAGAATAATCCCCATTGAGATAATTACTAGCAGAAGTATTAATAAATACCCAGGGATGAATTTTATCGCCTTGGATATGGGACCATCTTGGATGGATCCCATCAGGGCTTATATTGAAGAAGGTATTTTACCAGTCGACCTACTTACAGCCAAGAGGATGAAGTACAAGGCGTACACGTATGTTTTAAATAATGGAGTTTTATACAACATATGTTTGATAGCTGGTCTGCAAATGTGTGTTCACCCAGCAGAAGTTAAAGACCTAATAGAGGAAATTCATGAGGGATCTTGTGGGGATCATATAGTAGGAAGAACTCTACTGCAAAGAATGAGTACATAAGGGTACTACTAGCTAATAATGTGTGCTGATTGTACGGCTTATGCCAAAAAAATGTGACAAGTGTCAAAGATTTTCTAGTATACGAAGAACTCCTCAAGTGGTGCTAACATCAATTACTTCACCTTGGCCATTTGCTATGTGGGGAATAGACTTAGTTGGGCCTCTGCTGAATATAAAAGGACGATTCAAATATTTGGTGGTAGTTATTGACTACTTCACAAAGTGGGTGGAAGCTGAACGTCTCATTTATAGGACATATGAAAGGGTTTATCAATTTATTTGGAAGAACATTGTTTACCGATATGGTATGCCCCATGCCTTTATCATCGATCACGGTACCCAGTTTGACAATGATGAGTTTACAGCGTATTGTCTACAGTCGAACATTCAAAAAGTCCATTCTGCTCTAGGTCATCCCTAAAGTAATGGACAAGCAGAGGTGACGAACAAAACTCTATTGAATGGGTTGAAGAACAGATTAGATGATGCAAAGGTGAATTGGATTAATGAGTTACAGTCAGTGTTGTGGGCTTACCGAACAACTCCTCGAATAACAACTGGATAAACACAATATATGCTATCTTTTGGAAGTGAAAAGTTGATACCTGCTGAATTGGGATTACCTACTCATAGGGTGCTCAACTTTAACTCTCCATTTAGTGATTTGATGAGAAGGTTGGATTTTGACATGCTAGAGGAAGTCTGGGAAGATGCAACAATCAGAAATGCAGCCTACCAGTAAAGGACTGTCATGTTCTATAACAAGAGGGTAAAATGTGATCTAAAAGAGGGCGATTATATGCTCAAGAGGGTAATTCAAAAGCACAACAAGTTGGAGGTAAATTGGCATGGACCATATCGAATCACATCAGTTGTCTGTCATGGAACTTATAAGATATAAACTCTAGAAGGGGAAAAATTCAAGAATATATGGAATTCAGAGCACCTGCAAAAGTACTACCAGTGATGTAACACTTAATGTACTCAATTATTTCAATATGAATGAAAAATATGGTTTTCCTATTCGTTTGTTTTATTTATTTTTCGGAGTACTAGTGCTACACACTATAACTTGCAACATTTGAAAACGCACAACTACCGACTAAAAGTTGGTCAGCATCAATAACCACCAACTAAATGTTTGTCGGCATCATCAAACACCAACTAAATGTTGGTCGACATTAACAAAGACACCAATAATGTTGGCAAAACAATCGAGCAAGGCAAGTCCTGCTTGACTCAAACATGGATGACCCAAGAAGGCATCTAAACTAGGAAAGAAGTTGGGTAAAATATCCACTGCCTAGGAGCCAAGGCAATCTAGAATAGATTTTTACAACTAAGCAGGAACATGGGATATTACTTAGGGACTTATGAGTGACAAAAAAAATCACTATAAATAGACAAACACATGGGACACAAATTCCATTGTCTAGGCAATCAAATCTAAAAAGGGTAAATTGTCCATTCATATATATATATATATATATATATTCAGTGACTGATAAGATAAGTGATCCATTATTGTTATTTGTAAAATATTGTTGATATAATGTTATGAACAAAGATTGACAGAATAAACATCTTGCAATTATTTTATTCTCAAGGAAAAAAATTACAAGAAGATGATTTTTTCTTCATCAACAACAACACTTACAAACAAAATAAAAATAGCTTATTCTATTGGTTTCGTTCCTTCAAATTTTGATACAGGATTTAACCCAGCTAGAGGGTCATCTAAAGCATAAGAAGAATTGATAAAATTCAAGTCCTGAAGCATTTTGGTGTCACTTGAACTTGGTCAGTCTAGCAAATGAGGAGGTTGGGATATATCCAAGTCTTCATAAAGACCGTAATCACCTAAGTACTTAGAAATCAAATAATGAGGAATGGAACGAACTAGAATCCAATGAACATCTAGCTAGAAATGTGGTACTGGAAGATCAAGTAGCCCAAGGTCATACCAATCCCACAATTCAGTTCCTTGCTCAACTTTCATTACAGTTAGAGCATTTATCCATCCCTTTTTGTACCCTTCATTATTTGATTGCTTTAATATGGCATCAAGATGGTATAAATCCTCATTATATCCCTCCATCCAGAACTCTCTAGACTGCTTGTGAAACTGATAAATTAGTCATTTTACATGTTAGTGTAGTCTTGTCAGCACACTTTCTTTATTCTACAATGAAGAATTCTGAGTGGATAATTGTTTTGTAAGAGTTTGAATCTGCTAGGACATCTCTGCTAGAGCTTGATTTTTTACCTTCAATTAAGCAACTTGATTTTCTAAGACTTGTCAAGTTCTAGTCTCTTCAATGCTACTTTGACCTGCTCTTGTTCTACCCCTTAGAAGTGGATGAACGTCTAATTCTTTTCAAAGTTTCTAACTCTTCTCTTAGTGAAGCATTTTCAATCTCCAAAAAGGAAATACCTTCATCATTAATCGGGACTATAGATCCAAAGGAAGAAGCAGATTTAAACTGTCTCAATTCTTCTCTCAAAGCATTATTTTCCTCCTCCAGTAGTTTAGTAATGATTCTATTCTCCTCAATTTCCAATCTCATCACACTCTCTCTTTTATTATGGGCAGAAATGAATGTATCATAGCCCTGAGTAGCGCTCAACTATTGGTATTTTTTAAATATCCTTCATAAATAAGAGTAGTAAATTTATTGTGTTGAGCTTGAAGCTCTTCAATCATTCCTTGAAGACCTTCAATCTTTTCATAGTAAGCTACGTTATTCACTATTGCATGATCAAGTAAGCATTTTAAGTACTAGTAAGCCTCAATTGCTTGTTCAGAGGCATCAGGACCAAGGATGTCAATCATTTGTGCTTTGGTAAAATATCCATAACCAGCTTTGAAGTAGTTTGTACATTTCTTCATCAACTCCGTATAATGAACTAACAATAGTTTCATTCTAGAATAAACTAGCAAGGAAAAGTAAAAACAAATCAACAACAAATATATTGAATAGTATAGGAGAAGTTTAGATAAGTAACAAGAAAATTTTATTGATCATAACAAAGGAGAGTACAATTAGAGGTACAAAATAAAGGAAAAATAGAGGAAAGAAAAGAAAAATTACTGAACAACTCTACACCTTATCCTTATCACCCACCACCTTCTTAGTTGATTTTGAAGTAAGAATTGGGGTTGAGGTTGTCTAGAAGAAGGAGTCAATTATTAAATTTGCTTGGAGGGCAGCTGATGTTGATCGGAAGAAGGCATTGTCTGCTGGGCTTGCTCGGAAGACTAAGGGACAATTGCAATAGGTGTTTTCTCCACCACCATCAAAGAAGATTCATCAGATCCATCTTCATCTTCATCTTCTTCTCCAAATACAGGCGGGCCATGGACATAATTCTGAAATAATTTAGAGTTTTCAACAATGTTCAACTCTTTCAGCGCTGCAACCCATCCATGCCTGAAAAATTTTAAACTCGCATACTCAATTTGATCAGAGGCAACAGTTAGAGCCTTATTCCACCCTTTGTCTCAGCCAAAGCTAAAGGAATTTTTTAAAACACACCTCCTCTTCGTTCTCTCCTAGGAGGAATTCTTCCTAAATAGATCTTTAACAAATTTTACTTTATGTTCAAGATCTTTCTCACACTGTTCAGCCTCTTGAAGCTTACTCTCAACTTCTTCCTTGATGGTAATAGAGAACTTCAATTTCTCCTCTGTCTTCTTTGTATCATCCACATCTTCTTTCTTAGCCTTTTCAACATCCTTCATTTTATTTTCCCATTAGGTCTTATCAACCTCATATTGTCTCTAGGAGTCCTCCAAAGATTTTAATAACCCAGCAAGGGCCTCTTCTACTTCATTAGAGAGGAGGCAACTTTGATAGCTTCATCCTTTTCCAAGATATTATTAAAGATGAATAGAAACTCAAGTTAGTGTATGCAAATTGAAAGCAGAATTGAAATGTAAAGGTAAAATAACACTTACTGATGTAAGGTGTTGGTTAGCCAAATCAAAGACTTTCCCCGAGGAGTAAAGGTCTCAGCAGCTCTGTGATTTTAGAGAGTTTAAGCCCAGATCAATTTCCAGGCTAAACTAGGAGTAATGAAAGATGGAGGAGCAGCACACAAGAAAGGTAATTCAATCCCGTCAGGTTGAGCAGCAGCATCAATGGCCTTTTTACCAACACCCCTTCTTAATCTTCTCAAAGGTGCAGCCTCTTCAATCAAAGCTGTTGACTCTTTTTGAGTAATAGGGGGCTTCTTGTTAACCTCCTTAACAGATGTAGTTGCCCCCTCAGATGGAGTAACATCTTTTTTCTTAATCCCTTCAGTTGGGACATCTTCTTTGTTCTTTTTCACCCCTTCACCACCAGGGACAATCTTAGCAAAATGATTAGGAACTTTTCTCTTCTTCGTCATTAGTGTAATACCCCGTATTTTTGTGATATTTATTTATGGGATTAATTGAATTAAATGTGTATTAATTGGAAATTAATCCGGATAAAAATACTACCGAGATGCGAGTTGGTATTTGATTATAATGTGCATATATGATTATATATGAATATTGGAATATGAAATTTGTCGTGAGTTTGAAATACGGCAATTTGGAAATTTTGTTGAGACGCGTGTGACAGTCGCGTCAGGAATATAATTATTTTAACTATAAAAGTGAATTTTATTTCTATTAACCGTATGGTCATTTGGAGTGCGCCAACGCATCCAGAAGGGTTGAAATAGTCAGAAAACACTAGCCGGGGGTTTAGTTTGGGTCCCGGGGCATTTTTAGGCCATGCCGGCAACGTATAAGGGTAGTTTGGTAATTTTGAATTTTTGGGAATTAAAACCTACGAAAATTGGGAATTAAAAAGCTGACTTGGTAATTACCCACTAACCACATCTTAGGACTTAATGGGCTATGGGGGTTATTAGAATTGTTGCAAAATTTCCTAAGGCAAACCCTAGCCACCATTGTCACTTTGGAGAAGAAAGCTTGTAGAGAGAGAAGAGAGGAGAATTATGCAGAGAGAGAGAGAGAACCATTCATCAAATCGTCATCAAAATCAGAGATTCAAATAAGGCTAGTGGTTTAATTTTCGTTAATTTGCAAAGAATGTTTCCTCCATGTGTAGGAATTGATAAAATCTTATTGTTCTTGGGAGTTAATGAAAAACCCATTTAAATTGGAAATAGAAATTTCATTTTTGATGAGGAATCGCATGTAGATTGGTATTTAGATGATTATTCTGATGATATTATAATTTGGATGAAACAAAAACGGATTTAAGTAGGCTCTTTGATGATTTATAAATTCTAGGGTTCATGTTCTTAAAATTGGGGGAAAATATGAAGAGAATTGATAATTGAATGACGTTAGGAGGAATTAACCCCACAAAATACGTTAGTATATGACCTAAATATGTTTAGGAATGATTAGAAACTTTAAACAATCATTGGTTTGATGTTTAGAGGAGATTAGAGGTGAAGAAAAGTTGGAAAAACGAGTTAAGGAAAATCTGGGCTCGAAACTGGCCACTCGTTAGAAGACCTGCCCAGGTCGTTCGAACGAGCTCGTTCGAACGAGCTTCTAACGAGTTGACCTTTGACTTCTAACGAGGGTGATGTTCGTTCGATAACTTCGTTCGAATGAGACCTCGTTAGATAGCCCACTTCGTTTGAGCGAACTCTCGTTCGAACGAGACTTCTAACGAGTTGACAGTTTAGGCTTTTTAGCCTGTTTTGATCCCGAGTGTCCCGTAACCTTGTGTATATCTAGAGATAACACTCCTTTGTGGATTAAGTGATATATTTGGGATATAATGAGGAGTAAAACTTAGAAGTGTAGTTTGAACCTAAGGGAAATTGTGGATTAGGATGTGAGTGCTTATTACGATGCGAGAACTATTGACGGCCTAAATAATTATATTAATCGGGAACCTATAAATTGTGTATCATTATATGTCGGTACGAGAATGAGAAGTGTACCACCAATATATTATGGTGATTACTAAGATGTGTGCATACTTAGTATACGTATATGATTTTATGTGTATGACATACCTACCATACTTGCTATCACGGGAGGTTTACGTTCACTTAGGGCCCTCTAATCCTTGTGTTGCCCGGATTTAGACTGGTACCTCGATGAACATAGGTCAGAGAAGGACTTATTGGGATGTTAATAAGTCTGCTGATCGTGGGAGAGCAGGTATGTGCGTGACCCATGTGATGTGACTGTGTTCGCCTCCATTATTTGTGATGTTGTTATCTGAGAACGATTCTTGAGAGATTCGGAATGCGTGATCCTTATGTACGTGACGTACCGGGATGGATAACAGAGTATGTGTGCACCGCAGCTAGTCTCGGGGTGCTTGTATTGTATATTTATGACATGAATAATATACACTTAACTAATGGAAACTTTCATGTGATATTGTGTGTATAAATATGGAAACGTTTTGAGAAAACATAACGGGTTAACCGATATTGAATTGTATTACTAATTGAGAATCTGAGTTTAAGTAAAGCCCTCTATTGATTTGATAACACTAGAATGTAATATGGGAATCGAGTAGTAAGGGGTAGAACTTATTACGGTTTGTCTATATATGTATGTCATTTAGATGGGTACGGTACGTTAGGAGTGCACATGTAGTCGAGAGGTGAGAATTTCATGTGAGTGTACGTCCTAACATGTATTTTGCATTTAATGTTTTAATGATATTAAAACACTTGCTGTTTTTAAAATGATTTCCACTTTCGGGCTCTGACCCATTTGCTTTCAAATCTATTTTTGTAAAAACCATTTTAGGTGCCCAGCCACAAAGACACCATGCTTAGGATTCTCATTCAGGTGACGAGCTGTAGCTGTTTGTGGAAGTTACAGGACTTTGCTTGTAGACGCTTCATCTACCTTGACTCTATATTCAATATTTATTAGTTGTAGGGCATGTCGCCCATTTCTGTTAGAGACATTTCATTTATTTCAGTTACTCAGACTTCTAGCATGTAATTAAATCAGGATTCAGACTTGTCATATTATTTTCAGTTGTGGGATTGTTGGGAGGAGTTTTCCTCCGGACTTATTTCTTTTTATTGGTTACTTCATTACTTCGTTATGGTGAATGGATTATGTTGTTCTTCTATTATTCTTTTACTGGATATTAACCAGACTTAAATTAAAATTTGACATCTTACTTTTTAAATACTAGGTGGTTAGAAATCTTTAAAATGTTTTCGACAGTGATGCTATTAAATGAACCAACTTGGCATTTTGTATTAATTTAATAAAGGAGTAGCTACCCGGTATTTAATTAGTCGGGGTGTCACAGGTGGTATCAGAGCATCAGGTTCTAGTGTCCTTTAGGATTTGTACGACTTATTATGTTTTCCGCTGAGCTTTCTTCGATGTAGAGCCCTATATTTTAGGACTGTTGTATTCTTTTGTATATGCTACGTTCTTCAGCTATTTTGAGTTTATAACTGCGAACTTATAGACTTTATTCTTGTTTCAGAATGCCTCCACGATGTGCACAAAGGATTCCCAGGGATGCAACACCAGAACCACAGCCCGTACCAGTTCAGGGCACGATGAATGCCGCCGAGGTTGAAACCATTGTGGCCCAGGCGGTAATGCCGCACTAGCCGTAGTTCAGCAGGCACCACCTCAGGCGCCAGTAGCCGCACCAGTTCAGGCACATGCATTCCCGTCTGTTTGGGAACGTGTACGTGATGCTTTTCAGAAAGCACACCCACCGGAGTTCGCAGGTAGCTCCGATGTTGTGGTTTCGAGTCAGTGGAGGAAGGACAATCAGCGGCACCTGAGGATGTATGAGTGCATCGATGTCCAGAAGCAGATACTGGCTACCTTTAAGCTAGTGGGGTCTGCACTACAGTGGTGGGAGTCTATTACCACCGTGGAGGAGAGAGATACTCTCACTATCCTGGAGTTTTGGGTGCGGTTCGACCGCAAATACTTTCCGTCAGCTGTTCACACGGAAATGAGGAGGAAGTTGATGAGCCTCAAGCAGGAGGGTAAAACTATGGTCGAGTATGAGGCCGAATTCACTAATCTTCTGAACATTTTTCCGGATGAGATACCGACAGAGGAGAAGAAGATACAGAAATTTACAAACGGGTTGACTTGGAGGATCCGTCAGCATTTGTTGGGGAACCTATCGTTGGCCACTTACTCTGATGTGGTTAACTCTGCACTATTACACTGCCAGGATCATCGCTTTCACATGGCTGAAAGCAAGAGGTCAGGAGAGTCCAGCCATCAGGGCAGGACTGGGGGAAATGGTGCCAGTGGGGCACAATCTGTTCAGGGGCAGAGACAGGGTGATCAGGGTACCCAGCAGGGGGATCACAAGAGGTTAAAGTCGGGAAATTTCAAGCACGGATAGGGAGGTTTCCGACAGGGCCATCAGGGTCCGAACGGCCAGCAGGGTCAGAATGGCCAACAACAGCAGTTTCAGCAGGGCCAGTGGAGGAATGGTAACGGCCACCAGGGCCGGGGACAACAGGGACAGAGAGGGGGGAACTTCCCGGGGAAGTGTTTCATTTGTGGCAAGACTGGCCATAAACGCCAGGACTGCCCTGATAGGGGCAGGGCCCCGCAGTAGCAACAGGGTGCTCGACATGAGCCACAGAGTCCACTTTTTCCACCTGCTCTCCCAGCTCCAGCCCAGGTGCCAGCACTACCAACCATTCCAGCAGTTCCTATGCAGCAGGGGCAGTTACAGTATGGACGTGTCTATAACGTCCACCAGGCAGCAGCTACACAGGCACCACCCGCGATTGAGGGTATGTTTCCTATCCATGGTACTATGGGTCGAGTTTTGTTTGATACGGGGGCAACGCATTGTTTTATAGCTACACATTTTGCGAAAGCCTTAGGATTGTTAGCTACAACAGAGAGCACAGTGACGTGTGTAGACTCACCATTGGGGAGTGGGTCGCTTATTTTCTTTATATGCCGGGGAGTGGGGTAGAGATTGGTGGTTTGGTATTACCTGCAGACATGTTGGTATTAGATATGCATGTGCACGATGTGATTATCGGCATGGATTGGCTCGCAGACTATAGAGCCATGATTGATTGCTTCGGTGGGAGCATTATTTTTTCCATTCCGAGGCAAGAGATGTTTATAGTGGCGATGCCTCGCCCAGAGGGAGTCTCGACCGCTCATTTGTACTACATAGAGGAGGATACCTCTAAGGAGGTTGTGATTCCTTTATATTCGATCCCAGTTGTCAGGGAGTATTCTGTGACAACCCGCTCACCAAAATAAGGGGTGGCCAACCCAATACTCCAATATAACGGAATCATGGATGGAATCATTCTCAGCATCATAATAAAAATATAGAGTATCCAGGATAACCACCGAATATTTCAGAAAACGGGTTGCCAAAAATTTTTGATTTGAAAGTAAATAAATGAAAACAAACAACCCAATTCCTGAAAGATAAGGGAAACCCCAAGACATATATAAATAATACAACAAGAATACGATAAAAAGACCGAATAGGTAACCGGTCACTAAACTGATACACCAAATATACACAAGTACAATAAGTTACTTATTACATTTCATTAGACATTTACAAAAGCTTGGGCCTCTCGCCCGTATAAAAGACTTGGTCTTAACTAGAATAAAAATGAAACGTCTATACCAAATGTATCCCGTAATACCCGCAATGCATCACGGCTCGTCAAAAACATCGGAATAGGAATTCAAATCAGGCATCCTTGCGGCGGAGTACCTGAGCAGAGACAAGATGAATATGCAACAAGAAATGTAACCAGGTCAGGGCCCGGTTCTATATGATTACCAGATGAATAAAGAGTATGACAGTTATGTATGATAAATCGTGAAGAAAGAGAAAAAAGAAGCAACCTATACAATTTAAAACATAAGCTAAGCAGGAACAAAAATAAGAAGCATTAAACTAAAAACTTCACCCAATGTGCCAATTATTTCATATATCTTTTCCTTAGCAGGAAGTATATATATATAATCACAATCATTTTTCTCTTTAAGGAAATTTTATCTCAATTTTACCTTTTGTAAAAATCCTTTCCTTATCAGGAAAATAATCATTTTCAAATGATCTTTGTGGCATTTACATGTGCTCTTTGTGGCACTCCATCATGCTCTTATGGCATATCAAATACATCAAGTCCCACTTGATTATGAACTGTTATAAATATATACATATAACGAATTCTAAGACCGCCCGTCCGGGTTTCCCCACTGTGCGCGCCCCTAAATGACCATCATCTTCCAGGGCCTATCATTAGACAACCTGGGCACCTATATCGCAAGACGTCGGGAAGCGGCCATGAGCCTGCGGGTTAGTCAAGATCACACCCGGAATCTCCTACCCATCGCAGAAAAATATACAACAATAAGCGCTCCCATGGCCTAGGACTATATTCACCCTGCATTCATTAGCCAGGGGGCTTCACCTCACGTGCGGACTTCCCTTATGATGGCATTTAGAGAGGTGTGTTTAAACCATTTTATTTATCATATCGAAAATCAAGTAAACCATTATTTACCGGTTTCAGGATTAAGTAAATTATCATTTACTAATATCAATACCATTACCATTTCATTTCCATTCCACGTATATGTTTCATTTTATTCGAAACCATTATTATTTACTTCTAGTAACAGATATAACTTATTATCCGGAGCCATACAATAAATTATATCAATACTACAACCTCAGAGGAGTAAATAAACTCTTCATCATCTCCAAGCATTTTAGGACGTTATTTTAAAACCCCAAGGTTATCATCTTTCGAAGGAATGAAATAACTTTCAATTTATTCTCCAAACTCACCTTTATGGCGTTATGATGAACCAGTAAGGTTAACATAGCTCAATCGAACTTTTAAAATCTCCCAACATTCTTTTGGGGTGGTAATATAAACCATCAAAACTAGTATAGCTTAATTAAGCTTCTAAAGTCACCCGGACATGACACTACATCTCCTAGTTTATATACAAATCAACTAGAAGGAAAAGTGCCCTAACTTCAATAGGCATAACCCCGTAAAAGTCCCCACATAACCCATTCCTAATGTAGGGCACGCAACTAACTCATCTCACACTCTAGGACTCTGAGTTTACTTCATTTAAGAAGGTTCCTAATCCCTATATTTAAAGAAAAGAATTGGAATTGAGTTATAAAATTAACTCAAAAACAGCAGGAAAACGAATCGATTCGCCCAAGGGCCGAATCGATTCGCCCTAGCGAATCGATTCGCCCAAAAAGCGAATCAGTTCGGACTACTAAACCAACTTTCTACAATTGACCGAATCGATTCGGCCTTAACCCGAATCGATTCGGGTTATGCAGACCTGTAAATTTCCCTTAGCGAATCGATTCGCCCAAAGGGCCGAATCGATTCGGACCTGCAAATTTCCCAAAAATGGCTACGAAGGGTTATGAACCCTAATTTCTCCAAACTCCAACTCTCTCCATTTATACACATCCAGCAACAATAATCTACCCCAAAACATCCTACATGGTTAATAACAACTATAACCCAAAATTTCATCACCAAAAACTAAGATTAGGGCTTAAATCCCATAAATTCCACATTTAAACCTTAAATGTAAATACACAACTATCCTACAATTTATGCATCTTAAATCACATATTAGCAAGTAGAAAACTTGCCTTAGGGTTGATATCTCAGATTTGTTTGGAGAAGAAGCAATCCCAAATCCTCCATCTTCAAATATCTCTCTCATTCTCCTATTTTCTCTTCCTCTTTCCTCTCTATATGTTCAAAACATAAAATGGGAAAAAAATAAGGGATTTAGGAGGCTAAATCCTGGCTTTAGTTAAAACTCCCAACTTAATTGGTTAATACCACATTAAAATGACTCGCAAATACACATATAAGCTAAAACCAGGTAAAAGTGCCCGAAACACAAAAATACAATATGGCACTTATTTTGACTATCTCGCACCTACCGAGACTAACTACACCCTCTAAACTTGCATCCGGAAATTTTATAAATTATTTCGAGTTCCAAAATCATTTAAACTAAAAGTCCATTTAAAATACATGACACTACAGACATGCAACCTGATGTTATTTACTTTCACATACAGTAAATATGCATCAATCTAGTAAATATTAACTTTCAATTCATTTAATTAATATTTACTCCAGTCCCCACATTTTATATAATTACCTTATGCGGTAAAATTAGTATAAAATGAGCCTCCCTTAATCGAGGGTTGTTACATATTCCGATGTGTTTCAGGAGATACCAGGCCTACCCCCCAGTCGAGAGATAGACTTTGTTATAGATTTGTTGCCAGATACGAGACCTATAGCATGCGCACCATACCGTATGGCTCCAGCAGAGATGTGAGAGCTACGAGATCAGATAGAGCAGTTGTTGGGTCAGGGGTTTATACGGAGGAGTACTTCACCGTGGGGTGCCCCAGTATTGTTTCCTAAAGAAAAGAGATGGTTCACTGAGATTGTGTGTGGACTACCGAGAGTTGAACAAGGTCACGATACGGAATAAGTATCCGTTGCCTCGAATCGATGACCTGTTCGACCAGCTGAGAGGAGCTTCTTTCTTCTCAAAGATTGATTTGTGATCGGGATACCATCAGTTGCGTATCAGGGAAGAGGATGTCTCGAATACTGCGTTCTTAACGAGATATGGTTCTTATGAGTTTCGGGTTATGCCTTTTGGTTTAACCAATGCTCCAGCCGTGTTTATGGACTTGATGAATAGGTTGTTCAGATATTTCCTAGATCAGTTCGTCATTGTCTTCATTGATGATATTCTGGTTTACTCCCAGACAGAAGAGGAGCATGCCGAGCATTTGAGGCAAGTTTTGCAGATGCTATGCCAGAACGAGCTGTATGCAAAGTATGAGAATTATGGATTTTGGCTGAAGGAGGTCCAGTTTTTGGGACACATTATTTCCGACCGGGGGATATCTGTTGATCCGGGGAAGGTATCTGCGGTGAGGGAGTGGGGACAACCCACGACACCGACAGAGATCCGTAGTTTCTTGGGCCTAGCAGGATACTACAGGAGGTTCATTCGAGGATTTTCAAAGATAGCAGGTCCTTTGACACATCTGACTCGTAAGGGTGTGCCATTCATCTGGAGTGATGCCTGTCAGTTGGCATTCGATGAGTTGAAGGATAAGTTGACCTCATCACCTGTGTTAGCATTGCCAAAATCGGGGGTTGAGTATCCAGTTTACACCGATGCTTCCTTACAAGGACTTGGAGGTGTGTTGCAGCAGGAGAGTCAGGCCATAGCTTATGCTTCCCGTAAGCTTAAGCCTCATGAGATGAATTACCCCACTCATGACTTGGAGTTAGCGGCAGTGGTATTTGCCCTACGGATTTGGAGACATTATCTCTTGGGGGAGAAGTTTCGATTATTCACGGACCACAAGTCCCTATAGTACCTATTCACGCAGAAAGAGTTGAATATACGGCAGCGAAGGTGGCTTGAGTTTGTGAAGGACTATCAGTTTGATATCCAGTATCACTCGGGGAAGGCTAACGTGGTAGCAGACGCATTGAGCCTTAGGCCAGCAGCTGAAGTGGCAGGGGTGTGGAAAGCCAAGTGGAAGGAGTTGGGACACCAGGATGCAGTGGCCCGATCGTTCATGTCTGTGATGACCGTTACACCGCAGATTGTCGCGAAGGTAGTAAGGGCACAGGCAGAGGACTCGTTCTGTCAGGAGAAGATAGTTCAATTACTAGCAGAGGGAGCTGAGTCCTATACCGTTAACTCAGACGGGGGATTACGCTTCAATGGGAGATTGGTAGTTCCGGAAGGGGAGGAATTGCGGCACGAGGTGATGGCAGAGTCGCACGGCTCACGGTTCGCGGTACATCCCGGTGGGGACAAAATGTACCACGACATGAGACGACAATATTGGTGGAGCGGGATGAAGAGAGATATTGCCGAGTTTGTTTCTAAATGCGCCACTTGTTGTGACACCCCGACTAATTAAATACCGGGTAGCTACTCCTTTATTAAATCAATACAAAATACCAAGTTGGTTCAGTTAATAGCATCACTGTCGAAAACATTTTAATCATTACTAACCACCTAGTATTTAAAAAGTAAGTTGCCAAATTTTAAGTTAAGTCTGATTAACATGCAATAAAAGAATAATGGAAGAACAAAATGAATCCAATCACCATAACGAAGTAATGAAATAACCACAAATAGTAATAAGTCCGGAGGAAAACTCCTCACAACAATCCCACAACTGAAAATAATAAGACAAGTCTGAATCCTGAATAAATACAAACCAAGGTCTGAATAACTGAAATAAATGAAATGTCCCTAAAAGAAATGGGCGACATGACCTAAAACTGATAAATGCTGAATATAGAGTCAAGATAGATGAAGCGTCTACAAGCAAAGTCCTATAACTTCCACAAACAGCTACAGCTCGTCACCTGAATAAGGATCCTAAGCATGGTGTCCTTGTGGCTGGGCACCTAAAATGGTTTTTACAAAAATAGATTTGAAAGAAAACGGGTCAGAGCCCGAAAGTGGAGAGTATTTTAAAAACAGCAAGTGCTTTAATAACAATTAAAACAATAAATGCAAAATACATGTTAGGACGTGCTCTCACATGAAATACTCACCTCTCGTCTAACTGTGCACTCCTAACGTTCCTGTACCCATTCTTATGTTTTCTGATAACTATCTAGTTCAAAAGAGTTTCTAACACTCCTACTCGGTTCATGTTTTAATTCTAACCTTGACATTTAAAATAGAGAGTTCTACTTTAAATCTCGGATTCCCAATTATTAACAAAGCCATTTTTTGATAACAGTCCCCTTTTATCTTTTCATAATGATACCACAACTATATTCACAATTTAACATAGTAAATTCCTTTTCATTTAACTGTATATTTTCACATCATAAATATACAATACAAGCACCCCGAGGCTAAGCTGCGGTGCACACATACTCTGCTATCCATCCCGGTACATCACGTACATAAGGATTACAAATTCCGAATCTCTCAGGAATTGTTGGATTAAACACCACACACATAAATGGAGGCGAACATAATTCAACATATCCATGGTCACGTACATACCTATGCTCCATCGTCAGCTGGCTTATTAACTCACAAATAAGTCGTTCTCTTGAACTATGTCCTCGAGGTACCAATCTAAATCCGGGAAACACAAGGATAAGAAGGCCCTAAGAGAACGTAACCTCCCATGATAGCAAGTATGGTAGGTATGTCATACATATAAAAATCATATACTAAGCATTCACACATCTTAGATAATTCAATATTAATAAAGGTATACTCTACATCCTTATACCATTATTCAAAATTTGTATATTTTACGTCTCCCGATAATATAAAAGTTAAACTGCCGACACGTCTCACGTCGTAGTTTCTTATACTAAAAACCTATCTAAAATAGATTATTAAGTTCCTATTATTCCCACGTATAACATCTTTATTACTAAGGTCCTTACTTCTGCCCCAAACCTCATTTCATCCAATTATTCAAATTTACACTATTAACCCAAATATTAACTCACTTATCGAATTTCATTAGTTTAGAATAATTCCTCGAATTGAATTCTAATTAAGGTCCAAGTTTCATAATCATGCCTACTGGTCTTCCTTAAGTTTAAGGTATTCATAAGGTCTCCAATAATATTTTCCAAGGGTTACCACCATTAAAATTTAAATAGGGAAAAAAACTTTACTCATTCTGGGAAGGTCGATCGATCGACCTTTACCTTCGATCGATCGATGGTGGTCGATCGATCGACTGAAGAACATCGATCGATCGAATGCACCAGGTATGGTTACGGACTGGTTCGTTTTGCAGTTTTCAAATCATCCCAAAACATACTTTTAATGCATGAAACTCTAATGTACCGTTATAGTATCATTATACAACCATCCTACAACATTATTAACGTTCTAAAACCAATAATTCATCAACCAAGGACTATATATGGATCAATCTTCATCAAGAACCCTAGTTTTCTAACTCTTTCAAGAACATTCATAAACGTCTTCTTAAATCCGTTTTTAAATCATCAAGGGTCATAATTTTGAATTCATAATTCGTCCAGATTGTTACTACATGTAGTCCCTAACATAATTCATAGTTTTAAACTTCCAATTCATGGGTCTATATCATCTTTCAAGATAAATTCGATAATTCCTAAACATGGAAAAGCATAGCTTTGAATCAATTGTAATTAAACCACTTGCCTAAATCTTTCTCTGAATTTGAGGTTGAAACTTGAAGGTTGGATTGTCTTCTCTCTCTCTCTGCAGAATTCTTCTCTTCCTCTCTCTCTCTACAAGTTCTTCTCAAGGTTCTTCTCAAGGTGTTCACGGAGGTGGGGTTGGTTTTTGCCAATATTTATGGTTTCTAACTTCTCCCGTAGCCCACTACCTAAATTGGGGTTGGAACATGGCTTAGTGGGTTAATACTAAGTAAGATATGAACTCTAATTTTCGTGGGTTTTAATTACCCAATTTCCAAAATTACTAAAACGCCCCTATAAGTTACCGGTATGGCCCAATAATGCCCCGGGACCCAAACTTAACCCCCGGCTAGTGTTTTCTGACTATTTTGACCCTTTCGAACGCGTTGGCGCACTCAAAATGACCATACGGGTGACAAAAATAAAATTTACTTTTTAATTCAAATAATTATATTCCTGACGCGACTGTCACGCGCGTCCCAACAAAATTTCCCAAATTGCCGTATTTCAATCTCGCGACAATTTCAATAATTCCAATATTCATAAATTGCCATATATACTCATTATAATCAAATACTAAATCACATCTCGTTAATATTTTATCCGAATTAATTTTCAATTACTACACATTTAATTCAATTAATCCCAAAAATAAATATCACAGAAAATATGGGGTATTACATACTTCCCCCCTAATAACAGAATTTCGTCCCGAAATTCGGAAAAATAAGGCACACCTGGAAAAATAGGTATCCTCCCGTATTCGAAACAATAATAAAGAAAAGTCCAATTTACTAAAACCCTCGCTTCACAATGAGTTTGTTTAACATACTTGATACCCTATCAAAATAATATTCGATAACACCTCACGTTGTGCTCTTATTAAACAACATTCGAATAAAATAGCCTATACATCATTAGCCGCATTATTTTTATCACTATTGTGAGTCCGCACACTACACCAAATCCTGCGAATGGTCACGCCCAGTGGGTCACGGCCCAAGTCTACGACCAGCTGGTCGCGGACTTGGGCCGTGACCCACTCAATATTTGGCGTGACCATATTTATTACCACACTAAATTATCGATGCTCTAGAAGTGGCCACGGTCGAAGTCCGTGACCACAGTGGTCGCGGACTTGGGCCGTGACCAGGTCGTGACCATCTTGGCGCCAAACTCACGCCAAAATTACCTCCAAGCTTGGTCGCAGATGGGTCACGGCCCAAGTCCGTGACCCAAGGCATGACGAAGAAGAGAGTACACATATTGAGGGTCACAGCTGGGGGCCGTGACCATTTCTGGGTGTGGGTCACGGCTATGGGCCGTGACCATCCCTCAATAGAGGGTCTGATGTTGGTTGCGCATGGGGGTCACGGCTATAGGCCGTTACCATTCTTCATTCTAGCAACAGAATGGTGAAATAACGAGTTACGATGGTGGGTCACAGCTTCAGGCCGTGACCATGTCTGTCCTGAAAAAATAAAACATGCGCCTCATTTTCATTTGCCCGCCTCTATTTGCTGATGGCATTTCCCCAACGTTGATGGCTACTCTCTCTCTCTCTCGTCAAAGACGAAGCTATGGATTCTTTCTCTCTCGTCAAACGCTAATGGCTTCTCTCTCTCCAAAGACAAAGGTATTTCTACATATTTTAGTTTTTGATTCATATTTAGGTTGTATTGGGGTTTCTAAGTTTTTTGTTCCCATATTACCTTGTGTTTTCAATCTGTGTTTTCAATCTGTGATCCATTTCGTTGCCATATTGGTGAATCTGAAAAAATTCCTCGCTTTAGTGACGAAATTAGGTATGATTTTTAGCCCATGTTTAGACACACGTTGAAAACTCAAAGACCCATTTCAAAAATTATTTTTTTTAGAAAGAGGGTGAGGAGCCCAAATTATTTTAAAAATAGTATTTACCTTCATTTTTATATTAATCATAGATTAACTTTCTATATGCAGAATTTATTTTTAATTCAAACTGTAAATGTACTTTTGATCCTAAAATTGATCCTAATTGAAATATCTTTACCAAGTATTTCACTTTTTTAGTTAATCGAATTGCAAAAATTGATTTGCGAGAGGGTGAAGCCACTCAAGGATTTTTTTTCAACTAATTTGACACGAGCGAATCTTAAAGCCATTTTGATTCGAGCGAATCTTAAGTTCGTCAAATGTTGGATAAAATGTCCATAAAGAACAACTATTTGAGGGAGTTCCTCGTGTATGGCACCAACACCTCCCACGGGACCAATGTGACTCGTAGGAACTGACCGCGCAGTCGCGGCACTCCCGGTTTGAGAATACGATGGTAATTTCATTTTTCTAGACTTGGGCTTAAAAACATGGCTTTAGTGGGTGAAAACCCGAAATAGCCCGCAAACGGCCCCGTGGGTGGCACCAACACCTCCTACGGGACCAATGTAACTCGTAGGAACTGACCGCGCAGCCACGGGACTCCTGGTTTGAGAATATGACGGTAATTTGCATTTTTCTAGACTTAGGCTTAAAAACATGGCTTTAGAGGGTGAAAACCCAAAACAGTCCCGGAACGGCCCCGTGGCTGGCACCAACACCTCCCACGGGACCAATGTGACTCGTAGGAACTGACCCTGCAGCCGCGGGACTCCCAGTTTTAGAATACGACAGTAATTTGCATATTTCTAGACTTAGGCTTAAAAACATGGCGTTAGAGGGTGGAAATTCAAAACAGCCCCTGACCGGCCCCGTGGGTGGCACCAACACCTCCCACGGGACCAATGTAACTCGTAGGAACTGACCCCGCAGCCGCGGGACTCCCGGTTTGAGAGTACGACGGTAATTTGCAAATTTCTAGACTTAGGCTTAAAAACATGGCGTTAGAGGGTGAGAACTCGAAACAGCCACCGAACGTCCCTGTGGGTGGCACCAACACCTCCCACAAGACTAATGTAACTCGTAGGAACTGACCCCGCAGCCGCGGGACTCCCGGTTTGAGAATACGATGGTAATTTGCATATTTCTAGACTTAGGCTTAAAAACATGGCGTTAGAGGGATAAAACCCGAAACAACCCCCGAACGTCCCCGTGGGTGGCACCAACACCTCCCACGGGACCAATGTAACTCGTAGGACTGACCCCGCAGCCGCGGGACCCTCGGTTTGAGAATACGACGGTAATTTGCATATTTCTAGACTTAAGCAAAACATGGCGTTAGAGGGTGAGATCTCGAAACAGCCCCCGAACGTCCCCGTGGATAGCACCAACACCTCCCACGGGACCAATGTAACTCGTAGGAAATGACCCCACAGCCGCGGGACTCCCGGTTTGAGAATATGACGGTAATTTGCATAATTCTAGACTTAGGCTTAAAAACATGGCGTTAGAGGGTGAAACAGCGAAACAGCCCCCGAACGTCCCCGTGTGTGGCACCAACACCTCCCATGGGACCAATGTAACTCATAGGAACTGACCCCGCAGTCGCGGGACTCCCGGTTTTAGAATACGACGGCAATTTGCATATTTCTAGACTTAGACTTAAAAACATGGCGTTAGAGGGTGAAAACTCGAAACAGCCCCCGAACGGCCCCGTGGGTGGTACCAACAACTCCCACGGGACCAATGTAACTCGTAGGAACTGACCCCGCAGTCGCGGGACTCCCGGTTTGAGAATACGATGGTAATTTGCATATTTCTAGAGTTAGGCTTAAAAACATGGCGTTAGAGGGTGAAAACCCGAAACAGCCCCTGAACGTCCCCGTGGGTGGCACCAACACCTCCCACGGGACCAATGTAACTCGTAGGAACTGACCCCGCAGTCGCGGGACTCCCGGTTTTAGAATACGACGGTAATTTGCATATTTCTAGACTTAGGCTTAAAAACATGGCGTTAGAGGGTTAAAACCCGAAACAACCCCCGAACGTCCCCGTGGGTGGCACCAACACCTCCCACGGGACCAATGTAACTCGTAGGAACTGACCCCGCAGCCACGGGACTCCCAGTTTTAGAATACGACGGTAATTTGCATATTTCTAGACTTAGACTTAAAAACATGGCGTTAGGGGGTGAGATCTCGAAACAGCCCCCGAACGTCCCCGTGGGTGGCACCAACACCTCCCACGGGACCAATGTAACTCGTAGGAACTAACCCCGCAGCCGCGGAACTCCCGGTTTGAGAATACGAAGGTAATATGCAAATTTCTAAACTTAGGCTTAAAAACATGGCGTTTGAGGGTGAGAAATCGAAACAGCCACCGAACGTCCCCATGGGTGGCACCAACACCTCACACGGGACCAATGTAACTCGTAGGAACTGACCCCGCAGCCACGGGACTCCCAGTTTTAGAATACGACGGTAATTTGCATATTTCTAGACTTAGACTTAAAAACATGGCGTTAGGGGGTGAGATCTCGAAACAGCCCCCGAACGTCCCCGTGGGTGGCACCAACACCTCCCACGGGACCAATGTAACTCGTAGGAACTAACCCCGCAGCCGCGGAACTCCCGGTTTGAGAATACGAAGGTAATATGCAAATTTCTAAACTTAGGCTTAAAAACATGGCGTTTGAGGGTGAGAAATCGAAACAGCCACCGAACGTCCCCATGGGTGGCACCAACACCTCACACGGGACCAATGTAACTCGTAGGAACTGACCCCGCAGCCGCGGGACTCCCGGTTTGAGAATACGACGATAATTTGCATATTTTTAGACTTAGGCTTAAAAACATGGTATTTGAGGGTGAGAACTCGAAATAGCTCCCGAACGGCCCCGTGGGTGGCACTAACAACTCCCACGAGACCAATGTAACTCGTAGGAACTGACCCCGCAGCCGCGGGACTCCCGATTTGAGAATACAACGATAATTTGCATATTTTTAGACTTAGGCTTAAAAACATGGCGTTAGAGGGTGAGAACTCGAAACAACCCTCTAACGGCACCTTGGGTGGCACCAACACCTCCCACGGGACCAATGTAAATTGTAGGAACTGACCCCACAGCCGCGGGTCTCCCGGTTTGAGAATACGACGGTAATTTGCATATTTCTAGACTTAAGCAAAACATAGCGTTTGAGGGTGAAAACTCGAAATAGCCCCCGAATGGCCTCGTGGGTGGAACCAACACCTCCCACGGGACCAATGTAACTCGTAGGAACTGACCCCAGAGCCGCGGGACTCCCGGTTTGAGAATTCGATGATAATTTGCACATTTATAGACTTAGGCTTAAAAACATGGCGTTAAAGGGTGAAAACTCGAAACAGCCCTCTAACGGCCCCGTGGGTGGCACCAACACCTCCCACGGGACCAATGTAACTCGTAGGAACTGACCCCGCAGCCGCGGGACTCCCGATTTGAGAATACGACGATAATTTGCATATTTGTAGACTTAGGCTTAAAAACATGGCGTTAGAGGGTGAGAACTAGAAACAGCCCCCGAACGTCCCCGTGGGTGGCACCAACATCTCCCACGGGACCAATGTAACTCGTAGTAACTGACCCCGCAGCCGCGGGACTCCCGGTTTGAGAATACGACAGTAATTTGCATATTTCTAGACTTAAGCAAAACATGGCGTTTGAGGGTGAAAACTCGAAATAGCCCCCGAACGGCCCCGTGGGTGGCACCAACACGTCCCACGGGACCAATGTAACTCGTAGGAACTGACCCCGCAGTAGCGGGACTCCCGGTTTGAGAATACGACGATAATTTGCATATTTGTAGACTTATGCTTAAAAACATGGCGTTAGAGGGTGAGAACTAGAAACAGCCCCCGAACGTCCCCGTGGGTGGTACCAACACCTCCCACGGGACAAATGTAACTCGTAGGAACTGACCCCAGAGCCGCGGGACTCCCGGTTTGAGAATTCGACGATAATTTGCATATTTCTAGACTTAGGCTTAAAAACATGTCGTTAGAGGGTGAAAACTCGAAACAACCCTCTAACGTCCCTGTGGGTGGTACCAACACCTCCCACGGGACCAATGTAACTCGTAGGAACTGACTCCGCAGCCGCGGGACTCCCGGTTTGAGAATACGACGATAATTTGCATATTTGTAGACTTAGGCTTAAAAACATGGCGTTAGAGGGTGAGAACTAGAAACAACCCCCGAACGTCCCAGTGGGTGGTACCAACACCTCCCACGGGACCAATGTAAGTCATAGGAACTGACCCCGCAGCCGCGGGACTCCCGGTTTGAGAATACGATGGTAATTTGCATATTTCTACTTGGTTACTGATAATTTTAACTCATATATGCAATTTTTCTGCTTGATTAAATTTTTTGTAAAACTACTTGGTTACTGATATTTTTTTTATGTATCCCATCATTTGTAGGATTTTTGCACGCGGAACAAACGAAGGAGGCAATGGTCTACATCATGAAGATTGTTTATAGGTTGGGGACATTCAAGATTTTGATTTTTGTGTTACAGCCGTGCGGGCTTTTATTGTTTAGTTTTATGGCCGTGCGGGCTTTTATAATTTGATTGTTGAATTTTATAGCCGTGCGGGCTTTATAATAACTAGGTTTTACATTTACAGGTTTTGGAATGTCTAGAAAATAGAGGAAACTCTGCCCAATTTTTTTTTGGTCTGTGAATTATTAAGACGTGTAATTTTTATAAGTTTGTATGTATATTTGTTTATTAACAACGTTCTCGATTCGCAATTTGTGATTTTTTTTATTGTTTTGCCAATAATAAATATTTGTAACACCTCGTACGCGTGAAACGTTACACCTAGCAACTGATGGTGCACTTACAGGACCCCCAATTTTAGGATTGGACCAAAAAAATACATTTTTTTTAAAATTGTAGTTAAATATGGTCATGGACTTTGTCCATGGCCATTTTTATTTTTTCGTCACGCATAAAAATGGTCGCGGCCAAAGTCCGCGACCATTTTTTTCGTCACGGTTGTGGGTCATGGATCAGGGCCGCAACCAATTTTTTTTTTGTCACGGTCGTGGGTTGCGGACTTTGGCCGCGACCAATTTGTCACGGTTGTGGGTCACGGATCAGGGCCGCGACCAATTTTTTTTATTATTTTTTTGTCACGGTAGTGGGTCGCGGACTTTGGCCGCGACCAATTTGTCACGGTTGTGGGTCACGGATCAGGGCCGCGACCCGTCACGACATGGGTCACGGCCTAAGTCCGCGACCATCTGCCGTGACCCCTCTCAGCCGTGACCATTTTTTGGTCACGGACTTGGGCCGCGACCCACGAAAATGGTCACGCCAGAAATGGTCACGGCCCAAGTCCGCGACCCACAACTTTGGTCAGGGATTTTGGCCGTGACCAATCGCCAGTTTTGGTGTAGTGGCACCTCACTACTAACTCCCGTGTTTATCAAAACACCAAACTCCCATCCTGGGTTGAATTTAATAACACATCTGACTACGCTTGTCTATTCCTTGAAATATCCCGACGTTGTGATTTACATAAGGGAAAACCACTTCAGCCTGTTGGTGGTACACAAACCTTTATAAGTACCTTGTCCACCATAAATATATACAGGTGCTTTTCCCCCAACGCTACCATTTGGTAATATCTGCTCCTCATGTCTACAATGTACCTCACTATTTATACCCGATTTGGAATTGAAAATATCGCAATGAATCCAAAATTTCTTTCATACAATTCATCAATCGTTAGTCACCTTGCGCCTGCACCTCGGGTTTTAGGTGATACAACCCTCAGTTTGAATCGTTATTTCTTACTACTTATTGTTAGCCCACTTGAATGTGGATATCGGGGATTTCATCCCATTTCTAAATAGTACTACGTCGAACCACGTACCGGCGTGTTCACTATCTAATAGTGTAAATCACCCCAAGTATATAACCATTTCTCTCCTTCTAGACAACATGTACCACATAACCATTTCTCACTTTTTCCACTTGAACCTCCCATTCTTGGAATCGTCGTCTTGATACAAAATTATTTGGTGGGTCATCTAACCCCAACTGGTCTACTACTTACTATCCCTCTTTCAATGCCGATAATCACATAAAATTTTCCCCGTTCAAAGATACTTAAAGATCTTATTCTCCCGACGAATACCAAAAGTTTGGACCTTTACCCTTTTTACTACTTTGTGAATATCTGGACTTTATACCTGATTGGCATCCTCATTCTTATTTACTCTTGAGTTACCCTCAACATTCGATTGATCGGAACTCTACTCCAAATTTCTCATAATAATTTATTCCCCTTTTCAAGAGATATCTCTTTATTAAATGGCTTGCTACTGCCTTTTCTCCAAATTTGAACGTGCTACACTGACTACACATGATATTCACTTACACCTTTTCTTATGACGTTTAACCTCATAAGTAATAATCTCGCCCGTCCGTGTTCCCTCTTCCTTTGATTTACTCTTTAGTAAATCAAGATGTCTATGCCCCTTATAACCCAACCATACGGTTTTTAAACATTATATACGCTTTATACAAATCTCAAACTCTTTATTGTCACTGTAAATACAACGGTGCTATACCACTTGGGCGTTCTCAATCGCTTCTGAATTAGAAATCCTAAATCCCCTTATCCTCAATGCGTCCTTCAACATGCCGTGACAAAACCAACATTATTAATACTTATATCGTAATTTATTAACAACTGGCTCTAATGCCCTTACAACATAATTTACTCCTTGTAACTTCCCGTTATAACTACGTACTCTCATATCGATAGAGGTATCCAATTCATGAACGAAGGGCCACACTTCTCCTTACTACCAATCTTACGCTAAGTTTCATGCGTGGGGTGTCTCGCAAAGCGAAATCCAAACAATGAACCCCCCCGATACACTACTACCTAACATTTTTGGTCATCGGAATCCGTTAAGCCCTGTCCATAATATGTACCCCTACACTCTCGTTTCTCAACAAAGTTACATTCTGTCGCAATGACACTTAAACAAGGAACTCCTTTCGAATGACACTTTCTCTTGACACTGATGGTAATCACATTACATATACACCATGTAACTAAAATCGGGGTTCTCAAAATCCCGTCCCCAGACACACAACTATGAGTATAAACTGCCAAATCTCTATCGGGGAATAAAACAATGCACTCTTTTTGTTACTACCTCTCTATCGTTAATTATAAAATCCAACTAACTCTTTGTTGACCAGTAGATCAACTACATACGACTCATAATAATGAAGTCCCTACGCATACTGGGATTAAATATCCAAGACCATTATACCTTTTTGAAATCACAACATATTCATATATATGTATATATACCTATATACAAAAGTACAATTGCGAGTCCGGCCCTCTCACAGATGGGGCCTCGCCAGAACAAAACATGCTACCCCAAGGTGGCAATCCCAATAAACTTGTAATACCAGCACACTATCGGTATACTCATATATAAAACCATAAATAATATCATAACATACTCGTGTAACACAACACTAAAACGAGTAATTTCAATAAATTATAAACCGCTATTAATATACCCATTCATCCTCCGCGGATGACAATAAAAGTAACCCCCACACTATCAGGGAAAATGTTCTTAAAAAAAATAATAAAATTACTGATATACTCACTAAACTCGAATCTCAAGTGAAAGTAACAATTTTGACAAATGTAGCAACTCATTCATGCCACAATTGACATGCATCATCATCTGAGGAAGTAACTCATACTTCTATCTTATCAATCGTCCCGGCTGCTCAAATGGTTTATGGACTTACCACACATGTTGTCCCAAACCGAATATTTCAATAACTGTTGCCCTCCCCAAGCATAATACCTTGATCCCTACTCTCGTATCGGAAAAAAAAATCTATAACGCCCGAGTTTTACTCCCCACAGAAATACCTATACACATACTCCACTTATCTTTTGTTTCACAAATCATGTTAAGGTGGTCCATCTCTCGGACGTTGGTAGTCTCGACTCAGACGACTATCTCTGTTGTTCCCTTAGTTTTGACGGCCCTAAGGATCACACTACTAATTTTCCACTTCTCTTACTGAAATTACCACTGCTCGGTAGTAATTCCGCTATCGAATTATTTTAATGGTTTCTCCATTGGGTCTTCCCATTGTGGTGCTTCTCCAACACCAGTTTTCCCCAGTCTTACTTTATAAAAAAAATTCTCGATTCTTGTGTCTCCCCACCCGGGGATGTTTACCTCCCAATTAACACTATGCGACAATACCATTTGCTTTAACCGTCCAAGTAGAGTTCTGCCAGAAGGACTAGCAATTCTCCTATGTAAATTCTCCCTTTAATATCCCCTTTTCCGTTTCACCTACTTCACCCGGTGTAGGGTTCACCAAATTTTTTTTTTATTACCCCTCACAAAATGACCTCTATCCGGACCTCTCGTGTGAGTTCAGAACGACATTCGGTTCTCACCCTAAACATTTGATCAAGGAACTTATGGTCAACCCATTCGTGTACGCCTTCTCTCAACGTCACATTCCACTTATAAGTGTGGTGATTGTTTCTCCCCATAGAAACTCCGCTCTTACGAGATAAGAAAATTTTTCCTCAAATTTTCACTCTTGATTAGCCATACTCCGACACAAGTCCAAGCCTTTGGACACTTTGCGTTCGTTTGGCTAGTACATGCCGTCTTCGCCCTTCGAGTATTTCTACTGCTGGTTCACTTCAATATTACATTTAATTCTTTCTCTCCCGTTCCAACCTTGTTGGATGTGTCTAATTTGACGCCATTCCTACTATAGCCGTTCTTGGAAGTCTCAAGTCGCTCCTTAGCCTTCTATATCTTCCAGGACTTTCGTGCCATAATATCGGTGACTTCAACTACGGTCATCCTTCTTTTAATAAATCAATTAACCTTAATATATGTTTGCCTCCTGCTGTTCACCCAACTGTCTTCGCCTGACGTACTGCATTGTTCGGCACACGAATACACCCGATCGCAAATAAGATTCACTACCATACGTATTAAAGCAGGAGAACGAAATCTCACCAAAGATATCAACAATCCTAAACATAGGGCTCTACATCAAAGAATGCTCAGCGGAAACATAACAAGCCGTACATATCCTAAAGGACACTAGAACCTGATGCTCTGATACCACCTGTGACACCCCGACTAATTAAATACCGGGTAGCTACTCCTTTATTAAATCAATACAAAATGCCATGTTGGTTCAGTTAATAGCATCACTGTCAAAAACATTTTAATGATTACTAACCACCTAGTATTTAAAAAGTAAGTTGTCAAATTTTAAGTTAAGTCTGATTAACATGCAATAAAAGAATAATGGAAGAACAACATGAATCCAATCACCATAACGAAGTAATGAAATAACCACAAATAGTAATAAGTCCGGAGGAAAACTCCTCACAACAATCCCACAACTGAAAATAATAAGACAAGTCTGAATCCTGAATAAATACAAACCAAGGTCTGAATAACTGAAATAAATGAAATGTCCCTAAAAGAAATGGGCGACATGCCCTACAACTGATAAATGCTGAATATAGAGTCAAGATAGATGAAGCGTCTACAAGCAAAGTCCTGTAACTTCCACAAACAGCTACAGCTCGTCACCTGAATAAGGATCCTAAGCATGGTGTCCTTGTGGCTGGGAACCTAAAATGGTTTTTACAAAAATAGATTTGAAAGCAAACGGGTTAGAGCCCGAAAGTGGAGAGTATTTTAAAAACAACAAGTGCTTTAATAACAATTAAAATAATAAATGCAAAATACATGTTAGGACGTGCTCTCACATGAAATACTCACCTCTCGTCTAACTGTGCACTCCTAACGTTCCTGTACCCATTCTTATGTTTTCTCATAACTATCTAGTTCAAAAGAGTTTCTAACACTCCTACTCGGTTCACGTTTTAATTCTAACCTTGACATTTAAAATAGAGAGTTCTACTTTAAATCTCGGATTCCCAATTATTAACAAAGCCATTTTTTGATAACAGTCCCCTTTTATCTTTTCATAATGCTACCACAACTATATTCACAATTTAACATAGTAAATTCCTTTTCATTTAACCGTATATTTTCACATCATAAATATACAATACAAGCACCCCGAGGCTAAGCTGCGGTGCACACATACTCTGCTATCCATCCCGGTACATCACGTACATAAGAATTACAAATTTCGAATCTCTCAGGAATTGTTGGAATAAACACCACACACATAAATGGAGGCGAACATAATTCAACATATCCATGGTCACGTACATACCTACGCTCCATAGTCAGCTGGCTTATTAACTCACAAATACGTCGTTCTCTTGAACTATGTCCTCGAGGTACCAATCTAAATCTGGGCAACACAAGGATAAGAAGGCCCTAAGCGAACGTAACCTCCCGTGATAGCAAGTATGGTAGGTATGTCATACATATAAAAATCATATACTAAGCATTCACACATCTTAGATAATTCAATATTAATAAAGGTATACTCTACATCCTTATACCATTATTCCAAATTTGTATATTTTACGTCTCCCGATAATATAAAAGTTAAACTGCCGACACGTCTCACGTCGTAGTTTCTTATACTAAAAACCTATCTAAAATAGATTATTAAGTTCCTATTATTCCCACGTATAACATCTTTATTCCTAAGGTCCTTACTTCTGCCCCAAACCTCATTTCATCCAATTATTCAAATTTACACTATTAACCCAAATATTAACTCACTTATCGAATTTCATTAGTTTAGAATAATTCCTCAAATTGAATTCTAATTAAGGTCCAAGTTTAATAATCATGCCTACTGGTCTTCCTTAAGTTTAAGGTATTCATAAGGTCTCCAATAATATTTTCCAAGGGTTACCACCATTAAAATTTAAATAGGGAAAAAAACTTTACTCATTCTGGGAAGGTCGATCGATCGACCTTTACCTTTGATCGATCGATGGTGGTCGATCGATCGACTGAAGAACATCGATCGATCGAACGTACCTGGTATGGTTACGGACTGCTTCGTTTTTGCAGTTTTCAAATCATCCCAAAACATACTTTTAATTCATGAAACTCTAATGTAACGTTATAATATCATTATACAACCATCCTACAACATTATTAACGTTCTAAAACCAATAATTCATCAACCAAGGACTATATATGGATCAATCTTCATCAAGAACCCTAATTTTCTAACTCTTTCAAGAACATTCATAAACGTCTTCTTAAATCCGTTTTTAAATCATCAAGGGTCATAATTTTGAATTCATAATTCGTCCAGATTGTTACTACATGTAGTCCCTAACATAATTCATAGTTTTAAACTTCCAATTCATGGGTCTATATCATCTTCCAAGATAAGTTCGATAATTCCTAAACATGGAAAAGCATAGCTTTGAATCAATTGTAATTAAACCACTTGTCTTAATATTTCTCTGAATTTGAGGTTGAAACTTGAAGGTTGGATTGTCTTCTCTCTCTCTCTGCAGAATTCTTCTCTTCCTCTCTCTCTCTACAAGTTCTTCTCAAGGTTCTTCTCAAGGTGTTAATGGAGGTGGGGTTGGTTTTTGCCAATATTTATGGTTTCTAACTTCTCCCGTAGCCCACTACCTAAATTGGGGTTGGAACATGGCTTAGTGGGTTAATACTAAGTCAGATATTAACTCTAATTTTCGTGGGTTTTAATTACCCAATTTCCAAAATTACTAAAACGCCCCTATAAGTTACCGGTATGGCCCAATAATGCCCCGGGACCCAAACTTAACCCCCGGCTAGTGTTTTCTGACTATTTCGACCCTTCTGAACGTGTTGGCGCACTCAAAATGACCATACGGGTGATAAAAATAAAATTAACTTTTTAATTCAAATAATTATATTCCTGACGTGACTATCACGCGCGTCCCAACAAAATTTCCCAAATTGTCGTATTTCAATCTCGCGACAATTTCAATAATTCCAATATTCATATATTGCCATATATACTCATTATAATCAAATACTAACTCACATCTCGTTAATATTTTATCCGGATTAATTTTTAATTACTACACATTTAATTCAATTAATCCCAAAAATAAATATCACAGAAAATACGGGGTATTACATTCAGCTAGTAAAAGTGGATCATCAGAGACCGGCAGGACTTCTACAGCCATTGGAGGTCCCGATGTGGATGTGGGAGAGCATATCCATGGATTTTATCATGGGGTTGCCTACGTCTCAGAGGGGTCACGACTCCGTTTGGGTAATTGTGGACAGGTTGTTCAAAGTCGCTCATTTTCTACCCGTAAGGACAGACTACACTACGGGACAGTATGCCTAGCTTTTTATTGCAGAGATAGTGAGACTCCACGGTGTGCCCCTAAATATCGTGTCTAACAGAGACAAGATATTTGTTTCACGGTTTTGGGAGAGTTTTCAGGAGGCCATGGGCACGGAATTGCGATTGAGTACAGCTTATCATCCGCAGACCGATGGGCAAACCGAGCGTACAAACTAGATGTTGGAGGACATGTTGCGTATGTGCATCATTGATTTTGGGGGTGGATGGGAGCAGTATCTTCCACTGGTGGAGTTTGCTTACAACAACTCCTACCAATTCACCATTGACATGGATCCATTTGAGGCACTGTACGGTAGACCTTGTCGCTCCCCAGCATATTGGTTGGAGGTGGGGGACAACAAACTACTTGGGCCGGAAGTGATTCAGGATACTTCGGCGAGGATAGAATTGATACGGAGTCGCATTCGGGTAGCTCAGGATCGGTAGAAGAGCTATGCTGATGCGAAGAGGTTCTTCAGGGAGTTCCAAGTGGGGGACCAGGTTTTGCTCAGAGTATCTCCTATGAAGGGGATTATGCGTTTCGAGAAGAAAGGGAAGTTGGCACCGAGATATGTGGGACCATTTCCTATTATTGAGTGGATTGGACCGGTTGCGTATAGGCTTGGGTTACCGGAACATTTGCATCGGATTCACGATGTGTTTCATATTTCCTCGCTAAGGAAATATCTTAGAGACGATTTGGCTCATTCTCACATTGCTTTAGAGGAAATAGATCTCCACCCTGATAGCTCCTACGAGGAGGGGCCGAATGCTATTTTGGACCGAAGTGAGCGGAAACTGCGATCAAAGATAGTTCCGTTAGTGCGTGTTCAGTGGCGACATCATAATGTTGAGGAGTCCACATGGGAGCGCGAGGATGAGATGCGCGAACGTTATCCAGAGTTGTTCTTACCAGGTACTTTCTAGTTCCGAATTTCGGGACGAAATTCAGTTATTAGGGGGGAAGTATGTAATACCCCGTATTTTTGTGATATTTATTTATGGGATTAATTGAATTAAATGTGTATTAATTGGAAATTAATCCGGATAAAAATACTAGCGAGATGCGAGTTGGTATTTGATTATAATGTGCATATATGATTATATATGAATATTGGAATATGAAATTTGTCGTGAGTTTGAAATACGGCAATTTGGAAATTTTGTTGAGACGCGTGTGACAGTCGCGTCAGGAATATAATTATTTTAACTATAAAAGTGAATTTTATTTCTATTAACCGTATGGTCATTTTGAGTGCGCCAACGCGTCCGGAAGGGTCGAAATAGTCAGAAAACACTAGCCGGGGGTTTAGTTTGGGTCCCGGGGCATTTTTAGGCCATGCCGGCAATGTATAAGGGTAGTTTGGTAATTTTGAATTTTTGGGAATTAAAACCTACGAAAATTGGGAATTAAAAAGTTGACTTGGTAATTACCCACTAACCACATCTTAGGACTTAATGGGCTACGGGGGTTATTAGAATTGTTGCAAAATTTCCTAAGGCAAACCCTAGCCACCATTGTCACTTTGGAGAAGAAAGCTTGTAGAGAGAGAAGAGAGGAGAATTATGCAGAGAGAGAGAGAACCATTCATCAAATCGTCATCAAAATCAGAGATTCAAATAAGGCAAGTGGTTTAATTTTCGTTAATTTGCAAAGAATGTTTCCTCCATGTGTAGGAATTGATAAAATCTTATTGTTCTTGGGAGTTAATGAAAAACCCATTTAAATTGGAAATAGAAATTTCATTTTTGATGAGGAATCGCATGTAGATTGGTATTTAGATGATTATTCTGATGATATTATAATTTGGATGAAACAAAAATGGATTTAAGTAGGCTCTTTGATGATTTATAAATTCTAGGGTTCATGTTCTTAAAATTGGGGGAAAATATGAAGAGAATTGATAATTGAATGAGGTTAGGAGGAATTAACCCCACAAAATACGTTAGTATATGACCTAAATATGTTTAGGAATGATTAGAAACTTTAAACAATCGTTGGTTTGATGTTTAGAGGAGATTAGAGGTGAAGAAAAGTTGGAAAAACGAGTTAAGGAAAATCTGGGCTCGAAACTGGCCACTCGTTAGAAGACCTGCCCAGGTCGTTCGAACGAGCTCGTTCGAACGAGCTTCTAACGAGTTGACCTTTGACTTCTAACGAGGGTGATGTTCGTTCGATAACTTCGTTCGAACGAGACCTCGTTAGATAGCCCACTTCGTTCGAACGAACTCTCGTTCGAACAGTCTCGTTCGAACGAGACTTCTAACGAGTTGACAGTTTAGACTTTTTTGCCTGTTTTGATCCCGAGTGTCCCGTAACCTTGTTTATATGTAGAGATAACACTCCCTTGTGGATTAAGTGATATATTTTGGATATTTGGGATATAATGAGAAGTAAAACTTAGAAGTGTAGTTTGAACCTAAGGGAAATTATGGATTAGGATGTGAGTACTTATTACGATGCGAGAACTATTGACGACCTAAATAATTATATTAATCGGGAACCTATAAATTGTGTATCATTATATGTCGGTACGAGAATGAGAAGTGTACCACCAATATATTATGGTGATTACTAAGATGTCTGCATACTTAGTATACGTATATGATTTTATGTGTATGACATACCTACCATACTTGCTATCACGGGAGGTTTACGTTCGCTTAGGGCCCTCTAATCCTTGTGTTGCCCGGATTTAGACTGGTACCTCGATGAACATAGGTCAGAGAAGGACTTATTGGGATGTTAATAAGTCTGCTGATCGTGGGAGCGCAGGTATGTGCGTGACCCATGTGATGTGACTGTGTTCGCCTCCATTATTTGTGATGTTGTTATCTGAGAACGATTCCTGAGAGATTCGGAATGCGTGATCCTTATGTACGTGATGTACCGGGATGGATAGCAGAGTATGTGTGCACCGCAGCTAGTCTCGGGGTGCTTGTATTTTATATTTATGACGTGAATAATATACACTTAACTATTGGGAACTTTCATGTGATATTGTGTTTATAAATATGGAAACGTTTTGAGAAAACATAACGGGTTAATTGATATTGAATTGTATTACTAATTGAGAATCTGAGTTTAAGTATAGCCCTCTATTGATTTGATAACGCTAGAATGTAATATGGGAATCGAGTAGTAAGGGGTAGAACTTATTACGGTTTGGTTAGATATGTATGTCATTTAGATGGGTACGGTACGTTAGGAGTGCACATGTAGTCGAGAGGTGAGAATTTCATGTGAGTGTACGTCCTAACATGTATTTTGCATTTAATGTTTTAATGATATTAAAACACTTGCTGTTTTTAAAATGATTTCCACTTTCGGGCTCTGACCCATTTGCTTTCAAATATATTTTTGTAAAAACCATTTTAGGTGCCCAGCCACAAGGACACCATGCTTAGGATTCTCATTCAGGTGACGAGCTGTAGCTGTTTGTGGAAGTTACAGGACTTTGCTTGTAGACGCTTCATCTACCTTGACTCTATATTCAGTATTTATCAGTTGTAGGGCATGTCGCCCATTTCTGTTAGAGACATTTCATTTATTTCAGTTACTCAGACTTCTGGCATGTAATTAAATCAGGATTCAGACTTGCCATATTATTTTCAGTTGTGGGATTGTTGGGAGGAGTTTTCCTCCGGACTTATTTCTTTTTGTTGGTTACTTCATTACTTCGTTATGGTGAATGGATTATGTTGTTCTTCTATTATTATTTTACTGCATATTAACCAGACTTAAATTAAAATTTGACATCTTACTTTTTAAATACTAGGTGGTTAGAAATCTTTAAAATGTTTTCGACAGTGATGCTATTAACTGAACCAACTTGGCATTTTGTATTAATTTAATAAAGGAGTAGCTACCCGGTATTTAATTAGTCGGGGTGTCACAATTAGATCGGAAATAGATGTACCCAAATCACAGGAAGATTCTTCAACAACTAAGGGAGATGTTGGACTTTGCTCAAGGTCAATCACCAAAGTAGGTGGAACAACAGGTCAAGCAATAGAATAAGAAGTAGTGTTTTTGTATTTCAACAAATAGGAAGCAGATCTCACGTGCTCCCCAACAATTGATTGTTGAAGACTCCGAATTAACTTTAACTTTTTTATATTAATATCACTCTCTTTTGGGGGGTTTTCTTTTACTGTCAATTATAAATTAAAATCATACAAAGAAAAAGTCAGTGAAATATTTTATCTAATAAAAATTGAGCTAGTTTAAAAATGCAGAACAACCTATCCCATTGCCATAAGGTGGACATCAGGGGCCTTGGTATAAGTCATTTCCATTGAATGGGGGGTGTTGCCAATTTCTCTTCACAACACCATGTTCAAAATAATCCCTATTAAAATCATGGAGATTGACAAGTAAGGTTCTGTTAGCATACCTAGTTTTTAAATCAAAAGTTGTGTCAGTGAGGACCCATTTATAACAAAACATAATTTCAGGAATCCCTAGATGAGTTCCATGTATTTGATTTAGCCTATGTACGCCATTAACTACCCTCTATGTATTTGGAACTACTCGTGCATGTACAATATCAAAGTATTGGCAAAATTCCAAACACAGGGGATTAGGCGAGAACGAAAAACCACATTCAGCCATAAAAATAGAGGGAAACCAGTGTCCCTCCGCTAAAGAAAAGAAATCACAAGGATAAACAGGTTCTTCCAAATCAACCCAGGAAGGAATCAAAAAATTAGTTCTAAACGTATCTAATGACTCAATAGCGTAACCCATGGTGACTAAAGCAAAGACAAAAGAAGGAAGGAAGAATATCTTACAGGAGATTAAGGAATCAGTTAAGACATATGCCAAAAAGAATGTTCATAAGAAGAAAAACGAGAACACAAGGGCTTTGGAAACAAAGATGGAAAAAGGTAGAAGATAATCAGATTTTACCGTATTTATATGCCGCCTCAAAAAATGAGAAAAGTAATAATTAAAAGTGACAAGAGTTGCGTTCTCAACGGCTTATCAAAGGACAAAGACGCATATACCCAACTGGTCATCAGAATTCAAAATATTTACAAATTTTTCATTTCACGCTCAAAACTGTTATGCAAAGTGGAAAATTTTTACAAGTATTGAAGGTCTGTAATTAACCAAGACATGGGAAATGTGCCCGAATAACTTTGTGGGTAAAATATTCCACACTCTCACATCTAACTTCAACTGTGAAACATTGGGGGCTTATGTTGATATAAAAATTAGTTAGCTGAAGTGGACCAATTATATGAAGACACGCATCAATCGTGCGTAGTGTAAAATTAGTATATTTTTGTACCTTATTATTTACCGAGAATTGTAAGTCCCACAACGAGGCAAACATACCGTGTTGAGCGTACTATGGATAATAAAAACCTAATAGTTTGAGCCGCCGAGATATAGGTCGTCTTAAAAAACATCACGAGTTTTTCATCGAACGCCGTGACGAATAGTCGTGCGTAATGTAAAATTAGTACTTTATTGTTCCTTACTACTTTACCGATGCATTGTAAAACCCAAAATGGTTAAAAAACACCATGTTGCTCGGATTGTGGACGAAAAAAACCTAATAGTTTGAGCCATCGATAAATAGGTCATCTTAAAAAAATTATGAGTTTTTCTCCGAACGGCGTAACGAATAGCGTGCATAGTGTAAAATTAGTACTTTTTTATTCCTTATTACTTTATCGATGCATTGGAATACCCAAAAAGATAAAAAAAATACCGAGTTTCACAGACTACAGAGGGCCAAAACCTAATATTTTAAACCGCTGAGAAATAGGTTGTCTTCAAAAAATTCACGAGTTTTTCTTCCAACGACGTGAAGAATAGTCGTGCGTAGTGTAAAATTAGTATATTTTTTTCCTTATTATTTTACCGATGCATTGTAAGACCCAGAACGGTCCAAACATACCACGTTGCGCATACTATGGATATCAAAAACCTAATAGTTTGAGCCGCCCAGATATAGGTTGTCAAAAACTAATTCATGATTTGTTCTTTGAACGGGGTAACGAAAAATCGTGTGTAGTGTAAAATTAGTACTTTTTTTACCTTATTACTTTACCGATGCATTGGAATACCCAAAAAGGTAAAAAAACACCATGTTGCATGGACTACGGATGGCAAAAACCTAATAGTTTGAAATGCCAAGAAATAGGTCAACTTCAAAACATTCACGAGTTTTTCTTCTAACCTCGTTACGATTAATCGTGCGTAGTGAAACAATAGTATATTTTTGTACCTTATTATTTTACCTATGCATTGTAAGACCCAAAATGGTCAAAACATACCATGTTGCGTGGACTATGTATAGCAAAATCCTAATAGTTTGAGCTGCCGAAATATAGGTCATCTTAAAAAAATTCACGAGTTTTTCTTCAAACGCCTTGACGAATAGTCAATCGTAGTGTAAAATTAGTACATTTTTCCTTATTAATTTATCGATGCATTGGAAGACCCAAAAGGGTAAGAAAATGAGTTTCGCAGACTACAGAGCGCCAAAACCAAATATTTTAAACCATCGAGAAATAGGTCGTCTTAAAAAAATTAACTAGTTTTTCTTCGAACGATGTGACAAATAGTCATGCGTGGTGTAAAATTAGTACAGTTTTGTACCTTATTACTTTATCGGTGCATTGGAACACCCAAAATGGTTAAAAACACCATGTTGCGTGGACGATGGATAGCAAAAAGCTAATAGTTTGAACCGCCGAGAAATAGTTTGTCTTCAAAAAATCCACGAGTTGTTCTTCGAACGGCTAGATGAATAGTCGTGCCTAGTGTAAAATTTGTACGGTTTTGTACCTTCTTATTTAACTGATGCATTGTAAGAGCCAAAAAGGTCAAAACATAACAAGTTACACGGACTATGGATATTAAAAACCTAATAGTTTGAGCCACCGAGAAATAGGTCGTCTTAAAAAAAATCATGATTTTTCTTCGAACGGTGTGATGAATAGTCATGCGTAGAGTAAACTTAGTACATTTTTGTTCCTTATTACTTTATTGATGCATTGGAAGACCCAAAATAGTCAAAAACACCGAGTTATGCGGACTACAGAGGGCCAAAACCTAATATTTTGAACCATCGAGAAATAAGCCATCTTTAAATAATTCACGAGTTTTTCTTCGAAGGGCGTGACGAATAGTCGTGCGTGGTGTAAAATTAGCAAATTTTTGTACCTTCTTTATTTATCGATGTATTGGAAGACCCAAAACGGTAAAAAAACCATGTTGTGCGGACTATTGATGGGGAAACCCTAATAGTTTGAGCTGCCAAGAAATAAGATCTCTTTAAAAAATTCACGAGTTTCTTTTCGAACGGCGTGATGAATAGTCGTGCGTAGTGTAAAATTAGTATATTTTTGTTCCTTATTACTTTACCTCTGAATTGGAAGACCCAAAATGGTAAAAGAACACCGGGTTGCATGGAATATGGATGGGGAAAACCTATTAGTTTTAGCCGCCGAGAAATAAGTCACTTTAAAAAAAATCAATAGTTTTTATTCAAACGGGGTGACGAATCATGTGTAGTGTAAAACTACTACATTTTTTTACCTTATTACTATAACGATGCAATGGAAGACCCAAAATGGAAAAAAAAAACCATGTTTGGCGGACTATGGATGGCAAAAACATGATAGTTTGAACCTCCGAGAAACAGGTTGTCTTCAAAAAATTCAAGAGTTTTTCTTCGAACGGTGTGACGAATAGCCGTGCGTAGTGTAAAATTTGTACATTTTTGTACCTTAATATTTTAACGACGCATTGGAAGACACAAAACGATCAATAACCACCTTGTCGTGCGGACTATGGAAGGCGAAAACCAAATAGTTTGAATCGCTGAGAAATAGGTGGTCTTAAAACAATTCATGAGTTTTTCTTTGAAAGGAGTGACCAATAGTCGTGATTGATGTAAAATTAGAACACTTTTGTACCTAATTATTTTCCCGATTCATTGGAAGACCCAAAATGGTAAAAAAAACACCGAATTGTGTGGAAAACGGAGGGCTAAAACAAAATATTTTGAACCGCCGAGAAATAGGTCGTCAAAAAAAATTAAAAAAATTTTCTTCGAACGGCATGACGAATAGTCATTCGTATTGTAAAACTAGTACATTTTTTTACCTTATTACTTTACCGATGCATTGGAAGACCCAAAAGGGTAAAAAAACACCATGTTGTGCGAACTTTGGATGGCAAAAACCTAATAGTTTGAACCGCCGAGAAATATGTCGTCTTCAAAAAATTCACGGGTTTTTCTTCGAATGGCGTGATGAATAGTCATGCGTAGTGCAAAATTAGTATATTATTGTTCCTTAATACTTTAACGACGCATTGGAAGACCTAAAATGGTCAACAAACACTATGTTTCACGAACTATAGATGGAAAAAACCTAATAGTTTGAACAACCGAGAAATAGGTCCTCTTCAAAAAATTCACGAGTTTTTCTTCGAACGGCATGACGAATAGTTGTGCATAATGTAAAATTATTACTTTTTTAACCTTATTATTTCACCGATGCATTGTAAGACCCAAAACAGTCAAAACATACCATGTTACACGGACTATGGATAGAAAAAACCTAATAGTTTGAGCCGCCAAGAAATAGGTGGTCTTTAAAAAATTATCGAGTTTTTCTTCGAATGGCATGACGAATAGTCGTGCGTAGTGTAAAATTAGTACATTTTTGTACCTTAGTATTTTATCGATGCATTGTCAGACCCAAAAAGGTCAAAACATACCATGCTGCATGCACTATGGATAGCAAAAACCTAAAGTTTGAGCCACCGAGAAATAGGTCGTCTTAAAAAATGTCATGAGTTTTTCTTCGAACGACGTGATGAATAGTCGTGCGTAGTGTAAAATTTGTTGTTTATTATTCCTTATTACTTTACTGATGCATTGGAAGACCCAAAACGGTTAAAAAGCACCATGTTGCATGTACTATGGATAGTAAAAACCTAATGGTTCGAGTTGCCGAGAAATAGGTCATCTTAAATAAAATCACCAGTTTTTCTTCGAACGACGGGTCGAATAGACGTGCATAGCATAAAATTAGTACTTTTTTGTTCCTTATTACTTTAACGATGCATTGGAATACCCAAAACGGTCAAACAATACCGAGTGGCACGAACTACGGAGGGCCAAAACCTAATATTTTGAACCGCCAAGAAATAGGTCGTCTTTTAAAAATTCATGAGTTTTTCTTTGAACGGCGTGATGAATAGTCATGCCTAGTGTAAAATTAGCATATTTTTGTACCTTATTATTTTACCGATGCATTGTAAGACCCAGAACGGTCCAAACATACCATATTGGGCGTACTATAGATAGTAAAAATCTAATAGTTTTAGCTGCCGAGATATAGGTCATCTTAAACAAATTCATTAGTTTTTCTTCGAACGGCGTGATAAAGAGACGTGCATAGTGTAAACTTAGTACAATTATGTACCTTATTACTTTACCAATGCATTGGAAGACCCAAAAAGGTAAAAAAACATCATGTTGCGCGGACTATGGATGGCAAAAACCTAATTGTTTGAACCACCGACTATGTACAATAAAAACCTTAAAGTTAAAGCCATCGAGATATATGTTATCTTCAAAAAATTCATGAGTTATCCTTTGAACGACGTGATGAATAGTCGTGCGAAATGTAAAATTAGTACATTTTTGTTCCTTATTACTTTACCGGTGCATTGGAAGACCCAAAACGGTTAAAAAACACCATATTGCGCGGACGATGGATGGCCAAAACCTAATATTTTGAACCACCGAGAAATCGTCTAAAAAAATTCACTAGTTTTTGTTCGAATGGCGTGATGACTAGTCATGCGTAGTCTAAAATTAGTCCATTTTTATACCTTATTATTTTACCGATGCATTGTAAGACCCAAAATGGTCAAAACATACCATGTTGCGCGGACTATGGATAGTAAAAACCTAATAGTTTGAGCCGTCAATAAATAGGACATCTTAAAAAAATCATGAGTTTTTCTTTGAACGACGTGATGAATAGTCATACATAGAGTAAACTTAGTACATTTTTGTTCCTTATTACTTTACCGATGCATTGGAAGACCCAAAATGATAAAAAAAATACTGAGTAGCATGGGCTATGGAGGGCCAAAACCTAATATTTTGAACCGTCAATAAATAGGTCGTATTTCAACAATTCATGAGTTTTTCTTCGAAGGGTGTGAAGAATAGTCGTGCGTGGTGTAAAATTAGTAAATTTGTGTACCTTATTTATTTACCGATGCATTAGAAGACCCGAGATTGTCAAAAACACCATGTTGCGCGAACTATGGATGGGAAAAATCTAATAGTTTGAGTCGTCGAGAAATAAGAGGTCTTTAAAAAATTTATGAGTTTTTTTTCGAACGGCGTGAAGAATAGTCATGTGTAGTGTAAAATTAGTATAATTTTGTACCTTATTACTTTACCGATGCATTGGAAGACCCAAAACTGTCAAAAAACACCATGTTGCGCAGACGATGGATGGCAAAAGTCTAATAGTTTAAACCGCCGAGAAATAGATAATGTTAAAAAAATCCACAAGTTGTTCTTCGAACGACGTGACGAATAGTCGTGCCTACTGTAAAATTTGTACATTTTTGTTCCTTATTATTTTACCGATGCACGGTAAGACCCAAAACGGTCAAAACATACCATGCTACACAGACTATAGATATTAAAAACCTAATATTTTGAGCCACCAAGAAATAGGTCATCTTAAAAAAAACTCATGATTTTTCTTCGAACGGCATGACGAATAGTCGTGCGTAGAGTAAACTTAGTACATTTTTGTTTCTTATTAATTTACCGATGCATTGGAAGACCCAAATCGGTCAAAAAACACCGAGTAACGTGGACTACGAAGGGCCAAAACCTAATATTTTTGAATCGTCAAAAAATAGGTCGTCTTTAAACAATTCACGAGTTTTTCTTCGAAGGGCGTGACAAATAGTCGTGCGTGAGGTAAAATTAGTAAATTTTTGTACCTTATTTCTTTAACAATTCATTGGAAGACCCAAAACGGTCAAAAAACACCATGTTGCACGGAAATATGGATGGGGAAAACCTAATAGTTTGAGCCACTGAGAAATAGGTCGTCTTCAAAAAATTCATGAGTTTCTCTTCAAACGGGGTGACGAATAGTCGTGTGTAGTGTAAAACTACTACATTTTTGTACCTTATTACTATAAAGATGCATTGGAAGACCCAAAATGGCCAAAACATACCATGTTGAGCGGACTATGGATGGTAAAAAATTATAGTTTGAACCCCTGAGAAATAGGTCGTCTTCAAAAAATTCATGAGTTTTTTTCGAACGGTGTGATGAATAGTCATGTGTAGTGTAAAATTAGTACATTTTTTTACCTTATTATTTTACTGACGCATTGGAAGACCCATAACAGTAACAAAACACCATGTCGCGCGGACTATGGAAGGCAAAAACCTAATAGTTTAAATCGCCGAGAAATAGATGGTCTTCAAATAATTCACAAGTTTTTCTTCAAAAGGAGTGAACAATAGTCGTGCTTGGTGTAAAATTAGAATATTTTTGTACCATATTATTTTACTGATGCATTGGAAGACCCAAAACGGTAAAAAAAACACCGAGTTGCGTGGACAATGGAGGGCCAAAACCAAATAATTTGAACCGCCGAGAAATAAATCGTTTTTAAAAAATTTTATGAATTTTTCGGCGAATAACATGATGAATTGTCGTTCGTAGTGTAAAACTAGTACATTTTTGTTCCTTATAATTTTACCGATGCATTGGAAGACCCAAAAGGTTCAAAAAACATCATGTTGCGTGGACTTTGGATGCCAAAAACCTAATAGTTTGAAACTCCGAGAAATAGGTCATCCTTAAAAAATTCAAGAGTTTTTCTTCGAACGGCGTGATGAATAGTTGTGGTAGTGCAAAATTAGTATATTTTTGTTCCTTACTACTTTACCTATGCATTGGAAGACCTAAAACGGTCAAAAAACACATGGTTTCGCGGACTATGGATGGAAAAAACCTAATAGTTTGAACCGCCGAGAAATAGGCCCTCTACAAAAATTTCACTACTTTTTCTTCGAACGGTGTGACAAATAGTCGTGTGTAGTGTAAAATTATTACTTTTTTAACCTTATTATTTTACCGATGCATTGTAAGAACCAAAATGGTCAAAACATACCAGGTTGCGCGAACTATGGATAACAATAACCTAATAGTTTGAGCCGCTAAGAAATAGGTCGTCTTCAAAAAATTCATGAGTTTTTCTTCAAACGGCGTGAAGAATAGTCGTGTCTAGTGTAAGATTAGTAATTTTTGTACCTTATTATTTTACCAATGCATTCTATGACCCAGAACAGTCCAAACTTACCATGTTGCTCGTACTATGAATAGAAAAAACCTAATAGTTTGAACCATCGAGATAAAGGTCGTCTTAAAAAAATTACGAGCTTTTATTCAAACGGCGTGATGAATAGTCATGCGTAGGGTAAAAATAGTACATTTGTGTACCTTATTACTTTACCGATGCATTGGAAGACCCAAAATGGTGAAAAATCACAATGTTGCGCGGACTAAGGATGACAAAAATCTAATAGTTTGAACTGCCGTTAAATAGGTCATTTTCAAAAAGTTCACAAATTTTTCTTCGAATGGCGTGATGAATAGTCATGCGTAGGGTCAAATTAATACATTTTTGTACCTTAATATTTTACCGATGCATTGTAAGACCCAAAACGGTCAACATACCATGCTGCACAAACTATGGATAGTAAAAACCTAAAGTTTGAGCCACCGAGAAATAGGTCGTCTTAAAAAATATCATAAGTTTTTCTTCGAACGTCGTGACAAATAGTCGTACGTAGTGTAAAATTAGTAATTTTTTTCCTTATTACTTTATCGATGCATTGGAAGAACCAAAACAGATAAAAAAACACCATGTTCGCGGACTATGGAGGGCAAAAACCTAATACTTTGAGCGGACGAGAAATATGTCATCTTCAAAAAAATCATGAGTTTTTCTTCGAATGGCGTCACGAATGGACGTGAATAGTGTAAAATTAGTATGTTTTTGTTCCTATTACTTTACCTATGCATTTTAATACCCAAAATGGTAAAAAAATACCGAGTTGTGCGGACTATGGAGGGCCAAAACTTAATATTTTTAACTGCCGAGAAATAGGTCCGCTTCAAAAACTTCTTGAGTTTTCTCTGAACTGCGTGACGAATAGTCGTGCGTAGTGTGAAATTAGTATATTTTTCTACCTTATTATTTTAATGATGCATTGTAAGACCCAGAACGGTCCAAACATACCATTTTGGGAGTACTATGGAAAGCAAAAACCTAACCCGCCGGGATATCGATCGTCTTAAAAAAAGTCATGCGTTTTTCTTCGAACTTCAGAACGAATAGTCATCCGCAGTGTAAAATTATTACATTTTTGTACCTTATTACTTTACCGATGCATTGGAAGACCCAAAAAGGTCAAAAAACACCCTGTTGCGCGGACTATGGATGGAAAAACCCTAATAGTTTGAACTTCCAACTATGTGTAGCAAAAATCTAATAATTTGAGACACCAAGATACAGGTCGTATTCAAAAAGTTCACGAGTTTTTCTTCGAACGGAGTGAAGAATAGTCGTACGTAGTGTAAAATTAGTACATTGTTGTTCCTTATTACTTTACCGATGCATTGTAAAACCCAAAACGGTCAAAAAACACCGAGTTGTGAGGACTACGGAGGGCCAAAACCGAGTATTTTGAACCACCAAGAAATAGGTCGTCTTAAAAAAATCCACTAATTTTTCTTTGAACGGGGTGACGAATAGTCATGCATAGTGTAAAATTATTAAATTTTTGTACCTGATTATTTTACCGATGCATTATAAGACCCAAAATGGTCAAAACATACCATGTTGCCCGGACTATGGATAGCAAAAACATAATAGTTTGAGCCGCCGAGAAATAGGTCATCTTAAAAAAAACATGATTTTTTCTTCGAACGGCGTGATGAATAGTCGTGCACAGAGTAAACTTAGTACATTTTTGTTCCTTATTGCTTTAACGATGCAGTGGAAGACCGAAAACAGTCAAAAAACACCAAGTTGTACGAACTATGGAGGGCCAAAACCTAATATTTTGAACCGTTGAGAAATAGGTCATGTTTAAAACAATTCATGAGTTTTTCTTCAAACAACGTGACGAATAACGTGTGTAGTGTAAAATTAGTACATTTATGTTCCTTGTTACTTACCGATGCATTGAAAGACCCAAAATGTTAAAAAAATAATTTGCGGGGACTACGGAAGGCTAAAACCTTATATTTTGAACCGCTGAGAAGTAGGTCATCATCGAAAAATTCACGAGTTTTTCTTCGAACGGCGTGGCGAATAGTCGTGCGTAGTGTAAAATTAGTATATTTTTGTACCTAATTATTTTATCGATGCGTTGTAAAACCCAGAACGGTCCAAACATACCATGTTGCGCGTACTATGGATATCAAAAACCTAATAGTTTGAGCCGACGAGATATAGGTCGTCTTAAAATAATTCACAAGTTTTTTTTCGAACGGCGTGATGAATAGTCGTGCATAGTGTAAAAGTAGTACATTTTTGTACCTTATAACTTAACTGATGCATTGGAATACCCAAAATAGTAAAAACACACAATGTTGTGCGGACTATGGATGGAAAAAACCTAATAGTTTGAACCACTGAGAAGTAGGTCATTTTCAAAAAATTCATGAGTTTTTCTTCGAACAGCATGACGAATAGTCGTGCGTAGCGTAAAATTAGTAAATTTTTGTACCTTATTATTTTACCGATGCATTTTAATACCCAAAACGGTCAAAACATACCACATTGCATGGACTACGGACAGTAAAAACCTAAAGTTTAGGCCATCGAGAAATAGGTCCTCTTCAAAAACATCATGAGTTTTTCTTCAAACGTCGTGACGAATAGTCGTGCGTAGTGCAAAACTAGTATATTTTTGTTCCTTATTACTTTACCGATGCATTAGAAGACCCAAAATAGTTAAAAAACAACATGTTGCATGGACTATGGATGGCAAAAACCTAATAGTTTGAGCCGTCGATAAATAGGCAGTCTTCAAAACAATCATGAGTTTTTCTTCGAACAGCGTGATGAATAGTCGTGCGTAGTGTAAAATTATTACTTTTTTGCTCCATATTACTTTATCGATGCATTGGAATACTAAAAACGGTCCAAAAAATACTGAGTTGCGCAGACCACGGAGGGCCAAAACCTAATATTTTGAATTGCCGAAAAATAGGCTGTCTTCAAAATATTCTTGAGTTTTTCTTCGAACGACGTGACGAATAGTCATGCATAGTGTAAAGTTATTATATTTTTGTACCTTATTATTTTACCAATGAATTGTAAGACCCAGAACGGTTCAAACATACCATGTTGCGCGTACTACGGAAAATAGAAACCTAAGCCGCCGAGATACATGTCATCTTAAAAAAAGTCATGTCTTTTTCTTCGAACGACAAAACGAATAGTCGTGCGTAGTGTAAAATTAGTAAATTTCTTTACCTTATTAATTTATCGATGCATTGGAAGACCCAAAAAGGTAAAAAAAACACCATGTTGCGCGGACTATGGATGGCAAAAAACTAATAGTTTGTACCGCTAACTATGTATAGCAAAAACCTAGGAGTTTGAGCCACCGAGATATAGGTCATCTTCATAAACTTCACGAGTTTTTCTTCGAACGGCGTGACGAATAGTCATGCATAGTGTAAAATTAGTACATTTTTATTTCTTATTACTTTACTGATTCATTGGAAGACCCAAAATGGTCAAAAATACCGAGTTGCATGGACTACGGAGGGCCAAAACCTAATATTTTTAACTGTTGAGAAATAAGTCGTCTTAAAACAATTCACTAGTTTTTCTTTGAACGGCGTGACGAATAGTCATGCGTAGTGTAAAATTCATACATTTTTGTACCTTTTCATTTTACCTATGCATTGTAAGACCCAGAATGGTCAAAACATGCCATGTTGCGCGGACTATGGATAGCAGAAACCTAATTGTTTGAGCCCTTGAGAAATAGGTCGTCTTAAAAAAATATTAGTTTTTCTTCGAACACCGTGACGAATAGTCCTGCACAGAGTAAACTTAGTAAATTTTTGTTCTTTATTGCTTTACCGATGCATTGGAAGACCCAAAACAGTAAAAAAAACACCGAGTTGTGCGGACTATGGAGGGCGAAAACCTAATATTTTGAACCGTCGAGAAATAGGTCGTGTTTAAATAATTCACGAGTTTTTCTTCAAACGACGTGACGAATAGTCGTGTATAGTGTAACATTAGTGCATTTGTGTTCCTTGTTACTTTACCGATGCATTGGAAGAACCAAAATGATAAAAAATACAAGTTGCGCAAACTACAGAGGGCCAAAACCTTATATTTTGTACCGCAGAGAAGTAGGTCGCCTATAAAAAATTCATGAGTTTTTTTCGAACGCCGTGACGAATAGTCGTGCATAGTGTAAATTAGTATATTTTTGTACCCTATTAGTTTTTCGATGCGTTGTAAGACCTAGAACAGTCTAAACATACCCTGTTGCACGTACTATGGATAGCAAAAATCTAATAGTTTGAGCCACCGAGATATTGGTCATCTTAAAAAAATTCATGAGTTTTTATTCGAACGGCGTAATGAATAGTCATGCGTAGTGTAAACGTAGTACATTTTTGTACCTTATTACTTTATCGATGCATTGTAAGACCCAAAATTATCAAAACAAACCACGTTGCACGGACCATGGATAGTAAAAACCTAAAGTTTGAGCCGCTGAGAAATAGGTCGTCTTTAAAAACATCATGAGTTTTTATTTGAACAACGTGACGAATAGTCGTGCGTAGTGTAAAAATAGTAATTTTGTGTTACTTATTACTTTACCGATGCATTGGAAGACCCAGAACAGTTAAAAACAACATGTTGCACGAACTATGGATGGCCAAAACCTAATATTTTGAACTTCCAAGAAATAGGTCATCTTCAAAAAGTTCTTTAGTTTTTCTTCGAACGGCGTGACGAATAGTTGTGCGTAGTGTAAAGTTAGTATATTTTTGTACCTTATTATTTTAGTGATGCATTGTAAGACCCAGAACATTCCAAACATACCATGTTGCGCGTACTATCGAAAGCAAACCCTAAGCCGCCGAGATATAGGTCGTCTTAAAAAAAGTCATGTGTTTTTCTTCAAACGGCATAACAAATAATCGTGCGTAGTGTAACATTAGTACATTTATGTACCTTATTACTTTACCTATGCATTGGAAGACCCAAAAAGGTCAAAAAATACCATGTTATGCGGACTATGGATGGCAAAAACCTAATAGTTTGAACCGCCAACTATGTATAGAAAAAACCTAATAGTTTGAGCCGCCAAGATATATGTCGTCATCAAAAACATCACGAGTTTTTCTTCGAACGGCGAGACAAATAGTCGTACGTAGTGTAAAATTAGTACAATTTTGCTCCTTATTACTTTACTGATGCATTGGAATACCCAAAATAGTGAAAGACACCGAGGTACGTGGACTACGGAGGGCCAAAACCTAGTATTTTAAACCGCCGAGAAATAGCCGTCTTAAAAAAATCCACTAGTTTTTCTCCGAACGGCGTGACGAATAGTCATGCGTAGTGTAAAATTAGTACATTTTTGTACCTTATTATTTTACCGATGCATTGTAAGACCTAAAATGGTCAAAACAAACCATGTTGCGCGGACTATGCATAGCAGAAACCAAATAGTTTGAGCTGTCTAAAAATAGGTCGTCTTAAAAAAATCATGAGTTTTTGTTCGAATGGCGTGAAGAATAGTCGTGCACAGAGTAAACTTAGTAAATATTTGTTCCTTATTTCTTACCGATGCATTGGAAGACCCAAAACAATCAAAAAATATCTAGTTACGCGGACTACGGAGGGTTAAAACCTAATATTTTGAACCGTCGAGAAATAGGTCGTGTTTAAACAATTCACGATTTTTTTGTTCGAACGATGGGATGAATATTCGTGTGTAGTGTAAAATTAGTAAATTTGTGTTCCTTGTTACTTTACCGAAGCATTGGAAGACACAAAACGGTAAAAAAAAAACAAGTTGTGCGGACTACGGAGGGCCAAAACCTTATATTCTCTACCGTCGAGAAGTAGGTCATCTTTAAACAATTAACGAGTTTTTCTTTGAACGGCGTCACGAATAGTGGTGCATAGTGTAAAATTAGTATATTTTTGTACCTTTTTATTTTATCGACAAATTGCAAGACCCACAATGGTCCAAACATACCATGTTGCGCGTACTATGGATAGCTAAAACCCAATAGTTTGAGCCGTCGAGATATAGATCATCTTTAAAAAATTCATGAGTTTTTCTTCGTATGGCCTGATTAATAGTCGTGCGTAGTGTAAATCTAGTACATTTTTTTAACCATATTACTTTACCGATGCATTGGAAGACCCAAAATGGTGAAAAAACACAATGTTGTGTAAATTATGGATGGAAAAAACCTAATAGTTTCAACCGTCGAGTAATAGGTCGTTTTTAAAAAATTCACGAGTTTTTTTTTAACGGTGCAATGAATAGTCGTGCGTAGTGTAAAATTTGTACATTTTTGTACCTTATTATTTTACCGATGCATTTTAAGACCCAAAATGGTAAAAACATACAATGATGTACGGACTATAGATAGCAAAACCCTAATGATTCAGTAGCCGAGAAATAGGTTGTCTTTAAAAACGTATTGAGTTTTTCTTCAAACGGCGTGACGAATAGTCGTGCGTAGTGTAAAATTAGTACTTTTTTTTCCTTATTACTTTACCGATACATTGGAAGACAAAAAATGGATAAAAAACCACCATGTTGTGCGGACTAAGGATGGTGAAAACCTAGTAGTTTGATCCGTGGAGATATATGTCGTCTTCAAAAACTTCATGAGTTTTTCTTCGAACGGCGTGACAAATAGTCGTACGTAGTGTAAAATTAGTACAATTTTGTTCCTTATTACTTTACTGATGCAGTGGAACACCCAAAATAGTCAAAGACACCAGGTTGTGTGGACTACGGAGGGCCAAAACCTAGTATTTTAAACAGCCGAGAAATAGCCGTCTTCAAAAAATCCACTAGTTTTTCTTCGAACGGCGAGACGAATGGTCATGCGTAGTGTAAAATTAGTACATTTTTGTACCTTATTATTTTACCGATACATTGTAAGACCCAAAATGGTCAAAACAAACCGTGTTGCACGGACTATGCATAGCAGAAACCTAATAGTTTGAGCTGTCGAGAAATAGGTCGTCTTAAAAAAATCATGAGTTTTTCTTGGAATGGCGTCACACGAATAGTCATGCGCAGAGTCAACTTAGTACATTTTTGTTCCGTATTGCTTATCGATGCATTGGAAGACCCAAAACAGTCAAAAAATCACCTAGTTGCGCGGACTACGGAGGGTTAAAACCTTATATTTTGAACCGTCGAGAAATAAGTCTTGTTTAAACAATTCACGAGTTTTTCTTCGAACGACGGGATGAATATTCGTGTTTAGTGTAAAATTAGTACATTTGTGTTCCTTGTTACTTTATCGATCCATTGGAAAACACAAAACGGTAAAAAAAAACAAGGTGCGCGGACTACGGAGGGCTAAAACCTTATATTTTCTACCGTCGAGAAATAGGTCATTTTTAAAAAATTAACGAATTTTTCGTCGAACGGCGTCACGAATAGTGGTGCATAGTGTAAAATTAGTATATTTTTGTACCTTATTATTTTATCGACGAATTGCAAGACCCACAATGGTCCAAACATACCATGTTGCACATACTATGGATAGCAAAAACCTAATAGTTTGAGCCGTCGAGATATAGGTCGTCTTTAAAAAATTCACTTATTTTTCTTCGAATGGCCTGATTAATAGTCATTCTTAGTTTAAAAATAGTATATTTTTTAACCGTATTACTTTACCGATGCATTGGAAGACCAAAAATGGTGAAAAAACACAATGTTGTGCAAATTATGGCTGTAAAAAACCTAATGCTTTCAACCGTCGAGAAATAGGTCGTTTTTAAAAAATTCACGAGTTTTTTTTCGAACGGTGCAATGAATAGTGGTTCGTAGTGTAAAATTTGTACATTTTTGTATCTTATTATTTTACTGACGCATTTGAAGATGCCAAATGGTAAAAACATGCAATGATGTACGGACTATGGATAGCAAAACCCTAATGTTTGAGTCGCAGAGAAATAGGTTGTCTTAAAAAACATAATCAGTTTTTCTTCAAACGGTGTGACGAACTGTCGGGCGTAGTGTAAAATTAGTACCTTTTTTCATATTTCTTTACCTATGCATTGGAATACCCAAAATGGATAAAAAACCACCATGTTGTGCAGACTACGGATGGCAAAAACCTAGTTGTTTGATTCGCGGAGATATACGTCGTCTTCAAAAGCTTCACGAGTTTTTCTTCGAACGGCGTGACAAATAGTCGTACGTAGTGTAAAATTAGTACAATTTTGTTCCTTATTACTTAACTGATGCATTGGAATACCCAAACTAATCAAAGACACCAGGTTGCGTGGACTACGGAGGGCCAAAACCTAGTATTTTAAACCGCCGAGAAATAGCCGTCTTCAAAAAATCCACTAGTTTTTCTTCGAACGGTGTGACGAATAGTCATGCGTACTGTAAAATTAGTACATTTTTGTACCTTATTATTTTACCGATGCATTGTAAGGCCCAAAATGGTCAAACCAAACCACTTTGCGCGGACTATGCATAGCAGAAACCTAATGGTTTGAGCTGTCTAGAAATAGGTCGTCTTAAAAAAATCATGGTTTTTCTTGGAATGGCGTCACACGAATAGTCCTGCGCAGAGTCAACTTAGTACATTGTTGTTCCGTATTGCTTATCGATGCATTGGAAGACCCAAAACAGTCAAAAAATCACCTAGTTGCGCGGACTACGGAGGGTTAAAACCTTATATTTTGAACCGTCGAGAAATAAGTCGTGTTTAAACAATTCACGAGTTTTTCTTCGAACGACGGGATGAATATTCGTGTTTAGTGTAAAATTAGTACATTTGTGTTCCTTGTTACTTTATCGATCCATTGGAAAACACAAAACGGTAAAAAAAAAATAAGGTGCGCGGACTACGGAGGGCTAAAACCTTATATTTTCTACCGTCGAGAAATAGGTCATTTTTAAAAAATTAACGAGTTTTTCATCGAACGGCATCACGAATAGTGGTGCATAGTGTAAAATTAGTATATTTTTGTACCTTATTATTTTATCGACGAATTGCAAGACCCACAATGGTCAAAACATACCATGTTGCGCGTACTATGGATAGCAAAAACCTAATAGTTTGAGACGTCGAGATATAGGTCGCCTTTAAAAAATTCACTAGTTTTTCTTGGAATGGCCTGATTAATAGTCGTTCTTATTTTAAAAATAGTATATTTTTTAACCATATTACTTTACCGATGCATTGGAAGACCCAAAATGGTGTAAAAACACAATGTTGTGCAAATTATGGATGAAAAAAACCTAATAGTTTCAACCGTCGAGAAATAGGTCATTTTTAAAAAATTCACGAGTTGTTTTTCGAATGGTGCAATGAATAGTGGTGCGTAGTGTAAAATTTGTACATTTTTGTACCTTATTATTTTCCCGATGCATTTTAAGACCCGAAATGGTAAAAACATACAATGATGTACGGACTATGGATAGCAAAACCCTAATGTTTGAGTCGCCGAGAAATAGGTTGTCCTAAAAAACATAATGAGTTTTTCTTCAAACGGCATGACGAATAGTCGTGCGTACTGTAAAAATAGTACTTTTTCCTTATTACTTTACCGATGCATTGGAAGACCCAAAACGGATAAAAAAACCACCATGTTGTGCAGACTATGGACGGCAAAAACCTAGTAGTTTGATCCGCGAAGATATACGTCGTCTTCAAAAACTTCACGAAATTTTCTTCGAACGGCGTGAAAAATAATCGTACGTAGTGTAATGTTAGTACAATTTTGTTCCTTATTACTTTACTGATGCAGTGGAATACCCAAAATATTCAAAGACACCGAGTTGCGTGGACTACGGAGGGCCAAAACCTAGTATTTTAGACCGCCGAGAAATAGCCGTCTTAAAAAACACAATGTCGTGCGTAGTGTAAAACTACTACATTTTTTAACCATATTCCTTTACCGATGCATTCGAAGACCCAAAATGGTGAAAAAACACAATGTTGTCCAAATTATGGATGGAAAAAACCTAATACTTTCAACCGTCGAGAAATAGGTCGTTTTTAAAAAATTCACGAGTTTTTTTTGAACGGTGCAAAGAATAGTCATGCGTAGTGTAAAATTTATAAATTTTTGTACCTTATTATTTTACCGATGTATTTTAAGACCCAAAATGGTAAAAGCATAAAATGATGTAGGAACTATAGATAGCAAAAACCTAATGTTTCGTTCGCCGAGAAATAGGTTGTCTTAAAAAACATAATGAGTTTTTCTTGAAACGACGTGACGAATAGTCGTGCGTAGTGTAAAATTAGTACTTTTTTCCTTATTACTTTACCGATGCATTGGAAGGCCCAAAACGGATAAAAAACTACCATGTTGTGCGGACTATGGATGGTGAAAACCTAGTAGTTTGATCCGCGGAGATATATGTCGTCTTCAAAAACTTCATGAGTTTTTCTTCGAACGGCGTGACAAATTGTCATACGTAGTGTAAAATTAGTACAATTTTGTTCCTTATTACTTTACTAATGCATTGGAATACCCAAACTAGTCAAAGACACCGAGTTTCGTGGACTACGGAGGGCCAAAACCTAGTATTTTAAAATGTCGAGAAATAGTTGTCTTAAAAAAAATCCACTAGTTTTTCTTTGAACGACGTGACGAATAGTCATGCGTAGTGTAAAATTAGTACATTTTTGTACCTTATTATTTTACTGATGCATTGTAAGACCCAAAATGGTCAAAACAAACCATGTTGCGCGGACTATGCATAGCAGAAACCTAATAGTTTGAGCTGTCTAGAAATAGGTCGTCTTAAAAAAATCATGAGTTTTTCTTCGAATGGCGTGACGAATAGTCGTGCACAGAGTAAACTTAGTTCATTTTTGTTCCCTATTGCTTACCGATGAATTGTAAGACCCAAAACAGTCAAAAAATACCTAGTTACGCGAACTACGGAGGGTTAAAACATGATATTTTGAACCGTCGAGAAATAGGTCGTGTTTAAACAATTCACGAGTTTTTCTTCGAACGACGGGATGAATATTCGTGTTTAGTGTAAAATTAGTACATTTTTGTTCCTTCTAACTTTATCGATGAATTGGAAAACACAAAACGGTAAAAAAAACAAGGTACGCGGACTACGGAGGGCTAAAACCTTATATTTTCTACCGTCGAGAAGTAGGTCATTTTTAAAAAACTAATGAGTTTTTCTTCGAACGACGTCACGAATAGTGGTTCATAGTGTAAAATTAGTATATTTTTGTACCTTATTATTTTATCGACGGATTGCAAGACCCACAATGGTCCAAACATACCATGTTGCGCGTACTATAGATAACAAAAACCAAATAGTTTTAGCCGTCGAGATATAGATCGTCTTTAAAAAAATTCATGCGTTTTTCTTCGTATGGCCAGATTAATAGTCGTGCGTAGTGTAAAACTAGTACATTTTTAACCACATTACTTTACCGATGCATTGGAAGACCCAAAATGGTGAAAAAACACAACGTTGTGCAAATTATGGATGGAAAAAACCTAATAGTTTCAACTGTCGAGAAATAGGTCGTTTTTAAAAAATTCACAAGTTTTTTTTGAACGGTGCAATGAATAGTCGTGCGTAGTGTAAAATTTGTACATTTTTGTACCTCATTGTTTTACCGATGCATCTTAAGACCCAAAATGGAAAAAGCATACAATGATGTACGAACTATAGATAGCAAAAACCTAATGTTTCAGTCGCCGAGAAATAGGTTGTCTTAAAAAACATAATGAGTTTTTCTTCAAACGGCGTGACGAATAGTCGTGCGTAGTGTAAAATTAGTACTTTTTTTCCTTATTACTTTACCGATGCATTGGAAGACCCAAAACGAATAAAAAACCACCATGTTGTGCGGACTATGGATGGTGAAAACGAAGTAGTTTGATCCGCGGAGATATACGTCGTCTTAAAAAACTTCACGAGTTTTTCTTCGAATGGCGTGACAAATAGTCGTACGTAGTGTAAAATTAGTACAATTTTGTTCCTTATTACTTTACTGATGCATTGGAATACCCAAACTAGTCAAAGACACCGAGTTGCGTGGACTACGGAGGGCCAAAACCTAGTATTTTAAACCGCCGAGAAATAGCTGTCTTAAAAAAATCCACCAGTTTTTCTTTGAACGGCGTGACGAATAGTCATGCGTAGTGTAAAATTAGTAAATTTTTTTACCTTATTATTTTACCGATGCATTGTAAGACGCAAAATGGTCAAAACAAACCATGTTGCGCGGACTATGCATAGCAGAAACCTAATGGTTTGAGCTGTCTAGAAATAGGTCGTCTTAAAAAAATCATGGGTTTTTCTTGGAATGGCGTCAAACGAATAGTCATGCGCAGAGTAAACTTAGTCCATTTTTGTTCCTTATTGCTTATCGATGCATTGGAAGACCCAAAACAGTAAAAAAAAAACACCTAGTTGCGCGAACTACGGAGGGTTAAAACATAATATTTTGAACCGTCGAGAAATAGTTCGTGTTTAAACAATTCACGAGTTTTTATTCGAACGATGGGATGAATATTCGTGTGTAGTGTAAAATTAGTAAATTTGTGTTCCTTGTTACTTTACCGAAGCATTGGAAGACATAAAACGGTAAAAAAAATAAGTTGTGCGGACTACGGAGGGCCAAAACCTTATATTTTCTACCGTCGAGAAGTAGGTTATCTTTAAAAAATTAACGAGTTTTTCTTCGAACTGCATCACGAATAGTGGTGCATAGTGTAAAATTAGTATATTTTTGTACCGTATTATTTTATCGACGAATTGCAAGACCCACAATGGTCCCAACATACCATGTTGCGTGCACTATGGATAGAAAAAACCCAATCGTTTGAGCCGTCGAGATATAGATCGTCTTTAAAAAATTCATGAGTTTTTCTTCGTATGGCCTGATTAATAGTCGTGCGTAGTGTAAAACTAGTACATTTTTTAACCATATTACTTTACCGATGCATTGGAAGACCCAAAATGGTGAAAAAACACAATGTTGTGCAAATTATGGATGGAAAAAACCTAATAGTTTCAACCGTCGAGAAATAGGTCGTTTTTAAAAAATTCACGAGTTTTTTTTGAACGGTGCAAAGAATAGTCATGCGTAGTGTAAAATTTATAAATTTTTGTAACTTATTATTTTACCGATGTATTTTAAGACCCAAAATGGTAAAAGCATAAAATGATGTAGGAACTATAGATAGCAAAAACCTAATGTTTCGTTCGCCGAGAAATAGGTTGTCTTAAAAAACATAATGAGTTTTTCTTGAAACGACGTGACGAATAGTCGTACGTAGTGTAAAATTAGTACTTTTTACCTTATTACTTTACCGATGCATTGGAAGGCCCAAAACGGATAAAAAACCACCATGTTGTGCGGACTATGGTTGGTGAAAACCTAGTAGTTTGATCCGCGGAGATATATGTCGTCTTCAAAAACTTCATGAGTTTTTCTTCGAACGGCGTGACAAATAGTCGAACGTAGTGTAAAATTAGTACAATTTTGTTCCTTATTACTTTACTGATGCAGTGGATTACCCAAAATATTCAAAGACACCGAGTTGCGTGGACTACGGAGGGCCAAAACCTAGTATTTTAGACCGCCGAGAAATGGCCGTCTTAAAAAAATCCACTCGTTTTTCTTCGAACGGCGTGACGAATAGTCATGCGTAGTGTAAAATTAGTACATTTTTGTACCGTATTATTTTACCGACGCATTGTAAGACCCAAAATGCTCAAAACAAACCATGTTGCGAGGACTATTCATAGCAGAAACCTAATAGTTTGAGCTGTCTAGAAATAGGTCGTCTTAAAAAAATCATGAGTTTTTCTTCGATTGGCGCGAAGAATAGTCGAGCACAGAGTAAACTTAGTAAATTTTTGTTCCTTATTGCTTACCGATGCATTGGAAGACCCAAAAGAGTCAAATAATACCTAGTTGCGCGAACTACGGAGGGTTAAAACATAATATTTTGAACCGTCGAGAAATAGTTCGTGTTTAAACAATTCACGAGTTTTTATTCGAACGATGGGATGAATATTCGTGTGTAGTGTAAAATTAGTAAATTTGTGTTCCTTGTTACTTTACCGAAGCATTGGAAGACATAAAACGGTAAAAAAATAAGTTGTGCGGACTACGGAGGGCCAAAACCTTATATTTTCTACCGTCGAGAAGTAGGCCATCTTTAAAAAATTAACAAGTTTTTCTTCGAAGTGCGTCACGAATAGTGGTGCATAGTGTAAAATTAGTATATTTTTGTACCGTATTATTTTATCGACGAATTGCAAGACCCACTATGGTCCAAACATACCATGTTGCGTGCACTATGGATAGCAAAAACCCAATAGTTTGAGCCGTCGAGATATAGATCGTCTTTAAAAAATTCATGAGTTTTTCTTCGTATGGCCTGATTAATAGTCGTGCGTAGTGTAAAACTAGTACATTTTTTAACCATATTCCTTTACCGATGCATTGGAAGACCCAAAATGGTGAAAAAACACAATGTTGTGCAAATTATGGATGGAAAAAACCTAATAGTTTTAACCGTCGAGAAATAGGTCGTTTTTAAAAAATTCACGAGTTTTTTTTGAACGGTGCAATGAATAGTCATGCGTAGTGTAAAATTTATACATTTTTGTACCTTATTATTTTACCGATGTATTTTAAGTCCCAAAATGGTAAAAGTATAAAATGATGTAGGAACTATAGATAGCAAAAACCTAATGTTTCATTCGCCGAGAAATAGGTTGTCTTAAAAAATATAATGAGTTTTTCTTCAAACGACGTGACGAATAGTCGGGCGTAGTGTAAAATTAGTACTTTTTTTCCTTTTTACTTTACCGATGCATTGGGAGGCCCAAAACGGATAAAAAACCACCATGTTGTGCGGACTATGGATGGTGAAAACCTAGTAGTTTGATCCGCGGAGATATATGTCGTCTTCAAAAACTTCATGAGTTTTTCTTCGAACGGCGTGATAAATAGTCGTACGTAGTGTAAAATTAGTACAATTTTGTTCCTTATTACTTTACTGATGCAGTGGAATACCCAAAATATTCAAAGACACCGAGTTGCGTGGACTACGGAGGGCCAAAACCTAGTATTTTAGACCGTCGAGAAATAGTCGTCTTAAAAAAATCCACTAGTTTTTCTTTGAACGGCGTGACGAATAGTCATGCGTAGTGTAAAATTAGTACATTTTTGTACCTTATTATTTTACCGATGCATTGTAAGACCCAAAATGGTAAAAACAAACCATGTTGCGAGGACTATGCATAGCAGAAACCTAATAGTTTGAGCTGTCTAGAAATAGGTCGTCTTAAAAAAATCATGAGTTTTTCTTGGAATGGCGTCACACGAATAGTCATGCGCAGAGTAAACTTAGTACATTTTTGTTCCTTATTGCTTATCAATGCATTGGAAGACCCAAAATAGTCAAAAAATACCTAGTTGCGCGAACTACGGAGGGTTAAAACATAATATTTTGAATCGTCGAGAAATAGGTCGTGTTTAAACAATTCACGAGTTTTTATTCGAACGATGGGATGAATATTCGTGTGTAGTGTAAAATTAGTAAATTTGTGTTCCTTGTTACTTTACCGAAGCATTGGAAGACATAAAACGGTAAAAAAAATAAGTTGTACGGACTACGGAGGCCCAAAACCTTATATTTTCTAGCGTCGAGAAGTAGGTCATCTTTAAAAAATTAACGAGTTTTTCTTCGAACTGCGTCACGAATAGTGGTGCATAGTGTAAAATTAGTATATTTTTGTACCGTATTATTTTATCGACGAATTGCAAGACCCACAATGGTCAAAACATACCATGTTGCGTGCACTATGGATAGCAAAAACCCAATAGTTTGAGCCGTCGAGATATAGATCGTCTTTAAAAAATTCATGAGTTTTTCTTCGTATGGCCTGATTAATAGTCGTGCGTAGTGTAAAACTAGTACATTTTTTAACCATATTCCTTTACCGATGCATTGGAAGACCCAAAATGGTGAAAAAACACAATGTTGTGCAAATTATGGATGGAAAAAACCTAATAGTTTTAACCGTCGAGAAATAGGTCGTTTTTAAAAAATTCACGAGTTTTTTTTGAACGGTGCAATGAATAGTCATGCGTAGTGTAAAATTTATACATTTTTGTACCTTATTATTTTACCGATGTATTTTAAGTCCCAAAATGGTAAAAGTATAAAATGATGTAGGAACTATAGATAGCAAAAACCTAATGTTTCATTCGCCGAGAAATAGGTTGTCTTAAAAAATATAATGAGTTTTTCTTCAAACGACGTGACGAATAGTCGGGCGTAGTGTAAAATTAGTACTTTTTTTCCTTTTTACTTTACCGATGCATTGGGAGGCCCAAAACGGATAAAAAACCACCATGTTGTGCGGACTATGGATGGTGAAAACCTAGTAGTTTGATCCGCGGAGATATATGTCGTCTTCAAAAACTTCATGAGTTTTTCTTCGAACGGCGTGATAAATAGTCGTACGTAGTGTAAAATTAGTACAATTTTGTTCCTTATTACTTTACTGATGCAGTGGAATACCCAAAATATTCAAAGACACCGAGTTGCGTGGACTACGGAGGGCCAAAACCTAGTATTTTAGACCGTCGAGAAATAGTCGTCTTAAAAAAATCCACTAGTTTTTCTTTGAACGGCGTGACGAATAGTCATGCGTAGTGTAAAATTAGTACATTTTTGTACCTTATTATTTTACCGATGCATTGTAAGACCCAAAATGGTAAAAACAAACCATGTTGCGAGGACTATGCATAGCAGAAACCTAATAGTTTGAGCTGTCTAGAAATAGGTCGTCTTAAAAAAATCATGAGTTTTTCTTGGAATGGCGTCACACGAATAGTCATGCGCAGAGTAAACTTAGTACATTTTTGTTCCTTATTGCTTATCAATGCATTGGAAGACCCAAAATAGTCAAAAAATACCTAGTTGCGCGAACTACGGAGGGTTAAAACATAATATTTTGAATCGTCGAGAAATAGGTCGTGTTTAAACAATTCACGAGTTTTTATTCGAACGATGGGATGAATATTCGTGTGTAGTGTAAAATTAGTAAATTTGTGTTCCTTGTTACTTTACCGAAGCATTGGAAGACATAAAACGGTAAAAAAAATAAGTTGTACGGACTACGGAGGCCCAAAACCTTATATTTTCTAGCGTCGAGAAGTAGGTCATCTTTAAAAAATTAACGAGTTTTTCTTCGAACTGCGTCACGAATAGTGGTGCATAGTGTAAAATTAGTATATTTTTGTACCGTATTATTTTATCGACGAATTGCAAGACCCACAATGGTCAAAACATACCATGTTGCGTGCACTATGGATAGCAAAAACCCAATAGTTTGAGCCGTCGAGATATAGATCGTCTTTAAAAAATTCATGAGTTTTTCTTCGTATGGCCTGATTAATAGTCGTGCGTAGTGTAAAACTAGTACATTTTTTAACCATATTCCTTTACCGATGCATTGGAAGACCCAAAATGGTGAAAAAACACAATGTTGTGCAAATTATGGATGGAAAAAACCTAATAGTTTTAACCGTCGAGAAATAGGTCGTTTTTAAAAAATTCACGAGTTTTTTTTGAACGGTGCAATGAATAGTCATGCGTAGTGTAAAATTTATACATTTTTGTACCTTATTATTTTACCGATGTATTTTAAGTCCCAAAATGCTAAAAGTATAAAATGATGTAGGAACTATAGATAGCAAAAACCTAATGTTTCATTCGCCGAGAAATAGGTTGTCTTAAAAAATATAATGAGTTTTTCTTCAAACGACGTGACGAATAGTCGGGCGTAGTGTAAAATTAGTACTTTTTTTCCTTATTACTTTACCGATGCATTGGGAGGCCCAAAACGGATAAAAAACCACCATGTTGTGCGGACTATGGATCGTGAAAACCTAGTAGTTTGATCCGCGGAGATATATGTCGTCTTCAAAAACTTCATGAGTTTTTCTTCGAACGGCGTGATAAATAGTCGTACGTAGTGTAAAATTAGTACAATTTTGTTCCTTATTACTTTACTGATGCAGTGGAATACCCAAAATATTCAAAGACACCGAGTTGCGTGGACTACGGAGGGCCAAAACCTAGTATTTTAGACCGCCGAGAAATAGCCGTCTTAAAAAAATCCACTAGTTTTTCTTTGAACGGGGTGACGAATAGTCATGCGTAGTGTAAAATTAGTACATTTTTGTACCTTATTATTTTACCGATGCATTGTAAGACCCAAAATGGTCAAAACAAACCATGTTGCGAGGACTATGCATAGCAGAAACCTAATAGTTTGAGCTGTCTAGAAATAGGTCGTCTTAAAAAAATCATGAGTTTTTCTCGGAATGGCGTCACACGAATAGTCATGCGCAGAGTAAACTTAGTACATTTTTGTTCCTTATTGCTTATCGATGCATTGGAAGACCCAAAATAGTCAAAAAATACCTAGTTGCGCGAACTACGGAGGGTTAAAACAAAATATTTTGAACCGTCGAGAAATAGGTCGTGTTTAAACAATTCACGAGTTTTTATTCGAACGATGGGATGAATATTCGTGTGTAGTGTAAAATTAGTAAATTTGTGTTCCTTGTTACTTTACCGAAGCATTGGAAGACATAAAACGGTAAAAAAAATAAGTTGTGCGGACTACGAAGGGCCAAAACCTTATATTTTCTACCGTCGAGAAGTAGGTCATCTTTAAAAAATTAACGAGTTTTTCTTCGAACTGCGTCACGAATAGTGGTGCATAGTGTAAAATTAGTATATTTTTGTACCGTATTATTTTATCGACTAATTGCAAGACCCACAATGGTCCAAACATACCATGTTGCGTGCACTATGGATAGCAAAAACCCAATAGTTTGAGCCGTCGAGATATAGATCATCTTTAAAAAATTCCTGAGTTTTTCTTCGCATGGCCTGATTAATAGTCGTGCGTAGTGTAAAACTAGTACATTTTTTAACCATATTCCTTTACCGATGCATTGGAAGACCCAAAATGGTGAAAAAACACAATGTTGTCCAAATTATGGATGGAAAAAACCTAATAGTTTTAACCGTCGAGAAATAGGTCGTTTTTAAAAAATTCACGACTTTTTTTTTAACGGTGCAATGAATAGTCATGCGTAGTGTAAAATTTATACATTTTTGTACCTTATTATTTTACCGATGTATTTTAAGACCCAAAATGGTAAAAGCATAAAATGATGTAGGAACTACAGATAGCAAAAACCTAATTTTTCATTCGCCGAGAAATAGGTTGTCTTAAAAAATATAATGAGTTTTTCTTCAAACGACGTGACGAATAGTCGGGCGTAGTGTAAAATTAGTACTTTTTTTCCTCATTACTTTACCGATGCATTGGGAGGCCCAAAACGGATTAAAAACCACCATGTTGTGCGGACTATGGATCGTGAAAACCTAGTAGTTTGATCCGCGGAGATATATGTCGTCTTCAAAAACTTCATGAGTTTTTCTTCGAACGGCGTGATAAATAGTCGTACGTAGTGTAAAATTAGTACAATTTTGTTCCTTATTACTTTACTGATGCAGTGGAATACCCAAAATATTCAAAGACACCGAGTTGCGTGGACTACGGAGGGCCAAAACCTAGTATTTTAGACCGCCGAGAAATAGCCATCTTAAAAAAATCTACTAGTTTTTCTTTGAACGGCGTGACGAATAGTCATGCGTAGTGTAGAATTAGTACATTTTTGTACCTTATTATTTTACCGATGCATTGTAAGACCCAAAATGGTCAAAATAAACCATGTTGCGAGGACTATGCATAGCAGAAACCTAATAGTTTGAGCTGTCTAGAAATAGGTCATCTTAAAAAAATCATGAGTTTTTCTTGGAATGGCGTCACACGAATAGTCATGCGCAGAGTAAACTTAGTACATTTTTGTTCCTTATTGCTTATCGATGCATTGGAAGACCCAAAATAGTCAAAAAATACCTAGTTGCGCGAACTACGGAGGGTTAAAACATAATATTTTGAACCGTCGAGAAATAGGTCGTGTTTAAACAATTCACGAGTTTTTATTCGAACGATGGGATGAATATTCGTGTGTAGTGTAAAATTAGTAAATTTGTGTTCCTTGTTACTTTACCGAAGCATTGGAAGACATAAAACGGTAAAAAAAATAAGTTGTGCGGACTACGAAGGGCCAAAACCTTATATTTTCTACCGTCGAGAAGTAGGTCATCTTTAAAAAATTAACGAGTTTTTCTTCGAACTGCGTCACGAATAGTGGTGCATAGTGTAAAATTAGTATATTTTTGTACCGTATTATTTTATCGACTAATTGCAAGACCCACAATGGTCCAAACATACCATGTTGCGTGCACTATGGATAGCAAAAACCCAATAGTTTGAGCCGTCGAGATATAGATCATCTTTAAAAAATTCCTGAGTTTTTCTTCGCATGGCCTGATTAATAGTCGTGCGTAGTGTAAAACTAGTACATTTTTTAACCATATTCCTTTACCGATGCATTGGAAGACCCAAAATGGTGAAAAAACACAATGTTGTCCAAATTATGGATGGAAAAAACCTAATAGTTTTAACCGTCGAGAAATAGGTCGTTTTTAAAAAATTCACGACTTTTTTTTTAACGGTGCAATGAATAGTCATGCGTAGTGTAAAATTTATACATTTTTGTACCTTATTATTTTACCGATGTATTTTAAGACCCAAAATGGTAAAAGCATAAAATGATGTAGGAACTACAGATAGCAAAAACCTAATTTTTCATTCGCCGAGAAATAGGTTGTCTTAAAAAATATAATGAGTTTTTCTTCAAACGACGTGACGAATAGTCGGGCGTAGTGTAAAATTAGTACTTTTTTTCCTCATTACTTTACCGATGCATTGGGAGGCCCAAAACGGATAAAAAACCACCATGTTGTGCGGACTATGGATCGTGAAAACCTAGTAGTTTGATCCGCGGAGATATATGTCGTCTTCAAAAACTTCATGAGTTTTTCTTCGAACGGCGTGATAAATAGTCGTACGTAGTGTAAAATTAGTACAATTTTGTTCCTTATTACTTTACTGATGCAGTGGAATACCCAAAATATTCAAAGACACCGAGTTGCGTGGACTACGGAGGGCCAAAACCTAGTATTTTAGACCGCCGAGAAATAGCCATCTTAAAAAAATCTACTAGTTTTTCTTTGAACGGCGTGACGAATAGTCATGCGTAGTGTAGAATTAGTACATTTTTGTACCTTATTATTTTACCGATGCATTGTAAGACCTAAAATGGTCAAAATAAACCATGTTGCGAGGACTATGCATAGCAGAAACCTAATAGTTTGAGCTGTCTAGAAATAGGTCATCTTAAAAAAATCATGAGTTTTTCTTGGAATGGCGTCACACGAATAGTCATGCGCAGAGTAAACTTAGTACATTTTTGTTCCTTATTGCTTATCGATGCATTGGAAGACCCAAAATAGTCAAAAAATACCTAGTTGCGCGAACTACGGAGGGTTAAAACATATTATTTTGAACCGTCGAGAAATAGGTCGTGTTTAAACAATTCACGAGTTTTTATTCGAACGATGGGATGAATATTCGTGTGTAGTGTAAAATTAGTAAATTAGTGTTCCTTGTTACTTTACCGAAGCATTGGAAGACATAAAATGGTAAGAAAAACAAGTTGTGCGGACTACGGAGGGCCAAAACCTTATATTTTCTACCGTCGAGAAGTATGTCATCTTTAAAAAATTAACGAGTTTTTCTTCGAACTGCATCACGAATAGTGGTGCATAGTGTAAAATTAGTATATTTTTGTACCGTATTATTTTATCGACCAATTTCAAGACCCACAATGGTCCAAACATACCATGTTGCGCGTACTATGGATAGAAAAAACCCAATAGTTTGAGCCATCGAGATATAGATCGTCTTTAACAAATTCATTCGTTTTTCTTCGTATGGCCTGATTAATAGTCGCGGGTAGTGTAAAACTAGTACATTTTCTAACCATATTACTTTACCGATGCATTGGAAGACCGAAAATGGTGAAAAAACACAATGTTGTGCAAATTATGGATGGAAAAAACCTAATAGTTTCAACCGTCGAGAAATAGGTCCTTTTTAAAAAATTCACGAGTTTTTTTTGAACGGTGCAATGAATAGTCGTGCGTAGTGTAAAATTTGTACAGTTTTGTACCTTATTATTTTACCAATGCATTTTAAGACCCAAAATGGTATGAGCAAACAATGATGTACGAACTATAGATAGCAAAAACCTAATGTTTCAGTCACCGAGAAATAGGTTGTCTTAAAAATATAACGAGTTTTTCTTCAAACGGCCTGACGAATAGTCGTGCGTAGTGTAAAATTGGTAATTTGTTTCCTTATTACTTTACCGATGCATTGGAAGACCCAAAATGGATAAAAAACCACCATGTTGTGCGGACTATGGATGGTGAAAACCTAGTAGTTTGATCCGCGGAGATATATGTCGTCTTCAAAAACTTCACGAGTTTTTCTTCGAACGGCGTGATAAATAGTCGTACGTAGTGTAAAATTAGTTCAATTTTGTTCCTTATTACTTTACTGATGCAGTGGAATACCCAAAATATTCAAAGACACCGAGTTGCGTGGACTACGGAGGGCCAAAACGTAGTATTTTAAACTGTCGAGAAATAGCCGTCTTAAAAAAATCCCGCAGTTTTTCTTCGAACGGCGTGACGAATAGTCATGCGTAGTGTAAAATTAGTACATTTTTGTACCTTATTATTTTACCGATGCATTTTAAGGCCCAAAATGGTCAAACCAAACCACGTTGTGCGGACTATGCATAGCAGAAACCTAATGGTTTGAGCTGTCTAGAAATAGGTCATCTTAAAAAAATCATGAGTTTTTCTTGGAATGGCGTCACACGAATAGTCATGCGCAGAGTAAACTTAGTTCATTTTTGTTCCTTATTGCTTACCGATGCATTGGAGGACCCAAAATAGTAAAAAAAATACCTAGTTGCGCGGACTACGTAGGGTTAAAACCTAATATCCGTCGAGAAATAAATCGTGTTTAAAAAATTCACGAGTTTTTCTTCGAACGACGGGATGAATATTCGTGTTTAGTGTAAAATTAGTACATTTGTGTTCCTTGTTACTTTATCGATGCATTGGAAGACACAAAATGGTAAAAAAAAAGGTGCGCGGACAACGGAGGGCTAAAACCTTATATTTTCTACCGTCGAGAAGTAGGTCATTTTTAAAAAACTAACGAGTTTTTCTTCGAACGGTGTCACGAATAGTGGTGCATAGTGTAAAATTTGTATATTTTTGTACCTTATTATTTTATCTACGAATTGCAAGACCCAAAATGGTCCAAACATACCATGTTGCGCGTACTATGGATAGCAAAAACCCAATAGTTTGAGCCGTCGAGATATAGATCGTCTTTAAAAAATTCATGAGTTTTTCTTCGTATGGCCTGATTAATAGTCGTGCGTAGTGTAAAACTAGTACATTTTTTAACCACATTACTTTACCGATGCATTGGAAGACCCAAAATGGTGAAAAAACACAATGTTGTGCAAATTATGGATGGAAAAAACCTAATAGTTTCAACCGTCGAGAAATAGGTCTTTTTTAAAAAATTCACGAGTTTTTTTTGAACGGTGCAATGAATAGTCGTGCGTAGTGTAAAATTTGTACAGTTTTGTACCTTATTATTTTACCGATGCATTTTAAGACCCAAAATGGTATAAGCAAACAATGATGTACGAACTATAGATAGCAAAAACCTAATGTTTCAGTCACCGAGAAATAGGTTGTCTTAAAAAATATAACGAGTTTTTCTTCAAACGGCCTGACGAATAGTCGTGCGTAGTGTAAAATTGGTAATTTGTTTCCTTATTACTTTACCGATGCATTGGAAGACCCAAAATGGATAAAAAACCACCATGTTGTGCGGACTATGGATGGTGAAAACCTAGTAGTTTGATCCGCGGAGATATATGTCGTCTTCAAAAACTTCACGAGTTTTTCTTCGAACGGCGTGACAAATAGTCGTACGTAGTGTAAAATTAGTACAATTTTGTTCCTTATTACTTTACTGATGCATTGGAATACCCAAACTAGTCAAAGAGACCGAGTTGCGTGGACTACGGAGGGCCAAAACCTAGTATTTTAAACCGCCGAGAAATAGCTGTCTTAAAAAAATCCACCAGTTTTTCTTTGAACGGCGTGACGAATAGTCATGCGTAGTGTAAAATTAGTACATTTTTGTACATTATTATTTTACCGATGCATTGTAAGACCCAAAATGGTCAAACCAAACCACGTTGCGCGGACTATGCATAGCAGAAACCTAATGGTTTGAGCTGTCTAGAAATAGGTCGTCTTAAAAAAATCATGGGTTTTTCTTGGAATGGCGTCACACGAATAGTCATGCGCAGAGTAAACTTAGTCCATTTTTGTTCCTTATTGCTTATAGATGCATTGGAAGACCCAAAACAGTAAAAAAAACACCTAGTTGCGCGGACTACGGAGGGTTAAAACCAAATATTTTGAACCGTCGAGAAATAAGTCGTGTTTAAACAATTAACGAGTTTTTCTTCGAACGACGAGATGAATATTCGTGTTTAGTGTAAAATTTGTACATTTGTGTTCCTTGTTACTTTACCGATGCATTTGAAGACACAAACGGTAAAAAAAAACAAGGTGCGCGGACTACGGAGGGTCAAAACCTTATATTTTCTACCCTCGAGAAGTAGGTCATTTTTAAAAATTTACGAGTTTTTCTTCGAACGGCGTCACGAATAGTGGTGCATAGTGTAAAATTAGTACATTTTTGTACCTTATTATTTTATCGACAAATTGCAAGACCCACGATGGTCCAAACATACCATGTTGCGCGTACTATGGATAGCCAAAACCTAATAGTTTGAGTCGTCGAGATATAGGTCGTCTTTAAAAAATTCACTAGTTTTTCTTCGAACGGCCTGATTAATAGTCGTGCTTAGTGTTAAATTAGTATATTTTTTAACCATATTACTTTACCGATACATTGGAAGACCCAAAATGGTGAAAAAACACAATGTTGTGCAAATTATGGATGGAAAAAACCTAATAGTTTCAACCGTCGAGAAATAGGTCATTTTTAAAAAATTCATGAGTTTTTTTTTCGAACGGTGCAATGAATAGTGGTGCGTAGTGTAATATTTGTACATTTTTGTACCTTATTATTTTACCGATGCATTTTGAGACCCCAAATGGTAAAAACATACAATGATGTACGGACTATGGATAGCAAAACCCTAATGTTTGAGTCGCTGAGAAATAGGTTGTCTTAAAAAAAATAATGAGTTTTTCTTCAAACGGCGTGACGAATAGTCGTGCCTAGTGTAAAATTAGTACTTTTTTTCCTTATTACATTACCGATGCATTGGAAGACCCAAAACGGATAAAAAACCACCATGTTGTGCGGACTATGGTCGACAAAAACCTAGTAGTTTGATCCGCGAAGATATACGTCGTCTTCAAAAACTTCACGAAATTTTCTTCGAACGGCGTGAAAAATAATCGTACGTAGTGTAATATTAGTACAATTTTGTTCCTTATTACTTTACTGATGCATTGGAATACCCAAACTAGTCAAAGACACCGAGTTTCGTGGACTACGGAGGGCCAAAACCTAGTATTTTAAACCGCCGAGAAATAGCTGTCTTGAAAAAATCCACTAGTTTTTCTTCGAACGACGTGACGAATAGTCATGCGTAGTGTAAAACTAGTACATTTTTGTACCTTATTATTTTACCGATGCATTGTAAGACCCAAAATGGTCAAAACAAACCACGTTGCGCGGACTATGCATAGCAGAAACCTAATAGTTTGAGCTGTCTAGAAATAGGTCGGCTTAAAAAAATTATGAGTTTTTCTTCGAATGGCGTGATGAATAGTCGTGCACAGAGTAAACTTAGTAAATTTTTGTTCCTTATTGCTTACCGATGCAATGGAAGACCAAAAACAGTCAAAAAATACCTTGTTGCGCGGACTACGGAGGGTCAAAACCTAATATTTTGAACCGTCGAGAAATAGGTCGTGTTTAAGCAATTCACGAGTTTTTCTTCGAACGATGGGATGAATATTCGTGTGTAGTGTAAAATTAGTAAATCTGTGTTCCTTGTTACTTTACCGAAGCATTGGAAGACACAAAACGGTAAAAAAACAAGTTGTGCGGACTACGGAGGGCCAAAACCCTATATTTTCTACCGTCAATAAGTAGGTCATCTTTAAAAAATTAACGAGTTTTTCTTCGAACGGCGTCACGAATAGTTGTACATAGTGTAAAATTAGTATATTTTTGTACCTTATTATTTTATCGACGAATTGCAAGACCCACAATGGTCCAAACATACCATGTTGCGCGTACTATGAATAGCAAAAACCCAATAGTTTGAGCCGTCGAGATATAGATCGTCTTTAAAAATTCACGAGTTTTTCTTCATATAGCCTGATTAATAGTCGTGCGTAGTGTAAAACTAGTACATTTTTTAACCATATTACTTTACCGATGCATTAGAAGACCCAAAATGGTGAAAAAACACAATGTTGTGCAAATTATTGATGGAAAAAACCTAATAGTTTCAACCGTCGAGAAATAGATCTTTTTAAAAAAAATCACGAGTTTTTTTTCGAACGGTGCAATGAATAGTGGTGCGTAGCGTAAAATTTGTACATTTTTGTACCTTATTATTTTACCGATGCATTTTAAGACCCCAAATGGAAAAAACATACAATGATGTACGGACTATGGATAGCAAAACCCTAACGTTTGAGTCGCTGAGAAATAGGTTGTCTTAAAAAACATAATGAGTTTTTCTTCAAACAACGAGACGAATAGTTGTGCGTAGTGTAAAATTAGTACTTTTTTCCTTAATACTTTACCGATGCATTGGAAAACCCAAAACGGATAAAAAAACCACCATGTTGTGCGGACTATGGATGACAAAATCCTAGTAGTTTGATCTGCGAAGATATACGTCGTCTTCAAAAACTTCACGAGTTTTTCTTCGAACGGCATGACAAATAGTCGTACGTAGTGTAAAAATAGTACAATTTTGTTCCTTATTACTTTACTGATGCATTGGAATACCCAAACTAGTCAAAGACACCGAGTTTCGTGGACTACGGAGGGCCAAAACCTAGTATTTTAAACCGCCGAGCAATAGCAGTCTTAAAAAAATCCAATAGTTTTTCTTCGAACGGCGTGACGAATAGTGATGCGTAGTGTAAAACTAGTACAATTTTGTACCTTATTATTTTACCGATGCACTGCAAGACCCAAAATGGTCAAAACAAACCACGTTGCGCGGACTAAGCATAGCAGAAACCTAATAGTTTGAGCTGTCTAGAAATAGGTCGTCTTAAAAAAATTATGACTTTTTCTTCGAATGGCGTGACGAATAGTCATGCACAGAGTAAACTTAGAAAATTTTTGTTCCTTATTTCTTAGCGATGCATTGGAAGACCAAAACAGTCAAAAAATACCTAGTTGCGCGGACTAATGGAAGGTTAAAACCTAATTTTTTGAACCGTCGAGAAATAGGTCGTGTTTAAACAATTCACGAGTTTTTCTTCGAACGATGGGATGAATATTCGTGTGTAGTGTAAAATTAGTAAATTTGTGTTCCTTGTTACTTTACCAAAGCATTGGAAGACACAAAACGGTAAAAAAAACAAGTTGTGCGGACTACGGAGGGCCAAAACCTTATATTTTCTACCGTCGAGAAGTAGGTTATCTTTAAAAAATTAACGAGTTTTTCTTCGAACGGCGTCAGGAATAGTTGTGCATAGTGTAAAATTAGTATATTTTTATACCTTATTATTTTATCGACGAATTGCAAGACCCACAATGGACCAAACATACCATGTTGCGCGTACTATGAATAGCAAAAACCCAATAGTTTGAGCCGTCGAGATATAGATCGTCTTTAAAAAATTCATGAGTTTTTCTTCGTATGGCCTGATTAATAGTCGTGCGTAGTGTAAAACTAGTACATTTTTTAACCATATTACTTTGCCGATGCATTGGAAGGTCCAATTTGGTGAAAAAACACGATGTTGTGCAAATTATGGATGGAAAAAACCTAATAGTTTCAACCGTTGAGAAATAGGTTGTTTTTAAAAAAATCACGAGTTTTTTTTTAACGGTGCAATGAATAGTCGTGCGTAGTGTAAAATTTGTACATTTTTGTACCTTATTATTTTACCGATGCATTTTAAGACCCAAAATGGTAAAAACATACAATGATGTACGAACTATAGATAGCAAAACTCTAATGTTTCAGTCGCCGACAAATAGGTTGTCTTAAAAAGCATAATGAGTTTTTCTTCAAACGGCGTGACGAATAGTCGTGCTTAGGGTAAAATTAGTAACTTTTTTCCTTATTAATTTACCCATGCATTGGAAGACCCAAAACGGATAAAAAACCACCATGTTGTGCGGACTATGGATGGTGAAAACCTAGTAGTTCGATCTGCGGAGAAATATGTCGTCTTCAAAAACTTCACGAGTTTTTCTTCGAACGGCGTGACAAATAGTCGTACGTAATGTAAAATTAGTTCAATTTTGTTCCTTATTAATTTACTGATGCAGTGGAATACCCAAAATATTCAAAGACACCGAGTTGCGTGGACTACGGAGGGCCAAAACCTAGTATTTTTAACTATCGAGAAATAGTCGTCTTAAAAAAATCAACTAGTTTTTCTTCGAACGACGTGACGAATAGTCATGTGTAGTGTAAAATTAGTACATTTTTGTACCTTATTATTTTACCGATGCATTGTAAGACCCAAAATGGTGAAACCAAACCAAGTTGCGCGGACTATGCATAGCAGAAACCTAATAGTTTGAGTTGTCTAGAAATAGGTCGTTTTAAAAAAATCATGAGTTTTTCTTGGAATGCCGTCACACGAATAGTCATACAAAGAGTAAACTTAGTACATTTTTGTTCCTTATTGCTTATCGATGCACTGGAGGACACAAACAGTAAAAAAACACCTAGTTGCGCGGACTACGGAGGGTTAAAACCTAATATTTTGAACCGTCGAGAAATAGGTCGTGTTTAAATAATTCACGAGTTTTTTGTTCGAACGATGGGATGAATATTCGTGTGTATTGTAAAATTAGTAAATTTGTGTTCCTTGTTACTTTACCGAAGCATTGGAAGACACGAAACGGTAAAAAAAAACAAGTTGTACGGACTACGGAGGGACAAAACCTTATGTTTTCTACCGTCGAGAAGTAAGTCATCTTTAAAAAATTAACTAGTTTTTCTTCGAACGGCGTCACGAATAGTGGTGCATAGTGTAAAATTAGTATATTTTTGGACCTTATTATTTTATCGACGAATTGCAAGACCCACAATGGTCCAAACATACCATGTTGCGCGTACTATGGATAGCTAAAACCCAATAGTTTGAGCCGTCGAGATAATGATCGTCTTTAAAAAATTCATGAGTTTTTCTTCGTAGTGTAAAACTAGTACATTTTTTAACCATATTACTTTACCGATGCATTGGAAGACCCAAAATGGTGAAAAAACACAATGTTGTGCAAATTATGGATGGAAAAAACCTAAAAGTTTCAACCGTCGAGAAATAGGTCGTTTTTAAAAATTTCACGAGTTTTTTTTTAACGGTTCAATGAATAGTCGTGCGTAGTGTAAAATTTGTACATTTTTGTACCTTATTATTTTACCGATGCATTTAAAGACCCAAAATGGTAAAAACATACAATGATGTACGGACTATAGATAGGAAAACCCTAATGTTTCAGTAGCCGAGAAATAGGTTGTCTTAAAAAACATAATGAGTTTTTCTTCAAACGGCGTGACGAATAGTCGTGCGTAGTGTAAAATTAGTACTTTTTTTTCCTTATTACTTTACCGATGCATTGGAAGACCCAAAATGTATAAAAAACCACCATGTTGTGCGGACTATGGATGGTGAAAACCTCGTAGTTTGATCTGCAGAGATATATGTCGTCTTCAAAAACTTCACGAGTTTTTCTTCGAACGGCTTGACAAACAGTCGTACGTAGTGTAAAATTAGTACAATTTTGTTCCTTATTAATTTACTGATGCAGTGGAATACCCAAACTAGTCAAAGACACCGAGTTGCGTGGACTACAGAGGGCCAAAACCTAGTATTTTAAACCGCCGAGAAATAACCGTCTTTAAAAAATTCACTAGTTTTTCTTCGAACGGCGTGACAAATAGTCATGCGTAGTGTAAAATTAATATATTTTTGTACCCTTTTATTTTACCGATGCATTGTAGGACCCAAAATGGTCAAAACAAACCATGTTGCGCGGACTATGCATAGCAGAAACCTAATAGTTTGAGGTGTCTAGAAATAGGTCGTCTTAAAAAAATCATGAGTTTTTCTTGGAATGGCGTCACACGAATAGTCATGCGCAGAGTAAACTTAGTAAATTTTTGTTCCTTATTGCTTACCTATGCATTGGAGGACCCAAAATAGTCAAAAAAATACCTAGTTGCGCGGACTACGAAGGGATAAAACCAAATATTTTGAACAGTCGAGAAATAAGTCGTGTTTAAACAATTCACGAGTTTTTCTTCGAAGGACGGGATAAATATTCGTGTGTACTGTAAAATTGGTTCATTTGTGTTCCTTGTTACTTTATCGATGCATTGGAAGACACAAAACGATAAAAAAAAAAACAAGGTGCGCGGACTACGGAGAGCCAAAATCTTATATTTTCTACCGTCGAGAAGTAGGTCATCTTTAAAAAATTAACAAGTTTTTCTTCGAACGGCGTCACGAATAGTGGTGCATAGTGTAAAATTAGTACATTTTTGCACCTTATTATTTTATCGACGAATGGCAAGACCCACAATGGTCCAAACATACCATGTTGCGTGTACTATGGATAGCAAAAACCCAATAGTTTGAGCCGTCGAGATATAGGTCGTCTTTAAAAAATTCACGATTTTTTCTTCGAATGGCCTGATTAATAGTCGTGCGTAGTGTAAAAATAGTATATTTTTTAACCATATTACTTTACCGATGCATTGGAAGGCCCAAAATGGTGAAAAAACACGATGTTCTTCAAATTATGGATGGAAAAAACCTAATAGTTTCAATCGTCGAGAAATAGGTCGTTTTTAAAAAATTCGCGAGTTTTTTTCGAATGGTGCAATGAATAGTTGTGCGTAGTGTAAAATTTGTACATTTTTGTACCTTTTATTTTACCGATGCATTTTAAGACCCAAAATGGTAAAAACATACAATGATGTACGGACTATGGATAGCAAAACCCAAATGTTTGAGTCGCCGAGAAATAGGTTGTCTTAAAAAACATAATGAGTTTTTCTTCAAACGGCGTGACGAATAGTCGTGTGTAGTGTAAAATTAGTACTTTTTTTCCTTATTACTTTACCGACGCATTGGAACACCCAAAACGGATAAAAAACAACCATGTTGTGCGGATTATGGATGACGAAAACCTAGTAGTTTGATCCCCGGAGATATATGTCATCTTCAAAAACTTCACGAGTTTTTCTTCGAACGGCGTGACAAATAGTCGTATGTAGTGTAAAATTAGTATAATAGTGTTTCTTATTACTTTACTGATTCATTGGAATACCCAAAATAGTCAAAGACACCGAGTTGCGTGGACTACGGAGGGCCAAAACCTAGTATTTTAAACCGCCGAGAAATAGCGTTTTTCAAAAAATCCACTAGTTTTTCTTCGAATGGCGTGACGAATAGTCAGGCGTGGTGTAAAATTAGTACATTTTTGTACCATATTATTTTACGGATGCATTGTAAGACCCAAAATGGTCAAAACAAACCATGTTGCGCGGACTATGCATAGAAGAAACCTAATAGTTTGAGCTGTCTAGAAATAGGTCGTCTTAAGAAAATCTTGAGTTTTTCTTCGAATGGCGTGATGAATAGTCATGCATAGAGTAAACTTAGTAAATTTGTGTTCCTTATTGCTTACCGATGCATTGGAGGACCCAAAATAGTAAAAAAAATACCTCGTTGCACGGACTACAGAGGGTTAAATCCTAATATTTTGAACAGTCGAGAAATAAGTCGTGTTTAAACAATTCACGAGTTTTTCTTCGAATGACGGGATGAATATTCGTGTGTAGTGTAAAATTGGTTCATTTGTGTTCCTTGTTACTTTATCGATGCCTTGGAAGACACAAAACGATAAAAAAAAGGTGCGCGGACTACGGAGGGCCAAAATCTTATATTTTCTACCGTCGAGAAGTAGGTCATCATTAAAAAATTAACGAGTTTTTCTCCGAACGGCGTCACGAATAGTGGTGCATAGTGTAAAATTAGTATAGTTTTGTACCTTATTATTTTAGCGACGAATTGCAAGAGCCACAATGGTCCAAACATACCATGTTGCGCGTACTATGGATAGCAAAAACCCAATAGTTTGAGCCTTCGAGATATAGGCCGTCTTTAAAAAATTCACGATTTTTTCTTCGAATGGCCTGATTAATAGTCGTGCGTAGTGTAAAAATATGATATTTTTTAACCATATTACTTTACCGATGCACTGGAAGACCCAAAATGGTGAAAAAACACAATGTTGTTCAAATTATGGATGGAAAAAACCTAATAGTTTCAACCGTCGAGAAATAGGTCGTTTTTAAAAAATTCACGAGTTTTTTTTGAACGGTGCAATGGATAGTCGTGCGTAGTGTAAAATTTGTACATTTTTGTACCTTATTATTTTACCGATGCATTTTAAGACCCAAAATGGTAAAAACATACATTTATGTACGGACTGTGGATAGCAAAACCCTAATGTTTCAGTCGTCGAGAAATAGGTTGTCTTAAAAAGCATAATGAGTTTATCTTCAAACGGCGTGACGAATAGTCGTGCGTAGTGTAAAATTAGTACTTTATTTCCTTATTACTTTAACCATGCATTGGAAGACCCAAAACGGATAGGAAACCACCATGTTGTGCAGACTATGGATGGCGAAAACCTAGTAGTTCGATCCGCGGAGATATATGTCGTCTTCAAAAACATCTCGAGTTTTTCTTCGAACGGCATGACAAATAGTCGTACGTAGTGTAAAATTGGTACAATTTTGTTCCTTATTACTTGAACGATGCATTGGAATACCAAAAATAGTCATAGACACCGAGTTGCGTGGACTACGGAGGGCTAAAACCTAGTATTTTAAACCGCCGAGAAATAGCCGTCTTAAAAAAATCCACTAGTTTTTCTTCGAATGGCGTGCCGAATAGTCATGCGTAGTGTAAAATTAGTACATTTTTGTACCATATTATTTTACTGATGCATTGTAAGACCCAAAATGGTCAAAACAAACCATGTTGCGCGGACTATGCATAGCAGAAACCCAATAGTTTGAGCTGTCTAGAAATAGGTCGTCTTAAAAAATCGTGAGTTTTTCTTCGAATGGCATGACGAATAGTCGTGCACGGAGTAAACTTAGTAAATTTTTGTTCCTTATTGCGTACCGATGCATTGGAAGACCCAAAACAGCCAAAAAATACCTAGTTGTGCGGACTACGGAGGGTTAAAACCTAATATTTTGAACCGTCGAGAAATAGGTCGTGTGTAGTGTAAAATTAATTACGCGAACTACAGATGAATATTCATGTGTAGTGTAAAATAAGTACATTTGTGTTCCTTGTTACTTTACCGATGCATTGCATGGCACAAAACGGTAAAAAAAACAAGTTGCGCGGACTACGGAGGGCCAAAACCTTATATTTTCTACCGTCGAGAAGTAGGTCATCTTTAAAAAATTAATGAGTTTTTCTTCCAACGGCATCACGAATAGTGGTGCTTAGTGTAAAATTAGTATATTTTTGTACCTTATTATTTTATCGACGAATTGAGAGACACACAATGGTCCAAACACACCATGTTGCGCGTACTATGAATAGAAAAAACCTAATAGTTTGAGCCGTCAAGATATAGGTCGTCTTTAAAAAATTTATGAGTTTTTCTTCGAATGGCCCGATGAACAGTCGTGCACAGTGTAAAACTAGTACATTTTTTAACCATATTACTTTACCGATGCATTGGAAGACCCAAAATGGTGAAAAAACACAATGTTGTGCAAATTATGGATGGAAAAAACCTAATAGTTTCAACCGTCAAGAAATAGGTCATTTTTAAAAAATTCACGAGTTTTTTTCGAAAGGTGCAATGAATAATCGTGCGTAGTGTAAAATTTGTACATTTTTTTACCTTATTATTTTACTGATGCATTTTAAGACCCGAAATGGTAAAAACTTACAATGATGTACGGACTATGGATAGCAAAACCCTAATGTTTGAGTCACCAAGAAATAGGTTGTCTTAAAAATCATAATGAGTTTTTCTTCAAACGGCGTGATGAATTGTCGTGCGTAGTGTAAAATTAGTACTTTTTTCCTTATTACTTTACCTATGCATTGGAAGACCCAAAACGGATAAAAAACCACCATGTTGTGCGGACTATGGATGGCGAAAACCTAGTAATTTGATCCGCGGAGAAATAGGTTGTCTTAAAAAAAACCATGTATTTTTCTTCGAACGGCGTGATTAACATTCGTGCGTAGTGTAAAATTAGTACATTTTTGTTCCTTATTGCTTTACTGATGCATTGGAAGACCCAAAATGGACAAAAACACCGAGTTGTGGGGATTATGGAGGGCCAAAACCTAATACTTTAAACCGTCGAGAAATAGTCGGCTTAAAAAAATCCACTAGTTTTTCTTCGGACGGCGTGACGAATAGTCACGCGTAGAGTAAAATAAGTACATTTTTGTACCTTATTATTTTACCGAAGCATTATATGACCCGAAATGCTCAAACCAAACCATGTTGCGCGGACTATGCATAGCAGAAATCTAATAGTTTGAGCCGTCTAGAAATAGGTCGTCTTAAAAAAATCATGAGTTTTTCTTTGAATGGTGTCACGAATAGTCGTGCGGATAGTAAACTTAGTACATTTTTGTTCCTTATTGCTTATCGATGCATTGGAAGACCCAAAATAGTCAAAAAACACCTAGTTGTGCGGACTTCGGAGGGTTAAAACCTAATATTTTGAACCGTCGAGAAATAAGTCGTGTTTAAACAATTCACGAGTTTTTCTTTGAACGCCGTGATGAATATTCGCGTATAGTGTAAAATTAGTACATTGGTGTTTCTTGTTACTTTACTGATGCATTGGAAGACACAAAACGGTAAAAAAAACAAGTTGCACGAACTACAGAGGGCCAAAACCTTATATTTTGTACCATCGAGAAGTAGGTCATCTTTAAAAAATTCACGAGTTTTTCTTCGAACGGCGTCACGAATAGTGGTGCTTAGTGTAAAATTAGTATATTTTTGCACCTTATTATTTTATCAACGAATTGCAAGACCCACAATGGTCCAAACATACCATGTTGCGCGTACTATGGATAGCAAAAACCTAATAGTTTGAGCCATCGAGATATAGGTCGTCTTTACAAAATTCACGACCTTTTCTTCGAATAGCCTGATGAATAGTCGTGCGTAGTGTAAAACTGGTACATTTTTTAACCATATTACTTTACCGATGCATTAGAAGACCCAAAATGGTAAAAAAACACAATGTTGTGCTAATTATGGATGGAAAAAACCTAATAGTTTCAACCGTCGAGAAATAGGTCGTTTTTAAAAAATTCACGAGTTTTTTTTCGAACGGCGCGATGAATAGTCGTGCGTAGTGTAAAATTAGAACATTTTGGTACCTTATTATTTTACCGAAGCATTTTAAGACCCAAAATGGTAAAAACATACAATGATGTATGGACTATGGATAGCAAAAACCTAGTGTTTGTGTCACCGAGAAATAGGTTGTCCTAGAAAACATAATGAGTTTTTCTTCAAGTGGCGTAACGAATAGTCGTGCATAGTGTAAAATTAGTACTTTTTTTCCTTATTACTTTACCAATGCATTGGAAGACCCAAACGGATAAAAAAAATGTTGTGTGGACTATAGATGTCAAAAACCTAATAGTTTGAACAGCGGAGAAATAGGTCATCTTAAAAAAAATCTCGTGTTTTTCTTCAGACGGCGTGATGAATAGTCGTGTGTAGTGTAAAATTAGTACTTTTTTGTTCCTTATTAGTTTTTCGATGCATTGGAATAACCGAAATGGTAAAAAAATGCCGAGTTGTGCGGACTACAGAGGGCCAAAACCTAATATTTTGACCCGTAGCGAAATAGGTCTTCTTAAAAAAATTAACTAGTTTTTCTTCGGACGGCATCATGAATAGTCATGCGTAGTGTAAAATTAGTATATTTTTGTACCTTATTATTTTACTGATGCATTGTAAGACCCATAGCGGTCCAAACATACCATATTGCGCGTACTATGGAATGCAAAAACCTAATAGATTGAGCCACCGATATATAGGCTGTCTTAAAAAAATCATGAGTTTTTCTTCGAATGGTGTAACGAATAATCGTGCGTAGTGTAAAATTAGTACATTTATGTACCTTATTACTTTACCGATGCATTGTAAGACCCAAAAAGGTCAAAAAATACCATGTTGCGCGGACTATGGTTGGAAAAAACCAAAGAGTTTGACCGCCGACTATGTATAGCAACAACCTAATAGTTTGAGCCGCCGAGATGTATGTCGTCTTCAAAAAATTCAGGATTTTTCTTCGAACGACGTAACGAATTGTCTTGGGTAGTGTAGATTTAGTTCATTTTTGTTCCTTATTACTTTACCGATGCATTGGAAGACCCCAAACGGTCAAAAAACACCGAGTTGCACGGACTACGGAGGGCCAAAAATATGACACCCCACCCAATTAAATATCGGGTGATCAGTCCTTTATAAAATTTATAACAGAATATTCGGTTAGTTCATTCTTAGCATCACTGTCGAAAACTTAAATACAGTTAATTACCTAACATTTAATTAAGCTAGTGTCAAAACATTTTCCAATTTAACTTGAAACTAATTAATTCAATAAATTTTTGAACATGTCATACACAAGAATTAAATGATGACTGAATTAAATACTGAATAGACAAGACTGGATAACATCTTCCAGTTCAAAGTCACACACCAAACCAAAATAAATACTCATTACAACTGAAAAGAACTACAAAGTACTGAGCACAACTCTGCTAATGAGAATGGGCGACACATGCCCGAACTAAGATAGTTGAACTAGGAACTGAATGAAATGGAAGAATCGTCTAATATCAATAACCCGCAACCTCCACAGCAGCTGCAGCTCGGCCTGTACTAATACATATATATAGCAAAATAGAGAAGAAATGCAAGAGATGGGCCAGAGCCCGATGTGTAAAAATATTTGTTTTTACAAGTATTTAAAACTGGTTCTTAAAACAAGTCTTATACGCATGTTAGTTATCGAACTCTTACACGAGTTTCTCAACTCTCATCTCGTGTGCAAGCCTAACGTACATCTAATTTACTCCTAGTTATACCACCCAGTCTAACTAGACAAAAAACATATTAATACTAACTATGCTCACTAGTAGTATTCTCGTATCGCCCATACAATACAATACGATAGTCAAATAGTTTATCTCACATAACTAAGTTTCATTATTCACCGTTCAAATGGTTAATCTTTTATCCCCTAAAATTATTTTATTTCTCATTCCCACCTTATCTACTAGTTTCACAAAGTAGAAAGTTCTCCAAGTCTACTCATATATATATAGTCTCATCATCCTTATATATACACAAATCCTGCACCCTTAGGTTAAGACCCCTTGGCGCAATATAATGATTATTATTATTACCAAGTCGATTAATTCGACACAGTAGAAATATTCACAAGTTCATACACATATATATATATATATATATAGTCACATCATCCCTATACATATATATATAATAACCCTTCACCCCCGGGCTAAGACCCATTAGTGCACCTATCAAGAGAATCCTGCATCCCCGGGTTAACACCCATTGATGCACCTATCAAAAGAATCCTGCATCCCCGGGTTAACACTCATTGATGCACCTATCAAGAGAATCCTGCATCCCCGTGTTAGCACCCATTAATGCACCGATCAAGAATAATCCAGCACCCCCGGGTTATCACCTAATAGTGCGCCTATAACGATAATCTTGTACCCTCGGTCATCACCCATTAGTACATTTATAATAATATTATTGTACCCCCGCGTTATCACCCAATAGTACACGTAATGATAGGATCCTTGCACCACCGAGTTATCACTCATTAGTGCACTAAACAATAAAATCACATAATAGGCACACACACCCCCTATTATAGTTTATAGGTATTTCTCCAACCTGCATATATACTGCTCATACGTATTTTAAATCTCAACCTTACGTATAGTATAAATATTTAGATTACTATCTCTCTCGTAATCTCTAAGGTACGTTTTTCCTATATCGAAATAATTAAAGTATTAATTCTCACATACTTTTCCCAAGATTTTGTCCTATTTGAATTTACTATTTGGCAGTTTCTCTGACTCCAATAAACCGACAAACTCAAAACTGGACTCTTAAGAAAATTCCCAGAAATTCACCCTATCGTTTGAACCAGAATGACATGTCGTTCGAACCAATTCCACACGTCGTTCGAACGACTTCGCGCGAGATCCCCATCTCGTTGGAACCACTTCACGTGACTTCGCACGAGACCTACTGTTTAGTCTTCTTTCCCATAATTTTGCGTTTTCCACCATTTATGAACCTAAAACCTCTAAAATTCAACACCCAACACCTCATCATCAATACCCATAAACCCATAACAGATTATAAGTCATTCCTAACATCCTAGGATCTTTAAATCATCATTAATCATCATAATTATACAAAACCGCCAAATTAATTCACATGAACCCTAGTTTCCATATTTTCCATTAAAGAACCTATTCAATCCAGATTTGTTCATCAATATATCATTCAATTTCGTAATGAATCCTCTACATGCATGAAGGAATTATTAACAACTAATTACCTCAAACTCTAATCATCATTTAACCTCAAATTTTCACCTAATTAACATGTAAATCAAGGATTTAATTCACCTACACTAACATGAGTATAATTATTGCTAAAGAAAGCAAGTAATAAACACTTGCCTCGATTTCGAAGGTCCGATCCATTGATGTTGTTGGTATGGTTGCATTCCTCGTGTTTCGATTTACACGATGGTGGTGGTGGTTGTGCAAGGTGGTGGAAATGGCTTATCATTTTTTTGAAATTTCTGTCCCTCACCCACTGTGGCTCTCTCTTGATTTTTGTTTTTTCCTAACCATAATTGTATCCAATTAGCTGATATGAAATATCTCTAATTTTCGTCCATTTAATTCTTTCAAAAATACAAATTACAAAACTACCCCTACCGGGTGTTGTCTTGGCCTAAAAATGTTCCGGAGTCCAAATAAAATACTCGGGTAGAGTTTTCTGACTATCTCGACCCCTCCGGACTCAATGGCGCACTCAAAATGATCATTTGAGTTACTTAAAAATAATTTACCTTTTTATTCCACTTAATTAGTCCTAACACGACTCACACGCGTGTCCCGACTTAATATACCAAACTGTCGTATTTCTCTCTGATGACAAGTTATATAAAATCGTCATTCCATATTAATTATTCTCACCCTAATATTAATAATTACTAAATTCTCGTCACGCTAGTAAATATTCAATTTTTATTCGGATTAATAATTAATTCTCGCAGTTTAATTTAATTAATCCAATAATAATAATAATAATAAATCACATATTTATTTAAATATTTAAATATACGGGGTATTACAAAAACCTAATATTTTAAACTGTCGAGAAATAGGTCATCTTAAAAAAATTCACTAGTTTTTCTTTAAAAGGCAAGATTAATAGTCATGCGTAGTGTAAAATTAGTTCATTTTTGTACCTTATTATTTTACCGATGCATTATAAGACCCAAAATGGTCAAAACATACCATGTTGCGTGTATTATGGATAGCAAAAACCTAATAGTTTGAGTCGCCGAGATATAGGCCGTCTTAAAAAAATTCACGAGTTTATCTTCGAACGATGTGATGATTAGTCGTGCGTAGTGTAAAACTAGTAAATTTTTTAACCTTATTACTTTACCGATGCATTGGAAGACCCAAAATGGTGAAAAAACACAATGTTGCAAGGAATATTGATGGAAAAAATCTAATAGTTTCAACCGTCGAGAAATAGGTCATTTTTAAAAAGTTCACGAGTTTTTCTTCGAACGATGTGACAAATAGCCGTGCGTAGAGTAAACTTAGTGCATTTTTGTTACTTATTACTTTATCGATGCATTAGAAGACCCAAAACGGTAAAAAAATTTCAAGTTGCGCAGACTACAGAGGGCCAAAATCTAATATTTTGAACAGTCAAGAAATAGGTCATCTCTAAACAATTCACGAGTATTTCTTCAAACGGCGTGACGAATAGTCGTGTGTTGTGTAAAATTAGTTAATTTGTGTTCCTTTCTACTTTATCGATGCATTGGAAGACCCAAAACGGTAAAAAAAAAAATTTGCGCGGACTACGGAGGGCAAAAACCTAATATTTTGAACCGCCGAGAAATAAGTCGTCTTAAAAAAATTCACAAGTTTTTCTTCGAACGGCGTGATGAATAGTCGTGTATAGTATAAAACTAGTATATTTTTTTACCTAATTATTTTACCGATGAATTATAAGACCCAGAACGGTCCAAACATACCATGTTGCACGTACTATGGATAGAAAAAACCTAATAGTTTAAGCTTCCGAGATATAGGTCGTCTTAAAAAAATTCACGAGTTTTTCTTCGAATGGCGTGATGAATAGTCATGCGCAGTGTAAAAATAGTACATTTTTTTAACCTTATTACTTTACCGATGCATTGGAAGACCCAAAATGGTGAAAAAACACAATGTTGCACGGACTATGGATGGAAAAAACCTAATAGTTTCAACTGTCGAGAAATTAGTCATTTTCAAAAAATTCATGAGTTTTTCTTCGAATGGCGTGACACATAGTCGTGCGTAGAGTAAACTTAGTACATTTTTTTCCTTATTCCTTTACCGATGCATTGGAAGACCAAAATGGTAAAAAAACACTGAGTTGAACAGACTACGGAGGGCCAAAACCTAATATTTTAAACCGTTAAGAAATAAGACATCTTTAAACAATTCACGAGTTTTTCTTTGAATGGCGTGACAAATAGTCGTGTGTTGTGTAAAATTAGTACATTTGTGTTCCTTTTTACTTTTCCGATGCATTGGAAGACCCAAAACGGTAAAAAAAACAAGTTGCGCGAACTATGGAGGGCGAAAACCTAATATTTTGAACCACCAAGAAAAAGGCCGTCTTAAAAAAATTCACTTGTTTTTCTTCAAACGGCATCATGAATAGTCATTTGTAGTGTAAAATTAGTATATTTTTTAACCTTATTATTTTACCGATGAATTGTAAGACCCATAACGGTTCAAACATACCATGTTGCGTGTACTATGGATAACAAACACCTAATAGTTTGAGTTATCGAGATATAGGTCATCTTAAAAAAATTCAATAGTTTTTCTTCAAACGACGTGATGAATAGTCATGCGTAGTGTAAAACTAGTAAAGTTTTTAACCTTATTACTTTACCGATGCATTGGAAGACCCAAAATGGAGAAAAAACACAATGTTGCGCGAACTGTGGATGGAAAAAAACTAATAGTTTCAATCGTCGAGAAATAGGTCATTTTCAAAAAAATTACGAGTTTTTCTTCGAACGGCATGACGAATAGTCGTGTGTAGTGTAAAATTAGATAATTTTTGTAGCTTATTAGTTTCTCGATGCATTTTAAGACCCAAAACGATCAAAACAGACCTTGTTGCATGGACTATGGATAAGAAAAATCTAAAGTTGAGCCACCGAGAAATAGGTCATCTTTAAACAATTCACGAGTTTTTCTTCGAACGGCGCGACGAATAGTCGTGTGTGGTGTAAAATTAATACATTTGTGTTCCTTGTTACTTTAACGATGCATTGGAAAACCCAAAATGGTTAAAAAACAAGTTGCGTGGACTAAGGAGGGCAAAAACCTAATATTTTGAACCGCCGAGAAATAAGTCGTCTTAAAAAAAATTCATGATTTTTTCTTCGAACAGCGTGACGAATAGTTGTGTATAGTATAAAGTTGGTATATTTTTGTACCTTATTATTTTACCGATGAATTATAAGATCCTGAACAATCCAAACATACCATGGTACGTGTACTATGGATAGCAAAAACCTAATAGTTTGAGTTGTCGAGATATAGGTCGTCTTAAAAACATTCATGTGTTTTTCTTCAAACGGTGTGATGAATACTCGTGCGTAGTGTAAAACTAGTACATTTTTTAGCCTTATTACGTTACCGATGCATTGGAAGTCCCAAAATGGTGAAAAAACATGATGTTGCACGGACTATGGATGGAAAAAATCTAATAGTTTCAACCGTCGAGAAATAGGTCATTTTAAAAACATTCACGAGTTTTTTTTCGAACGTCATGATGAACAGTCGGGCGTCGTGTAAAATTAGTACATTTTTGTACCTTATTAGTTACAGATGCATTTTAAGACCCAAAACGGTCAAAACGTACCATGCTACACGGACTATGGATAGCAAAAACCTAAAGTTTGAGCCACCGAGAAATAGGTCATCTTTAAAAAATTCACGAGTTTTTCTTCGAATGGCATGATGAATAGTCATGTGTTGTGTAAAATTAGTACATTTGTGTTCGTAGTTACTTTCATGATGCATTGGAAGACCCAAAACGGTTAAAAAATAAGTCGCGCGGACTAAGGAGGGCAAAAACCTAATATTTTGAGCCGCCAAGAAATAGGTCGTCTTAAAAAAATTTACGAGTTTTTCTTCAAACGGCGGGACGAATAGTCGTATGTGGTGTAAAATTAGTATATTTTTGTACCTTATTATTTTAAGGATGAATTGTAAGACCCAGAATGGTCCTAACATACCATGTTGCGCGTACTATGGATAGCAAAAACCCCCTTGTTTGAGCTGCCGAGATATAGGTCGTCTTAAAAAAATTCATGAGTTTTTCTTCGAATGGCGTTATGAATAGTCATGTGTAGTGGAAAACTAGTACAAGTTTTAACCTTATTACTTAACCGATGCATTGGAAGACCCAAAATGGTGAAAAAAAACAATGTTGCGTGGAATATGGATGGAAAAAACCTAATAGTTTTAGCAGTCGAGAAATAGGTCGTTTTTAAAATATTCATTAGTTTTTATTTGAATGGCGTGATGAATAGTCCTGGATAGTGTACAATTAGTACATTTTTGTACCTTATTATTTTATCGATGCATTGGAAGACCCAAAATGGTCAAAACATACCATGATGCATGGACTATGGATAGCAAAAAACCTAAAGTTTGAGTCGCCGAGAAATAGGTCATCTTAAAAAATAATGAGTTTTTCTTCGAACGGCATGACGAATAGTCGTGCGTAGTGTAAAATTTGTATTTTTTTTGTTCCTTATTACTTTACCGATGCATTGGAAGACCCAAAATGAATAAAAAAACACCATGTTGCGCGAACTATGGATGGAAAAAACTTAATAGTTTGAGCCACCGAGAAGTAGGTCATCTTAAAAAAATTATGTGTGTTTTCTTCGAACGACGTGACGAATAGTCGTGCATAGTGTAAAATTAGTACTTTTTAGTTCCTTATTACTTTATCGATGCATTGGAATAACCAAAACGGTAAAAAAATAACAAGTTGCACAAACTACGGAAGGCCAAAACCTAATATTTTGAACCGTCGAAAAATAAGTTGTCATAAAAAAATTCACGAATTTTTTTTGAATGGCGTGATGAATAATCATGCGTAGTATAAAATTAGTATATTTTTGTACCTTATTATTTCACTGATGTATTGTAAAACCCATAATGGTCCAAACATACCATATTGCGCGTACTATGGATATCAATAACCTAATAGTTTGAGCCATCGTGATATAGGTCATTTAAAAAATATTCAGGAGTTTTTCTTCGAACGGCGTGACGAATAGTCGTGCGTAGTGTAAAAGTAGCACATTTCTGTACCTTTTTACTTTACCGATGCATTGGAAACCCAGAAAGGTAAAAAAAACTCCATATTGCACGAATTATGGATGGTAAAAACCTAATAGTTTGAACCGCCGACTATGTATAGCAAAAATCTAATTAGTTTGAGCTAAGGAGAAATAGGTCGTCTTCAAAAAAATCATGTATTTTTCTTCAAAAGGCATGACGCATAGTGGTGCATAGTGTAAAATTAGTACATTTTGTGTTCCTGATTACTTTACTGATGCATTAGAAGACCCAAAATGGTAAAAAAATATCGAGTTGCGCGGACTATGGAGGGCCAAAACGTAATATTTTGAACCGTCGAGAAGTAGGTCGTCTTAAAAAAATTCACCAGTTTTTCTTCAAACGACATGATGAATAGTCACGCGTAGTGTAAAATTAGTATATTTTTGTACCTTATTATTTTACTGATGCATTGTAAGAACCATAACGGTCCAAACATACCATATTGCGCGTACTATGGATAGCAAAAACCTAATAGTTTGAGCCGTCGAGATATAGGTCTGCTTAAAAAAATTCATGAGTTTTTCTTCGAACGGTTTAATGAATAGTCATGCATAGTATAAAATTAGTAAATTTATGTACCTTATTACTTTGCCGATGCATTGGAAAACCCAAAAAGGTCAAGAAATACCATGTTGTGCGAACTATGGTTTGCAAAAAACAAATAGTTTGAACCGCCGACTATGTATAGCGAAAACCTAATAGTTTGAGCCGCCAAGATATATGTCGTTTTCAAAAAATTCAGGATTGTTCTTCGAACGACGTAACGAATAGTCTTGAGTAGTGTAAATTTAGTACATTTTGTTCCTTATTACTTTATCGATGCATTAAAGGACCCAAAACGGTAAAAAAACACCGAGTTGCATGGACTACGGAGAGCAAAAACCTAATATTTTGAACCGTCGAGAAATAGGTTAAAACAATTCACGAGTTATTCTTCGAACGGCGTGATGAATAGTCGTGTGTAGTGTAAAATTAGTATATTTTTGTACCTTATTATTTTACCGATGAATTTTAAGACCCCTAACAGTCAAAACATGCCATGTTGCGTGTACTATTGATAAAAAATCCTAATAGTTTGAGCTGCCAAGATATAGGTCATCTTAAAACAATTCACGTGTTTTTTTCGAACGGCGTGATGAATAGTCATTCATAGTGTAAAACTAGTACATTTTTTAACCTTGTTACTTTACCGATGCATTGGAAGACCCAAATGGTGAAAAAACACAATGTTGCGCGGACTATGGATGGAAAAAATCTAATAGTTTCAACTGGCGAGAAATTGGTCGTTTTTAAAAAATTCACGAGTTTTTCTTCGAACGGTGTGACGTATAGTCGTGTGTAGAGTAATCTTAGTACATTTTTTTCCTTTTTACTTTACTGATGCATTGGAAGACCCAAAGCGGTAAAAAAACACCGAGTTGCACGGACTACGGAGGGCCAAAACCTAATATTTTGAACCGTAGACAAATAAGACATCATTAAAAAATTCACGAGTTTTTCTTCGAACGGCGTGACAAATAGTCATTTGTTGTTTAAAATTAGTACATTTGTGTTCCTGGTCGAGTCAAGCATATATTCCTGAGTATATATTGATGACTCCACGGTGATGTATTCCTCTGCAATTGATCCTGCAATGTATCGTGTATTCTTGATGTAATCTTTAAAAACTTTCATTAATATTTTAAACGGATACATCCACCGATATCTAACTAGACCATAAATAAGTACTTCCCCCCAGCATTGTACGGAGGGCAAACACCTAATATTTTTAACCACCACCAAATAAGTCCTCTTAAACAAATTCACTAGTTTTTCTTCGAACGGCATCACGAATAGTCATGTGTAGTATAAAATTAGTATATTTTTGTACCTTATTATTTTACCAATAAATTGTATGACCCAAAATGGTTCAAACATACCATGTTGCGTGTACTATGATAGCAAAAACCTAACAGTTTGAGTTGTCAAGATATAGGTCATCTTAAAAAAATTCACGCATTTTTCTTCGAACCACGTGATGAATAGTCGTGCGTAGTGTAAAACTAGTAAATTTTTTAAACTTATTACTTTACCGATGCATTGGAAGACCCAAAATGGTGAAAAAAGACAATGTTGCGTGGACTACGGATGGAAAAAACCTAATAGTTTCAACCGTCGAGAAATAGGTCGTTTTAAAAAAATTCACAAGTTTTTCTTCGAACGGCGTGACAAATAGTCGTGCGTAGTGTAAAATTAGTACATTTTTGTATCTTATTAGTTTACCGATGAATTTTAAGACCCAAAATGTTCAAAATATACCATGCTGCATGGACTATGGATAGCAAAAACCTAAAGTTTGAGCCGCTGAGAAATAGGTCATCTTTAAACAATTCAAGAGTTTTTCTTCGAACGGAGTGACGAATAGTCGTGTGTTGTGTAAAATTAGTACATTTGTGTTCCTTGTAACTTTAAAGATGCATTGAAACACCCAAAACGATTAAAAAAACAAGTTGCGCTGACTACAGATGGGAAAAACCAAAAATTTTGAACCGCCGAGAAATATATCGTCTTAAAAAAGTTCACAAGTTTTTCTTCGAACAGCATGATGAATAGTCATGTGTACTGTAAAGTTAGTATATTTTTGTACCTTATTATTTTACTGATGAATTTTAAGACCCAGAATGGTCCAAATGTACCATGTTGCGCGTATTATGGATAGCAAAAACCTAATAGTTTGAGCTACTGAAATATAGGTCGTCTTAAAAAATTTATGAGTTTTTCTTCGAACGGCGTGATGAATAGTCATGAGTAGTGTAAAAATAGTACATTGTTTAACCTTATTACATTACCGATGCATTGGAAGACCCAAAATGGTGAAAAAACACAATGTTGCGTGGACTATGGATGGAAAAAATCTAATAGTTTCAACCGTCGATAAATAAATCATTTTCAAAAACTTCACAAGTTTTTCTTTGAACGGCATGACGAATAGTCGTGCGTAGTGTAAAATTAGTATATTTTTGTACCTTATTAGTTTACAAATGCATTTTAAGACCCAAAACGGTCAAAACATACCATGCTTCACGGGCTATGGATAGCAAAAACCTAAAGTTTGAGCCACCGAGGAATATGTTATCTTTAAAAAATTCACGAGTTTTTCTTCGAACGGCGGGACGAATAGTCGTGTGTTGTGTAAAATACGTACATTTGTAATCCTTGTTACTTTAACGATGTATTGAATGAGCTAAAATGCTAAAAAAAAGTAGTTGCGCAAACTACTGAGGGTAAAGGCCTAATATTTTGAACCGCCGAGAAATAGGTCGTCTTAAAAAAATTCACAAGTTTTTCTTCGAAAGGAGTGACGAATAGTCGTGTGTAGTGTAAAATTAGTATATTTTTGTACCTTATTATTTTACCGATGAATTTTAAGACCCAGAACGGTCCAAACATACATGTTGCGCGTACTATGGATAGCAAAACCTGATAGTTTGAGCTGTCGAGATATAGGTCGTCTTAAAAAATTCACGAGTTTTTCTTCGAACGGTGTGATGAATAGTCGTGTGTAGTGTAAAAAAGTACATTTTTTAACCTTATTACTTTAACGATGCATTGGAAGACCCAAAATTGTGGAAAACACAATGTTACGTGGACTATGGATGGAAAAAACCTAATAGTTTCAACCGTTGAGAATTAGGTCATTTTCAAAAAATTCAAGAGTTATTCTTTGTACGGCGTGACGAATAGTCGTGCGTAATATAAATTAGTACATTTTTATACCGTATTATTTTACCGATGCATTGGAAGACCCAAAACGGTCAAAATATACCATGATGCACGGACTATGGATAGCAAAAACCTAAAGTTTGAGCAACCGAGAAATAGGTCGTCTTAAAAAACATAATGAGGTTTTATCCGAATGGCGTGATGAATAGTCGTGCGTAGTGTAAAATTAGTTTTTTTTTCCTTATTACTTTACCGATGCATAGGAAGACCCAAAAGCGATAAAAAACACTATGTTGCGCAGACTATAGATGGCAAAAACCTAATAGTTTGAGCCACCGAGAAGGAGGTCGTCTTCAAAAAATCATGTCTTTTTCTTCGAACGACATGACTAATAGTCATGCATAGTGTAAAATTAGTACTTAATTATTCCTTATTACTTTATCGATGCATTGGAATAACCAAAACGGTCAAAAAATACCAAATTACACGGACTACGGAGGGCCTAAACCTAATATTTTGAACCGTCGAGAAATAGGTCGTCTTAAAAAAATTCACGAGTTTTTCTTTGAACAGCATGACAAATAATCACGCGTAGTGTAAATTTTTTATATTTTTTACCTTGCTATTTTACTGATGGATTGTAAGACCCATAACGGTCCAAACATACCATATTGCGCGTACTTTGGATAGCAAAACCTTAATAGTTTGAGCTGCCGTGATATAGTTCGTCTAAAAATAATTCAGGAGTTTTTCTTCGAACGGCATAACGAATAGTCATCCGGAGTGTAAAATTAGCACATTTATGTACCTTATTAATTTACCAATGCATTGGAAAACCAAAAAATTTCAAAAAAAATCATGTTGTGCTGACTATGGATGGAAAAAACCTAATAGTTTGAACACCCAATATGTATAGCAAAAACCTAATAGTTTGAGCCGCTGAGATATATGTCTTCTTCAAAAAATTCACGAGTTTTTCTTCGAACGTCATGACAAATAGTCGTACGTAGTGTAAAATTAGTACATTTTTGTTCCTTATTACTTTACTGATGCATTGGATGACCTAAAATGGTAAAAAAACACCGAGATGCGCGGACAATGGAGGACCAAAACCAAATATTTTGAACCGTCGAGAAATATGTCGTCTTAAAAAAATCACTAGTTTTTCTTCGAAAGGCATAACGAATAGTCGTGCGTAGTGTAAAATTTGTAGATTTTTGTACATTATTATTTAACCAATGCATTATAAGACCCAAAATGGACAAAACATACCATGTTGCATGGACTATGGATAGCAAAAATCTAATAGTTTGAGCCGCCGAGAAATTGGTCATCTTAAAAAAAATCATGAGTTTTTCTTCGAACGACGTGATGAATAACCGTGTGTAGAGTAAACTTAGTACGTTTTTGTTCCTTATTACTTTACCGATGCATTGGAAGACCCAAAATGGTAAAAAAACTCCGAGTTGCACGAACTACAGAGGGCGAAAACCTAAAATTTTGAACCGCTGAGAAATAGGTCGTCTTCAAAAAATTCACCAATTTTTCTTCGAACGGCATGACGAATAGTCATGCGTAGTGTAAAATTAGTAAACTTTTTTACCTTATTATTTTACTGATGCATTGTAAGACCCAAAATGGTAAGAACATACCATGTTGCACGGACTATGGATAGCAAAAACCTAATAGTTTGAGCCCCCGAGAAATAGGTTGTCTTAAAAAAAATCATGAGATTTTATTCAAACGACGTGACGATTAGTCATGCATAGAATTAACTTAGTACATTTTTGTTCTTTATCACTTTACCGATGCATTGGAAGACCCAAATGGTCAAAATCCCATTCCTCAAACTCGAAACCAACAGTAGCTTGGGCGAGGGAACTTGCCATCACACCGAGGTAATAAATTATCAAAGTAAGTAGGCATTGTAAAAGCATCAACGACCAATAAGGAGAACAATTCACACGGAGGATATCACTACCATTTTACTTTAAAAGGAACTAGCCCTAGTAGTAATCCATGTGATGCACGAGTAAGAGTAAGTATTACACATATTACTAAGTTTTAAATAATGGTAAATTGACACAAATAAATTGCAAGTAGTTAAAATTTCTTATTAGGTATATAGTCTATGCATACACCAACAAATTGTATAGAAAAGAAAAAAAATGATCGCAATACAAAAATATTTACATAATAAAATTATTTTATACACAAAATGTTTGCAATACAAAAATAGTAAAAGATTGAAATCCATGTACAGTAGGTATTATAATAAACTGCAAAAAAAAGTATAACGCAATGATAAATACAGTGTTCTAAAAAACCTGCCTAGGCTTGAGGCTTAGGAGAAACGCCTCGCCTTAAGCTTTTGGGAGAATAGGTTCACGGTACACCCGAATCGGATCGGGGTACCTGACGCTGGCAAGAGTCCTAAAGTTTTAAAATTCGTTTTGTATTCCTTATAAAAGCTAACTTCGGGGGAGTTATTTTACAAGACTTGGAAAGACGTTTTGGAGAGTTCTATCACCTCAAGTCTTCATATTTTTGAGTCCTAAAACTCATGTTTTGATTCATACAAAATTCTCATATACTTTTGTGAATCTTTTGGAACCCAAGAATACTTTGCTTTTGTTAATCTTTCATGGAGTGCGTCTCTACAACATATGGTTATGTGTCATTGAGGATCTTGTTGCGTGAAGATTCTTTGTTGAAGATCGGGCTGCGAGTCCTTGGAGGGTGATGCGTGTATTCTCTTGCTGAGTTCAATACTATGTGTCTTTGTGGGTTGGTTGCGTGTTGATCCATTGCAAATTTCTCTATGTAATTGTAAGTTGTGATTTATAGATTCATAGTAAAATAAAGGTTTTACCCGAAAGGGTTTTTCTTGAAATCTGTGTCTCAGCATATTTACTGTGTCGCTTGCTTTTTATTTGATGGGTTGATTTAGATGCATGTTTAGGGACTGAATTTATTTGATTTAAAAGTAAACTCTAATTAAATAAAGGTTTACTTGAAAAGTTACGAATTTATTTTAATCAATTATCACACACCGCATTTATTCGGTTTTTCAAATTTGTATCAGAGCGGGTTACACTAATTTATCGCGTGATCTTTGTTTTCCATAAAAAATTGTGTGATATTGATTTTTTCAAAAAATCAGTTTTGTGAAAAAAATCGTGATTTTTCGATGGAGCTCTTATGTAATCATATGCCTCCCTTTGATGACACGAGTCAGAGTTTTGATGATATAAATCATTTGAATTTGACATTTGCTAAAAGAATTGATTTTTTAACAAAAGAAAATTCTCATTTTAAATCCGCAATGGATCTTTTGCAAACGATTCAAAATCAAAGAGATTTTTATCGTGAAAAATTTATTTCCTTGGACAATGACTTTGTTTCTTTAAAATTGTCCAAGAAGGAGAGTGATGATAGGGTCCTATTTTTAGAAAAAGATTTAAAGGACCTTGAAAATTCGATGGTTTGTGTTTGTACAAAAGATGAAAAAAATATTTTAATCAATGAGTTTGTGGCACATGAAGAGACTCTTAGGGAAAAGTTTGCTTTGATTGAGGGAGAGAGAGATATCCTTTTAAGAATTGTTGAAAATTGGAAAAAAGCGTCCCTTAAATTGGAACAGTCTAATTCTTTCCTTGAGTAAAAAGTTTTGAACTTAAAAAATAATTTGACAGACTCGAGTAGGTTTGATAGTGATGGGTAATGGCTCATCTTGCTCTCATGCTTCTAATTCTAAAGCCAAAACCATTATTTGTTGTAGAGGGTTAATTGATCCCAAAGACATTAGAAAAAATCACACATTAGGTAACATTGCTCCCGTTTACACATGTTCACATTGTGGAAGGAAAGGTCACCTTAGGCATTTCTATTTTTGATCTTGAAAAATGTCCTAGGAAGTTTATGTCTAGTGTTCCCGTGGTTCCTAAATCCCCCACACGATGTTTGACATCTATTTGGGTTAGGAAATCTCTTTTAGAGACACTAGATTTTAGACAAGTTGATTCTCGTTTGCTTGCACATAAATCCTCTCTTGCCATAACATATAAATTAATGTGTTTGCATGTTTGTCATACGCTAGTTTTTGTTTCATGATATTTATGTTTGCCAGCATTGTGACATGTACTTTTTGTATAAAATTTTGCATTTGAGATATTTTGAAAAATACAAAAAGATTTTATTTTGCCAAAATTTAGAGAAAATACAAAAAGATTTTTTATTTTTTTTATTTGCACCGTTTTTGGATGGACACTTAGGATGATCGAGTCATATCATCATTCCATTATTTTCATGTGATTATTTGATAGTGTTTTGAGACAATATGTCAATTCATCAATGTGCTTTATAATGTTTGGAGTCATTAAGATCTAATTAGGCGTTACTTCCTACATGTTTGAATCATGATATCCTTTATTGCACACGTGCACGGATTTGTTTGATTATTTTTCTTGTCTTATCACATGTTAATTGAGTGTTTTCACTTCAATCATGTCTTTAAAACAAACCAAGCACGCCAAATTTTGATAAGAAAAATGTGCATATAAGAACCGTTTTGTGAGTTTGTGTGCTTTGTTTGAAATTGGGGAAGGGTTGCGAAAGGTTCATTTTGTCTTTGCGAATACTAAGCCACCATTAAAGTGGACCTAAAAAATGGAGGAATTTTATTGTCCGGGGTTCAAAGAGTTTTAAAAGAGCCCGGAAAAATATAAAGGCAATAAAAAGAATTTCATGCCAATTATGGGCCATTTAGATTTTTGCACCAATTCTCTAATGTTTGAGAATTTTGATTACCTCAAAAAGAAAATATATATGAGGGAGTTTGGATGGATAATTAAAACGGGTTTAAACGTACTTGAAATTCTTAAAAATGCGCTACATAGTTTTGGACGTTATTGGTGTGGAAATTATTTTGACTTTGATTTGTTGATTTGGAGAAGACGATGTCATCTAAATTCAAAAATTTTTACACCTAAGGTTACTTTTGATGTTCATTCGTTAGGGGTACACATATGCATCGTGCACATATGATTGATTGAGTTGATTTACATATCGAATGTGTTCACACTCATTAATTCCATTTCCATGACTTGATTGTTTGAGTTTAAATCAATGGTGTGATTTTTGTATCATTTTTTACATATTTTACAAATTGTATCTTATTTTTGTGCGAAAAATTTGAAAAATAAAAAATAATTAGAGAAGTTCTTTGAGAAAGAGCACGTTTGCAATTTTTTTGATCCCTTGTTGTCAATACCATGACACCCCGACTTTGCTTGTTTGATTTATTCTTTTCATTTGTCTATTTGAGGACATAATAAAAAGGGGGAGAAAGAATTATCATATTATGGGGGAGTTTGAAGTTATGGGGGAGCTTTTGAGATTTGACTTATGCTTTTATCATTCATTAGTTTCTATGTCTATCTGATTTCAAACTTGATATGTCACTTGGTATTTTGATTTATATCATGTGTGTAGGTACTACATTGATGATGATATGTTACACACCCTAATGAGAAAAGATTTAAGATTCCTGGAGATTTGAAGAATAAAAAATGAAGACTTATTCATTTGTATCTTTCCAGTTTTGGGTTCATGGGAGGGTAGATTTGTATAGGCAATTATGTTATTTGATAATTTGGATTTTTTATGTGTGTACCGGCATATACATTTGTGGAGATTTGTAAGGACATTTTTATCATGTCCGAAATGTTACAATTGCGTATGTCGTACGCCGCTACAAAAGGCACATCTCTTCACGATCTCACATGTCGGCCTCAATTCAAATTCCAGGAATCAAGCATTCAACATCTTCATCATGTGTCCCGCATCTACCTCAATGACTTCACGTTCCACGATTTTAGGGACTTTATGCAAGTGGTACGTAAGAGAAGTCAAAACAATGAAAGAAGGCAAGATATGGAAGTTCGAGGGCATTTTATAATTTTACAGCTACCATCCGAAGGTCCAATCAACTGAAAAGTTGAAGACCTTGTCGTAACGAAGATGCTGGAAGAAATAACACCTCAATCCGAGCTACGGTGAAGAAGTTATGGCCCTTTGAAAATGGAGAAAAATCCATGGAGAATGTTGTGTATTTTTTAAGCCCCAAACTAGTGAAGTTCTCGAACCGAAGGCCGAACCGTTTCGGGGGTGAACCGGTTCGTGGTACACCCGAATCGGTTCGGGGTACCTGACGCTGGCAAGAGTCCTAAAGTTTTAAAATTCATTTTGGATTCCTTATAAAAGCAAACTTGGGGGGAGTTATTTTACAAGACTTGGAAAGACGTTTTTGAGAGTTCTATCACCTCAAGGCTTCATATTTTTGAGTCCGAAAACTCATGTTTTGATTCACACAAATTCTCATATACTTTTGTGAATCTTTTGGAACCCAAGAACACTTATCTTTTGTTCATCTTTTGTGGAGTGCGTCTCTACAACATATGGTTGCGTGTCATTAAGGATCTTGCCGCGTGAAGATTGATTGCTAAAGATTGGGCTGCGAGTCCTTGGAGGGTGCTGCATGTATTCTCTTACTGAGTTCAAGACTGCGTGTCTTTTTGGGTTGGCTATGCGTTGATACATTGTAGATTTCTCTATGTAATTATAACTTGCGATTTATAGATTCATAGTGAAATAAAGGTTTTAACTGAAAGGTTTTGTTTCCTGAAATCTGTGTCTCAGCATATTTACTGTGTTGCGTGCTTTTTATTTGATGGGTTGATTTAGATGCATGTTTAGGGGCTGAATTTATTTGATTTAAAAGTAGACTCTAATTAAATAAAGGTTTACTTGGAAACTTGCAAATTTATTTTAATCAATTATCACAAATCGCATTTATTCGATTTTTCACATACTAATGACAACATACCTAAATTAACTCCAACTGTCTCAACAAAGTATATCCAACAAACCTGTAAAAAATAAAGACCATCATTTTGTTTATAGACTAATATGCTCTTAAAAGCCTTAATTTAGCATTATTAAAAAAAGAAAACAATCAAGCTTAATCTAAACATAAAGTAAACCACAAAAATAAGAATTCAAATTGAAAAAAAAAATATCTAGATTGGATTATTACCTATAGAAATATAGATTGCTAGATAGTGCAAAAAGGTCGAGTTCTAAATGTACTATCAACACCAAAATAACATTTCAAGTTATTAAATTGACGAATTATTGTGTATGAACCAATGATGGTTTCGTACAAATGTTCAAGTGTATATGTGTATGTTTGAGAGAGAGAGAGAGCTTACCGAAAATCCCTACCCAAGAGCTTGTTGACCATGGGCAGACGGTGATGGAAATCGAATGAGGACATGGAAATCGATGGAGGATGATGGGATCGGGGGTGAGTTTGGACATCGTGTGTGGCTGATATGTTGGGAGCGGTTTGGTCATTTAGGAAAATAACAGTTTCTGATTTCAGATTGGGGGGAAAGAGTCCGCCAATTGTTTTCTATATGCGCGTCCAATTGTTTTTGAGGAAAAAAACGTCATTTATAGTATAGTTATTAGATATGCATTACCCTTTTTATTAGAAAGGGTCATAATATATATGATAAAATATAATTATTATATTTTAAGTGTCATATAAAATAGCATTTATAAATACATAATGACACTTTATAAAAAAATATGTCATGTAAATGATAGTAATATACTTTTAATGACAGTTTTATTAAAAATGTCTCAAAGTCATTTTTTTAAAGTGTCATAAAAATGCATATTTCTTGTAGTGGTGGAGAACTCATTATTTTGGGTTTGACTAATTCCTTGAAATCATAGACATTAGAAACAAATGGTCTTGTGCCTACGATGGGTGTTGACAACATGCCTCAAGTAGTTGTCGAATTAAGGGTGGGAATGGTTTAAACAGTTACAGAAGATATTATGTCCACTAATAATCAAAGCCATGCACCCGAAAGATTGTGTTTTTTTTTGCCAAAAATTAAATAGTTTTTCAAAAGGTTACTTATCAAGAAGGAATAAAAGGAAATGATATAGTTTTGAACGAAGTTCAAATTCTTTACACAGTTGAGAAAGTGGGGAACAGGGATGTTGTTTCATAATCAGTGGAGATAATGTCTACTCCAAAAATAAAAAATCCAAAGGAACAAATGGATGAGAATACCTATGAACAATTACCTCTTGGTGAACAAACCCACGACCTAGTGAATAAAAATCCGAATATATATTTAGGGGATGATAATATTTCCTTTAATCTCTTATGATGAAATGCCACCGTTAGAAGATATTCCAAATTGAAATGAGGTTTTGTCAGCTCAAACAAATATTTCAGTACGAGAATAAGAGAAATAATAAAGTTACGGACTTAGTTTATATGTTGAGATCCCAATGAATAATTCCACCCAAGTTCGTGCAATCATTGAAGACACGTGTGGGAAAAATGTGGGAAAAATAAAAATCATATTCAAGTCAGTAATCCGTTTGAAATATTAGACAATTTAGAGGATTCATCTACTTTCAGAGGAACCAAAAATTCTCAAGTGGTTTCTTTTTCGGCCTTATCTAACGAGGATAAATCGACTCTTAAGTATAATTTAAGGCCTTATTCTTCTTCTTGTTCAACAATTCGTAAATTTTCTTAATTTTTTCACATTATCGCTTATAAGAGCCCTAGGAGTGGCATTTTTCCTATTTATTTATAAATAAAATTTATCTTCTCACTTAAAAAAAGCAAATCACATTGTAATTGTTTTCAAAATAGCGAAACTTTTACGTACATCGCCCATAGACGGAACTTCTCTTATTCAAATTGAGGATTCGACTAGGTAAACATATGTTATTCCCTAGCATTAAATACAAGTAAAATGAGGGGTGTTAAACACACCACCAAAATTTATACATGGCATGATTGAATAGCACTTTTAAATACAATGTACGATCACTTTAAAGTATAAATGGTGTCCCTTATAAATTTTGATGGTGCCTTTAACACCACTCAACATACAATTCATTTTTATTACTATTTTTTAAATTAACATACAAAGATAATAAATTCTTTTATCTACTCATTCATATGATATTAGTTAGAGCTGATTTATTTGTGTAATCACAACGTATAAAAGTCATCACCTTGTTGAATTCACTTATTTGAAACATGATTTATAAACGATGATGTGAGTGACTTTAGTTCCTTTATGAAAAACATAGAGTTGGGAAGTCAAATAATTACCTCTACTCTTTTCATTTTCTCAACCTCTTTATCAAGTGTGAGATATTATATGTTTATTAAAACCTCCTTTCACCATAACATAAAGTTGACAGAATCTTCTTTACAAAAATCATAGGGTTGGAAGCACAATGATTGTTACTTTTACTATTTCCGTTATTACATCTTAGATATTTCATAATTATTAACACCTCGCCTCACAAAACTATAGAGTTAAGAAGTCGAATTAACCCTTTTGTACGATATGTATGTGATATGATAAATTTTTGGTAATTTGAAATATAATAATTGGCCAACAAATACTAAGCATATACAGGGAAAGCTAAAGATCTTTTTGTTCTCACACAGGTAGGGGGACCATTTGCACGGATTCTTGAAAAATTCGGAAGTAGGCATATAAAATGGAAAAGGACAGGTAAAGGGGAAAACTGAAAGAAAGTCTGTTTCATCGAAAATGATTATTTATTTATTTTATTTTAATTTTTTAAGAAAATACTTTATTAATAGATGGAGAAAAATCCTCTTCAAGAGTACTTACAAGTTCTAAAGAAGGACTCTTGCAAAAAGAAACAACAATCTAAAGTGAATTTAAAAAACATTTAGGTCCTACGATTTCTAAACCGTATTTGTTTGTGGACGACATTCCAATTGTCATTTTCCGCAGAAGAGTTTGCATTATTCGAAATAAGATCAGAATTCACCGGAGATGTCTTGGGGAGATCCACAAATAAATCAATGCCGCGGTCATCTTGAATTTGTACACTAATTGGATTAAATTGGGATAACTTGTCACTTGTATTAATACACTCTAAAAGAGTCATATCTTCGCCATCATTGCACAAAACAAGTTTATTTCCTATTAATATGATGGAATCACATTAGATTAAGTGATGAATATAGCTTTGTTTTTATTGTCCAACTTTCCATGTATATTGTCTAAGTTTTTTTTCAGAATATTTGGAGTATCCGAATTAATAATAGCTGACTTTTCCAAAATTTTAAACTTATCCCCATGAGTTAAAGCTGTTGAAGACTTTTTTCGAAAATGATTATATGAATTTGGAGTTTTAATATCTATCTCCCTCTCTGTCACACAAGTTAGGTAGGGGACCATTGGATAATCTGTTGTTAGTGATAAGAATGATTGAGCAAAACTTCTTATAACATATAATCATTTTATAAATTTAAGAAAAAAGAGCATAATAAAATTGAACACTTAAATGCCAATATCTTTTAAATAACATTGCCATACTGGTGATTACTCATTACAAACACAATAAGCAATAAATTCATACATACACACACATTATATATACTAGGTTTAAACCCGCACGATGCGCGAGCGAAGCTATTGGTGGAGGCTGATCTGATGTTCGAGTTAAAATAGTATTCAACAACAATTGAGTGGAAATTGGGACATCAAAATTTTATAGATTTCATAAAAAAAATGAACTATCACAAGAAAAGATAAAATAACTTCCATAAAAAGGGATAAAATCTCACAATTAAAAATTATGTCAATATCAAATCTATTTATAAACAATCAAAATGATCATTCCATATTGAATCAAACCCCCCAAAAAAGTTGTTCTGAGAGTTAAACTAAAAAATTAAAATTAAAAAAAGATTCTTTTGGCAAGCGAAATTTTAAATCTTTTTCAAACTGATTTTCCTCTCCACTCAAAACCAGTTGGACGAATATATGCTTAAAACATAAAATTGACATTAAAAATTTATATGTTCATTGATTATTATTCATAAATCTAAAAATATTGAAGTAAAATATTACATTTGAAAGAAAAATAAATATACATAAAAAGAAAAATCAGATTTATGAATTTAAAAACATTTTTTATTTATGTGATTTAAAATATTCGCCGGAAAACTTGTTTTTACTATTTTTTCCTCAAAAAATTTTTAACTTTTTTTAATAACATTTTTTTCTAAATAAGACGTGTTTTTCTAAAACTCTAAACAATACTTTTTTTTGAATAAAAACTCTTTTTTTAGTTACTTAGTTTTCTAAAGCGGCAAATAAAAATTGTTTTCCTAAAACTATAAATAAAAACTATTTTTTAGTAACTTCTTTTAGTAAAAATCGTAGATACTTTAAATAAAAAGTATTTTTTTACTTGAGTTAATGATTTTTTCATTTTAAAAATTGTTTAAAAAAAACTAAAAGAAGATTTACATATTTCTATGCTTCTTAAAGAAACCTATCTTTCAGTCATATCCACAAACATTCTTTCAAACAGGTTGAAAAGTAAAATTGAATTCTATTTCAAATTAAATTTTAAATATATTAAGAACTAAAAATATTAAATTTTAGTAACTTTTTTTTACTTAATAAAAACTGTTTTTCTTTCCAAAAACAGTTTTTCAATATAACCTAAAAAAACATTTACATATTCCTATGCTTCTTAAAGAAACTTATCTTTCATTAGTCATATCCACAAACATTCTTTCAAATAGGTTGAAAAGTAAAATTAAATACTATTTCAAATCAAATTTTAAAAATATTAAGAACTAGCACCACATCCATACATCATAAAAGTGGAAGACGGGTCGTGTGGGATGGATTTTCATAAACACTCTTTCAAACATGTTGTGTGGATTAACACCAATTAGTTGTATTATCACCCACCTGTTCCAAGTCGAAAAGCATAATGGCCAAATAATAACATAACCAAAACTTCCGACGCTCATCTACACATCTTGTAAATCTATGCCAACATCTGGATTAACTCCTAAGGCCAAATCTCGGGTTTAATACGAAATAAAATTTAAAAGTGGAATAAACAAAAAAGTAAGAAAAAGCGTGGTAAAAATATTAGATGCAAAATCCATTCAAGGACAAAATCATCCCTTTTGAATTTTTAGTTCAGAATAAAAGTAAAGCAAGTTTCCATTACATAAAATGCAATTGAGTAGGAGGAGGTACAGGGAGGACGCTCAGTGGCGAAACGAACATGAATGTTGTGGACATTGTGATCACCAAAGCTGGTAAAAGCGCTCCTCAAAGACTGCTCATCAGTTTTGTAAGAAAGCCCTCCCACGAATAGCATTCACCATTATTCCATGCAAAAGAATGTTCATGTGTAAATGATCACCTGTAAATTATCACCTCTAAATCTAAAGACATGCAACGAATAACATTCACCATTATACCATTAAGAATGCTCAGGGTCTAGTAGTAGTATAGATTGCATTGGATGTCTAGAAAACTGTGCATAACTGTATAGAAATAGAATCAACCAAAATAAATTAACCCAAAAGCTTCAAAAACTCAGGATCGGGTGAGCTAACCCAATCCAATCTCAACCTTCCTTTTCTTTCTCATCTCCAAAAGTTTCCTGTGGTAGTTTAAATGAACCTCACTTTAAAAATTGGGGCCACACGTAAGTGCCGACTTGATTTGAACCGGACCCCACACGCGTTACACAATGTTTTGGGCCCAAGAGGACTCGTTATCCACTGTGGAGTCTTATGTACTTGGCAATATGTGCACCGCCGTGGATGAATGGTTTCTCTTTCCTCTTTCTTCTTCTGCTTTTTAAAATAATGTGAATTACAAGAAGATGAATGAGTAGACGAAAGTGACCCCAATGACCAAACCCGACCACCTATTCTTTCTCGTTTGCTTCAAGCTTTTGTCCGAAACTTGGTCATAAAACACGGCTCCTTTGAAACTCGTGGGTTTTTAGATATTTTCCTTAGTGGGAATGTTAAAGGATACCTGAAAAATGAATCATCCACAAAATTAGACAACCACCCAAGGTCCGCTAAGTCATCCGTCTGTCAAAACAATCAATTTTTCTTTGTTTCACACAATAACAAAAAATAGAACATATATAATGGTTTCTTATCGGGACGCAAAGTTCACTCCCATAACCACTGTGGTCTAAATAATTGTTGCATGTTTCTGGTTGGGAAATAGAGACGGAACCAGAATTGGAATTGTTGAATTCCTTTTGTTGGTTTTGTTTTTTCTTCTTGTTCTTCCGCTAGTCCGTTGTTACAGAAATTAAAAAAATTGTCTACGAATAAGTAATCAACTAAAACAACCCCGGTTTCATCATTACCACTCCAAAAGTAGTCCAAAAGTTCATCATGAGTGACTTTGACATCCAACATGTGGGTCATGAAACAGTTCGTACCTTCAACGCAGACCATTTATTTCTCGACCTGGAGTTCAAACAAAAATGTTTACATGTGATAATTGGATTTTGATCTTAAATATTTTCTTTTCATAAACAAAAATTACCTAAATATATGGGGAAGGGGAAGGGGAAGAGGGGTGGTTGAAGGGTGAGAAAAGGAAATAGAAGATAAAATGGAAATGGAAGGGGTGAATGGGAACAAAAGAGGGTAGTGCGTTCGGTAAAGAATTGAATGAGAGAGGGGTTTAAAATTTAAAGTGTGACTGCCTAAAATGTAACGTGTATATATATATATAGTTGGAGAGAATTTAAGAAAAGGGAGGAAGTGGAAACTGAAAAGGGTTCTGGTGATAACTTATACCTTTACGTATTCTTTTTCTTAAATAGTTGGGTCTTTTAGAATGCTGCAAATAATTTACACATGTAGGCATTCGAGAGAACTTAAGAAAAGGGAGGGAGTAGAAACTGAAAAGGGTGTTGGTGATAATTTACACCTGTAGCTGGGTCTTTTAGAATGTTCTTAATAATTTTCAACTTTAGGCATTCTGTTAACGCATAAAAATTGTTGGACCCTTCGTCTGGTAGAAAAGATGGTGTGGCACATGGATAGGTTTGTTGGAGAGGAGATATAATTGGTATAGAGCATATAGTAGTAGTATAGATTTCCTATGTTCTCTGCAAGTTGCCGTTAGTTTACTTAACGCTCAGAATTTTCTTAAATACAAAGAGCTTAAGCCATTTTTTGAGATCATATCCCAAAATGTCTCTATTCCCTAAAAGCATTCTCTCCAAAAAAAATTCCTATTTGAATTTTTTTCCTCCATTGAGATTAATATGATAATACCGAGCACTGTATATTCAAATGGGTAAGAGTGTTCAAGATATCTGTGACAAATTACTAATTAAATTTGTGTTGTTTGTCATGGGGTTGGCAAGTAAAAATACATAAATGGAGCAAACTTTTTGGAAGATGCGGAACATCTTATAGAGAGCGTCATAATTCGTGACTCAACAAAACGAAATTACTTATTATTATTCGATAATTTTATTTATAAAGAACTCTCTCTATTTATATAACATATAAGGAAAACAAAAAAGAACAATCATGTAAATCTAGGACGTATAAAGAACTCTCTCGATTTAAATAATGTCATCATAATATCAATGAATATAAACTGAAAATCAACTACATCCGTTGAATCAATACGGAGAAACCCAAATCTACAACGCATGAAAATAAAAGAGAGAAGATAAAATAAAATAAACAAAAATTCTATTCTAACCTAATTTTGTATCGAATTTTTGCCGACTTGTTATTGGTTTGTTTATGGGGTCCACCCCTGTAAGACCCCAAAACTAACCAATAACAAGCCGACACGTCATTTAGTCGACAAAAATTCGAGGCCAGTAAAACTGCTCTAAAATAAAAAGGGATCTTATCGGAACGCGAAGTTCACTTATATAACTGTCGTGGTTTAAGTTGTTAGTGACATTTTGTTTGGAAATAAACAGAGACCCACGATTGGAATTGTTGATGTCTTTTCATTGTTTTTCTTTTTTCTTCTCTTCATCGCCTAGTTAGTCTTTGAAGAAGTCCAAAAAATTGTGTACAAAAATTACGGGGTACACCTAATGTCATCCCTTGGATTCTTTAAACACTCCAAAAAACTTTATAAGACAAAATTATCTTTTATCCTAACATCAAACAAATCCCAAACATTCTCAACAATTTTTTTAATTAAATAATTATAAAATTTATTTTATTATAAAGTCCAAAAAAATAGACATTTTGTATCGAATAAAATTGGACACTTTTTCGAAATACAAATTGCATAACAGTTTTTTTAAAATCATTATTTTTTTAAAATGAACATATTAAAAAAACTATTGGATATAACTTATTTAAAAATAATATTTTTGTTATTTAAAAAATGACATTTATATTTATTAAGGAGTGTTTTATGCTCAACAATTAACCAGGGTTATAATTATGTCTCAAATTATATTTTTAGGAATTATTTTTTAATAACTATTTTATGTTAAGATTTTTTTGGTTAAAAATAATTTATTTATATATATTAGATTAACGATTGGTTAGTGCCACTGGTGTGGAGCTACAAATCCGCGCTAGTGGCACTAACCAATCGGTGTTAAAAAAATCATAACAAAATATTTTTATATAAAATTTTTTCTACCCGCATCCATTAAATGACGCGGGTCCACGCCAGCCGTCCTAACCAATTGGTATTAAAAAAATTATAACAAATTATTTTTATATAAAACATTTTCTACTCCATTAAATGATGTGGGTCCGCGCCAACATCACTAACCCATCGGTATTAATAAAATTATAACATATTATTTTATATAAAACATTTTCTACCTGCATCCATTAATGGATTGATTAGTGCCGCTGACCTGGACTCGCATCCATTAAATGATGTCGGTCTATGCCAGTGGCACTAACCAATGATTAATCTAATATATATATATATATATATATATATATATATATATATATATATATATATTTATATTGTTGATACCAAAATTAATATGTTGATATAGACGAATCATAAGAAGACACGTGTCAATCTACGTGGCACACCGGCAACGAGGAAGTCTACTTCCCCGACCAAATCTTACCCACTCCGGGAAGCAAGTGTACTCCGAGGAACTCCTGCGCGACGAGCAACTAAGGCGGTCCGAGCTGCATCTCGGCCACAGCATTAATTGCCAGATAATTAACAGTTCAACTATTCATTGAATGTGTATCACACAGACGTATACTCTTAAAGGACATTAATTGTTTACCCTTTCACATGTACAACCTAAGGGCTATAAATACATTGCATCACCCTTATTCAAGGGGACCGGAGTTTCTTGATATAATTACATATCCAGAATTCCAAAGCAGTTGGCAATAACAGAAATAGTGGACGTAGGCCATTCCTATAAGGCTGAACCACTTTAAAATTCTTTGTCTCATTTATATTTATCTGTAATAATTAGAAGCAATCTAATTTTTTACATCAATAGATTGGCGCCGTCTGTGGGAATCGATTGATTGTTATCGTTTTTCACCAAAAATCATTCATCATCAATGGCAGATAACCCGGAATCCAGCAATCGAAACGCCGGAAATGCTGGAAATCCCCCAAATCCCTCTGCACCTCCATATCTGGCTGGAATTATGACGAATCTGGCTCAAGGACAAACCGCCATGCAAGAAATAATGCGACAACTCATACAAACCCTTCATGGAGGGGTACCTGCACATTCGGGACAGCGAAGTGATCAAAGGCAAACCTATTTACCTTCTTCACGATCCAGACGTACGGAGTCATACCGTAATGAGGAATCTGATGATTTCTCTTATCAACCTGGGCGAACTTCGTCGATACGGGCTACAGACACTGAACAACGTATCACTCTCTCTCCGGAGAGGACTAGTGCCTTGGAAAGATTGAGCAAGGTGTCTCCTTTCAGTCGTTTAGGCCCTAGAAGGAATAGGAGTCTGGTGCGCCCAAAATATGGCTTGTGATTCAAGTGCAAATCTATCGCAACAAGTAATATCCGGTAAGTACGGAATCGTGATCCACAGGGATTGAACGCTCCTAAGAGAAATAGATTGGGGCAAAGAGATTCTCTAAACGTCACAAAATGTTAAAGTGTAAAAGATGATTAGTGGTTTGGAAAGGTGATTGAGATGTAATCTCTTATACTAAAATACTATTAATGATCAAATGGTTAATTACTAGTTACGGAACTAATGAAAAGAACTAAGGTAAGCTTGAGTTCAAGAAATTAAGGGGATTGAGGATCATTCTCCCACCTAGGATTCACAAAGAAGGGGATTATAGTGCTTGGTTGAAATTAATTCTAATCGAGCATAACTAATTAAGTCCGAACATCAACCATGTAGAGACTAAACTCAATAATGGAGGATTAGGGGTTAATTAATTATTGCTAGATGGGTTGGGTTTGTAGTAAAGCTTCAAACGCTAGCCCTTGCATGACAAGAGGAGTTAAGAAACTATGATACTCCAAAACCAACACATGAAGTTCCATTAGAACAATTATAAACCAAACCCTAAATATGAAGTTCAAGCATCCAAGGTGGGATTTTGATCCCCAATCACAAGTCTAGCTACTCATAATTGGAACTAAACTACACATGCTAGTTAACAACATACTTAAGTAAGTTATCTAGTTTCAACACAAACCAATGCAAGAGATGGAATTAAATGCAAATTAAAGCTAGTAGAACAAGTAGAGATGAAGTAAATGAACCTTTCTTGCATTAATAACAATAAATCAACTAGTAATCAAGGCTTTACAAGTGTTAAAAACCATAAATGGACTTTGATCTAGGAGAGAGAAGAGAGTGTTTTTCTATATCCAAATATCTAACAAATGTAATCTATCCACCAAAGAGGGAAAACAAGGGATAAATCCCCCAAAAATCCAACCAAAATGGCAAACTTGTAATAAGAGGAAAGCTGAAAATGCAGGGCCGAATCGATTCGGTGCCAAATCCGAATCGATTCGGAAATGTAGAGAATGGCCCCTGCATATGACCAAATCGATTCGGTGGTAATGGCAAATCGATTCGGGCCTGCTGCAAAAAGAAGAGTTGCCTATATAGGCATTAATTGTTCCATGCTTCACCGAAACTTCCGTAACTTTTGCGTTCGAGATCGGATTCAAGCACCGTCGGAGGCCACGCGAAGAGGAGAAGAAGGTATACAACTTCCGTGAAGAAATCGGGAACAAAGCCCGAGTGCTGAAATTACTAAAATGCCCCCGACTGTGCAAGTGTCAACGGAACTTTTCGGATCAAAACCAAACTTCCCAAAATGCATTCCCGAGACCTATAAAAGCTCAATAAAGACACAGACAAACTATATATGATGAATTTATGGGTTAGTCAATAAATGAGTATAAGAACCGGGAAATACATGCACGGGAATGCTAGAATGTACAAATTAACGGGGTATAAACTACAATAAAAGTGACGAATCACACCCCCTAACTTATACATTGCTAGTCCCGAGCAATGAAGTATGAAGAAACATGGGCCAACACCGCAACCAAAATATAAGAAATATGTACAACGAAGGAAAAATGCCACTTTCGTAGGCGAACGATTGCATTTAGCATATGCAATAAGCCGTTAAACCCTTAGGTGGCCCTAGGGGACGAGTGAGGTCTCGTGAGGGTTTCCAGGGATGACACCCACAAACATCAAATCAACTCATACTATGATACTGCAAAATCCAATGTGTAGCTCAACAAATATCAAAGAAACACAATTTATCAACAAAGTGAACGAAGCTCACACAAAAGACGGCAATTATCGGCATTAAACAAATAACTTCAACTAAAAATCGAAACCATGGGAATGCGAAATAAGCGGACACATGTGGTAATTTAGATTTGGCAAAACTTTCAAAATCCATGTATAAGCTAAGGCATGCATACTCAAGTTCTCTCCGGTTGTTACACTCAACAAATGAAACACTTAGAAATGGGATGTAACACACACGGGACATGCGGGCATTAAGAGTAATTGTAAAGGGAAACTAGGCCACACACATGTCATCAATGAAGAACGCAATATAAAAGTGAAAAATACAATCTCATGAAAGGATATCGCATATTAACCAAGAGAAGAGGATTTAAACAGATTATCGCTAATGTTCGACCTTTGAATCACATCACCCTAGGATCAAATAGGACTTTTTAGGGGTATAGAATTTAGGCTAGGTTAGGGTTTGGAAAAGAACGGGATGTGTGTAGGATCAAAGGAGATTCGGGAATATCGCGCGGGATAATGGATTTAATGGGCAACTTAGGAATTGAAATCAAATTCCACAAGCAATGTATTCATGAGAGTGAGACTTTGATATTCATGCACAAGGGGAAATGGGAAACAACAAGGTCCCATTTTATTCGATATTTATCCTTTTCTTTTCTTTTTCTTTGCTTTTCTCTTTTCTTGCTTGATTGCAATCCATATAAACAACAACATTCAATCCCGGGAACAATCCCTAATCAAGGTACGGGGGGGAGTAAATAAGGGTTTAGGACTCCAATGTGGAGTTGGACAAGGGATTTGGGGTTCAAACGAAAGGAATAATAAGGCTCAAGGGGGTTGACTAGGGGAAACATTTAAGGGAAAGGTCAAGGTCATGTGGGTTTAACAACAAGGGCCTATAATCATTTCCTATGGTTTCATGTGATTCGCAGGACTCAACACCATTGAAAATCATGCTCAAGTGATAAATCAGTTAGTATGCAATCAAATGAAAAGAAAATGAGATCGTCAACGAGTTCATTGACAAGAAAGAGATAGATTAGGTGTATACGCTCACAAATGATGATAAGTCTCAATTTTCACTTTTGTAAGGGTATAGCATGCGCCTTAGAATAACGAATTTGAAACACTTTTAAACCAAATCATAAATAATTATTTGTGTATATGCTCAAAGCTTCACAGTTTAATTTTATGATGCTATTCACAATGCAAACAATAACGGGCTAAAGGGTAATAAATCAATGACTCAAAGCATGCTTCATAGCTATACAACAGGATATGCCGATCATATAAGTAATCATAGTAGATATGAGAAAGAAAAAGAAAAAATTTTAATTTTTTTTTTAATTTTTTAATTTTTTTTTAAATAAATAAATAAATAAATACTAACATGATAACCGGAATCACAATGGTATACCATACCCCCTAACTTGAATGAAACATTGTCCCCAATGTTAGTAGGGATAAAAAGGGAAAAGGGGTATGAAAATAGTCACCCCGTAAGGAGTAACTCGAGAACCGCGCAACGGCATGCCTGTTACAAGTTAGTACCATAAACAATAATATATACAACATAGATATATACAAGAAGAAAAATGAAACCGAAACTGAGTCATTTCATTAATATATAAGAGTTGTGTATATGGGGAACAATGAAACCAAAATTAGAAAATACAAGAATTGCACTCTCTCCTCCCCACAGTAACACAACTACCTAAGAACAAACCCAACCATCTAAATAAACAACCACTCAAAAATAACAGCAGAAACGGGATCACAACAGCCTACATGTCATCCGGATGGCGGCGTGGGGACTCGGGCGCGGGAGGATCGCGAGGGGCGTATGGGTCATAGAGGTACTGAGGCACAGAAGCCTCGCCCCCTCGCAAGTGTGAGAATAAATCCATCTGCGCCCGAGCGATCATGGATATATCGCGCTCGTACGCGCCCCGATAAGCAGTAAAATCGGCCCGGAACGAAGCAAAGTCCGACATGTAAGTGCCCCACAACTCGGAGAAGTCAGCCTGAAGCTCATCCATCCGCACCCCTAGGTATGCAATGGGGTCTATAGTAGATGGGGCTGGCGGTGGGACTGGATGAGGCACAGGCTGAGGCATGTCCGGAATATCTGGCATAGGAGCATCCGGGGCAACAGGAACAGCAGGGGCATCCGCAGGAGCATCCAACATCCTCTTCTTCCTCCTCTCCCAATAGTCCTTCCCAAGACTCTTCTCAATTGCCTTCTCGCCAAGCAACTTGGGAAGGCGAGGAATGTAGTCCGTACCCGCTACCTCACAGTGCGCATCCCTACATATGCGGGAAACCAACCGCGCGTACGGTAGGGTAGTGGTCCCCTTTTCACAGTAAGCGGCCTTGAGCATCCGCTGTAGCACCAATGCGGGAAGGTTAATAATGGAATTCGCATCCAATAGATGGTAGAGGAAGTGGGCCTGGGCGGAGCGAAGGACCGCCTTTGTTTGGGTAGGCGTGATAGAATTAACGGCTACTAGGTGGATGAGGCGGTGGTTGTCGGACATAGCAGATGTGGGGAAAGTTTCCCCAGCCCAAATATTCCCTGGCGCCAGACGCGCAATCAGGGTTTCGTTGGTCAGTCTCCCCTCGTCGGCGCACGGGTAATCGAAATCCTCGGGGTTTTCGGCCCCAGTGAGGTGCAATGCCAAGAGAGGCTTAGAAAGAGGAATCCGCTTACCCCGTACGTAAGCTTCGAAAGTGCGGTCCCCAGTTGGGACGAGGGAGGCATAAAACCGACGTGCGTGCTCATCATTCACCTCCCCCACCCTGGCAAGGTATGCCTCCCAATTGAATTTCTGAAAGTAACGACGGACCGAGGCAGGGAAGTCCTCAAGATGCACCGGCCGCTCAATAGCGATAGGGCGACCCGAAGGGAATTTCGCAATGAACCAGTCCTTTTCTTGTTTGGAGCGGAAGGACTCGAAACCTCCCCGACCCGCAATTAAGTTGCAGGAGGGCTTGGTGACCGAAGGAACCTACAAGAAAAATCAATTTGATACATACACAATTAGTGTAATGCATAAAATCAATTTGGCGTGAAATAGGGTCGAAAAGGAATCGGTGGGTGTGCATCGGGAAAAATTGGTCGAATAACGTTACCGATGCACACCGAACTCATACAAGGGTAATTCAACACCAATGTGTGAGAAACTGTGCGAAAATGAAGCATTATGGCACAAAATCTCCACAGGGGCATTTCATCGAACACCTAGTGTGCAGTGTATGGAAAATAGGGTGTAATTGACATTTTCATGTGGAAAACCCCCAACAAATACTACTTAAACATCAAAGCAACATAGTCAAGTAGTATGTGTTGGTTTCTCATCACAATCAGAGGAAAAAGAATGAGTTTTATGCATAAAACATGTGAAAATGGTGAAAATGCAGTTTACCCTATTTTCCACAACATATACACTAAATCAGGAATGAAATTGAATCAATAAGGTTGAATTAATACCTTGAATGAAGTTGCCTTTGAAGATGAAGCCATTGGGAAGACTTAGAATGGAGGATAGGATTTGATATGGGAGAGGGTTGGTTCGCAGGCAAGAGAGGAGAAAGAATAAGAATAAGGTTTAAATCAGAATATGGGATTTTTAAGTGGCAGGTGACCCGAATCGATTCGGTGGGAAGTCCGAATCGATTTGCAATTCTCGAACTTGAGCACTGGAAGTGACCGAATCGATTCGGTGTTAATCCGAATCGATTCGGAATAAGGGACCTGCTACTTTCAATCAACCGAATCGATTCGGTGGTAATGGAGAATCGATTCGCAAAAGCTAACTTGGCTACTGGAGTGGGGCGAATCGATTCGGGGGAAAAACCGAATCGATTCGGCTTCTGGGAATCAGTTTCTGCTTAGCTGATTTTTCAATTCTCATGAAGTTTAAGTTTTGGGGCCATCTCAACTGGATTTCTTTGGACCAAAATGATGTACCATAAGTATGTAACTGGTCCGGAACCAAAAAATTGCAACCCTTCACATACCGGGGTTACTCGGCACCAAAATCGAGGATTTAACGAACCGAAACACCCCTGCTAACGGGGCTGCTGCGTATGATGTCCGGTTGTAAATCCGCAGATATTATTAGGACGTACTTCACTATGTGAACACCTATCCTTGGCCTCGGTCTGACTTGGCCCCAACTAAGGCTCATACACTTAACAACTATATCGGGTTCAAGATCGGAGGAGATGACACCTATCCAAAATGGACTCCCCCAACCGCTGGACCCGCGTTTGGTTTTGAAAACCGGATGAATATTTGAAAAAGGGGGCCATGGGTTCTTAAAGTGACGGACCGGTGGGTCGGTGCTCACATCGATAGAGACAATTTCTAACCTATATTTCTCCGAGCAACTCTCCTCACACGGGATTGATGACTCTATGTACATGTCAGTTTCGGAAATGATAGAGTCATCAATCAGAGTGACATCAAAATTGCCTAAATTATCCCCAATTTCATGGTGTTCTCCTACTCCAACCTCTCCTACCATGTCAAAACACACATCTAACACACTCCATTCAATTTCCTCCCTCGCAATATGATCATCGTCCACACATATTGTTCCAACGAAATTCACTTCCCTCACACAATCATCTTCGTCACTCGAGAGGTGCGACACATTGAAAATATTGACATCTAATGTCATATTCCCAAAAGATAAGTTCATTTCACCATTCCTACAATTTATCGAAGCATTCGCGGTCGCGAGGAATGGTCGTCCTAAGATGACGGGAGGTTGATTGTTCGGGCTTAAAACAGGTTGGGTATCAAGAACGATAAAGTCGACCGGGAACACGAAGGTGTCTATCTGGACGAGGACATCTTCCAAGACGCCCCGTGGAATTTTGGTGGAGCCGTCGGCTAATTGAATTCTAGTTTTGGTAGGACTAAGTTCTCCCAAGTCCAATTGAAGATAAATCGAATACGGCAAGAGGTTCACACTAGCTCCTAGATCAAGAAGAGCGCGATTAATGGCAAAGTTTCCGATCAAACACGAAATAGTTGGACACCCCGGGTCCTTAAATTTTGGAATCGTGTTGTGTTGGAAAATGGAACTAACTTGTTCAGTCAACTCCACCTTTTTGCGAGAAACATGATTTCTCTTGAAGGTGCATAAATCTTTCAGAAACTTGCCATAGGAAGGGATTTGCCTAATCGCGTCAAGAAGAGGGAGATTGATCTTTACTTGTTTGAATGTCTCCATGATTTCTTGATCTTTTTTGGGTTTAACAATGGGAAGGAGCCTTTGAGGGTAGGGTGCGGGAAACGGACAAGGGACTGAAGTTTTCGGCCCCTTGGTCGGCGACTTACCTCTTGTCTTTTTGGGAGTCACTTCACTCTCTCGGGGAGTTATTGTGACCTCGTCGGATACTTTTGGGGAAGGTGGAGGTGGATTTTCAATCACCTTCCCACTCCTTAGAGTGGTGATGGAATTTGCATGTTCCATAGACCTACATTGATCGGAAGGAGTAGAAACATCGGAATTCATGCTATTTTGCCCAACGGGCCCATGAGATTGCGAGGGGAATTTTCCTTTTTCTTGCACACTCAAGAGAGCGGTCAACTTGGAAATTTCTTTTTCAAACCTAGCGTTTGTGGCTTATTGAGAAGTCGCAAAAGATTGAAAAATTTCTTCTAGACTTCTCTTGTTCGGGTGCGCGTAGGCAGGTATAACTGGTGGATGTGGTCCCAGAGGGGGACCTTGCATTACAACTTGGGGAGGGGGATGTTGGTTGTACGGTTGTTGGTAATTCTGAGGCGGGGGAGGACGAGATTGCTGATATTGGTAACTGAGTTGGTTACCCCAAGATGGATTAAACCCTTGGTTGGGAACGTTTTGGGATCTTCTAAAAACTCCCATAGCGTTCGCTTGGTCATGGAGGATCACTTTGTAAGCCGGAATAGTGGGACAATCTTGGGTTGAATGAGCATTAGTGTCGCAAATGGCACACAACTCCTCAACAACGGAATGAGTTTGAACAACGGGATCTCGAATATTCGAGCCGAACTCCTCAACTTTCTTAGATAATTTATCTAGTCTCATTTTCATCTCAGCCTCGTCAGTGAGGTGATACATACCAGGGTTAGAAGAGGACGGAACCGAAGGTCGCGAACTGGTTTTGTTCGGATCCGAGGTATCCCATGCTTGGGTGGTCTCGGCACAATATTTGAAATGTGCCCACGCATCATCGGGATCTAAACCAAAGAACTCACCGGAGCACATTGTCTCCACCATTTGTTTCGCATTAAGTGTAAGCCCATTGTGGAAAAATGAGATTAATCTCCACTTTTCGAAACCGTGGTGTGGGCATTTATGAAGTACCTCATTAAATCTCTCCCAACATCGCTCGAATGATTCACCTTCATTTTGAACGAATGTTTGGATTTGACTCTTTAAGGAGTTGGTGCGATGAGTTGGAAAGAATTTTTTCAAAAACTGCGCTTGCATTTCGCGCCAACTCCCAATGGAATTAGGAGCTAAAGACCAAAGCCAAGTTTTGGCCTTGTCTTTTAAAGAAAATGGGAAGAGTTTGAGACGTGTGACATCCAGAGGACAGTTCTGATCGCTAAAAGTAGCGCACACCTCCTCAAACTCTCTAACCTGAAGGTAAGGTTGTTCACTGTCCATGCTGTGAAAAGTAGGAAGTAATTGAATCATTCCATTCCGAAAATGGAATTGCGCGGCATTGTAAGGAAAAATGATACAAGACGGAGAGGTGGTCCTCTCCGGTTGTAAATAATCACGCATGGTCCTATACGGGGGGTCAGGTGTAACCCCTTGACTACCGTGCTCACTGGCATTGTCAGCCATGGTTGTGGGATCCGAGTGAGCCCAGGTATATGAAGAAGATGAGATCGAACTAGAGCGAGAACTTAATGGTAAAGGTCTCCAATAATCCGAGGGTTCACTAACAGGATTTAAATTACGACTACTCTCGTCTTGCATTTACAAGTGCTTTTGGATTGATTTTTGGAAACCGTGTTGTCACGGTGACCACAGGGAACGATAGTGTAAAGAGAATTTCTAAACCCTAAGATAGTTGCCAATCCCCGGCAACGGCGCTAAAAACTTGGTGCGCCCAAAATATGGCTTGTGATTCAAGTGCAAATCTATCGCAACAAGTAATATCCGGTAAGTACGGAATCGTGATCCACAGGGATTGAACGCTCCTAAGAGAACTAGATTGGGGCAAAGAGATTCTCTAAACGTCACAAAATGTTAAAGTGTAAAAGATGATTAGTGGTTTGGAAAGGTGATTGAGATGTAATCTCTTATACTAAAATACTATTAATGATCAGATGGTTAATTACTAGTTACGGAACTAATGAAAAGAACTAAGGTAAGCTTGAGTTCAAGAAATTAAGGGGATTGAGGATCATTCTCCCACCTAGGATTCACAAAGAAGGGGATTATAGTGCTTAGTTGAAATTAATTCTAATCGAGCATAACTAATTAAGCCTGAACATCAACCATGTAGAGACTAAACTCAACAATGGAGGATTAGGGGTTAATTAATTATTGCTAGATGGGTTGGGTTTGTAGTAAAGCTTCAAACGCTAGCCCTTGCATGACAAGAGGAGTTAAGAAACTATGATACTCCAAAACCAACACATGAAGTTCCATTAGAACAATTATAAACCAAACCCTAAATATGAAGTTGAAGCATCCATGGTGGGATTTTGATCCCCAATCACAAGTCTAGCTACTCATAATTGGAACTAAACTACACATGCTAGTTAACAACATACTTAAGTAAGTTATCTAGTTTCAACACAAACCAATGCAAGAGATGGAATTAAATGCAAATTAAAGCTAGTAGAACAAGTAGAGATGAAGTAAATGAACCTTTCTTGCATTAATAACAACAATTCAACTAGTAATCAAGGCTTTACAAGTGTTAAAAACCATAAATGGACTTTGACCTAGGAGAGAGAAGAGAGTGTTTTTCTATATCCAAATATCTAACAAATGTAATCTATCCACCAAAGAGGGAAAACAAGGGATAAATCCCCCCAAAATCCAACCAAAATGGCAAACTTGTAATAAGAGGAAAGCTGAAAATGCAGGGCCGAATCGATTCGGTGCCAAATCCGAATCGATTCGGAAATATAGAGAATGGCCCCTGCATATGACCGAATCGATTCGGTGGTAATGGCGAATCGATTCGGGCCTGCTGCAAAAAGAAGAGTTGCCTATATAGGCATTAATTGTTCCATGCTTCACCGAAACTTTCGTAACTTTTGCGTTCGAGATCGGATTCAAGCACCGTCGGAGGCCACGCGAAGAGGAGAAGAAGGTATACAACTTCCGTGAAGAAATCGGGAACAAAGCCCGAGTGCTGAAATTACTAAAATGCCCCCGACTGTGCAAGTGTCAACGGAACTTTTCGGATCAAAACCAAACTTCCCAAAATGCATTCCCGAGACCTATAAAAGATCAATAAAGACACAGACAAACTATATATGATGAATTTATGGGTTAGTCAATAAATGAGTATAATAACCGGGAAATACATGCACGGGAATGCTAGAATGTACAAATTAACGGGGTATAAACTACAATAAAAGTGACGAATCAGAGTCCATCTAGAACCATGTGAAGGAATTTTCGACAACCATCAGATCTAAGAGAAGGATCAGCACACTCTCGACCAGTTGCTCGACAAGATAGATCTCAGGAGGCCACGTCAGATTAGTCAATTTTTCGAACTAATAGGCCTGAGGAAGGAAACGATGCGTGGAAAGGTTCCATTCAGCGGTTGGAGAATAGATTGGGAGAAATGGCTAAAGCAAAGAATCCCCTACAACGAACTTTTTTTCAAGGGACACCTTTTGTCCAGGCCATTGTGGATTTTCCTACACCGTCGAAATTTAAAGCACCTGTGGTGACCCCCAAAAATGATGGAAAAACAGATCCAGTTCTTCATATAGAGCAATATCAAGCCGCTGCCGACATCTATGCTGTCCCCGACGAGATAAGATGAAGAGCATTCTCGGGAACTCTCACTGGATCTGCCCATATATGGTACAACAATCTTCCTCGGGGTAAGATTTCAACTTTCTTTCAACTGGCCGAATTGTTCATTGGTAATTTCTATTTTGGAGAAAAGCCAGTAAAACGAGTAGCACACTTGTTAAGTGTTAGACAAAAATCTGGTGAGAGTACTAGAGATTACATAACTCGTTTCAATAACGAAAAGCTGGAGGTCATAGATTATGAAGAAAAGACAGCAATCACCGCCTTGATGAGTGGATTATTGCCTAACAAGTTGTATTACACTTTAGCCAAAGATCCACCTATAACTATGTCAGAGTTGATGTCCAAAGCAGCTAAAATCATGAATGCCGAGGAGGCTATGGCTGCGAAGAAGAATATGGATAAAGAAACCAAGATGGAAGTCGACAAATCTAAGAAGAGAGAGCATAAGGGTAATGGCGGTGACAAGCATCCCAAGAATAATAAGTCGTCATGGGAAGTCCTGAAGAAATTCGATAATTATACTCCTTTGAAAATGGGTATTAATCATGTCTTGGAAGAAATCAAGAATAGCGAGGAAGTGCGGTGGCCGAAGAAACTGAGGTCAGACCCTGACAGAAGAAATAGAGATAAATATTGCGAGTTTCATAAGGATCATGGTCATATGACTAAAAATTGCATAGCCCTCCAGAATGAGATTGAAACACTCATTAGACGAGGAAAATTGTCAAAGTATGTTGATCGCAGAAATGAAAGAGGAAATGAAGACCGAGCAAGAGAAATATCTAGATCTCCTCGCCGGGTAGAAGAAAACAGGAAGAAAGATCATGAAGATGATACAGAGGATGACCCCGATCTTCCCAAAAGGCCAAGGCAACCAGAACATGAGGTATTTTCAATACGTTTTGGAACATTTGATTGTAATGTTATTACAGGTGGGGATGCAGGAGGAGGAGATCTCACTGCAGAAAGAAAAGCTTACCTAAGTGAGGCTCAGGCTTGTTCATACATTCAACGGATAAATTTGGCTGAGGATGATCGACCGAGGAAGGTAAACAAAGAGAAGATGGTCATTGATTTTTCAAAAAACGATCTTGCAGGTGTTCTTTACCCTCACGACGACCCTTTGGTGATCAAAATGAGGATGAAAGAAGTAGTGGTTTCAAGGGTTCTGGTAGATAATGGTAGTTCGGCAGACATCATGTTCTACTCATGCTTTGACAGTTTGAATTTAAAATTATCTCAATTGGAGCCTTATCATAGACCACTCCTGGGTTTTGCTGGCGAGAAAGTTTTTCCACTTGGGACAATCAAGTTGGATATATTTATTGGAACTTGGCCTGCTTATCGAACAGAAAGAATACGCTTCTTTGTGATGGACAAAAATGTGCAATCAGCTTACAACATCATCATGGGAAGAGTTATTTTGAAGAAGTTCGAAGCAGTTCCATCTACAGTACATCAGTGCTTAAAATTCCCAACAAATTTTGGAGTAGGAGTGGTGAAGGGTGATCAAAAAGTAGCTCGGGAATGTTATTATTCATCCGCAGAACATGAGGAGCTTAAAGAGTCGAGGAAAAAGACTACTACCTACCAGGTGGATGAAGGTACAGAAATTGAAACACTGGATCCCAGAGATGAATCTCAACTTGTAAAAGGACAGGTGGTGGAATCTACAGAAAATGTTATTCTGGACGACGAACACCCTGAACGAACAACTCAGTTAGGTTCGTCGTTGGATGCATCAATAAAACAGGAGTTGATAACTTTCTTGAGAAGCAGAAAGAAAACTTTTGCGTGGAGTCATGAAGACATGCCAGGAATAGATCCAAACTTCTTATGTCATGAGCTCAATGCGAATAAGGAGATCAAGCCTGTAAAGCAGAGAAGAAGAGTATTTAGTCCCGAAAAGAATCAAGCTATACAAGAGGAGGTCGAGAAGCTCCAGAAAGCTCGATTAATTGAAGATGTGAAATATCCAGACTGGTTAGCAAATGTGGTAATGGTAAAGAAGAAGAATAATAAATGGACAATGTGTGTTGATTTCACTGATCTCAACAAGGCATGCCCAAAAGATCACTTTCCATTGCCCAGAATTGACCAGCTTGTAGATGCTACCTCGAGGTACGAGCTACTCAGCTTCATGGATGCTTACTCTGGCTACAATCTGATCAAAATGAAACCTGAAGACAGGGAAAGTACTTCTTTTATTATCCCAAGGGGAACTTATTGTTATAATGTTATGCCTTTTGGTTTGAAAAATGCAGGTGCGACATACCAACGGCTGATGAACAAGGTCTTTGCCGAAAAAATCAGTTGTAATATAGAAGTTTATGCTGATGATATGCTGACAAAGAGCAAGAGAGCTACTGATCACCTAGTTGACTTAGGTCAGACCTTTGATCAACTGGATAAATATCAAATGAAGCTTACCCCGACAAAGTGCACCTTTGGAGTATGAGAAGGAATGTTCCTCGGGTACATCGTCAACCTGCGAGGCATTGAGGCGAATCCAGAAAAGATTAAAGCTCTTTTAGGATTGCGATCTCCAACGGCGAAGAAAGAAGTGCAGAGTCTTACAGGACGAGTTGCAGCGCTCAACAGATTTGTATCCCGAGCAACTGATAGATGCCTCCCATTCTTCAAAACACTTCGAAACACGTTTGAGTGGAATGATGAATGTGAAAAGGCCTTTCAAGACTTAAAGAAGTATTTGGGAGCACCTCCACTATTATCCAGGCCGATAATGGGAGAAAAATTGTACTTGTACCTGGCAGTATTAGAGAATGCAGTCAACTCGGCATTGATCAGAATGGAGAATGGAGTACAAAAGCCAATCTATTATACAAGTAAGGCTTTTCGAGGTGCAGAGATCAGGTACCCAAAGCTAGAAAAATTGGCATTGGCCTTAATTGAGGCAAGTAGAAGAATGAAGCCATATTTCCAGGCCCATACCATAGTCGTATATACCGACATGCCATTGAGACAAGCCCTTCACAAACCAGAAAAATCAGGGAGACTGATGTACTGGGCAATAGAGCTCGGTGAATATAAAATTGTATATGAACCCAGATCATCGTTGAAAGGGAAGGCTATAGCAGACTTTATAGCAGAGTTTACTTATCCAGATACCCCCGAGGAACAACAGTTGCTCGCTGATCAACCTATGGATGTTACGGGATCAACAAACACAAGCTCAGACCAACCTCGATTGGTAAAAGGGTTTGTAAATGTTGAAGGATCATCAAATTCGAGCTCAGACCAACTCCGGTTGGTAAAAGGGCGAGAAGAGATGGTCGACGAGGAGCGAGAAATATCAAGGGAAGAGGAAAGGAAACAACAGATATTTCACCAAGGAACTCTATCAGATAAGAAATTTGAAGACAAGTTACCTACATGGAGATTTTATGTAGATGGGTCATCTTGCACAACAGGTTGTGAAGCAGGAATTGTTTTGAACACTCCAGACGAGATTGACATAGAATACGCCCTGCGATTCCAATTCAAAGCCTCCAATAATGAGGCTGAGTATGAAGCTATGATAGCAGGTCTTACTTTAGCAAAGATTATGGAAGCACAACAAGTGATGGTATTCAGTGATTCTCAATTAATTGTGAATCAGATGATGGGAACATATGCAGTTAAAAGAGAGTTAATGGTCAAGTATCATGCAAAGGTGATGGAGTTGTTATCAGACTTTGATGCCATCCAGTTGATCAGAATACCAAGAATGGAAAATGCGCGAGCAGACGCATTGGCCCGACTAGCATCAGCTACTCGTACCGAGCTGCGACGAACGATACCAATTGAAGTATTAGAAAGTCGGAGCATAGATGAAGAATTGAAGGTGAATATTATTACTCTTGATTTAGGACCATCTTGGATGGATCCCATCAGGGCATATATTGAGGAGGGAGAACTACCGGAGGATAAACTCGCTGCTAAGAAATTGAAGTATAAAACTGCTCGGTACGTTCTAACTAATGGTGTTTTGTATAGACGAGGAATTATGGAAGGTTTGCAAAGATGTGTACATCCCTCCGAAGTGAAAGAATTGATTGAAGAGATTCATGAAGGGTCCTGTGGAGCCCATGTAGCAGGTCGAACTCTTTTGTAAAGGGTGATGACGCAGGGATACTACTGGCCGACAATGAGGGATGATTGTACAGCCTATGCTAAGAGATGTGATAAGTGCCAACGTTTCTCTTCCATCCGACGAACTCCACAAGCATTGTTGACACCCATAACTTCCCCTTGGCCATTTGCCATGTGGGGAATTGATTTGGTTGGACCACTGCCAATGACCCGAGGAAGATTCAAGTACCTCGTCGTCGCAGTGGATTATTTTACTAAATGGGTAGAAGCTGAGCCTCTGATTGCTATGACATACAGGAAGGTGTACAAATTCGTTTGGAAGAACATCATCTGCCAATATGGTCTCCCTCATGCCTTCATCATAGACCATGGAACACAATTTGATAACGAGGAGTTTGTCGCTTATTTCCGTCAGTCAAACATTTTGAAGGTTCATTCTGCACCAGGTTATCCTCAAAGCAATGGACAGACTGAAGTGACGAACAGGACAATACTAAATGGTTTAAAGAAGAGGCTAAGTGAGGATAAAGATAACTGGATTAATGAACTACAGTCAGTATTGTGGGCTTACCGAACAATTCCCCGAGCAGCGACGGGAGAATTACCATATATGCTAGCGTTTGGAAGTGAGGCTGTAATACCTGCCGAGCTGGGTCTTCCAACACACAGAGTGCTGAATTTCAATTCCCCAGTCAGCGACTTAATGAGAAGATTAGATTTGAACATGCTCGAGGAGGTTAGAGAAGAAGCAGCCATTAGGAATGCTGCTTACCAACAACGAACAGCTCTGTTCTACAACAAGAGGGTAAAAAATGCGACCTAAAAGAAGGAGATTACGTGCTAAAATGGGTCATTCAGAAGCACAATAAGTTGGAAGCAAACTGGCATGGACCTTACCGATTTACAGAAGTTGTTTGACCAGGAACTTACCGAATAGCAACTCTAGAAGGAGAGGAATTCAAGAATGCATGGAATGCTGAACACCTACGCAAGTATTATCAGTGATGTAAAATGTAAGGCAGTTCCATCAATATGAATAAAACGATGATATTTCACCATCCTCTCTCCTTTTATTGAAAGTTTTTTGGGGAATACTAGTGTTACACACTACAAACTACGATAGTTCAAGCTCAGACCAACTCCGGTTGGTAAAAGGGTGAGAACAAACATACTCCTTTGGTTAGGAGGCGTACACTAGCTCAGATCAACTCCGGTTGGTAAAAGGGCGAGTGGACATGATAGTTCGAACTCAGACCAATTCCGATTAGTAAAAGGGTGAGAACACGACATTCCTAAAAATACCAGCTCTGGTTGGTTAGGAAACCATACTCCTTTGGTTAGGAGGCGTACACTAGCTCAGATCAACTCCGATTGGTAAAAGGGCGAGTGGACATGATAGTTCGAACTCAGACCAATTCCTATTGGTAAAAGGGAGAGAACACGACATTCCTAAAAATACCAGCTCTGGTTGGTTAGGAAACCATACTCCTTTGGTTAGGAGGCTGACACTGGCTCAGACCGATTTTGGTAAAAGGGCAAGTGGACATTATAATTCGAACTCAGACCAACTCCGGTTGGCAAAAGGGTGAGAACAACATTCCTAAAAATGCCAACGTGTTTGGTTAGGAAACAAGATATGCTCTCAAATGCCAATTTATGTTGGTCGGGAGGTAAGATTATTCCAGAAAGTATAAAAGTTCCTCGTAGAACAAAATATTCCAAACTGAACCAAGTATGGTTGGTCGGGGATAAAAACCCACTAACTGTAGTTGGTCGACGAGGAGAAAAATATTGACCTTGTTTGGTCAGACACATTTTATGAAAAAGATAAAAAATTTACCAAGTACAGCTGGTCGGGGATAAAAACCCATTAACTATGGTTGGTCGACAAGCACAATTAAACAACCTTGGTTGGTTGGAAAAATTTTCAACATTTTTATGCTCAATACTTTATTATTAAGTGGTCGAGCAACATTACTAATACTTGTAACTTTTTATAACTAAGATGCTCGATGAACCACACAATATTGTTATGCAAGCACAAATATAAAGTGTTTGACAAGTACAAAACAAAAGCAATACATATTTGCAAACAAAAATGAAAGTCTTTCATTAAATTCCAAATAAATTACACAAATCTATTACATTGATAATAAATTGTGTACTAATTATTACATAAGATTTTCCTATTCTACTGGTTTTTTCCCTTCTGCTTTTGAAACAGGTTCCTCGCTAGCAGGAGGATCTTCCAGGCAAAGAGGAGAATTAATGAAGTTAATATCTCGCAGCATCCTGACATTCATTATTGAAGGAGTATCCAGTAAATGTTCCGGACGAGATAATCCAACCTGTGAATGAAGGGCATAGTCACCAAGGTACTTGGAGATCAAACAATGAGGAATGGCCCGAGCAGGTATCCAGCTCATATCAAGCTTGAATGGCGGATTTGGTAGATCGAACAGCCCAGGAGCATGGTAATCCCATAAATATTTTCCTTGCTCTAGTTTCACTACACCTAGGGTGTTCAACCATCCCTGTTTGTAGCCTTCGTTATGGGCATTTTCAATACGATCATCCAAGTGACAGAGAGCCTCATTGTAGCCTGCCATCCAGAACTCACGAGGTTGTTTGTGGAATTGGAAAGTTAGTCTCTCTAACTGCTCATGAAGGTTTCTGGCAAAAATATCCTTATTATCCAAAGCAGACTTTGTCGTAGCAAGTTGATCCTCCAGAGTGTGGATTTTATTGGACATTTCAGACAAAGCTCGATCTTTTGCATTCAATTGAAATGATTGGTTCTCCAATGCTGCTTGTGTACGAGCTTCTTCAATAGTAGGACGAAGAACTCTTGGTCGTCCCCGAGAACTTCTTCCTCGTCCTCTAACAGCAGTAGAAGGGCCAGCTCGTCTCAAAACTTCTAATTCTTCTCGCAGCTTGGCATTCTCAACTTCTAAAAAGGAGAATCCTTCGTCGGTGACAGGTACTAAAGCAGAGGAAGATGAAGCAGTAGATCTCAACTGAGATAATTCTTGTTGGAGATTGTGGTTCTCTTGTTCTAGTATTTCAGCTATCTGCCGATGTTCTTCAACCTTTGTCTTCAATGTTCTCTCCCTCACTTCATAACCAGCAAGCATCTTGTCATAGCCTTTTTCTGCAATAAGTTGTGTGATTTTCTTCTCATAACCTTCGTGCAAAAGCGTTGAAGACTCTTTATACTGCTGCTGAAGTTCATCGAGAGTACCTTTCAAGTCTTCAATCATTTCGTTATAAGCCACATTGTTGGCTACAACACGATCAAGAAGACATTTCAAATACTGATATGCCTCCACTGCTTGATCTGAAGCATCTCGACCAAGAATGTCGACAATCTGGGATTTGTCCAAGTCAGTGTGGCCAGCCTTAAAATATGCATTACATTGATGAAGAAGAGTTGTGTCATGGGTAGACAGCAATTCCATTCTAGCCATAAACTAGTAAAGAAGAGAAAGCAAGAGTTAATAAAAAACAGACAAAACATCAACAAAGGAACAAAAAGGTGATTTTATTACATCATCAAAAGGAGTACAGCATTCACAATACAGAGTACAAGTAAAAGAAAATAAAATAAATACCGAACAACTTCACACCTTTTCCTTGTCCCCCAAGACTTTCTCGGGAGGCTGGGATGAGGAGCTCGGTTGCTCGGTGGGAATCATGAGTTGGTCGGCTGAAGCTGGAACTTGTTCAGGAGGAGCAGGCAGAGATGAAAGCTCCTCGTCAGCAGGCTGGGTAAGGATGGGATTACCCACTACCATTGAAGATTCTTCGGAGGCAGCTTTGTCCTCTTCTTCATCTTCAATAATTGGAGGAGGGCCGGGGAGATGTTGTTGAAACAGCTCTGAGTCCTCATTAACTTTCAATTCTTGCAGGGCAGCAACCCAACCGTCTCGGAAGTACTTCAAACTCCCATACTGCACCTGAGTAATCATAGCTGCTACCCCCCTGTCCCATATTTTGTCCCAACTAGTGCGGAAAGATTTTTTCACCACCAGTTTTCTTTTCATTTTCTCCGAGGAGAGCTTCTCGGACAGAAGATCATCGGTGGCTTTCAACTTAGCTTCCTCCTCCTCCTTCTGGCGATTTACTTCTCGCAAAAGGGTTAGCTCCTCCTCAGCCAATTTAAATTTATTTTCAAGCTCCCCAAAGTTCGTGAGCTTCTCGGCATACTTCTTGTTCTCTCTCTCCGAGTCTTTTACTTTATTTCCCAATTGCACTTTTTCTGCCTCAACTGCAGATAGCTTCTTTTCCCATCCAACTCTATCCTCATCATACTTTTGACGGGAGACCTTCAGAGATTCGGTTATCTTCAACAAAGCATCCTCCACTCCGGACGAGGATCTAGAAGCCTTGATCGCTTCATCCTTCTTCACAATGGTGTTAAAGAAACTCACCAGCTGAAAAAAGGAGAATAATGATAAGTCAGTACAGAAATACGTGTATTAAGAAAGAAAATTCAGAATATGAGAAACTTACTGAAGCAATGTGACGAGTAGCCAAAGATGTAAGCACATCCCTAGACATACTCTCTTCAATTCCTTGAACCTCAGGAATGGTCCAAGTCTTTACCGAGCTCATCGCAGAGCTCGGAGGAATAATAGTTGGAACACCAGCTCCACTAACTTGGAACTGGGGGATGGTTTTAGCCAAATTGACCGAGGAGGATTTCTTCAGTCTCCTCGGTGGCATTTCAGTAGTCTCAACCAAAGAAGAGCTTTTGGTTGGGGAGATGGTTATCACTTCTACAGGTGCATCCTTGTTAGGAGCCATTGGAGGTTTCTCGGCAGCCTTTTTAGGAGCAATAGAAGGGGCAGCATCTGTTTTCCTTGTCCCCTTTTGGACATCAGTCTTGTTTCTTTTTCCATCTCCAGCAGAGGTAGTCTCCTCAAAAAGAGCAAGAACTCTTCTTTTGCCCATTCTATGACTCAAAGGAATATGAGAGTCTGGTGAAGAGTCTTCAGGAACTGGCGCTGGTTCACCAGTGCTGATCACAGGGCGAGCAGTGAAGGAAGTTGTATAACTCCTATACTGCAACAAATATGAAGCAGGCCTGATGTACTCATCTGCAACTTTCTGATGCAAACTCCAGATAAGTTTCAAATGCTTGATATTAACGTCATCTTCTTTTGGAGTTTTTCTCTTACTGTCAACTGCAAACAGATACATAAGTGAAATATCAGTCACACATCTTATTAAATATAATGAAATCATAATTTCAGAAATAAAATAAAGTGAAAATAACCTATCCCATTGCCATATGGGGGGCATCTATGACCTTCATACACTTCATCTCCAATTAAAGGGGCATGTTGCCAGTTTTTGATAACTACCCCATGTTCAAAATAATCCCTATTGGCATCAGGGAGGTTGACTACTAAAGCCCTATTCAAAAATCTAGTTTTTAAATAAAAAATATTGTCTAGAACAGCCCATCTATAACAATACATAATCTCAGGAATTCCTATACGAGTTCCATGAGTTTGATTTAACTTATACACCCCATTAACTATTCTCCATGTGTTGGGGGCTATTTTGGCAGGAACAACATCGAAATAATGACAGAACTCTAAGCACAAAGGGTTTGGTGGAAAAGAAAATCCACACTCAGCAATAAAGAGACTGGGGAACCAGTGTCCCTCAGCCAAACGAAAGTAATCTGAAGGCTCAGAAAGATCCTCCAGAGTTACCCAAGATGGAATAGAAAAATTAGAACGGAATTTCTTAAGAGATTCAATAACATAAACCATGGTGAATAAAAGAAATGAAAAAGAAAGGGAGAGGATCTTACAGGAAAAAAGGAGATCTGTTGACAACGAACGAAGGAAAAGATGAACGCACAAGAGAGAGAAAGACTATGGAAAACTCGAAAGAAGAAATTGGAAAAGGTAGAAGATGGTGGGATAGCCTATGAAGCTTAAATACTCTGCCTTGGGAAACGACGAAAGAAATGATTACAAAAAACAAACTATTGCGCTACCGGCGGCTAAAAGGACAAAAAATGCGCGAAGATTGAAGCGTTTATAAAAATTCAAAAAGGCGGATTCTGAGAATTTGAAATACTCCAAAAAACCAGAAAAGTCATTTAATATTGCCATATACAGAGAAAGAATGTTCCATACTCCTCAAATTTCGAAATATGAAACATTGGGGGCTTCTGTTGATACAAAAATTAATATGTTGATATAGACGAATCATAAGAAGACACGTGTCAATCTACGTGGAACACCGACAATAAGGAAGTCTACTTCCCCGACCAAATCTTACCCACTCCGAGCAGCAAGTGTACTCCGAGGAACTCCTGCGCGACGAGCAACTAAGGCGGTCTGAGCTGCATCTCGGACACAACATTAATTGCCAGATAATTAACAGTTCAACTATTCATTGAATGTGTATCACACATACGTATACTCTAAAAGGGCATTAATTGTTTACCCTTTCACATGTATAGCCTAAGGGCTATAAATACATTGTAGCACCCTCATTCAAGGGGACCGGAGTTTCTTGATATAATTACATATCGAGAATTCCAAAGCAGTTGGCAATAACAGAAACAGTGGACGTAGGCCATTCCTATAAGGCTGAACCACTTTAAAATTTTTTGTCTCATTTATATTTATCTGTGATTAAATAATTAGAAGCAATCTAATTTTTTACATCAACATATATATATATATATTATTTTAAGCAAAACAAAATCTTACCACAAAATACTTATTAAAAATATAATTTGAGAAAGAATTGTAACACTCGTTAATTGTTGAACATACACACTCATTAATAAATATAACTGTCGTTTTTTTAAATAACGAAAATATTTTTTTAAATAAGTTATATCCAATTATTTTTTTAAATATTTCCATTTAAAAAAATAATGATTTAAAAAAACGTTTATGATTGTTTTTAAAAAAAATGTCCAATTTTTTTCAATAAAAACGTCTATTTTTCGGGCTTTATAATAAAACTACTTTGTAATTATTTAATTAAATTTTTTTGAGAATGGTTGGGATTTGTTTAATGTTAGGATAAAGGATATTTAAAAAAAAATTGGAGTGTTTAAAAAATCCAAGAAGTTCCATTAGCTATACCCAAAATATATTTCCTGTAACAACGCCACTTTCAGCATCATGGGTCCACAAATCAACCAACATTTCCTTATGACTCACTTTGATAACCACCATCTCCGACATAAAATTGCTCTTTTTTTTCCCCAAAAAACAGAAAACTACATTAAAACAACAACATTTTACATGGGATGTTTCGAGAAGCAGACCTAATTACATAACACGGACTTTGATCGAACTACAAACTAGAAAGTAATGACTGAGGGACATACTGAAAAACTTGAAAGTAAAATGGATTGTTGACAGAAAAGCCGCTAAAAGATCATCACAGTAGTTAGATTCTCTGAAACAGATGCCGAGTGTGAAAAGGTGAAAATAGGAAAAGCCTTTAAGGATGATTCGGGTCAGGTTCTCGTGAGCTAGAGGCCGGGCTGAATGCCTGGTAAGAATTTGGAATGCAGTTTGGCAATCTATTTCTATTTCAATACAATTTAGGCCCGCGTGAAAAGCTAAATTATGCACATTATAAATTGCCCAAAGCTGAGGTGATAAAGATTACACAAAGCCAATGTTTGACTTAAAACCAAAAAGAAACTAGCCCTAAGAATTCCTAAAAATTCCCCCAACAAATGCAAGACTTGAGACGTGGGATCGGGTGCCATTTGTATTACATTTAAAAAAAGGGTGGGCAGGAGGCATCCAGTTAATAAGGAATTGTTTGAGATGAGGCATTAAAGGAGGATTAATAATAGTGGTGGAGCGAGAAAATTGAACAATATGGTCAAAGACTGCATGTCGGATCTGAGTCGGTAGAATTGGTTTGTGTTAAAAGAGTGCGTCGTTCCAAGCAATCCGATGGCATGGAGTAGGAAAAAATCTGATCTGTTAGAGTCGTCAGATAAGACAACTGATTGTAAGCGGCAAGGCCTCATAGAATAGAGAGAGGGGAGGGATCCATAACCTCTGATGGGAGACGGAGTTGATAGAATGTGGAGAAGTTCGTGATAATATAAGAGTTTGAGTCATGAAGCCCACATAAAGGATAGTTAAGCGATGGATGTTTTTGAAAATAATGCAGGCGGTCTGCAGCTGGAAGGATTTGATGAATTAAAAACCATAGAAAGGATTTTAGCTTAGTCAGGAGGTGGCTATGCCAAAGCCAATGTCAAGGCAAGGAAGGTGTTTGCTGACAGATAGCAGCATGGTTCAACAACTGGCATGTCGCTTTGATCGTTAGATGGCAGGAGTTACTGGGCCACCAGTAGGGGAGGTCCCGAGCGGCAGATGGGAAGATAAGAATAGCCTGTATTTAAAGTAGAAATTCAGGAGGGACAAAATAGGCTAAAAATAGAAGATCCTAGTGCTGATTAATGATGAAGTGAGATACGAGGATGTTATAAACAATGTGAGATAGGTGTGGGAATCGGGTTTTAAGAGGTTCTTAAAGAACCCAAATATTATGCCCGAAAGAGATGGAGCCAGGACCAACACTTCATTAAATTACTAGACGGAATGTGGGGAGGATCCTTATAACTCGAGTCCAAAACCAGGAAGCGTTGTGAGACGGAAAATATTTTTGATTAAAAATGCGAGATCGGAGAGTATCAGGCACAGTGAAAATCTTCCAGAGAAGCTTGAGTATAAAAGCCGTGTTGAGATCATGCATATTTTTAATTCCCATCCCTCCCAAGTTTTGTGGAAGTGTAATAGTAGACCACGAGATAGTGCGCATTTTATGAGATGATGTGCAAACATTCCATAAAAAAAAATTAATTTTTGTGGTAACGTATGTGAGAATGCCTTTGGGCAGCGGTAATATAGACATACTGTAAGATGGACGAGAGGTGCAAACAACATTGATAAGGATGGCTCAACCCGCACACGATAAGAAATGGGTGTACCATGTCATTAGCTTGGCATAAAGGTATGTAATAAGATTGTGAAATAAGTCACGCTTAACATAACCCATAATAAGAGGGAGCCCACGATACATATCTTGATCAGGGCTACCGTGAAAACAAAGCAGATGATGAGTTAAACGCATAACCTGTGTGTGTGGGGTGGGGTGGGGGGGGGGGGGGGTTGTCTTGCCAAAGGTAATCATGGATTTGTCTCTATTAATTTCCTATCCTGAGATAAGAGAAAAGTTTTCCAGGATGTCACGGAAGTGGGTCAAAGTAGAAGGGGCCGGTTAAAGAAAGAAAACACGGTTATCAGCGAAAGCAAGTCTTGGAACGCGAGGCCCAGATTTTAAAGGGTGAAGGTTAGTCAATTTCTTATGGTAGCAGTCCAAATCAATTTTGCGAAGAAGGACGTCGAGCCCTAGAATAAAGAGAAGTGGGGATAAAGGATATCCCTGTCGGAGTCAGTCGGAGGAGACAAACCGAGGTCCCATGTGTCCATTGATTAATGTTTGAAAGGAAGTGGTGAAAATGCAAGTGTGTATGTAGGAAATGAAAGAGGGAGGAAAATCGTGCTGCTAGAGAACCCATCAAAGAAAAAACCATTCCATTTGGTCAAAGGCTTTAGTAAGGTCGATCTTAATGGCACAATTGCCCTTGCGCACTTTAGATTTGCGCATGATGTGAAGCATTTCATGAGCGATAAAAGGATGTTGTCATGGATATGACGATGGGCTATAAAGGCAGTCTCATATGGAGAAATAAGAGATGGCATAAGAGGCCGAAGACGGGCCACGATGAGATAGTTTAGTAGATAATGTTGCAAAGGCTAATGGGGGCGGAAGTGAAAAAACTCAGTCAAAATTAGGAATGTATGATTGAGCTGGGGAGACATGATTCCAGGGGCAAAGAAGTCAAGTATTATGGAACAAATGGTGGATCGATGTACGACCAGTTGTTTAAGTAGAATTCAACGGTAAGGCCACCAGGGCTTGGAGATTTATTTGTCCCATTTTCTTGATCATTTTGAAAATTTCCTCTTTCGTTATAGGCACTGATAGAGCGAGTTTATCAGCAGATGGAAGACGAGTAAACGGGTAAGCGACAGTAGGTTGGGCAGGATCAATCGTTTGAAAAAGGGTTATGTAAAAAAGATGAAACTGAGTGTTAATGGATTCGTGTGTTTTATGCCAACCAGTTTTAGGGTCAAAGATGGCCAAGATTTTATTGATTCGTCGGTGGTGGGAGACATGAGAGTGGAAATTTTTTGTGTTAAGATCTCCCTCTAGGGTCCAATGAAGCTTAAACTTATTTTTCCAATACAAGACTTCATGAGCAAGGCAATAGGCTAGCTGTTGTTGAAGATTGTATTCCTGAGAAAGCAACGGTGGGTGGAAATGACGTTAAATGAGGAGATGAGTACGACGGAGCTATTGTTGGATTAAATATATGTGGTACGCCATATTCCCAAACACTTCGTGTTTTGAAGATAAAGCGGCATGATGGAAATGATGCGTTTTATGGAAAAAAAACAGGCATTAGACGATACTTGGGCGGGGTGGGACCAATGGTAGTGAACTAATTCGTGAAAGGATGGGTATGAATACCATTCCGAACAATAAATAAAATGTGGAGTCGTACGAATGGTTTGCGGATGATTGTCAAGTAAAAGGGAACAGTGGTTTGAGCCCACGTTCGGAAGATGGGTCACAAAGGTATATGGAAAAGCATCCCACCACATTCTGTTTACTTGGCTCCTGTCCAGACGCTCACGCACGTGGTGACCAAAGGACGTATTAGCCTTCCAAGTGAAAATAGGACCAGTAAAACCAGGATAAAAAATATATTTTGTGTTGTCATAAAATGTTTAGCACGCGCAGGGTGAAAGGGCTGATCTCCTAACTTTTCATACGGTCCTAAAATTGTATTAAAATCCACAAGGAGCACCCAGGGATTGGTGATAGTAGTAGAAAGGTGATACAAGTGTTCCCATACCTGAGACTGTGTAGGCGGCTGAGGAGGCATGTAGACTGTAGTAAATTCCATGGGACCCGCGTCAGGATCATGGTGGACCATAACATAAATAAACTAAGGAGAAATCACAACATCATTAACAGTGATTTGACCATCCATCTATAGGATCCATATACTGTCATAGTAACAAAGAGATGGATACACGATATAATTACGAAAAGGAAGGCGCACAATCTCCCTAATAGATCGACGAGTATCAAGATGATGGTCCAGAATGTGGGGCCTATGATGGGTGACATAATTGTCAAGTTCTGGAAAAAAAGTGGGGCGGCCCACACCTCTAGCATTCCACAATAGGATTCTCATTAGCTGCAGGGTGGCATGAGAGGTCATGAGGCTACTCTCCGGGAGTATGTAAACATACTCATTTAGACATATTGGATTGATTAATAGTTTTTCCTTGTTTGGAACTTGATGCGTGTGAAATGTGAATATCAATGCTAGGGTTGTATGTGTTTGATCTCGGTGTTGTCTGACTTCTAAATGAACACCGTGGCACTGAAGCTCGTAGTTAAATAGATGAGGGTGGATGCAGTTGTCTTGAAGAATGAGGTCGCTGGGGCCTCTTTGTATTACGTTGTGTCTGTCGAGGTGTAAGCCAAGGTCGGGGTGGTGTAGGTTTTATATGTTGATGTTTGCAGAACTTAGAGGACGGAGTCTCAGAGGTAGGCTTCATGGTGGTAAATTCAAAGTATGGTGGAAGTGTGGGTTTAAGAAGTTCTGTGGTGGGATTAGAGAGTGGGGTGGGGGAGGAAAAAGGGAACTTTTTGTGGGGAGTCAGGAGGTGTGAGAGAGGGAGTCAATTTTTTTGGGCTGGAGGCCATCATTAGGTAGAGGCAGTGGTAAGTTTTGTGGACAAGATGAGCTGTGGCCGGAGTTTTGAGAGAGTGGAGGTAGGGGAACACTAGGGGTCGGGAACCCGGGGTAAATAAAATAGGGAGAGAGGGAACCGACGTGCATGGGATATTCTCATGCACTTCAAAACCCTGTGGGTCAAGTGGGTTAACACGGAAGGGGTGAGGTGGATCATGAGAAGAAGATTGATATTGTTGACTACTATCGTCTCATATCTCTTGGGGGGAAATCAAAATGGGATTGGGCTATAAAACGAGTGGCACTGGATGAGGTTGGATTACCGCATCAACTTACGGTGCAATAAGGGATGGCTTGGCACTATTTTTGACGACCCATCGAGCACCTGCTATGATAGTGGGGCCCTGGGTAAGAATCTGAATTTATCCTTGTTATTTTTGGACTGAAATGGTGGCAATATCTTTGTTGGGAGAAGAACCGCTTGAAGCTGGTGCTTCCATAGCAGCGTCGAGATGGTGAGATCGAGCTCTGGGCGAGAGACCATTTTTTTCGTCATTTTACAACGTATTGCGATGAGGATGGCATCTTATGACATGCCACTCCTCAATTCTTTTGTTTTTATCGGAGGCATAGAAAGATGGTTCGGATATTGAGGAGGTTGTTTTTTGCAGTTATTCTTAGTATGGCCAACAATGCCACAATGGAAGCATATGTTAGTTTTTACATTCATCATTTGGTTAGTATCTGATCCATCAAATTTCTTTTTATTCGGAATTACAGGAGGGATATAGTAGCCATTGATCTGGATTATCATAAAGGCTAGCTCAATATATGGCTTGAGTGAGAATCTATGAGCTTGGTCTAATTTTTTTCATCTTCCTCCTTCCACCCTCCTTGGAAGTTTTTATTTTGACTGGGAGAATTGCAAATGTCAGCTCAAAAACATGAATTTCAAAAACACATATATTTTTAGAAAAGGAAATGCAGTCACAAATGGTATGACTATCTTGGGTATTCAAAATTGCATTCTTCACCTGTGGGATGCTCCTCATAATGAGATTAGAGAAGTTCTTTGTCAAGATTACACGGGCATGCCCAAATACATATTTTCCTTGTTGTGTCTTTGTTTTTATTTTTTTGCCGTCGTTGTCGCACATTTTCTTTCTTTGATTTACATTTTCCCCCTTTTGGCTTTTTCATCCACTTATATTTTCTATTAAATAAAATCGGAGGGGCTTCCCTTTCTTCCAAAGAAAGAAACCAAATTAGTTACTCAAATTATATCATTAAATTAGAGAAATAATAATCAAAAATATATATTTAATCAGAAAATGAATAAATTAGAAAACCATTGAAAGATGTTATACCATGTTAGTTTAGTCAATATCTTTCAAAACCATCATCAAATGAATTAAAAATATATTCAACCAAACATGGATCATAAAATCAAAAATCAAATATCTCACAAATTCAATGACTCGCTCGCTGTGTATTAGTACAGAGATGTTCCAATCTAAATTCAATTAGACTTTGAAATCTCCATAACCAAAAACTTAACTGAATATACTATTTTAAGGGTTTCACAATAAAATTTTCTTACTTTCCCTTATTTATCATGCAAATAGTACAATCTAAAATTTTGATTAAATTTATGAAATGCATTTTATTTTTGGTTTTCATTTCTTCCTCCTATTCATGCATTTAGTTGTAGCCACGATACTAATGCCACAATATTATAACCCAGCTTAATCTAGATCTTTATCCATAGAGAACTCAATGTGGTAGCAATAAGTCTCCATATAATACTTCTGAAGAGACAAGGGAACCATTACCATTCCCTCAGGCATGCCCACCATGGAGGCAAAGTTGATAATGATTTGTCGAAGATGTTTCTTGAGCGTGAGAGGTAATGGAATGTGACATCTTTGAATTTCAAAGTGAGATCTTCTAGATGAGCATGAAAGGGTGGTAGTTTATCATCTTTGACTTTATACTTTTGGAAGACTTTTCCTATGATGAGGGTCGAGTCTTTGTAAATGTTAAGGTATTGGATTCCTTTATCGAGGTAAATTTTGAGTCCTATAGTACATGCTTCATATTCCATCATTTTGTTACTGTAGGGGAAATCTAGCCTAATGGCGACAGGAGTGTGAGAGTCATCGAGCAAGATCGAGAGTATTTTAATAACATATCCATTCTTATTAGAAGATCATTTAAAGAATATTTTTTCATCAATTTTTTTTTTTTATGAAAAGTGCATAAAATCTAAGAATTTGGAAATCCATATACCAGTCTCTTCCACATGATCATCATCTAGGTAATCTTGGACGGCCATTCCTTTGATGGACTTTTTACGTGACATATATGATGTCGAACTCAGATAGTAACAATAGACAATGGGCCATGAAACTTAATAAGGCAGATTTTTATAATAAGTACTTTATGGGATCCATTGGAGACACTATCTTGATGAGGAATACAAGCATGTAGTGTCAGTTTTTAGTGACCCAAGTGTGACACCCCGCCTAATAAACCCCGGGTGATCAGTCCTAAATTAAGTTGGAACAGGTTTCTAAATTGGTTCATTCTTAGCATCACTGTCGCCTTTTTAATTACTAACCACCTAAGTGAGAAAATTAGACTGGTGCCAAGTTTTATTTTTCATTAACTTAAATGAAAAATTCATGCGAAAACAAAATAACATAATAATCACAATTAACTGAAACAACCATTCCCAATTAATTAACCGTCCGAATAAACCATCGGCTCAAAATCCAACAAAAGTAAAGGCAAGTAATCAATCTCAACAGGTCTGACAAAAACTAAATGAACTGTGAGCGACATGCTCAAAATAACTGGTAAGAAGTCTCTATACTAGGAATGAAAGAATGAGGCGTCTATCAAACTCCCGCAACATCCACATATGCTGCAGCAACGGATCCCTAAAATTGAGTCAAGCCCGACGTCCCTGTGGCTGGACACCTAAAAGGTTTTTAAAAAGTTTTTATAGCAAGGGTTAGTACCCAAAACATTTGAAAAACATTTAGCAAATGATTAACTTGCAGTAATAATTAAATATGCATGCTCTCCATATTTTAGTTAGAGCCGCACTCCCTTGAGGACATCCTCACCTCTCCTCTAAAGTGCAATACTAACGCCTTAATTAAATTTACCTAGTTATTTATCTCATGACTAGATTAATTATATAACCCCTTGCAACCACCCTACTCTAACCGAGTGTGCCATAATTATGATTTCTAAGTTATCTTCGACATTAACTTAATTAATCATTTCTCTTTTTATACTCATATAATTTTCACGCCCATTATATGTAATACAATTCACAGCCTGTAATAATTTTACCCGTATATAATGATTTACCTTATGATATACTTATATCCATATTACAACATTCACAAACATGTTGAAACAATTATTAGTAAATAACATCCTCCCGAGTAATAACTCACCGGATGTGAATTCTCTAAAGTGCTATCCCACTAGGTATGTTCACATAACCTACTTACCCAAGTCAGAATCGCTCACTAACTTGGTGAAAACATATAAATGGAGGCGGTCATATTCCTTCCCTGAAAGTGAGATGCCCCTCACCCATATAATGGACGCTATGACCTGGGAATATACTCGCCCTATTCCTCAAGCTAGGAGATTCATCCACTATGCGCAACCCCCCCTGTAGTACTAGAGTATATAATAATAATAATAATAATAATAATAATAATAATAATAATAATAATAATAATAATAATAATAATAATAATAATAATATCTATCCACTGATATTAATGCACACACCATATATATATATATAATTCCGGCTATACCGTGTACTAAGTCCGTATCACAAGCCTATTCAGATTATTATGAGTTTATGGTCCAGCTCTAAATTAATTAATTTGCACATTAATTAATTAAATTACTTTTGGTGTCGTTCCAACAAATATATTCGGACTTACTCTCGTGGACCAAAATAAAACTATACTCGAGTCTAAATCCCCGACTCCCAATTATTTACCGTTAGCTCAAATTAAATTTAACATCTTGGTATCACTCAACCAATATCCCCGGATTTGTCCACTCAATCCGTATTTAATTATTTTGAAATATTATTCCTAAAATTTAACCCTAGTGTGTTACACACAAGTTTCCTCCAAATCCCAAATAAATTTTTCCTCCCAATTAGTTTGATTATACCCCCATGTTGGTTTCTCATTACCTAAAGCATAGGAAAAGATTTGCAAGTTAATTTCCCTTATATAAGCAAACTGGCCGAACTGCCAGAAATTGCTGATCATCGATCGATCGACCCCCTACCCTCGATCGAGCAGGTCATTGTCTTCTTCGAGTTGCCTGTTTCAGCCATGGACGAAATTCTGAAAACTCTAACTCCTTCTAGAAGCAAACCCAAGCCTTATCATCAATAACATATACCAAAAACCTCATAAGGGACCCTTATACTGTCCACAAACATCGTTAAATTGTTCGTTCTCTACTATTTCCATAATTTGGGAAAAAATCCATTTTTAACCACTAACCCATTTAAACATCAAATCTCAGCTTAAAATTCGTTTCTAGTTCATTCAGATTACATCCTACCAGATATATTTATACTATTCTCAGATTACGCATGAATTTCTACACAACTCAGAAATGAGAATATTGGTTTACAAAAATCCCATGTTTATACCCTTTAAATCCCAAAACGAATTTCTTTGATTTCACACATCACATGAATATGAATTGAAATACACTTTAAATGCTACAGCAAGTTAAGCACTTGCCTTATGATTCGTAGTGTCTAATTTTGGAGTTGTGACTGCCCAAGGTTGAAGATGAACTCCTTTGATTTTGGCTCTCATTTGTCCCCCAAACTTGCCTTTAACTGCTCTTGCGGTTTCCTAAACCACTACGTATTTTCTAAACATAATTCAACCGTTCTCATTTTTCTTATAACTGTTTAATTAGGCGTAATCCCATTTTTTTGCCTAATAGGCCAAGCCTAAGTGACCCAAATGCCCTCATGTGGGCCTGACTATGCCTAAAAATGTCCCGTGACCCGTTTACTACCCCCGAGTACACTTTTTCGACTATCTCGGCCCATCCGGACTCAATCGTACACTCAGAATTGGCATCCAAATTAATTTATAAAAATCCTTATTTCACACCCAATTTAGTCTATACCGACTCCCGGCTGAGATAAGTGCATACCCCGTGATTAATATCCGAAATGACGTAAATACATTATTACTATTTACTTAGTAAATAAATTTTCCTAAATATTAACCATTCACTCCACGATTAATATTTAAATATAAATTTCCATAAATAATTCAATTAAAATTACGACATACAAGAAATTTTGAATTTTCGAATTAATTAAATATTAAATGCACAAAAATACGGGGTGTTACACCATACAAGGGAGACACACATGTTTTTTAACATTGTATATTTCACTTCATACACTACCAATTTTTGACTGAATTAGTAAATGACACTTTTGTTTCTCAAGTCTTCGATGTATTGGCCAAATGTAGCTCTAGACCCACAATGCCGGTGACAGTTAGGTAGATAAGAAAATGGTAAACTAGGTTGTGGTTGCATGAGAATTGGTGGTTGAGTAAGGTATATCTTGATTTTGTTAAAGGGTTATTTACAAGACTCATTCCAAACTTTTGTGTATTCCTTTTGGAGGAGCTTGATTATGGGTTCATATATTGAAGTGGGTTCACTAATGTACTAGAGTTTTCCCAAGAAATCTTGAACTTCCTTCTCAGTAAAGGGTGGAGACATTTGGAGCATTGCCTTGAGTTTAAAGGTCCGTTTGTATCCATAATTTAATGACCATATAGCCAAGGTTTTTTCCTTTTGTGATGCCCAAAATGTAATTTTTTTGATTGAGACACATTTGGTATTTTCGTAGTTATTTAAAGAACTTCCTCAGGCCAGGGATGTGACCTTCTTGAGTCTTTGATTTTATGATCATATCATCAACATAGACTTTGAATTGTTTGTGAATGAGATCATCCAGGACGGTTTCCCTGATGTTTTTTTAAAGAAAGGAATGATAATGTAGAAAATTACCCCATGGGGTGGTGAAAGAAGTCTTTTGTTAGTGTCCGAGATGCATCTTAATCTGGTTATACACCATAAAGTCATCAAAAAATGACTTACCAACACGATTGGAAAAATTACTTGAGAAGTGCCCTAGGGATTATATAAAAAACACGCAAAGTTTTATTTTCGTGATTCTTAATTTACTTGCACTAATTTAGAAAACCACAAGTGTAATGCAAAAATTATTACCAATTTCAGTGTTAACATAAGAAAGTATATAGGTGAGTATAAGTAAGAGTAAAATAAGTAAATCACAACACGATGATGTATAAGGAAAACCCATAATGGAAAAGTATCAGATGCCCTAGCCACACAAGTCCACTATGATATTAGCAGTTTATAAGACCAATTTAGACTTACTCATAAACTCAACGCCTTTAGGTCTTCATGCACTTTCTTGATCATTATGACCTTATTTGCAATCATAGTTGGATTCCTTCCAACATCCACACAATGGAGGCGCTTTACACGTTTAAGTATCCCATCGATCTTACTTCTCTCGTGACTAGTACAATCATTGAACAACAATAAACACATTAACTAATGTAGTAAATGCTCAGAGTATGAAGAGAAAACCACTTTGATGCAAAGCAGGGATATCTCTAAATGACATGTATATGTATGATCCTTAGATATCGAACATGGGTTTAAACTAGTTTTTTGGTTTGGAAAACTTTTTGTCAAATTAAACACATAAACTTGAAGATCTTTTAAAATAATTTTGGGAATTCAAAAATCATGGAAACGTCTCTTATAATTTTTTTTCTCTATACTCCTATTTATAGGGAGTTTTCTAAAAATGATATAAGCTTTAAAACAAAGTTTACATTGGAAAACACATCAACTCGTTGAAACGAAATTATATCTCATTCTAATAAGGATACATATCTAATTTAAACACCTTCTAATGAGACTTCAAATGAGATTCCAAAGGACGTTAGAAATAGATCATTCAATGTTCCTTAGATTAATGTTCTAACGAGGTGCATACACTCGTTCAAATGATAAACCTAAGGCCACTCTAATGACATGAATTATTTTTAAAAAATATTTTAAATATCTAATAAAAATTTTTAGAAACTAAAACCCAAAATCAATTCCAAGGAACAAACCTAAACATGTATTCATACCTTATTGAGATTCCTCGAATGATGAATATGAATATCGGTTCGAAACACGATGTATACTCGATCTCATTTTACTTTTAGCGGCGACAATCCTCAGTAATGCATCACAAGCTTAAAGGACAAAAAACTCACGTCCTAACCTATGACTAACACAAGTTTTGTCCAAACATGAAATTAAGCCAATACGAAAAAATTGACTCAATTCAAAAATTTATCCTTACAAATATCCCCTTTTGGCTATTTCAGGACAAAACTAAAAAAAGCGATTGACCCGTTATGGTCACTAAGACTCAATCACCAACGCCCAAAAGGAAAAAAATTTACAAATGCTTGACCAACATAAACTGAGTAGCTTTTCTCTTGTGTAAAACTTTTCTTTATTGCTTCTAACCTACACATTTAATCACACCTTCCTTAAAAGAGAATATAACAATACATAAACTGCGTATAAAAATCAAGCCCCTTTGTTGAACCATCTCTACCTTAAAAATGACGTCTCCTCTTGAGCTAAAGATCTCCCCCATATGAAAAGAGCTTGATACCATTTCTCCCAAAAAAATTCATGAATAGATAAAGAATAAGGTGCAAAATAATAAAACAAATATCCCCCATAATGTTAAAGCATTGAAATATATGGGAATAAAGTATATCATGGAATGGTGTGAAGAAGCATGCAATGATAAATAATTCGACAACAGACGTATAAATAATCTAAACTACAAGCAAATGATATCAAATATGACACAAACATTTAATTATCAGATACCAAGATGATCATAAAACATGTCAATATGAAGCAAAGATTAAGCATAAGCCAAACATGGATTAAATGAAAGCGCAATGACTCAAAATAAAAAAATATACCATATATATATATATATATATATATATATATATATATATATATCAATGAAGCACAAATATATAAATGTATAAATTACCATAAAAGACACGAACAAATAAGATTTACACACTCACATAGTATCATTGTGTCTAATCACGGTTGCACTAATTGAAGGAGCATGAACTAAAGATAAGAGAAAATGATCCAATCACTAAAAAATATCCAAGAAGATCTATTTAACAACAATAATTTATCAATATTCGATTTAGTCTCACATATCAAATAAAGAGGTCAAAAGGACAAACAAACACAATCAACACTCGCTTAAATTTTTTGATAATTATAGAATCAATATCATCAAAACAATTAACCTCAACTATAACTCATTGTTCAAACCAACTGATACTCAACTAAACACTCTAAAATATTTATCATTTTTATCCCTTTTTATTTTATAGATACACAATTTTTTAAGCATCAATGTAAAAATAATTAGGTTTAGTACTTTTTCTATTTTTATTGCATGTAATTATTTTAGGCTCTTGCCAACAGAAGCCTTTTATGAAAAGGAGATTGTTCCTTTCATAGACATTCTCGTGCATATATAAAATTTCAATAAAGCAACGAATTCACGGGCAATGGTTTTTACATGAACAACTCCTTCATAGTCAAACATTTTGTGTATATGATAAGATTTTTGGGAGAACACCTCACATAGTTCATGTGACATATGAAGTTAAAATCTAACATATCTCATGTAAAGTGTGTGTAGAGGCGTATACAAAGTGAATCCATCATGAAAATCAATTTCAAATTACTTTATGCTAACATGATTAAGACCAATACAAGCTTTGAAAATAATAATCAAATATCATAGCCACATGGATACATTAAAGTAGTAGGATTAAAACACTCTTACATGACAAAAAATATGTGTAAACTAAAATACACAAAATCAAAAATATTTTTAAGTTTTTAAATATTTTTCAAAATGACTCAAAAGACAAACGAAATCATTTTGTATTTTACTCATTAAGAACCAAAGAAATGGAAAATAAAAATATAAACATCATACAACTATAAATAACATATAGCAAGAAACACAAAAGACAGTGTATGGAAAATGCAAGCATCGCTAATAAGATACATCATGTGTTGAGTCTTGTGAAATCATGTGAGAGTTAACAAGCCTAACATTAAGTGCTTCAAAATCGGATATTCTAACCGACATAGATGTAGGTGACAGACTTGGTCTTGGGGAACTTGAGTGACACTAGTCTTATCCCTCCTAGGACCTTTTCGAAGATTATAACAAAAATGCACATTTCCTACCACAATGTCTGTAAATGTAAACACAAGAAATGTCACCTTTGGGTTGGCAGCCTTTTCTAATGCCCCTATCATTGACTAGATCTCTCAAAACCACGGTATAGGATTTAGGAGAAAGAGTATTTGTATCATAGAAGACAATTCAAGAAGTTTCATCTTTGATTCGGACAGTGCCTAACATTTTATCCAACCTTTTCGAACTAGATCCAAATCAAATATGATATTACTCGAGTCTCTCAATTTCTCTTCAAATTTAGCAATCCTCGACTTGAGCAAACCTCTAGAATGTTCAAACTAAACAAGTTCCTTCTTCAAAAACTCCATCAAACCACGAAGGCTATCACTCGCTCCATCAACATAATTGAGTTTCTCCTCAAGAGTTTTCTCACGTTCCCTAAGATCCTCAATCAATTTAGCAACATGTTTTTCTATAGCATGTTAATTCATCTTAGCTTCTAAATAAAAATGGACATTTTCAAATTCAATGACTCCGCGTATAACACCCCACAAGACACTACAATCTCACTATTCTTCCTCTTCCCCCTCATATTCTTTTTCTTCTTCATCGTTCCTCTCTTTACAGACTTGATAACCTATAGATCAGACCTCGAAACCATTAGGGTCATGATTATCTTCAATGGGTAAAGACACTTTATTTAAGCCCCATGACTGTCAATATTCGCGGTGTAGTTGCGCTCACAGAGAGAATCACATTCCACTTTCAACTCACTATCACTAATATACCTTGGGTTTATTTCCCCTCTTCCTTAGTCTATTATGACTCTCGTGAGAATAATGACCAAACCATCGGCACTCAAAGCACGTGTCTTGATTATCCACTGTCTTAGGACCATCTTTATTATTCCCATCACGGTCATTAAAGTTCTCAGTTTTTTTAAAACTCTTTTCATCTTTAATATTAAAAACTTATTGAACTTACTAGAAAACCTACGCATGTCTTCAACATCAAGCTCGTTATCACTACTATAATTTGACACATCCTCTTTCAAGATCTTGGACTCTCATAGTGCCAAAACCACCTCAAGAATCTAGGGTCATGATTTTAGTATTAAATATTTTAGGCAACGACCTTAAGATTTTCCACACCACTCTAGACTTGGGGATAGGCTCTCCTAAGTTGAATGAGGAATTTAATAATATTTGACAACATTGCATAGAACTCATATAATTACTCATTCTGTAACATATAAATAATATCAGACTTAATAGTTAGATTTTACAACTTGGAAACTCTAACAGTATATGTCCCTTCGTATGTTTATCTTCAAATTTCCCAAGCATCCTTCGTGCTCTCACAAGTCATAACATGTCTAAACTCTTCAGCAGTCATAACATAAAAAATAGCTTTCACACTCTTGGAATTAAAAGTTGAGGCATTCTTTTCATTCATTGTCCAAGAGGTATACGCCTTAGGAGCACCACTTTCAGTGGGAGGAGTCAACAAAAACTCAATTGAGTTCTAAACTTTCTCATTTAATGATTTCAAGAAAAATTGCATTTGTGCCTTCTAATCGGGATATTTTGACCCATTAAATAGTGGAGGTTATCCAACAGAATGACTTTCTCAATTAAAATCCATCTAGACCTTAAATTAGCACACAATAGGCATCTAACATAGTAAACTAGTATAAACTGCTCTGATACCAATTTGAGAAATCTAAGTGAACTGAAGTTTGTAAAGAAAAGGCCACCACATTTTATTTTCACAATTTTTAATTTACTTGCATTAATTTAGAAAATCCCAATGTTGTGTAAAATAATTTACCAATTTTAGTCATCACCTAAGCATGCATCTTGGGGAGTATAAGTAAGAATAGAATATGTAAATCACAAAAAAGTGATGTACGAGGAAAACCCACAATGAAAATATCTCAGATGTCCCAGACACACAAGTCCAGTATGATGTAGGTAGTTTAAAAGACCAATTTAGACTTATTCACAAACTCGATGCCTCCAATCCTTGACATGACTTATTGATCCTTGTAACCTTCTTCGCAGTCACTGTTGGACACATTCCAATAATCACACAATGTAGGTGATTTCTCATATCTCGGTATCCCTTTATCTCGTGACCAGTCCATTGTAACACCCCGCCCGCCCAGGGAGAGCGAACGGAGCGCTAATGCGATAAAATAAATCCAAATCCACAAGTGACAAGGTATAAAGCATCTAAATAAACCCACAATAATATAAATCCACTAATCTCAATCTCTTCAATTATAACAAGTCTCTCGAATTAAAATTACAACTATCTAACTCGAATAAAAATACAAATCTCCAAAGCTCTATACATCAAAATAATACAAATCAATCTGCATAGCACCCCAAAATCCGCGCTAACCTGCCACTAAAAGAAAATATGGTGAAGTACACAATACTACAAGAAAGATGCTCAACAAATATATGTTAGCGATGAATAAAACGTAACAACACGAGTACGAATATTCAAATCAAAATTCAAATATCAATAGCATTTCATCATTATAATTTTTCAACAACACATCAATGGGTCACAAGGCCTCATCCCATTCACATATGCTTTATCAAGCCATAGCCCGGGAATAAGTATTTTGGAGGGTACTCAACATCCGTGCCATATTAAAATCTCATGACAATGTGCTCATCAACAATATAATGATACCATATGAATCAAAATAATTTCAATAATTATTTTCCAGATTTCAATGAATTTATCAATTCAAATATGAGTTCAATTAAACAAGAATTCAAAGAGAATGACACTCGCGAGATTTAAGGAGCATATTGTGTAAAACCTCATACCTCAAACCATGATGAGAAACCAATGATCACATCCTCAAGATGAACACAAAATATCTACAAAAGCTCCTTCAAGAACCTCCAACAAAATAACCCCAAGAATACCTCTAATCTAAGGTTGGAACTCACAAATCTCAAGGGTCAATGTGTATATAAAAAGAAGAGGAATATAAAATATATTTTCTACCAAAATTTGTGCCAAAAGTATGTTAAAAGGGTTACCCACTACTTCCTTTTATAATGCAAAGAAATGAAGAGTTGAAATCCAAAAGACTCCTCTAAATAAGGCAAAGAAATGAAGAGTTGGAAGTTAAAACAACTCCAAGAGTTAAAAACATTTAAAAATCCGTTTTAACTCCGTTTATGAAACCGTTTGAAATTCTCGCCTTTAAAAATAATATTCAACATATTTGAGCAATAAAAATAATTTTATTAAAAACTTTATTTTTCCTCTTTATTTTGAAAATACCCCAAAAATTACGCGGGTTATTACATCCATCTGCCGCACAATATCAAACACGATATTTACCGTAGGAAATCCACAAAGTATGGAGACCAAACAACTTTGATACAAAATAGGGAGATCTCAAAACAACACATGTATGTATGATTATTCGATCTAAAAATGGGTGCAAACTAGGGTTTTGGTTAGGAAAACATTTTCTCAAAACAAACACATAAAGTTGGAGATATTTTTAAATAATTTTATAACTCAAAAATCTTCAAAAAGTTTCTCCCCAATAGGTTAGTCTGTATGAGTTTCTTTTAAAATTAGATAAGCCTTAAAAATGAAGTTTTTATTGAAAAAAATTTTGCTCATTCAAATAAAAATGGATCTCATTCGAACCTGGCTATATATCTCATTCGAACACCTTCCAACAAGATTCCACATAACGCTAGAAATAGCTCATTCTATGTTCATTGGATAATATTCTAACGAGGTGCATAAACTCTTTCAAATGACAAACCTAAGGTCACTCTAACGACGTACGAAGTTTTGAAATAAAAAATATTATAACACCTTTTTATAAACCAACCAAAAAAATCCAATCCAAGGAACAAACATAAAATGTATTCGTACCTCATTGAGATCCTTCAGATGATGAAGATTCAAATCATTAAAAAACATGATGTATACTCAATGTCACTTTATCTTTAGCCACTATAATCTTTAATAACTCATCACGGGCCCGAAGGATAAACAAATCAAGTCCAAACCTATGACTCAAACATTTTTTGTCAGAACACAAAATTAAGCCAATACATACATGCTGACTCAATTTGAAAATTTGTCCTCAAATTCCCAGTAGTTTAATCAAATGTGGACTTTAAACCTGAATTTATCATAGGAATAATGTTGTCCAGCTATGATGGATACTCGACTATAGGGATGAACCCCATTTACAACTAGTTGATAACTTCAACTTTCACTTTGAGGGACCATTTTAGTCAAATATTTCATAGGTTTTGCTAGATAGTCTTTTATTTAGGATAAGTCGGGATCTCATGGTGCAAGAACTTTGGGTCGATGCCAGGATATCACTATGAGATCGAGCGAAGACATTTATGGAGTTTTGTAAAATATCTTCAAATTATGACCTTTCATGTTCATTAAGGGTTTACCCTATATTTACCTCGCATGGAGCCCCAATAGAGCTAATAATAATAACAATGATATCATTATCATAATTGTTCATGCGGTTATATTGTTTGTTTTTTCCTTATTGAGATCAGTTAAGAATTTTTCATTTATTAGGTCATATTCATCAGTTGTTTCATTATAAGGTAAAAAAAAGATACTAAAAATATTTGTTCATTTCATTGAGAAAGTTTCAGGAAAACTATATTGAGGAACTCGTAGAAGGAGGCCTCCTTTACATTTATCATCAGAAATTGGAAAAATAAATCTAGGTTCATTCTATAAGAGATACATACTAGGGTTATGAATACGCGAAGTTGGGTTAATTCTGACATTTTTCCATCTAAAAAGAGGTTAATCAATAAGTTTTATCTTCAGGAAAGGGTCGGATGGCTCACACACAATGTGGATTAAGAGAAGGTCCATCCCCATCTTGGCAAGACCAAATGATTTTCCATTATGAGTGCTTTCCATTCTTTCTATGTAAGAGGATATTGATTCAACAGACTTTATGGTTAAAGGTTTCACCTCGTTCTCCAGGCCCTCAGTCCAAGCACATTTTTCTCAACTGGGTCATACCATGGCTCCTAAAAACAACAATAAGGGAAGTTATATCAGTCTTTGATAATGTATCCTTTGAAAGAGTCCTCAGAGATTACTTCTTTCTTTTTTAGTAGGATTAACAAAGACACATGAGCTCAATTGGGGATGGTTGATATCCAAGACCACATGGAGGATAATATTTCTTTAGAATATTAAGATCGATAGTTCATCGTTGCTTATAATTCAATGACATTCTCGGCAGAAAGTGCACATTCTTGAACATTTTGATCACATTAACATTCCCATATGGGTTGTGTTCATGGAAGAGTTTATCTTTGAATTTGTCTTTATCCAGGAAAGGAATGAATCTTGAAGGCAAAAAGGAACATTTCACTCACATTCTTTTGTATCTCCAAAACCAGATTACTAGTTCAAATCTCATTAGAGTTATCATCATCCATGATAGTGATGACCTTTTTTATGTAATGAACTTCAGGATCTGGGGAAGGGAAGATGCAATTCCTCTGATGTTATAAATCCACGAGAAACCAAGAAGTTTATTGAAGTAAGTGAGGATTCTAGTAACTTGGAATTATATTTTAAAAATATCAATCTAACCCCTAGTGTGAGTAGCATCGACCCCATGAATTGTTATTGAATATTATCACAAGCACGCAAAATGACTGATGTCTGGTTAAGATTATTAAGTTATAATACAAAGCACCTAAGAGTTTTCAATCGACATACATTCAAGGAATATTCATTATCAACGAGCACAAATATGTTTACTTTCTCTAATACTTCCATTAAGATATTTAGGGCGTAATTATGATCTGGACCAAACTTTGGGGTTTCTTCATTAGAAAAGGAGATGAATCATTTGGTAGGAAATATTCTGACTATATGAATTATCTTATCTATGGAGGTGAGGAAGGAAATGTAGCTCAGGTGAGAATCTTGATGAGAGAGTTACTATGGAGCTGGGAAGACATAAAAATCCCCCACAAGGTTATCTTGTGCTGAGTTTTTTGAGCTGCTCGAGAAACTTTCTTTCCTCAATCGATATTTCAGGCATTGGGATCTGTTCAATAATCCCCCTTCCTTTTTGTGTAGGTGAACTCACTGATGGGAGGATTGCATCTTTTTAATACTGGGTCATATGGTTCACAAATGATGGGAACAATAGAAATATTATATCTTCATCCATTTCCAAAGAGAAGAAACTTTATTTATCTCTAATAATAATTTTTCAAAAGATACTACCCTGCAGAAAGAGGCGATCGTATTAGGGTTTTCATCATCAGATTCACCGTCTGAGTTATCTGAGGTGACATAATCATATCCTTATCCAATTTCCACAATGATGTTATTTCAGAAGAAATTGATACATTACATAACATCAACTGCTTCATCATAAAAATATTCCCATACAGTACAGAAGTGTTTAGAGGAATGGACCAAGTATCCCTTAATATTTAGTGCGACGAATATCCTAGGTGCTTCACATATTTTATTCTTCTTGATGCACTATTCTATTAGAATCTGAATAATGTCATCGAAGCTGAACTCCTCTGGAGGTACAAACTAATCATTAGACTATGGTCCCACATCCATGATTTCATGTATGTGTCACTAATATTCTAAAAATTTCTTTCTTCGAGGATAATTTTGGACGATAATTTCCCCCCAAAACTTATAATTTATTCTAGTATAACAAGAAAATCCATACTTCTTATTTGTAAACAGGTTTGGATATCATTGCAAGCCCTTCTAATAAGATAGAGATCCTGATTGGGAGTATTCTTGAGATGTAGCAAGAAGGGCAGGTAAATTTTAAGTGCAAGTGGTGATTTGGATGAGAGTTTGGATGATGTAGGTTTATTGATGGGTTTAATTATGATAGAGGGATCAAATCGGGATCTTTATTAATAAGGATATCATTGATTCCTGCATGGTGTATGGGTAGAAGGTTTTTAGTAGTATTTGGTTTTGGGTTTATACAAGGGGAGATAATGTCTCTATTAATAAGTATTTGGACAAAAACTTTAAGGTGATGACATTGGTCAGGGATATGTCCCAGGATTTGGTGGAAATCGCAATAGGAATCATGCTTGAAATATTTTGGGAAAGGGTCAAGAGATGGACGAGAGTCCAAAGGTTTGACTAGATTATGAGATAATATATCTTAGTATACATTGGATATCGAGCCATGGATTTTAGTATACCCCTTATGATTCATAGCGGGACAGTCCTCTAGTTCCCATGAGGTAGCAGGATAAGATAAATTTCTATTGATGGTAGTAGTAAAAAACTTATCATACTTATGTGGAGTAAACTTCCCAATAAGATTTTTCAACATAGATTTTTCTTTCTCACCATTTAAATATTCTTCAATAATACCTCGGACTCCTAGAGGACTCTAAAGTGGGGTAATATGTGCTACCCTTGGGATTCTGAATGTGGCAAGAAAGTTCTTCTTTATAATGTTGACACATTCTTCTTCGAACGGACGGTTGGTTTTGGGTGGCAGCCTTTGTTTCCACCTCGTGTTGAAACTAATCATATATTCCCCAAGGTCATTCCTGAGGAATTCCATATCTTGGTGAGTCACCTCCAACCCTTAGGTGTACTTATAATGATCAATAAACTCCCTTGTGGTATCCTTCCAGTTATGGATTTCAATATCCTCAAGTGATATGAACTAGTGAAGGGAACTTTCTTTAAGGGTTTATTGGAAAATCGGAGTCATTATCTCCTACGTAGAACCAAGTAAACTCACAGAGAAATGGTTATTCGTATATGCACAATGGTGTGTCCTCTTAATCTAAACTCTTTAATGTCTGGCATATAAAACTTCTTAAATTGCCAGACCTTTAGGTACGGTAAATGTGGGTGTAATCCGCGCAATTACCTGAGATTTTTACTTGATCTAATTTCTTTTAAATAAATCGGAGATACTACTTCACTCAATTCAATTCCTCTTTTTTAGGCTCGGTCATATATGGGACATGCAAGTTTTCCCCTTTTTTATCAAGATTCGACATCGGGAGATGAACAGGTGATGGTCGATTAATGGGTGCGATATACGGATCATGCTGAGCTTATTTATACTCTTTACTACCCATATCATTTTAGGCAATTATGGTACCACAACATGAGGAAAAAAAACATCTAGATTTGGTATATTTGGTATCTAGATCCTAATTTTTCTGCATTTCATAAACATCTTCTTACATACTATTGAGCAAGAACAACCATTAGATCTTGTTGAGTATTAGTATTTTGATCATTAATTTTTAGTGAGAATTATTCAATACGGCCGTTTGATTTTTGCTGAAGTGATTGATGATGGTGCAGAGCTTCAATGCAGCTTGATGCACGATCTCAGCCAATATGGAGTGACGCCAAGCTAGGGTATATATATATATATATATATATATATATATATATATATATATATATATATATATATATATATATATATATATATATATATATATATATATAGAGAGAGAGAGAGAGAGAGAGAGAGGAAATATTCTTAGTATTTTTAAAAAAGGTTGAAAATGGGGAGAAATGGGGTACAAGATGTAAGACACAGTTCGACTTATTTCCAAACTCATGAACAAAGTCCTATTTCAAAAAACATGCAAAATTGCACGAAATGTCGGTGGTAAGATGACCCAAATTTTCGTCAAAGTTTTTCAGTAGAACCCACAATCTTGGTATAAGTGTCCTGGGGAAAATGCTTATATTAGGTTTATGCATGGGAGGTTAGTGTAAGGGGTTTCCCTTTGGCATGACTTTCATGATATAACTCTTGCCAAGAAATGTAATCATTTATCAGTGTTTGTGGAAAATCCATTTGATATACTAGAGCGAACATAAAGTGCTTCAAGATATACATCGTGGTGGTACATCCTAGAAAAAAATTAATATACCCAATGTATGTGAATGAGTTTGTGCTATATACCTCCCATCGCAAGTTTGATCAAGTGATACGATGTGGTGGAACCATTCGATATACATTGAAAGTACTTGTCCAATGGAACTTGAGAGTCATATCACTTAGATTAACTGCACCTCACAAAATTGATAACCCATCACAAAGTGACTTCCTAGTACATGATAAATACAAGATCATCATGTAGTGTTCACATGATGTAGCGTGCAAGATGTATAAGTCTTAATTAGTATCTGTATAAAAAATATTATGTATTATAAGAGGGATCAATACATCAAAAAGGCTAAAATGCCACCCTTCAGTAGGACACCATTGTCACAATCTTTTACGGTGACAAAAAGACACACATTTTTGTCACGGTCATTGACCGTGATAAGTCCTGATAAGGGTTTGTCATGGTCATTGATCTTGACAAGTTCATGACAAGTACAGTTGTCACGGACTTGTCATGGTCAATGACCGTGGCACGTCCGTGACAAGTCTTTTAATTAAAATCCCTAGGTGCTCTTTTTTCCCATCGTTGTATTTCCCTCTCATTTCTCCCTCTCTCACCTTCTGTTCTCTCTCTCAGCATCTTCTCTATCCTTCTCAGGTATGTTTCTATCTCTCTCTGTTTCCTTTATGTTTATGTGTGTGTGTGTGTGTATGTGCTTGTGTATGTATATATGCATGTGTGTATGATTTTTGTTTTGTGTGTATATATATATATGTGTGTGTGTGAGTGTGTGTGATTAATTTCGTTTTTATAAAAACTAGGCACAAATATGAAATTGGACCCCCTTTGTTGTGTAAAGGTGAAATTGAAATTGGATAAATCTGAAATTGGGCATATTGTTGTGTAAATGTGAAATTAAAATTGAAATTGGGTATAAAACAGAAATTGGTCATAGTGTTGTGTAAATCTGAAATTGGGTATAATGTTGTGTAATTGGGTATAATGCAGCACATACAAATATATATAGACATAGAGATTTCTGAATTCTTTGGGATCCTTAAATTGTTGTTGACTAGTGGATTTGAACATTTAGATGGCCATTGAGTTAGTTGTCCCTATGAATTTCAGTAAAAGACATTATTATTTGTATTATTGTTTTGAATTCTTGAATAGTTATTGACTGATGATTTTGAATACTTAAATGGCCATTAAGTGGGTTGGCCTTAGGCATTCTCTAACATATAAGGTTGTGTTGCAAAACTAAACACAACTATGTAAAAATCTGATATAAATAAGACATAATTAAATAAAACATACTATAAATTTTATACGAAAAGTAATAAATAATCATGCATTCACATGAGAATTCATGCATGCATGTATCCTGCAAATCAAGTGTTATATATCAATTAACAAGGGTAAAAGGTAATAATTGGACCATAATAGATAGCCCATGTGTAAATTTACATGAATTCAACTTCTTATATAACACTTGCTTTAGGGAGTGCATGCATGTATGTATTCTCATTTGAATGCATGACATAACGGTTATGTGACATTTATAACTAATTTAAATTACATATAGTATAGATAGATACTAGCCTTCTGGTTCTTATGCGTATGCATTCAATAGCCCTTAGACCCATTCGATAGTCATTACCCCTGTAATGAGATCTCTCAAATTGTCCCGTTTGGACAGTTTAAGAGTGCATAGTTTACGTATAATAATATTCTTTGTGACCTAAACTTGTTACTTTGGGGGGAATTTTGTTACCTTATCTTAATTTTCTGGGTAAATAATAGATGATGCGATGTTAAGTATTTTTTCAATTAATAAAATGAAATAATACTTACACTTTCGAATATATGTCGTGTACTTGGAGAACTATGAGGATATGCTGCCGAATTTTCCTCAAATTGGAACAATGTGCATAAGAAGTTAAGTATATTATAGAAATATGCAGCCTTGAATGGAATAGAACCACTCACCCTTTAGAGGATATAGATGAAATAGGAATTATATTGTTTTTATAATATAACACCGAAAGATGAAATGTCAATCTTGTAGTAAATTATTTAATGGGCACTAAATGTTCACACTTTTGTTTATATTAATCCACGAATATACGCTTCTTACCCATAATAAGTAATTATTTATAGTAGCTGTGATGGGATATCCTAAATAAAAAGAGTGGATGGGTGAGACAAATAGATTAGGAGAAGTGTTTCGCAGAGGTGAAATTGAATTTGTGAAATACACAAAGAGATGTCATAATGAGGAAGATTTACCGTGTCCATGTGGTAAGTGTAACAATGGTAAGGTATTTGAGTGGAAAAGAGTTGAACTACAATTGATAAGATGGGGTATGCAGGATAGTTATGAATTTTAGATTTTTGATGGGGAATTAAAAGTTCCTTTTGTCTTTGAGAAACCTTCACAACAACCTTCAATAAGTAGGATAGATGTAAAAGGGGAGGATAATGTAGATCATAATATTCTAGACGATTAAGTTGATGATGCGTATGGAGTTCATCAAGTGGAAGAAACTTATGTCACAGACGATTATAAGGTTCAGGTGCTCATGAAAATATCGGGATAAACCTTGACGATGACTACTAAAGTATAAAATTGAAGATGACCCAGCCGTTGTACTTTAGCTATGAGAAAGATCAAACAACTTTACATGCCATAGTTGGTTTGCATAGTTTGAAGACCTACTATGGTTTGTATGGAAATAGTATAACAGGATTTTTGAATTGGTTGAAGGGCTTGCTACCCAAGCAGAATATGCTTCCAAATAGTTATCCTACTATAAAGAACAGTTTGCAAGGTTTGGGAATGGAGTATAAGTCAATTCATAGTTATGTGTATGACTGAATAATATGCCAAAACGATTATGAAAATCTCGATCGGTGTTCGGTATGTAATGGACCTAGATATGTCCAATCTACTGGCAAGGAAGGCACACGATTAAAAGAGCCTAAAAAGTGTTGAAATATTTTCCCATTGGGCCTAGATTAAAGTAATTTTTCACAATTCCATGGATAATAGAGGAAATGACTTGGAATGCTAGGGAAAAAGTAGGGGATAATCCCATGCATCATCCTACTGATTCTACAGATTGGAAGAGGATGAGTTACGAGTATCCCAATTTTGCTCGAGAAAAGCATAACATTTGTTTGGAAATATCTACAAATGGTTTAAATCCATTTAGAAATCTAAGCGCCAATCAGAGTGTATGGCCAGTTATTTTAGCCCAGCTCAACCTCCCTACATCACAGTGTATGAGACCTGAATTAAATGAGTTGTGGGAAGAGGGTGTTCAAGCATTTGACTCTTTTAAAAAAGAAGAATTTACGCTGAGAACTATGCCGATGTGGGAAATTCATAATTTTTTAACTTATGGAAAAATATCCGGTTGTGTAGTATATAATTATTTGGGGTGTACTATTTGTTGACAGGAGAATGAATCTTTCTGTCTCCCCACTAGGTCAAAAAACGTATACCGTTTCCATAGGAGGTTCCCCCCCCCCCCCCCCCCCCCGCTCATAGTGATTTGAGAAAGGTTACAATTTTTTACCAGGTAGGGTTGAACATAGGCTAACTTTGAGAAAACTTTCAGGTTCAATAATTGAAAGTAAATTTTCTGATTATGTCGCTAATATGCCAGTTAAGAATCCTAAATTTGAGAATGTCAAGCATAAGAAGACCCATACTGGGAATAAAACTGAGATAAGAAAGTCATGGTTTAAGAGGTCAATTTTATTTGACTTGCCTTATTGGAATAATAACCCAGTGTGTCATTTATTGGATGTGATGCATGCAGAGAAGAACATCACTGAACATATTATAGGCACATGCTTTGGGGGAAGTCATTCGAAGGATAGAGAAAATACATGACAAGACCTTAAATCATTAAGACTTAATCCACAACTATTGTTGAAAGAAGATAGTATGGGAAGAACAATAATTCCCCGGGGTGTATTTACTTTGATGAGTGAGGAAAGGAAGGTGCTTTTAGACATAATATATAATTTTAAGGTTCCATCTAATTTTTCTACAAATTGCAAAGGATTGTGAATTAGCCTACCCATGATTTGCATAAGTGTAAGTCCCATTATTGGCATGTGATCATGAAATTTGTTCCTCCATTGTTTCAGCACTGTTTCTCCAAGCACAAGGATTTATGGATGGGTATTATTAAAATTAGCATCTGCTTCTCACTTTTATATGAGAAGGTAGTCAATTGAGATCATATAGTGGCTGTAAAATCAGTAGTGATTGAAGCGATTTGTATATTGTATAAGTACTTTCCCACATCATTCTTTGAGATAAGTGTTCACTTATTGGTACACCTATGTGACGAGGCACTTCTTTGCGGCCCAATTAGATATCGATGGATGTTTCCGTTAGAAAGATTGATGAAAGTTTCAAAGATTACGTCAAGACTACACGATACATTGAAGGACCAATTGAAGAGGAATACATCATCGTGGAGTCATCAATCTACACTCGGGAATATATGCCTGACTTGACCAATGTGGATGACAATGATGAGTTCGTCGATGAGGATGGTCATGTGATGGGCAAACGAGTGAAATTAACGACTTTGAAATATGAACAAATAGCTCGTTATCTATTTGACACATATAAAGATGTCAAAAAATGGAAAAGTAAGTTTAAATTATTTTACTTTTACATTATTTTAATTTTTATAAATGATGAATTTTGTAATATGTTTGTCACGATCTGTAAAGAACATATGAAGCCTGTGAGAATAATAAAAGATGAAAAACAATGGCACAATGAGATAGCGAATTTGCGACAAACGAGGTAATTATAATGAAAATGCTTGTTATTAAATATTACATTAGAATAAAGATTTACAACTAACCTAATTAATTAGTCAATATACTCAGCTCTTAATGACGGGTGATGTGACATCAAGGCTTGCATGTCTGGCCACTTGATTCTTGTTCATGGCACAAGAGTACAAAAATTATTGTGTATTTAGTGCAAGGGTGTACGAGGAAAATACAAATGTATAAAACTTGGGCACTTCATACAAGGCTCTTACTTATTTTTGAGCGGGTATTAAAGATTAAGACCTCATTGAAGATGAAATGACTTACTATGGTGTAATTAAATATATATTTGAATTGGACTATGCAAGCTTAAAAGAGGTTTTGTTTTAGTGTGATTGGGTTAGAGTTGAGGATAAAAATGTTTTTAAAGTTGATCGTGACACCAATTTGATCATGGTTCAGTTGTCTAAGTCGAAGAGCAATGAACACGTGAGCGATGAGCCATTTGTTTGTGCTTTTTAAAAGGTCAAGCAAGTGTTTTACTATGTGTATATCAACAACGAGCCGTGGTCAATCATCCTACATGTGCCAAAGCATCTAAGCAGTATTGTGGATGACTTGGCCGCCCCTACCGAATATCAATGCATTTCGTATGATAACTTGAATTTGAAATAATTTTTCGACTTGTAATAAGTATTCCAATTATTTGCAATAACCAGTGGGTGTATTATTCAAGTTCTTTATTATTATTATTATTATTATTATTATCGGATGATAGTTTAATTCTTTGAATTCATTTGTTTTTGATAAGTTTAATACTTGTAATAACATGCAAGTGTATTCTTCTAGTGCTTTTTTATTATCGGATTTGAATCAAAATTGGTTTTATGTTTAGTGAATATGTTAATTAAGATTTTAATCAATTTAAGCATTAATTCAAAGTCCATGACATGATCCGATATTAAAATAATATTTAGATTTATATTGTCATTAACTTGTATTTTTCTACTGCTTTATTGTTATCATATTTGAATCAAAATTGGTCTTATGGTTAGTTAATAGGGATTTTAATCAATTAAAGCATTAATTCAAAGTCCATGACATGACTCGATACTGAAACAATATTTAGATTTTATAGTATCGTTAACTTGTATTCTTCTAGTTCTTTGTTATTATCGGATTTGAATCAAAATTAGATTTATGGTTAGTGAATATTTTGATTAGGATTTTAATCAATTTAAGCATTAATTCAGAGTCCATGACATGACCCGATATTGAAACAATATTTAGATTTATAATGTTGTTAACTTGTATTCTTATTGTGCTTTGTTATTATCGGATTTGAGCATTAATTCAAAGTCCATATACATGTTTGTACTAATAATAACAATTTTTGTAGAAAATATCTTCATCCGAACGGAGGCGACGAGGGTTCCCTGGCCACTAGGCCCTGAAAATGGGATAAATTGGGGTCCATCGTCAAGAATAAGACGACATTATTGTCTAGATCCCTAGAGTTTCTAAAGGCGATCATCGTCATGGGGTATTGGAGGGGCATGCCAAATGATCTCTATATGGGCATATGGGGCTCACTATAAATAGTGTATTTATATTTATATTTATAAGCAACTAACACTTACTTTCTTTGTGATTTGTATTCGTTTTACATGATCAATTCCGCCTGCCCCCAAATGTTCGCGAATCCCCATTGGAATAGTTGAGGGATTAATATAAGATGTGGAAGAAAAACATGCGGGCATAGTACTTTGGGAAGACCCAAGAGTCCATTCTGAGAGTGCGTGACACCATCCCCTCGAAGGAACCGATCTCATTAGCACAGTGGCAACAGTTTGTCAACAATGAGATTGGTGAGAAATAATTGACGTCTTGTCAATTGGGGAGGGGAAATCGGTCATAAAAGATCGACGTGCACTAGTCCGGGCAGACATCATACGCCGAGGTGGAGCACAAGATGGTAAGTTTTTATATTTCTTTAATTTTAGTTTTATGCTATTCTAATTTAGTATTACTTTGTGTTACTTACTAATTCTACATTATTTTACTTCAGAAGATGGGGAGTGTCCCTAGGGGTAGGCCACATAATCTTAATGCTTATGTGGAAATTCGGACGAAGAAGGGAAAGGATAGGGTAATGTCCCCGAGTGTCGCAACCATGGTTGTAAGTTATAAATGTTTGATTTTTTTATTTACTTAATTAATTAATCGTGTACTTTTTGTCGTTTCAAGAAAAGCTTAAGGAAGTACATGTGTCGCAGTTTGATGCCGGTAAAGTATCTTTGGCTACGAATGCACTCAGTTTAGTGCTGAGGGTGGATCGCAAGGGGAGGAATAGGGGGTGAGCTCGTTAGTGGGGAAGTCTAGGATCATCGAAATGGAGATGAGCAATATTGGGTTGGCTCATAAGATAGACACCCATGATGATAAGCTATCAAGGTTATAGGTGATGGTCGAGATATATATGCCTTCATGAAGCATTAGTGGGGGCTACCTTCGATGAGGGCAAGGCAAAGGGAAATGACAAGGGCAAGGGGAAGGAGAAGGAGAGGGAGGAAAGTGAGGACGTCACTTGGTCATCGTTGAAACGCACAGACTCATCGCCCTTATATGATCCATTTCCCATCTTGAACCCCGTCGAACGACTTATGTCAACAATCGGTAGTCGAGCGTGTTTTTAATCAACATATTTTATGGGTATCCTAGTAGGGGGAGAAATGGTATCTAATCCTATTATAAACATATCTTAGTTTAGGAGATTTAACTCAGGAGGAGAGCTCTATCTTCTTAGGTTGATCATAGTTGATAAATGAGAATTAATTTAGGGGGAGTATTTATTTTACATGCATTTAATATTCTTGATATTACCTATGCATTTAATGTTTGCTTAATTGTGTAGGAATTTCTAAGTGGAAACTTTCATCGGTAAAGCTATTTATCCTTGGCTCTTGAGTCAAGTTTTCTATTTTTGGGTGGGAAGTTTTTGAGTCTAGTAGATCTTGACGGTCCTTTAGGATTTTGTTTTGGTTTTTGTCTGGAAGAACAAAAGGGGGAGATTTTTAAGGACACAAATTTCCAATTGAGTCCTTTGTAGTTTTGTCTCAATTCCGAACAAAAACATTTGAGTCATAGGATAGTGTTCTTGTGTATCCTTCAAGCCTATGTCAAGTTTGAGTTGAAGACGTTGCGACCTAATTTTCAAGAGAACATCATTGCCGAGTTTCTGTGCCACATTTCATGTCATCAACATCATATTTCAATTCTCCAAAGGTAAGAATGATTTTATATATTTGTAGGAGACTTGGAATAATTTTTATTGGGTGTAATGATTATTTAAAATAAAGTTTTTGGGCTTAAAATGGAAAAATGAAATTTTTGGGATTTCATTCGAACGAGTTTGTCGTTCGAGCGAGTTTGCCAACAACTTTTCCCTTTTGTCCATTGGAACATCGTTAGATGGTCGTTCGAAGGAAAATCTCGTTCGAACGAGATTTTCGGCGGGAAAATTCTTTAACACCTTATGGCAATTTTCTCCATCTTCCCACTACCTTTGTTCCCATTATCTTTTGCCAGTTTCAATATGTGTTGGAACCAACTTTTTCATATTAAATTTTTCATCTTCTACGACCTCTAAGAGAGTGTTTGGAGAGTTTAATTACTCCATGAAAAAGTTCAAGTTTTGAGTGTTTGTTTTTCAAGAAAATCAATCTTAAACACTTTTGTTTACACCCATATTAGTTTATTCCAAGTACCACATATATATATCTTGCTTGGAGAGTTTTGCATCGAGTTAATTATCATTCCATAAAATAGTTGTTTTGGTTCTTCTCTATTCCAAAAAGGAGAAAATTTTGTTGCAACGTGCCCACTTGGAGAAAGGCTTATGGTGCGGGTTGACGGTTGTCCTAAAATCTTTATTGGTGGATTCCAAGGTTCCAGTGGAGTTCGGGAATGTCGACTAGGGCGAGGTTGGTACAAGAAGACGCGTCAGGGGCTTGAAGGTAGTCGATTTGAGTTGAGTAAGTAATTTTTCTTATACTTGTAAAAATATCGTACTTAGTTAACTTAAGGCTAAGGCCTTCCGAGGTTTTTCCCATTTGGCTTTTCCTCGTACATCGTGGTGTAGTGGTTGTGAATTTATTTTATCTTGAAAAATACACCTTAGATGCGTGCTTAGGGAAAAATATAAAATTTGATTTAAATCGCAATCTTGTTTAAAATGGGTCTTGTTTAATTATTTGGGTAAGTTTATTTGAGGTTAATTTAATTCAAGGTTGATCTAAATTAATTGGATTATTTTCTTGCCTAAATTATTTAAACTTGATAATTAAATTAATGTGGTTTGAATGAATTTAAAGTGTGTGTGTGTGTGTGTTTACTTTAATTCACTTTGTAGTTTTTAATTTTAATTTATGTATGTGTTGTGTTAAACCATCTTTATTCCGAACTTATAGGAAATTAAAGTGAAAGATTTTAAAATTAGGGGTCTACGTTTCCAACAGATCCGATAGAGAGGGGGTTGAGGGACCCGGACACCCTCCGAGGTATGGTGGTTCATTAATGTCCCCTTTAAGACATTGGGTCAAAGGTGCTCGTTATGCATATTTTAGCCAAAAAGGAGAACTCACCTTTGTGGTTGCACGAAAAATACGACGTTCAATGAATTGATGGGTGTGTCAATGCATATGTCGTGTGGCCTTATTTCCTCCTCCGACCTATTCAAGACCCTATGCCATGACAATATTTCTATTTATTTTATTTGGATATTGGATTATATTTGTATTTTTTTATTTGGTACATGTTGATTTGGATATGGATATTTGTATTCGGTTATTAATATTTACATGTTGGTTATGGAGATTTGTATTTTGGTTTGGTTTTTCTATATATATGTTATTTCGACATATACAATTTTGGTATAACAGGTACAAATATACTGTTGGGCAGTAGCACTTTCCATACTTCCCAATAGATTTTTTATATCTGCCCAGATTTGTCATGGACTTTAACTGTGACAAAGAAACCTATCACGGTTAAAGTCCGTGATAATTTTTTATTTGTCATGGATTTTGACCGTGACAAGTTTAAGTTTTTATCACGGTCTTTAACCATGACAAATTTGTCAAGGTAAAAAATTGTGGCAAGTCTGTGATAACTCTAACAAATTTGTTATGCTCTTTGACCATGACAAGTCCGTGATAAATTCATTTGTCACCCCAAGCTTGTCACGGTCAAAGATCGTGACAAGTTTGACTTGTCAAGGCTTTTTATCGTGAAAACTTGGAAGTTTCGGTCTAGTGGTTATGTACAACCACTAAGAATGAAGTAAAGCACATTAGTATACGTAAGTGGCAAGTAATAAAAGAGCTAAATATACAAGTGGGTTAAAGCATAAAAAATTTATACAAGGAGAATAAAGCATGAACCATGTTCAATTAGACAAAATATGGTGGTATGTACAAGGTGTGAAACATGTGTGTGGCCATCCTGGTATCTTACCCTCCCCACCCCTTTTGGGGGAGAGAGGGAGGATAAAGGTCCTGCACCACTCGCTACTCCGAGGTGTGCTTTGGCCGTCATCGGTTTTGTTATGATGTAAAGATATATAGTCGCCAGCCTATTTCGCACAAAATAGGCAAAAGAACATGTCATTGCCTCTAGAGAGGGGCATAAAAGATAAACCGATGCTTGTGAACCAGTAAATCAAAGGTTCAGGGGAAAACTTATAGAATGGGAAGGTGTTAGGAACCCATCCCGCCCTTTTCAGTCTCTCATGGTCTTATTTTACTATTTTTCTTAACTTCTCAACGAAGCGTGTGTGCGTGTATAAATAAGTGGAGGTTGGAATCGATCGAATCGCATCACGGAAAAGATGGAATGAGATCATCCATTGGAATGTTCCCAAAATAATAATTAAAAAATATTATGTGTGCACTTATCGTGATATTGATCGTTATGATAAAGGGATAACATTTGTTGGATAAGATGCAAGTATGAATCACAAGTGCGATTTATATGGATAAAAAATGAAAAAAGGAAAATAGGACTCAAGCCTTAGGTTTTATACCAAAATGCCTACGTAGCCTATAAAGCCATCAAAGTCCACGTAGTTCACATTTGGCACAAGGGTGGGTTATCACATAGATTTAAATGGGAGTTAATTATATGTGTGTGTGTACAAAATATACTTTTAGTTTTGAGAAAATATGGTGAAGAATCCCATCGGAATTTAAAGATGTAACCCTATTTTTCTTCGTTTTGGATTTTTTATAGAAAATAAATTATGTGAAATATAAGTAATAAAGGATGAGATATCGATGTGTATGATCTAAAGCTGAAAGCTAAAATAAGAATTTATGTAACTAATGCAAAAATAGAAGGAATTTAAAAAGAGATAAGGATGTTTGTACCTTCTTTGGAGACTTGAATCTTGATCTTGATTGTTAATGACCTTCCTTGCAAGTTGTGATAATTGTGGTATGATAAAGAAGGATATTTTTGCTAAATTGAGTATTAAAGTGATGGGAATGAAAGGTGGAGAAGAATTTCACATAAGGAAACTTCGTTGATTGCAGAAGAATGTTGTTGAGATCATTGAAATTGATGGTTATGAGGTTCCTTTTGAAGTGAGCTAACGCTATCCTTATATAGGATTGGGGGATTATCGATCTACATTGTCCTTATCCTTGTCCTGCAAATTAACAGGTAACCCTAGACACACTGCCGATCGACAGGAAAATGGACCTGCCAATTGGCACTCTCGTGCACTTTTTTGGGGAAAAACGGTCATAAAATGCAGTCTGTAAGTCCAAACCATTCACCTGGTATCGTTAGAATGTTAATTCAGATACCTTTAAGAACCCTTGGGCCTCTTTTAGGTTCGGTAGTTTACTTTGGGTTGAATAAGGTTTGAAAATGGCCATCGGTCTTTTAGATTAAAAGATCGTCAGACGGCGATGGATCGTTCATCCAAATCGTAATTCCTAATATTTCACGGGGAAGATTATTGGAAAGGTTATGTGAGTCACTTTGATTATCCAAAGATCTTCTCTCGGTTCGGAGAGCTGACTTTGATCAAATGGGGATCGAAAGTCCCCGGTGACCCTTCGGAGTAAAACGGATCGTTCATCTGTACCATAAGCTTGATTTATGCATGAGGTGGACCATTAGAAATATTACTTAGTGACATTCAGAAATTCATTTAGTCTCATTCAAGATGAAGAGTTGACTATGGTCAAATAGAGCTCGAGATTGAACGGTGGCCTCCAAATCAATTTTTGGGTAAAAATGGATCGTTCGTCTGAATCGTTATGCAATTTTGTGCATAGGGAAGAACATCATAAAGAGGTTTCACTGACCTTCCAAGATTCATTGAGCTTTTTATCTTACAGTGAAGTTTATTAGGGTCAAATTAGAGCCCGGGAGCGCACAGTGGTCTCGAGATCGATTTTCTATAGTAAAATGGTTCGTTCGTCTGTACCATATTGCTAATTTGCGTATAAGGCATGCCATTAGAAAGGAGATTTAGTGCCTTTCAAAGATTCATTGATATCTCTCTCTAAAGATGGAGTTGAACGGAGTTAAACTGGGCTCATGGGTGCCTAATGGCCTCTAGATAGGTACTCAGAGTAAACCCTAGGGTTTGTAATGAATAGGGAGGTGACAGCAACATAAGGAAAGATATAAGAGGTCCTAGAATGTCGTTTTTATAGAAACCCTCGATGGGTGATCTTAGAACAACCGATGGACGTCTAATAGACACCCATGATGTTTTGGGACAAAGGTAAATTTTACAGACCAAAGGGATGAGGATGATAGTTTTAGAGGGTCGAGGTCGATTATGGGGACCTAAGGAAATGTTGGTAATAGATGATTCTGCAGGCTGCGGTCAAATCTGAGAACCTAAGGTTGTGTGTCAAATTTTGAGGGTTGGAGTCAATTGTGAGGACCTTAAATAAAGGCGGCCAATTCTGAATGCCAAGTCATTTATGAGGACCTTAAGTGAAGGCAACCAATTCTGAGGGACGAGGTCAATTATGAGAACCTTAAGTGAAGGCGACCAATTCTAAGCGTTAAGGTCAATTATGAGGACCTTAATTAAAGGCGACCAATTATGAGGGTCGATGTTAATTTTGAGGAACTTAAGTAGGGCGACCAATTCGGAGGGTCGATGTCAATTCTAAAGACCTTAAATTAGGGCAACCAATTCTGAGGGTCGAGCTCAATTATGAGAACCTTATGTAGAGATTACCAATTCTAAAGGTTGAGATTAATTTTGAGGACCTTAAGTCGGGGAGACCAATTCTGAGGGTCTAGGACAATTTTTAGGACCTTAAGTAGGAGAGAGCACTTTTTAGAGTCATGGACAATTTTGAGGACCATAAGTAGGATTGACCAATTCTGAGGGTCGAGGCCAATTATGAGGAACTTAAGTAGGGGGGACCAATTATGAGGGTCGAGGTCAATTGTGAGAACCTTAAGTAGAGGGTGACCAATTCTAAGATTCGAGGGAGATTTGATAACTTTAAGTAGGAGTGACCAATCCTGAGGGTCGAGGCCAATTCTGAGGACCTTTATAAGGGGCGATCAATTCTGAGGGTCGAGGCTAGTTCTAAAAATCTATATTATAAATGCAACGGGTTTACTCTCTAGGAAGTGTTTAATTTACCATTTTTAGACTCTACTAGGGAAGAGGAATCTGTCTGGGGATTATGTATTTTTGAAAAGAGATATCTTTGATGGGGGAGATAAAATTCTTAGTCTGGAAATTCCGCTGGGGAGACAGTTAATAACTTGAGGTTTTAGAATTTCGATGGCGAATGTGTTTGTTGGAGACACCGCTGGGGAGAGGTGTTCGGTTAGGGATTTTATCTTTATTTGTAGTTTAATTTAGGAATTCCTACTGGGGAATTGGTTAGGATTTTACGTAGTCTTGTTGAGAAATCATTTGGCATTTTCTGAGGATTTTGGGATCCTACTGAGGAGTTATAGTGGGATTTTAGAACGCGGCTGCGCTATTTTTTTAGGATTTAAGACAAGGTTAAAATGTGCTATTAATCCGAAAGGGGATTTGGGAGCTTGAAAATAATTTTCTTGGTGAAGAAAAGTTATGTGACACCTCGCCTAATTAATTACCGGGTGATCAGTCCTTAATTAATTAATTTTAGAATATCAAGTTGGTTCAGATAATGCATCACTGCCGAAAGACTCAAATTTTAATTTAATAAAAACTAACCACCTAGTATTTGAAAAGGTTGGTGTCAAAATTTTATCTTGTTATTAACCATCAATATTAAAGGGAAATATTAAATCAACACCGTACAACACAACAACATAAGGAAAGAACTAGTTGAATTACATAAAGAGCTGGAGTAAACACATTCAGTCAAAATCCCATTCAATAATCCAATAACAATAAATCAAAGTCTAATAGTATAATAAAACATCTCTAAAGATCTGAATATAAAATAGGAGGGACGACATGTCCAACTAAAATCAATGACTGATAGATAAGGAGGAATAGACTCAGAAGCATCTACTAGAAATATCCTGTAGCTTCCACAGTAGCTACAACTCGATAAATGAATGGAATCTCCTCAGTCTGGTACCCCTGTGGATGAGCTCCTAAGATAATAGAACAAGAAAAGAGATTTGCAGAAAAATGGGTCAGAGCCCGAGTAGAAAACATTTTAAATACAACAATTGCTTAAACTGATTTAATTAGCATATATTTTACCCATGTTAACTTAGTGTACTCACTTGAGATGCTAACCTCTCATCTAATGTCCACACCTGGCGAGTCTAACTATCCATACTAGCCTCGATACTCTTCCTGACTATATGTAGGATAACCATTGTGCTCGATACAATGTCTAATAACCCGAAGTCAATCTATTTCTATCATTTAGGAATTGGTTTAAATATGTTATAACTCAGTCTCATAGCATTCTTTATTCTCAATTGGTGGCACAATAAGTATATACTTTAGTAAAGTGGCCATCACGTAATACAGAATAGGAACTCAGTATACATATATAAAATCTCACCATGTATACATACAAATATATATATCAGTACTGCGTGAATGGATAAGAAACCCATGGTGCTAGGCATACTCGACTTTCTAGCCCCATAGCAACGCTCACGCATAAAGGACAACATGTTCAATCTCTCAAGAACCAATAAAACATATACACATATTGGAGGCGAACATAGTTCAAAGTCGATGGACTACGCACATACCTATGCGCCCAAACGACCGCCATCACTATCATTCTCACAGATAGCCCATACCTAGGTTCCATGATCTAGTGATACGACTCAAAATCCCCCAAAGGCACACAAGATATGGTCATCCACAACGCGTTAACCTCCATTTCATACCCAGTAGCTAGGTATGTCATACACACAATATTCCAAGTAATAAGCATGAACACAACTTACACAACTTAATAGGCATTCATGTAGCCCAATATCCATAGTACGTAAGTAGTATTATTACTTCTACCTTCCCTGTAGATCATATAACGATTTATATACTCTCATGATCCCAACTCTCCTCGCTTCCATAATATTTCTACATCTCGAGAATAATCGCCCTCTTAATTCAATAATAACTTGGAATTTATGTCACTCATCATTCACGTAGGTTGTCTCTCTCACATGGATAACCCTAGCTACCTTTCGACCCAAACAAACCCTAAAAAGTCATTCTGGAATCTCGTCATAAGTCAAAGGAATCTCGCTCGAACGAGTTCATTTGAATGAAGTTCTCACTTCGAACGAATTCCAAAATCTCGTTAGAAGGGTTGTTGGAAGTCTCGTTAGAAGTATCATTCGAATGAGGTCGTTCGAACGACCTGGGCAAGTCTTCGAACGCCATTTTCGAACTGGACATGTTCTTCCCCAAACTCATTTTTCTTGGATTTTTATTCTTCAATCTCATACCAAACTCAACCTAAACCTATTGTAATTGTTTCTAAACTATTCTAAATTACCATAGGACACTTCCTAACACAAATTAGAGGATAACTCTTTATGAAATCAAGGAAAACCAACCAATTACTCATTTTATTATAAATCTCTTAACATGAACCCATAAATTTCTAATCCTTAAAAAAACCCAATAAATTTCATAATTTCAACATTTAATTACCAACGTTAACAGTTCTAAGAAGGGGATTTCTTATATATGCCAACCTATATCTAATTCATGGGGTTTCTTTGCAAATCAGCCCAATTTAAACCCTAGTTTTCATTATAACAATTTCTTACATTTAATCAAAACTAACAGGAATGATATACGCTAAAAGATGAGCAAGATAAACACTTGCCTCAGAATGAACTTCTGATTCTTGGGCTAATATTAGTATGGGAACGATCCTCTTGACACGATCTACGCACTGGTGTTATTTTTGGTGTGAAAGCTCAAGTTCTTGGCTTAGGGCTCCAATGGAGTCTTATTCTCTCTTTTTCTATCCTTATCACGTAAGTTGAAACTGACAGACCACTAACCCTCAATACTTTTAATTAACCCAATTTTCGTCCATTTAATTACCCAAAAATCCCTAAAGGCCAAAATACCCCTCCGGGGTGTTATTTTGGGCTAAAATGCGCTGGACTCCAAATAAAATACCCGAGTAGTATTTTCTGATTATTTCGACCCTTTCGGACACTCTGTCGCACTCAAAATAGTTATTCAAGTTATATAAAAATAATTTACCTTTTTAACCTCCAATTACATATCGGTGGCGCGACTCATACGCATTTCTCAAATAATTATAATATGACTGTCGTGTATCTCATCCCGATCTTAATATTATTTTCGAAACAATATTGTGTTACTCACTACGTAATCTTCAACATAATTATAATTTGACATAATTATTTTCGATAACTACCAACTCTTTTCCCACTAGTAATTATCACCCTTAAATCGGATTAATTATAAATTAAATTTTCTCCCTTTAAATTAATTAATCCCTATTTCCATAAACTCATAATAAAATAAATATGCGTAAAAATACGGGGTATTACATACTTCCTCCCTAATTACAGAATTTGGTCCCGAAATTCAAAAAGTAAGGCATACCTGGTAAGGACAGGTTTCCCTCAAGTACTCAAAACCAATTTCAAAGTAAGCCTCGATCACTATAACCCCCACTTCACAGTAAGATTGTTTAACACTCTCGATACTTTATCAGTTATATGGTCACACTTCAATAACTGCATCTCGTCTTGTGCTCCTACCAGAAAACATTTGAATACGATTAGCCTATACATCATTGGCCCCATTATATTGATATCATTGGGATGCCGCACCTCATTTTGTATCAACTTCCGTATTTATCTAAACACAAAACTCCAATTATAGGAGGACCCATATGAACATAATACTACTCATGTATGTTCTTCTAATCTTGGCTCTCGATGATGTGACTCTTACGACCGTCAAAAGCCATCTAAAATAGTTTGTGGTCATTCTATTATAGCCATCGGGGTATAACTTTTGACCAATCCAAATTCCGATTATCTGCTCACCTCTAAGCATCCAGAGGGAGAATTGTTAAGGGCTTTCCACGCAAAACCTCAATAAGTAACTTGTCCACACTAAACAGGTACGAGTGATTTCACACAACTCTATCATTAGGTAATATCTTTTCCCAATTACCATATTATACTTCATTTACTAGCTAATACGTTGTAGAAATGAAATGACCACAATGAGTCTAAAATTACTTTCATATCGCTCCACAAGTCGTCAATCACCAAATTCCTACTCTTTGGGCTATAGGTGATACCATCTGCTCAAAACGAAACGTCATCCTCACTGTTTCCTAAAATCCCGTATTGAAGGTGGGGTTCAAGGATATCATCCTATTTCAAAACAACATTGGGCAGGATCACGTACCGGCACGATCCTTCTTTTCAAAGAAAGGCCAGAGCACACTATCTAATAGTGTACTAACCCCGAAGTAAAAATAATTATCGTTTCTTTTTGTTAACTTGTTCCACTCATTCGAAGGAACTAGTGACCTTAACTTGAGGTTGGCAAACCATCAAATAAATTTACCAGCTTTCCCAATCTATTTCTATCTATGAGTGGTACATGTGGAGAATAATCGCTATGTCCCGCTCAACACTGACTCCCCCTTAATACGTCTCACATTAAGCGGTACCTAACACTCCTCTTCTTCCCTCGAAGTACACTAAAAGTCTGACCCGTGCACTTTTCACCACGATGTGCACTTATTAATTCTTATTGACATCACCATTATATTCATTTTCAAGTCACTCTCAACAATCGATTGGGTAGAATTCTGCTCCAAATTTCCATAATATTCAAATTTTAGACTTCTTTAATTGGCTTTCTATAGCCTTTCAACCAATCTCGAACGTGCTAATCCGATCACACCCATATATATGGATTATCGTTATTTTCACTCGATGCTTAATCCACTTCACCACTTCCATTTTGTTATATTAATCCCTAAAGCATATATTTCACATATTTATTCCCACCCCCCTTAAACCCGGGGAATTTTGACATCAGTTAACCTGGGTTCCCACACACCCTATAAATCTTGCATACTGGCGTAAACATCACATACACTTCACACATATATCTCCCAATTATTTATTGCCCCTTATTCAAAATGTGGCTATAACACTTGGGCATTCTCAATCACCCTGAAATTTGAAATTTTAAATCCTTCTTAACATCGCTCCACTCTTTAACTCGTGCTGATAAGACAAAATTTTCGATGCATCCTCACTGCACAACCGTCTCCATTGGCCTCATATCGGAATTTAACTTCTGGCTTACAGTTATATTCACATACTTATATAACAATCGGGGTATAGGGCTCATGGAAGAATGGCCAAACATCTCTCTACTTCCAACCTTATGCTAAGTTTCATGCATAGGATGTCTCATAAAGCGAAATCCAAATAAGGAACCCCCCGATACACTACTACCTAGCATTTGTCGGTTGTCGAAATCCATTAGGCCCTTAATCCATAACATGTACCCTTATATTCCCATCTCTTGACCTAAAAGCTATATCTACTTTCATAATTACCTTTAAATGAAAAAATTTCCTTCCCAAAGGCACTATCCTTGAACGTTATTGGTAATCACATTCCATAAACCTCGTACACATACAATTAGGATTCTCAAAATCCTGTCCCTGGACATATAACTTCAAGTCTTAACTCCCCCGTCTCTAAAGAAGTGATATAACAATGCACTCTCTTATTACTAAGTCTTGAGCATTAAACATAATAACAAGCTAAATTTTCCATCAACATTATATCCAATACACTCTGAATCATATCAATGAAGTCCCCCCATATACCGATATTGAATATCTCGAGACCATTATACCCTCCGAAGTCTCTAAAATAAATAATATAAGTGCAGCCCGACCCTCTTACAGGTGAGGTCTCATCATAACAAAACATATTGCACTAGGGCAACCACCCCGATAGCCTTGCAATAACTGCCCACTATCGTTCTGACAATTATTATAAGGATGTATCCAAGATAATATCTTACTCGTATAATACATCACTAAAATGAGTAATCTCAATAAGGTATATATCACTAACAATACACCCATTTATCCTCCATGGATAACACTAAAGATAACCCCGCTATACCAGGGAAAACATACACAAAATAATATCGTTGTTGATATATGCACTAAACTCGTCTCTCATACGAATCTCTCAATAATCATAACGTAGTGGATCGCTCGTGCCACACCAAATACACCTCATCCTATGAGGATAAAACTCATACTTCTACCCTGGCACTCACTCTGGCTGTTCAAATGGTTTCCCGAATATAACACGTTTGTCTGACCGAAGTCAAAAACTACATTAACCATTGTCCTTATAAGAACCATACCCTTGTCCCTCGACTCGCTTTGAGGAAAATTTAACTCATGTGGTTTTCTCCAAAAAATACCTCTACATATAATCAACTTATCTCCTGTCATACTGACCATGTTAGGATTGTCCTTCTCTCGAATTTGGTAGTTTCGATCTTGAGGGCTACCCCTGTTTTTACCTTAGCTTTGTTGTCCCTAAGGAACATGCTACTGACTTCAAAAGACCTAACCGAATTCACCATCGCTTGGTAAGAATCCATCTATCCAAATTATTTAGATGGGTTCCCTGATGGGTCTCCCCCTTGTAGCTCTTCACAACACCGTTTCACCCAGGCTTATTCTCTGACTAAATTATTCGATTCTTTGGGCTTCCCATACAAAGAAGCGTAAACATCCTCAGGGAAAAAGCGCGACATTATCACTATTTTGATCAACCTTCCAACAAGATTCCCTTTAAGTGTTGCTAACTTTTCTTACAAGTCGATCTCCCACTCAAAATCCTCTTCTCCATTTGTATATACTTCCTCTGATACAAGATTCGCTGAGAAAAATTGAATTTATTTTCACAAATGGACCTCTGTCCGGCCCTCAAGTGATTGGTTCAGGACAACATTCACATCTTATACTGAACGTCTGACGAAGGAACTTGCGGTCAAACCGTGCATAAGATCCTTTCATTGATATAACATTCCACTTCTAATTGTGGTGGCCGACTCCCACCATTATAACTCTGCTCCGACGAGCTCATAATTTTTTTACCTCATTCGATTAGCCACATTTCGTCATATGCCCAAGCCTTTGGATATTAACCTCCATTGACTAACACGCACCATTTCTGTATTTCTAGAATATCCACCGATAATTCTCTTAAATATTTCGTCTGACTCTCTCTCAATCCAATCACTTTGGATGAGTCTAATTTGGCACTACTTCCCACTATAGCGGTACTTGAAAATTAAATGTTGTGCCCTAGTCGTATTTACTGTCCTAGCTTCTGTGGCATAATCGGGGTGACCTCAACTACGGTCGTCATTCTTGAATATTCCCTATAACCTCAATTGAGCTCTGCCTCCTGTCGTCTGCCCAACGGCCCTCGCCTATCATACTTTATTATTCGGAACACGAACACACCGAAACGTAAAGAACGATCACTAATATATACGTTGTTGTAGGAGAACGAAATCTCACCAAAGAAATCAACAATCTTAAACATAAGGCTATATATCAAGGAAAGCTACACTGGATGCATAATAAGCCGCACAGATCCTAAAGGACACTAGAACCTTGAAGGAACTCCAATTTTAAAAATCAATTACCAAAAAAGGTAGTTCAATTTCCTTTTAAATAGATGCGGAAGCGAGATGGTTCAAACACAAAAACAAATTTTAATGTCTTTCAAATTAAAATTAAACAAAACATAAAGTGAAACTTAATTAAACTTGAAATACATTTTTCACTTAAACATATTAATTCAATCCAAGTCCTAGAAAATTGCCTAACAATATTAATGAATTACTTTTGAATTTTTAGGCCAAACGAAATTTTATCAAGTTTAATTAAAAATATCGGAAAGTCTAGCATAAAATTCAAAAAAAAGTTTCTTTTTCGTTCATCTTGATGGTTTCAAATTGAGTGGTGAGGTTTTGGAGTTTTGAAGCTTTTACGACACTAGTACCTTGATGAGTGAGTTGTAAAATATCACAAGCATCTTTGAAATCAATGACTGATAGATAAGGAGGCATAGACTCATAAGCGTCTACTAGCAATATCCTATAGCTTTCATAGCAGCTACAGCTCAAAAAATGAATGGAATCTCCTAAGTCTAGTGTCCCTGTGGCTAAGCTCCTAAAATAACAGAACAAGAAAAGAGATTTGTAGAAAAACGGGTCAGAGCCCGAGTAAAAAACAATTTAAATACAACAAGTGCTTAAATTGATTTAATTATCATATATTTTATCCATGTTAACTTAGCGTACTCACTTGAGATGCTCACCTCTTATCTAATGTGCACACCTAGCGAGTCTAACTATCCATACTACCCTCGATACTCTTCCTGAATATATGCAGGATAACCATTATGCCTGATACAACGTCTAATAACCCGAAGTCAATATATTTATATCATTTTTGAATATGTTTAAAGACGTTATAACTGACTCTCATAGCATTCTTTATTCTCAACTGGTGACACAATAAGTATATACTTTAATAAAGTGGCCATCAAGTAATACATAATAGGAACTTAGTATGCATATATAAAATCTCACCATGTATACATACAAATATATATATCAATACTTCACCCATGGTTAAGAAACCCATGGTGCTAGGCATACTTGTCTATCTAGTCCGATAGCAACGCTCACGTATAAAGGACAATAGGTTCAATCTTTCAAGAACTAATAAAACATATACACATATTGGAGGTGAACATAGTTCCAAGTCGATGGGCTATGCACATACCAACGCACCCATACAACCCTCATCATTATCATTCTCACAGATAGCATGTACCTAGGTTCCATGCTCTAGTAATACGACTCAAAATCCCCCGAAGGCACACAAGATATGGTCTTCCACAATGCTTAACCTCCATTTGATAGTCAGTACCTTTGTATGTCATATACATAATATTTCAAGTAATAAGTATGCACACAACTTATACAACTTAATAGGCATTCACGCAACCCAATTTCCATAGTACCTAAGTAGTATTATTACTTCTACCTTCCCCATAGATCATATAACGATGCATATAATCTCTTGATTCCAGCTCTCCTCGGTTCTACAATATTTCTACATCTCGAGAATAATCGCCCTCTTAATTCAATATTAACTTGGAATTTAGGTCACTCATCATTCACGTAGGTTATTTCTCTCACATGAATAACCCTAGGTTGCCTTTTGACCCAAAAAAACCCTAAAAAGCCATTCTGGAATATCGTTAGAAGTCAAAGGAATCTCGTTCGAACGAGGTCTTTCGAATGAGTTCGTTCAAACAACGTTCTCACTTTGAACGAACTCAAAAATATCGTTAGAAAGGTCATTGGAAGTCTCGTTAGAAGTCTCATTCGAACGAGGTCATTCGAATGACCTGGGCAGGTCTTCGAACGAGATTTCCGAACAGGCCCTGTTCTTCCCCGAGCTCATTTTTCTTCGATTTTCATTCTTCAATCTCATACCAAACTCAAACCAAACCTAATGTAATTGTTTCTAAACAATTCTAAATTACCATAGGATGAGGTTAACTCTTTATGGAATCAAGGAAATCAATCTAATTACTCATTTTATTATCAATGTCTTAACATGAATCCAAAAATTTCTAATCCCTCAAAACCCCCCTAAAAAATTTCGTGATTTCAACATCTAATTGCCAACCTTAATAGTTCTAAGAAGGGGATTTCTTCTACATGTCAACCTATCTCCAATTCATGGGGTTTCTTTGCAAATCAACCCAATTTAAACCATAATTTTCATTATAACAATTTCTTACATCTAATCTAAATTAGCAGGAATGATATACACTAAAAGAGCAGCAAGATAAACACTTGCCTCGGAATGAACTTCTAATTCTTTGGCTAAAATTGGTATGGGAACGATCATCTTGACACGATCTACGTGCTGGTGTAATTTTTGATGTGAAAGCTCGTGTTCTTGGCTTATGGCTCTAATTGAGTCTTCTTCTCCCTTGGTTCTCTCTCTCTTTTTCTCTCTTTCTCACATAAGTTGAAACTGACAGACCACTAACCCTCAATGCCTTTAATTAACCCAATTTTCATCCATTTAATTACCTAAAAATCCCGAGGCCAAAATATCCCATGGGGTGTTGTTTTGGGCTAAAATGCCCCGATCTCTAAATAAAATACCCGAGTAGTGTTTTTTGACTATTTCGACCCTTTCGGACACTCTGGCGTAGTCAAAATAATTATTTGAGTTATATAAAAATAATTTACCTTTTTAACCCCCAATTACATACCGGTGGCACAACTCATACGCGCGTCTCAAATAATTATAATATGACTGTCGTGTATCTCATCCCGGCCATAGTATTATTTGTGAAATAATATTGCGTTACTCACCACGTTATGTTCAACATAATTCTACTTTGACATAATTATTTTTTATAACTACCAACTCTTATCATGCTAGTAATTATTACCCTTAAAATCGAATTAATTATAAATTAAATTTTCTCTCCTTAAATTAATTAATTCCAATTTCCATAAATTTATAATAAAATAAATATTCATAAAAATACGGGGTATTACAAGTTCCAATATTTATTTCACAATTTTAGGAATGTTTTGAGAAATTTGTGGAATTCTTTGGCATTTTCTAGGATTTTTTGTATAAAATTTCAATCGTATTTCTAATCAGAGGGTGGCAGGAATTGCTAATTGGTAGTGGCACAGTCTTTTGGGCTACCTAGGGAAGGGTAATAGGTAGGTTCCGATCAATATGGGGTTCAGGAGCTACTAGGGATTCATTGTGAGGGTCTTCAAATAGAGGTGGATTATACGCTGAGGGTGGCGCTGGAGGCGGTGCAGGCGACGTTGGGTAGGATTATTGAATACCTATTAGGGATGTAGGTGACCTTCTACCCTTGGAGGATATCTCCTCATGATATGGGGGTTATGGTTTATCATGCGCATATGCTTTGATTGTTGTCACGTGAGTTTGGTTACACCTGGTACATCGGAGAGAGGGTAGTGGGATAGATGAAGTGACATCTAATTCTAGTTCTTCCGGTAGATTCATCATTAATTGTGGGAGCTTAGCGTTGACTATATTGTATGTTTGATGTAGTTGCATTGCACCTTAAAAGAGACTCAGAAAAATGCAAAAATAGATGCATAGTTTATTTTTTTATCTTGATTTAATGGCTTACTATACACGCACTTTAATTTTTTGCTGAGTTTTTACTTTGAGAAAGAGTAGGAAAACTATGTTTTTTGGAAATGAATATGTTTGAATATGGCCTCGGATGCTTGGTTGAAAAATATCTTCCAATTTGGGGAGATTTATATGAGAAAAAGTAGGAAAATGAGTTTTTTTGAAATTTTAGTTGAATTGAGGAAGGCCTTAGTGGCTTGGTTGGTACATGGATGAGGGGATAAAAAGCTCGATTATAAAGTGGGGCTTACGAACTTCATTGGATTGTGTTGAATATTGCGTGTTGAACAAACTGAAATGATGTTAGTTTTAATGGAGCTCCTTCTTTAGGCCTAACTTTGAGGCTCTTCCTAGTGGTAGAGGGCCTGATGGTGGAATTTCAACTGACTGCCATTACAGTGTGAATTTCATATCATCGCAATCATGTGATGGTGATACTAACGAAGACTCTGAATGGTCTAGATGCTTAGTGATAAGGTAGTTATGATTTTCTGAGAGGAAGAATGGTTATGTTGTTCATGTGGCTAGCTAAGATATTTCATTTGGCGGTCCCCCTGAATATCCCTTGGAAAGTGTGCTGAATTTCTTCACTCGTTATTTCATCAACTTTGGCCCATCCATAGAGAACTGGGTAAATTGATTTGTGGAGCACAAAGCTCGATATCTGCGTTGGTCGGTGCCATGGTGGGGGAGTTACATCCAATTTTGGAACCTGGGGAATACCGATATGTTTAGTTAGTTAGTCTCCAACATACCTCATTTTATTTACCCTACCAACTCCTGCGTCAAGTTGGATGGGAGAAAATTGTGCCTTCCCATACCGAGGATTTTTTTTTCATTTAAACTATTTAACTGAAGGCTTGCACAAGTGATTGGGATCTATATGGGAGAATCGTCGATCGTCAACCCATCCTCACCAATATTGTGGCAGGGTTTGTCATGTTTCTAAAGACTATATGAAATGGTTATGGAAGAGGGTAGGGGCTAAGATCTTGGCAGAGGAGATTAGGCAGGGATGGTTAGTCATGCTTGGAACTATAAAAGTGGTGTAATGGTTTTTTCTAGGGTGGTCTGGGCTTATCTCTCCATAGAGAAACTTCGAAGTACCATCAAACCAGGTGAAGTTTGCAGGCCTCAAAGAGAAGATGATGATGGGGCTGGGGCTTCTATGTGAAGATGGTGTTTATTTATGAATGTTTTGTGATTGAAATGTGTTTGGATGTTTTTGGTTTGGGGGATTAAATTTGGGAGGGTTTTGTTAGCTTGTTTTTAGGGTTAGATTAGTTGGATTTGTTTTAGAATAGCTTGGTTGGCGGGAGTAGTTGCTTTACTCCCTACACTGATATTTTGTGTAATTGCACCAAATTTTCCCATAATGGAATAAAAAAGTATTTTCATTATATTGTCGTGCCTCTTGATGAGTTTTACATTTGAATTATATACTATAATTGGTAAGGCATAAATAATCCTTTTGTTCTTGTAAATGATAGAATGAACTGTCATTCGGGAACGTAAGAAAAGAATAACATTTGTGGAAAAGAAGGGGACCGTACCCTTGTAAAGAATATGAGCTACTTATGTACCTCTGGTGGTTTTAAATTTTTTTGAGTTTCATTTTAAAAAAAGGGGTTTTAGAGGATCAAGGCCCACGTAGTTCTGAGCAGATGGAAATGAATATTTTTATTTTTAGAATAGAAAGAGGATGGGAGGAGCCGTAACTGTCTAGATTTTGGACTAATGGTACAATTTCTTGAGAAGATCCAGGTTGATTAGGCGTACAATCTTTTTTTCACCAAGGTCAGTGAGCATAGTGGCACCACTAGAGAAGATCTTCTTCACGATGTAGGGGCCACTCCAGTTTGCCTTGAATTTCCCTTCGTTGTCCCGAACAGAATCTATGATTTTTTTAGGGATAAGTCTCCTTCTTGGACACCACCGTCCTTGACACTCATGTTAAATGATCGCGCTATTTGACGATGGTACCCTCGCATATGATATAAAGCCTTGATCCTAATTTCATCTAAGAGTAACAAATCATCATGACGAGTCTAATTATGCTTACTGGAAAGCCAGCATGAAATCACATTTAAAAGAAATCGATGAGAGAGTTTGGATAATTTGTGAAAGAGACTGGACTCCTACCACTGTCACCATGAATAATGTCATGAATTTAAAGCCTGTGTTAGACTGAACTGATGATGAGTTTAGGTGGAGCACTTTTAATTCACGTGGGCTTATTGAAATTTCTGGGCACATCAACCCCGATGAGTTTCGATGTCTTATTACATTCACCATGTCTAAAAAAGCGTGGGATGTTTTATAACTCACCCACGAAGGCACTAACTCTCCCAAAGAGTCTAAAATTCAAAATTTAATAACTCAATTTGAAATAATTACCATGCTTGAGACTAAGTATTTTGATAATTTCTATGCACGTTTGTCTGACATTGTCAATACTAATTTTAATCTTGATGAGCCTATACCCGATGAACGAGTCGTTAAAAAGATTTTATGATCGCTGCCAAAACTCTTTACCCCTAAAGTGACTATCTTAAATACTTTAGGTAATTTGAATCTTCTGAAATTAGAAGAGCTGGTTAGAGACCTCCAGACATATGAAATTAACATGTTTCCTAACACTCTCAAGCCTAAGGATAAAGGGATAGCGCTTAAAGCCTAGTTTAAAAGGAAAAAGAAAGTGAGTTTTTATGAGTTCGATCTTGAGGACGAGTGTTATTTTGGTATGGCCATGCTTGAATTTTTTTTATAAAGTTTCTCAATTTTTCAAAATAAAATTCTTCCATTAAAAAGGTTTTTGAGGAAAAGAAAGATAAGGTCAAAGAAAATGGTGTGAAAAAGAAAGAGGGTGAAGGAGATTTAGAAAAGTAACTTGTTTTAAGTGTTAGGTCAAAGGGAACAAGTCGTTTGATTGTCCCACTAGACTTAGGAGAGAGGGCAAGAAAGTTTCTATGACACTCGCCCTTAGAGATCGTGAGGATGATGTGAAAGATTTTGGGTATGAGTCTTCACAAGGAAATTTTATTTATTTTTCTACTAGTCACGTAAGCACACCTAGTTTGTCCCATGACGATGAGGATACTTGTGCATGTGAGACCCCTGAGGATGATTTGAGTGTTTCTAGCGAGTCTGAGAGTGAGTGCGCTAATGAGGGTGATAGTGAGCTCCATATCGCATTTAGAAATTTGTGCGTCGAGACTTTAAAGACTAGTAAATTGAACAAGGAGTTGGTTCTTAGGGTGAGAGGTTTTGAGAGAGAGTTAGAAGTTTTGAGGGAGTTTGCGGTAAAAGCGATTCAACTTGAAAAGGTGAAGATTTCTTTGAGTGAACAGTTGATAGCTTTAGGCCGGGAAAAGAGTAAAGTTATAACCCGCGTATCACAATTAGATAGAGATTTTAAGAAAGCCCTGGAGGTTAAAGTCACTTTAGAGAACACATCTAAGGAGGAATGAAAGATTGTTCTCAATCCCATTTTGGGTAGTGGTGAGAGTTTGGGAATAAGTAAATGGTACGTCCACTTCACATGTTGCACCTGAGTTTTTTATTGATCCACATGGCTCTCGACCTGACCCACCTAGGTGTCCCATACCTATTACGATAGCGCTTAGGAGATGTTTTAAGAGATGTGTTCCTAGTCCTATTTATGTTTTCACACACTGCAATAAGATAGGACACCTTAGAGAGTTTGGTTCTAGTTGGGGTCATGTGTCACGTTTTGCTACTACACATGTTAACACACACACACTCACACCTGACGCTCTGTATGATTAAACATAGAGTTTGCACATATTAGGGACCACGTAAATTTTTTAGTCAAGACTTCACATGATTTGATGGAGGTTTTTCATAGGATGTCACCACCTTTGAAAACTCCACTACACCTAAAGGTTAAGGTTTAGACTTGTTTGATAGCATAGGTTGATTTGCATGATGATATTTTTTCCTATTGCTAGTATGTATTTTTTGTATTAGTTTTTTTTTCTTTTGAAAGATTAGAAGAGACCAAAAAGATTTTTTTTGATAAAATTTTGAAAAAGCCAAAAAGAATTTTGTATTTTGTTTTTCACGATGTATCAATGGACATTTAGGATGACTGAGTCACAATTTCATTCCATATCCACGTGATGATTTGATAGTTCTTTTATATGCGTCATCATTTCATTTTTGTGCTTCACAATGTTTGGAGTCATCGAGATGTGATTAGTTGTTACTACCTACATGTTTGACTTATAATTTCCTTCAATGAACACTTACATGGATTTGTTTTATTATTTTACATGTTTATACATATTGGTCAGAGTGTTTTCATCTCAATTCTATCTTTAAAACTAACTATATGCGATAAAACTTGACAATTGACGTAATGCATGTAAAAATCGTTTACCGTGAGGAATTTAGCTGCAACAAAATATGGTGAGTGATCCAAGGAAAAGGTCTGTGAGAGTATAAAATTAACTTTTCGTGAAAGCCACCATTTAAAAAATCCCAAAAAAATTTAAAGGCAATAAAAAGATAAATATGCCAAAAAGGGGCCACCTTAAAAGAAAAAATATAATGATTATTATTTATGAGGGAGTTTGGATGGAAAGAAATGAAAAATGGGTATGCACGTCCTGACAACATATTGAAAAATCATTCATAGTTTTAGACGTTATTGGTGTGGTAATTATTCTTGACTTTGATGTGTTGATGGATTGAGTCGATGTCATTTAAATTCAACACTTTCAACACCAAAGGAAGATTTTGAGATTCATTCAATAGGACTACACGTATACATCGTGCACATATGTTATTTTTGATTGCATTGATTTTCCTATTGAATATGTTCACACCCATTCATTCTATTTTCATGATTTGTTTTTCTTAGTGTAAATTCATGGTGTGTGATTTTTGTTAAAAAAATGATTGAAACATTGAAAAATCAAAAATAGTTTATGGAAGCTTTTAAGTTCTCCTTTGCATGAGCATAGTTTGATCCATATTTGCTATGCATGTTTGTCGTGACAACTCCATGTTTATTTTTGTTTATTCATTTCCTTATCTATTTCGATCAAATAAAAATGGGGAGAACGAATTATAGGGGAGTTTTTGATTATGGGGAAGATGTGATTATATTGATTGATTTATTCTTATATCCTTTCAAACTCGATGCGTAACGAAGGTATTTTATATGTCTCATGGGTGTAGTTACTACTATTGCGCATCATTATATTAAAAACCCTGATGAGAAAATCTTGAAGATTTGTTTGTCAAAGCAAAGTATGAAGACTTGTCATTTTAAATTTCCACTTTTATTTATGGGAGGGTAGATTTGTATAGGTTATTTTTTATATTCATAATTTGGATGTTTTTAATTTGTACTGGAATAGACATAGTTGGAGATTTGTAAGGACATGATTTTATAAGTGTCCGTCATAATTAAGTAAGTTGGATACTGCTACAAGTCGTCGAAGATTTGAGGAAGTTTACATCTACAAAAGATGGATCTGAAGTTCAAGTGGTCTTCAACATTCAAACACTGACGAGATGATTTTGGTAAAAATATGTTTACGTTCCATTTGCATTTCATATTAAAAGTGTGGGGATATTTTTTTTTTCAGAGTCTAGAAAGTTTTTTCTAAATATAAAAACCATTTTATAATATTTTCTTTGAAAAAGGTTTTATAAATCATTCCTGTAAGGTTTCATTCAGAAAGGTTTTAAAGTTTTTAGAATTTTTCTAAGTCTGATGGCGAACCTCAGGATTGACATTTTTTTCATTCAAACAATATCACAATGTCGTTCTAGCGACACATGTATCATTTGAGAGAGATGGATTTTGTTTGAGCGACGTCTCTCTCGTTTAAGAGACGTTGTCTTTTCGACTTACACGCCACCGCCTCAATGATTTTTATATAATGAGCGTTCAATCTTTTATTTTGAGGTGTGGAGAATACAGTTATTATTAGAATACCTTTTTATTTGTTTCGATAACTGCTAAGTAGTATCGTGTGTCTTCTTTCGCAACAATTTAAGGCTTCAAAGTTTGTTTTCAATTCAAAATACCAATTACTTTTATGTGAGTTGTTTTATGGAACCCAAGACGTATTTTTACTGGAATTTTATGCTATTGATTTTGGTGCCTTTATGGTAATGGGTTATTGACTGCATGTCATTCAGAATTACTTGAGGGTGTTTCTTTGCTGAAGATTGGACTGCGGTTCATGTGGGTTCGCGGTGTTGGATCCATTACCAACTCTAGGTTGCGTGTTTATATTGGTTTACTGAGGTAAACTTATTGCATATTTCATTGTGATTATAAATTGCTATTTAGTTCATATGAAATAAAAGGTTTTTCCTTTTGGGGATTTTTTTTGAAATCTGTGAGTTAGCATATTTGTGTTTATGATGGTTTGACACACGCACACACAGAGTTTCATGTTTAGTACCTGATCTAATTTGGTTTAAAATTGAATATAATCAAATAAGTTTATAATTGGTAATTTGCGTTTTTTGTTTGAATCGATATCACACACGACGCTTCACTTTTTATAAGTTCATGACTTCTTCTAGAGTGATGGAAGGAGGGATTGTGGGCCCAAAGAAATTTTATAAAAGTGTTTTTGTGTGGCTGGGAAGATAAGAAGAGTCCCTATAAAGTGATGTTGGCCTGAGTTTTCTTAAATTATGCGAGGATCTTTCTTTCCTAGGTGGTCATTTTTGGCATGGGGAGTTTCTCGACAATTCCCTTTCCTTTATCTGTTACTACTAACTAAGGATTTGGACTCTACTAGTGCCTCCCAGATCTTGTCATATGGTTTACGAAGGAGAAGAAGAACATAAACCCTGTTTCTTCATCTATTTTGGGTTGTTTGGCTACTTTATTTATTTCCTTTAGCAGATCTTCAAAAGATTTCATCCCACAACCCATCCGGAGGTGATTAAGTCATCTTTCTTAGCTTGGTTCTTTGTTTGAGGTATCAAACTCATCTCCCCATCCGGTGGTGATGATGTCATCTTTCCATGAGAAGCCAATGAATTCCATAACTTTTTCATACAAATCCTCCCACGCATTAGGGATATGCATAAATGAAAATGTCCCTTATAGTTTCAAAGCATTAAGTAGCTCAGACATATTACAAATATTATCGGTCTGTCGGAACATATCTTTCATAATATATACTAAATCATCCAAACTAACTTTATGAATGGGTACCACCCAATTATCTGACTCTCGACCCACTTCCGGGCTTTCATAAATATTGTGCTGAACTTTTGGCGATCAATGGCCATTTTTGGGGCAATTTCAACCCAAACACTAGAAGTTGGTTCAATACTACTACCAATTCCATATCTTTCCCTCCATAACGAGTACAAGAGGAAATGCATACTCTTGTAAGAAGAGACAGATCTTAGTCGGCAAAATAGGTAGGGTGCAGGAGAAACTATAGATAAACTTTTAGGGGTTCAGGTGATGATACGGGTATAGTGGATGATTTACTGGGTACAATATAAGTTAGATGGATCAAAATAGGGGTCATTCTCTAAGAATACGACATTTGTATGGTTTGTAAGTGGATTGTGAGTGGTTTTGGGTTTAGGATTGGCTGGTGGGGCGATGACATCCCGATCAATCAGACCTTGGATTACATTCTAAAGATAGAAGAACTGGTTAGTTATATGGTTGAAAGTTTGGTGAAAATCACAGTAGGCATCGGGTTTGAAATTTTTATGAAGTGGGTTTGGTAATGGACGAGGGTCCAACAAATTGATGAGATTTCAACTTAATAGGGTTGGGTAGACATTAGAGAGTGGAGCATGAAGATCAGTGTATTCTTTTCTGATTGGATTTGCATAGGTTTTTGGTGCCAAAGAGGTAGCGGGTTGTGAGATGTTGTTAATGGTCGAGGCTATAGTAGTCTTCTTATATTTTCTTGGAGTTAATTGTCCGGATACTTTCTGTTGCCCAACTTCTGTTTTGGTAGTACTTTGTTCAATATCCACTCCTACTTCTCAGAGGTCTCGGAGATATGGGTAATACTATCCTCCCATTATCACTTGAACACGAGGTAAGAAGTTTTTCTTCAGAATACTAATTTTCTCCTCTTAAAAAGGCCCATTGGTCATAGTGGACGCTTTTTACCCCCACCTTGATGACAGCTTCCCCGGGGTTCTACTTGAGAAGTTCTAGATCATGACATGTATTTTACAACTCCTCATTGTATTTGTATTGCGACATGAATTTATGAGTAACATCCTCCTAACTTTAAATTTTTCATTCCTCGAGGGATAGGAACCAACGAAGAGAGTTGTCTCTCAAAGTCTGTTTGAACATATGGGTAATTATTTCCTCAGAGGAACCTAAGAGAATCATGCACAATGGTAACTTAGAAAATTCACAATTAAGGGCCCACTACCCCCGAACTTCTCAATATTCGTCATCTTGATTTTTTTTATAGCCTTGATTTAGGGTAAGGGACATATGAGTGTAATTCATGTAGTTCTAAGAGATTAAGACTTGGTCAAACTTCTTGGTTAACAACTTAAGGTCCTCCTTGACCACATATAACTCTTCTTACTTTGGATCGATGGTTACTAGCAAGTTAGCCCCAGTCTGGGTAAAATTTCGCATAGGGAGATGAGATGGTAGTGGCCCATTATCTAGGGAGGGACGTGGGGCATGTTGATATTATTCTAGGAACCAAAAAGGCTCAGGTGCAGGTGGTCATATAGCTTAAGGTAAGAGGACATTAAGATCTTCAAGAATAGGGATACGATTTCCCTGTATCTTGTGAACCACGGTATGAAGGTTTCCAATCTTGGCGATAAGTTGTACTAGGACCATCAAATCATGATGCAAATCCGGTACTTGGTATACGTTCTGCATGAAGAGTTAATGATGGTGTATTTTGGACTTAAAGGAAGCAGTGGGAAAACTAATGGAGATTTGGGGCAGTTTGACGAAAGACCGAAGCCAATAGGGAGCTAGGCCAAAAGTCGAGTATGTGATCAACATGAGAAGGAAAATGATTCGTATTTATTTTTGAAAGAGAAGAGGAAGAATCTTTTATTGGAAAAGAGGAAAATTATTTTTTTAACTTTTTTTTGGAAAGGGAAGGAGATAATGTTTTTGGTATTTCAATAAAAGGAGTGGGAAAGTGTTTTTTTTTGGTATTTTGATAAAAGAGGAGAAAAAATGTTTTTAGTATTTTGATAAAAGGAGGGGAAAAGTGTTTTTTTTTTTTGGTATTTTGATAAAAGTGGAGGAAAAATATTTTTGGTATTTCGATAAAAGGAGGGAAAAAGTGTTTTTTTCTTTTTGGTATTTTGATAAAAGATGAGGAATTTGTTTTGACACTTTGATAAGGAAGGAGGAAAAACGAGAGAAGAGTCTCAGCATTATTATTATTATTATTATTATTATTATTATTATTATTATTATTATTATTATTATTATTATTATTATTATTATTATTATTATTATTATTATTATTATTATTATTAGTACTACTACTACTACTACTACTACTACTACTACTACTACTACTACTACTACTACTATTACTACTATTACTACTACTACTACTACTTATTATTATTATTATTATTATTATTATTATTATTATTATTATTATTATTATTATTATTATTATTATTATTATTATTATTATTATTATTATTGTTGTTGTTGTTGTTGTTGTGGTTGTTGTTGTTACGTTTTCACTTTTATTAGGTTTACCTAAATGATGAAAGAAATGTCAGACGACACCTGAGCCTGGGAAAATTTGGTTTGAAAAATATGTAAAACATGGTTTGACTTGTTTCCAAGCTCGTGGACAGTCCCGTTTTAAAAAAAATGATGAAATCACACAAAAATTTAGGTGGCATGCCGACCTGGAATTTCGGTAGAGTTTTGTGTAGAAACTGACAAACTAAATATGAGTGCCCTATCTTTGACACCTATATGAGGGTATGCACTTGCTGGTTTAGTGGAAATGTTTCCTCTTTGGCATGACTTCCACGATATACGTCTTGATTTTGAGGGCAATCGGTACATGTGGACAAGCCATTTTATATGTCTGAGTCTACTTGAAATGCCTCATTATATACCTCGCGGGGACAGTACGTGTGAGAGTGAATATGATATACTCGACGTACGTGAATGAATTCAATGCTATATACCTCTCGTCGTGAGTTCGGTGAAGCAGTACGATGCGAGGGAACCATTCGATATACGTCTAAGGTACTTGGCCAATGGAAGGTGAGAGTCATATTGCTTAGGCTAATTGCGCCCTGTCAGACCAGTGCCTATCATAAAGTGACCCCCAGTACGGGAAACTTTTTTTGTTAATATAACAATTCTCTCGGTGATGTAGTGTGCAAAATGCATGATTCTTTATTAGCATATTATGAAGAGAGTATTTTATTTGGCATGATGAGAACTATGCTATTAAGGAATAATGTGCAAGTATCATGAAAATTAAATCTAGTACGGAGCATGAAGTTTACACTAAGCATGAATATGTGAGTGATGTGTCTATATATATAAGTAAATATGTGGTAATGAATCTAAGCATGGATTAACAACAAGTGGTATGTGATAAGTAGAAGTGGGCATGGATATATACCGGTGTGATAAGTGGAGGTGTGTGCTAGTGACACCTAAGCATGGATATTCTAAGTGGTGTGTGAACCATATGAGTATAAATGAGCCAATCTACAAGCGTAATTAGAGTGAGGTGTTCATGGAGAGTATTTACAAGTGTTTGAAGTGAAAAGTGACTGATAGGTTATATAGACATCATCTGATACCCCGCCTAATAAAATCCTGGGTGATCAGGCCTATATAAAATTAAAACAAGAATCCCAGTTGGTTCATTCTTAGCATCACTGTCGAAAAACCTTTAAAAACTTACTAACCACCTAGTATTCCAAAAAGCCGGTGCCAATTTTATCTTTTTACTTTGACACAAATAATAACATGCGAAAATATGCAATATGAGCCATACATAACGACTGAATCTAAGTCGACTGAATAAATAAATAAATGATATACTTGCCGAATAAACCATTGGTCAAAATGAAATAATCCAATAACAATCATCCAACAACTGAATAAATAAATCTGAAAACTACAATTAAAAAGTATGGGCAACATGCCCTAAGTAAACTGAAACTGATAGATGATTCCTACTCTAGGAAAGAATGAACGATGCATCTAATCCAACCTCCTGCTAGCATCCACATATGCCACAGCTCTGTGTCCCTAGAATGAAATATCAATCCTGGTGTCTCAATGGCTGGACACCTAAAAGGTTTTAAAATAGTTTTATAGCAAGGGTTAGAACCGAAAACATATTGAAAATATTTAGCACGTGAATTAACTTCACTAATTAAAAATTCATGCTTCTCTTCATATTTAAGTTAGTCTCGCACTCCCTTGAGGACATCCTCACCCCTCCTCTAATGTACACACCTAATGCCCCATTTATATCTCCCCTAATTATCCGCCCCATAACTAGATAATTAATATAACTCTTGTCAATTGCCCTACTCAATACCGAGTAATTTTAATGTATGATTTATAAGTTATTTATCACCTTAACTTAGTTAATTATCTTTCCTTGAAAGTTATACAACATTCACTGGTTATATAAATAATACAATTTTTCTCCATGTAATTAAATTTCCCGCATATAATTATTTATCACATTATATACGTAGAATCAATTTTCAACATTCAAACATATGTTGAATATAAATATAACCCATCCTCCCGAGTAATAACTCACCGAATGTATTCTTTAAAGTACTATCGTACTAGGTATACTCACTTAACCTAGTTACCCAAGTCGAAATCGCTCACAACCTTGGCCCAAAAATATAAACATGCGGAGGCGGTCATATTCCTTCCCTGAAAGTGAGATAAGCCCATCACCCATATACCGGGCGCTATGATTGTGACACCCCACCCAATCAAATATCGGGTGATCAGTCCTTTATAAAATTTTAAAACAGAATGTTCGGTTGGTTCATTCTTAGCATCACTGTCAAAACACATTAACTTTATTAATGACCTAATATAAATTAAGTTAGTGCCAAAATACTTTCCGTTTTAAATTGTAACCAAAAATATTATATTTATAAAGTCTAAGAATTTAAATATAAACCATTCACCATTCAACAAAAGTAAATAATAAATTTGAATCACATAATGAAATAAATAAGATTGGATTAAACATTCCAGTTCAAAACTCTAAGCTAAAGAACCATAGTAGGTTAAATCCAACTGAAATGAATAGAAAGTAAACTAAATACAATCTCTAAAAAATATTCTAAGGAATGGGCGACACATGCCCTAAATGAAAAGTATAGATGAACTGAGAGCAAAGATAGGAGCGTCTATAGCAAGGACCTATAGCTTCCACATCAGTTCCAGCTAACAAGAGAGAAAAGAGATGCAAGACATGGGTCAGAGCCCGATGTGTAAAAATATGTTTTTGCAAGTATTTAAAACTGCCTTAAAGCAAGTATTATGTGCATGTTAGAATCGTTCTCTCACATAAAGATCTAACATCTATTCTACTGTGCACTCCTAACGCATATTCTATTTAGTACTAGTAACTCTACCCAAGCTAACTGGTTCAAGGCACGTAACACAATCTACATTGAACAATAGTATTCCCGTATCGTCCATACAATACTCCATAAGTAGTCTATCACATTTTACTACCTATCATGTTCACTATTTGAATATTTAAGTCTTTATCTCATTAAGATTAATTCATTTGTCCTCATTGCCATAACTACTAGTTTCTCTTAGTAGAATTTCTCATAATTATACATATATATATATATATATATATATACGCCAGTCCTTCACCCTCGGTTTAAACCCCATTACTGCTATTAATAAAATGATCATATACCCCCGGATTATCACCCATTAGTACACTTAATACAATATACTTGCACCCCCAGGTCATCACCCATTAGTGCACTTAATAAAAACTTTACACCCCCGGGTTATCACCCTTTAGTGTATTTAACAACATAACCTTGCACCACCGGGTTCTCGCTCGTTAGTTCACTTAACAAAATATCAAATAATATGCATACACACATCCTATTCAAATTTATAGGTATTCTCCCAATGTAGTTGCATACTTATCATACGTATTTTATTCTCATTGCTACGTATTGTACAATATTATTAGATTACCATAACTCTCTTATAATTTCCAAGGTAAATATTCTTTCCGAAATAATTAAAGTATAAATCTTACACACTTTCTCATAAACATGTCTTGTTTTAAATCTGTTAACTACCAGTTTCTCTCACTCAAATAAACTGGAAAATTCCAAAACCGCCCCTAAGAAGCTTTCCAGAAATTTACCTTGTCTCTCAAAACAGATGGCAATGTCATTTGAATGACTGCCACCTATCACTTGAGAGACTTCGTGCGAGATGTCGATCTCGCTCAAACGAATATGCGCGACATCGCCCGACGCGCACTGTTTCGTCTTTTTCCCCAAAATTCTATGTTTTTCCACCATTAACACCTCTAAAACTTCTACTGTTTATTCACAAACACCCAAACATCAAACCTAATTAATGTTCTAACATATTTAAATGATTTCTAACGACCTAGAATCATTAAATCTTCACAATACATCAATTAAATACTAAATCCCTAACTTAAACCATTAAAACCCTAGTTCTTCCCATTTCAATTCAAGAACTATTATAACCCAGATTTTTTCATGGAAATTGTCAAAAATTCGTGGATGACATCCTATCTACATGAAGGAACTTAATATCTTAAAATCTCAGACCCAGTATGAATCAAATCATCAAGTTTTCATCATAATTAAATCTCATAAATTAATGGGTTATCACCTACACTAATCAGTAACATAATTATTACTAAATCACGCAAGTAATAAACACTTCACTTGAATCAATCGTCGGATTTCTTGATGTTGTTGGTATGGGTGTGTTCCTCTTGTTTCGATCTACATGATGGTGGAGGTTGTTGTGCAAGATGGTGCTAATTAGGTATTTCTTCTTGGAATTTGTTCTCCCTCACACCCTCTGTGGCCGTTCCTTACTTTTGTATATTTTAACCCTAAATGGATCTCTTGTGGCTAATATATTAACTCCTAATTTTCGTCCATATAATTTCTCAAAAAATAAAAATTACAAAATTACCCCTACGGGTGCCAGCTTGGCCTAAAAATCTCCCGGAGTCTAAATAAAATACCCGAGTAGTGTTTTCTGACTATCTCGACCCTCCTGGACTCAATGAAAACACTATAAATTATCATATGAGTTACTTAAAAATAAATTACCCGAGTAGTGTTTTCTGACTATCTCGACCCTCCCGGACTCAACGAAAACACTACAAATTATCATATGAGTTACTTAAAAATAATTTACCTTTATATTCCATTCAATTAGTCTAGACGCGACTTCATAAGCCAAGCAGTCATATATTTCACTCTCGACAATTTATCAGATTCAATAATTCCATATTACTTATACACTCAGTAATATTCAATAATTCTCATTAAGAAGTATTAACCCTTGTCATGCAAGTTAACAATTATTTTTAAATTCGGATTAATTACCAATTAATTATCGCATAATAATTTAATTAATACCATAATAATAATTAATCACATAATTATTTAGGTTCTCGAAAATACGGAGTGTTGCATACTTCCCCCATAATAACAGAATTTCCTCCCAAAATTCGAAAAGTAAGGCATACCTGGTACAAATAAATCTAGATACCTCTCATGCATATCCGCCTCTCGCTCCTAAGTGGACTCCTCCACATTGTGATGCTGTCACTGAACCCGCACAAGTTGAACTACCTTTGACCTCAGTCTTCTCTCACTATGATCTAGGATAGCCACTGGGCTCTCCTCATAAGAACTTTTGGGTTACAAATCGATCTTCTATATCGCGATGTGAGTGTGGGCCAACTCATCTCGAAGATACCACCTCGGTGACAAAATGTAAAATAACCCAAGTCTGTAAGCCACTAGTCTGATCCTCTCGGTAATAAGAAATGGTCCTACATATCTCGGAGATAATTTACCCTTCTTTCCGAACCTCATCACCCCTTTCACAGGAGAAACTCTAAAAAAAACTTGGTCCCCCACTCTGAACTCTCTAAAGGATCTCTTAGCATCGGCGTAGCTTTTCTTTCTGTCCTGGTCTACTCGTATGTGACTTCGAATTATCTCAATCCTGCTTGATGTATCCTGAATTACCTTTGGCCCAAGTAACTTGTTGTCTCCCACCTCTAGCCAATAGGCTGGAGAAAGACAAGGTCTCCCATATAATGCCTCGATTGGGGCCATGACAATCGTGAACTGATAGGAGTTGTTATAAGAAAACTCCACCAATGGAAGGTACTGCTCCCAACCTCCCCTAAAGTCAAGGATATACATGCGTAGCATGTCCTCAAGCATATGGTAAGTACACTCAGTCTTCCTATCGGTCTGTGGGTGATATGTCGTATTCAACCCAGCTCATTACCCATAGCCTCTTGAAAACTCTCCCAAATTCGAGACACAAATTTCTTATCTCTATCTAACACGATATCAAGAGGCACACCATGCAGTCTTACTATATATACAATAAATATCTGAGCATACTCTCCCACTGTATAGTCTAACCTGACTGGCAAAAAATGGGCTACTTTTGTCAACCGCTCCACAATAAATATCTGAGCATACTCTCCCATATAGAATCGTGACCCCTCTTCAAAGTAGGCAACCCAGTAATAAAATCCATGGAAATTCCCTCCCATTTCCACGTAGGGATCTCTAATGGCTGAAGTAAACCTGGTGGTCGCTGATGGTTCACTTTTACTAGCTGACAAGTGGTACACTTGGATACGAACTTTGCGATATCCCTCTTCATCCCACTACACCAATACTGCATCCTCATATCTTGGTACATCTTATCCCCGCCAGGATGTATCGTAAATATGGACCCATGCGACTCCATCATCACTGCATATCAAAGGTCCTCCCCCTCTGCAACCACGAGTCTCCCATTGAAATTCAAGCCTCCCTCAAAATTTACCAAATAAGACTCGGCTCCACTAACTAAAAGATGTCCAATCCTCTGTTGGAAAAAAGGGTATGTCGCCTGTGCTTGGACCACCCTCGTCACTATCTGAGGTGTGACGATCATAACTGATATGAATGATCTGTCCACAACACCCTGTTTCCCTAGCTCCTTCCATTTCTCCTTCCACACCTCAGTCCTCTCATATACTAGCCTACGGCTCAATGCATCTGCAACTATATTAGCGTTTCCCAGTGATAGTATATCTCAAACTGATCATCTTTTACAAACTCTAGCGACCTGCGTTGATGCATATTCATCTCCTTCTACATGAACAAGTACTATAGTGACTTATGGTCTATAAATAGGCTTAAATGCTCTCCCCAAAGGTAATGCCTCCAAAACTTGACTGCAAACACGACTGCAACCAGCTCTAAGTCGTGTGTGGGGTAATTCTTCTCATGAGGCTTAAGCTTTCGAGAAGCATAAGTTATAGCTTGATACTCCTATTGAAGTACACCCCCAATTCCTAGTAAGAATGCATCAGTGTAGACTAGATACTCCACTCTCAGCCTGGGTAGTGCTAACATTGGTGCTGAAGTCAGCTTGTCCTTCATATCATCAAAAGTCATCTGACAGGCATCATCCCAGGTAAATGGCACTCTTTTACTAGTCAAATAAGTCAATGGACCCTCTATCTTCAAGAATCCATGAATGAACCTCCTGTAGTATCCTGATAGGTACAAAAAACTACGTATGTCCATCGGCATCATGGGCTGTCCTCACTCATTCACCGCTGACACTTTCCACGGATCTACGGATATCCCTCTATTCGAAATAATATGCCCCAAAAACTGAACTTCCTTCAGGTAAAATCCACATTTCTCATATTTTGCATACAATTAATGTTGACGTAGTGTATGCAAAACCTGCCTCAAATGTTCAACATGCTCCTCCTCCGTCTGAGAGTAAATCAGGATGTCATCTATGAAGACAATGACAAACTAATCCAGGAACTCTTTGAACACTCTGTTTATCAAGTCCATAAACATGGTTGGGGGGTTGGTTAGCCCAAAAGTCATAACCCTAAACTCGTAGGAACCATATCTCGTTAAGAAGTCAGTCTTCGACACATCATGCTCCCTGATCCGTAACTGATAGTATCCCGACCTCAAGTCAATTTTTAAGAAGAAAAAAACTCCCCTCAACTAGTCGAATAAGTCATTGATTCAGGGCAACAGATAATTATTTCGTATCATAGCCTTATTCAACTCATGTTAATAGACACACAATCGTAACGATCTATCTCTATTTTTAATGGACATTACTAGGGCACCCCAAGGTGAAGTACTCCTATGAATAAACCCCTAAAAAAACAGTTGTTCTATCTGATCCCATAACTACCTCATCTTTACTGGAGCTTTACGGTAAGGTGCACGGGCTATCGACCAAGTTCCCGACATCAAATCTATAACAAAGCCTATCTCTCTATTAGGTGGTAATACCAGAATATCCTGGAACACATCAATGAACTCTCAAACCACCGGTATCGAATTAAGAGGTATCACCACCTCCTTAGAGGTCTTCTCCTCTATATAATACAAATGCGTGGAAGATCCTCCATCAAAATGAGGCATCTCCACCAGTAACATCTCCTGACCAGGTATAGCAAAAATAATGCTCTTACTAAAATAATCGATCATGGCCCTATATGCAATAAGCCAATCCATATCAATAATCGCACCATACTCGGACATCTCTAGTACAAGCATGTCGACAGGTAAAGTAAGACTCCCAATCTCTATACCCACCCCTCGAAATATAAAGAAAATTGGTTATCCACTACCCAAAGGAGAATCTACACATGTAACAATACTCTCTGTTGTATTTAATAATCCCATAGTACGTGCAAACATCATGGAAATAAAATAATGTGTGGCCCCTGTATCAAATAAAATATGCCCCATAGTACCCTGAATAGAAAACATACCCTCAATCGTGGGTGGAGCCTGGGGGACCGCGGCCTGATGGAGGTTGTAGACCCGTCCATACTGAAGTTGCCCTCGCTGCACCGGAGCTGCGGGAAAGGCTGGAACTGGCACTGGAGTTGGTAGGGTGGCGGGAAAGATGGGTCTCTAGGGCTCCTGATGAGTACCCTGCTGTTGAGGGACCCTGTCCATGTCGAGGAAATCCTACTTCTTATGGCCAGTTTTGCCACAAGTATAACATTTTCCAGCGAAATTTCCTCCCCTCTATCCCTTGTATCCTTGGCCTTGTTGGCCATTACCACCCCTACCCTGGCCCTGATGGCCCTGTTGTCCTCCCTACTATTGGACCTACTGCTAGCCTTGGTGACCCTGTTTGAAGCCCCTGTGACCATGCTTGAAACCCCTTGAATGAAACCTCTTAGTAGAATCCCCCTGTTGGGAACCCTACTTCTGACTCTGATCACTTGGTGCCCCATTGGCACTACCTCCCCTTGACTTTCCCAAATGGGTAGGATCTCCTCCCCACTTTCTTCCCTTAGCATGGAAGTCGTTGTTCTGACAATGTAATAATGCAACATTTAGAATATCCATGTAGGAATGTAGGGAAAGGTTACCTAGAAGATTCTCTCGGATCCTCAAAGTTAAACCATCCATGAACATCTGGATTCATTTCTCCTCAGTAGGCACCTCGTCCGGTACCATATGTGAAACCCCGCCTAATTAAATACTGGGTGATCAGTCCTTTATTAAATTAAAATCAAGGGGAACAGTTGGTTCATTCTTAGCATCACTGTCGCAAAATAAAATTTCCAACTTAAACATCCTAAAAAATTAAGCTAAGTGTCAAAACCATTTGAAACATTATTTCCATTTTATTTAATCCAGATAAGAAAACCTTTAATAATTAATAGTTTAAGAGTCACACAAGTATTAAGGCTGGTAGTAAACATCCAAGAATTTAACCAATCAGATAAACCAATACCAAGTTTAAGAACTACCATGAAATCATCCTAACAGTAATCAAAACCCAAAGAATATCAAATACTGAAAAAAATGAACATAAATCTCTGATAAATTCAAATGAATAAGGAAACAGGCGACACATTCCCAAACTAATTAGAACTAAAATAAGAGTGGAGTCAACAACGAAGTTGTCTAAGAAATGGCCTGCAATCCCCACAAAAGCTGCAGCGCGTCCAGTCCAAAGAACCTAAGCATGACACCCCTGTGGCTGGGCACCTGTAATATATACATACACACACATATATATATATATATATATAGATATATATATATATATATATAAGAGGAGAGATAACAGGAAACAGGTCAGATCCCGATTATAAAACAGTTTAAAATCAGTTTAGAAAGAATTTAAAATGCTTACCGGCTAATGCAACAACCATATTAGTATGCGACACTCTCTTCAGAAATTCTCACCTCTCATCTAGTGTGCACACCTACGTACTATTTAGCCCAAAAGTTTATTTTAACTCAACTTTCCCATAAGGTTTTATTCTGACGTATACTATGGCTAATATGATTCATTTCATAAAATTAGGTGCCCTCATATATCTTATGTGATTTGAAATAGTTCAATGATGTCACAAAATTTCCAAACACTTATAATAAAGTTGGAGTATTTAAATCATTACTTTACTACTTTTACACACATTAGAGAGTTTGCATATGCATGTATATATATATATAATCACTCATATAATGTATATACTATCGGTACCCCACAATAATCTATGGTGCTGGCATACTCTGCTATTAAGTCCTCGTATCACACAAACTAAGGGAAATACTAGTTCGAAATCACTCACAAACTGTATTAATAAAATCCATAAACAAATGGAGGTGAAGCATAGTTCCAGGTTCTAAGGGGTCAGTACATACCCTCACGTCTCTTAGAACATCTGACTATCATTTTCAGATAGTCTGTATAGAGGAATACTATCTTCTAGGATATGAGTCAATGTCCTCCATAAAGGTCCAATGGAGATAAGACTGTCCCGGCACGAAAACCCGCTCGTGATAGCAAGTACCCCGGGTATGATTTTACACAGATACATAATATATGCACAGTCACACAATCATATATATAATTATTCACATTTTTCGATTTAGGTTCACCCATGACCCATAATTACAATTATTCACATTTTACTCGAGTATCTCGCATAACGAACTCGTCACTTTTATTCTCATATATAAGTTACTCTATACCTACTTATCATCTCTCGAAGTATTCTATCTCCCTAAGCATAATCTCAGTAGGCACTCTCCCTTACCTTCTAGTCTAACTTCCTTACAAGTCTCTATCTTTAATTAAATGTACACATGATTCCATATGTGTGAATAACTCCCCGTTAACCCTTAATTTCCTCTTAAATTAAATTCACATTCCACGGGGTTTAACTGAACCCTACTGGTCCTATTTATATCCCAATATGCTCTAATAATAATAATCAAGGGTTCCTACGCATTTTAATCAGATTAAACCAAATTAAGGGGAATATGCATTTTTCCAGGAGGGGTCGATCGATCGAGGGGATGGGATCGATCGATCAATGTTCTTGGATCGATCGTTCAATCAAGCAGTTATGACGAAACTACTGTAAACCCAGTTAAGGGTTCGCCACTCCAACCTCAACCAAAACTCCATATATAATTCCCAAACTCCCAACAAATGTTACTACCAGTACTATATACCTAAATACATGATTCTCCACATAAAATATGTTCTAATTCATCAATTATAACAATTTAATGGGTTAAATTTGTCTAAACTTCAAGAACCCTAATTTTTTTGTTTCTTTCAATTCTTTCCCAGATTTCTTACTTCTAAATTCATAAAAATTCATGGTTTATCCTCTACATGCGATTTAGATGTCCAGAATATGATTACTACTTCTACAACATGTAATTTTATGTCGCAAAACCCTACTTTCTATCATAAAACAAGATCTATACAACCCTAGACTAACATGATTAAGACATTAACTAAAAATAAAGCAAGATAGATACTTGCCTGAAATTTGAGTTTCTGATTTGTGGAAGAAAGTGCTATTGTTGCGTTCCCCATCGTGCGATCTATGATTTGGTGGTAGTGGCGGTGCAAATGGGTGAGTTTTTGGCCTTTAATTGCTTGGGAAGCTTTCCCTCTTCTTCTCTAATGGTTGTTCTTTGATTTTGTTCTTTTTAACCCAAGAGGACAACTCCTAAAGGCTGATATAACCTTGAGAAATTCGTGGATTTAATTCCCAAAAATACCAAATGTCCATAATGCCCTCTCGGGATGCCAAATAGGCTTACAAACATCCCGAGACCCCAACTAAACCCCTGGGGACACTAGTTTGACTATCACGACCCTTCTGGACACATTGGTGCACTAGAAATGACCATACGGGAGACTTATAATTTATTCACTTTTAATAATCATAATTTAGTCCTGACACGACACAGGTGCGTCCCGAGTTAAATTTCCAAAATTTTCAAATTGTATACTCGTAATAATTTTAATGAATTGGATTATACATATTACTTTATCCATTAAGTAATATTAAAAAAATCTCAGTAATTACTAACTCTCATCACGATAGTAAATATAAAAAAATAATTTTTCGATTAATATTAAATTAATATCTCAATTTAAATTTAATGAATCTCCAAATTTAAAAGTCATAAAAATACGGGGTATTACATAACTACCCCCTAATAACGGAATTTCATCCCGAAATTCAGAAAATAAGGCATACATGGTAAAATAATTCTCGATACCTTAATAGTAGGCAAATTATTTACATAGTAAGGCGCTCAATCACTATAGCCCCCGCCTCAGAGCAAGCTTGTTTAATACTTTCATTAAAGACACTTCACATTCTGCTCCTATCCGATAACATCGCATAAGACACGCCTATATATTATAACTTCCCATTATTTCAATATCAATGGAAGGCCGCACCTCACTACATGACAACTATTCAGATTTATCTAAACACAAAACTCCCAATCTAAGAGAAACCATACGAACATCTGACCATCCTTGTATGCCTGAATCAGTCATGGAATTCCACCATAGTCATTAGACTCTAACTCAACCAATCTAAAATTGCGAATATCCACCCATCTCTTAACATTCAGGGCGAGCAAAGTTAAGGATTTTCCACACCAAAACCTCAATAAGTATCTTGTTCATAATAAACAGGTATGAGTGATCCCACATAACCCTACCATTTGTCAATATCCACCCTCAATTATCATACTATACTCCACTTGTTATCTAGAACCGTTGTGGAATAGAAATGATCACCAAGATTCCAAAATTACCATCACGTGGCTTCACTAATCATTAATCATCGTGCTCCTACTACCGGCTATGGGTGATACATGCTACTCAAAACAAAACGTTATCCCCGCTGCTTCTTAAAATCCCATATTGAAGGTGGAATTCAAAAATCTCACCCCGATTCAAAAAATAATATTATGTAGGACCACGTACTAGTGTGATCCTTCCTTTCAAAGGAAGTCTGGGATACACTAATTACAACTCCGCTCCGAATGTTCTCCATGATAACTAAACTCTACCCTCCTCAAGAAAAACCCCTTTTAAATGGCTTCCCACAGCCTTCCAACCAACTTCGGGTGTGTTACTCTAAACGTACACGTATATATGGATCATCGTTCCTCATGCGATGTTTAATCCACTCTACTACTTCCACTTCATTATGTTAGTCCCACAAATGTATTTTCCACATGTCTAATCCCACATCCCTTCGACTCGGACGATTTTAACATCAGTTAACCAGGATGTCCACACACCCTATAAACCATGAATACTAGCATAAGCATCACATACGCTTCACACATAACACCAAATTATTTATTTTCCTTCTGCTCACAACGTGATTACGACACTTGGATACTCTCAATCAACTAGAAATCGAAATTGTAAACCCTCCTTATCCTCGTTCCACCCCTTAACTCATGGTGAGAGGATAAAACTTCCAATGCTTTCTTACCACACTATCGGTTCCACTAGCCTTAAATCATAATTCAACTTCCAACTTAAAGATATAATTACCTGTTCCTACTACGATCGAGGTACCGGACTCATAGACTAATGACGAAACATCTTCTGACTTCCAACCTTATGCTAAGTTTCATGCATGGGATGTCTCGCAAAGAGAAATTCAAACAAGGGCCCCTCCCCCCTTCGATACACTACTACCTAGAATTATCGGTTATCAAAATCCGTTAGGACCTCTGTTCATAGCATGTACCCCTTAATTCTGTCTCTTGACAGAAAAGTTATATCTCCTCCCGTAATTACACTTAACAAAGAACATTTCACCGATTTTTCAACTGTTCATTTTTGGTGGTAGTCACATTCCATAAACCTCGAATACATACAATCGGGGTTCTCGAAATCATGTCCCCAAACATATCGGCACAACTCTTAACTCTCACATCTCTAAAGGATAGCTATATCAATGCGCTCTTCCTAACACCAAGTCTTGAGCATTAAACATAATAATGAGTTAAATCTTTTCGCTCAATAGTAGACCCAATACATACTGAATCATAATAACAAAGTCCCTACACACATTGGGAGCGAACATCTCGAGACCACCATCCCCTCTAAAATCTCTAAAATGGATACTATAAGTGCGAGTCCTGCCCTCTCGCAGGTGAGGTCTTGCCAGAACAAAACATGTTGCACTAACGCAACCACTCTGATAGCCTTGAAATCACTGCCCACTATTGTTTTAACTATTTTTATAAAGCCATAATTAGTATAATATCGTACTCGCATAACACATCACTAATATGAGAATTCTCAATAAAGAATAAAATCACTAATCGTGCACCCATTTGTCTTCCGCGGAGAACACTAAAGACAATCCCACTTTACCAGGGAAAACATACACATAATAATAACTCTATAGATGTATGCACTAAATTGTTCTCACATGCGAATCTAGAAATAAACAAAAATATAATGACTCGCTCGTGAAACATAAAACGCGCTTCATCCTCCGAGGATAAAATTCCTACTTTTACTTTGCCAATTGCCTTGGCTACTTAATGGTCTTCCGGACATAATGTATCTGTCTGAACCAAATCAAAAATTATATTAATCATTTCCCTTGTAAGCACCATACCCTTGCCCTTATTCTCTCTTTGGGACTTTTTTTATACTTAGTGGTTTTACTCTCCACAAAATACCTCAACACATAACCCACTTATCTCCTGAAATACATTTAAAAACTCACTAATGACTGGAATCGAATCTAGGAGAACCACAATCTCCTTAGAGGTATCCTCATCTATGTAATAAAAATGAGTGGAATATCCTCCCTCTGGGCTAGGCATTACCACCAAAACATCTCATGTCCCGCAATGGTAAAGATAATACTCCTACCGAAACAATTTATCATGGCTCTGTACGCAGCAAGCCAATCCATGACAATAATGATGTCGTGATCACGTATGACTAAACTAGTTTGACTGCAAGTAAAATCAAACTACTAAACTATATACCTTCACCCTGGCGTATAAAGAAAATTAAAGACTCATTCCAAATAATGAGTCTACGCATGGCACCGTACTCTGAGTAGTGTCTAAAAATCCTAAGGCCCGCTCAATGTGAGTATCTATAAAACAGGGTGACGCCCCAGTATTGAATAAAATGTGTTCCATAGTATTATAAAGAAGGAATGTATGCTTAATTTCAGTATGCTGGACGTCATACACACATTCGTATTGTTTATGCCCCTGTTGTTTGGGTATCTTACCCTTATCTGGGCAACCCTACCTCCGGTGACCCACCCTACCGTAACTGAAGTATCTACCTCTAAACTGTTTCATTTTACTGCTCTCTTGGTTTTGGTTCAGTTATCCAGTTCCACTTTTTCCTTCGCCTTGTTGAGCATCCTAATGAAAAACGACATCTGGTTGAAGAGAGTCCATCCACTTGTGACCCATCTGTTCACACTTACAGCAGAGTCCTGAAAGTTCTCGCTATGATGTGGAATTACAAGGAACAAACACAACTCTTACTCAATGACTTGATCCACCATGAGACTTGATGCTCTTTTAATCTTTAACCAATCCTCTATAGTGCCCACGCGAATCCTTCTGCAATACCAGTCAATATAAGTCACCTAGATGAATGCCTCGGTGTCCACCTATGGATCTTAGAAAGTCTACGGAATTGGAATATAAACTCCTTTTCTTCTTCTCCGAAAACCCCAATGATGTTCTTCAAAGTGTAGAACAAACTCCAACAAGGTGCAAACAAATATCACTATGGAAAATGATAATGAAAGCTCGGATCTTTGAAACTCTAAGGATATTTTTGTATTTAAAAACCATAAAAACATGTGCAGAATACGTAATGATTGTATAATATTTTTCCAGATTGAACACTTACTAAATTCTGAGGGAAACACGCCTTAAGTAATTTTCTTAAGGTGGCGCAGAATGACTTAGCATGTCACTTGAACGAGATATCCATGTCGTTCAAATGATGGTTAATGTCGTTTGAACCAGAAATAGTAGAGTTTTCATTTTATACAACTATATTCCATCCTTATCTTAGAATAAAATGACGTGTAATCATTTTAAAACTCTTTAAAAACATTTCTTTAATAAAATATATCATCCTTAAATAATTTTAAAAATAAATTCTGAGTTCCATTAATATCACGCATTCATACTAGAGTGATCTCCGAATGCAATTTGACTTTAAGACAAAATATGCATCATAAAATCGACATGATAAATCCTTGAAGATTTTCCGCAACGTCTTCAATAAACTTAAATACGACATAGTCTGTGCGGGATTGTGACAATAAAAGTACTACCTATGACTCAAACGTGTTTTGTTCCGAGAATAAGTCAAATAAACATACAACATAATCAATTGGAAATTTTGTCCTTATAGACTTGAATATAACGACTCTTATGAAGTTTGTGTTTCATAGCTCTTCTCGAGTTCATGTATGTAGAAGAATTAAAATGTGTTAGCTATATCTCCGTCAATGCAGCCTTTTTGATATTGAGTTATAAAATCACCATTGCCTTCATAATTAGTAGTAGGACCATATGTTGTTTGAGCCAAAATTGGTCCTTGTGAGGATCATGGAGATAATCTGCATGTAAATTACTAACTTGACGTGGACATTTAGATTTAAAAAGTATTATACCAATAATTCCAGGTACATATGCTATAATGTTGATATTAGTCCCATGCTTTTCAAGTTAGTGATTATAATTTATTGACAAGTTATGGACTGTAACTACAATATTCAGTATCATGTAGTATGTCTTGTATATCAATATATTAATAACATATAACTACGGTACGTCTGGGCCAAATATTATAATAACATGCACATATGGTACTTCAAGACCAAATTATATTTTCATCCTTTTTAGGATGATATGGATAATTTAATATTCAAATATCGGAGACTATGGGTGTATTAAAAATATACGCCTAATATATATTAAAGCATTCTAGGACTTTTCAATCCATTTTTTATAGTCCCCCGAATAAGGATGAGATAGTTACTAAATTCAAATTTTAATTTCTTCAAATTTATTTTCTCTTAAACAAAAATTAAATGAAGTTCAAATTTACGCAAACCAAATTAAAAATAAATTTTACCAAAGCAACCTTTTTTCTTAAAGTAAAACTACCCAAATTAATTAAGCACCAACTAAGACAAATTTATGATTAAACTAATTTTATCTTGTTAACCTAAAGATTTATCTATGTGTGAATGGAAGATAAAATAAACGACCAATATGCTCGATGTACGAGGAAAACCCAAATGGAAAAAATCTCAGGCGGCCCAGCCACAAAGTCCATTAACTACGAAATTACGAAAAGGACACGAAAAACACTTACATTATGATGTGACACCCTCGCAAGCCTTGACACTCTTCGTTATGTTAACCTCTGCTTAGTGATAATGCAGGAGTCCACCTACCCCTCGGAGTTCACTGATGGGGCACAAAAATTGTCACGCATACAGAGTCCACCGTATGTAAACCAATGAGCATATAATCCTCCGTAAGAAATGATTATCAATAATATAGAGAATAAACACGATGCCAAAACTCGATCTCAAAACATTTATAATTTAGAATCTTGGATCTAAACTAATTGTGTGTAAACATGGTTTTTGTTTTGAAATATTAATAAAAAATCATTTAACGAAAACTTCTTGGACTTTTTTCAGAAATGTTTTTACTCTAAAAAGGATGGAAAAAGTCTCTTGGAAAACTGAAATGGTGTACTCCTTAAATGGGTGGAAAGGAGTAGTTGCGAGTTAAGGAAAAAACAACCAAGAAAAAAATGATTTTTTGAAAAATGCACCGGGTCGTTCGAATGAGATACTGGCTTGTTTGAATGTATAGGAGGGTACTGAGACTGAGGTCTATGGAGAACTGGAAAGGGTAAGGCATGACCCACTCCAATGGATGCTACCTTCAAGGTTCTCATCCACTTCTAAAGAAGCCTCTGATAAAACCTTCCTTATCTAGTAATAATGGAACTCAAACTATATCCCACTCCCTGCAAGGAGATGGCCTTCACCATAATAATAGTAAATTTTACCAAGAGAAACTCTTAAGTATGATGGCTATCAGGGTAGAGTGAAGGAACAAAGCACTGAACACTTAGAGATAAAGCGCATGGAGAGAACACTAGTGGTCTGGGATGATTTTGACAGAGTAACGGTATGAGAGAGTAACCTCCTCTAAAATCTTTGTAAACTTAAGGAGGGAGGTCTCAAGGACCACCTCCTCTAAAATCTTAGTAAACTTGAGTAGTGGTCTCAAGGACCATCTCCTCTAAAATTAATTTTCAAACTGTTCATTTCTTGGGATAAACCCCTCGGACGCTCACTTCAATTGTGATTAAGTGTGAACTGTGTGAGGACTGGGTGACTTTTAGGTCTGTATACTAGTGGTCTCTTAATCTTAAAGTCCTAAGTGGTCGAGCCTTCTCAACAAACCTTGTTCCTTAGTTACCAAGCCACAACTCCTAAGAGATCCCATCTTGCCTAGTTAATCCCTACCTGCTCAACTAGGCTACCTGTATAAGAAAGTAAAATGTTAATACTTTCACATTAATGTAAGCAAAAAATACTGGGAAGAGGTCACTATAAGTGAACCTCCTCACCCGCTAGTTTTATTATGTAGGGAATTCTCCTTTCTGGAGATGAGGAGATCCTCATGGTGGGACTCCTCGTTCATACTTTATCCTCGTGACTTTTGAACATTTGGAGTCGAGGGTCTATAGTGGGCTTCTTCATCAAACTGTATTTCTGTGTTTTCTGAGTTACTGGGAACAAGGAACCCTTTATAATGAGCCTCCTTGCCCAAGTTTAAAATTTTTAATTCTGGGAACTTTGGGGCGAGGAGCCCTTTCTGGTGGGCTTCCTCACCCAAGTTTTAACTTGCGAGGTTTGTATAAGTTCTGGCGAGGAGCTATTATTCGTATCCCTCCTGACCCAAAATCTAACTTTGTGGATTTTAGATAAACTAAGGATAGGAGACCTTCCTTGGGCCCGACTAGCCCATCTTTAAATTATGTGAGCTTTGGGACATTTTGGGTGAGGATACCTTCCTAGGACCCTCCTCATCTACTCTTCATTTCTGTGGGTTTTGAGTAACTTGTGTCGAGGAGCCCTTAATTGGGGCCCTCCTCTCCCACTATTCATTTATGTGGGATTTGAGGAACTTTGGGCCATGATACCTTCCTGGGACCCTCCTCACCTAAACTCTAATTCTGTAAGCTTTAGGGAACTTGGGGCAAGGAGCCCTTCTTGGGGCCCTCCTCACCTATTCATTTTTTGTGAGATTTGGGGAACTTGGGTCAATGATCCCTTCCTGGGGCCTTCCTTGTCCAAGTTCTCATTCATGGTGATTCCCATAGTGCTTCCCTCATCGTCGGTTAGGCCTGCTCGCCCAAGATTTTAAGTTATCAAGTGTGTGCCCCTTTATATTTGTCCCCTCGTATAAAAATCTGCGTGATGGGCATACCAAAGGTTTTTCTACACAATGATTCATTTGTGTATTTGAATACGAAACATCACTATTGCATTAATTAGGCATGTCACTTCATCCTATTGTTCGAGTCTCGAGGTAGCACGTGTCACTTGGGGAACACACATCTGATCATTAGAAAATATTCAGTCCCCTTTTTTACTGGCAGTCTAAGCGTGTCATAATAGTTATAAAAGTCCCTTTTTACCTCTTTTTACCTTATTATTTGTTTTAAAACTCAAGTTCTTTAGAGAGAGAGAGAGATAAAGGAGGTTGAAATCCTCCATAGTCATTTTTGCTTTTCCCCTTCTTTAACTAACTCAAATGGCTTTTTCATCTTCTCAAAACCCCACGTCCACCATCGCCACTACCACCAGCGAGATGTTGGTGGGCACAATGCCCATTTCTGTCACTATATCAAATGTTTTGGCAACCGGAGCCACTATTGTGACTTCTGAGGTTCTTTTTTATGCGCCTAAGATTTCTTGAGCTTTTCCTATTATGTTTCCCCTTTGTGGGTCTCCTCTCCTGCTGGTATGTCGGCAACAGGGGCCTCCTCGTCCATGAGGGTTTCTGCGAGGAAGGGTTCATATCCTACCCGTAGACTCAGAGTCACAGGGGCCTCCTAATCCAGAGGAACCCTCACCACTGGATCCTCCTCACCTAATGGAGTGTCTGCAACCACTGGGGCCTCCTTGTCTATGGGGCTCCTCACTGAAGGGACTACTTCGTCCCCCTTGCCTATTGATTATTCCCAAAGGGAATATCTTGCTTCTCGCCAACAGAGAGATTTTGGGATTTATCGTCTCGATCCGTATTTTTTTTAGGAGGATATTTTTATGACTTCTCTTGCAAATTTTAAGCAGGAGTTTGTGGACAAAATCAATGAGCGACCCAAGGAGGGTCTAGGTGAGTCGTTCGACCTTCCCATTATTAAACCTGATTCAATTCTTAGAGTACGAGTAGACATGGGTGATTTTCCCCATTCTAATACTGAGGTCAAAGCATGTGGGGGAGCCACAAAAGAATGAGGTCTCTGGATGGATCATGTCTTGTACACTCCATCATATAGATCCATTATTGAGGGCCTTAGTCTTTCGACCACTATTAATAATCTCAAAGCTTGATAAATTTCCAAATAGGAGCGAGCTATTACTTTATTGGCTTCTCGTTGGAGCAAGGATTCTCACACCTTTGTTAGTGGTTTGGGTGAGTTTACTATTACCTTGGAAGATATTTGCAAGCTACTGGCTCTGCCTTACTTATGTAGTCATATCCTTACTAATGGATTTGAGGATGAGGTTGAGGAGAAGATGGTGGGCGAGATCCACTCCATTTTGGGCGAGTCTTCGAAGTACGTATCCATCAATTTGACTAGGACCACAGAGCATTCTTTCATTATATGACAGAGGTATTGATTTAAGGATTTTGAGCAGATATCCAAGGGGGAAAGCTTGAGCAAGACCTTGAAGAGTTAGGATGGATAAAAATTAACTCCCCCTCACACTTGGAAGCATTTTTTGTCACTTTTTTGAGTAAATTTCTTCTCCCTGAGAGGCCAGATGGCTCTCCTCACGAGCTTTTATTCAAAAAAATTACGAGGCTTGCTCGAGGGAGGGAAGTCTCCCTCGCAGCTTTAAATTTGGGATCTTTATATACATAGATAGATAGGGATCATGTGTCTGTTAAGAACTCTTGTGGTCGTTATGACGCTATCAACTTCGCCAAAAACTTTTATTATCATGTCATTCTTGTTTGAGAGATTTCCTAATTTTTCCCTGAACGCTAGGTCCTGCTATAATAGAGTTGCTCGTGCTGCAAGGTGGAACAAGAAGACTCCTAAGGCTTCCCTGGGGCATTTGATAGACAACATTAATGAGTTTTCCTTCTGGCCTTACTGCAAGATTGTGGGAGGTATTTTTTCTTGGCATAATTTTTCTACTACTGGGGGCACTTTCTACTATCCTGTCGATGCGGAGTCTGTTCCTTCCTGTCCCCATATTTTTTTGGTCATTATGCTTCTTCCTTGCACTTTTCCCTCACTGACGGACTTGGTTCAGGGTGTGGAGTTCTACCACTCTGAGCAAGTGAGGAGACAATTTGGATATGACCAAGGGGTTCATACTCCCACATATCCTTCTAGCACACCCCCTTTCGAGTTATATCTTAAGGCTTTTTCCAATTTTACTTTTGATGAGGTAGATAGTAAAGTAGGTCATTTGGGAAACTTGTTTATGACTTCTCGTAATTACCTACCTTTTTTCACGTTCCTGGTTAACTCTTTGGCATAAACATATCCTCCTAATTCAAAATTGCATAAAGGAGCTTCCTTATGAAACTATTTACACAAAGATTCTAACAACAACAGGTACTTCGGGAAAAGGACCCAAAGGTCAGTATGGCACCGAAGCACCGTACCTAAGGCTCCTTTTGAGCAACTAACTCTAGTGCTTGTAAAGCCTCTACTCGATCAGTCTATCTATTCCAAACAACCAGAGCCCAAACCTGCTAAACCCAAGGCGAAAGGTAAGTCAAGAGCTCTTGCTTCTTCAAAGAGGAATCATCTCGATGTTGATATTTCCATCTTCATACCAGCTACCATTTCTACTTTCATTGTGATCACTATGGCCCCTGTTCCCACTGTAATAAGGACTAGGATGGGCAAGAAAAAGAAGAAGACAAGTGTCGAGACCTCTGCCCCTTCCTGCATTAGACCAGGGATCTGACACTAACGACCTTGGGGTTGAGGATACGAATAGGATAGTGCCAGAGTAGGGCTATGAGGCCATTAGGTTGTCTACTGAGGGAGCTGCGGTTACTTCTATTCCCATATGTGAAGGTAAAATAACTCATTAACTTTTACTTTAGAAAGATGACTTTCCCGGGGTCTCACTTGCTGCTTTCCTATTCTCCATCGTTTTAAGAGGAACTAGTTGATAATATAAGCACTCCCTCCTATGATAATGACAGTTCTTCTTCGAATCGGATGAGAGTCATTGACCCTTATGATGATAAGCACTTTGATACTTCTTCTTTGTTACCATTTTGGGAGGAGTCTTCTAGTGAGGGTGCCATATAGGATCCCTTTATGCCTCTAATCCTACTACTGGACATCTGCCGCATGGGTAAACCGCTCGCACTACCACTATAAGTCTTTTTTCTTAACTTCTCTATTACTGTTTTAATGTCTATTTTCATATAGATAATTGAGATATGAATTATAACTATCTTGCGGCATTTGCATGGTGTCTTTGTCGTAGCGAGTGATCTGACGCCTTCACCTCCTACCCGGGGGCCTTTGTTAAAGCCAAAAATTCTAGTTTGGTAACATCTTTAGACTTGTTACAGGAGGTTTGTCACTTACCTCTACCCATTCGTTACTGACATTATTTTATTTTTGTTTTAATTTTTTTACTAATATTTTCTTTGCTCTTGTTAACTCTAACAGTTGTCTACTATGTTTCTAGCATCAGCGAGGACTTATTTTAGTCTTCCTCTTCAGTTCAGGTAAGCATTTGAGTCTTTTACTTTTTACTTGTCACATTTTTAAGTATATATTTTTGAAGTCTTATGTTCTTGTGTATACATGTGACTGTTTCTCTTAGTCGCCTTTCCTCACCTCCCCCTTTCTCTATGGTGAGAGGTTCCCCTACCAAGCTGCTTGAGGTACTTTTAACTTGTCTTCTTCATTATATTTATTTATTCTGTCATATTCTCTATATCCATGACTATATTATCTCTATTTTTGTGTAGCGATCTTCTTCTAGTGGCCCTTCTTCTACTAAGGCAGCAGCACCGTCCTCAGGAGGCATTGTTCCTGATACATTGCCTTCGAGGAGGATTCCTATTTCCTAGGTTTTCATGCCTATGTACAATAGGCTTCATGTCCTAACTATACCTTCTAGGCTAGTTTTCACCATTAAATCTAGCGAGCCTATCATACAGGTTAGCTCCACCTCTCAGGTATTGTTTATTCTCGTTAGGCTTCATCTCTTTTTTTGTTTATGTTTGATCTTCTGACCACTTTGTCATGACTAGTTTTTCATATCTACTACTACTATCCCAGCGGTCATATTCCCTCTTTCCTCTTTAGAGGGGCCACAGGTATGCCTACACGGGATCTTTTTCCTTTTTGATTCATTTTTCCTGTGCCATTGGGATTCCATTTTCATACTCTATTTCTATTTTTTATGCCAGTTGGTTATCACTACCACTTCTCCATCTGTATCTTCTCTTCCCCCTTAAGTAGTCCCTACTACATTCGAGGAAGCTCCTTCAGTAGTCGTATCTATGGGAGGCATTATTATAGCACCTCTCCTAGTAACTATTTTGACTTGTCTTTACTTATCTTTTATGCCTCCTTTTTTTATTGCTTCGAAAGACTTATAAATTTTCATATCTTTTTTCTCTTGTAGGATAATGCTAGTGAGACCTCCTCACCTGCAGTGCCTATTCTGAAGGTCTCAGACAACTCTTCATGTAGCACCTGTGAGTTTCCCCTTGTCTTCAGTAGGAGAAGATGCTTCAGCCAGCCTGGCCAAAGTCCTCTTGTCTGAGGGTCTTATCCCTAGATCCATAGGACCAGTCTCAACGGTATGCTCAATCTTTGTAAACTCTACTTACTATCTTAATTACACATATATGTATGCTACATTTTTTAACATATTTGTAGATGTGGTTCCTTTACACACGAGACCTATATTTGGACTCCCAGGTGAGTAGTCCACCAGTTTCTGTGCTTGAGGAGACTTTGGTCACCCCTCTGGTTAGTATCACTCTTTCTCCGGCTGCTGAGGAGTCTTTGGCAGGGAGCTCAATGGAGAGCTCCCAAATAAATACTTAATCTAGTTGGATCTTTGAGCTTACGTTCTCTATGTAAATACTTGTTGGCATTAAATTGTTTCCTTATTTTCAGGTTAGCGCAACGTTCGTTCCTTTGTCTGTGGAATAACCAAGGGGAGCTATTGTGAGTCAGGTATTATACTTTCATAACTTACTCTATCTTTGTTCCCCATTTTCTTCTTCCTTTTACTGCGCAAGTGGGCTCACCTTCACATTCATGTTTCCTTATTTTCAGGTTAGCGGGGAGGTCATCCCTTGTCTCGCGGGACCTTCTATGAGTGTTATACAGCGTACTCCCCATGTATTAAATAGTTATACCTGAGTTCTTTCTGTATGTTTAAGATAGCACCTTTCTTTTCTTTTTATTTTTAGGAAACGATGATAATAACATTTGCCTATTCTATATTAGGTTGGTACTCGAGGCTATGTGGTGCCTCCTCTCTTTGGTGACAGCATATTGACTCCCCTAAGCTTCAAGGTAGGCCTTCAATGATCTTTGTTTCAATTCAAATGTGAATAGCCACCTCTTTCTTCTTTTCTTGTGTACGAATTATCCCTTATTACTTTTCATTTTGTAGGATCCAATTGATGAGCCTGCTGAGGCTACTAGGGAGGACAACTAGAGTTTCGAGGTACTGATGATGCTAGCTTTAACGAGGATTCCTCTGTGCCTCTCTAAGAGCTCGAGTCTTGTAATACAGGTTACGATGACATAGAGGTGGAAGCTCCTGGTACTTTCATGAGTGCACTATGTCATTCAGAGTTGCCCTCTGAATCCTTTGCTCAGGAATGGGAAGTGTTGGAGCTGCTTCTAGAGCACCATCCTGAATCTTTCACCTTCCATAGTCTCCTCAATATTGACATCCTTATAGTTTTCAATTTGAAAGCCTTAGCTAGCCATCTCCATGAGTTCCTGTCCACCCCTCCCACTGATATGAGTACTCAGAGGGCTTCACGATTTCTCCATGCTCTTCATGATCTTATCATTTCTATTATTTCCAGATGTATTAGCTTGAATCTCTGTTTCATCATTTTCTTAAAACCACCTTTAGGAAGATGATGAAGCTTCATACTTCCCGCCAGACTAGGGAGCAACAATGTCAGGCTGAGGCTGCTCGGATTTAGACTCAGATTCAATTTTTACATGCTAAGCTGTCCAAGTTGGAGATTGGTGATGTTGAGGATGAGGTTAGGATAGCCAGGTTAGAGGATTAGCTCGTTGAGGATGATGGTCCTTCTTACAGAGACTTGCGCTCCTACCAAAATATATTTTTCATGTTGTATAGTGGATAGGTAGTTTGGTTGTTTAGACTTCCTTTTGTGTACTTTTTCACATGTAAAGGACTTCATCATTATTATTGAAAAAGTATTTTTCTTCTTTCTGATCACCTTGATCCTTTACTTATATCTCAAACTTGGCATCTTATTACTATGGCCTATTCCAATGTCTCCTCTTGTTGTGTGGTATTTGCACTTTTTTACATGAGCAAGCAACATTTTTAAAATTTTCCCCTCTAACTATGGGGTACTTGCATTTTACCTAAGAAAGTAACATTTTTTGAACTGTCCCCTCGAACTGTGGGGTACTTACATTTTATCTAGGCAAGTAACATTTTTAGAATTGTCCCCTCTAACTGTAGGGTACTTGCATTTTATCTAGGCAAGTAACTTTTTTAGAACTGTCCCTTGTAATTGTGGGGTAGTTGCATTTTATCTAAACAAGTATCATTTTAGAATTGCCCCCTCTTAACTATGGGGTACTTCCATATTATCTAAGAAAGTTATCATTTCTTAGGGAATAGCTGGGAGATAAAGGGTTAGTTCTTTTCCTTCCCTCCAACCTTTTTTTTAGAAATTAGAGGAGGGGAATGTAAGTCCCCTTTTCTCTATTCTTTATAGGAGCTAGTGAAATATGGCTTTTTCTTTGAGAATAGGAGCTAAGACTTGCTCTCACAAAACAAGGTTTGTTATGTATTTTTTATTATTATGACTTGGAGGATTCCCTCCTGCTAGTATGGTGACAAGATTAAAATTTATTTGTTTAACATGCTTGGAGAAACTTTGCTCAGTATACTTTTCTATCGAGATGGACGTAACCCCCAAAGTGTAATAATCAAAGTTCTCTTTATGTCGGACTCTCTTCTAGTCTAGTAGAGAGAGTTAAAAAATGTATATGTATATATATATATATATATATATATATATATATATATATATTATGGTTTATCTAACTTATGCCTTAAGCAAAAAAATGAGAATCATCGTGCAATGCTCGAAAAGAGTTGATATTCATTAGCTGTGTCATTTATTAGACCGTATTGCTCTATCATTTTATAAAAAAAATAAACAAACATGTCTAGCACTAGAGCAAGACGCTCAGACCCTTTAACAGAAATGAAACTTTTCATGAACAACACTAACATAATACCTCATTCCCCACTTGCAATTGATGGACTGGAGGCAATCACTCTATGGCTCTGAAATCTAACAATAACCCGACGTGCCTACCCTTCTGATGATAAAGGGTCCTTCTGAGTTGGGTTTGAATTTTGATGCTAACATGCTGTGGAGATGGTGAATGGATGCTCGCAGGACTAAGTCCCCCACCAGGAACTTCCTAGGGTTGCCAAGTTTTCGTAGGCTCTGGATAGTTGTTGGGTGTAGACTTTGAAGTTCTCTTTCTCCTTGTCCCTATGCTCATCCAGTGCCTCCAGCTGCACATACTGTGGGTCAGGAATGAGTCTGTTGCTTAGAGAAATTCTGGCGGAGGGCACTGCCAACTGCATTGGCAAGAAAGCTTCGGTCCCATACACCAGTGAGAACGGGATGAACCCAATTGGTTTTATCTTTGAGGTACGATAAGCCCATGGCACTATGGGTAACTTCTCATCCCATGGCCCTGGAATATCCTCCAGCATCTTCTTCAAGATATTGATCAAGGTCTTAATAGTGGCTTCCTCTTGACCATTACCCTTAGGGTAGGAGATGGTTGAGTTGTTGTGTAAAATTTTGTACTTGTCTGTGAGGAGGGTCATCTCCTTGAATACGAACTGCTTCCCATTATCTGTTAAAATAACCTTCGGTATACCAAAGCTACATATGATATACTCCTTTATAAACTGGGTTATCGCTTGGGCATTCACCCTCCTTAGAGGTATGGTTTCTGCCCATTTGGTGTACAATTCTGTAGCTACAATGATAAAAGCTTTGCCATAAGAGGCTGGGCTGATTTTTCCAACTAGGTCAAACTCCCATGTGTTGAAATGATAAGGAGTTGCGAGGCTTTGTAAGCTGACAAAAGGATCATGTACCATGTTTCCATGTACTTAACAAGCTTTGCACTTCTTCACAAAGCCAATGGATCCAGCCTCTGTGGTTGGCTAATAATACCCTAGCATCATCAGTTGGTCATATAGTTTGGCACCACCCATATGGGAGGGATCATGAGCTCCTTTCATCAACATCTCTATATCCTCTTTAGTTATTCAACTCAGCGCCTTCTCATTATACCCTATTCTATAAAGCTATCCATCCACCAAGTAAAAATGAGCTATCTTCTTTCACATATAAATTTCAATTTCCCTTTCTGAGGGTAACTCTCCGTATCTCAGGTATGCAATATATGTTTGCCAACAATATTTGAAGGCTTCAACAAAGTTGGCTTCAGCTGGTTGGTTAAAATTGTCTTGGTATTTTAGACAGCTTTATTGTAGGCGGGCAGCTTCTGCGCTCATGGTTATCCAATACTATCCACCCCTACTACAACCATCAATATATGGAAATATCAGTGTCTCCACAATGCTTTTAGTGAAATTCTGCTAACCTTTCCTTAGATTCTTCCTCTCTGACACACGTTGCCAAAAACCCTCCGGGACACTTGAAATAGAGTGTCTCCTATAGCATGTGGTATTTATCTAACTCCAACATCTCCATTGTCCCTTCTCTGGTTTCGAGTTTCTTCACCACTAGGTGGATCCAATCTTCTGGCTCGTATCTTGGGAACAAGGATTTAATTATAGTTTTCATTGTTCTTCATTGTACTATCCTTGTTGCTTTTGACTCATTCATGTCTAGATTTTATCTTATCATGGCTAGTTTGTCGGTATGCCTGTTCATTATTCTTACACGTCTCTCCATAGCTACTTCTAAGATTTGTCCTAACAACCATTGGATGATGTACCTGTAGGGTGCTAAATTGGCATGCTTCAGGGAGAACTCCCTATTGATCAGTTTGACTACTAGGTTGAAGTCCCCTCGTATACACAACACCCTGATCCCTCTTCTGAGTGCCTCCAACATCCCCAAAATAAGGGCCTCGTACTCATCCTCGTTGTTTGATCATTTCAATCCAACTTAAAAGACAGAGTGATCTTCTCCTTCCTATTTGACAATATAATACTATCACCTCCTATTCCTTGAGCACTGGATCCATCAAACTCCGTCGCCCATTTTGCCATTTCTTTGACCATGCATGCTTGAAATTTCTCCCCAGGTGGCTCAAAATTCCCACTTGGAAAATGGGAAAGTAGATCTACTACTACTTGCCTTTTAATAGCCTTGGGCACTATGCATTTCAAATAATACACTAACAAGATAAAAAAACACCTTGCTTCTCATCCCATAAGTATTGTCCATCCGAGGAGGCACTTAATGGGGTCATACTTAGTGACTATGGGAACTGTGAAAGGTAGCAAATAGTGTCTCAACTTCTGGGCAACAAAAACTAAAGCCAGGCAGTGCCTCTCCACGTTAGTGTACCTAGATTCTATACTTGAGATCACCCTTGAGAGTTAGTAAACTGACTTTGCTACTCCTTACTTTTCTTAGACCAGTAGTGCTCCTATGGACCTCTCTGTTGAAGTAAGGTCTAACAGTAGCAGTGTCCCCGCTTTTTGTGGAATCATTGTGGATAGGGAGGATAAAATCTCTTAGATCTTTTCAAAGGCCTTCCTTTGATCATCTCCTCAAATCCATTTGTCATTGTCTTTTAAAAGGGGTATGAATGGGTGAGTCACTTTTTACAGAGTGGTTATGAACCTCCTCAGGTTGGATACCTTTCCCAGAAAGCTCTTAAGTTGTCTCTGAATCTTGGGGGCTGGCATCATCATTATGGATTTTATTTTTCTACGTCAACTTGCACCCCTTGCATGTTTACAACAAACCCAAGAAACTTTCCTGCGGTAACCCCAAAGGCTCACTTGGAAAGGTTGATTCGCATTAATACCCGCAGCACCTCTAGAACACCCTCCTGAGAGGTCCTATATGTGGTTTCTTTCTTTTTTTTTTATTTCACCACTAGGTCATTCACATAAAACTCTAATATGTCGTTAAATAGGTCATGAAAAAATGCCATCATAGTTCTCCGATATGTGACCCCAACATTCTTCAGTCTAAATGGAATGATTGTAAAGTGTAAGTTTCCTAGGGGTGTGCGGAAGAGAGTCTTCTCCGCGTTTGCCGAATCCATCTTAATCTGGTTGTAGCCAATGTACCCATCCATGAAACTATACATCTCATGTCCTGCAGTAGCATCGACTAACCTATCTACGATCGCCAGAGGAAACTTATCTTTGGGTCATGCCCTGTTCAAGTCATAAAATTATACGCAAATCCTGATTTGGCTCTTGTATTTTTTCACCACTGGCACTATGCTAAAAAGACATACGGGATGCTGAATAGGCTTGATGAATCCTACTGCTAATAAATTTTCCATCTCATCTTTTACCTTCAGGTTGAGGTTTTCCTTGTAAGTGCGAGTGGCTTGCCTCACTGTAAGGGCATTGGGAAAACGTTGTATCTATGGGAGCTCACCTATGGGTCTATTCCAGGAATCTCTGTATACTTTTGAGCGAAGACATCGGTGAACTCCTTGAGTAAGACAATGATATCTTCTTTCTACTTTGGTCCCAGGCTCTTAGTGATCATGATGGGTCTACTTTCATCTCCTTCTTTCCCTCGATTGTTCTCCTTTAACTCCTATATTTCCTCTCTGGGTCCATCTTGCATGCATTTTGGAGCTTCCTCTGGCTCCACAACGTGCTCAATAATATGTGACTTATCAATAATAAAACATTCTGGTGCCAGGTCGGTGATCTCATCCCAGAACACTGCCCACGCAGACCGTTATAAGTGGTAGATAACCTTTCCATTGCACTACACCAAAAACAGCGATTTGGCACACCCTGATATTAAAATTTTGGCACAGTTTTAAACTGTGCCAAATTCTGGCACGGTTTAATGACAATTTTGCACACTTTAAAACAGTGCCAAAATTTGGCACTGTTTTAAAGTGTGCCAAAATTGAGTACACTTGACTAAAATATTTAACACCCTAAAAAAATTCACTATACTCCACTTTAGTATCCCTCTCTCTCTTCCCGCTCACCCGTGTTCATCCCTCTCTCTACTTTGACCTCTCCGGCCAGCTCTCTCTCTCTCTGCTACCTTCGGTGCCTCCATCATCCAAAAAACCAGGTACTTTATTTCAGTTTCTAATTAGTACCGAATACAATTAGTATACGATTTCATTTCATATATTTCATACCCTCATTTTCATCTAAAATTTTCCTGTATGAATCTCTGTTTCAACTCAAAGCTGTGTTCATCCACGAAAGTAATTACCAGGTTTACATGATCCATTTTTCATTTCAGTCAACAAACTTTATTTATAGGTTTTCATGATGTTTAATCTTTGTCATTTTCTTCTTGTAATATGTTTTATGATATTAGTTTTAGTTTTTAAGAATCTAATAAATTTGGTACCGAACACAATTTTTTGCAACATAAGCTCTGATTTCTATTTATTTGTTTTCTTTGTATTTATTTTCCAAGAATGTAATGAATTTCATATTGAACACATCAATCTCATATCTAAAAGACTTTTTCGTTATTGCGCACTAAGTATTTGCTAAAATGTCAAAAGAAAGGAAATTTTTCTCTAAATAGCACACGATTGATGCACACTACATATGATTGATGCACACTTTTTCGTTGTTGCCCACTAGGTGTGCATATATATGTTTTGCAACAGGTAATAGAAGAGAGTGGACTGATTTGTACTGCTGTTATGCATTTATCTGTGTGGGGGGGCTTAATTGGTGAAATTGACAGATTTTATAGGTGGGCTTCATTTGAAATGGACTTGATCATCTCTATTTGAGGGAGGTTTTGTATGTGTCATGTATGTCATGTATGGCTTATTTCATTTCTATTTATTTTTTATTTGGTATTTTAATTTGAGATTCTATACTTCAGGCATTCAATTTTGTTTTAAAATCATTTTATTTCATTTAGGTTTAATGGTATTAAATTTCAATTTGGGAGATCAATAGGTTTTTTTTGTACTTGATTTTGTTTACATTATTGGGTTTGATTTTTTCTTCTATTTAAAATTTTAGGTTTCTTTTTCTATATGTTTATGGTGGTAGTGTTGGAGGCTAGTCGTAGATGGTGGTAGGTAGTGGAAGTAATTGATTATGGCGGAGTTAGTGTTATGAGGTGAAACTGACAATTGGTGGCAGTGTATGAGTGATGGTAGGTAATGGTGGTGGCATGTGGTAGAATAAATGAGATATTGATTCAATATTTAAGTTAAATCAAACAAATTATTTGTTATATTGTTTCTGAAAACATACACTTCTCTTCACTTATGTTATAAAACTCCAATACAAAATGAGAATTGTATATTAAGTCATCGCGCGCCTTAGTATTCTGGGGGTAGGCCTATGTAGGGGGGAGGAATTTAGTGTAATGGTTATGGAATTATTTGTTGAAGAGAGTTAATTAATAAAATAGAGAAAAGAAACGTGACCTAATTGTAATACCCTGTATTTTCGTGATATTTATTTTTGGGATTAATTAAATTAAATGTGAATTAATTTGGGAATTAATCCGAATAAAATACTAACGAGGTGTGAGTTGGTATTTGATTTTTATGTGTACATATGACATTATATGAATATTGAAATTATTAAATTTGTCGTGAGATTGAAATACGGCAATATGGAATTTTGTTGAGACGCGTGTGACAGTCGCGTCAGGTATATAATTATTTTAATTAAAAGGTGAATTTTATTTCTATAAACCATATGGTCATTTTGAGTGCGCCAACGCGTCCGAAAGGGTCAAAATAGCCAGAAAACACTAGACGGAAGTTTAGTTTGGGTCCCGGGGCATTTTTAGGCCATACCGGCAATGAAAGGGTAGTTTGGTAATTTTGGATTTTTGGGAATTAAAACCCACAAAAATTAGGAATTAATATCTGATTTGGACTTTACCCACTAAACCCACTAAGAATCCTAAATGACTTAATGGGCTACGGGAGTTATTAGAATTAGTCCCAAGAGTCTCCTAAGGCAAACCCTAGCCACCATTGTCACCTTGGAGAAGAAGAGCTTGTAGAGAGAAAAGAGAGGATAATTCTGTAGAGAGAGAGAGAGAGTCATCAATTCGCCATCAAAACCAGAGAAATACATAAGGCAAGTGGTTTAATTTATATTATTTTGCAGTGAATGTTTCTTCCATGCTTAGAAAATTCTAAAATTTCATTTGTTTGGGAGATTGATGAAAACCCATAAAATTGGAGTTATAAATTTAAGTTTGGATATAGGTTTGCATGTAAAAATGTTATTGGATGATTGAACTAAAATAATTGCTACTTGTTGTGGTACAAAAACGGATTTTATTAGGCTCATTGATGATCTAAAAATTCTAGGGTTCATGTTCTTGAGATTGGGGAAAAATGTAGAGTTTTGATATTTGGATGATGTTTAGGATGAATTAACCCCACAAAACACGTTAGTATATGACCTAAGTGTGTTTGGGAATGATTAGAAATCTTGAACAATTGTTGGATTGATGTTTAGATGAGATTATAGGTGAAGAAAAGATGGAAAAACGAGAATAGGAAAATCTGGGCACAAAACTGGCCTCTCGTTAGAAGACCTGCCCAGGTCGTTCGAACGAGCTCGTTCGAACGAGTTTCTAACGAGTTGACCTTTGACTTCTCACGAGGGTGATGTTCATTCGATGTCTTTCGTTCGAACGAGATCTCGTTAGAAAGCCCACTTATTTCGAACGAACTCTCATTCGAACAGCCTCGTTCGAACAAGACTTCTAACGAGCTGACAGTTTAGGCTTTTTGGCCTATTTTGATTTCGCGTGTCCCGTAACCTTGTTCAAACGTAGAAATAACACTTCCTTGATGATTAGTTGATATATTTGGGATACTTGGAATATAGTGAGGAGTAAAACATAAGAGTGTGGTTTGAACCATATGGAAATTATGGATTAGGACGTGAGTGTCTATTACGACGTGAGAACAATTGACGGTTTGAATAATTATACTGACCGGGAATATGTAAATTGTGTAACATTATAAGTTGGTGCGAAAATGAGAAGTGTACCACCAATAAATTATGGTGATTACTAAGTTGTGTTCATACTTACTATATGTATATGATTTATGTGTATGACATACCTACCATACTTGCTATCACGGGAGGTTTGCGTTCGCTTAGGGCCATCTATCCTTGTGTGCCTACGGGGGGGATTTAGATTGGTACCTCGAGAACATACGTCAGAGAAGGACTTATTGGGATGTTAATAAGTCTGCTGATCGTGGGAGCGTAGGTATGTACGTGACCCATGTGATGTGACTGTGTTCGCCTCCATTGTTTGTGATTATTGATATCTGAGCACGATTCCTGAGAGATTTGGAATACGTGATCCTTATGTACGTGAGGTACCGGGATTGATAGCGGAGTATGTGTGCAGCGCAGCTTAGTCTCGGGGTGCTTGTATTGTATATTTATGACGTGAATAATATACACTTAATTAATGGGAACTTTCATGTGGTATTGTGTGTATACTTACGGAAACGCTTTGAGAAAATATAAAGGGATAACCTGTAATGAATTGTATTGCTTAATTGAGAATCCGAGTTTAAGTAAAGTCCCTATTTAATTGATAACGTAGAATGTATAATGGGAACCGAGTAGAAAGGTTAGAACTCATGTCGGTATAGTTAGATGTAATTATCATTAGATGGGTGATATACGTTAGGAGTGCACAATTAGTCGAGAGGTGAGTATCTCATGTGAGTGCACGTCCTAACATGTATTTTGCATTCGTTGTTTTAATGTTATTAAAGCACTTGCTATTTTTTAAATACTCTCCACTTTCGGGCTCTGACCCGTTTGCTTTCAAATCTATTTTTGTAAAAACCATTTTAGGTGCCCAGCCACAAGGACACCATGCTTAGGATTCTCATTTAGGTGACGAGCTGTAGCTGTTTGTGGAAGTTACAGGGCCTTGCTAGTAGACGCTTCATTTGTCTTGACTCTATATTCAGTACTCATCCGTTGTAGGGCATGTCGCCCATTTCTATTAGAGACATTTCATATTCCAGATTCTCAGACTTTTGGCATGTAATTAATTCAGGGTACTTTGTTTTATTCATTTTCAGTTGTGGGTTTGTTGTGAGGAGTTTTCATCCGGATTTATTATTATTTGTTGGTTATTTCATTACTTCTTTATGGTGAATGGACTATGTTGTTCTTCCGTTATTCTTTTATTGTATGTTAATCAGACTTAAATTAAAATTTGACATCTACTTTTTAAATACTAGGTGGTTAGTAATTTTTAAAATGTTTTCGACGGTGATGATGTTAACTGAACCAACTTGGCATTTTGTATTAATTTAATAAAGGAGTAGCTACCCGGTATTTAATTAGTCGGGGTGTCATAGGTGGTATCGGAGCATCAAGTTCTAGTGTCCATAGGATCTGTACGTCTTATTATGCTTCCAACGTAACTTTCTTTGATATATAGCCCTATGCTTAGGATTGTTGATATCCTTGGTGAGATTTCGTTCTCCTGCTTCGATATTTATGGTAGTGAATTCTATATGTGAACGGGTGTGTTAGTGTGCCAAACAGTATAGTACGTCAAGTGAAGACATTGAGACTCACCCAACAAGGTTGGATTGATGGAGAAAGAGTTAGGTGGTACATTGAGAAAGAAACCAGTGGTGGAGACCCTTGAAAGACGGAGATGACGTGTGCTAGCCAAACAATAGTAATACATCTAAAGAACTGGACTTGTGTCGGGGTATGGCCAATCAGGAGCGGAAATTTGAAATTTTCTCGTCTCGAGAAAGCGAAGTTTCAATGGTGAGATACAATCACCACACTTAGAGGTGGAAGGTGACGTCGAGAGAAGACGTGTACAAATGGTTTGACCATAAGTTTCTCGATCAGATGTTCAGGATGAATAACGAATGTTGTTCTGAACTCACATGAGAGGGCCAAACAGAGGTCACTTGGTGAGAAGAAATATAATTATTTAGTGAACCATACACTGCGTGAAGTAGGTGAAACGGAAGAGGGGATATTAAAGGGAGAATTTACACACAAGAGAAATTGCTAGTCCTTCTGGCAGAAATTCTGCTTGGACGGTTAAAACAAATGGCATTGTCGCATAGTGTTAATTTGGAAGTAAACATTCCCTCGGGTGGGGAGGTGCAATAATCGAAGGCCGTATAGGGAGTATGACTGGGGAAAACGGTGTTGGTGAAGAACCACAATGGGAAGACCCAACGGAGAACCATTTGAAATGATCCGGATAGCTAAATTATCACCGAGCAATGATGATTTCAGTGAAAGATGGGGAAATTAGTAGTGTGTTTCTTAAGGGCCGTCAAAGCTAAGATAACAACGGAGGTAGTCGTCTGAGTCGAGACTACTAACGTCCGAGAGATGGACCACCTTAGTATGATTAGTGTGACATAAGATAAGTGGAGTATGTGTAGAGGTATTTTTATTGGGAGTGAAAACCGTGCATTATAAATCTTTCCAATACGAGAGCAGGGATCGAGGTATTGTGCCTGGTGAGGGCAGCAGTCATTGAAATAATTCGGTTTGGGACAGACATGAGTGATAAGTCCTGGATCCAGTTGAACACCCGGGACGATCGTTAGGATAGAAGTATAAGATATATAATCAGATGAGGATGCATGTTAGTTGTATCATGAATGAGTTATTACACTTGTTATAATTGTTATTTACACTTGAGAGTCAAGTTTAGTAAGTATATCAGAAATTTTATTATATATAAGGACATTTCCCCTGATAGTGTGGGGTCACTTTTATTGTCATCCATAGATAATGAATTGGTGTATTAATAGCAGTTTATGCTTTATCAAAATTACTCTTTAATGTTGTGTTATACAAGTATGATATTGTCTTAATTATGGTTTTATATATATGTGTATACCGATAGTGTGATGGTATTGCGAGTTTAATGGGATTACTACATTGAGGTAGCATGTTTTATTCTGGCGAGGCCCCATCTGTGAGGGAGTCGGGCTCGCAATTGTACTTTCATGCGTATATACATAAATATATATATATATATATATATATATATACAGGTTATGATTTCAAATACGTATAATGGTCTCGAACATTTAATCCCAGTATGCGTAGGGATTTCATTGTTATGAGTCGCATGTAATTGATTTTCTAGTCAACAAAGAGTTAGTTGGTTAGTATGATTAACGGTAGAGACGACGTAACGGAAAGAGTGCATTGTTTTATCACCCGTTAGAGATTTGGAAGTTTATACTCATAGTTGTGTGTCTGGGGACGGGAAATTTAGGGCCTCAAAACTTTTCGCATGTTGGATATGAAATGTGATTTACATCACTGTAAAGAGAAATTGTCTTTCAGAAGAGTTCTTTGTTTATGTATAATTGCAAAAGAGATGTCACTTTGTTGTTAAAAGGCGAGAGTGTAGGGGTACATATTATGGATAGGGCTTAACGGATTCCGATGACCAACAATGTTAGGTAGTAGTGTATCGGGGGGGTTCCTTGTTTGGATTTCGCTTTGCGAGATACCCCATGCATGAAACCTAACGTAAGGTTGGTAGTAAGGAGATATGTGGCCATTCGTTCACGATTTGGATACCTCTATCGTTATGCAAGTAAGTAGTTATAACTGGAAGTAACAAGGAGTAAATTATGAAGTAAGGCCGTTAGAGCTAGTTGTTAGTAAATTACGATGTAAGTACTAATAATGTTAGTTTTGTCGCGGCACGTGGAAAGACGCATTGTTGTTAAGGAGGAGTTAGGTTTCTAATTCTGAAGCGATTGAGAACGTCCGAGTGGTGTACCAATGTTGTAATTACAACGGCCATAAAGAGTTTGAGTTATGTATGAAGCATATATAATGTTTAAAGTGTTTGACTTACGTATGATTGGGTTATAAGGGGCATCGACATATTGATTTTCTAAAGTGTAAATCAAAGGAAGAGGGAACATAGACGGGTGAGATTATTACTTATGAGGTGTAAGTGAATATCATGTGTAGTCAGTTTAGCACGTTCAAATTTGGAGAAAAGGCAGCGGAAAGCCATTTAATAAAGGAATATCTCTTGGGAAGGCAAATAGATTATTATGAGCAATTTGGAGTAGAGATCCGATCAATCGAAGGTTGAGGGTGACTCAAGAGTAAATCGAATGAGGATTTCAATCAGGTATAAAGAGTCCAGATATGCACAGAATGGTGAAAAGTTTAAAGGTCAAAACTTTTAGTATTTATCGGGATAATAAGATCATTAAGTATCAATTAACGGGGGAAATTTCATGTGAATAATGACATTATAAGGGGTATAGTAAGTATTAGAACAGTTGGGGTTAGATGATCAACCAAATAATTTTGTATCAAGACGACGATTCCAAGAATGGGGGGGTCAAGTTGGAAAATTTTCTTGAGGAGTAGCCAACCTATTGATAAGTAATGGGTTCCTTCGCTTATGTGGGACATGTTGTCTAGAAGGAGAGAAATTGTTATATACTTGGGATGATTTACACTATTAAAGAGTGAACATGTCGGTACATGATTCGATACAGTACTATTCAGAACTAAGAGGAGATCCCCGAAATCTGCCTTTAACGTGGGGTAACAAGAAGTAGTGGAGATGCGTTTCACTTGGACAAGACTGTATCACCTATGGCCCGAAGTGTAGGCGCAAGGAGATTGACGAATGGTGGACCGTATAAAAGCAATTTTGATTCATTTCGATATTTCTATTTCCAAATCGAGAAACTAGTAAGCAAGGTACAGTGTAGTAATAGGAAGAAAATATTATCTAATAGTAGAGCTGGGTGAAACCACCCGTATCTATTCTATTGTGGACAACGTGCGAAAATTGTTTTGTGAAACACCACCCGAATGTAGTTTTACCTTGTGTAGTTCACAACGCCGGGAACAGAGATTCAAGTAATGGACAGAAGTAGTCAGCTGTGATATTGATTTTCAAGGTAAGATTTTGGTGTGTTGTTAAACGCAGAAATTATTGCGTAGAGAGACACGGGATAATAATGATATTGAAATGATGCGGCTAATGATGTGTAGGCCATTTTTTCGAATGTTGTTAAATAAGAGCCTAACGTGAGGTACATTTATTGAAGTGTATTCTGATAAGATATCAAGTCCGTTAAACAAGCTTGTTGTGAACAAGGGCTTTAGAAATTGGGATTTTCTTTGTATTTTGTCTGGAACACTGGAGGGTACCGAATTTTTCCAGGTATGCCTTACTTTTCTGAATTTCGAGACGAAATTCTGTTATTAGGGGGAAGTATGTAATACCCCGTATTTTCGTGATATTTATTTTTGGGATTAATTAAATTAAATGTGAATTAATTTGGGAATTAATCCGGATAAAATACTAACGAGATGTGAGTTGGTATTTGATTTTTATGTGTACATATGACGTTATATGAATATTGAAATTACTAAATTTGTCGTGAGATTGAAATACGGAAATATGGAATTTTGTTAAGACGCGTGTGACAGTCGCGTCAGGTATATAATTATTTTAATTAAAAGGTGAATTTTATTTCTATAAACCATATGGTCATTTTGAGTGCGCCAACGCGTCCGGAAGGGTCGAAATAGTCAGAAAAAACTAGCCGGAAGTTTAGTTTGGGTCCCGGGGCATTTTTAGGCCATACTGGCAACAAAAAAGGGTAGTTTGGTAATTTTGGATTTTTGGGAATTAAAACCCACGAAAATTAGGAATTAATATCTGATTTGGACTTTACCCACTAAACCCACTAACAATCCTAAATGACTTAATGGGCTACGGGAGTTATTAGAATTAGTCCCAAGAGTCTCCTAAGGCAAACCCTAGCCACCATTGTCACCTTGGAGAAGAAGAGCTTGTAGAGAGAAAAGAGAGGAGAATTCTGCAGAGAGAGAGAGATTCATCAATTCGCCATCAAAACCAGAGAAATACATAAGACAAGTGGTTTAATTTACATTATTTTTCACTGAATGTTTCTTCCGTGCTTAGACAATTCTAAAATTTCATTTGTTTGGGAGATTGATGAAAACCCATAAAATTGGAGTTATAAATTTAAGTTTGGATATAGGTTTGCATGTAGAAATGTTATTGGATGATTTAACTAAAAGAATTGCTACTTGTTGTGGTACAAAAACGGATTTTATTAGGCTCATTGATGATCTAAAAATTCTAGGGTTCATGTTCTTGAGATTGGGGGAAAATGTAGAGTTTTGATATTTGGATGATGTTTAGGATGAATTAACCCCACAAAACACGTTAGTATATGACCTAAGTGTGTTTAGGAATGATCATAAATCTTGAACAATTGTTGGATTGATGTTTAGATGAGATTAGAGGTGAAGAAAAGATGGAAAAACGAGAATAGGAAAATCTGGGCTCGAAACTGGCCTCTCGTTTGAAGACCTGCCCAGGTCGTTCGACCGAGAACGAGCTTCTAACGAGTTGACCTTTGACTTCTAACGAGGGTGATGTTCGTTCGATGCCTTTCGTTCGAATGAGATCTTGTTATAAAGCCCACTTCGTTCGAACGAACTCTCGTTCGAATAGCCTCGTTCGAACAAGACTTCTAACGAGCTGACAGTTTAGGCTTTTTGGCCTGTTTTGATTTCGTGTGTCCCGTAACCTTGTTCAAACGTAGAAATAACACTTCCTTGATGATTAGTTGATATATTTGGTATACTTGGAATATAGTGAGGAGTAAAACATAGGAGTGTGGTTTGAACCATATGGAAATTATGGATTTGGACGTGAGTGTCTATTACGACGTGAGAACAATTGACGGTTTGAATAATTATAGTAACCGGGAATATGTACATTGTGTAATATTATAAGTTGGTGCGAAAATGAGAAGTGTACCACCAATAAATTATGGTGATTACTAAGTTGTGTGCATACTTAGTATATGTATATGATTTATGTGTATGACATACCTACCATACTTGCTATCACGGGAGGTTTGCGTTCGCTTAGGGCCATCTATCCTTGTGTGCCTACGGGGGGGATTTAGATTGGTACCTCAAGAACATAGGTTAGAGAAGGACTTATTGGGATGTTAATAAGTCTGCTGATCGTGGGAGCGTAGGTATGTACGTGACCCATGTGATGTGACTGTGTTCGCCTCCATTGTTTGTGATTATTGATATCTGAGCACGATTCCTAAGAGATTTGGAATGCGTGATCCTTATGTACGTGAGGTACCGGGATTGATAGCGGAGTATGTGTACAGCGCAGCTTAGTCTCGGGGTGCTTGTATTGTATATTTATGACGTGAATAATATACACTTAATTAATGGGAACTTTCATGTGGTATTGTGTGTATACTTACGGAAACGCTTTGAGAAAATATAAAGGGATAACCTGTAATGAATTGTATTGCTTAATTGAGAATCCGAGTTTAAGTAAAGTCCCTATTTAATTGATAACGTAGAATGTATAATGGGAACCGAGTAGAAAGGTTAGAACTCATGTCAGTATAGTTAGATGTAATTATCATTAGATGGGTGCTATACGTTAGGAGTGCACAATTAGGCGAGAGGTGAGTATTTCATGTGAGTGTACGTCCTAACATGTATTTTGCATTCGTTGTTTTAATGTTATGAAAGCACTTGCTATTTTTTAAATACTCTCCACTTTCGGGCTCTGACCCGTTTGCTTTCAAATCTATTTTTGTAAAAACCATTTTAGGTGCCCATCAACAAGGACACCATGCTTAGGATTCTCATTCAAGTGACGAGCTGTAGTTGTTTGTGGAAGTTACAGGGCCTTGCTAGTAGACGCTTCATTTGTCTTGACTCTATATTCAGTACTCATCCGTTGTAGGGCATGTCGCCCATTTCTATTAGAGACATTTCATATTCCAGATTCTCAGACATTTGGCATGTAATTAATTCAGGGTACTTTGTTTTATTCATTTTCAGTTGTGGGTTTGTTGTGAGGAGTTTTCCTCCGGATTTATTAGTATTTGTTGGTTATTTCATTACTTCGTTATGGTTAATGGACTAAGTTGTTCTTCCATTATTCTTTTATTGTATGTTAATCAGACTTAAATTAAAATTTGACATCTACTTTTTAAATACTAGGTGGTTAATAATTTTTAAAATGTTTTCGACGGTGATGCTGTTAACTGAACCAACTTGACATTTTGTATTAATTTAATAAAGGAGTAGTTACCCGGTATTTAATTAGTCGGGGTGTCACACTAATTTCCATTCTTAATTTATTATATGTTGAATTCAAAATAAGTCTGACACTAAGTATGGTAGCTTTAAATAAATTCTTCTCTCTCACACCACTTCATATAAATCACACATGATCCCAATTGTTTATTCAGTACCTTGTTTGATTGTTTTTTGCATTTTAGCAAGGTAGAAATCCGGCTCTGACTTGAAGGACAAGGGTAGAAATCCGACTTTGTTGTGCAAAGTTGAATGCTTTGAAGGATAAGGTAATTTTAATTATTGGTTATTGATTATTATCATTACTTTTTGTACTGAATTGGTTTGTAGTGGTGATAGGAGGTTGAGGGTGAGCCAATTGAAAACCCGGATTGTCATTTGGTTGTTGTAGTATAGTTTTAAGATTAATTTATGGGAATATTTGTATACTTATCTGGGTGAATTTTAGTTAGAATTATTGATATGTTTGTTTGTGTTAATTAATTCATGTCATTTGCAAGTAGTTTATGCGATTCAAGTTATAATTATTTATTGTTTATACTTGTTTGTGTGATTTTATTGTTCGATGCGAAAGTAATTTAAGGGAAGTGACCTGTCCAAATCAGAATCCTGAATTTGAAAATTGATTAGTATACTATCATTTTAGGCTTAAAATTGGGTTTTAGGGGTGAAAACTCAAAATTTCAAAAAGTGTTCCAAATAGAGGCACGAACATCCGCAGAGGTAAAAATTAACTTGTAGGAACTATTCGTGTCCTCATCTAACTCCCGATTTACGATATTGAGTAGTAAATGTTCATTTTTAGGTTTAAACTAGGCTTTTGGGGTGAAAATTGAAAACCACAATGATGTAGCGCGAATAGAGACACAAATACCCCAAAAGGTACCTAGGTAACCTAAGAGAAATCACTGTGTCCTCGCCGAACTTGGTTGGCGCATCCCTTTTTTTAGCTATAAGATTCTTGAAATCATGATAAATAGTCATTTTTGTTTAGTTTGCATATTTTCATGTTTCACTTGGGCATTATTGTTAGCTATTTTCATTACTTTGTCATTAGTGTTCAATTACAACTTGGTAGGTTGATAAACACAAATCAGTGCAAGTTGTCATGTTTTAATCTTTGCCAAATTGTTGAATATGAGTGTTCACATTATTTAGAAGTAAAGAAACATGTTTATGAGAGGGAATGTGGTTTTTGCTTGTATGCTGCATTAAATATCGATGCCAATCTCGGGGACTTGCGCTCTTTATAAACATATTTTCGAATCACAAACCCTATTTTTTCTCGTTTGCAGGCATCAAGGTAAAACCAATCTTGTTTGCGCCTTTTTAATATTTTAGCGTATGTTTCATGTGCATGATTTCACAACTTATATATACTTTTCAAGATTTATGAGGTAGGTATATACACATTATATGGTTAACGCATTGAGTTATTAATTTTTCCAATTAAAATTTCTAGTTCCATTATTTTCGTTTGGTACCAAATCATAGCCTTTGAATCAGCCTCTGACATGTTAAGGACGGAGAGCAAAAAAACTGTTTCCAACCTGATAATCAAAGTTATGTGGTTGATTACTTTTTAGGTGTATATATTACTCGTTTCTTTCATTGATTAATCGTTATGCAGTTATTTGGTCTGTAATTTCTTTCTAGTTTTCCATGTTTTGAATGATAATAGCGTGTGATACTAGTTGTTGACCCCACGCGATGCGCATGTTGTTTCTTGATATTTTTAGAATGTATATATAATAAGACGTATAAAAAATTTCAATATATAAAAATAACACTATATTCGCAAACAAATAATAATATATTCAAACTCAAGAATATTCATATTAGCCCTATTAAAATTCTATCGCCAATATCCCATCCTTTTACAAACTATGAGTAATAACCAGTGATTGTGTTATTCCCATATCTATAACCTCCTAATTCGAAATCCGACCTAGGGATGTTCCCGAATGGTCTTTGGAGACCAACTCTCTTGACCCTTATGTATATCCTTGTAAGAGGAAAAAAATACTTGAATATGAAGAGAATTTTTATCTTGGTTGTTCGTGTTTTGTATGTATTGTCCTAGACTTGAGAATTAAAAAATTTTAGGATTTGTTTCATGGATCATCCCCTTCCACCTCCTATTGTAGATGTCCCTAGCATAGTTCAGTACAGTGTGCTTGTTATGGACTTAAATTTCTGGTAAGGCTTTCCTGTCATCTAATTTTTTTTCTTGAATGAGAGTTGAAATTCATCTTTCCGTATTAAGAGACAAGTAGGTATGAGACAAGCCTACTGATTAATGCTAAATCTGTTGAATTTAATAAAATTTAATTCCAAATTTCCCTTATTATTTTTTCAATTATATTATTTTTTGAGAATAGAATGAGTTCTTCCAAGAATGGAGTTCCTCCAAAATTGTTGGTTTCGCTGTTTGACTGATATTTGTTATTATGTTAATCCATTGTTTCATATGCCATTGCCTTCTTTTTTCTGGTGATTCCGTGGCTTCATGAGGAAGATTTAATACTTGAATTATTCTAGTATCTTCGTATTCAATGTCTACTGATTTAATTTGGTCTATATGAGCATGCAAGACTTCTTGAGAGATTTTATTTCTATGATCAAATCTATTAGGACTTTTTTATTGAGACTTTTTATGGCCTGCTTTCTTGATTCAAATCTGTGAATTCTTTTTTATCTTGAACTTGGGTATCTTGATTGATGATAACTTTGATAGGTTCTTGATTGTTGTTTTGGTAATTCTCGTTGCCTATTCTGGGATTGTTCTCCAGTATGCATCATTAGAATTCTTCTGAGCAAGTCCTCGATATGGTTCTTGAATTCTTTGGTACGAATAGTCATAAAGGTTGCTTTGTATACTTAAAACTGTTCTTTCAAGGGATGCTGAAATTATTAAATCAGATGATCCATATGACATGTCTCCTATTAATTCTGGTTAAAAACTCAGTGCAGTTTCGTAGGCCTATCTATGGAATTGTTGTTTTTAGTGTAATAGACCGATCACTAGTGCACCTATTTGCATCTGCTTTTCAGAAATGACGATAAATTCAATAAATTTGTTGGTTATTAAATTTTGGTGCCGATTTAATTTTGTTATTTCTTATGCTAATTGAATCTGATCCTATACCGTATTATGCAGGAAGCAGTTGCATTACCATGGATATCTCTTCCTAGGAAGGTGTCAAAGATATACTTCACCATGAGAGGTATTACAAGTTATTATGATTTCGTTTTAATTTATATTTATCTATCTGACTTCTCAGAGTAGTCCGGAGGTTGTCTGTGAACAAGGAATTTCAATGTGTATATATATATATATATATATAATATGGGACAATGGTGTTATGAATAGTAACTCATGTATGATAAGACATGCATGATAAACATGCATGACATTTTATGTGTTGCATGCTTGCATGCATACACATGCTTATATGCATGCATGCATAAATACATACATTATTATTTTTTTATTTTTTTATTAAAATATTTAAAAAAGTAATAATTTTTTAAATATTATAAAAAAAATATTATTTTTATTTTTTTTTAAAGTTTTTTTTTTCTAAAAAGTGACGGATTATTATGGGATGGATTTTATCACGGGGACAAATTTATCACCGTGCCCTCGGGCACGGGCATCCGCTAGTATATATATATATATATATATATATATATATATATATATAGAGAGAGAGAGAGAGAGAGAACAAGTTGGAGATGAAATCCCGGTATAATAGGGTATAGGCGAGATAGCTCGGCGAGATAGGAGAAAGTTCTTGGTTGCTGGAGTTTGTGAAAACTATGGTTATTCTCTGAATGTTCTAGGCAGTTGGGAATGATGAAGGCATCTCTTTAGTGGTTTTGAAGTTCATCCGGACTGTTAACCAGCAGTCAGATAAGTGCTCGAGTGCTACTGTTGGGGGCTGATGTGACATAAAATGAGGGCCCGTCTGCAGAGTGGTCCAATCTCGTGAAGGTTGTTGATAATTGTGTTTACGAGCTACAAACTGGGGTGGAAAGGTTCTCAAAGAGGGATTTAGGTCTCGTTTTGACAATGGCGCCCTTTCTGCAGCTTTCAAGGTAGTTGGCTTATGATAGCTAACGGACCCTTGATGTTCAAGCAGAACCTTCGAAGCTCTCAAATGACCACGGCGATCTCGCTTGCGCCAACTGGCCCCCTTGAATTCTTCCGACTAAACTTGAGAGTTAGAATCTCAGGACCTTAAAGTAATAGGGGGAAGGAGATCATATCTAATGCTCCCTTCTCGATGTTGCCTTTCTCGATAATTGATAGTTGCATCGATGCCCTCTTGGGATTCTGTCTCCTTACTCTCGGTATCGATGTTCTCCAATTAATTTATTGTCCAATTAATATACATGTGCATGGAGGAGATAATCGAATAAGGTGTTCCTCCACCCCCCCCCTACCCCCCCCCCCCCTTCGAGTTGCCAGTTGTGTGCTTGAGAAGTAATTTTTTTGTTGTATCTCGTGTATTTTGTTCTTGTACTTTATCTCTGTTTGATGTATGATAACTAATTTTCTTAAGAAAGGTTTGAAGAGGTTGAGAGGCGTAATCCTGGAGAAACCTCATCTGCAGACCTTCCTAGATTCTGAATCTCATGCTGGAATTGTTACTGTAGCACCTGTTTTCTTCTATATATTGTAATACCCCTTATTTCTGAATATTCCATTTAATTAGATTGGAGAATAAAATGAGAAAGTACCGGCTTAATTTAAATTACGTAAGAGTAGTAATTTAAAGAGTTTTATTTAAAATGGTAATTATGGCATATTAATCGAGAGATAGATACCAGTTTATATTGCCTCACTATATTTACTTAATGCGAATGGTAAATATTTACTTAACGCGTGTAGACCGTGTTGGGGTGAGAACGAGTAATATTTATTAAGTGACTCAAATGATAATTTAGAGGTCACCAATGAGTCCGGAAGGGTCAAATTAGTCAAAATAGTATACCCGAGGGTACTAGTTGAGTCCCGGGGTAATTTTAGACTAAACCGAGACCGTTCGGGGGCATTTTGATCTTTTAACATAAGAGAGTATGGAGACCTACGAAATTTAGAGTTTTATATCAACCGTATGATAGAAGAATTAGGGTTAGAACACCCATGACAACACCAATACCATTAGAGAAAGGAGAGGCACAACTTTCTAAGGCAAAAGAAGGAATTGGGAAAGATTCAAAGGAGATTGTCACTATTAACTTGTTGGGGAAGAAGGATTGAATGATGAAGATCATCAATCATCAACAACAACCACGAATTCAGACCCTGTTGATCTTAAGGCAAGTTGTTTATTGCAAGAACTATAAAGTTATAATACCCATGTGTAGGGTTTTTGAATAGTTTTATTTAAATCATTATTTTGATTGGAGAAAGATGATATTTATGCATGTTGGGATAGGAATCGCATGTAGAATGATTTAACTTATGTATAGGATTAATATTCAGATTAGACTTGATGATTTTTCGGAATAAAAATCTGGATTTTGAATGAAAATATGGGAAGAACATCATAACTAGGGTTTCAAGAAATTCTGGGTTTAATTCACTATTTCTTTAAAGGAATTGGAGTTTTAATGTATTTGACACATTAGAAATTGTCCTAGTATATGTGAAAATATGTTAGGATCATTGGGTCAAAGTTTGGTGGATTATAATGGATTTTGAAGGTTTGCTAATGGAGGAAAAATCTTAACGAAGAAGACAACTGCGTTTGTCCCTGTTCGATCGATCGATCTCGAACTATCGATCGATCGACTATGTCGATCGATCGAACCCAGCCGTCGATCGATCGACGCAAGCTGTTTCCCGAATTTTTTGTGTTTACTTCTTCGTTGAGTTCGGGAATGAATGAGTATTCTAGGGTTTACATTATACTTATATGGAAGTGAGAATAAGACCAATAGGTATATTGTTGAGGTCCGATAAGGCCATTGGGTGTAGGGCTTGGATTACGGACCAAGGAAAATAATCCAATTTAGTAGAGTATCGAGAACTTTGAAAATTGAGTTACGGGGAGAAGTAAATTCAATTTAAGTAATAGACCAGTAGGGTAAGAAATAACTACTGAAAATATACGTAAGGGGTAACTAGGACCCTTAGAGTTGTGTGAATACTCAAATAAGTACGATTAATGAGATAAATCGTAAAGCGAATATTGTACGGTAAATATATGAGATTAAAATATTACGTACGTATATGATTAATAGGTCGGGCGTGTACCTACTGAATTATGTGATCATTTAGGTAGAGAGATTATACCTATATTTATTATGTTAGGGTCGATGAGACATTCCGAACTAACATAAAGTTATTATATGTTTGGGGTCGATGAGAAATGCCGAACCAAACCTTGAACTGGTGTCGCGATGAGAGAGTCCCGAACCAGAATATGTGTATATATATATTTTTAAAATAGTTCGAGTCGATGGATAATTCCGAACCAACTCTCACTTGGGGTCGATGAATCATTCTGAACCAAGAGATCTTTATTTGTGTATATAAGTAATTGGGGTCGATGTATCATTCCGAACCAATTCTTACTTGGGGTCGATGAATCATTCCGAACCAAGAGTCCTTTACGTGTATAAAAAGGGCAAAATAGTAATGACTGATATTTAGTATATATTGTGTGTGAAATATATATACTTGATGATGTTCTACTTCTGTGTATTAGTAGATTGATATATATTATGTATTTAAAGATACATACTGAATTGGTAAGTTAAGTAGTGAAACTTAATTACGAAATGCACCTTTAGATAGAGAAAATCTATTTAGTAATCCAAGTAGTGAAACTTAATTACATAAGTGGTAAAGTTAACAATTGTGAGAATTGTAGTAATTTTAGTAGTGAAACTAAATGAGAAGTCTTGAAAAATAACATAGATTAAATGTTACTTGAGAATTATTTAACATACGCGAGATGTTAGTGAAACGGTTGTACTGTATGGGCGGTACTAGAACTTGGGTACAGATAAGTTAAGTTGACTACTTTGGTTTTAGTTAGCTTGAGAAGTATGGCTAGATAAACTAAGTGTAGAACGTTAGGTGTGCACAAAAGATGAGAGGTGAGTTAACTCAAGAGAGTGTACGAGAACCTAACATGTGTAATCAATAACCGCATTTTATATTGTGATAAACGCTTGCTAAATATTTTCAAAATTTTTTGAGTACTAACTCTTGCTATAAAATATTTTCAAAACCTTTTAGGTGTCCACCCATAGGGATGCCATGTATGATGATTCCATTCCAGGGACTCGGAGCTGTAGCATAGTGGATGCTTACAGGATTTTGACTAGACGATATCTCTCATTCAGATCTAGTACAGGATCTCACACTCTTCTATGTATGGACTTGCGGTCCGGTATTAGTCTCAGATGTTAGTTTCAGACTAGTGGTCATTCTATTGTTGTTTGGGATTTTTAGCCGATGGTTTATTCGGTAATACTTTTGGTTCTGTTGTACTTTTACTTTGTTGTTTGAATTATAGTACGTGATTATTTGTACTTTGTTCCACATGGTTGATTTATCTGTTTTAAGAAAGATAAAATTTGGCACCGGTCTAATTTTACTTAGGGGATTAGTAATTAAAAAGTTTTCGACAGTGATGCTAAGAATGAACCATTTGAGAAACCTGTTTTAATTTAATGAAGGCCTGATCACCCGATGTTTAATTTGGCGGGGTGTCACAGATGGTATCAGAGCATCAGGTTCTAGTGTCCATAGGATCTGTACGTCTTACTACGTTTTCAGCGTATCGTTTGATTGATATAGAGCCCTATCTTAGGATTGTTGCACTCCTCTGCGTACGTAGTTTACGATCTCCTGCTATTTCGTAGTTGTAGTGTTACATATACGAGGTCGATTGGGCATGGTACGTCGAATATGGTGGTAGGACCAATATTGACGTTAGAAGGACTGCAGGAGGGAGGAGATCGGCATAAAGCATGGGGTGTTCGAAGATGGAAATCATAGGAGAGATGACCGTTGTCGAGGTCACTCCTAACGTGTAATGGAAGTAAATGCTGCAAGGGTTGTTGAGGCATAGCAGGCATTTTCCAAGTGTCGCGATGGCAGGGGGGATGCTATTCTAGACCGCCCAATGCATTGATAGTGGGAGTAGGTCTGAAGAAAATTTGATGAGAATGAGCCGTAAATATGATAAAACGGCGACTGTGCATGTTAACCAATGGAAGTAGTATGTCCATAGGTTTTGGTATTTAGGACGGAGTAGAAATACTCAGAAGTGAAAATTTGAGTAAATATTTTGGCAACGTGGAGGGGATACCAGTCACCACATCCGGACCGAGGGTTCGTATACAAGTAGAGGAACCTTACATATAGTTTAACCGCAAAGTTCTCCAATGATGATTCAGAAGCGAAGGGAATGTGAATATTTAAACCCCTCACGTGAAATCCTCGTAGAGGCCAATCGTGATAGGGAAATTTATCCTTTGGAGTGAACTTGTGCCGATGAGATAGGTAGAGCCCTTGAGAGAATGGACTCTCGAGCTATGATTCGCAATTTTGGTAAAACTCTTCTTGGACGACTTATGTTTATGAAGACAATATGGTACTTCCGACAAAGTTAAGGTAAATGCTCCTAGGGGGCGAAGTTAAGAGAGTTTAAAGATTTAGTCAAAGAGTAAGACTGGATGTAATGGGGCTGGTGCAAGCCATAAGTGGAAACCCACTAGAGGATTTAATGATTAGATCCTAAGTCGGGACTGTTAAGCCCCATAGTGCGTTCCTCTTGGTCAGCTGAACTAAGGGAACCAAGATGATAGTGCTCAGAATCGAGGCTACCAAGTCCGAGAGGAGGGATACCCCAAACCGATCAGTGTGGCCTGGAGTAAGGGGATTTTTGTAAAGATGTCTAGTGTGGTTGGTAGAGCCACGCGTTTTATTTTAGTTTGAAGTTATTTGAAGAAATAATAACTCCAATAAGTTTTGCATTCCGGAGAGGACAAGAGTGATATGTCCGAAAACCATCTGAACCACCAGAGCGATGGATAAGGAAGTATATGGGTTATAGCCTCGAGTGAATGGGGTATATGATGACTCCTCACCTGAAAAAAAAAGGGTCTAGTTGTCATTATTCATCAATATGTGAGAGACTTCGGAGATTATGAACATCTCATAGTAATTGACTTCGGTGTGTGGGAACCTAAATGATGTGAGTCAAGGTACGTAGGGTGACCGCTGAGCGGAGAGATTGATCTCGCCGTTGTAATTAGTGATAAGGACTTAGTGATAGTATAAGCGCGGTGCCACTTGACTCCTTTAGAAATATTGGAGTATGGTTGCACATATTGTCGAGAAATCAAATTTGAGCATATCGACTATGTGTTGCTCCGATAATGCTCAGTAAGAATACATGGGGAGAAGTCCCTTGTTTATGTTCGGTTGCGAAAGGGAATACGACTGAATTTTTATGCACGTCGGGAGAAGAGACATTGTTAGATGCTAGAGCATCAGTGGAGCCGGTAGTGTGTGGAGAAACACTGAAAGGCTTACCTCACCACGAAGGGATAAGTGGGACTTTGTGGGCAAGGATTTGATTTTTTTGGGGGTCTATAGGGTATTGAGAATACCCACAAGATTGTAGTCACGTCGTGGAGACTAGACTAGAGTTGAAGAAAAGCATGTTACGGGTGCGACATTTGCAATGTTTTTGCAAATGTACCCGGAGAAAAGGGTGTATGGGCGCCCTAACCAATTGGATTCCTTAGACATCCGAGATGGAGGGATGCGAAGAATTATTTTGTACGCCGGTGGGGAAATTAGGAGACAAGTCGTATCGATGAAATGGGTTGAACGTCATGGGAGATAGACGATGATCCAAGATTATATGTGCTGAGAGATCCAGCACACCCTATGGGATGAAAGTCAGTGGGAAACCCTTCAAAGGTTATCTCTTGATATGGGAGACCTAACTGTGGTGAAGAAGTAGCGCAAGGTGCTACTTGACTGAGTGTTGTGAGTGACTTAGGTGTTACTAAAATGTTGATTCTTATAAAGTAACCAACCCAAAAAGTGCGCCAATTGCGAAGAATGCACGGATTATAAAGTATAATAAACCTGGAGAGAAAGGGGAATAGAGTACCACTTGAGGAAAGATGACGTAAGTGGGAAGCGATGTTGAGGAGAGACATAGTGAGATTGTCTCCAGATACACCTCTAGCTAATAGACAAGATAGACTCTGAATGAACAACCGGAATGTGGTAGTGAACCCACATTTCCAATGATGGAATGAGGATACATACTTACACATTATTGATGGGTTGTGAACATCATAATTAAGCCAACATTTCGTTGGGGGTAGCGAAATGAGGTGACCGGAATGGATTAGTATGTAGTTGAAAAGGGAGAGTGCACGGTGCCGCTCTACATGATTGTAAATCAGGATGAAATCCTAAAATTCCACCCTGTGAGAGATGGTCAGGAAGGAATAGAGATAAAGTTTTATTTTGAGTATGTTGTGTTACCACGACTCAATGTTAGTGAGAAAGAATGATGATACGCCCTTATGATAGTGGAACTTTGGAGATGCCCACTAATCAATTCAAAGGTTGAATGTATGCCTATATGAGCATATTTATAGGTAGAGTGAGTGCCTATATGGACTGTACATGAGGATTAGGTTCGTGGGTACCGATTACGAACAATACATGTACTTTGGGTGTGGTTCGAGGAGACATTTCGAACTTTTAGTCCTTAACGCGTGATATGAGGACATTCTATTGGAGTGTGACATTTTAGGGTATATGAAATGTGAAATATATGGCTCATAAATTGTCTACTCATGTGCGATGAGATATATATACATACATTGGTGCTCGAGATGTGATTCCGAGACAAGTAATTAATCACTATTGGTGATCGAGGTGGAATTCCCAGCCAATGACCCCAAAAGTGTTATAGAAGGGGGGGTGATTATAAAATAAGTGTTGATAGTATATGTTAAGTGTACGATATATATGCCTATTGATTTTTCCTACTTATGTGCGATAGTAAGCGTGCTTTATCTCTGTATTGGGGTCGATGATGTTCCGGACCAATACAGGAGGAATCGATTTGGGGTCGATGATTTTTCGAACCAAATAGATGATAAATATTGGTATCGACGGAAGGTCTGAACCAACATGTGCATTACATTTACCTTGGGGTCGATGGATTCCTGTACCAATGTAAATGATAGGATTATTAGGGCCGATGATTTTTGCCGGACCAATTTTCCTTAAAGTATATATTGTATGTGAAATACATACCTTATAATATTCTACTTATGAGTGATAGTAGACACTTAGATGTTATATAGAGCTATACATCAATTGGGTAAATTAAGTAGGGAGAAACTTGATTTCAACAATTAACGTTGGATTAGGAAAAATTTATGAGAAATTAAGTAGTGAGACTTAATTATGATATATGCGGCATGGGTAACGTGCAATAAGAGTTTAATATGAAGCAAGACATGTACTTGGGGCAACCGTTAGGATGATATGATTTGATTTGGGGTATTAGAGGATGAAATGATATTTAAGGTCCTTAGCCTTAATACCAGTCGTATCCTAATTTCTAGGACGAAATTCCTTTGTAAGGGGGAAGTATGTAATACCCCGTATTTCTGAATATTCCATTTAATTAGATTGGAGAATTAAATGAGAAAGTACCGGCATAATTTAAATTACGTAAGAGTAGTAATTTAAAGAGTTTTATTTAAAATGGTAATTATGGCATATTAATCGAGAGATAGAAACCGGTTTATATTGCCTCACTATATTTACTTAATGCGAATGGTAAATAGTTAGTTAACGCGTGTAGACCGTATTGGGGTGAGAACGAGTAATATTTATTAAGTGACTCAAATGATAATTTAGAGGTCACCAATGAGTCCGGAAGGGTCAAATTAGTCAAAATAGTATACCCGGGGGTACTAGTTGAGTCTCGGGGTAATTTTAGACTAAACCGAGACCGTTCGGGGGCATTTTGGTCTTTTAACATAAGAGAGTATGGAGACTTACGAAATTTAGAGTTTTATATCAGCCGCATGATAGACGAATTAGGGTTAGAACACCCATGACAACACCAATACCATTAGAGAAAGGAGAGGCACAACTTTCTAAGGCAAAAGAAGGAATTGGGAAAGATTCAAAGGAGATTGTCACTATTAACTTGTTGGGGAAGAAGGATTGAATGATGAAGATCATCAATCATCAACAACAACCACGAATTCAGACCCTACTGATCTTAAGGCCAGTTGTTTATTGCAAGAATTATAAAGTTATAATACCCATGTGTAGGGTTTTTGAATAGTTTTATTTAAATCATTATTTTGATTGGAGAAAGATGATATTTATGCATGTTGGGATAGGAATCGCATGTAGAATGATTTAACTTATGTAGAGGGTTAATATTCATATCAGACTTGATGATTTTTCGGAATAAAAATCTGGATTTTGAATGAAAATATGAGAAGAACATCATAACTAGGGTTTCAAGAAATTGTGGGTTTAATTCACTATTTCTTTAAAGGAATTGGAGTTTTAATGTATTTGACACATTAGAAATTGTCCTAGTATATGTGAAAATATGTTAGGATCATTGGGTCAAAGTTTGATGGATTATAATGGATTTTGAAGGTTTTCTAATGGAGGAAAAATCTTAACGAAGAAGACAACTGTGTTTGTCGCTGTTCGATCAATCGATCGATCTCGAACTATCGATCAATCGACTATGTAGATCGATCGAACCCAGCCGTCGATCGATCGACGCAAGCTGTTTCCCGAAATTTTTGTGTTTAATTCTTCGTTGAGTTCGGGAATGAATGAGTATTCTAGGGTTTACATTATACTTATATGGAAGTGAGAATAAGACCAATAGGTATATTGTTGAGGTCCGATAAGGCCATTGGGTGTAGGGCTTGGATTACGGACCAAGGAAAATAATTCGATTTAGTAGAGTATCGGGAACTTTGAAAATTGAGTTACGGGGCGAAGTAAATTCAATTTAAGTAATAGACCAGTAGGGTAAGAAATAACTACTGAAAGTATACGTAAGGGGTAACTAGGACCCTTAGAGTTGTGTGAATACTCAAATAAATACGATTAATGAGATAAATCGTAAAGCGAATATTGTACAGAAAATATATGAGATTAAAATATTACGTACGTATATGATTAATAGGTCGGGCGTGTACCTACTGAATTATGTGATCTTTTAGGTAGAGAGATTATACCTAAATTAATTATTTTAGGGTCGATGAGACATTCCGAACTAACATAAAGTTATTATATGTTTGGGGTCGATGAGAAATGCCAAACCAAACTTTGAACTGGTGTCGCGATGAGAGAGTCCCGAACCAGAATATGTGTATATATATATTTTTAAAATAGTTGGAGTCGATGGATAATTCCGAACCAGCTCTCACTTGGGGTCGATGAATCATTCCGAACCAAGAGATCTTTATTTGTGTAAATAAGTAATTGGGGTCGATGTATCATTCCGAACCAATTCTTACTTGGGTCGATGAATCATTCCGAACCAAGAGTCCTTTACGTGTATAAAAAGGGCAAAATAGTAATGACTGATATTTAGTATATATTGTGTGTGAAATATATATACTTGATGATGTTCTACTTCTGTGTATTAGTAGATTGATATATATTATGTATTTAAAGATACATACTGAATTGGTAAGTTAAGTAGTGAAACTTAATTACGAAATGCACCTTTAGATAGAGAAAACCTATTTAGTAATCCAAGTAGTGAAACTTAATTACATAAGTGGGAAAGTTAACAATTGTGAGACTTGTAGTAATTTTGGTAGTGAAACTAAATGAGAAGTCTTGAAAAATAACATAGATTAAATGTTACTTGAGAATTATTTAACATATGCGAGATGTTAGTGAAACAGTTGTTCTGTATGGGCGGTACTAGAACTTGGGTACAGATAAGTTCAGTTGACTACTTTGGTTTTAGTTAGCTTGAGAAGTATGGCTAGATAAACTAAGTGTAGAAGGTTAGGTGTGTACAAAAGATGAGGGGTGAGTTAACTCAAGAGAGTGTACGAGAACCTAACATGTGTAATCAATAACCGCATTTTATATTGTGATAAACGCTTGCTAAATATTTTCAAAATGTTTTGAGTATTAACTCTTGCTATAAATTTTTTCAAAACTTTTTAGGTTTCCAGCCACAGGGATGCCATGTATGATGATTCCATTCCAGGGACTCGGAGCTGTAGCATAGTGGATGCTTAGAGGATTTTGACTAGACAATATCTCTCATTCAGATCTAGTACAGGATCTCACACTCTTCTATGTATGGACTTGTGGTCTGGTATTAGTCTCAGATGTTAGTTTCAGACTAGTGGTCATTCTATTGTTGTTTGGGATTTTTAGCCGATGGTTTATTCGGTAATACTTTTGGTTCTGTTGTACTTTTACTTTGTTGTTTGAATTATAGTACATGATTATTTGTACTTTGTTCCACATGGTTGATTTATCTGTTTTAAGAAACATAAAATTTGGCAGCGGTCTAATTTTACTTAGGGGATTAGTAATTAAAAAGTTTTCGACAGTGATGCTAAGAATGAACCATTTGAGAAACCTGTTTTAATTTAATGAAGGCCTGATCACCCGATGTTTAATTAGGCGGGGTGTCACATATATGCACTTTATACACTATATATATATATATATATATATATATATATATATATATATATATATATATATATACACTGTATGGACAACTGTATAACTGTTATATATATATATACCTGTATGCATCATTGAATGCTCGATGCAGTGTATGGGCAGCTGCAAATCCCCTATATGGAACAGTAAGTTGCACAATATATTTAGACTATTTATGTGTGCGTGTGTGTGTGTGTGTCCATGTCGCTTAATTTGATCTATGTTGGAGCAGGGCATGTGCCCCACCCAAATTTTCAAGTGTGTTTTACTATGTAGTGTAATATATATATTTTTACATCGAGAACCTAGTGCCCACCTTTCATTGACTAGCCTCTACGTATATAGATTCAAACATTTAAACTTTCGATACTATATTATTTCTTATGTGAGAAACATTTTAACTTACTGTTAGTTCATGTAAGGTTACACATACAAACACAACTATTATTAATCATTCTTCTAGTTGAGATCATTCTCTCTGATTCTGTTTTATCTTTAAATTTGAATTTTGTTGATAATCATATTCATACTTCTCTATTTTGTTGATACAATTCCCACTTGCTATTGTTGATTTTTATCTTTTATATTTTCAGAATCTGGAAGGCATAAGTGACATTCGTGATGCGAGGGATCGAACTGGAATGCATGTGGTCATTGAGGTATACATATGATCAGTGCTTTTGCATTACTTTTGTCAATTCACATCTTTACCTCAAATATTAGCATCATTTGTCTTCTTTCATGTTATTTATTTCAAATATTAAAAACAAGCCGTTTGAACGTGAAAACCCAAACCAACTCCCAAATGGTCCCGTAAGAGGTAGGAACACCTTGCACGGGATCAATGTAGCTTGTAGGAACTAACCGCGTAGTCACGGGTCTCCCAGTTTGAAAATACGAAGATAATTTAAAAATATCTAGATTAGGCTTAAAAACAAGTTGTTTGAGGGTGAAAACCGAAACTAGCTCCCAAACGGCCCCGTAAGAGCCACGAACACCTTGTACGGGACCAATGTAACATGTAGGAACTGACTGCGTAGTTGTGGGCCTCCCGGTTTGAGATAATGATGATAATTTCAAAATATGTAGATTAGGCTTAAAAACAAGCCGTTTGACGGTGAAAATCCAAACCAGCCCCTAAATGGCCCCGTAAGAGGCACGAACACCTCGCACGAGACCAATATAACTTCTACGAACTGATCGCGTAATCGCGAGCCTCCCGGTTTGAGATAATCACGATAATTTAAAAATAGGTTTGAAAATAAGCCGTTTGAGGGTGAAAACCCAAACCAACCCCCAAACGACCCCGTAAAGGCACGAACACCTCACACAGGACCAATGTAACCTGTACGAACTGACCGCGTAGTCGCGGGTCTCCCGGTCTGGGAATATGACGATAATTTGCAAATATCACACTTAGACTTAAAAATAAACCGTTAAAGGGTGAAGACCCAAACCAGCCTCTAAACGACCCCGTAGGAGGCACGAACACCTCGCACGGGACTAATGTAACTTGTAGGAACTGACCGTGTATTCTCGGGTCTCCTAGTTTGAGAATACAATGATAATTTGCAAAAATCAACACTTAGACATAAAAACAAGCCGTTAAAGGGTGAAAACCCAAACCAGCCCCCAAACGACCCCACAGGAGGCACGAACCTCGCACGGGACCAATGTAACTTGTTGGAACTGAACGCGTAGTCCCGGGTCTCTCGGTTTGAGAATATGACGATAATTTGCAAATATCACACTTAGACTTAAAAACAAGCCGTTAAAGGGTGAAAACCCAAACCAGACCCCAAACGACCCCGTAAGAGGCACGAACACCTCGCATGGGACCAATGTAACTTGTAGGAACTGACCGCGTAGTTTGAGAATATGATGATAATTTGCAAAAATCAACACTTAGACTTAAAAACAAGTCGTTACAGGGTGAAAACCCAAACTAACCCCTAAACGACCCAGTAGGAGGCACGAACACCTCGTACGGGACCAATGTAACTTGTTGGAATGGACCGCGTAGTCCCGACTCTCCCGGCTTGAGAATAAGATGATAATTTGCAAAAATCACACTTAGACTTCAAAACAAGCCGTTAAAGGGTGAAAACCCAAACTAGCCCCCAAACGACCCCGTAGGAGGCACGAACACCTCGCACGGGACCAATGTAACTTGTTGGAACTGACCGCATAGTCTCGGGTCTCCCGGTTTGAGAATACGATGATATTTTGCAAAATCAACACTTAGAATTAAAAACAAGTCATTAAAGGGTGAAAACCCAAACCAGCCCCCAAACGATCCCGTAAGAGGCACGAACACCTCGCATGGGACCAATGTAACTTGTAGTAACTAACCGCGTAGTTTGATAATATGACGATAATTTTCAAAAATCAACACTTAGACTTAAAAACAAGCCTTTAAAGGGTGAAAACCCAAACCAGCCTCCAAACGATCCCGTAGGAGGCACGAACACCTCGCACGAGACCAATGTAACTTGTTGGAACTGGCCACATAGTATCGGGTCTTTCGGTTTGAGAATACGGTGATAATTTGCAAAAATCACTTAGACTTAAAAATAAGTCGTTAAAGGATAAAAACCCAAACCAGCCCCCAAACGATCCCGTAGGAGGCACGAACACCTCGCACGGAACCAATGTAACTTGTAGGAACTGACCGCGTATTCTCGGGTCTCTCGGTTTGAGAATACGATGATAATTTGCAAAAATTACACTTAGACTTAAAAATAAGCCGTTTAAGGGTGAAAACCCAAACCAGCCCCCAAATGACCCCGTAGGAGGCACGAACACCTCGCACGGGACCAATGTAACTTTTTGGAACTGACCGCGTAGTCCCGGGTCTCCCGGTTTGAGAATATGACGATAATTTGCAAAAATCACACTTAGACTTAAAAACAAGTCATTAAAGGGTGAAAACCCAAACCAACCTCCAAACAACCCCTTAGGAGGCACGAACACCTCACACGGGACCAATGTAACTTGTTGGAACTGATCGCGAAGTCCCGGGTCTCCCGATTTGAGAATATGAAGATAATTTCCACTCCTATATGTAATTTTTTTAGTTTGAGTAAATTTTTTTTTGTAAATTATTGGGTTACTAATATCGTATCTTTTTTGTATCCTATTTTTTTTGCAGGATAACACTTTATTGTTGGCATTTATTCACGTGGAATACACAGAGAACTCAATTGTTTACAACAAGGGGTTTATTCATGATTTCATTTTTTTGTGTTATGGCCGTGCGGGCCTTTGTAGTTTTATTGTTAACTTTTATGGCCGTGCGGGCTTTTGTAAGTTAATTGTTATATTTTGTGGCCGTACGGGCTTTATGTTAGGCAGGTTTTGTATTTGCAGGTTTTGAAATGTCCAGAAAACAGAGGAAACTCTGCCCAATTTCGTTTTGGCCTATGAACTATTAAAGACTTGTAATATTTTGAAGTTTGTATGTACATTAGTTTATCAACAACGTGCAATTTTTTTAATTTGTGAATTTTTGTGCTTTGAATTAATTATTTTTTTTTCTTTTTATAAAAAAATTTGGCACAGTTCAAAACCGTGGCAAAAGTGTATCATATTTTGGCACGGTTTTGAACTGTGCCAATTTTTTTTAAACTGTGCTGAATCTGGCACAGTTAAAAACTATGCCAAAAGTGTGCCAGAAATATCAAATTCTGTCACGGTTTAAAAGTGTGCCAGAAGTATTCCTGTTTGGCCAAATCTGGCACACTTTTGAGCCGTGCCAGAAAAAAATGGTCATTTTGGAACACCAGATTCTGGCACAGTTCAAAACCGTGACAGATTTGATCTGGCACAGTTTTAAACCGTGCCAGATTCCTGTTTTTGGTCTAGTTTTGGGAAAAACCACTTTTTTACAAGTTCGACGAGGTTGAGCTACTTCCTCCACCTTTCTCTTTCCTTTTTTAATGTGGGGGATTACTCTTCCCCCAAGAGATCATGAACATATTTCTTTAGTTGATCAACTCCCACTACCACTTGGTTTCCTTCTAGCTTTCTTGTAGAATTTTTTTTCCTCATCCAGTTCAATATAAAAAGATGCATATACTAGATGGGCCTCCTCTATGGAGAAAGTCTTCTGAGTTTCTTTGATGACTACATCTGTGCCTCTAATGTTATCCTTTTCACACAGGTGGTAGGTAGAAGGCACTATGCCATGGGTATGCATCCATACCCTCCCAATCAGCAGCTAGTAACTGGTAATGGCATTGATAACATGGAATTTGATGTGGGAAATGAAATTACCCAACTTAATTCCCACATTCATGTATCCAATAGATTGCATTCCGACACTATTAAATTCGGAGATCACTGGTGGCACTAGCACTACCTTCTCTTAGTCAATTCTTATCTCATACAATGTCTTTATTGGCATAATGTTAATAGATTATCCTCCATCCATTAATGCCCTGGGAAATTATACCCAGTTGATCATAGATGTAACATACAAGGGGAGTTTATGAAAATAAGGAACCTGCCTATCTGCCTTTGAAAATACTACTTCATAAGTATATCTCTTAATCATCCTTCCAATTGGTCCTTGCCAATTTAGTGAGGGGTCTCCTCGCTACTGCACAGTATCCTAAACTTTTCTTGTTATGAGCACCCTTGTGTCATACTTCACTCCTATTTGATCAAAGAACCACTTGAACTTGGGGATCCTTGCTATGGTTTCACACTCAAAGTCTAGTTCTACTTCTTTCGTCTGAACGTTACACACATATTCTACCTTGGATGTCCCCCCCCTCTTCTTGAGAAAGAATGACATCTACTTGTATCTCTCAGAGGTTACCCTGGTCGAGTTCCTTGCCTTCTTTGTCTTCTTGGTCTGGGGTGAAGAACCATTCCTCACACTTTCTTTCTAGTTGAATCTAGTGCTTGCTACTCAAAGTTAGCTTCTCCAAATCTTCTGATATCTCATCACCATTTTCCCACTCCATCATCTCTTGAACTGCTTTTTCATCATATGTCACTACCATGTTGGCAGTGCCAAAGTGATGTGCTGGAAGTGGGATTTCATTAACATCCACTTGGTGTATCTGTAAGGTACCACTAGCCACCTGCTCACCAAAGATCCTTCTCAAGTAAAAATAGTCTTGAGTAGAGTGTTGCACCCGTTGGTGTAACTTGCAATACTTAGGTTTGGCTTTGTCTGTTGCTGTTGGAGTTTCTCCATTCAGGTGAGGGGACATGCTAACCCCTCCATACCAATGTACGATAACAATCCATAACTTCCGCCACACTACATGGTAATGGTGGTGGAGTATTCTCTCCAAACTTTCTCTTGTTGCCAAGGTTATTGTTCTTGGATCCGGAATCTTGCTCCTTACCTTTGGGATTTCCCTCCATGTAGTTAACTACCTGTATCCTTGAGACATGAATCTTCTAGAAGTAAGTGGTACCTCTGTTCTCCAAATTGAGGTCCTTGGTTTAATTATCACGGCTATGTTGCTCGCAGCCTTGGTGAACTCTCAAAAGGCTCCATCTCTAGTCTCATTGACCATATGAAGTTTGTATTCCTCCATGAGCCTTTCAACATATATTTGAAGAAATCTTACCTCCGACACCTCCTTTTAGAACGCCAAGTGCTCAATCATGAAAGTTCTTAATATATTGCATCAAATCCTCCCCAGGCTTTTGCACCTCTTGTGCCAAGTGTCTCAACGTGAACTCATCTTCCATCACAAAGAACTTTTAGAGGAATTGTACGTGCATCTCTTCCCAGGTAGGGATGTTGTTGCATGCTAAATAGGAGTACCACATGTAGGCCTTCCCTGTGAGGGTCTTGGAGAATTCCCTCAACCTTAGTTTTTTGTCATTTGCATGCACTCCCAAGTATTCAACAAACCTCTTCATGTGCTCTCTTGGGTTCTCCCCTTTGCCACTGAACTTGATAAATTTTGGTGGGACATACCCATTTAGGTATGGTTTCTCATTCACTACCTATGGGTAGGGGTCTTGCAACTCCTCGTACAAGTGATAGGCCTTTTTTTAGAGGAGTAGAGAAGTTTCCTCACCTCATCCATAGTAACAGTCTTGGATGGGGATTCTTCTAGACCCATACCCTTTTGTTGCTGGTGAGCTTGACAATGTTGGGACTTGCTCTAACGCCACTTTTCAAGGTGGAGCTATTTCTTCCGGAGTGGCCACTAGAGTGGCTACATGTCCAGAGAGGAATACTGCTGGTGTTACTTAACCTTGACCCAAATTTGATAGGTCAACATTGTTTTGTTTCAAGAAATCAAAGAACATGCTCATAAGGCTCTTACCTGTCATCGAAGGTGCTGTCGGTGAACTAGTCTGTCCTACCTATGGGGTAGACATCCTTGCTCCTATCACCAACACATCTTCATGAGTGGTCTGGTCACTCTGAGTCCCATTCCCAGGTGGAATGTAATAATAAAGTAGTTGTTTAGAAATGTTCAAACCATCTTTGTCCATTGAATAAATATTACCTCTCTAACAGAGTAGCTAAATGAGGAGGGTCGTAAGACTGGGGTCAATAAAGAACTGGAAAGGGTGAGGCCGGACCCACTGCAATGAATGCTGACTTCAAGGATCTCAACCACTTCTAGAGTAGCCTCTGATAAAACCTTACTTATCTGGTAACAGTGGAACTCAAACTATAGCCCACTCCCTACAAGCAGATGACCTTCACCACAATAATAGTAACTTTTCCCAAGAGAAACTCCTGAGAGTGATGTCTATAAAGGTGGGGTGAAGGAACAAAGAACTTAACACTTAGAGAGAAAGAGCATGGAGAGAACACAAGTGATGTGGGGTGATTTTGACAGAATAACGATATAAATTGAGTTACAATTATGACTTGACCTTGCCCAGGGGGCCTATTTATACTTGGGAACTAGGCTGAGTTGGCACTTTTTTGGCACCAAAAGTGAGGGGGATGGTAAGGGACAAGGTCTGCAATGTAGCTTTGTCCCTACCTGCCTGCAGTCGCCTGTCACCCCTTACAGTTGCCACCTGGTGCAAACCAAAGTCAAAAAGCAAATGTGTTTGCACTTGAGGACAAATTATATGATTTGGGGAATATTATTTTTAAACGTTAACTTGTTGTACAAACTTTATAAACTTGAGGAGGGGCTTCTAGGACCACCTCCTCTAAATTCTTTGTAAACTTGAGGAGGGAGGTATCAAGCACCACCACCTCTAAAATCTTTGTAAACTTGAGTAGAGGTCTCAAGGACCATCTCCTCTAAAATCATTTTTTAAATTGTTCATTTCTTGTGAGAAACCCCTTGGATGATCGCTTTAATTGTGATTAAGTGTGAACTATGTGAGGACTAGGTGACTTGTAGGATTTGTTTACTACTGTTTTCTCAATCTTAAAGTGCTAAGTGGTTGAGCTTTCTCAATAAATCTTATTCCACAACCAGCAAGCCAAAACTCCTAAGGGATCCCATCTTGCCTAATTGATATATGCCTGCTCAACTAGGCTACCAGTACAAAAAAGTAACATGTTAGTACTTTGATATTCATGTGAGCAATAACTATTGGGAAAGAGTTCACTCCAAATGAACCTCCTGACCCACTAGTTTTACTCTGTAGGGAATTATCCTTTTTGGGGACGAGGATCTCCTCATGGTGGGAATCCTCATTCATACTTTATCCTTGTGACTTTTGAACATTTGTGGGGCGAGGGTCAACATGTAGTGGTCTTCTTCATCAAACTTTATTTATGTGTTTTCTGAGTTACTTTGGACAAGGAACCCTTTCTAATGATCCTCCTCGCCCAAATTCAAAATTGTGAATTCTGGGAACTTCGGGGCGACGAGCCCTTTCTGGTGGGCTTCCTCGCCCAAGTTTTAACTTGTGATCTTTGTATATGTTGGGGCGAGGAGCCCTTCTTGGTATCTTTCCTGGCCCAAAATCTAGCCTTGTGGATTTTGTACAAACTAAGGCAAGTAGCCCTTCCTGGGGCCCTCCTCGTCCATCATTTAATTCTGTGCGATTTGGGACATTTGGGGTGAGGAGCCCTTCGTGCGCCCTCCTCACCCACTGCTCATTTCTATTGGTTTTAAGGATCTTGGGGAGAGGAGGACTTCATGGGGTCCTCATCTCCCACTATTCATTTATGTGGGCTTTAAGGAACTTGGGTCGAGGAGCCCTTCCTGGGGCCCTCCTCGTCCAAGCCCTAATTCTATGAGCTTTGGGGAACTTGGGGCGAGGAGACCTCCTCGCCCACTATTCATTTTCGTGAGCTTTGGGGATCTTGGGGAGAGGATCCCTTCCTGGGGCCTTTCTCGCCTAAGTTCTAGTTCTTGGTGATGCTCGTAGTGAGTCCCTCATCACTAGTTAGGTTTACTTGCCCGGGATTTTGAGCTATCAAGTGTGGACACCTCTACATTTGTCCCCTTGTACAAAAAGCTGCGTGTTGGGAATACCAAATATTTTTGTACACAATGATTCATTTGAGTCTTGGAATATGAAACATCACCATTGCATTAATTAGGCATGTCACTTCAACCTACTTTTAGGGTCTCGAGGTAGCACGTGTCACTTGGGGAACACACATCTCATCATTGGAAAATATTCAGTCCCTTTTTTTATTGGCAGTTTGCGCGTGTCATAATAGGTATAAAAAGGCTATTTTTAACTCTCCTTCTTTTTATTTTCCTTATCATTTGTTTCCAAACTCAAGTTCTTTAGAGAGAGAGAGAGAGAGAGAGAGAGAAGAGAGAGAAATCCTCCATAGCCATTTTCACTTTTCTCCTTCTTTTACTCACTCAAATGACTTTTTTATCTTCTCAAATCCCCAGCTCCACCATCGCCATTGCCACCAATGAGTTATTGGTGGGCATAATACCATTTCAGTAACTATATTAATTATTTTGGCCACTAGAGCCACCATCGTGACTTATGAGGTTCTGTGTTCTGCGCCTGATATTTCTTGAGCTTTGCCAGTTGAGGTACCCCTTTCGGGGTCTCCTCACATGATGGTATGTCGGTAACAGGGGCCTCCTCATCCATGGGGGTTTCTGTGAGGAAGGGTTCCTCGTCTTCTAGCATACTCAGAGTCACAAGTGTCTCCTCGTCTAGAGGAACCCTCTCCAATAGAGCCTCCTTGACTGCTAGAGTGTCTACAACCACTGGGGCCTCCACATCCATGGGGCTCCTTTAGACAGGGACTACTTCATTCTCCTCGCCTGTTGTTTATTCCAAGTCTCAAAGGGAATATCTTGTTGCACTCTAATAGAGAGATTTTAGGTTTATCATCTAGCTCCTCATTTTAGAGAGGAGGATATGTTTGTGACTTCTCTTGCAAATTTTGATCAAGATCAATACACGACCTAAGGTGGGTCTAGGTAAGTCTACTGACCTTACCATTGTTTTACCTGATTCAATTCTTAGAGTACGAGCAGATAGGGGTGATTTTCCCCATTCTAATATTAAGGTCAAAGCATGTGGGGGAGCCACAGAAGAATGGGGTCTTTGGGTGAATCATGTCTTGTCCACCCCCTCACATAGAGCCATTATTTAGTTCCTTGGTCTTATGACTACTATTAATAATCTCAAAGATTACTCAATTACCAAACATGAGCGAGCTATTACTTTGTTGGCTTCTCATTGGAGCAAGGATTCTCACACCTTTGTTACTGGTTGGGGTGAGTTTACTATTACCTTGGAATATATTTGTGAGTTACTTTCTCTGACTTACTTAGGTAGTCATATCCTTAATCATGGTTTTGAGGGTGAGGTTGAGGAGAAGATGGTGGGAGAGATCCACTCCACTTTGGGTGAGTGTTCGAAGTACGTAGCCATCATTATTGACTCCAAAGACCAAGCATTCATTCACTAAATGGAAAAGGTATTAGTTTAAGGAGTTCGATCATCTGCCCAAGGCAGATAGCTCCCCCTTGAAGAGTTAGGAGGGCCTAAAAATTAACTCCCCCTCACACTTAGCAGAATTTTTGTCACTTTTCTTAGTAGATTTCTTCTCCCTGGGAGGGCAGATGACTCTCCTCATGAGCTTTTATTCAAACTTTCTACTCTTGCTCGAGGGAGGGCAGTCCCCCTCACAGCTTTAACTTTGGGATCTCTATATACTTGGCTAGATAAGGCTCATCTGGACATTGAGCGCTCTTGTGGGCGTTATGACGCTATCAAATTTGCCAAAACTTTTATCATCATGTCATTCTTGTTTGAGAGATTCCCCAAATTTTCCCCGGAGGCTAGGTCCTTACACAATGGAGTTGGTCGTACTTCAAGATGGCACAAGAAGACTCCTAAGACTCCCCTGGGGCCTTTAATAGACAACATTGATGAGTTTCCTTCAGGACTTACTTCAAAACTATGGGAGGTATTTTTTCTTGGTATTCTTTTTCTGCTACTCGGGGCACTTTCTACTACCCTGTTGATGCGAAGTTTATTCCTTCTTGCCCCATATTTCTGCGATCATTATGCTTCTTCCTTGTACTTTTCCCTCACTGATGGTGTTGGGTTTGGGTATGGAGTTCTACCACTCTAAGAGAGTGAGGATATGATTTGTCTATGACTAGGGGGTTCATACTCCCACCTATATTTCGAGTACATACCTTTCCCAGTTAAATCTTAAGACTCTTGCCAATTCTACTTTTGAACGGGTAGCTAGAAGAGTAGGATTGTTTACTCTTTGGCAGAGACATATCCTCCTGATTCAAAATTTCATAAAGGAGGTTCCTCATGAAGCTATTTACACAAAGAATCCTAACAATGACAGGTACTTGGGCAAAAGGACCCAAAGGTCGGTATGACACCGGAGCACCGTCCCTAAGGCTCCTCTTGAGCAACTTACTCCAGTCTTGGTGAAGCTTCTGCTCAATAATTCTATTTACTCCAAACAACCTGAGCCCCAACCTGCTAAACCCAAGGTGAAAGGTAAGTCAAGATCTCCTGCTTTCTTAAAGAGGAAGCATCCCGATGTGGATATTTCTAGCGGAATACCAGCTACCATTGTGATCATTATGGCCCCTGTCCCCCCCCCCCCCAACCATTAAGGACTAGGGCGGGTAAGAAGAAGAAGAAGATTAGTGTAGGGACCTCTTCCCCTTCTCCTGCACCGGACTCGGGATCTGACACTGACGACCTTGGGGTTGAGAAGACGTATAGGACTGTGCAAGAGCAAGGCTATGAGGTCCTTAGGTTCTCTACTGAGGATGTAGTTGTTACTTATATTCGCATATGTGAAGGTACTATAAATCATTCCCTTTTTATTTGCGAAGTTGACTTTCGCAGGGTCTCACTTTCCTATTCCCATTCTCTATCATTTGAAGAGGAACTAGTTGATTATAGAAGCACTCCCTCCTATGATGATAACAGTTCTTCTTCGAATGATATGAGAGTCACTGACCCTTATGAACATCATTAAAAATTCAAATTAAAAATAAAGGATTAGATGGTTCCTAATTTCAAATTTTAATTTCTTCAAATTGATTTTCTCATAAACAAAAATTAAATGTTGTTTAAATTTACACAACACATATTAAAAATAAATTTTGCCAAAGCAACCTTTTTTCTTAAACTAAAACTACCGAAATTAATTAAGCACCAATTAAGACCATTTTGTGATTAAACCAATTTTATGTAACTAACTTAAGCATGCATCTAGGTGAGAGTTCAATATAAAATAAACAACCACTATGCCTGATGTATGAGGAAAACCCAAATGGAAAGAACCAGGGATAGCCCAGCCACAAAATCCACTAAGTACGAAATTACAAAAAGGACACGATAAAGGGATGGCTCAGCCACAAAGTCCACTAAGTACGAAATTACAAAAAGGACACGATAGAAGACTTACACAACGACTCGATGCCCTCGCAAGCCTTGACGCTCTTAGTTACTTTAACCTTTGCTGAGTGATAATACAAGAGCACACCTACGCCTCAGAGTCCACGGGGCATAGCAACCATCACGCATACGAAGTTTACCATATGTAAACTTATGAGAATGAAATCCTTCGTAAGAAACAATTCTCAATAATGTCGAGACTAAGAACGATGCCAAGACTCGATATCAAAACATATGTAATGTATAATCTTGGATCTAAACTAATTGGGTGTAAACGTTGTTTTTTATTTTAAAAGATTAATCAATAATGATTTAACAAAAACTTCTTGGACATATTTGGAAAATGTCTTTACTCTTAAAATGATGAAAAAAGTCTCTTGGAAAAGTTCAATCCCTTACTCCTTAAATGGGAAAAAATGAGTAGTGGTGAGTAAAGGAAAAAAAATCCAGAAAAAAAAATAATTTCTTATAAAATGTACCCAGTCGTTGGGACGAGGTACAGGTTTGTTCGAATGACATACTCATTTTTTTGAACGATTAAGTAACGAGCCTTCTAACAACATGTCAGTGTAGACCAAAAATGATCATCGTTAAAAGTCATTTGAAAGAGGATCCAAATCTTATTCAAACGAACTTATGATGAATTCTTACCTGAGAGATCCTTGGTACGTTGATGAAAAAATCTAGCATAATGATGCATTATCAACAAACACGTCATAGTCATGAAAGGCCACTAATTCAACTCTTATCCTATGACTCTAAGTATTTTTTCAGAAATATGCAAATACATACAAATTGACTCGATTGGAAATGTGTCCTTACAGTTTGATTAATGGATCTTATCTTAACATAATTTATGCTCGATCTGTAGTGCGAGATAATAAGAAGTTAACCTAAGGTCATTCACTTTTTAATTCCTTATTTGGATCTTTTTCATTTCAATTGATCTCTTCAGGAGCACATCCTTTTAAGGATATTTTTATAATGACACATTTCTATATATGATTGTTTTCATACCCATCCTTAGACAACTATTTACTAACATTCTTCTAACTATATCCATTTGGAACGTCTTAGTGCATTCGAGTACATACTCCTTATCTTTTCTTCTGGAAAAGAAAATTCATATAGGATTTTAATATGTATTCTTTGTCTAAGACTTTTATATATAAGTAGTTACGATATTCACGAGTATTATATAATAAATTTTAAAAAATGCTAAGCTAGTGAAATATCTATAAAGTATTTACGGTCGTAATGCAATGGTATGTTCATATATAATCAATTTTGGTTTCTTCAAGAAATCTTTTGCCATAGATCATGCACTTTTTATTAAGTTTTAGCATTTCACATTCTTATAAATACCCATTCGTAATCTTCAAGGTTAACATCTTTTGGGATTTTTACTACAGGTCCAAATATACCACGTATATAAAGAATTGACTTATGCCATTATGGCATTTTCTTATTTTTGGCCAATAATTTCTTTATTGACATTAATTTATAATACATGACTTTGTATCATCATTGCCCTATTATTTGTGTAGCTACAACATATATAATTATATCATCGATGATCATCTTTGGTGATCACACTTTTCTCCTGTATATGTATAAAATATAGACATCTCATTTAGCATTAGGTACCTTTGCCAACTTCAAGGGCATTATAGTCACTTCAGCTACTTGTGTCATTTCATAGATAATGACCTCTTCTGGGATTTTAGAGAAAGTGGATTTTTTGTTCATAACCTCTTATAGAGCGTTATGTATAACATATTCTAGAGCGTTATTTGCACATGATTTTATTTGACCTCCACTTTGAAGGTGTCCATTAGGTGGGCTCTATAGGTTTTCCACGCTTTTAGCGTGTAATAAATTTATTTACTGCCAAATTTATTTCGTCTTAATGTGATATTAATTTTTGTAAGAACATTTATCTCTCGTCCATGCACTACACCAAAACTGTCACCTTGTCACGATCAAAAACCGTGACAAGGCAAATTTTTTAAGGTCAAAGACCGTGACAAGGAAAACTTTTTAAGGTCAAAGACCGTGACAAGTTTGGGGTGAGAAAGATAATTGTCATGGACTTGTCACGATCAAAGTTCATGACAATAATTGAACTTGTCACGGACTTTAATCATGACAAGTCCCTGAGAAAGAAAAACTTGTCACTGTCAAAGTCCGTGCCAAACAAACAATTATCATGGACTTTGACCGTGACAAGTCCATGACATGTTTCCTTCATCACAAACTTATCACGGTCAAAGTCCATGACAAATCTGGACATAATTACACAAAAACGGTTGGGTAGTATAGCCACTACCACTACCCAACAATATATTTGTACCTATTACAGCATATTTAAACATGTCCAAATAGCATATATATCAATCAACATTCAATATTCAATAACCAACCAATAAATATACATAAACAAATAAAAATGCAAATAATATCAAATATTCAATATCCAAATTAAATAAATAAAAATAATGTCATGGACTAAGGTCTTGAACAGGTCGGAGGTGGAGGGTAGGACAAACTACATCTGAAATTATACACCCATTAATTTGTCGAATGCCACATTACTATTCCAACCACAAAGGAGCATTCTATCTTTCGAGCACAATATAGGTGATGTGAACCTTTTACTCTCTATCTTGGATGACACGTCCATGAACCATAGTACCTGGGTGTGTGTCCGAATCCCTCAATACCCTAGCTATAGGTATGCCACCAAATATTTCTATTAAATACACGCTCGTCTAACTCATTGTTAACATGGGCCATTCGACGGTGATTAAGATGGGAAATGGATCATATGCAAGCGACGAGTATGTGTGTATAGGCGATAAGGGTGAGAGAGATAGAGCAGTGGCGTCCTCGCCTACCTCCTTCCCTTTCCCCTTAACCTTGCATGAGGTGGACCCTAACTAATGCTTTATGAACTCGAACATATCGAGGACCATTCCTTCCAACCTTTTAACTTATCGCCATGGGTTTCCACCTTACCAGCCAATCCGATTTTTCTCATCTTAATCCCGGTGAGATTCGAATTCCCCATCCGAGAGATCACCCTTAGTCCTCCCCATGTGATCCTCCTCGAGCACATGGCTTAGTACATCCGTAGCCAAAGATGCCTTACCGGCATTAAAGTGCTTGTCATGCACTTCCTTAAGCTTTGTTTGAAATGACAAAAAGTACATGATTAGTTAAGTTAATAAAAAAATTACAACATAATTAAAAAAACAATTGTAAGATATTTGTATAACATACAATTGTGGCTACGACACTTGGGAACACTTCCTTATCCTTTCCCTTCTTCGTCTGAATTACCACATACACATCGAGCATATGTGGCCTACGCCTAGGGTCACTCCTCATCTCCTGAAATTAATTAATGTAGAATTAGTAAGTAACACAAAGTAATTTCAAATTACAATAACATAAAACTAAAATTAAAGAAAAATTAAAACTCACCATTCTATGCTCCACCTCGGCGTAAGACGTCCTCACGGAGTAGTGCATGTTCACCTTTTTGGCTCAGTTTTCCCTCCCCGATTGACGAGATGTCAACTGTTGTTCCTCGATATCATAATCGATAAAATACTACTATTGTGCCAATGAGATCGCCTCCTTCGACAGTATGTTGTCATGGACCCTCAATATGGACTCTGGATCCTACCCAAAGTACTATGCCCGTGTGTTTTTCTTCCATGCTTTGTATTGATCTCTGAATTGTTCAAACATGGAGTCACAAACATATGGGGAAGACCGAATTGTTCCTGTCAAACAAATACAAACCAAAAAAAAACTAAGTGATAGTTGTATTTAAATTATAAAACATTATAAAATATAAATATAAACATAAATATAAATACAAAATAAAAATAAAGTGAGTAACTACTTGTAATTCACCCCCGAATGGCCATCTTGAGCTCCCTTGGCATCTAACTCCAATCCTTGCACCCCGGGTCGACGATCGACTTGAGCAACTCTAGTCATCTAGCCAGTAAGTTCATCTTGTTCTCGACGACGAATCCTGATTTGTCCCATTTGGGGGCCTAGTGGCCGACGAGACTTCCTTGCCTCTGCTACTGTGATGCCTTGATGAAGCCATTTCCTGCAAAAATTGTTGTTATTAGTACAAACATATATATGAGAAAATGGTCTAATCCAAATGAATAAAAGCATTAAATTGACTAGAATCCAAACGAATTAAGGCATTAGACGAATATAAATTAACTACATTATAAGAATACTAATCCATATCATCAACCAAACTAAGCATTGTTTCAAACAAATGGATACTTATTCAAAATCTAAAAATTATTTCAAATCCGGGTCATGCGATGGACTAAGAATTAATGGTTAACTGAGTAAGTTCAAAATTAACATATTCAATAACGAACCCACCAATTTTTATTCAAATCCTTCGGAACTGATCAAATATAAATGAATAAAATCATTAAAATGTCATTCAATTTTAACAAAGCACTGGAAGAATACAAGTTAACAACATCATAAGAATACAAATCCATACCATAAACCAAATTAAGCATTGTTTCAAATAATTGGAATACTCATTACAAATCTAAATATTATTTCAAATTCGGGTTATCATCTAAAATGGATTGATATTCTGTAGGAGCAGCCAATTCATCCACACTACTCGTTAGATACTTTGGTGTGTGAAGTACGATTGACTACGACTCATTATTAATATACTCTGAGTAAAACACTTTATTGAACTTTTAAAAAGCACACACAAACGGTTCATCACTTACGTGTTCGTTATTCATCAACTTGGACTAGTCAACCATGATCAAATTGGTGCCAGGATCAACTTTACAAGCATTTTTATCCTCAACTATTACCCAATCAAAGTAAAACACAACCTCTTTGAAGCTTATATAGTACAATTCAAATATATTTTAGTAACACCATAGTAAGTCATTTCAGTTTCAACAAGGCTTTTATCTTTCGCACCCACTCGAAAATAAGTAAGTGCCTTGTATGAAATGCCCGAGTTATGTACATTTGTATTTTCCTCGTACACACTTGCATCGAATACGTAAGTACTCAATCGATACTTTTGTAATCGTGTGCCATGAAAAAGGGTCATGTGGCTAGACGAGCATGTCTTTATGCCTCATCGCCCTTCTTCAAGAGCTGAGATAATAAATAAATTAAATAGGTTAGTTTCAATGCTTTCTTGTAATGTGCTATATAGTAAGAGATATTTTCATTATAATTACCTCGCGTGACACCCTTAACCTAATTTTTCTGTCTAATTTTGCCATATTTCTTCATCTTTTATTGCTCCCACACGCATCATATTTTCTTTATTGATTGTGACGAATGTATTACGAAATTGATCATGTATAAAAATTAAAATAATGTAAAAGTTAAAATAATATAAATTTACTTTTTCCATTCTTCGACATCTTTATGTGTGTCAATAGATAACGAGATACATGTTCATGTTGTAAACTCATCAATTTCACTCGCTTGCGCATCACCTGACCACCCTCATCGAGGAACTCATCATTATAATCCACACTGCTTAGGTCGGGAATATATTCTCGAGTGTAGATTGATGACTCCACGGTGATTCTCTATAATTTATCCTTTAATGTATCGTGTATTCTTGACGTAATCTTTGAAAAATTTCATCAATCTTTTAAACGGATACATCCACCATGTCTAACTAGGCCATAAAGAAGTGGCTCATCGCATACGTGTACCAATAAGTGAACCCTCATGTCAAAAAATGGGGGAAAGTACTTCTCCAACAGATAAATAATTTCAGTCAATGCTACTTTTACGGCCATTATGTGTTATCGATTGACTACATTCTCACATAAAAGTGAGAAGTAGATGCTAATTTTCATAATAGCCCTCCACAAATCCTTGTGCTTGGAGAAATAATGCTTAAACAATATGGGAACCAATTGCATGATCACATGCCAATCGTGGGGCTTACACTGATCTAAATCACAGGTAGCATAATTCACAATCCTTTGCAAGTTAGATGAAAAATTAGATGGAACCTTCAAATTATATATTTTGTCTAAAAGTACCTACCTTTCCTCACTCGTTAAAGTAAATGCACCAGGGGAAATTATTGTCCTTCCCCTACTATCTTATTTCAACCATAGTTGTGGCTAAAGTTTAAACGATTTAAGGTCTTTTCGTGCATTTTATCCATCCTTCTAATGAATCCCCCCAAGGCATGTTCCCACAATATGTTCAGTGATGTTCTTCTCCGCATGAATTATACCTAATACATGGTGCACCGAGTTATTCTGTCAATAAGGCAAGTTAAATAAAATTGACCTCCAAGACCTTGCCTTTCTTGTCTCAGTTTTATTCCCATTTGGGGTCTTTTTATGCTTGGCCTTCTTGAATTTAAGATACTTACCTGGAATATTAGGGCCACAATTAGAAGATTTACTTTCAAATTCTGAACCTGAAAGTTTTCTTGGAGGAAGCCTATGCTAAACTCCACTCAGTAAATAATTGAAACCTTTCTCAAATCTAAAACTATGATCGGTAAAAACCTCCTATGGAAATGGTATATATTTTTTCCACTATCGATGAGATGCATAGATTCAGTCTCCTCACTACAAATAGGACACCCAAAATAACCATGTATTACACAACCGAATAATGTCCCATAAGTTGGAAAATTATGAATTGCCCACATCAACATAGCTTTCCGCGTAAACTCTTCTTTTTTAAAAGAGTCAAATTCTTGCACAACATATTCCCTCAACTCATTAATTCCTCTATCAAAGGATCCAAGTAGACATCGATGTCCTCACTTTGTGCCTTTAGCCCAGGTATCAATAAAGATAACATCAAAAACTCTGGTCTCATACATTCTGAAGGATAGAGGTTTAGTGGTGCTAGGATCACTGGCCATACATTCTGATTAGTTCTTAGATTTTCAAATGGATTAAAACCATATGTTGATATTTCCAAACGATTGTTACGCTATTCATGAGCAAAATCAGTATACCCATAATGCATCATCTTCTAAGCTATAGAATCAATAGGATGACACATGAGATTATCCCCTATTTTCTCCTTAGAGTGTCGAGTCATTGCCTCCGCTATCCATGGAATTGTAAAAAACCGCTTCAATATAAGCCCAACGAAAAAATATTTCAACACTGTTGTGCTTGTGCCTTCCTTGCCATTAGATTGCACATATCTAGGTCCATCGCATATCGACACCAATAGAGATTTTCATACTCCTTTTGGTATAGTACGCAGTCATACACACAAGCATGAATTGATTTATAATTCATTCCCAAATTTTCAAATTGTTCTTCATAGTAGGATAGCTATGTAATACCCCGTATTTTTATGTCTTTTAAATTTAGGGATTTATTAAATTTAATTGAGATAAATTAATTTAATTTTAATCGTGAAGTTGTTTTAAATATTTACTAGCGTGACAAGAGTTAGTAATTATTGAAAATTTTTTATTTGTTGAATGTTACTGGATGAGTATAGTAATATATGAGTTTTATTTTATAATATTGTCACATATGAATAAAACGACAATTATGAAAATTTAAGTCGGGACGCGCCTGTATCGTGTCAGGACTAAATGTTGATTAATAAAAGTGAATAAATTATAAGTTTTTCGTATGGTAATTTTGAGTGCCCCAAAGTGTCCGAAAGGGTCGAGATAGTCAGAAAAGTGTACCCGGGGGTTTAGTTTGGGTCTCGGGACGTTTTTAGGCCTAATTAGTACCCCAGGAGGGCGTTTTGGATATTTCGTAATTATGGGTAATTAAACCCACGAATTTTATAGGGTTATATTAGATGGAAAATGTTATCTTCTAGGGTTAACACAACCTAAAACAAATGACGGCCATTGGAGAGGAAGAGGAGAAGCTCTCCAAGGAGTTCTAGGCCAAGAACACCCCCGATTGCACCGTCGTCACCACCAACGCGTAGATCGCGTGACGGGGAACGCAACCACATCAAATTCGTCCACAAATCAGAGACTAAATTTCCAGGAAAGTATCTATCCTGCTTTTATCAAGTTAGTGAATTATTTTATATTAGTCTTAGGTTGATTAGAATTAGTGTTCTTGAAGAAAAATGTTAATTGGAGATACAAATTTGCATGTTATAGTGATAGAGATCATATTTCTGGAAATCCATTTCACATCTAGAAGTTGAACCACGAATTTCCATGGAATTAGTGATAGAAAATCTGGAAAAAGAAATAAAGAAACCAAGTTAAAAAAAAATTAGGGTTCTTGAGAGTTATAAAGATTTTGACCCTTTTTCCTTGTTATAGATGATGAAAATTCGCATGTGTTACGTAGGATATTGTTTAAATGGGTATACAGTACTTGTAGTATGAATTGTTGGGAGTTTGGGACTGTAATATGATGGTTTGGAGGAGTTTGGAGTAACAATTCCGTAGCTGGGTTTTCTTCAGTTTCGCCATAACTGATTGATCGATCGATCGAGCCCAGAGCATCGATCGATCGATGGTTCGATCGATCGACCCCCTTTCATCGATCGATCGACCCTCCTGGGAAAACTGCATTTTTGCTCGTGTTAGCTTAATCCTATTTTATGTGTAGTAAACCTTGATTAGGATTGCTAGAACATATTGGAAACATAAAAAGGACCAGTAGGCTCAAGAGAAATCCCATAAAGTGGACTTTAATGTGAAAGGAAATAAAAGGGAGAACGGAGAGACTTTCAGATTTAAGAAATCATACGTTCATTGATTATATAATAGAAACATCTAATAAGTTGATTAGAAGGCAAGAGAGGGCCTACTGAAATTGTACTTAGATAAAGGAATTACTTCGAGAGACGAGAAGTGAGTTAAAAATGACTTAATTTCGAGAATAAAAGGAATGAGGCCGTTTTACGATATAATTGAGTAAAATGTGTAATAATGGATAATTTTAACTATGGGTCGTGAGTGCACCTAATGTAATAATGTGGATGTGTATATATATATATATGACTATGTGATTATGCATATATTATATTGTGTGAAACTCGTGCCCGCGCTACTTGCTATCCCTGAGGTTACCGCGCTGGGACAGTCTTATCTCGATGGGACCTTTACGGGGGATATTCACTCGTAACCTAAAAGATAGATAACCTTGGTGCAGGCTATCGAATCGATAGTTCAGACGGTCCTAAGAGACGTGGGAGCATGTGCTATCCTCTTAGAGACTTGGAATCTATGCTTCGCCTCAATATTGTTTGTGTATGTGTTAATACAGTTCGAGAGTGATTCCGAACTTGTATTTCCCTTAGTACGAGTGATACGGGGACTGGATAGAAGAGTATGCTAGCACCATAGTTTTTATGTGGGGTGCCATTAGTATATATGTATTATATGAGTGATTGGTATATATATACTTATTTATAGAAACGTTGCACCATAGATTTTATGTGGGGTGCCGTTTGTATATATATTATATGTGTAATTAATATATATACGTGTATCTATATGAGAACTTTCTACTGAGTAAAACTGTATTCAAGTAAAGTATGAAATTCTTCAACTTCACTATAAGTATTCGAAAACATTATAACAATATGGATTTTTTCTAAATAACGTAAGAAATCTTAAAGAGTTAGATTTTTTAAAAGTGAATATCATAACCTTAATTTCACGTGTTAAAAATTATGAAGAATAAGTTAGAGAGATATATGGGGTTCATTAGTACGTTAGACGTGCACACTAGATGAGATGTGAGAATTCTCAAAAGAGTGTCGCATACTAATATGACTGTTGCATTAACCGGTAAGCATTTTAAATACTTGCTAAACTATTTTTAAAACGGTTTTACATTCGGGCTCTGACCCGTTTGCTGTTACCTCTTCTCTCTTGTGTGTATATATATATATATATATATATATATATATATATATATATATGTGTGTGTGTGTGTGTATTACAGGTGCACAGCCACAGGGGTGTCTTAATTAGGATTCTTTGGATGGAACGCGCTGTAGCTTTTGTGGGAGTTGCAGGCCATTGCTTAGAGACCTCATTGTTGAATCTAATTCTAGTTCGGCTTTATCCAGTGGGGGCATGAGTCGCCCTTTTCCATTATTTAGTTGATATTATCAGAAACTATAATTCTTTTTACTTTTAGCATCTTTATTTAGGGATTTATAACTGTCAGGATGTTTTCCTTTAGTGTTTTAAATGTTGGGATTATTTATTGATGGTTAAATTCTTGAATGTTCATTTCTATTCTCATTCTTAATGTGTGACTCTTAAAAATGTAAATGGTTAAAGGTTTTATAATTGGATTTAATAGGATGGAAATAAGGTTGTAAATGGTTTTGACACTTAGCTTAATTATGTAGGGTGTTTAAATTGGAAAAGTATTTTAACGACAGTGATGATAAGAATGAACCAACTGTTCACCTTGATTTTAATTTAATAAATGAGTGATCGCCCGGTATTTAATTAGGCGGGGTGTCACAGGTTGTATTAGAGCATCCGATTCTAGTGTCCTTTAGGATCTGTGCGGCTTATTATGCTTTCAGTGTTACTTTATTTGATATAGAGCCCTATATTTAGGATTGTCGATTCTTTGAAGAGATTTCATTCTCCTGCTATAATGTGTATACATTAGTGAATTCTAATTTCGTTCGGATGTGTGCGTGTGCCGAGCGATGCCGGACGTCCGAAGAGGACCGTTAAGCGGACCTCAGGAGGTCGGGCTTAGTTGAGATTATAAAATATATCCGAGGATGATGACCGTAGTCGGGGTCACCTTCATTATGGTGCAAGAAGCCAAGACTAGAAAGGCGACTAAGGCGCAACAATGATTTCCAAGTGCTACTATGATCGAATGAGGTACGAGAGTAAACTTACCCAACGTGTTACAAAACGGGTAGAAAGCTTTCAGGGGGAAATTCTAGAACCGCGGAGATTATGTGTGTTTACCGAAGGAGTTAAAGTATCCAAAGGTTTAGATATAGAACGGGGTGTGACTAACCGAAAGTAAAAATTTAGAGAAAATTTGTCTTGACTTTCGGGACGAAATTATAATGATGGGAGTCAACCACCAATTTTAGAAGTGGAATGCTATGCCTATAGGAGAACCTTAGGTACAGTGTTGACCGTATGTTCCTTCCTCATCTGTTCAGGATTAGAAGGAAACGTGGTTCTGAACTCGTCGCGGGAGGGCACGACAGGGGTCCATTTGTGAATATGAATCTTAATCGCTAGGGAATTTTGCATCGGAAGATGTAGATATGAGTGAAGGAAACGACTCCAAGTGGGAGACCAACTCATAATAATAGTTGATAATACTCAAGGAGGAAATTCTGATGGACGGCTAATTCAAAGGTTGACAATGTCGTATTTTGTCAATAAAGATGATAATGCTCCTTATGTGGGAAGCTTAAAGAAATCAAAGAATTTAGTCGAGAATAAGACTGAATACAACGGTGGTGGTATAGCACCACAAAGGGATGTGGATATACATCAGGGGACCCATTTAAATGATTCGCATAATCGAATTCTTACCAAGTGATGGTAAATTCGGTAAGTACTGTTATAGAGAGTAACATGACCTTTATGGCCTAAAAAGCTAATGGAATAACCGGGATGGCTAACGGGAATCGAGTCTACTAAAGTTCAAGAGAAGGACAATCCTAACCTGGTTAGTAGGACAGGTGGTAAGTGGATTATGTGTTGAGGGATTTTGTGCGGAGTGAGATCGCTCGCGATAATATGTTCCAAAGTGAGTAAAAGGACAAGAATACGGTGCCTAGTAAAAGGCAACGATTAAAGTAATTTTGTTTGGTTTGAGTAGACGTGTTACGTCCGGAAACCATTTGTGCATTCAAGACGATTGACAAGGTAGAAGTGTAAGTTGTATCCTCAGAGGATGATGCGTGTTTATGTGACACGAGCGAGTCACCATATGTTGTTCATTGCTAGATTAGCATGTGAGACGAGTTTAATGCATATAATTATAAACGTTATTAAAATGTGAATATTTTTCCCTTGTGTAGCGGGATTTTTCTTTAGTGCTATCCGCGGAGGATGAATGTGTATATTAACTGTGTTATGTACTTTATTGAGGCTACTCGTTATAGTGATGCGATATATGAGTATGATATTATCTTTGTTAAAACGTTATAGAAATGGTTAGTACGATAGTGGGAATTTATTGCAAGGCTATCGGAGTGGTTGCGTTGGTGCAACATGTTTTTTTTCTGGCGAGGCTTCACCTGCAAGAAGGTCAGACTCGCACTTACATTATCTATCCTAGAGACTTCGTAGGAGATAGTGGGCTCGAGATATTCGATGCCAATGTATGTATAGACTTTTCCAATATGATTCAGTATGTATCGGGATTTACCATTGGGCGAAAAGATTTGACTCAGTATTATGTTTAGCACTCCGGACTTAGTGATAGGAAGAGTGCATTTTTATATTTATCCTTTAGAGATGTGGGAGTTAAGAGTTATACCCCTATTATTAGGGAAGGGAATTTTGAGAATTTCGATCGTATGTATTCGAGGTTTATAGAATGCAATTACCATCAACCAATACGGGACGATAGTGAAATTGGTGAAATGTTCTTTGTTAAGCATAATTATGGGAGAAATTGTAACTTTTTTGTCAAGGGACGGAATAAAGGGGTACATGCCACGGACGGAGGACCTAACAGATTTTGATAACCGAGAATGCTAGGTAGTAGTGTATCGGGGGGGTCCTTGTTTGGATTTCGCTTTGCGAGACATCCCACGCATGAAACTTAGCGTAAGGTTGGAAATAGGGAGACGTTTGGTCACTATTCCATGAGTTCGGTACCCTGGTCGAAATGGGATCAAGTAATTATGTATGTAAGTTGGAAGTTGAATTTTGTTTTAAAGCCACTGGAGCCGGATTGTGTGGTAAGAAAGCATTGAAAGTTATCCCCACGAGTTGAGGGGTGGAACGATAATAAGGAGGATTTAAAAAATTTGATTCCTAGGGTGATTGAGAGTACCCAAATGTCGTAACCGTGTTCAGAACACGAGGTGAATAAAGCGTTGTAATGATTTTTAACATGGATTATCTGGAAAGAACTTTATTATGCAAAAGAGATGACCTGTAATTATTTTTATGAATAGAGCGTTAGTGATTTATTTTGGTTGAAATACATATTTGGGAAAATTGTTGAACTTATTTGAAGAGGGTTGAGATTTATTATTCCTCTTCTATTGTCATGGAATTTGAATGCCCTATTCCTTCTATTTCGTTGAGTTTAGTTTGTTCTATAGATGAGTAACACGTCATTCTCTCTCCCAGGGCGGTCGGGGTGTTGCAAAAATGTGGGCATCTTGGTTAGCTACAGTTAAAATCGTCTGATTCGAAGGGACGTAGTAATAGACGTGTGAAATATATGTTTGTGGGACTAGTATAACGAAGTAGAAGTGATAGAGTGGATTAAACGTCACATGAGGGGCGAAAATCCATACATAAGTGTGCAATTAGAATAGCACACCCTAATTTGATTGAAGGCTGTGGGAAGCCATTTAAGAATTGGTTTTCCTTGAATAGAGTAGAATTTAATTATTATGAAGAGCACTCGGAGCGGAGTTGTTATTAGTCAAGTGTGAAAGCAACTTGTACATACAAAGGGTGATGATATTCGTATGGTATAAGAGATCCAGAAGTGCACTTCGTGGAGAGAAGAGCACAGGTCGAAACTTTTGGCATACACCAAGGAAGGAAGGGGAGTATTACGTGTCACTTAATATGAGACATTTCAAGGGAAAATTGATGTTTAGCGGGACGTAGTGAGTAGTCTCTACATGCACCGCCCATAGGTAAGGTTTGGCTGAAAGAGGAGAATCAACCAAAGAGTTTTCTGTTTATCGAAAATTCCTGAAATTGGAAGGGGTCGGTAAAGTTCTTTGATGGGTTGCCATCCTCAAAACAAGATAAAGGGTTCATCCCGAACATGTGAATTAAGCCACCGAGAAGGAAGTGATTGATATTCCTTTGGGCTAGTTTACAATATTAACTAGTATGCCCAGACTTCCTTTGAAAGGAAGGATCGCGCCAGTGCATGGTCCGGCACAGTTTAAACTTCTTAATCAGGATGAGATTTGTGAATCCCACTTTTGATATGGGATTTTAGGAACCAGCGGAGATAAGGTTTCGTTTCGAGTAGGATGTATCACCCTTAGCCAGGGAATAGGCGCACGGTGATTAAATATTAGTGGAGCCACGTGAAGGAGATTTTGGAATTTTGGTACGATGATTTCAAGAATGCTATGTAGAAGCACTGGTACATGTTTGTCACGTACGAGGTGCTTATTAAGGTTTTGTTAGGGAAGAACCTCGACTATTCTCCTTCCGCATGTTTAGAGGTGAGTGGATAATCAAAATTTTTGGATCGGTCGAGAAAACATTCGATAACTATGGTGGAATTCCACGACTGTTTTAGGCAAGTAAGAGTGGTCAAATGTTCGTATGATTTTCCCAGAATGGGAGTTTTGTATATGAATAAATCCGAGTAGTTGTCATGTAGTGAGGTGCGGCCTCCTAATGATAGCAAGATAATGGAAAATTTTTAACGTATAGGCGTGACTTATGCGAATGTTGTCGGTTGGGAGCACCATGTGAAGTGTTTCCAATGAGAATGTTAAACAAGCTTTCTATGAGGAAGGGGCTATAGTGATTGAGCGTCGTACTATGTAGATAGTTTGCGTACGGAAAATGATATCCATAATTTTGCTACCTGGTAGGCCTTATTTTTTGAATTTCGGGACGAAATTCCGTTATTAGGGGGGAAGTATGTAATACCCCGTATTTTTATGGCTTTTAAATTTAGGGATTTATTAAATTTAATTGAGATAAATTAATTTAATTTTAATCCGAAAAGTTATTTTAAATATTTACTAGCGTGATGAGAGTTAGTAATTATTGGAAATTTGTTATTTGTTGAATGTTACTGGATGAGTATAGTAATATATGAATTTTATTTTATAATATTTTCACGTATGAATAAATGATAATTATGGAAATTTAAGTCGGGATGTGCCTGTATCGTATCGGGACTAAATGTTGATTAATAAAAGTGAATAAATTATAAGTTGCTCGTATGGTCATTTTGAGTTCTCCAAAGTGTCCGAAAGGGTCGAGATAGTCAGAAAAGTGTACCCGGGGGTTTAGTTTGGGTCTCGAGGCGTTTTTAGGCCTAATTAGTACCCCGGGAGGGCGTTTTGGACATTTCGTAATTATGGGTAATTAAACCCACGATTTTATAGGGTTATATTAGATGGAAAATTTTATCTTATAGGATTAACACAACCTAAAACAAATGACGGCCATTGGAGAGGAAGAGGAGAAGCTCTCCAAGGAGTTCTAGGCCAAGAACACCTCCAATTGCACCGCTGTCACCACCAACGCATAGATCGCGTGACGCGGAATGCAACCACACCAAATTCATCCACAAATCAGAGACTAAATTTCTAGGAAAGTATCTATCTTGCTTTTATCAAGTTAATTCATTCTTTTATATTAGTCTTAGGTTGATTAGAATTAGTGTTCTTGAAGAAAAATGTTAATTGGAGATACAAATTTGCATGTTATAGTGACGGAGATCATATTTCTGGAAATCCATTTCACATCTAGATGTTGAACCATGAATTTCCATGGTATTAGTGATAGAAAATCTGGAAAAAGAATTAAAGAAACGAAGTTAAAAAAAAATAGGGTTCTTGAGAGTTATAAAGATTTTGACCCTTTTTCCTTGTTATAGATGATGAAAATTCGCATGTGTTACGTAGGATATTGTTTAAATGGGTATACAGTACTTGTAGTATGAATTGTTGGGAGTTTGGGACTGTAATATGATGGTTTGGAGGAGTTTGGAGTAACAATTCCGTAGCTGAGTTTTCTTCAGTTTCGCCATAACTGCTTGATCGATCGATCGAGCCCAGAGCATCGATCGATCGATGGTTCGATCGATCGACCCCCTTTCATCGATCGATCGACCCTCCTGGGAAAACTGCATTTTTTCTCGTGTTAGCTTAATCCGATTTTATGCATAGTAAACCTTGATTAGGATTGCTAGAACATATTGGAAACATAAAAAGGACCAGTAGGATCAAGAGAAATCCCATAAAGTGGACTTTAATGTGAAAGGAAATAAAAGGGAAAATGGGGAGACTTTCAGATTTAAGAAATCATACATGCGTTGATTATATAATAGAAACATCTAATAAGTTGGATTAGAAGGCAAGAGAGGGCCTACTGAAATTGTACTTAGATAAAGGAATTACTTCGAGAGATGAGAAGTGAGTTAAAAATGACTTAATTTCGAGAATAAAAGGAATGAGGTCGTTTTACGATATAATTGCGTAAAATGTGTAATAACGGATAATTATAATTATGGGTCGTGAGCGCACCTAATTTAATAATGTGTATGTGTGTATATATATATATATATATATATGACTGTGTGATTATGCATATATTATATCTGTGTGAAACTCGTGCCCGCGCTACTTGCTATCCCTGAGGTTACCGCGCTGGGACAGTCTTATCTCGATGGGACCTTTACGGGGGATATTCACTCGTAACCTAAAAGATAGATAACCTTGGTGCAGGCTATCGAATCGATAGTTCAGACGGTCCTAAGAGACGTGGGAGCATGTGCTATCCTCTTAGAGACTTGGAATCTATGCTTCGCCTCAATATTTTTTGTGTATGTGTTAATACAGTTCGAGAGTGATTCCGAACTTGTATTTCCCTTAGTACGAGTGATACGGGGACTGGATAGAAGAGTATGCTAGCACCATAGTTTTTATGTGGGGGTGCCAATAGTATATATGTATTATATGAGTGATTGGTATATATATACTTATTTATGGAAACGTTGCACCATAGATTTTATGTGGGGTGTCATTTGTATATATATTATATGTGTAATTAATATATATACGTGTATATATACGAGAACTTTCTACTGAGTAAAATAGTAGTCAAGTAAAGTATGAAATTCTTCAACTTCACTATAAGTATTCGAAAACGTTATAACAATACGGAATTTTTCTAAATAACGTTAGAAATCTTGAAGAGTTAGATTTTCTAAAAGTGAATATCATAACCTTAATTTCACGTGTTAAAACTTATGGAGAATAAGTTAGAGAGATATATGGGGTTCACTAGTACGGTAGACGTGCACACTAGAAGAGAGGTGAGAATTCTCAAGAGAGTGCCGCATACTAATATGATTGTTGCATTAATCAGTAAGAGTTTTAAATACTTGCTAAACTATTTTTAAAACAGTTTTACATTCGGGCTCTGACCCGTTTGCAGTTACCTCTTATCTCTTGTGTATATATATATGTATGTATTACAGGTGCCCAGCCACAGGGGTGTCTTACTTAGGATTCTTTGGATGGAACGCGCTGTAGCTTTTGTGGGAGTTGAAGGACATTGCTTAGACGACCTCATTGTTGACTCTACTTCTAGTTCAGCTTTATCCAGTGGCGGCATGTGTCTCCCTTTTCCATTATTTAGTTGATATTATCAGAAACTGTAATTCTTTTTACTTTCAGCATCTTTATTTCGGGGTTTATTACTATCAGGATGTTTTCCTTTAGTGTTTTAAATGTTGGGATTATTTATTGATGGTTAAATTCTTGAATGTTCATTTCTATTCTCATTCTTAATGTGTGACTCTTTAAAAAGTAAATGGTTAAAGGTTTTATAATTGGATTTAATTGGATGGAAATAAGGTTTTAAATAGTTTTGACACTTAGCTTAATTATGTAGGGTGTTTAAATTGGAAAAGTATTTTAACTACAGTGATGCTAAGAATGAACCAACTGTTCACCTTGATTTTAATTTAATAAAGGAGTGATCGCCCGGTATTTAATTAGGCGGGGTGTCACAAGCTATGGGAAGCGTATTCTTCTTGGGTAACAAGCCCTTTACCCAATTCAAAATTCATGTCACGCTATTTCCATAAAAAACATATTGGGTCTTCAAACTATGCAAACCAACCATGGCATGTAAAGTTGTTTGATCTTTGTCACATCCATAGTACAACGACCGGGTCGCCTTAAATTTTTAAATTTAGTAGTCATCGTCAAGGTTTATCCTAATATATTTATGAGCACCTGAACCTTGTACATCATTAGTGACCTCATGTTCTTCCCCTTTATGAATTCCGTACGCATCATCAGCTAATTCCTCTAGCATATTATGATCTATGTTGGCAATCTCCCCTTGTACATCTATCCTACTTGTTGAACGTTGTTGTGAAGGTTGCTCGGGGATAAAAAGAACTTTTGATTCTACGTGAAAAATCCAAAAGTGATAACTATCTTGCATACCCCTTCTTAACAAATGCACTTCAACTTTTTCCACTCAAAGACCTTACCATTTCCCCACTTAGCACACGATCACGAAAACTCTTCATTATTATGACAGCTCTTTACGTATTTCACAAATTAATTAGCAGCTCTGCGAAACATATCGCCTAATCTATTTGTCTTAACCATCCACTATTTGTATTTAGGATATCCCATTAAAGATACTACAAACAATCACCTATTATAGGTAAGAATCATATATATTCATAGATTAGTATAAACAAAAGTGTATATTCATTTATTTGGTAATAATGTTTATAGTGATAATTTATACATAGTTCTGTTTCATTCCGCATTATTAATTATTTTATTGCAAGCTTTTAAAATTTTTAGGATGTTTTATTTATGTCCTATTTATAGTCGATAGAACCATAATCCTAAATGTTATAAATGCTTAGGGTTAACCAACTCAATGGCCATATAAATGTTCAAATCCACCAGTCAATATCAATTCAAGAATACCAAACAAAAATTCAAATAATAATGCGAATTATTAGAAATGCCTAGGGCCAACTAACTCAATGTCCATCTAAATGTTCAAATCCACTAGTCAAAAACAATTCAAGAACTCGAAACAACAATTCGAATAATAATGCAAAATATTTGAAATCACTAAACATGAGAAAATAAAAATCATTATATCATGTTACAATACCGTTATGTCATGCATTCATATGAGAATACATCCATGCACCCTCCAAAGCCAGTGTTATATAACAAGTAACGCGGGTGACAAGGTAATAAGTAATCTTATACAAGTTTATTTAGTGTAAATTTAAACATGCCTTGATTATTGTAATGAGAGCCACTACTGATAGTTGTTAGCTCCTACTTCACTCACGTATTTTCCATAATCTTGTTTATGATGGCAAATAAGTGCGTGAAAAAGCAACCAATGACTACCTATTATGGTTTTTGTTACTATAATCTAGACAGGTGTAAATTTACACTAAATCAACTTCTATACGATTACTCATTACCTTTCACCTCATTACTTATTATATAACTTGCTTTGGGTGCACGTATGCATGTATTCTATAACAATTTATGAACACAAATATCTCTCCCTCCCTCTCACATAGAGAGAGAGAGAGAGAGAGAGAGAGAGAGAGAGAGAGGTGGAGAGAGAGATGGTCGCCAGAATACGTGAGGAAAAGGAAAGGGGGCCGTAACCATTGCAATTAGAGAGAGAGAGAGAGAGAGAGAGAGTTGTAAGGGAAACACACTATAAATTAATTTATACTAATTACTAATTTATACCAATTACCATAATATATCAATTTATACCAATTTTCAATTTCAATATAGAAATATTTATTTTAGAATACACACACTGAAGAGTGCATATTTCCTCCATCTCCTTTAAAGGGTGAGTGGTCCTATGCCATTCAAAACTACATATTTCTGTAATATACTTAGCAACTCATACACATGGTTTCCAGATGAGGAAAATTCGGCAACATATTCTCATAGTTCTCCAAGTACACAACACAAATTCACAAGTGTAAGTGTTATTTCAAGTTCTCAAATGAAATAACACTTAACACTGTATCATCTAATATGTACCCATAGAACATTAAGAGAGAGCAGGAAAACTTCCCCCAAAAATAACAAGTTTAAGTTACTAAGAATATTATTATACAGAAATTATGCCATCCCAAACTGTCCAAACGCAAAGATTCAAGAGATCTCATTATAGGAATAATGACTCTTGAATGGGTCTAAGGGTTAATTAATGTGTATGCATAAGAACTAGAGGGTTAGTATATATTCCGTTATACCAAAGCTGACGGATTATCACGGTCATTGACCATGATAGGTCAAACTTGTCAAGGTCAATGATCGTGACAAGTCTGGGGGTAAAAACTTTTATATTCACGGACTTATCACAGTCCTATCACGATCAAAGACCATGACAAGCCCTTGACAAAATAAAAAGAATTACCACGGTCAATGACCATGACAATTCTAACCAGAATTCAAAAAAATCTGTTGGGAAGTATTGCCACTGCCACTGTCCAGTAGTACATTTTTACTTGCTATAGCCAAATTTTACCTGTTCAAACATTATATATCCAAATAAAATAGAAATAATGCACCAAATCATTACATATATAATTCCATATCAAAATAAAATAGAAATACAATCCATATCCAAATCAAAATGTAACAAATTAAAATAATACAAATATAATCCAAGTGTCCAAATAAAATAGATACAAATAATCAATGCAAAGAGTCATCTGTAAATTGGAGGAGGAAGGAAGGTCACACGATATACACATTGAGTCACCCCTCAGTATGCATCATGCCGTATTGTTCGTACAACCACAATGTGGAGTTCTCCTTTTTGGGTATCACGTGCTTGACGATCACCTTGACATCGATGTCTTGAAGGACACGTTTATGAACCGAAATACCTGGTAGGGTTCTCGAGTCCCTCAACCCCCTCTCTATCCTCTTTCCATCATATATGTCGAGTAAAAACACGCTCGGACAACTAATTATTGACATAAGCCACTAGATAGGAGCCAAGGTGGGAACTAGATCATTAAGTGGTAAGTCCGTGCATATCGGCGTTGAAGCAGTGACATCCACGTTCTCATCCTCGTCAACCTCCTCATCCACCCTCTTCTACTTGCCCTTGCCCAACTTATGCTTCATGAAGGCGTACATATCTAGTATCGTCAACTACAACCTTAATATATTCTTGGCATACGTGTCCATATGACGAGCCAACCCAATGTTTCTTGTCTCCATTTCGATGATCCTACACTTTCCCACCCACGAGCTCACCCCCTAGTCCTCCCCTTGCGATCAGCATCGAGTACGTGGCTGAGTGCGTCTGTAGCCAAAGATTCCTTATTGACATCAAAATGTAACTCATGCAATTTTTTAAGCTTTTCCTGAAACGACAAAAAACACACGATTAGTTAATTAAGTAAATAAAAAAATTGTAATGTAATTAACAAAAATCAAACACTTATAACTTACAATTGTGGACGCGATGATCGGGGACACCTCCTTGTCCTTGCCCCTCTTCATTTAAATTGCCACACAGACATCGAGCCTCCGTGGCCTACCCCCAAGGCCACTCCCCATCTCCTGAAATAAAAAATGCAAAATTAGTAAGTAACGCAAAATAAAATAATGCAGAATAACATAAAACTATAATTATTAAAAATAAAAACTTGCCATCCTGTGCTCCACCTCGATGTAAGACGTTCGTCCCGAGTAGTGCACGCCCATCTTTTTCACCCAATTTTCCCTCCCCAATTGGTGAGATGCAATTTTCACTCGTCGATGAACTTTTGCCACTTTTCCAATGCAATCGGCTCCTTCAGCAAGACGGTCTCATGCAGTCTGAGAATGGATTCCCCGGTCTGCAAATCTTTCTTCCACGTCTTATATTGTGCCCTCAACTGCTCCAACACAGAATTGAGGAGTTTGGGGGGAAGGCCGAATTGTTCATGTCAAACAAATACAAAACAAAATGAAAATAAGTGTTAGTTGCTAATAAAAATATATATAAATTGAAATTGAAATTGAAATATAATACCTATAGTGCCGCCTAAATAGCCAACTTGAGCTCATTTATCATCTCCCTCCAACTAGTGTACCCCGGGCCGATAATCATCTTCACCAACTCGAGGGATCTAAACAGTATTCCCATAATGTTCTCAATGGTCGATCCCAATTTGCCCCATTTTGGTAGACTAGGGGTCGAGGAGCCCTCGTCGCCTTCATTGTCGCCAAGCCCTAAAGAAGACATTTTCGGTAAAAAAAAATGTTGTTATTATTATAAATTCAAATGAATTAGAATAATACAAAGAACTAACCATAATATAAAAAAAACACTGGCAACTTTGAATTAATGCACTAAACTGATCAAGTACAAATGAATTATAAGCATTAAATTGATGTCCGATAATAATAAAACACTAGAATAATACACCCAATAATAAAAGCATTAAACTGATGTCCGATTTAATATAAATATTACATGCAGTAAACTGATCAAGTAAAAATGAATTAAAAGCATTAAACTAATGTCTGATAATTGGAATACTTATTAAAAATCTAAAAATTATTTCAAATTCAGGTTATCATAAAAAATGGATTGATATTCGGTAGGATCAACCGAGTCATCCACACTACTGTTTAGACGCTTTGGCTCATGTAGGACGAGTGACCACGGCTCGATATTAATATACTTTGAGTAAAACACTTGTTTGACCTTTTAAAATGCACAAACAAACGTCTTATTTGTCACATGTTCGTTGCTCTTAAATTTGGACAAGTCGACCATGATCAAATTGGTGCCAAGATTGACTTTACAAGTATTTTTAATATAAACTCTTACCCAATCACAGTAAAATACAACCTCTTTAAAGCTTACATAGTACAATTCAAATATATTTCGAATTACACCATAGTAAGTCTTTTCAGCTTCAATGAGGTTTTTATCATTCACGCTCACTTGAAAGAAAGTAAGGGCCTTATATGAAATGCCCGAGTTCTGTACATTTATACTTTCCTCGTACACCCTTGCACCGAATACGTGACCTCTCCATTGATACTTTTTGTACTCTTGTGCCATGAACAAGGGTCTATTGTCTAGACGAGCAAGCCTTGATGTCGTATCACCCGTCTTTAAGAGCTGAGAATATAGATAAATTAATTAGGTTAGTTGTAAAGTTTTATTGAAATGTAACATTACATAACAACCATTTTCAGTATAATTACCTCGTATGACAACCACTTCCTAAATTCGTTGTCTGATTGTGCCATTATTTTTTGTTTTTTATTGCTCCCACAGGCTTCATATTTTCTGCATAAAATTAATGTGACGAACGTATAAAATAATTTAAAATAATGTAAAACTTAAAATAATTTAAACTTACTTTTTCCATTCTTCTACATCTTCATGTGTGTCAAATAGATAAGGAGCTACTTGTTCATGTTGAAAACTCGTTAATTTCATCCATTTTCCCATCACACGACCACCTTCATCGATGATGAACTCATCAATGTCATCAACGCTAGTCGTGTCAGGCATATATTCCCGAGTATAGATTGATGACTCCACGGTTATGTATTCCTTTGCAATTTATCTTGCAATGTATTGTATATTCTTAACGTAATGTTAGAAAATTTTCATCAATCTTTTAAACGGATACATCCACCGATATCTAACTGGACCGTAAAGAAGTGCCTCGTTGCATAAATGTACCATCAAGTGAACACTTATGTCAAAGAATGATGGGGGGAAGTACTTCTCCATGATACAAATTGCTTCAGTAACCGCCAATTTTGGGCCACTATGTATTCTTGATTGACTACCTTCTCACATAAAAGTGAGAAGAAGATACTAATTTTCATAATAGCCCTTCGCAAATCCTTGTGCTTGGAGAAACAATGCTTAAATAAAAGACGATCCAATTGCATGATCACATACCAATCGTTGGACTTACACTTGTGTAATAATGGGTAGTATAATTCACAACCCTTTGCAAGTTGGACAAAAAATTAGATGGAACCTTCAAATTATATATTTTGTCTAAAAAAACCTTCCTTTCCTCACTCGTCAAAGTAAACGCACCAGGGGGAATTAATGCCCTTCCCCTACTATCTTCTTTCAACCATAATTGTGTCTTAAGTTCCAACGATTTAAGGTCTTTTTGTGCATTTTCTCCATCCTTCGAATGACTCCCCCCAAGAAATGTGCCCACAATATGTTCAATGGTGTTCTTCTCTATGTGCATCACATACAATACATGGCGCACTGGGTTATTCTTTCACTAAGGCAAGTCAAATAAAGTAGACCTCCTAGACCATGCCTTTCTTGTGTCAGTTTCATTCCTAGTTTATGTCTTCTTATGCTTGACATTCTTAAATTTAGGATTCTTACTTGGCATATTAGGTCCACACTCAGAAGATTTACTTTCAATTTCTAAACTTGAAAGTTTTCTCAGTTGTAGCCTATGTTCAACCTCGCTCAATAAAAAATTGGAACCTTTCTCAAATTTGAAATTATGAGCGGGGGTATCCTCCTATGGCAATGGTATACATTTTTTGAGCTAGCCGGGAGAAGAAGAGATTCAATCTCCTCTCCACAAATAGGGCACCCCAAATAACCATGTACTACACAATCGGATAATGTCCCATAAGCTGGAAAATCATGAATTGCCCACATCAATATTACTTTCAGTGTAAACTCTTCTTTTCTATAAGAGTTAAATGCTTTCACACCATCTTCTCACAACTCATTTAATTATTCTACCAAAGGAGACATGTAGATATCGATATCATCACTTAGTGCCTTTGGCCCAGGTATCAATAAAGACAACATCAAAAATTCAGGTCTCGTAGACTATGAAGGAGGGAGGTTAAGTGGCTCTAGAATCACTAGCCATACACTCTGATTTGTGATTAAATTTCGAAATGGATTAAAACCATATGTTGATATTGACAAACGAATGTTACGTTATTCTCGAGAAAAATCGGGATACTCATAACTCATCTTCCTCCATATTGTAGAATCAATAGGATGACGCATGAGATTATCCCCTACTTCTTCCCTAGCATGCCAGGTCATTTTCTCCGCTATCCATGGTAATGTGAAAAACCTCTTTAATCTAGGCCCAACAGGAAAATATTTCAACACTTTTTGAGGCACTTTTGAGCTTGTACCTTCCTTTATAGTAGATTGGACATATCTGGGTTCATTGCATATCGGACACCGATCGAGATTTTCATACTCCTTTTGATATAGTATGCAGTAATACACACAAGCATGAATCAATTTATACCTCATTCCCAAACCTTTCAAACTGTTCTCCATAACATGATAGCTATTTGGAAGAGTATTCTCCTTGGGTAGCAAGCCCTTCACCCAATTCAGAATTCGTGTCACGTTATTTCCAGAAAAACCGTATTAGTTCTTCAAACTAAGCAAACCAACTATGGCATGTAAATTTGTTTGATCTTTCTTACAATTAGAGTTTAACGGTTGGGTCGCCTTAAATTTTAAACTTTGGTAGTCATCATCAAGGTTTATCTTGATATCTTCATGAGCACCTGAACCTTATACATTGTCAATGACCTCATTCTCTTCCACTTCATGAAATCCGTACGCATCATCAACTAAATCCTATAACATATTATGATCTACGCGATACCCATGTATACCTATCCTACTTATTGAAGGTTATTGTGAAAGTTGCTCGGGGACAAAAGGATATCCCATCACAATTACTCCAAAGAATTACCTATTTAAGGCAAGAAGCGTATATTCGTGGATTTGTATAAACAAAAGTGTGAACATTTAGTTCCCGATAGTATAAAAAATCACATGTTACTTGTTGTATAAAATTTATAGTATGCTTCATTTAATTGTGTCATATTTATATTCAATTTTTAAATTTCAAATTCAATTTATAATATTAATTCTTATTTCCTCCATCTCCTCTAAAGGGTGAGTGGTCCTATCCAATTTAAGACAACATATTTCTGTAATATACTTAACAACTCATGCACATTGTTCCAATCTGAGGAAAATTCGGTAGCATATTCCCATACTTCTCCAAGTACACGACGTAGATTCGCAAGTGTGAGTGTTATTTCAATTGATAATTGAAATAACATTAACATCGCATCATCTAGTATATACCCAAAGGACATTAATATACGACTGTATAACTTCCTCCAAAAGTAATAATTTAAGCCACCAAGACTATTATTATACAGAAACTATGCAGTCCCAAGCTGTCCAAATGGGACAGTTCGAGAGATCTCATTACATAGGTATTGACTCTCGAATGAGTCTAAGTGCTATTGAATGCGTACGCATAAGAACTAGAAGACTAGTATCTATGCGCACTATGTGTAATTTCAAGTATGTTTCATTTAACTGTCATAAGTTTGTGGTCGTGCCACTCTCGAACGGGCCGTGACACAAAGTAATTTTAGAAAAAAGTTGAAAACTCCACCTCTCCCAATTTTGAGAATAATCCAGTGGTTGTGCCACTTCCAAAATTAGCCAACGTAATAAATTAAGACAATATAATTATTTAAGGATTTATTAGTGTGAATTAAATTAAGGATTTAAAAAAATTAAACCACCAACTTCCATATCCACCCACATCCGTCCAATATAATCCAACTGCAACAACAAACCTACAAATGTGTATCCCGTACTCCGTCTAATTAATCTACTCACTTAATTCAACATTAACCATTTTTAACCAATTATAAATTATCAAGGATGTATTGGAGCAACGAAGCATGAAATGTTTAGTTTTTTTAAATAAAAACTAGTTCCTAAATTAGAAAACACCTTAAAAATTAGCATCAGAGTCATGTACAATAAAAGCGCAAACTCTTTAAGATACAAAATAAATGTCACAAGACATGAAATTTCATTTAAACCTATAAATACAAAATTATTCTTAAAAATTATGAAAAAGTTGTGTCATACACAAGTAGCATACCATGCCCATGTTGTAATAATAATTTTAGGGAGGTTTTATTTCAACCCCTTAATTTTATCTAGCCCACTACCCCCCACCCCTAGACCCCCCTTCCCCCCACCACACACACCTGCAAACACATACACACACACATAGAAACACACCACCCCCAGACCCCTGCCCCATCTCCACCCCCCTCCCCCCCCCCCCCCCCCCCACACACACATAAAGTACCCCCCTCTCCCCCTCCCCCCCCCCCAACACACACACACACTTGCACACACACACCTACATAAATATATACACACACACACACATACACACACATATATACAAAGGAAAAAGAAAGAGAGAAAAAAAATAACCTGAAATCGTAGAGAGGGAGAGCAGTCGCTTAGAGATAGAAAAACGAAGGGAAGTGAAAATGGTGGAAAAGAAGAAGGGGAAGAGTTTTTTTACTGACAAAGTTGTCACGGACCGGTTACAGTTAAAGACAGTGGAAACTTTATAAGGTTGACACGGTCATTGCCGTGACTGGTCCGTGACGATTATACTTGTCACAGACTTGTTGACTTGTCACGGTCATTCATCATGATAAAAAGCACGTGTTTTATTATCACAGTCAATGATCGTGACAAGGCTGGCTGGCTGAATGGTGACAATTTGGCCTTTTTGGTGTAGTGTGCGCACTATATTTAATTCAAAGTAGTTATAAATTAACATGATGTTTCATTTATTAGAAATAATAATGATTTAACATAGTTATGAACGTATTTCACATTATTAATTGTTTAACAACAAACTTTTAAATTTATAGTATGGTCTAAGGTCCAACCAACTCAATGGCCATCTAAATATTCAAATCCACCAGTCAACAACAATTCATGAATCCCAAATAATTCAATAATTTAACAATCTCTCTCTCTCTCTCTCTCTCTCTCTCTCGAAGAGAGAGACAGATGTATCGAAATGTGTGTAGAGAGAGAGAGAGATAAATGGTCATCGGAATATGTGAGGAAAAGGAAAGGGGGTCGCCACTACTGTAATTAGAGAGAGAATCAAATATCGAATACCAAATACCAATTTGGTATTCAGTTTCAATTTGTAATACCAATTTCAATTTCAATTTATACTAACCCACACACTGAAACACACACACACACACACTGAAATCCCCCTCACACACACTAACCCCAACACACACACACTGATCCCCTCGACACACTAGAATCTTCCCCCCCTCCCCCCCCCCCCCCCCCCCACACACAAAGGGAAGAGAGAGAGAGAGAGAGAGAGAGAGAGAGAGAGAGTCATAGAGAGGGAGGGAGATTGAGGGAGGGAGAGGGGTAAATGTGAGAGAGATAAAAATGAGGGAAAAAATTAAGCGGCTAGGGTATTAAGTTATAAGAGTTGTCACGGACTTGTCACGGTAAAAGACCGTGATAAAAAATGCGTGTTTTTTGGTCACGATTTTTTACCGTGACAACCTCGACCGGGTGAAGGGTGCTATTTTGGCATTTTTATAGTGATGTGACTACATATCATTAGATTTTGGAATATCATTATTCATTCATTTTTATATTGAGAAATACGGGAGATTAGATGAGGCAAAGAGAAAGTTTTCCATGATAATTCTGATCATCCTTTTGAAATGAACCGATCTTATGAAATAATTTGTGCTTCAAGTATGTTCTATCCTCCCACTAACAGCGAGAAGATTGTATCATCAATAATAAAACTATATTAAATATATAATAAATACTACATTTTTCAATGCTTCAAAAACTATAGAGCTTCAAGGTCATGACAAAGTACATTTCTTACAACAATAAATGTTATATAGTATAATCATGCGAATAATGAAATGAGGGTTTTCTAGTGTAAGCTTCTGACTTTCAACACTAGAAGTAATGCAAAATTACATTTCATTATTTATTAATATGGTACCCATGTATTCTGATGCCCATAAAAGTGTCTGTTATACAAATGTTATTATATAACAATAGTTCAAAATTGTCAATTAAAAGATTCAATATAGAATGTGAAGTGTGTATCGGTCCAAATATATTTGAATAACAATAATATATGTTTCAGTTAAGAGTTTGGTCACCAAACTTAAACAAATGGAAGTATTTAAAAAAATCTCGTATTAAATAATTATCAGATATTCAAAGAATGGGATGGATAACAAAACTTTAGGTTTGGTAACAACAAATCTTTGAATACTTAATGATCTCAAAAGAATTTCATATTTGAGGATATATATCGTTTGTGAAAAAATATTTAAAGGTATATATGTCTAAAATCATGCATTTTGATGACTTTGTATCATCACAAATTGGAATTTAATCATTATGCTTTAAGTATAAAAGATTAAATTATACGGATATAAAATCACGATATATATTTAAAGGCGGAAAAATTGACCAATTAAAGTTTAAAACTTTTAGTTGATAGCTGTCGAATAAAAATTTTATATTCTTATAATATGTTGGAGACTTAAGGCTCAAAAATAAGAAACTTTAGATTTATAATATATAAGGATGACTTCTAAACTAATTATGATAAATATTTCTCTAATGTCAAAGGACATTAAATTCTCTTTTGTATCAAAACTTCCCGTTTATTTATGGGTAAAAATGTTAGAGAATCAATCAAAAAGTACTAAATATATATATATCAACCTTGATCAATGATAATATAATTTGCCTTTTAAAAATGAAGAGTTTAATTTCACATTCTCTACAAATTCATAAGACTCGGATAAATAAAAAATGATTGAAATTTGAAAAGTATTTGAAATGAAATACCATTAAAAGGACAATTTATTACTGAAACGAAGCGAAAGGCCAAGAGACAAAATCTTAGTGGTTAAACCATTAATAAGATAATTAATGGGGTACGTTTTTTTAGGTCGGAAAAGCCATTAACATTCAAAAGATCACAAACAAGAAATCATTAATAAAATAATTAATAGGACATTTTTTTAGGTCGGAGAAGCCATTAACATTCACAAAATCACAAACAAGAAACCATTAATAAGATAATTAATGGGGCATTTTTTTTAGGTGGAGAAGCCATTAACATTCATAAAATCACAAATAAGAAACCATTAATAAGATAACTAATGGGGCATTTTTTTTTTAAATCAGAGAAGCCATTAACATTCACAAAATCACAAAGAAGCTCAAGATTAGTTATCGCTATCCCCAAAAAAGAAAACAAAGGACCAGATAAAATAAAATCAAAACTTGAAAAGCTTACTCTAGTCTGAGAAAGAAATGATGGTTAAATAAGCAATTGACGGAAGTGCCCCTAATATGGTATAATAATGGATCAAATACCAAAAAATCCCTCAAAACATTTTTTAATACACACTTAGTCCAAGCCTTTTTATTTTGTTCCAAAAAGTCCCTCAAACACCCATTTAAGCAATATTCTCTTATTTTTAAAGTTCGCGCTAGCGGCATGTTGAGGGACTTTTTGGAACAAATAAAAAGGCTTGGACTAAACGTGTATTAAAAAATGTTTGAAGGATTATTTGGAATATGACCTAAGATAGTATAATAATACCTACTACTACCAGTGTTGTCAAGTATCGAAGAAAAACTGAAGACATATTTAGAGCAACCCTTACGGGTAGTTCAAATTAAGCCTCAACTAGTGTAAAAATATACACAAAAAATTGAGGTATTTGCTGTGGGTAGGCCAAAAATAGAGTTGTAAGATGAAAAAGGTAAGAAAACGACATCGTTTTGGGCATAAGGCTTGGATCCTTGGGCGGAATATTCCGCTTAAGGGTCTTTGAATTTCAATTTTTCACCCCAAAGGATTTAACTTATTACGTTTTCCCCCAAATTTATTACCTCAACCATCCCACCTACATTCCAACCACAAAATTAAATTTAACAACCCTATTTAAATCATCCCACCGTAAATCATTTTTATCACTGAAAAACAACAACAACCACATCTAACATCTATCAGGTAAATCCTCTCCTTTTATGTTTTCTTGTAAATTATTTATTTGTTAATTTTAATGTTCTATTTAATTACTTATTACTTAATGTTTTATTTAGTTAGTTAGAGCAATCCTTATGAACAGAATATCAACAATTATTTTGTTTAAATAATTTGTTATTATAATTAGTAAATGTTTAATTATCTATTATGTTTTTGTTTGGTTCTGTTTATAAGAAGTTATTTAAGTGAATGTTTATAAAAAAAACTAATTAGTAAATATATAATTATCTGTTATGTTTTTGTTCGGTTCTGTTTATAAGAAATTATTTAAGTGAATGTTTAAAATAAATTAATTAGTAAATATTTTATTATATGTTATGTTTTTGTTCGTTTATGTTTATAAGAAAGTATTTAAGTGAATGTTTATAATAAATTAGTGAATGTTTATAAGAAATTATTTAAGAAATTATATGTTTTGTTTTGTTTTTAAAATAATTATATATTCTATTTTTCTAAGTGATGTATTTATTAGGTAATTAGTAATTATCATGTAAATCAAATTTTAGCCAATATATTTAGACAGAAAAATTCTAATTATATAATTAAATTCTAATTATATATAAAAAATTACTTCATTAATAACATTGATTAGTACAATGTTATTAATTCATTATTATTGCACTAATGTTATTAATTCATTTAATAACATTGATTAGTACAATGTTAATAGTTTTTGTATGTTATTAATGTACTAATGTTATTAATTCATTATAACATTGATTCATTATAACATTAATTCATTATTAATGTACTAATGTTATTAATTCATTTAATAACATTGATTAGTACAAAAAATGACTGGTTAGTTTTTGTATATTATTGATTAGTACAATGTTATTAATTCATTTCATAAAAATTACTTCATTATTATTGTACTAATCAATGTGATTGTAACATTGTATGATACAATGTTATTAGTACAATGTGATTAATTCATTATTATTGTACTAATGTTATTAATTCATTTAATAACATTGATTAGTATAAAAAATGAGTGGTTAGTTTTTGTATATTATTGAATAGTACAATGTTATTAGTACAGTGTTATTAATTCATTTAATAAAAATTACTTCATTATTATTGTACTAAACAATGTTATTAGTACAATGTTATTAATTCATTTAATAAAAATTACTTCATTATTATTGTACTAATCAATGTTATTAATGAAGTAATTTTTTATATACAAAAACTAACCAGTCAAAACCGTAAAATCATAAGGAGTAATGGTCAGCTCCCCGATAGGTAGTTGGAACGTGTTGGTTGTATCCCACCAACGCTCACCGAGTGCTTGTACCAACCCCCGACTTGTCTTGGAATTTGTGCGTCCAACAATTCTCCCCAACCGCTACGGTGTATAAAATGTATGACCTTGGGAGATGTCTTTAAATATTTGTACGTGTCTCTAAGACTACGTCAATTGCCACGCATCTTTATTGAGTTGTCGCTTGTGGCCGTGTCCGGAGAAGGTTTAATGTGATCTCCGTCGTCCACTATACGCCTATAGTTTACAAAAACTATAGGTCGCTCGGCAGTAGTAATTTCGGGCTCTCGCCTTCCTTCTCCAATTTTTCGAGACTTTCTAGCCCCAATAGCCCGTCTAATTGTTTTTCCAATTTGTTCCATTATCAACACTTCAATGTCAATAAAAAAAGTTATTAATTTTTTAGCATATTGGGTAATGAATATATAAATATTATGTAATATTTTATTTGGTAAAAAATTAAAGTATATTCATTTTTGGCCAATCAATAAATTTTTAGGCACTTTGCCTATACAATATCACGTCTATAAAATTAGAATTTTTCGGTCTAAATATATTGGCTAAAATTTGATTTACATTATAATTACTAATTACCTAATAAATACATCACTTAGAAAAATAGAACATATAATTATTTTAAAAACATAACAAAACAGATAATTTCTTAAATAATGTCTTATAAACATTCACTAATTTATTATAAACATTCACTTAAATACTTTCTTATAAACATAAACAAACAAAAACATAACAAATAATAAAACATTTTACTAATTTATTTATTTTAAACATTCACTTAAATAATTTCTTATAAGCAGAACCGAACAAAAACATAACAGATAATTATACATTTGCTAATTAGTTTTTTATAAACATTCACTTAAATAACTTCTTATAAACAGAACCAAACAAAAACGTAATAGATAATTACACATTTATAAATTATAATAACAAATTATTTAAACAAAATAATTGCTGATATTCTGTTCATAAGGATTGCTCTAACTAAATAAATAAAACGTTAAGTAATAAGTAATTAAATAGAACATTAAAATTAACAAAAAAATAATTTATAAGAAAACATAAAAGGAGAGGATTTACCTAATAAATGTTAGATGTTGTTGTTGTTTTTTTCTAGTGATAAAAATGATTTACGGTGGGATGATTTAAATAGGGTTGTTGAATTTAATTTTGTGGTTGGAATGTAGGTGGGATGGTTGAGGTAATAAATTTGGGGGGAAACGTAATAAGTTAAATCTTTTGGGGTGAAAATTTGAAATTCCAAGACCCTTAAGCGGAACATCATGTTCCGCCCAAGGATCCAAGCCTTATGCCCAACACGACGTCATTTTCTTACCTTTTTCATCTCACAATTCTATTTTTGGCCTACCCACAGCAAATACCTCAACTTTCTGTGTATATTTTTACACTAGTTGAGGTTTAATTTGAACTACCCATAAGGGTTGCTCTTAGAGACTACAGCCACAACAAAGAAAAAAGAAAGCGAGCATCGAAAGCAGAGCCACCGTTTCAATAGCCGTGACGAATGGCCACAACACGATGTCCACGATCGACAAGCCTATGTCCCGCAACATGCTTCAGAATACTGACGTTGGCACAGATAAATTCACTTTGATCCACCGGAAAGCAACAATATCTTCGGTTAGGTATCTCCGCCTCTCTCAGAATTCTCTATAGCATTTTGGAAATCTTGGGCTTTTTATATATAAACATTTTCAATTTATGGATTTTTATGGAAATCGAAACTGAAACGTTTTGATAATTAATGGGGCATTTAAACGTTAAAAGAGTATGTCAAAAGGTCATTCATTTAATAAAAATAAATAAATACTCAAGAAGATGAAAAGATATGTTTAAATATCTAATTTATTTTGAAATTGATCCCAACAAAACTGATTTATATGGATCTTTAGGTCCAAATTATTAATAATTATTTAAGAACTTTCCAAATTCATATCCCATGAATAATAAATACTTCAGGTAGAATAATTACTCACTATTTCTCTTATAAATAATTATTTAAGAACTTTCAAAATTAATAAACACTATTTCTCTTAGAATAATTACTCACTCTCTTTATTTGTAGCATTGTCAGAAATAAATATTTGTAAAATTTATGCTCCAGATCAATATCCCATTTCATAAAATTGCAAAATAAGTGCAAACTCAACAATATTTATTTTTCCCACCTTTTAAGAGAAATATCTCTTATAATGATAAATTGCCTATGTTCTTTTCATACTTAATGATATTGTTAATTTGACCAACCAAGTTGTCCATCCTTTCATAGTTTTCCTCCATGTTTTACCCATCACCATCAATATGAAGGCTTTGTAATTTTTATACTCTTATTGGTGTCCAAAAATTCCTCATTAATAATAGTTTCTTTAACCGAAGTGATGTGAAACTCAGTAGAAATTATCACAAATAAACAAATTTCTTCAATTTCTAAGAACTCAAAATATCATAAATGGCAAAAGTGATTACAAGGGGAGCCCTAGGGATTTATTCATACTAACCCTACTTGAGGCTTTAAACTGTTTCGAATATTATTTAACAAACATATAACCTTGCTTGAGGCTTTGAACACGTGCAAATAGGTCCCCTTGTAATTCTCAGGGATGAAGGTAGCCACCATCTATTCCTTTATGCGTTCCCAAGAGGTAATTAGGTCTAAATCATGTATTGCCCTGTCGTGCACCTATTGCTCCCACCATACCAAGGCATAAACCTTTAATTTTGATGCAAAATACTTGACACATCTATAGTCCTGGTATTCCTTTTAATCAAAGAAGTACTTTACATGTTTCAACCAATCCATATACACGTCTGAATCCTTTTTTCATCAAATATACTCACATCAATACGGATATCACCACGCATAGACTTGACAAATAATTTAATTAAAGTATTAAGGCATTCCTTTGCTAGTCCTCCACCCCGTAACACATCCTCGGGGTCCTCATCATAGTCCGTTTCGGCCCCTCAAGCTGTCATGGTGATTATTTAGGGGGATAATTTTTCTGGCCCGTATTATGTGATTTTCCCTTAGTCATTTTGAAGGGACAATTGTTCTTCATGTGCCCTTTATTCCCTCGTCGATGACACACATGTTCGTTGGGTGGAGTGTAGAAGGGTAGGATGCTATACCTCGCACCATGATGTATACTGGCATGGTAAGTCTCCATTCGTTTGATCAGTCTCTTGTCGGAGTACAACGAGTGGCGAGTGAGGGGAATACCATCCTCTTCTTTAATTTATTTTCCATCCACCCTTAGTTTTAACAGATCGAGTTGAATTGCTTGAACCTATTTTCACATATCTTTTTTGCCCCCTTTATAATCCCACGACACCGATTGCAGTGCTGGATGAATGGAATTCACTTTTCCTAGCTTCTGCCAAATTTTTAAGGGGGCAACTTCTCAATAAGAATCACCTTATTATCCGGGTGAAACAGTTGGTTACCCAAGGACTTTTCCACCTGAGCTCATTCCCAAGTCTCCATATTCACATCAAACACATCAGTAGACTCTTTTACGTTGTATCGAAAGTCTCTATGGGCTGTTTGGATTATTTTTTGCCAAATCAATTGTGCTTATTCAAAAACATCATCAAAAATCCATTATGATGATCCATGGGACTAGGACGCCCCATCCACCTTCTAGACAACCATTGGGTTAGTGCCTGAGGGGTTGCGACTCCTCTCTGTCCTCCTCTACTCAGCTATAACCCATGAATTGTAATTTAGTATTTTGTTAGAAATAGTTGGTTATAAATAGACGTGAAATAACTTTAAAGGTATGTTTTCTAATTGACATTCTAATGAAAGAATTATCTTTTCTTATTCTGTCTAAATCTCATCTCCTTAACTTCTCATCTTAAAACTCTTCTTCTTGAATCCTATATTGATGGCATGGTAACTTTTGGTATCAAAGACTGACAATCCATACCCACAAATCCTTGCAACCATGGAAGAACAAGAATTGCACAGTCTGAGTCACAATGAAGGGGATGTTCGAAAAGAAATGTTAGACATGAGAGGAACCTTGAGCAGTCTGCAAGAAGGATTTCTTAGTATTTGAAAACAAAATTGAAGCTGTCAGCCCCACTAAAAGTTTTGGATTGGGAAATGACAGCAAAGGGTTTAACTGAAGATTACTTTGTCCCTAGTTTCACAAGCGGACTAATAGTGGAGATTAAGTGTAGTGTACAAATGTTCAACCCTCAAACAGAGCCAGCAGCATTGCAAGATTGCAAGAAAGTTCAAGCTAAGAAAACCAAATTCACCCTAAAGAAAATTCCACAAATCAGTACACTTCGAACTATACCATCCCTCTAAATTCCAAACCATTTCAGCCCCAAAACTCGACCCAAAAATACAGTTATTATCAGACCAACTGTACTGCCAACTACCCAATAGAAGACTCAAACTTCCAATAATCCAAAAAAACTTAAACTCCACCCTGAACCCTATCCCAATCAAGAAACTAACCCAGGCCGAGATGCAGACTCGAAGGGAAAAGATTTTTTTACAACTGTGATGAGGTGTACCGTGTCGGTCATAGATGTGACCAGACAATTATATGTTCTTGAGTTTGAAAATGGATAAATGGAGACAGAAACAACAACACAAATTAAAGAGTTGGTTACAAAAATCAAGATCTAGAAATATCCATCAACAAATGATTTCTCTACCTCAATGAGATTGTTACCACTGTGGGGGGGGGGGGGGTGATGCAGTCCTAGGAGTTCAATGGCTGAAGGAAATCATCCAACATCTATGGAATTTCAAAAAATGTGGCTTAGGTTTTCAAAATGAGGAAAGAAAATCATTTTTAAGGGTAACGAAAATTGAGTTGCACTTAGATAAATTACTGTAAATACTCTTGGCTCAGCTGTTCTCTATGTCTATAAAGAAGGAAGAGGAAAACATTCTACCTCCGGTGACTTAATTACTACAGGATTTTAAAGATGTTGCTGTTGAGCCCAAAGGGTTACCCCCAATCAGATCCCATAACCATAAATTCAAACTTAAACCACACACTGAACTGGTAAAAGTAAAACCCTATAGATACCCCCACATTCAAAAAGAAGAAATAAAAAATATTGTGCAAGAGATGCTACAAAATGGGATTATCAGGCATATACTAGTCCTTTTTCTTCATCTGTTATTTTAATGAAGAAAAAGGACAATGCATGAAGAGTTTTTTTGGATTATAGAGAATTAAATAAAACCATAGTCAAAGACACGTACCTAATCCTGATTATTGATGAATTGTTAGTTGAATAAAGCCAAGGTATTTTCTCATTTAGATCTTAGATCAGAGTAGCACCAGATTAGAGTTCGTGAGTTCAATATATACAAGAATGCTTTCACATGACATCATGGGCATTTTTTATTTTTTGTTCATGCATTTGGGCCTCACTAATGCCCTTGCCACTTTCCAAGATCAAATGAATGATTCATTCAAGTGTCACTTGAAGAGTTTTATACTAGAATTTCTTGATTATATATTAGTACATAGTCCTAATTTGGTAAACAACTTGGTTCATTTGAGAAATATGTTGCAAGTGCTCAGAGAACATTTTTTTTGCTGAAATGTCAAAGTTTTCTTTTGCTCAAGAAAGAGTCGAATATTTGGGCCATATAATTTCAGGGGAAGGTGTATTATTTGATGATAGCAAAATAACAGCAATGTTGCAGTGGCCACCTACAAAATCCCTCAAATATTTGTGCCATATAATTTCGGGGGAAGGTGTATTAGTTGAGGAGAGAAAAATAACAACAATGCTGCAGTGGACACCTTCAAAATCCCTCAAAGCCTTAAGAGGATTCTTCAGGTTCCGAGGAAACAGATGCCGGTGGGATTGGCACTGTAGTTGTATTGCTACAGGAGAATACACCTATTACATATTTGAGCAAGGCTCTACCACCAATAAAGAGAGGCTTTTCCACTTATGAAAGGGAGTTGTGGGGCAATCATTTATGGTGTAGACAAATGGAAGACGTATTTGAATGCAGTTCACTTCATCATAAAGACTGATCACTGGAGCCTAAAATTCCTTCTGCGATAAAAACTCAACACCACCTTGTAACAAAAATGGCTATCTAGGCTATGAGGTTATGATTATGAGATACAATATGAAAAGTAGAATGATAATATAGTAGCCAATGCCCTATCACAATCATTTTAGCAAGATGACCAGTGTTGTACCAATACTGAAGTGATACCCCAGTGGATTCAAGAGTTGAAACTGAGCTTGGAAGGGGACAAAGAAGCAAAGACTACTTTAAAGCAAGGTGAGGATAGATATTTTTCTTTTAGCCCCGAATAAAGCAAGGTGTCAGGGAATTTATAGCCTTATGTAATGTGTGCCAACACACTAAATCTGAACATGTGCCCTCCCCCGGCTTGTTACAACCCTGCCCATTCCCGGAGTACCGTGGAGGGAAATATCCATGGATTTTATTAACGGATTTCCCAATATAATAAAAAAATGACCATTGTAGCAGTGGTGAACCTACAATTGCAATCACATAAACAACCATCGCCTTAAGGCGACATTTGAAGTTTGCACCTCGATTTTATGGGCCATTTTCATTGCACGAATTGGCAAAGTTGCATATCAGCTGGACTTATCAATTTCATCCCTCATCCATCTAGCATTCTATGTGTCTCTATTAAAAAGAAAGAGATTTTCTTCTTGAATTTTATAAGAAGGAATGCTTCAGTTTATTGAATTACCAGAATTATTTGTTCTTTACTTTTCACATATTTTTTTCCATTACCAGAAGGCTATGATAAATTTTTTTTTCTTTAACTTAACTCACATTAATATCTTAACTCGCATTAATATCGTAGACTTAACCTCCTCAAACATGAATAATTGAACATTACCCATGTATTAATGTCATAATTAGACAACCCCCAAAAGTTGACGGCCTCATTAATGTTTATTTTGACATAACCCCATGTTGCTACTTTGAACAAAGATTCCCTCTTCTTCACCACTTCCTTGTCTCTCCCTAATCCCAAGAAACCTAATTAAAAACCGTTAAAATTCAAATTTTGAGAAATTTATAAAATCCATTATATCATAATTGTACACATAAAATTGGTGTTCGACTTGCTTGATCACTATGCGACACAAGGTTGGAAGTCGAATCATCCCATGTGCAGCCTTATCGATTCGATCTGGTTAGTTGGTGTGTTAAAATTGACTGATATTATTTTCTTTAAATAAATATTAAGACCCTAATAACAAAAGTTCCTTAATTGAATACTGTACACTTACAACAGTAATCCTGAATTTGGAAAATTGATTGCAAGTGGATTCAACCGCATGAAAAAATCTTTTTTGTGGGTGTTGATTCAAGAGTTTGATTCATCTGATACATGGAATTTACTGGTTTTCCCATTAAGTATTAGTCAATTTAATGCTACTATTAGCTTAAATAGATGAATCTGGAGACCCCTATGGCAAAAAGCCACCCTACTATGTTCTCAAATTAAGCCAAATTTTCTTAAAGTCTTTTCATCTCTTGTTCGTTATAGGTACGATTATGTTAGTGTGTTTTAAAATTAATCCAAATTTGAGTGTTAAGGGTTTTAAAATTAGGGTTGTTGATTTAAAATTTGGGGAAGAAATAATTGGTGAACAAAGAGGGTATTTCGGTCTAAAAAAATTAGCAGCTTAATTCAAAAATAGGTTTTTACGGTCTAGTCCTTGGACTAATAATTTTAGACAAAAAAACCAGTGAACTAAATTTTAAACGATTAGGTCCAACATATAAATACCCCCAATTTACAAAAATCATACACCTAATCCAATATTGGAGTTTTCTCTGCAACTAACGACTATTCTCCGAAATCGAAAATAACATCAATCTTATGCTTTGATCGTCTGTCCTATAATCGATTATAGTGTTCTTATTCAATTCTACCTGTATCACTTGGCTCGATCATTTGTAAGTTTATCTTTATCAGCAGTTGATTTTTCTATTTTCGATCGATTACAATAAGTATATGTCCTTTGTTTTAATTCAAGAGACTCATTGTAATATTCATTCATGTGATTGAATAGCTTTTTATACGTTATATATGTATATGTTTTTAATTTGTGTTTTTTATGCATTTATGTTTGTATTCTTCATAAATAAGTTATATTTATCAATATTTGTAATTCTTAGTTGAATGTGCTGAATGAATATTATTGATGTTTCATTCTAATTTTAAGAGTCCTTGATTTTCATTTGTTATTGAATCACTTATTGATATAGGTCCGCGCCAGCGGAAACAACCAGTTCGATATCAGTTTTCAAAGTACACGCAATGTTTATAAAGTACACGTGATTGATATTTGATAATATGTTTTGGTTTATTGCTTCCTGTATAGGTTTTTAAAAAGTGCCTGTAAGTTTATATTAATTATAAATAAATATTTTTATATTTCATGCATTAAATTATTGCACACATTTTTAGAATTGTTGACCTTGAAGTAAATGTTTTTCGTCTCTGTTTTAGTGCAGGACATTATGGTAAGTAGTGTAATAGCAAGGTGTTGTTATTTGGATAATATGGCTTGTATTGAAATATTTGAAGATAGCTCATTAGATTTCATATGCAATGAGTTGTGTATTAGGTTTACTAATTTGAGAAGTGGGAGTTTTTCATTGAGGTATTCATTTGGTGATGAATGTCGGTTCATGTTGGTTTGTGACAACGATGTTTGTTGTATGTTGCGGTCCCAATTGATCGTGAAAACTAATTTCATTTGGATATATGTCATTGATTCATTACCATTTCCATGTAATACAAGAGATGAACGGGTTGACTGCTCTAATCGAATTTTTGAAGGGGTTGACTGTAGTAATACAAGGTCTGAGAGGGTTGACAGTGGTGATACAAATACACAGAGGTTAGAGTCTTTATCATCAGGCACTAAAAATGATTTTAATAGTTGCATTGAAAATGACTTTTATCTTGGAGGTGTGGAGTCAAGTAAGTCGAAAGTCTATCTTTCGAATGATTGGAAGACTTATATCAGTCATGAGCAGCTGTGTTTTGAAGGAGGTGTAGTGGAATTTCGGGATAAATTGCGAAAGTATGCCGTTGAGGTTGGGTTCAAGTATGTGTATTTGAAGAATGATAAAACTCGAGTGACGGCTGAATGCTCTAAAAAGACTACTGAGAATTGCATATGGAGAATTCATGCTTCATTATCTACAATAAATGGATACTTTTACATACGTTCAATGAATAATGAGCATACATGTAGAGGTGTCTTTCGTAGTCCGTCAGCCAAAATGATAGCCTCCAAGTTGGTTTCAACATTGGTAGCTGATGATCTTAGAGATAACCCGCTATTGAGACCAATTGATGTAGTTAGAGATATGAAGAAGAATTATGGTCTTGATATATCTTATCAACATGCATGGCGTGCGAAAGAGATGGATGCTGTTGATATACATGGTGATGAAAAGGTTTCTTATGCATTAATGAATAATTATCGTGACCTTCTATTGCAGTATAATCCTGGGTCGCATTGCATCCTTGACGTGGAACATGAGAGTAAAAAATTCAAGAGAATATTTGTAATGTTTAGAGGATGTATTTATGGATTTTAATACTGCAGACCTGTTTTATTTCTTGATGGTGCCTTTTTGAAGAGCCGTTACCATGGAACAATACTATCAGCTACTGAAAGGAATGGGAACAATGGTAAATGAATTTTAAATATTTTATTGTGTGTATTGCATTGAAATTTTATTTGTTCCATTCCATAACATCAAAATACAAGCATAAAAATATAAAATACCTTTGAAGGTCTTTGTTTTAGTTCACGTGTACTTTTCATTTTTCTACGTGTATTGTCATGATATGTCTTATTATGTGTAATACTAAGTAAAGTACACGCATAGTGCATGTAAAGTACACGTGAATGTTTTTGTTAATGTCACGTGTACTTTTCATTTTTATGCATGTACTTTGATAATAATGACTTTATGTGTAGTAATAAGTAAAGTACACGCATTTTACATGTCAACTACACGTGAATGTTTTTCTTAATTTCACGTGTACTTTTTATTTTTATGCGTGTACTTTGATGATGATGTTATGTTGAATACAAACTAAAGTACACGCATTTTACATGTCAAGTACACGTGAATGTTTTTCTTTATTTCACGTGTACTTTTTATTTTTATGCGTGTACTTTGATGATAGGTGTTGTTATTTAGAAATAATAAAGCAAAGTAAATGTTAAAAATGTAAAGTACCTTTGAATGTTTTTGTTTAGTTCACCTGTACTTTACATTTTTATGCGTGTATGTTGATGTTAGTCTTGTTAATAATAAAGCCAAGAAAAAGATTGATGAGTAAACGTGCATTTTATCATGTGTACGGTACATTTTTATGCTTTGTCTTGTTATTTACAAACAATTTAGATTAAACACAATATATTTCTCATGTGTTTTAGGGTCTGCGCCAGCAGCATCAATATACAAAGTATTGTACATGGATATGTTATTTATTTTAATTTTAATATATTTTTTAAATTTCAGGACTTTTTCCTGTTGCATATGCTGTTGTTGATTCCGAAACCGAAGATAACTGGATGTGGTTTCTAGTCAATTTGCATAGTGCAGTAGTTGAGCAATATCGAAACATAACATTTATATCAGATCGAAACAATGGATTACTTGAAGTTGTTTCGAGGGCCTTCCCGTTGTCTGCACATTCCTACTGTATACATCATTTATAAGGGAATATAAAAAAGAAAATTCGTGGGAATTGTGCTGGATTTCGAAAGAAAATTGTTAAAGATTTTTTATCTTGTGCATATGCTGTCTCAGTAGATGTATTTCACAAGAATATTGAAGCATTGAAGAAGGAAGGAGGGGCTGCTATTGCCGATTTCATTGATAGTTTGCCTCCCGAGAATTGGTCATGTGCATATTTCCCTGGTAAACGGTATGGTGACATGGCATCTAGTGTTGCGGAGTCATTCAATTCATGGATATTGGAGGAAAGGCATTTACCAGTAATGAATATGCTTGATAAATTGAGAGTGAAGATTATGAATTTCAATGCAAACAAACTTGTTGAGTCTGACACTTGGGCAAATGAGCTATGTCCTTTTTCTCAAAAGTTACTAAATGAAAATTGGAATAAAAGCCGACATTGGACTATTAGTCGCTCAAGTCAAAATGTATTTGAAGTTCATTCATAAGTCCGAGCAACAGTTGACTTAGGAGAAAGGACTTGTTCTTGTAAGAGTTGGCAGATTAGATGTTTTCCATGTTCTCATGCTGTTTGTGTTGTGCGGAGGAAAGGGACCAGTATTTATGATTATATTGAGGAGTACTATAAGGTATCTTTCTACAGAAAATCATACTCAATACCTATAGTTCCTCTTCCTGATTTGATTTCCTTAAAGATTCCTATTCCTGAAAATCCATCTATCCTTCCACCAATGACTAAGAGACCGACAGGCAGGCCAAGAAATAAGAGAATAAAGTCTTCTGGTGAGATCAAAGTAAGGGAAGTTACTTGCTCGAGGTGTAGTAAAACGGGTCATTACAGGTCTACTTGTAAGGAACCCATTTGACTATTTTTAAAATTGTTGAATTCATTCATTTTAACCATTTGATTGAATAAATTAATTAATAAACCATTTGTTTCACATAAATGAATGTAATTTATTTTTAAGTCTCATATATCAGTTTTTTTTGTGTGTTGCTGTACTCATATTTTTCATAAAACATACATGATCATTATTCCTTGTGTTCACGTGTACTTTACCTTTGTATACGCATGTTATGTACAGTACACGTGCATTTTGATGTCCAAAGAAATTTTAGGTATTTTAGCAATAGTCCCATTTGTGAAAGTTTTGTTTGTCCTAATCCCATTTGACTTTTTTATTCATAATTGGTCCCATTTATCAGTTGTGGATGGTCAGTTCAATATGCGTGTACTTTATAAAAGCATGCGTGTACTTTACTTAATGTACATGCATGAAGTACATGCATAATATAAATATAATGTGCGTGTACTTGATGAAATGTGCGTGTACTTTATGAAGTACACGCATTTAAATATAATTGTACATGCATGTTTTAGAAAACTACACGCATATTGATATGACAAAAATCTAATTCAATATACGTGTACTTTATAAAAGCATGCGTGTACTTTACTTAATGTACATGCATGAAGTACACGCATAATATAAATATAATGTGCGTGTACTTGATAAAATGTGCGTGTACTTTATGAAGTACACGCATTGATAATTAAAGTACACGCATTTAAATATAATTGTACATGCATGTTTTAGAGAACTACACGCATATTGATATGACAAAAATCTAATTCAATATACGTGTATTTTATGTATTCTGCATGTAATTTTATCAAGTAGACGTATATAAATGCATGTACTATTTCGAAAATGGTTTTTGACATTACAATCTGCTTGTACTTTATAAAAGATATTTGGGTCACTCATATTCTTAAACTCCTATGGGTATTATGGTCCGCGCCAGCGTCATTATTATACAAGTACTGGTTGTAAGCCCGCGCGATGCGCGAGAGAGGCGCAATGTACGAAACATAAGAAAAAATATATCTAAAAAATTTGTAACAAAAATATCCTTCTTATTTACAGTTGCATTGAAGAGCGAGGTTTTAATTAAAAATACAACTTGTAGTTATTTAATTACAACATGTGGTGATATAAAATATTATAATTTAAAAAAATATCATTTCGAAAAACCATTTCAACAATATAATGCACTATGTAGTACATATGTTTATAATGCTCGATGATTAAATAACTACATTTTCTATTATAAATTGGACCAACATCAATGTTAATTGTAATAAAATTCTTCTTAATGTTTATTGTGATTATATCAATGGCCATAGGGTAGTGAGACGTGGAACCATTCCACTTTATTTTTCATTACAAAGAGGGATGAAAAGAGGGAGAGAGAAGTACGTTGGAAATGAAGAGTTGTCACTTTTGAGGAAGTCAAATACTTGAAAATCGTAACTGAGTTCGTTGGAAATCAAAGAGACAGATTCACAAATAGAGACACCTTTAAGATAGTTGAGTAATAATTACCCAATGCAACTTGTCAGTAATAATTATCAATAAATGATGTGCCACGTGGATAGGCTAATTTCAAAGCATAATAAATGCCCTGTTTTGCATTTTAGAGTATATAGAGATTTTAATCTGCTTGTACTTTATAGACTATGCATGTACTTTATAAAGTACACGTGTAATATATAGAGTACACGTATTTATATAATGTCTTGAGTACATGCATTATTATACCATTATTTCAATAGGCGTGTACTTTATATATTACACGTGTACTTTGTATTGTACACGTGTAATATATAGAGTACACGCATTTATATAATTTTTTTTGATGAAATGTTATAAATGTTAAAAATTTTAACAAAACACGTGATCATGTTTATAAGGGTTCACGTGTACTTTACTATATTGGATTATGAAATAACTCAGAACACATTCATGAAAGAAATAAATTTTTTATTAAAAACAAAAAAATAAAGTACAATTTTTTAAATAAAGAAAACTGAAAAAACTAAACAGGGCTTTTAGAAGGGATGTTTGTCAAAGGCATCCAGGGTGTCAGGGAGAGAGTCAATGAAATTCGACCAGTGTCGAATATCTTTTTCTATGACAGCTACAAGGCCTTCATGGAGAGCCTTCTTCTCCTTCAGCTTTGCGATTTTCAGGGGAACTTCCTTTGTATAGAAATAAATGAGTTCTTCATGTGTTTGAGGAGGGTCCTCATCCACATCAAATAAATCTATGGGATTGGGTGGAAGTCCAGAATAGCCTTCCCTCACATATGTTTGAAACTGCTCAAAGGCAGTTTCATATGAGGAAATATTTTCCTCAATTTGCCTTATTTTTTTTTTATTTCTTTCATCTCTCTCAAGAGTTTCTCGCAAGTTTTCTGCTGGAATAGCCATTATGTAATCTTTACCCTAGATGTAATTGTTAAGAAAGGAACAAATATTACTCTTTTATAGGAAAAAGTGAAAGTTATTTATTTCTTGACCAGAAGTAGTTGGGAAGTGAGTAGTTGAGCTTAATAAATTGATTTTGGTTATTGTGTCCTTAATGAATTCTTCAAACTAGTTTTCAATTAATATAATAAATAATTATTATATTAACCACTGCGTGTACTTTAGTGAAAATGCGTGTACTTTGGATAATTAATTGTACTTAGTAATTATGACTTGTATTTTTCTTGAAAACTAATTTTACATTGTTTCATAACAATAAGATTGTTTGTCTAAACCTTACGTGGATTGTGGTCCGCGCCAGCGGGAAAAAACCATTTTGGTATGTAAATACACATGTATGTACATACCAAAATATCACATGTATTTTGAAAATACATGTAATATTTTCAAAGTACAAGTAAGTATTGATATGTAAATTTTGAAATATCAGGAATATCAAGTGTACTTTCAAAATACACGTGTATTTTGAAAATACACGTTAAATTAAACGTGTACTTTCAAAATACACGTGATATTTTTCACGTGTATTTTTATAATACACGTTTATTTTCAAGTGTATTTTGAAAATACACGTTTATTTTCACGTGTATTTTCAAAATACACGTGAAAAATTCACGTGTATTTTGAAAGTACACGTGAGTATTGCTATGTAAATTTTGAAATATCAAAATGACACATCCAGTAACTGTGCTAGGTTTTGAACTTGCTGATTTGTCAAGTGAATGTATCAGAAACTCATGCACAGCAGATGCCCAATCACATTTGTTCATTTCCTCAATATTTTCAATGTATTTCACCAAAATTCTCCAAGGGTGAAGTTTGAGTTGGAAAAAACCATTTTGGTGTAATAAAATATTGTAAAGAATAACCAATATAACACAAAACAAAATTATAAATATATGTTTTGAATTAGAATCACAATTTATAGATGTTTCTTCCCATTTCGGGGGAAGAAATATTTTGACAGAAGAATTTCCCTGAGTACATATGCTCTTTGTTTAAGCATGTCAGGGTCTTGAAAGAATTTTTTCATTTCTTTGTTTCTGCTTATTTGCTGAATATAGTACATGCAGAACACCCCACAGTCAACCCTAAAATTACAATAAAACAAATATAAAAATTAGAATGATGTGATGAAATTTTTTGAAAGGATACAAATTAGTAATTTTTAAAAATGAAGTTTTTCTTACCCATTATATTGTTTAGGGCGTTCGTGATCTCTTATTAGTTCAAATTTGAGATCACTTTGCAACAAGAAATCTACAGTCCTTCTTTCTTGCTCTGCCAATGGATCATCATCCATTGTAAACTCATTTGGGGTGCCTTCCTCAAATTTCCTCTGAATTTTGTAACCATTGTTTTTCATTGTTTCTGCTTCAGTCTTCAATTCGGACAGTGATTTTTGGAAGACAGAAAACTGTGAAGAAGACAAATATTTAGTGTATACAAATAAAAGAGTATATGAAGATGAAAGAGTGAAAAGTACACCCATAATATAAAAGTACACGCATATTTTATTTTTTCATATCACGTGTATTTTAAAATATGATGGGTGTACTTTGCCTAATGTGTTAAAAGTACACGCATACTATTAAAGTACACGCATTTTTTATTTTAAAATATCACGTGTATTTTATTATATATGATGCGTGTACTTTTCCTAATGAGTTAAAAGTACACGCATAATATTAAAGTACACGTAACTTGTATTGGTTCATTTCACGTGTATTTTAAAATATGATGCGTGTACTTTGATAATCTATGTAATTATGTACAACTAATACAAAGTACACGCATTATATAATTCAATCTTTAAACTCGAAATTTCGTCAAGGAGTTGTTTATTAATGTTTTCCTGATATATTTAACAAGGAATGTTGGATTGTTAGCATTTTTTGAAAAAATGATTGATTTTCACTTACGTGTATTTTATATAATACACGCGTGTATTATATAAAAGTGCGTGTATTTTATAAAGTACACGCGTGTATTATAAAATACGTGTACTTTATAAAATTTATAATATAGCTAAAATTTATAATAAAATTAAGAAAGTGTAGCGTGTAATAAATATCTATTGTATTTTATAGATACCTGGTCAGCTTTTTTCAATTCTGATTCTTCAAGCATTTTCTTCAGCTCCGAAATTTCGTCATTAAGGATTTTATTATTGTTTTCCTGTAATACAAAAAAATGTTACATTTTAAACAATGCATTATTTTTAATAAAATAATGCATGTAGTCTTCATTATATCTAATATCAAATAAAACTGCATTAAAATATTATGAAATAAAACTGCGTGTACTTTGAGAAAACTACGTGTACTTTGAGAAACCTGCGTGTACTTTGAGAAAACTGCGTGTACTTTGAACGTGTACTTTAGGAAAACTGCGTGTACATTAGAGGAAAACTGCGTGTACTCTGCATTCAAAAGTACCTGTTGAGTTCTTTTCCTCTCTGACTCCTCAAGATTCTGCCTCAAAGTCATCTTTTCTAAGTCAGCATCTTTCCATTGTTGCAATGTATCATCATACTTTCTTTTTAGATCTTCATTAGTCAGAGACAGATATCCATTCTTTTGTTCCAAAATTCGTGTTGATTCTTCCAATTCTTTAATTCTATCTGAGTCACTCATTGTGACTTGATCAAGCTTTTCTTTTAAAGAATTGTTTAACTCAACTAGTTGGGCATTTTCTACCTCCAACTTATTTAATAACTCTTTTTCCTTCAAAAGGTTGGAATTCTCCACCTTTAAGTTCTTCACTTCCTCATGGGCTTCAAAAAGTGAATCATGATCTACCTGCAACTGTATATTCAAAATGGCACTCTCCACCTCCAAAGAGGTCACCTTATCAAGTGCAACATTAATGTCTACAGCTGCTTTAGATAGTTGGTTATTTTTTTCCAACAACTCCCTTTTCAAAACAATAATTTGTTCCTCCAAATTAACCTTTGGTTGATCTTTTCCCTTCTTTTTCTTTGGAGTCACAATGTTTTTAAGGGGAATATTCCAACCATGTGAAAACTCATTGTCATCAATATCTTTAGCAACATTGTTTGATGATGAATCAGCATGTATAGGACTTTCTCTAGATATGTTCAAAGAGTAACTTGGCCCTTCAAACTGAGATTCCTTTTGTACAGGACAGTCCTTAGAAGCTGGTTTACTTGTAGCCTGCTTCAAAGTTGCTGTTGCGACGTCATTCTTCACAAACCATTGTTTCAAAGACGACAACTTCCACTTCAGGAATTTTGGAGTATTCTCTTTATATTCTTCAACAGGAGAAATGATTTCAAATTTCTCACATGCCCAATACTGAGATCATACAAAAAAAATGGATTTAATACGTGTAATTGACAGAAGATATAACAAGAGTATTTTGAGAGTACACTGGTTATATTTATAAAACATAGTACACGTGTACTTTGTAAAATACAAGTGTCCTTTCACATGATATAAGACGTGTATTTTCAAAATACAATTGATATTTAGCGTGTATTTTCAAAATAAACATGATATAAGACGTGTATTTTCAAAATACACGTTAAATATAAATTGTATTTTGAAAGAACAAGAGAAAATATCACATGTATTTTGAAAATACACGTAATATTTTCAAAGTACAGGTAAGTATTGGTATGTAAATTTTGAAATATCAGGAATATCAAGTGTACTTTCAAAATACACGTGAAAATAAACTTGTATTATCAAAATACACGTGAAAAATTCACGTGTATTTTGAAAATACACGTTAAAATAAACGTGTACTTTCAAAATACACGTGAATTTTTCACGTGTATTTTGATAATACACGTTTATTTTCACGTGTATTTTGAAAATACACGTTTAGTTCACGTCTATTTTGAAAGTACACGTGAAAAATTCACGTGTATTTTGAAAGTACACGTGAGTATTGCTATGTAAATTTTGAAATATCAAAATGTTTTTTTGCTCACCAGTAGGAAAATGACACATCCAATAACTGTGCTAGGTTTTAAACTTGCTGATTTGTCAAGTGAATGTATCAGAAACTCATGCACAACAGATGCCCAATCATATTTATTCATTTCCTCAATATTTTCAATGTATTTCAACCAAAATTCTCCAAGGGTGAAGTTTGAGTTGGAGAAAAATAACGTGTTCAAGAAGTGGAGACACACAATTTTAACAAAATCAGCAATTCCTTCATCTGTCTCCAATTCAACTGATTTCTTCAAACCATTCAAAATTTCTGACTTTCCTATTCTTTTTAAGAAGTATCGTGCTTGTAATCCAGATTTTTTAGCAGTATTCGGTCCCTTTTTCAGTTCTATTGATTTTAAACCCTCCACCAGGGGTATGCCAAATATTTCACTTATATCTATTGGCATTATTGGAATACTGCTCTTCATATGGAAACTTTTGGTTTCCGTATTGTACAGCTCGATAATTGATAAAATATGTTTATCCGTCTTCTTGTGGTCCACTTCTACTACTTTCTCACTGTAGTAGGCATTGAAAAGCTCCCAAAATGGAGTCTTCTTAAGAAGTTCAATATGGCTATTGTTTATTTTATCTTTAATCTGATGCAAATCATGAAGAAAGCTAACAATATTTGACCGATATTGGTCATTCTTCTTTGCAGGACGTTTAGCTTTCAATGCCACCCTAGAACTGGAACTGGAACTGGAACTGGATGAAGAACTATCATCAGAACTGCTCTTTTTTTGTTTCTTTCCTCTTCTTGCCTTCATCTTCATCCCCATTATATTGATCTATAAACAAAATTTAAATTACTAACCTATAATTATATGTACAAAAAATAAAATACATGCGAATTAGAATAAAAAATAGACTAAAACAATAAAATACAAGCGTATTTAACAAAAGTACATGCAATATTCTCACAAATAATTTATACAAGTCTCATCAAAATACATACTAAAGGCGATAATATATATCGTCAGTTTCATGGTAATACCTAACAGAGGTTGTTCGACAAGTGAAAAACCAAGATTCTCTACTCCTAACATATTCTGTAAAGAAGTGATACAATAGTTGAATGCTAAAAGCTCCAACATTATCAAAACCCCTTAAGCAATACTGCTCAATTCGTTTAGCTAAATCCTTCGCTTTCGATTCAGTTACTTGAAGCTGTTCCACATCAAAAGTGCAGTAAATGTCTTCATAGTAGGAGTAGAAACCAAGTAACCTTTTAGCTCTATCGTTAATGCGAAGGAGAAAACGAATTTCGTCTTCATTAGTACTATTCACTGTCAATGTGAAAGGTTTTGTATTGTTAAGATCTTCGAACGTGCAAGCAGCAGTTTTGTAGTTGAACATGCTTGATCGTACGATTCCTAAACAATAACACAACAATACAAAATTGTACACTCATAATACACATTAGTACATGGACACTGGATTGAACAAATTGAATTTCAATGTTCGTGTACATGGACATTGGATTCAAATGCAGCTGGCTATTGGACAAAAAACACTCTTAAATATTAACAAAATAATAATACTTCTTAAAAACTCATGGAAAATAAATCAAATGCCGCTGGCGCGGACCAAAATAACATAGGATTGATGAAATATGGATTTGAAATTAATATTCTATAGAGTACACGTATAAAACATAAAAGTACACGCATAATGAATTGAGAAATACAATTTCAATGTGCGTGTACTATGTGTATTTTGCGTGTACTTTTATAAAGTACACGCAAAATACACATAGTACACGCAACACAGGGCTTGTACATGTAGATATTCTATAGAGTCCACGTATAAAACATAAAAGTACACTCATAATGAATTGAGAATACAATTTTAATGTGCGTGTACTATGTGTATTTTGCGTGTACTTTATAAAAGTACACGCAAAATACACATAGTACACGCAACACAGGGCTTGTACATGTAGATATTCTATAGAGTACACGTATAAAACATAAAAGTACACGCATAATGAATTGATAAATTCATTTTCAATGTGCGTGTACTCTGTTAATTTTGCGTTTACTTTTAAAAAGTACATGCAAAATACACATAGTACACGCAACACAGGGCTTGTACATATACATATTCCAATCCATATGATGAATACAATGTTTGATTTCATCAGTCCATATGATGAATACATTCTAAATATATGATGAATGATACGCATGAAAAAGAAGAATGTGATTTCATCAGTCCATATGTCTACAAATGTATACATATGAGAACACAAAATACACAAGGACAAAAAGGTGATAAGAGAATGTATACATACTTGTTAGTGCTGTTTGGAAGAATTTGATTTAGAATGTAAAATGTAGAACTTCAACGATTAGGTTTTGAAAGAAGAGAGCTAGGGTTTTGATTGAAGAGAGTTAGGGTTTTGATTGAAGAGAGTTAGGGTTTTGATCGAACAGAGTTTCTAGAGCTTCGATCAGGAGTATTTATATGTTGCTGTTGACCAAAATTTGATTGAGAAATAGAATCGTCTTGGGGTTTTGATCGAAGAGACGGTACGATTGATACAAGAGAGAATACAATGTTTTTGGCGCTTCATTTTCTGAATGGCGCTTCGTTTTCTGAATAGTGCGTGTTTGTTTTAATTTCGGGGTATTTATATGTTGGACCTAATCGTTTAAAATTTGTTGAGCCTGGTTTTTTTGTCCAAAATTGCTAGTCCAAGGACTAGATCGTTAAATCCCCATTCAAAAATCACTTTAGTATGATTTTTTAACGATAAAATGCAAAATTAACCCTCAAGTTTGTGATCATTTTCAATTTTGTTCTCGGTGTTTCAAAAGTTTCGAAGTTAGCCCTTGTGTTTCAAAATTCTTTCAATATTAATCCTACTTCACATCTTCATCAGGAGACTTCACAGAATGTTTGAAATAATGGTATATGATCATCATGATAGTCTCAGGTGCAGGAGCCTATTTATGAGACACCCGTGCAGGATCATTTTTAAAAATAAAAAATATATATTATATTTTTTATTTTTAAAAACTGTAAAATATTTAACTCATTTTCTTAAAGTACTAACATAAATTATCTTGTGTTGATTCTTTTAGGAGTCTCTGAAATAAAAAAAAAAAAATGTCAAATATTGACCAATTTTTTAAACATACCAAAAGAAATTATTTTGAGTCAGTTTTTTTAGGAATCCCCTGAAATGTTTAACACCCACACAAAAAATCATTTTTTTTATTTTTAAAATTGATCCCACACGAGTTTCCTGCAAATGGGGTCCCGCACATGAGACTATCTATATGATCATACATCCACTTCGCTAAGTAGCCTTACGTGATATGATTGCGGGCTAAAATTGCACAAATTATTAAATATAGGTATTAACATTGCAACTTTTGAAATATCGGGTGCCAAATTGAAAATGACCTCAAACTTTAGGATTAATTTTGTAATTTAGCATTAACATCAGTCAGCATATAGAGGTTATGTCTAATATTTTAATCTTTGCAATATGACATTAATATAGGGCGCAAAAAAGCCTTAACGCTAATAAATCATGGTAACATAAAAACATTTGTAGACTTATGAGACATTTTTTTATATAAACCTATGATGAAACTATTGCATATGGGGGTATCATCAAATTAACAAATAATTTAATATCCTATTACAACTTCACTAGTTGGAATTTAAGGAGCCAACTTTTAAAAAGAGTTTCTAGAATAAGAAATAAAGGTTGTCAAAAGTTCAAGGCAATGTGAAACTTTACTTATTCTATTTCCATAATAAAAGTGAATTACGAGTACACATAAAGGTAAGTTAATCTTGAAAAGGTTGAACTTTTGAGCTTTATATCACCAGATTATATATTAAGACCAAATTGTCTTCTGCACCAACTGCATCCATCATTAAAGCAAATAGAGACGTAAACCAGCAAATATGTAATTGGGAGATTATTCTTTGTGAAAAAAGGTAGATACATAGAAACGAACTAGAAAAGGTCGAAGGATAACTCTAGGCCGACAAACGAATTTGACACATTTGGAGCGATACACTGACATGTCACACTAGTATTGGCTCATGTTTTCACTTCACTGTTATAGGACTAGTGTGGATCCGAGACATGAGCCAATACTAGGGTGACACGCCAGTGTGTTGTACTAAACGTGTCAAATTTGTGTGTCAGCGTAGAAGCACTCAATGTTTAAACATGGTTAATTGTTAAACATGTTTTATCGATATAGTAGGATTGTGTAACACCCCTCCTAATTAAATACCGGGTGATCAGTCATTTATTAGATTATAACCAAGGTGAACGGTTGGTTCATTCTTATCATCACTGTTGCAAAATAAACTTTTCACTTTAAACACCCTAAATAATTAAGCTAAGTGTCAAAACCATTTAAAACATTATCTCCATTTTTTTAATTTAAGTCCAATAATAAAACCTTTCATAGTTCACAGTTTAAGAGTCACACAAATAACTAAACTGGAAAACATCATCCAAGCAATTTAAGTATTCAAATAACTAATTCCATCTTTAAAACCACGAAGAAAAACATCCTGATAGTAACAAATCCCAACGTAAAATACTAAAAGTAAATGAATCACAATCTCTGACAAAACCAACTGAATAGGGAAAAACGGCGACACATGCCCAACTGAATAAAATAGAACTAAGAGTGGAGTTAATAATGAGGTCATCTAAGTAAAAGGCCTGCAACTCCTACCTAAGCTGCAGCACGTTCCTTCCAAAGAATCCTAAGCATGATACCCCTGTGGCTGGGCACCGGTAATATATACATATATACAAGAGAGAAGAGATAACAGGAGACAGGTCAGAGCCCGATTGTAAAACAGTTTAAAATGTTAGTTTAGCAAGTATTTAAAATGCTTACCGGCTAATGCAGCAATCATATTAGTATGCGACACTCTCTTGATAAATTCTCACCTCTCTTCAACTGTGCACACCTACCGCATTATTAATCCCCACAAGTTTTGCTTATCATAAATTCCTCATAAATGAATCACAATCTCTGACAAAGACAACTGAATAGGGAAAAAGGGTGACACATGCCCAACTGAATAAAATTGAACTAAGAGTTGAGTCAATAATGAGGTCGTCTAAGCAAAAGGCCTGCAACTGCCACCTAAGCTGAAGCACGTTCCTTCCAAAGAATCCTAAGCATGACGCCCCTGTGGCTGGGCACCTGTAATATATACATATATATACAAGAGAGAAGAGATAAAAGGATACGGGTCAGAGGCCGATTGTAAAACAGTTTAAAATTTTCATTTAGTAAGTATTTAAAATGCTTACCGGCTAATGCAACAATCATGTTAGTATACGGCACTCTCTTGAGATATTCTCACCTCTCTTCTAATGTGCACACCTACCGCACTATTAATCCCCATAAGTTTCGCTTATCTTAAATTCCTCATAAGGTTTCATGCTGGCAATTACGAGGATTAAGATAATTAATTTCTGAAAGTAAAGTTTTCACATGAATCGCATTTTATTATAACGTCTTTTAGTATTGCCTCAAACTTTTCAAACACTTATAATAAAGTCAAAATATTTAATCGTTACTCAACTACTTTTAGTCACAGTAGAAAGTTCCCAATTTCAAGTCTATATACATATTAATCACTCATATATATATATATATATACTATCGGCACCCCACATAAATTTATGGTGCTGGCATACTCTGCTATCAATTTCCAATATCACTCGTACTAAGGGAAATGATAGTTTGGAATCACTATCGACCTCTATTAACATAAAACACATACAAATTGAGGCTAAGCATAGTTCCAAGTCACTAAGAGGTCAGCACATACCCTCACGTCTCTTAGGACCGTCTAACTATGACTCAAATAGCCTGTACCAAGGATTCCTATGTTCTAGGGTACAGTCAATATCCCCCATAAAGTTCCCATCGAGATAAGACTGTCCTGACGCGATAACCTTAGTGATAGCAAGTAGCGCGGGCATGATTTTTATACGTATATAGTATATGCACCGACACAGTCATATATGTATACTGCTATTCATAGTTATAAATTAGGTACACCCACGTCCCAATACTTTAAAATGTTTGTTCTTAGTACGCCTTACTCGATTATCCCTTTATAACGGGCTTGTCTCTTTTATTTCGATTTATAGGTTATTCCATACTTTTTCATATCAATCGTAGTGTTCCATCTCCCTAAGTATAAATTTCAATAGGTACTCTCTTATTTTTCTCATGTAACTTCCTTACGAGTCTCACCCCTTTAGTTATACGTTTGCCATAATTACCTATGTATAATTTACTCCCCGTTAACATTAAATTCATCACGCATTAAATGCCCCCTTTTTACTAAGTCCTACTGGTCCTTCTTATGTCCCAAAATGTTCTATCAATAAGGTTCCAAAGTTACTATTCATTCTAATCGAAATAACTAATTAAGGGAGGAATATGAGTTTTCCAGAAGGGGTCGGTCAATCGAGGGAAGGGGGTCGATCGATCGATCGATGCTCTTTGGTCGATCGATCAATCAAGCAGTTATGACGAAACCGCAAAAAATTCTGCTACGAAAATCCTTCTCCAAACTCAACCAAATCATCATATTTCACTCCCAAACTCCCAACAAATGATACTACACGGATTATATACCCAAATAAATAATTTTCTACGTAAAACATGTTAGTTTTCATCAAGTATAACACATTAAAAAGGGTAAAAACTATATAAACCTCAAGAACCCTAATTTTCTTCTTTATCTTAATTCTTACAATTTTTTTCCCAGTTTTTCTACTCCTAACTCAAAGAAAATTCGTGGTTTGTCCTCTACATGTGGATTTGATTTTCAGAATATGATTATTACCTCTATAACATGCGATTACTAGTCTCCAATATATGTTTTTCTTTCATGGAATTGGCTCTAATCAACCCTAGACTAACATAATTGAAGCATTAACTAAAATAAAGCAAGATAGATACTTGCCCGAAAATCTTTGTTTTTGATTTGTGGAAGAAATTGGTGTGGTTGTGTTCCTCATCGCGCGATCTACAATTTGGCGGTGACGGCGGCGCAAACGGTGAAGTTCTTGGCCTAGATCTCCTTGGAAAGCTGCACCTCTTCCTCTCCAATGGTCGTTCTTTGTTTTTTGGTTATGTTAACCCTAGAAGACAACCCTTATCAACTAATATAACCTTAAAAAATTCGTGGGTTTCCATGCCCAAAAATACAAATGTCTAAGACGACCTCCCAGGATGTTAATTAGGCCTAAAAATGCCCCGAGACCCAAACTAAACCCCCGGGTACATTATTTTGACTCTCTCGACCCTTCCGGACACATTTACCCACTCAAAATTACCATACGAGTGACTTATAATTTATTCACTTTTAATAATGTTAATTTCATCTCGACCCAACACAGGCGCGTCCCGATTTAAATTTTCAAACTTATCAAATTATATACTCGTGGTAATTTTAATAAATTCGGTTATACCTATTACTTTATCCATCAAGTAATTTATAATAAAATTCCATAATTACTAACTCTCATCACGTTAGTAAATATTTAAATAATAATTTCCGGATTACTATTAAATTAATATCTCTAATTAATTTTAAAAAATCCCAAATTTAAAAGTCATAAAAATTACGGGGTGTTACATACTTCCCCCCTAATAATAGAATTTCATCCCGAAATTCTAAAAATAAGGCATACCTGGTAAGAATAACTCTGGGTATTTCTCACGCATGTCTGCCTCACGCTCCCAAGTGGATTCCTCTACATTATGATGCTCCCACTGGACCCGTACAAGTGGAACTACCTTTGACCTCAACCTCCTTTCGCTATGGTCTAGGATAGCCACTGGCCTCTCCTCGTAAGAGCTATCGAGCTGTAAATTAATTTTCTCAATCGCGATGTGGGTGTGGGCCATGTCATCCCATAGGTATTGTCTCAATGATGAGATGTGGAATACATCGTGAATGCGGTGTAAATGCTCTGGCAGTCCCAATTTGTATGCTACCGACCCAATCCTCTTTATAATGGGAAATGGTCCCACGTACCTTGGGGCCAATTTCCCTTTCTTCCTAAACCTCATCACTCCTTTCATAGGGGATACGCGTAGTAATACTTGGTCCGCCACATTAAATTCTCAAAAAAACCGTTTTGCATCAGTGTAGCTTTTCTACCTGTCCTGGGCTACCCGAATGCGACTCCTGATAAGCTCAATCCTAGCTGAGGTTTCCTGAATCACTTCTGGTCCTAGCAACTTGTTGTCCCCCACCTCTAGCCAACAAGTTGGAGAACGACAAGGCCTACTATAAAATGCCTCAAATGGAGCCATTCCAATCGTGAACTGATAGGAGTTATTATAAACAACTCCACCAGTGGAAGGTGTGGCTCCCATCCTCCTCCAAAATCAAGGACACACATGCGTAGCATATCTTCCAACATCTGATTGGTACGCTCTGTTTTTCCATCTGTCTGGGGGTGATAAGCTGAACTCAACCTCAACTCTGTACCCATGGCCTCTTGAAAGCTCTCCCAGAAACACGACACGAAAATTTTGTCTCTATCTAAGATAATATCCAGGGGCACCCCATGTAGTTGAACAATCTCGGTAATGAACAACTGAGCATACTGGCTCGTGGTATAGTCTGTCCGTACTGGAAAAAAATGGGCCACCTTAGTCAAACGGTCCACAATCACCCAAATGGAGTCGTGACCCCGCTATGATGTAGGCAACCCAGTAATAAAATCCATAGAAATACTCTCCCACTTCCACATGGGTATATCCAACGGCTGAAGCAACCCCAATGGTTTCTGGTCATCTACCTTTACCATCTGATAAGTATAACACTTGGACATGAACTCAGCAATGTCCTTCTTTATCCCACTCCACCAGTACTGTCGCCTCATATTGTGGTACATCTTATCTCCCTCGGGATGTACCACAAATCTGGACCCATGAGACTATGTCATCACTACATGACATAAGTCTGCTCCTTCTGGGACCACTAATATCCCATTAAACCTCAAACCTCCATCGAAACCAACGTAATAGGACTCAGCGCCCTCAGCTAAAAGTCATACAATCTGCACTTTGTAGAATGAGTCTGCAGTTTGTGCCTATATTTCCCTCGTAACAATCTTAGGTTTCAGTGTCATGACAGATATGAAGGAACGGGCTACCACTTCCTAGTGACCCAACTCTTTCCACTTTGCTTTCCATACGTCCGCTACGTCGTCTATCGGTTTACGGCTCAATGCATTAGCAACTATGTTAGCCTTCCCCGGATGGTACTGTATGTCAAACTGATATTCTTTATAGAACTCTAATCACCTGCGCTGATGTATATTCAGCTCTCGCTGAGTGAATAGGTACTGCAGTGACTTGTGGTCTATGAACAAGCGGAACTTCTCCCCCAATAAATAATGCCTCCATATCCTCAATTCAAAGACGACTGCTGCTAACTCTAGGTCGTGAGTGGGGTAATTTCTTTTATGCGTCTTAAGTTTACGGGAGGCAAAAGCTATAGCCTTCTCCACCTGCTAAAATACTCCCCCGAGTCCCCGTAAAGAGGCGTCGGTGTAAACAAGATACTCCACTCCTAACATGGGAAGAGCAAGAACTGGTGCCGAAGTTAGCTTATCCTTCAGCTCAACGAAAGCCAATTGATAATCATCATCCCAAACATACGATACCCCCTTATGATTCAGATTCGTCAATGGACCCTCTATCTTGGAGAAACCTCAGATGAATCACCTATAGTACCCGGCTAACCCTAGGAAACTACGCACTTCCGTCAGTGTTGTGGGTTGTCCCCACTCCCTCACTGCTGATACTTTACTCGGGTCAACCGCTATCCCCAATTCAGATACAACATACCCCAAAAACTGCACCTCCCGTAACCAGAATCCACACTTCTCATACTTAGCATACAACTGATGCTCTCGTAGGGTCTGAAGAACCTTCCTCAAATGCTCGGCATGCTCCTCCTCAGTGTGTGAATATATCAGGATGTCATCTATGAAGACGATGATAAATTGATCTAAGAACTCTCTGAACACTCGGTTCATCAAGTCTATGAATACGGCTGGAGCATTTGTGAGCCCAAATGGCATTACTCTGAACTCATAGGACCCATATCTCGTCAAGAAAACAGTCTTCAACACATCATGCTCCCTAATCAGTAACTGACGGTATCCCGATCTCAAATCTATCTTCGAAAAGAAAGTTGATCCCCTCAGCTGGTCGAATAGATCATGGATTTGAGGCAACGGATATTTATTCCGTATCGTGACCTTATTCAGCTACCGGTAGTCCACGCATAACCTCAGTGAACCATATTTCTTCTTTACAAATAAAACTAGAGAGCCCCAAGGTGAGGTACTCCTACGAATGAAGCCCTGACCTAACAGTTGCTTTATCTGATCTCGTAACTCCCTCATTTCTATTGGAGCCATACGGTACGGAGTGCATGCTATCAGTCGAGTATCTGGTAACAAATCTATGACGAAATCTATCTCTCGACTCGGGGGTAGGCCTAGTATTGCTTGAAATACATCAGAATACTCCCAAACAACAGGAATCGAATCTAAGGGAATCACGACCTCCTTAGAGGTATCCTCCTCTATGTAGTACAAATGAGTTGAAAAGCCCCCCTCCGGGCGAGGCATTGCCACTAAAAACATCTCCTGCCCGGAATGGCAAAGATAATACTCCCACATAAGAAATTTATCATGGCTCTGTATGCGGTGAGCCAATCCATGCCAATAATAACATCGTGCTCATGCATCTCTAAGACTAACATGTCTGCTGGTAAGATTAGGCCACCAATCTCTACTCCCACACCCCGGCATATAAAGAAAATCAACGACCCATTTCCCAGTGGTGAGTCTACACATGTCACAGTGCTCTCTGTTGTGGCAAATAATCCTAAGGCCTTCACAAAATGAGTAGCTATAAAATAGTGTGTCACCCTAGTATCAAATAAAACCTGACACATAGTACCATGGATAAGAAACGTACCCTCAGTCGCAGGTGGCGCCAGAGGAGCTACTGCCTCATGGACGTTATAGACACGTCAGTACTATAACTTACCCAACAACACTGGAGCTGCTGGAATGGATGTAGGGCTGGTGCCTAAGTTGCTGCTGGGAGGACGGTTGGAAAAAGTGGCCTCTGTGGCTCATTATGGGAACCCTATTGCTGTGGGGCCCTATCTCCCTCTGGACAATCCTGGCGCCTATGGCCATTTTTGCAACACCCGAAGCATCGGCCCCTAAAATTTCTTCCCCTCTGTCCCTGCTGATTACGACCCTGTTGGTCGTTACCACCATGCCATTGGCCTTGCTGGACCTGCTGAAAACATCGTTGGCCCTATTCTTGACCCTGCGACTGACGATGTTGGCCCTGCTGATTAGACTGGCCCTGCCTAAATCCCCAAAATCCCTACTTGGAGTCACCTGAACGGAATCGCTTGGCAGGGTCCCCCTAATGGGAACTCTTCTCATTATGACGAGTCTGCGCCTAAGATGTTGGTGTTGCACTAATACTACTACCCCCTGTCCTACCCTGCTGGCTGGACTTTCGTGCTCGTTTGCTTCCCTGCAGATGGAAACGATGATCCTGATAGTGTAACAACGCAGCGTTAAGTACATCCATATAGGTACTCAGTGAAAGATTACCTATGATGTGATGGCGGATCCTCTAGGCTATTCTGTCCACAAACAACAATATCTTTATCCCCTTAGTGGGTGTCTCATCTGGCACTATGGTAAGAAGTCTAGTGAACTCTTCCTCGTACTCAGCAACAGTCATATTCTCCTATTTCAGATTCAGTAACTTTCGCCTCATCTCAGTCTGCACGGCGAATGGAAAGTATTTGCGATTAAACCGCGCCCAGAATGATTGAATCGTGATAATGTCCCTCTCCTCCAAAGTAGTGGTGGATTCCCACCACTGCAAAGCGGCCCCCACTAGCTTGAAGGAATCCAATAGTTGTTTCTACACGTCCGTGCACTCGTACATGCACATATGCCTTTGGATATCTTTCTTCCATTGGCTGGCTACAATGATATTCGAACTACCCGTGAACTCTGGGGGATGCGCCTTCTGGAAGGCATTCCTAACCCGCTCCCATGTAGATGGAAGCTGTGCTGGTACTGGCACCACTGCCTGAACCTGGGACCGAGCCTGCTGCACTACCGCTAATGCATCATTCACCACCTGGGCAATGATAGCAGCTACCTCAATTACGTTCACCATTCCCTGAGACGGAGCTTCTAGCTGCTCGGCTTGGGCAAGTCTGTCCTTGGTTGCACGTCTCGGAGGCATCTTTAACGAGCAGGAAGTTTATTATTCTACAGTTATTAACAAATCTCAAATAGCTGAAGATGTAAGTGTAAATGCAAGAATACAACGATCCCATAATAGGGCTCTATATCAATGAGGTTGAGATGAAAGAGAAATAAGCCGTACAGATCCTAAAGGACACTAGAACCTAATGCGCTGATACCACCTGTAACACCCTGCCGAATTAAATACCGGGTGATTAGTCCTTTATTAGATTATAACCAAGGTGAACAGTTGGTTCATTCTTAGCATCAATGTCGCAAAATAAAATTTTCACTTTAAACACCCTAAATAATTAAGCTAAGTGTCAAAACCATTTAAAACATTATTTCTATTTTTTTAATTCAAGCCCAATAATAAAAACCTTTCCTAATTCACAGTTTAAGAGTCACACAAATAACTAAACTGGAAAAGATCATCCAAGCCATTTAAGTATTCAAATAACTAATTCCAACTTTAAAACCACAAAGGAAAACATCCTAAAAGTAACAAATCCCAAAGTAAAATACTAAAAGTAAATGAATCAAAATCTATGATAAAACCAACTAAATAGGGAAAAAGGGCAACACATGCCCAACTGAATAAAATAAAACTAAGAGTGGAGTCAATAATGAGGTCGTCTAAGCAAAAGGCCTGCAACTCCCACTTAAGCTGCAGCACGTTCCTTCCAAAGAATCCTAAGCATGATACCCCTGTGGCTGGGCACCCGTAATATATACATATATATACAAAAGAGAAGAGATAACAGGAGACAGGTCAGATCCCGATTGTAAAACAGTTTAAAATTTTAGTTTAGCAAGTATTTAAAATGCTTACCGGCTAATGCAACAATCATATTAGTATGCGGCACTCTCTTGAGAAATTCTCACCTCTCTTCTAATGTGCACACCTACCGCACTATTAATCCCCACAAGTTTCGCTTATCTTAAATTCCTCATACGGTTTCATGCCGACAATTACTAGGATTAAGATAATTAATTTCTGAAAGTAAAGTTTTCACATGAATCGCATTTTATTATAATGTCCTTCAGTATTGCCTCAAACATTTCAAGCACTTATAATAAAGTCAAAATATTTAATCGTTACTCAACTACTTTTAGTAACAGTAGAAAGTTCCCAATTTCAAGTCTATATACATATTAATCACTTATATAATATATATATCTATCGACACCCCACATAAATTTATGGTGCTGGCATACTCTGCTATAATGTCCCAATATCACTCGTACTAAGGGAAATACTAGTTCGGAATCACTCTCGACCTGTATTAAGATAAAACACATACAAATTGAGGCGAAGCATAGTTCCAAGTCACTAAGAGGTCAGCACATACCCTCACGTCTCTTAGGACCGTCTGACAATGACTCAGATAGCCTGTACCAAGGATTCCTATATTTTAGGGTACAGTCAATATCCCCCATAAAGTTCCCATCGAGATAAGACTGTCCTGATGCGGTAACCTTAGTGATAACAAGTAGTGCAGGCATGATTTTTACACGTATATAGTATATGCACAAACACGGTCATATATGTATACTGCTATTCATAGTTATAAATTAGGTACGCCCATGTCCCAATACTTTAAAATGTTCGCTCTTAGTACGCCTTATTCAATTATCCCTTATAATGGGCTTGTCTCTTTTATTTCGATTTATAGGTTATTCCATACTTTTTCATATCACTCGTAGTGTTCCAGCTCCCTAAGTGTAAATTTCAGTAGGTACTTGTAATACCCCGTATTTTTATGCTATATTAATTTGGGGATTTTTTAAATTTAATGTGAATTAATTATTTAATATTAATCCTGAAATTAATTATGTTATAATTATTAACGTGATGAGAGTTAGTAATTATGGGAAATTTGTTGAATATTACTAATGATCAAAGTAATATATAATATTGGTTATATTAAATGTCACGAGTGAATAAAATGACAATTTTGAAAATTTGAGTCGGGACACGCCCGTGTCGCGTTGGGACTAAATATTGATGAATAAAATTGAATATATTATAAGTCACTCTTATTGTCGTTTTGAGTGCGCCAAAGTGTCCGAAAGGGTCGAGATAGTCAGAAAAGTGTAACCGGGGTTTAGTTTGGGTCTCGGTGCATTTTTAGGCTTAATTAGTACCCCGGGAGGGCATTTTGGACATTTTACATTTTTGGGTAATTAAACCCACCAAATTTCAAGGGATATATCAGATGTCTAAGGTTGCCTTCTAGGGTTAAAACAACCAAAGACAAGTGACGGCCATAGGAGAGGAAAGGAGAGAGCTTCCAAAGCAATCTAAGGCCCAAAATCCATCCGTTTGCAGCGCTACCACCACCAACGCGTAGATCGCGCAACGGGGAACGCAACCGCACCAAAATCATCCGCAAATCAGAACGCCGAAAATCCTAGGCAAGTGTTTATCTTGCTTATTTTCGTTAATGCATCACTCATGTTAGTCTAGGGATGATTAGGATGAGTTTTATGGAAGAAAACCAAAATTTGAGATAGGAAATCGCATGTAGTAATGATTTAAATGTTATTCTGGAAACCGCTTCACATGTAGAGGATTAAACGACGAAATTATGATGTTTTAGAAGAAGAAAATTCGGGAAAAGATTGATTAGAACCATGTTTAAGGAATTCTAGGGTTCTTGAGATTTTTATGAAGTTTTTGCCTATAAATCCATGATTAGTGACGAAAATTTACATGCTTTATGTAGCAGATACATAAAATGAGATTATAATGTTAGTAGTACAAATTTCTGGGCGATTGGGAATGAAAATTTTGGATTTGGAGGAGGTTAGTGATAGAACCCGTAACTGATTAACTGCAGAATTCGCCATACCTGTTTGATCGATCGAGCGAGCCAAGAGCTTCGATCGATCGAAGGTTCGATCGATCGAGACCCAGACCTCGATCGATCGACCCCTTCTAGCAGACTCATATTTTCCCTTTTTAAATTAGTTGAATTCAATTTGATGAGAAATAATTCTTGGACACCCTTATTAAAATATTTTGGGTGATGAAGAAGACTAGTAGGACTTATAAATAATTATGGGACCTTTAATGTAAGACGAGAGTTGTATTTTTGGGATATTTACACATAAGGGATGATGAAATTGTGTATTAAGGGGAGAGACATGTACGATAGTTACGTTGGAAATTAGATGAGTACCTACTGAATTCTACGCTTAGGAGGATAAAGTCCATGAGTGTTACGTAAAAAGTTGGAATGATCCCTCAAATCAAAGTAAGAAATGAACGGTTTTACGTGAAAACTAAATAATGAGAAATGAGGACAAATGTTGTAATTATGGGATTTGAGATGTACCTAAATTGATATGGTAATATTATTATAGTTATATGATTGTGTTTATGCATATACTATCTATGTGTGAAAATCGTGCACGCGCTACTTGCTATCCCTGAGGTTACCGCGCTGGGACAGTCTTATCTCGATGGCATCATTATGGGGGATATTGACTTGTACCCTAGATGATAGAAATCCTTGGTACAGGCTATCGAATCGATAGTTCAGACGGTCCTAAGAGACGTGGGGGCATGTGCTATCCTCTTAGAGACTTGAAATCTATGCTTCGCCTCAATATTGTTTGTGTATGTGTTAATACAGTTCGAAAGTGATTCCGAACTTATATTTCCCTTAGTACGAGAGATACGGGGATTGGATAGCAGAGTATGCACGCACCATAATTTTTATGTGGGGTGCTGTTAGAATATATATATTATACGAGTATTTAATATATATATGAAATTCTGAAATTTGGAACTGTCTACTGTGTTATGATAAGTAAGACATGTATAATGACTCGAATTTGAAAATACTTGTTTTGAAAAAGTATAATACGACACTGGAAAACTTTATTAATAAATAAAGTTACAATGAGAGCTTTGTTACTAAATGAAATTTTCCTTTTAAACAATTATATTGTTTAGTTTTAAATCTTACGAGTAACCTAAGATAAGTTAAACCATTGGGAAGGTTAGTACGATAGGCGTGCACATTAGAAGAGAGGTGAGAGTTTCTCAAGAGAGTGTCGCACTAATATGTTTTGCATTGGCCTGTAAACATTTTAAATACTTGCTAAACGAATTTTAAATCATTTACACTATTGGGATCTGACCCGTTTCTATTTCTCTTTCTCTCTTGTATATATATGTATATATTACAGGTACCCAGCCACAGGGGCGCCTTGCGTAGGATCCCTTGGAAGAAGTGCATTGCAGCTTAGGTGGGAGTTGCAGGCCTCTTGCTTACACGACTTCATTTATTTGACTCCACTCCTAGCATATTCATTTAGTGGGGCATGTGTCGCCCTTTCCATTATTCAGTTGTTTATTTGGACATTGTGATTCAGTTATTTCTAGTATTGTCACTTTGGGATTTATTACTGTCTGGATGTTTTACTTTAAGTTTTAATGTTGGGATTTAGTTGTTGAATGTTTAAATTATTTAGATTATATGTTCCAGGATTATTGTGGTGTGATTCTTTAATATTGAATTATTGTAAATAATTAAATCTTTGTTTTTAAAATAAAATTTGGAAAGTAATGTTTAAAAATGGTTTTGACAGTTAGCCTAATTAATTAGGGTGTTTAAATTGAAAAAGTTATTTTTACGACAGTGATGCTAAGAATGAACCAACTGTTCACCTTGATTTTAATTTAATAAAGGAGTGATCGCCCGGTATTTAATTAGGCGGGGTGTCACAGTACTCTCTTATTTTTCTCACGTAACTTCCTTACGAGTCTCACCCCTTTAGTTATACGTTTGCCATAATTACCTATGTATAATTTACTCCCCGTTAACATTAAATTCATCACGCATTAAATGCCCCCTTTTTACTAAGTCCTATTAGTCCTTCTTATGTCCCAAAATGTTCTAGCAATAAGGTTCCAAAGTTACTATTCATTCTAATCGAAATAACTAATTAAGGGAGGAATATGAGTTTTCCAGGAGGGGTCGATCGATCGAGGAAAGGGGGTCGATCGATCGATCGATGCTCTTTGGTCGATCGATCGATCAAGCAGTTATGACGAAATCGCAGAAAATTTTGCTACGGAAATCCTTCTCTAAACTCGACCAAATCATCAAATTTCTCTCCCGAACTCCCAACAAATGATACTACACGGATTATATACCCAAATAAATAATTTTCTATGTAAAACGTGTGAGTTTTCATCAAGTATAACAGATTAAAACGGGTAAAAACTATATAAACCTCAAGAACCCTAATTTTCTTCTTTATCAAAATTATTGCAATTCTTTTTCCAGATTTTATACTCCTAACTCGAAGAAAATTTGTGGTTTATCCTCTACATGTGGATTTGATTTCCAGAATATGATTATTACCTCTATAACATGCGATTTTTTGTCTCCAATATATGTTTTTCTTTCATGGAATTGGTTCTAATCAACCCTAGACTAACATAATTGAAGCATTAACTAAAATAAAGCAAGATAGATACTTTCTTGAAAATCTTTGTTTCTAATTTGTGGAAGAAATTGGTGTGGTTGTGTTCCTCATCGCGCGATCTACACTTTGGCGGTGACGGCGGCGCAAACGATGAAGTTCTTGGCCCAGATCTCCTTGGAAAGCTTCACCTCTTCCTCTCCAATGGTCGTTCTTTATTTTTGGTTATGCTAACCCTAGAAGACAACCCTTATCATCTTATATAACCATAGAAAATTCGTGGGTTCCATGCCTAAAAATACAAAATGTCTAAATCACACTCCCGGAATGTTAATTAGTCCTAAAAATGCCCCGAGACCCAAACTAAACCCTCGGGTACATTATTTTGACTATCTCGACCCTTTCGGACGCATTGACGCACTCAAAATGACCATACGGGTGACTTATAATTTATTCACTTTTAATAATGTTAATTTAATCCCAACACGACACAGGCGCGTCCCGATTTAAATTTCCAAATTTATCAAATTATATACTCGTGGTAATTTTAATAAATTCGATTATTCCTATTACTTTATCCATCAAGTAATTTACAATAAAATTCCATAATTACTAACTCTCATCACGTTAGTAAATATTTAAATAATAATTTTCGGATTACTATTAAATTAATATCTCAAATTAATTTAAATAAATCTCAAATTTAAAAGTCATAAAAACTATGGGGTGTTACAGATTGTTGTCATATAGAGAGGCATATAGGGACCATTGGGTATAGAGAATACATTTGAATGCAACTTATTCAGTTGGATCATTCTTCTCTTATGGATATTAATTACTATGATTGGTAATCGTAACTAAATTTGTACATTATTTTTTAAAACACAACTATTAATTAAGATGAATTGGAAATAAAAGCACGAGTATTAATTTAGGATTGAGGGATATTTGAATTTCACTATACATACAAAATCTTCATAACCCTAGAGAGAAATAATAATGTTGTGGCTACTAAGCTCGCGAATATACCAAAGTTTTCATCAATTCTAATAATAAAATTGTTATTCCTCTGTAGAAGATTTTCATTTAATCTATGATGTCAAATTATTTTAATTACCGCAAGTGCACTAGGTGTTGCAAAATAGTTTTGACAAATACTGGTCGAACCCATAAGGATTTATCAAATTTAATGTTTATAATTATTGCAACTCTCCAACAATACTAAATGGAGCAGAGAATAAAGTCGATAATTATGAACTAGACTAAATCAAGGAAAATACGTAAGTATGATAGCAACACACGACAATTGTAAACAATATTGAAAACATTAGGATTCAGGGTCCATTTATCACATAAATAATACTGCAAATAAATGTAGTGTTGTCATTCCCTTTTTATAACTCAAATTAAATCAACTCTCATCACGTTTAATTCGAAAAATGTAACGGTTAAGTTCAAAATATTTTTATTACTGATAGACGATTAAAATATATATTTCCTTAGAAAATAACAAGTTTTAAGTTTCACAAATATATTTAAACATGTATTATCAAAATATCTTAATGCAAGCATAACCCGTAAAAAATTATGACTTTTAATCCTTAAAACTTAATTTGCAAATACATTAATTAGAAGGTTTCAAAATTCACTTTCATGTCATTTTAAATTAATATCGAATTTCTAATAACAATTAAAATGAATTAGGAATAAACAAATAATAAAATTAACATGACAATATTAGTTTAATATGAATGTGAGTGAAAATATTCACAATTAATGTAATCTAGAAAGCAATTAAAGTAAAAGCATGCAAACGTCACACACAATACACATATGTATGTGGTTCGGCAAAGTTCTTACGTCCACAGAGAGGTCACTGTATTTTTATAACTATCTCTTAAAGTATGAAAAACACTCCCCCCTTGCCCTTAGGGTGTGGGTTGTATTTATAGTTATATAAAACTATAGTGTTTGAATTGATCAAGCAACTCTCTTGGTTTTTAGATTGGCTCATGTGGTGATTCCCTGAATATCTCATTCAAGATTTTGGGTAACCGATGTGAGATAATTTAAATACTAACTACTTTTGTAATTATCCGAATGATAAATGCATGAATTAATCCTTGTTATTAGTAAATTGAGCCAGGCATGCCCTAAGCACTACTAGGCTTGGTCGAACAGACCTGGGTTAGGCCCAATTACAGTTTCGTACCCAAAATTGCCCCTAAAATTCCTAGCTAAAAACATTGGGCTAAAGGATTTTATTCTTGTTAAGGGTCCACTCGTTTTGATACATTTTCAATGAATTTTAACCCACAGGCCAAACTTGTAAATAAGTTGTAGTTGTAAGGGTATGCTCATCCAGTAAGAAAGTGAAGCGTTAAAAATTTATATGATTCATGTACCTTATGATTGTACATGCTCTTTCAAACTCTTCTTTGATTCTACACTTGACGCGAAATTGTCATCTTTGCTCCTAATTTTCTACTAATAAAAGACTCTAGATCTCTCATTTTCATTCACCCATTTTGTAAGTTTCTATCCCCTTCTTCATCATCTATTGTCTTTGTAGCTTCTTTATTTTCTCCATCTATTTTTTTGAGTTATAGTAGTTATTTATTCTAAAAATGTCGAACACTCTTCAAGGAAAAATTGTAGATTAATTTAGGAAGAATTATTATATTCCTTCTTGGATTACAATCGACTGTGCCCCCATGCCCAAAGACATAATATCCATTTATGGGGGTAACTATATTCATACCCTTGTCATTGTCCAGGGGGATCAACCTTTACCCCAAACCCTCTTTTCTTATAATTTTTTGAGTTCTTCGGGGTGGTCCTAACTCATTATGCCCCCGATACTTGGCGTATCGTCAATGGGGTGAACATGATAAATGAGCTCTATAGGACCAACCTTGGTATCCCAGAGATCAGGTATTGCTACACCCGGTCTCATATCATAAATGGCCTTCTTTACTTGAATGCAAGGAAGGCCAACACGATGTTGGTTATGAAACTTCCTAATTCTAATAAGGGGTATTGGGATAAGAGGTTTATTACCAGAAAACAGAAACATCTACCACTCCCTGAGAGCGAAGAATACTACAGGTTTCTGTGCCCAGACTAGGGTGAAATAGGTTAATGCTCGATTCTCTTTTACTTTTTTATTTATCATTTCGCTTTATTATTTTATGATAATGTCTTTTATTTGTGACTTTAAGAATCTCACAAGAAAAAAAATGAGCCTTCTCTTAATGACATTAATTGTGTTAATTTGTTAAAGTCTTGGAGGTTGAGAGAATACCTTCCTGACGGTTAACATCCACAATCAGCCTCACTCCTCTTGGAATATACCAACACTAACGGTAGCTTTAAAGCTTGCCTAGTAAACGATATTCTTGAGCTTCCCCTTCCCAACGAAGAAGTATTTTCCTCATTATAGTCCCTGAACGTCAATTCCATCCAGCTAGATGAAGAGGATTCCATGGTTCCTCCTAGGAAGAGAATTCTTTTATTCTGTTTCTATTGATTTTTCTTTGCTTTTTTACTAACTGATTTGTCTTTTGTTGTTTCTCTTTTTGCTTGCAGTACGTTCAGGTGCCGACCAACTAGCTGAGGGATATCAAACACTAGATGGACTCCATGTCTAATTATTTCAATAAGTCGGCTCCTTCCTGCTTTGTGTTGCCTTCCACCTCAGATGAGGGTTCAGATTATGAGAGTGGAGGATCCACCGCTCGTCATTGGGGAAAGCGTGTCCGTTGCGGAGGTTGAGGGCTTGAGAGGCAAAGTTAAGGGTTCGAGCGAAGTCCCGTTTACAAAATGTAACTAAGTGAAGTAAAAATATATATGAAAAATATGCATTTTCTTCTCTTGTTTTGGCATTTTTCTTGATTTAGTGGCTTATCTTATATGCACTTTTAATTTTCTGTTGAGATTGTTTATACAAAAATAGAGATAAATATGATTAAAGGCAAAATATTTATTATTTTTTTTAGAAAATGGCGGTAAAAGTGATTAAAAATATTTTTTAAGGGGAATAAAATAGAGGAAGTGAGTAATTGAAAAGGAATGGCTCGGGGGAAAATTTTCAAAATAATATGGAATTTTCCAAAATAAGGGGGTGCCGAGCGGCATACCCCTTGACCTGCCAATCGGCATGGGGATCAAGTCAAATCATCCCAGGGCTTTTATTGCACTTTCCTTCACATCAGTGTACTCCCATAGGGCTGAGAATTAATCGGGTTTCTAGAGTTATTATTTTTCCCAAAAAATTTAAGTATAAAAGGAGGGGTTTGGGATGTGCTTTCTCCACTAATACCCATATTTCTCTTCTTGCTTCTCATTTTTATTCTCAAATGGATGTTTCCATGTATGAAGAATTATCCTCTTACTTTGATGGTCTAGAGGCCATGTGCTTATATAATTTGGATTATGATGCTTTCAACTTACGTCGGGTTTCTCTATGGAGTAGTCACACCATAAAGTGGAACTTAATAGTAGGGACAGTACAATTCTGGTACCCCGAGAACCATGTCTTCCATTTTGGCCTGTACGAGGTTTGTCCTACCTATAAAATGTTCTCAATTACATTAACGCAAGATTTATATTAACAGGTTTCAGAATGTCCAAAAAATAGAGGAAACTTCGCCAATTTTTTTTGCCTGTGAACTATTAAGACTTGTAATATTTTGATGTTTAGTATGTGGATTAGTTTATCAACAACGTGTCACATTCACAATTTATGAATTTTCTTGATTTTTTACAAATAATAAATTGTTTTCGAATTATAAATATTTTTTACTTATTGAAAAATCTGGCACGGTTTAAAGCCATGCCAAAATCGTACCAGATTGTAAAATATGAGTATGCTTATGAAATAATCTGGAACGCTTTATAATCGTGCCAAAAAAAAGAAAATCTGACATGGTTTAAAACAGGGCCAAAGGCGTGCCAGATTAAAATCTGACACGGTTTAAAATCGTGCAAAAAGCATTCCAGATTTGACAATATGGCATGGTTTTAAACCATGCTAGAAAATCTGGTAGGTTTAATTCTGGCACGATTTTAAACCATGCCAAATTGGGTTTAGCACGGTTTGAAACCGTGTCAGATTGCTATTTTTGGTGTAGTGGGAATTTAACTTCCTTAATGGACTAAGCCTCTAGAAGTTTTTTTACTCCCTTAAAATATTATATAATGCAAGTGTACGCTGATCACGAGTGTAGTATTAAACTCGATAAAATCGGTGTCAATTCTTACAGGGAATTATATGAAGCAACGTAGATATTCTTATAGGTCAAAGTCAATAAATATGAGATAAAAATAAAGTAAAAGGTGATTTGTTTTGTGATAATTAGAGAAACAAAGTGAACCACAATTAAGGGGAGCATTTATCAATGGACTAATGAAATAAGCAAGATTAAACTACATAACTTTAACTGAGAATAAAAGGTTGAGGAGCATTCCTCCACCTCAGAATATCTTAACTTAAATGATTCTTACGATTCAATCATAATCAAATGAGAATAAAATATTTTTTTCAACAATCACGCATGAAAGGTGTCACCCAAATGATACGAAATGAAGATTTCGATATGTTATCATACAAATGCATTGATGTTGGAGTAAAGTCTTAACGACAATCCTTACATGATAAGAGAAGTTAATATCCTAGGAAACTCTAATATTAGCACATACACCCATTTATTGAATTCAAACTCCAAACCTATCAAGAAGTGCAATCATCTAAGGTCGGTTTATGATCCCAAACCAAGTAGCCCAACTACTCATAATAAAAAAATGCAAACACATAAAATGGGATTAACTAGAGGGAATAAATCCATTAAAAAAAGGAATTAATACACAATAACTATATTAATAAACATGAGAGTATTCATTTCCAACAAACCATGTTTGATTAACTTACAATGAAGTAAATGAAGTGAGCGATAAACATGGAAGTGCAATATACCCTAGGAGAGAGAAGAAAGTAAAAACTTGGAAAATCTATATTCCAATCCCTTAAACAAGATAAAACTAAGATAATTACAAAGAAAATCCACTTGCTACTTATAACAAGTGGCATTAAACTCCCAAACCAAATAATTGAAACCACTAGGAGAATCGAGTATCTGATAGGAACGATCAATCGCGGTATGTGGATTGATCGACCCCTGGTTAGTAAATTAGCCCACTAGTTACAACCGTAGAAAAATTCAACACCATCGATCGATCGCGATATTTGGACCAGTCGGTTAGTCCCCTTCTTTTTTTGTAAAAATCCTCCTTTCAATTCAAGCACAAAAGGACCTCGGAAAAAAGTTCACAACTCGATCATTAGGAATCGAATTGATGCACCATCGGTGGATACACAAAGATAACTCAGAGAGATACAAATTATGTGAAGCGTTCGGCCATGAAACTCGAACATAGAAATGACTAAAATGCCCCTAAAGTTCCTTAATGCATTGAAAATTTCCCCCAAAGCACACAATTGCACCATTTAGCGTTCCATTACCTACAAAAGCTCAAATAAATGTTGTAAAGCACATATATAATGAGAACAAAGTATATGCAATATAAAAGATCAAATACGAAAATTAACGACCACCAATATGCTTGAATGCATAAGTAAAACGGGAGATAATATATAATATTTATGACTAATCATTTTCCCAATTTCACTTAAACTACCTTGCCCTTCTCGGGAATGTGACACCCGACCTATTTCAATAACGGATAATCAATCCTCTACTAAAATAAAATAGGAATATTATTGTTAGCATCACTGTCGAAAACCATTTAATTATTAACAACCTATTATGCCTGGTGTCATTATTTTAAACTTTTATCTTAGTTACACAAAATTCCATTAACAAAAACAACTATTCAAATAAAGAACTCACGCTAACCGGCATAAATAAAATTTATCGATAACTTTCGGTAACAAGTCACATTACAATCAATCCAAGTAATAGAAAGGAAAGCAAAAAAATAAAATAAATGACAACTAATTGGGCAACATGCTCGAAATACTCTGAGATACCTCCTATCTAGATCTCAATGATAGAAGAGACTAATCGATCCTTGCAAGCATCCACAGTTACTGCAGCATCGTCTGACTAGAAGAATGGGTAATCTAGGCATTCCTTTGTCTGAACATCTAAAAGTTTTTGAAAATATTTCGATACGGGTCGGAGCTCAAAACCTTTTGAAAATATTTAGCACGTGCTTAAAGTACATTAATAAATATATTTAGTAATCTTTCGTATTTAAACTAGTGTCGCACTCCCATGAGATACTCCTCACCCCCCATCTATAGTGCACACCCAATGCATGTATTTTAAGCATCCAAGTTACGCTACACAAACTAACTAGAATCACTAATCATCTTAATCCTATACGCTGCCTTGTGCTCCATGCATGCTATTTCACCGTTAGCTCTCACATCCGCTTTAATCTATTAATTCATATCAAGTTTTGCCCCAACTTATCCATTATAAATTTCATTTAAAATTTATTAATATATTTTAAATAACTTTCACTAGTTATTTACTTACTATTAACACATTAGTGTCATTAACCCGTATATATTTCTATCGCTCTTGTATACGTATTTCACTTGGCATTTCGGAGTTGTCCTCCCAGATGCACATAATTAACTGTTCGTCATATTCTTTAATCACATAAAGTATATTTATACTTATATATTGCTCTCTATATAAGTATAACCCCCATCCCTCAGAGTAATATCTCACTAGATGAGGGTCTCTAAAATTCTACCATGCTCCAGGGCATACACACATCATCCTGGGCTCCCGATTTGTACTCTCACACCGGGCTCAACGAAACGTAATTGTAATTGAGGCAATTATAATCCTTCGACAGTGAGTCATAACCCTACCAAAATTACCTAACTTTTAACATTTTAAGGACATTGTCTGTCATAATTAATTATGTCATATACCACTAAAAGTCGTCGAAGAATTGAGGAAGCTTACATCTACAAAAGACAGATCTGAATTTCAAGTGGACTTCAATATTCAAGCCCAACAAGATTATTTTGGTAAAATTATGTTTAAGTTCCATTTACATTTCATATTAAAAGTGCTGGGATATTGGTTTTTAAATTTTTTATAAAGTTAGTATTTTCAAAAACATTTTCTTATCAAAGTTTTTTGTAATAAAATTTCTGATCCCTTATCAAGTTATGGTTTTTGAGGTTTCCAAATTTTTTAAAAAGTCTGAAGTTTTCTTAGAATCACCGCCTCTTTCATTCCAATGATAACGTATCTCGTTCGAACGAGATACAGTCTCACTCAAATGACATCGTATGTCAATCGAACGACGTGTATTTTAGTTTAACACGTCACTGACCTAAATGTTGCTATATATTAGGGGTCAGACTAATTGTTTTAGGCGTGGAAAAACACTACTTTTGACATAATACGTTTTTCTAGTGTTTGTATTCTTCTCCAACCATTTAATGGTTCAAAGCTTTTGTTTTTCACTTCACAATCTCAATTACTTTTGTGTGAATTGTTCTGTGAAACCCAAGACATATTTTACGGGGATTTTATGCTTTTATCTAGGTGCCATTGAAGGTACTGGGCTAACAATAAATACCATTTGAGGGAGGTATTAGGTTGATTGACTGCGTGTCATTAGGGAGTGATGCGATGTTCTTGGGCTGAAGATAGGACTGCGATTCTTGTGGTATAGCTGCGTGTGAACCACTGCTGATGACGCCAATCGATGCTTACGGGTATTTATGTGTCACTGTATTTCATTGTAACTGTGTAAATTTAGATTTATAATTATAGTGAAATAAAAGGTTTTTCCCTTCGGGAATTTTTCCTGAATTTTGTGTTGCATGTTTCATTTATGATTGTTTGAATCACACGCACACATGTAGTTTTTTGTTTGAGGGCTGAATCAACTTTGTTTAAAAATTAACTATAATTAAATAAGTTTCAGATTGAAAATTTTGCATCTATTTACATTAGTATCGCACACGGCATTTACAAATTGGTATAAGAGCGGGTTATGCTAATTTATTGCGTTTGATCTTATTTTTCGCAACAAAAAAATTGTGACATAGATTTTTTTGAAAAATATGGTTTTTTAAAATTTCTCATAATTTTCAATGGAGAACTTATGTAATTAGATGTCCCCCTATTGGCACAAGTCAAAGTTTTGACGATTTAAATAGTTTGAATTTGACGTTTGCAAAAAGAATTGAAGTTTTGGAAAAAGAAAATGCTCATTTTAAATTCGTGATGGATCTTTTGTAAATGGTTTAAAATCAAAGATATTTTTATCGTGAAAATTAGTTTCTTTGGAACATGAATTTAATGCATTAAAATTTTTCAAAAAGGAGAGAGATGATAGAGTCCTAATTTTAGAAAAAGAATTGTAGGACTTTAAGAATTCTAGGGTTTGTATTTGTGCCAATGAGGATAAAAATATTTTAATCAATGAGTATGTGGGACGCAAGAAGACTCTTAGGGAAAGGTTTTCTTTTATTGAGGAGGAAAGACATACCCTTTTAGGAATTGTTGAAAATTTGAAAAAGGTGTCCCTTAAATTGGAAGAGTCTAATTCCTTGCTTGCGTCTAAAATTTTGAAGTTGAAAAATAATTTGAAAGACTTGAGTAGTTTGTGTAGTGATAGTAAGGGCTCATCTTGTTCTAATGCTTCGAGTGTTAAAGCCAAAACCATAATTTGTTTTAAAGGGTCAATTAATCCCAAGGACATTAAAAAAGGTCAACCTATAGGTGTCGATCCTCCCATCTACACATGTTTACTTTCTGGTAGGAAAGGTCATGTAACAACCCTCCCTTTTAGGAGGCTAATATCATATTTAATTTACCGCATAAGGTAATTATATAAAATATTGGGATTGGAGTAAATATTAATTTAATGAGTTAGAAGTTAATATTTGCTAGATTAATGTATATTTACTATATGTGAAAGTAAATATCATCAAGTTGCATGTTTATAATGTCATCTATTTTTAAATGACAACATGGTTCAAATGAAATTGGAACTGGAAATAAATTATAAAAATTGTCGGATGCCAGTTTAGAGGGTGCAGTTAGTCCCAGAATGTCTGAGACAGTCAAAATAAGTGCATATTGTATTTTTGGATTTCATGAATTTTTACCTGGTTTTAACTTAAACGCGTATTTGGGAGTCATTTTAATGTGGTATTAGCCACTTAAGTTGGGAGACTTGTATTAAGCCCCAATTTTAGTCTTCTAAATCCCCTAATTTCCCTATTACATGTCTTAAAACATAGAGAGAAAAGGAGAGAAAGAGAAAAATGGAGAAAAGAAGAGAGATTGGGAGATTGATGATTGGAGATGGCTTCTACACCAAAGAAATCTGACTTCGCAACCCTAAGGCAAGTTTTCTACTTGCTAATATATGTTTTAAGATGAATAATTTGTGTGATAGTTGTGTATTTGCATTTATGGATCAAAAATAGAAATTTATGGTATTTGAACCCAAATCTTAGTTTTGAAGGTGAAATTGTGGGTTATTATAGTAGATAATCATGTTGGATGATTTGGGGTAGTTTGATATTGTTGGATGTGTATAAAAAATGAGGAGATTTGAGATTTGGGGTAAAACTAGGGTTTAAAACCCGTAACCCTTTCTTGGAAGATTTGCAGGGCCGAATCGATTCGCCGAATAGGCAACTTACAGGTCTGAGTGAACCGAATTGATTCGGCTAGTCCGAATCGATTCGTCAATTATGCAGAAAGTCAATTTTCCTTGACCGAATCGATTCTGTTGGTCCGAATCGATTCGCTTTTTGACCGAATCGATTCGTCCAGGCCGAATTGATTCGGAAACCCTGCATTTTTGAGTGATTTTCTTAATTTAGTTCCAATTCATTTTCTTTAAGTTTAGGGCCTAGGAACCTTCTTTAATGAAGTAAACTAAGTGTCCTAGAGTTTTAATTGAGTTAGTTATTTTCCCTACCTTAGGAATGGGTTATGCCTATTGATGTTAGGGCATTCTTTCCTTCTAGTTGATTGTTATTAAACTACGAGTTGTAGTGTTATGTTTAGGAGACTTTAGAAGCTCAATTGAGCTATGTTAACCCTAATGGTTCATAATAACACCATAAAAGTGTGTTGGAAGATTAAAGTGAAAGTTTATTCATTCCTTCGAAGTATGATAGTATTGGGGTTTTAAAGCAATACCCAAAAATGTTTGGAGATAATTAAGAGTTTATTTACTCCTTTGAGGTTGTAGTTACGGCATAATTTATCGTATGGCTCCGGATAATAAGGTGAATTATTTACAAAAATGTAAATAAGTATGGTTTCAAATAAAACGAAACATACATGTATAAATGGAAATGAAATGATGATGGTAAATGATAATTTACGTAATCATGAATATGGTAAATGATAATTTACTTGATTTTTGAAAATGGTAAATAAAATGGTTTAAACACACCTCTCTAAATGAAATCATAAGGGAAGTTCGTGCGTGAGGTGAATCCCCCTGACTAATGAATGCAGGGTGGGTAAAGTCCTAGGCCATGTGAGCGTTTGTTGTTATATATTTTTCTGCGATGGGTAGGAGATTCGGGGTGTGGTCTTGACTATCCCGCAGGCACATGGTCGTTTCTCGACGTCTTGCGTTATAGGTGCCCACGTTGTCTTAATGGTAGGCCCTGGAAGATGATGGTCATTTAGGGGCGCGCACAGTGGAGAAACTCGGATGGGCGGTCTTAGAATCATTATATGTATATAAATATAACTATTCATAATCAAGTGGGACTTGATGGATTATATATTCCATAAAGAGCATAGTTAAGTTCCACAAAGAGCACATATAAATGCCCCAAAGAGCATTTGAAAATGATTATTTTCCTGATAAGGAAAGGATTTTTACAAAAGGTAAAATTGAGATAAAAATGCCGTAAAGCGCATAGAATTGTGAATATATATATATTTCATGTTAAGGAAAGATATATGAGATAATTTGTGCATATAATGAAGTCTTAGATTAATGTTATTCATTTTATTTTCCTGCTTAGCTTATGTTTTAAATTGTGTAGATAGATTCTTATTTCTCTTTCATTATGATTTATCATTCATAACTGTCATACTCTTTATTCATCTGGTAATCATATAGAACCTAGCCCTGACCCATTCATATTTCTCGTTGTGCATGTATCTTATATCCTCTCAGGTACTCCTGCGCAAGGACGCCTGTTATGCTTTTCCTATTCCGGTGTTTTCTGCGAGTCGTGATGCTTTGCGGGCATTACGGGACATATTGAAATAGAGGTTGTCATCCTTGCGCTCTAGATAAGATCGGGTCTTTTTACTCGGGCGAGAGGCCCAAGCTTTTGTACTTGATTAATGTAATGTATTATGTACTTAATGAATTTGTTTAATTTTATTGTATGAGTCTGTGGCCGAGAGAATATTCTCTCCCTTATTGTACATTTATGCGTGTGTAATATAATTTCATCTGGATTTCCACTTTCGCTTATTGGGTTGTTAAGTTGTTTTCTTTTATTAACTTTAAAATCAAAATTTTTGGCAACCCGTTTTTCTGAAATAAGGAGTGGTTATCTCGTATACTTCATATCTTGTTGTGATGCTGAGAATGATTCCATCCATGATTCCATTATTTTGGAGTATTGGGCTGGCCACCCCCTATTTCGGATGGCGGGTTGTCACAGGTCACCTAAGGGATTTTTATTTCGATCTTCAAAAAGTTTCTAGGAAGCTTAAGTCTAGTGTTCCCTTGGCTCCCAAAACTCCTATGTATCGTTGCACACCTATTTGGGCTAGGAAATTTCTTTTAGAGGCACAAGATATTAGACTAGTTAATTCTTGATTGCTTGCACATGATTCTTCTCTTGTCATATCATATAGATGATTATGTTTTCTTGTTTGTCATACGCTAGTTGTACTTTCTTGATATATTCTTGCTAGTGTTATGACATGTGTACTTTTTGTATTAGATTTTTGTATTTGAAAAATTTTGAAAAAGCCAAAAAGATTTTATTTTGATAAAAAAATTTGAAAACAAAAACAAAAAGAGTTTTGTTTTTTGTTTGCACGTTATTTGAATGAACATTTAGGATGACCAAGTCACAACTTCATTCCATATCCATGTGACTATTTGATAGTGGTTTGAGACAATATGTTGTGTCGTTCATGTGCTTTATAAAGTGTGGAGTCTTTGAGATGATATAGTGTTGCTAGATACATGTTTGACTCATTTTGTCCTTTATTTCACATATGCACAGATTTATTTGACGATTGTGCTTGTCTATCACATGTTGGTTGCATGTTTCCACTTCAATTTTGTCTATCCAACGAACCAAATGTGATAAAACTTGACAAGAAAGTAGTGCATGCTTTAAACCGTTTGTGAGTTTGTGTGATTTATTTTGAAAAATGAAAAAGGGTTGTGAAAGGTATCTCATTTTTTTCCTTTGTAATAAAGCCGCCGTTTAAATCAGGCCTAAAAAGTGAGGAATTAAAAATTATCCAAGGTCCAATGAGGTTTAAAAGAGTCCAAAAAAATTGAAAGGCAATATAAAGAAAATTGTGCCAAAAAGGGTTCAATAGGTTTTAGTCTCATAACCTCATAAGAAAAATAAAAAGCATTATCTTTTAATGAGGGAGTTTGGATGGAATTCAAAACGGTTTGCACGTCCTTGAAAGTCATGAAAAATCATTACATATTTTCGGACGTTATTGGTGTGGAAATCATTTATACTTTGATTTGTTGATATGATTAAGACGATGTCATCTAAATTCAAAAATTCTACACCTAAGTACTAGTTTGATGTTCATTCATTAGTAGTACACTTATGCATCATGCACATATGACATGATTGAGCTGATTTTCCTATCGAAATTGTTCACACCCATTCATTCTATTTCCATGATGTGGTTATCTTAGTGTAAATTCATGGTGTGTGATTTTTTTTTTGTAACGCCATTTTTTCATTTTTATATGAAAAATGTGAAAAAATCAAAAATAGTTTGTTTGCCTTGTTTATCGTGACACCCTGATTTTCCTTGTCTATTTCGAACAAATAAAAAGGGAGAGAACGACTTATTGGGGGGTTTAAATTGGGGAGAATTGATTATTCTTTCATGTTTATGCTTATATAATTTCAAACTCAATATGCCATGAGGTATTTACTTTATTCGATGTGTGTAGGTACAATTAAAGATCATTATATTGCACACCCTGATGAGAAAAGCTTGAAAAGTTTTGAAAAGTTGATTATTGAAGCAAAGTTTGAAGACTTGTCATTTTATCTTTCCACTATTTTTTAGGAGGGTAGATTTTTATAGGTCATTTTATGTTAATAACTCGGATATTTTATTTTGTACCGGCATAGAAATAGGGGAGATTTTTAAGGACATTATCCGTCATAATTAATTATGTTGTATACCACTACAAGTCGTGGAAGAATTGAGGAAGCTTACATCTACAAAAGACGGATCCAAATTTCAAGTGGACTTCAACATTCAAGCCCAATAAGATGATTTTGGTAAAATTATGTTTAAGTTCCATTTGCATTTCATATTAAAAGTGTTGGGATATTTTTTTATAAAAGTTAAAATGGTTTTTGAATTTTTTATAAAGTTGGTATTTTCAAAAACATTTTCTTGTAAAAGTTTTTTGTAAAAAATTTTCTAATCCCGTACTAAGTTTTGGGTTTTGAGATTTCCAACTTTTTTAAGAAGTCTGAAGTTTTTTTGGGATCACCGCCTATGTCATTCAAACGACAACGTATCTCATTCGAATGAGATACATTATCGCTCAAACGCCATTGTATGTCGCTCGAACAACATGTATTTTGGTTTGACACGTCACTGTCTTAAATGTTGTTATATATTGGGCTTCAGACTAATTGTTTTAGTCATGGAAAAGCATTTCTTTTCACATAATACATTTTTCTAGTGTTTGTATTCTTCTCCAACCATTTAAGGGTTCAAAGCTTCTGTTTTCAATTCACAATCCCAATTACTTTTATGTAAATTGTTCTGTGAAACCCAAGACGCATTTTTCTAAGATTTTATGCTTCTATATAGGTTACTTTGAAGGTACTGGGCTGACAATAGGTACCTCTTGTGGGAGGTACTGGGTTGATTGACTGCGTGTCATTAAGGAGTGCTGCGACGTTCTGGGGTTGAAGATAGGGTAGCGGTTTTTATGGTATATCTTCATGTGAACCACTGCTGATGACACTGACTGACGCCTACGGGTATTCGTGTGTCACTGTATTTCATTGTAACCGTATAAGTTGCGATTTACAATTATAGTGAAATAAAAGGTTCTTCCCTTCGGGGATTTTTCCTGAATTTTGTGTCGCGTGTTTCATTTATGATTGTTTGACACACACTCACATATGTAGTTTTTTGTTTGAAAGATGAATTAACTTTGTTTTAAAAATTAACTCTAATTAAATAATTTTTATATTGGAAATTGTGCATCTATTTTAATCAGTATCGCACACGACATTTACAAACATTAACCCCACAAGGGCACATACACGATGCTATAACCCGGGATTGATACTCGCCAGGGAAGATCACCCACATCGCACAACCTCCAATGATAGCATTAGAGTTGTATGTAGACATAATTATATCATACACACATATATAATGATACATATATACTGTCTCTATACCCGTATATATTTAGAATACAAACTGACTAACCCTGCATATCACCTGCAGCACTAGACTTTATTTTTCGAGTGTAAATTTGACTCCCAAATTCATAAGTATTCACTTACTGATTTATATATACATCACACATATTTTATTCTGGATACTAAGCCTATCTCAATTCAGTTCCTATCATAATTTCATCTGAAATTCACATTCGAATCCATTCATATGTTTTCGAGTGACACTTATCTTGAACACTTTTAAATTCAAACCCTAGATTTATTTCAACTAAAGATTTCAGTCCCGGACACCCATTGGTAGAAAGTTCATAACTAATTAAAAAAATCAAAAAAATACGAAATTGGCGACCATGCATTTTTAATGAGAAGATATAGCCTCATGACCCAAACCAAAGGGTCATTCGAACGAAATACCAACCTCATTCAAACAAAAATAACAACCTCGTTCTAACGAGATTAACTTTAATCCTTGTTAGAGGGGATTCATCATCTCCCCAACACCCAATTCCATATATATCACCAATTAGATCCCAAAATTTATAGTTTCCATCGATCCCAAACACGATTACAATCATTTCATATTTAAATTCATCCTAAACATCATCTAATTCATAGGATTCAGTATATTAATTAAGATTTTTACCCTTTCTTAATTAAACAACAATATTACCTAAATCTTCCATTTGTCACATCAATCCCAACCCAAAATTTGTTTTTATCCCCCATTATAATATGAATTATAACAAACATATAATATTAAAGCAAGATACACACTTGCCTCAAATTGTAGATCATCTTTGTGTGTTGAATCGAGTCCGAAGATTACTTGTTGATCTCCCCTCTCTTCTTTATCTTCTTCTCTTCCTTATCTCTTCATTTTTGTCTCTCTTATATTAGAGAAATGGGGGGTATGGCTTCCCACTTTTCATTTAATACCCCAAATCCCGAAATTGGGTACTAACCCAAGTGTAAAATGACTCGTATACCCAAATGTGAGTCCTAACTATTCTAGAAAGCCCTCGAATACTTAATTTTGACTATATCGACCCATTTCAGATCAACCGTGCACTCGAAATCACCATTCGAGTCACTTATCAAAAATAAACATCTTATACCCACACGACCACACAAGCGTGTTCTGAATAAGATAATGTCAATCCATCGTGCTTACTCACTTATGACGTGTTATAAAATAATGCAGTTTCATTTACTTATCCCATAAGTAAATATAATAGGCATAAATATTAATCTAGTACTCGCCAATTGATATTTAATCCAATCACTTGATTTCTCAATTTCTTAAATTACTAGCACATTTGTAATTTAAATGATCCTAAAATTATGGGGTGTTACATGCTTCCCCCCTTACAAAGGAATTTCGTCCCCAAAATTCAGATATGTTGGGTACTAAAAATTTTGAATCCTTAACCACTTGCAGCCTCTAGTACCCAAAATCAAGCCATGCTAGCATTACGGTGCCTCCACTATACACTCGCTTGTGGTACCCAGCTGTCAAAAGGCCTAGTCACTACGACCCAAGTCTGGATACAATTTTCTTAAATAATATCATAAAGATATGATCCATTATTCTTAAGGTATCTCCTTCACAAAGATACATAAATGACATTGTGATCCTGCTAAAAATATTCTAATAAGATGAGCTTATACACCATTGTCTCTATCATCTCAATATTTAGGAAAGACCTCATAACCCTAGATGCCAACTTCCCTTATTTGTTAGGTCACATAACTACCTTCATGAAAGTCATTCACAACATCGACTGACCACTCATGCCAGTCCTTTCATTGCACCGTAAGTCTAATGACATTCTTGAACTATAATAAATAGTTTCTGATTAACTCAATCCTTATCGACGGCCTCTGACTCCCATCTAACCTGAAAATATTATTATCCCCTCACCTCTAATGAACCAGAGGGAGAACGATAAGGCCTCCCATATAAAATCTCAAATGGTTCCTTTCTAATGATAAGTCGGTACAAATTATTACATGCAACTCTACCAATGGTAATTACTCCTTCCAATCACCCGAAAGTCCAGAATACGCGTTCTTCATATTTTCCAACATTTTAGTCACCTCTCCCATCTAACCATCGGTTTATGGGTGATATGTCTTGATCAAAATGAAACTCCATCCCCGTTGCCTCCTAATACTCCATATTAGAGTTGGAACTTAAAGGTCTATTACCTAATTCATGATAATATTAGGCGGAACTTTGTGTCGGTTCATTTCCTCTCTTTATATGAAATATTGGGCACACTATCCGATAGTGTAACTCGCCCAAGGTAGCAATAAATATTTCATCTCGGTCAATTCATTCCACAAACCCGAAGGAAACATTGACCTTTCCTCGATGTTGGTAACCCAACCATGCACTCTTTCAGTCTGCCTATCTATTTCATCACCGAAATGACTATTTTATTATTAAATTCTAGTTGATCATCTCAGACAAACCTTTTCCATCTACGTGTGGTGCACCTGGAGATAACTTCACTATGTTCACTCAACACCAATTCATGTGCTTAACATTTCACATTATGTGGTACATCTTACTCCCCTTTCCTGGGATACACCAAAGTCGTGGCCCGTGCGTCTTCTGTAAAACTATTCACTTCCTGGGCTATTTTTGCCTAGTAGTAATCAACATCCTACTTATGAACAAACCACCCTCAGAATTTGATTGAGTGGGACTCCTCTATTGTTCCCAAAACATTTGGATCCTCTCTTGTCAAAAGATATCTTTACATGTGTCTCCACAGTCTTTCAACACATGTTGAGTATAATAGTTCTCCTTATTTTAAACATATTCGAACTATCTTCTTTCTTAAACGAAGTTCATCCCATCACACTATTGATTCGTATCTAATATTGTATATTTCCACCCGTTATCTTTATGCATTCTAGCGCTTTTACGGTCCTAAATGACTATATTTATGCTAATTAACTAGACAACCTTGGATTTGGATATATGCATGTTTTATAGGGGTTAAATGTGCTTTTGTAGGTATTGTAACGCTAAAAGTGAGGTTCGGTAGCATTCCGGAGAAGTTCCGTCACTGGATGCTACTTTAAGGGCATTTTAGTCAATTCACATTTCTTCTCCAACTTATGTTAATTCCACGGATGCATAGTTCGTTGAGTTAGCATCGCGTGGCCATAAACGATGTGTCGTTTGGAGTTCGGATGAAGAAGATATGGCCATTTCCGTTCATGCATCCTTTCCTCCTCTTCATGGACCAAAGGGGCTGCCAAAACAGAGTACAAGTCGATCGGGCTTGGGCCCCCGGTCGACCGCATTTTGGACTTAAGCCTACGAATTGAGACATTGGGCTTTCTCCTGTTTGATCGATCGATCGATGGTTCTAGGTCGATCGATCGACTATCGATCGATCGATGGTCTGGGGTCGATCGATCAACCATACCAGATATTTGGCAATTCGTTCCTTTTTCTTTTGTTTTTCCTTTTCCTTTCTAATTTTAATTCCTTTTACTATATAAAGGAATTTTTGTTGTAAAGTAGGATATAGAATTAGTTTTAGAAGATAGTTTTTAGGGTTTGGGTTTTTGAGAGCTCATCTTCATCCCCATTTTAGTTTGACACCCATTAGGGTTTGTAAGTGAGTATTCATCTTCCCTACCATTTAATTTAAGTTGTATTTGCTTTATTCTTGCTTTCTAGTTAATTTAAAGCTTTGTTACTTAGTTTACATGCTTTGATCTACTTTCTTTGTAGTGCAATTTTACCGCATTTATTTATCGCGTTTATTTACCGCATTTTTAATATGTTTTCTACCTAATTTAAATTAGGTTGTGTTTGAATTGAACTCACTCGAGTTGACGCGTTGCTTTGCTTTGGTGATGGTGTTTACGTGTCTATTTCGGGTGCGTTGTCCTAGTTATTACGCCTAGGAGATTTGATGTGGCATATCATGTATGTTTCGTGCTTACGACCTTGCGTGCGTAATTTTCGGGGTATTTGTTGACGCCAAAATCTTATTAGGCTTTTATGCGAATTTAGGGGCGTGATAACCCTTGGCTCAATTAACTATCGGAATGAGATGCAATCGTAATAACTCGTCGATCCATGTAACTGTAACACCCCGTATTTTTGTGCATTTAATATTTAATTAATTCGGGAATTTTAAATTACTGGTGTGTTGTAATTTTAATTGAATTAATTATGGCCGTATTTTTGTGCATTTAATATTTAATTAATTCGAGAATTTTAAATTACTGGTGTGTTGTAATTTTAATTGAATTAATTATGGCAATATATATATATTTAAATATTAATCGGGGAGTGAATGGTTAATGTTTAGGGAAATTTAATTACTAAGTGAATAGTAATAATTTAATTACGTCATTTCGGGTATTAATGACAAGGTATGCACTTATCCCAATCGGGAGTCAGTATAAACTAAATTGGGTGTGAGATAAGGATTTTTATAAATTAATTCGGATGCCAATTCTGAGTGCGCGATTGAGTCCGGATGGGTCGAGATAGTCAGAAAAGAGTACTCGGGGGTAGTAATTGGGTCTCGGGATATTTTTGGGCATGGTCGGGCCCACACGGGGTGAGTTGGGCCACTTTAATTAAGCCCATTAGGTGAAAAACGGGATTGAGGGTTTTAACCTAAATGAGGGATTAGGAAATCAGCAGCCAACACAATTCTAAGCCTAGGGCTTGAGAGTGAAATTGGGGGAAAGCTTAGCAAAAGCCAATTTGAGGATTTTGGAGCCAAATTGAGGGACTACGCCAACGGATCAGACACTACGAACACTTACAGGCAAGTGGTTAACTGTTGTGATTTCTAAATTGATGATAATAAATTCATATCATAGTGATGTGTAAACAAAAAATTCTTTTTGGGGATAAATGGGTACAAAAATGGGGGGTTTTGTTCATGGACTATTGAATGAGATTCAAAGTAGAAATTGTTGTGTTGTATATCTCTGAGTATAGATATATGATTTCCATGAAAATCCGGAATATAAACTGGTGGGATTTGGGATTTGAAATTTGATTGGTAGAACAAAGTTGACAAACTTTAATGGAAAACCCATTTCAGGAAATTATGAAAGTAAGTAAGGAAAATTGTGTATCTTAAGATCCCTATGATGGGTGGGATACGAATTAACCATGTTTATATGATGGGGTGATGTAATTAGAGGCTTAAATTAAGGTTTACAAACCTTGGATTTCGTTAATGGTGGAAATTCAGTGGGGAAGGAGAGCTGCCCATGTATGATCGATCGATCGATCGTGGGCCATCGATCGATCGACGGTCTGAATTCTTGGCCAGGTCGGGTTGTGGGTTAACCTTGTTGTATTTTTAATTTTGGGTATAATTTTATTTGGTGAAAACAATTATAGAAATATTAATAGCTAGGAGTTCAAAAGATAGCTATTATGAATGTGCAATCTAAGTTATGAGTTGAGACTTAAGGTGGAAATTTTGGGTGAAACATATTCAATTTAATTACGGACCAAGTGGGCGAGTCCGGGTATGCTAATAATTATAGGTAAATATAATTGGGGAAATTATGGAGATGAATGTATGACACATTGTGGGATAATATGTGGGAACGAAATTATTAAATGTAAAATGGACCAAGTCAGCGAGTCCGGGTATGTTGGTTAAGTGACACCAAAGTATTTAATTAATTATTGAGAGAGAGTAATTAATTTCGATTCGGTATATAGACTCGGGAAATATTAAGGTATGGGCCAAATGAGCGAGGCCGGGAATAATGGTTGGGTGACACCAAGTGATTAAATTAATAAGTGTGATAATTAATTTAATTAGAGTCGGATTGTAGACTCGGGTAGGATTAAAATTAATAAATGTGATAATTAATTTAATTAGAGTCGGATTGTAGACTCGGGGAGGATTAGATTAATAGGTGTGTTAATTAATTTAATTAGAGTCGGACGATAGACTCGGGGAGGTATTAAATTAATAAGTGTGTTAATTAATTTAATTGGAGTCAGGACATAGACTCGGGGAAAGTATTATATAAATTGAGGTGTGAGTTGAATATATTAGAGTCGAACCGTAGACTCGGAAAGATGATAAATTATTATGTGAGAAAACTAATTACGTTGAGTCGGGCCACAGACTCAGGAAATTACAGGTAGTGTACGGGACTTGGAGTACACGGTAAAGTCGGGGTTTATATTATATATATACGGTGTAGTGATAGAATATATATGTACGTGTATATATTGTGTGTGATATTAAATTACAGGCAGGGTACGGGATTTTGAGTACACGGTAAAGCCGGGGTTTATATTATATATATATACGGTGTAGTGATAGTATATATATAGGTGTATTTATTGTGTGTGATACTAAATATCAGTGATTAGATATTTATTGAATTTATATACTCTAAGGCTATCAAAGGAGGTTGCGCGATGTGGATGAATCCCCTAGTTTGAGGAGTAGGGCGAGTATATCCCCAGGTCATAGCGTACGGTATATATGAGTGAGGGATTTACCTCACTTTCAGGGAAGGAATATGACCGCCTCCACTACGTTTATATTTTGGACCAAGTTGGTGAGCGATTCCACCTTGGGAAACTAGGTTTTGTGAGCACACCAAGTGAGATAGCACTTTAGAGGGAATCATTCGGCGAGGGTATACTCGAAGGGATGGATATACATATGTCATATGTGTGGATATTGTGGTAAAGGTACGTATATAATGGTAGTATATATTATATACGGGTAATAATACAGTGTGTAATGTATTTACTTTATATAACTTGTGACACGGTTATATGCTACTATTTAAGAGGAATTAATTAAGGTAATTGTGAGATAACTTATAATTCAAGAATCATTATACTCGGATTAGAGTAGTATGGCAAGGGAAGGTTATACCAGGACTAGTTGGATGGGGTAGTACAACTAGGTGGGGTTAAGGTAACCATTAGGTGTGCACAATAGTGGAGGGATGAGAATGTCCACAAGGGAGTGCGACACTAACTTAAATATGAAGCGCATTCATGCATTTTTAAATTACTGCAGTTAATTCACTTGCTAAATATTTTCAAAATGTTTTGGGTTCTAACCCTTGCTATAAAACTATTTTCAAAACCTTTTAGGTGTCCAGCCACAGGGACGCCAAGATTGATATTCTATTCCAGGGACACGGAGCTACAGCATATGTGGATGCTAGCAGGAGTTTGGATTGGACGCATCATTCATTCATTCCTAGAGTAGGAATCTTGTATCAGTTTCAGTTTTATTTAGGGCTTGTCACCCAGAATTCTCGGTACAGTTTTCAGGCTTAATTTATTCAGGTGTTGTATATTTGTATTGGATTATTTCTTTGGTGGCCGGTGATTTATTCGGCAAGTTGTGTAATTATGATTTAGTTTATTTTCATTCAGTTGTGTGAATGGTTTATATTTTAATTCCGCATGTACTGTTTTGGTTTAATTAAAAAGTTAAAATTGGCACCAGCTTTTGGAATACTAGGTGGTTACTAATTCTTAAAAAGTTTTCGACAGTGATGCTAAGGATGATCCAACTGGGATTCCTGTTTTAATTTGGTATAGGACTGCTCACCCGGTATTTTATTAGGCGGGGTGTCACAGACTCGGATTTTGGGAATTAATTAATAAGTGTGTTAATTAATTATATTAAAGTCGGACCACAGACTCGGATTTGGGTTAATTAATTAATGTGATAATTAATTATATTAGAGTCCGATTGTAGACTCGGGGAGGTATTGAATTAAAATGTGTGTTAGTTAATTTAATTAGAGTCGGGTGATAGACTCGGGAAGGTATTAAATTAATAAGAGTGTTAATTAATTTAATTAGAGTCGGACCATAGACTCGAGGAAAGTATTATATAAATTGAAGTGTGAGTTAAATATATTAGAGTCGGACCATAGACTCGAGAAGACATGAAATTATTAAATGAGAAAATTAATTACGTTGAGTCGGGCCACAAACTCAGGAAATTACAGGCAGTATATGGGATATTAGTACACGGTAAAGTCGGGCTTTCTAATATATATATACGATGTAGTGATAGTATATATATACGTATACATATTGCGTGTGATATTAAATTATAGACAGTGTACGGCATTTGGAGTACACGGTAAAGCCGGGGTTATATTATATATATACTGTGTAGTGATAGTATATATATACCTGTATATATTGTGTGTGATATTAAATATCGGTGACTAGATATTTATTCAAATTAATATACTCTAATGCTATCAAGGGAGGTTGCGCGATGTGGGTGAATCCCCTAGCTTGAGGAGTAGGGTGAGTATATCCCCAGGTCATAGCGTCCGGTATATATGGGTGAGGAATTTATCTCATTTTCAGGGAAGGAATATGACCAACTCCACTACGTTTATATTTTGGGCCAAGTTGGTGAACGATTCCAACTTGGGGAAACTAGGTTTTGTGAGCACACCTAGTGAGATAGCATTTTAGAGGGAATCATCCAGCGAGGGCATATTCGAAGGGATGGATGTACGTATGTTATGTGTGTGGATATTGTGGTAAAGGTACGTATATAATGGTAGTAAATATTATATACGGGTAATAATACAGTGTGTGATGTATTTACTTTATATAACTAGTGACACGGTTATATGCTAATATTTAAGAGGAATTAATTAAGTTAATTGTGAGATAACTCATAATTCAAGAATCATTATACTCGGGTTAGATTAGTATGTCAAGGGATGGTTATATCAGGACTAGTTGAACAGGGTAGTACAACTAGGTGGGGTTAGGGTAACCGGTAGGTGTGCACAATAGTGGAGGGGTGAAAATGTCCACAAGGGAGTGCGACACTAACTTAAATATGAAGCGCATTCATGCATTTTAAATTACTACAGTTAATTCACTTGCTAAATATTTTCAAAATGTTTTGGGTTCTAACCCTTGCTATAAAACTATTTTCAAAACCTTTTAGGTGTCCAGCCACAGGGACGCCAGGATTGATATTCTATTCCAGGGACACGGAGCTGCAGCATATGTGGATGCTAGCAGGATTTTGGATTAGACGCATCGTTCATTCATTTCTAGAGTAGGAATCATTTCTCATTCCAGTTTTATTTAGGGCTTGTCGCCCAGACTTCTCAGTACAGTTTTCAGATGTAATCCTTCAGGTGTTTGATGTTTTTATTGGATTATTTTACTTTGGTGGCCGATGGTGTATTCGACAAGTTATTTAAATTAATTATTCAGTTGTGTGAATGGTTTATATTTAATTCCGCATGTACTATTTTGTTAAATTAAAAAGTTAAAATTTGGCACCAGTTTTTGGAATACTAGGTGGTTAGTATGTTTTAAAAAGTTTTCGACAGTGATACTAAGGATGATCCAATTGGGATTCCTATTTTAATTTGGTATAAGACTGATCACCCGGTATTTTATTAGGCCGGGTGTCACAGTAACCATTTTATACTAATTAACTCGGGTGGGCGACATTCGACGCAACCTATAGTTTTTCTCGCTTTGTTAATCTAGTTTCAATACAACCGTCTAGAATAATCATTTCCCTTTTTCACATCTTTTCCTTTATGTTCATATTCATTTTTTACACTTTTATTTCGGAATATTAAATCATATAAATTCTAGCAACTCGTCTCTGTGGATTTTCGATACCCGACTTACCGATGTGCATGCCTCGCAAGTGTAGTCATAATTTAGGTTTGTTTGTATTACCTAGGCGAAACGAAAATAACGACTGTGTCCTTACACGAACACACTTTTCGCACATCGCATAGTGGGAAGTCGTAATTTAGGTTTATTTGTATTACCGCGACGAAACGAAAACAACGACTATGTCCTTACACGAACACAGTTTTCGCGCGTGATCAACTATTCCAATTCTGCTTCTAATTGCCCCACAAGCATATATTCAAAATAGTTATAATCACACCCCATTATCTCAAACAATATTGAAATTTAAAGTAATCAAGGTGCCCATACACCCTATATCCCGTGCACATCTGCACAATCATCACTAACGTTATATATGTAACATGCTTATACCAAGCTCGGCCCCACATTCTTAGTGTGGATATACAGTAAGGTTATATAAACTTACCCTACTAATCGTGATTTAATTCTTCTCTTGATTTCCCCACCCATCAACTACTGGTGCAAAAGTTTCTTCAATGCTGCCCACACATCACTCCCCGGTTCCACTAACCTTATATTGTATAATAGTTCCCTATGCAACGTGTTTTCTCCGCACGTACAATGAGTAACAACTAAAGTTCTAATCATTTCCATAGTGGCAAAAACATTTTTCAACTCTCGACATTCACTAGGATTCATGCGTGGGACGTCTTGCAAATGAATCCGAACAAGGATCCCTTGATACACTACTACCTATCAATGTTGGTCATCCAGATTTGTAAGCCTAAATAATATCATTAGGACACTCAAAATACTACCCCCATACATATAAGTCTAATAATCAACTCCCATATCTCTAAAGGAGTCATATAACACTGCGCTCATACTATCACTAAGTCCCCAACACTATATGAATAATGAGCTAAATCTCTCCTCTCGATGGTAAATTCGATATTCCCTGAATCACATCAGTAAAGACCCTATGCACTGGGATTGAATATAACAAGACAACTATACTCTCTGAAGTCTTCTCCATAATATAATATAAATGCGAGCTCGACCCTCTTTTAGGTGAGACATCGCAAAAACAACACATCCTTCCTGTGAGCAATGAACACTATAGCCTTGTTGTAATAACCCACCATCGCTCAAATTGTCGCTAACCAGTCCTTACCAAGGATAACATTATACTCGCATATCGTATCTCTTAAAATGAGTAAATCCACTTAAACGTATCCTCTCAGTGTCCACGCTCGTACCACTGCATATGGAACAAAAGAGATCCCCACTACTAAATGATAACCATATACACACTATAGTAATATTAGTGATACATCTAATCAACCCGTCTCACACGTGATCTAGTGCTAACACGATACTGTGACTCGCTTGTGTCACACAAAACTTATCCCATTCGTTCGAGGATAAAACTCAAACTCTCAATTACCAATAATATTGGTTGTTCAAATGGTTCCTGGACGTAATACTCTCACCCAAACTAAACAAAAAACTATTGTAATTTTTTCCCCTGCTAGGCACCCTGCCCCTGTCCCCTAACTCGCTCCGAATAAGATCGACGCATGTGGACTGCTTTCCATATATAAAAACACATGTCTGTGTAACCCCTATCTCTGGACCTACTTACCATGTCTCGGTTGCCCTTCTCTTGGGCCCTAGTAGCCTTGGACCTGATGGCTACCCCCTTTATTACCTTGGCTCTGTTGGCCCTGTGGAACACTGCTAGCCCTTATGGCCCTATCTTAACACACCATCACTCGATAGGAATTCCCTTAATCTAAATCATTTAAACGGGCCCCCAACTGGGTATTCCCTTATCGTGCCTCACTAGCACCATTACATCCAGAATTGCCTTGCTGGATAGACTCTCCAATTCTCTTAGCTCCTTTCAAACAAAGGTGTTGATATTAGCATTTTAAAAGTAAGGCATTGATGCAATATTCATAAGTCGTAAAAGCTAAATTTCTCAATACATGCTAGTGAATTCTACCCATGGATCCATCATCAGCCTTAATAACTCTTTTCTCCTTTATAACCACCTCTTTCGGCATGAATTTTGATAAATAAGTAAATTATTTCTCACAATCGGCCACTACCCGACCCTTATCTGATAAGTCCAAAAACTTCCTTCGCATCTCTATTTGAATAGCAAATAAAAGGACTTGCGTTCGGACCGCACCCTAAAATTATCTATAAATATTTTATCTTTATTCTCATATGTGGAGACTGACTCCCACCACGGTAACACTTCTCCTACGTGCTTAAAAGTTTCCAAAATTTGTTTATGAGTGTCACTCCACTCAACCATATGCAAATGCCTTTGGATGTCCTCCTTTTGTTAGCTAGTTAATATAACATCCATATTTCCCTGAAACTCCTGCATATGGCCCTTCTGAAAGGATCCTCTAACTCTCTCCCATATTAACTTCACTGGGTAAGTCTGAATTGATGCCACCGTCTTCTGTGGCAGTGCTTAGGGAAATTCTTGTTCCCTAGTGACCATCGTAACATTATCTTCGTGTGAAATAATAGTGGTGACCTTTGCTACGATTGTCGTCCCCTAAATACTATGTTACGTCGGCTGAGCCTCACCTTCTGTTATCCTCCTAATGGACTTTACGTGTCGTCTTTCACTGTTTGGCATACGAAACTCAATTGAACATGTATAAGATTCACAACAATTATACATAATAGCAGGAGAACATAATTCACAGTAGGAATCGACAATTCTAAGCAGAGGGCTTTACATCAAAGATAAAGTAACGCTGAAAACCCAACAAGTCCGTATAGGGCCTAAGGACGCTAGAACTAATGCTCTGATACCATCTGTGACACCCCTCTTATTCCAATAATGTGAAATCAATCCTCTACTAAAATAAAACATGAATCTCAGTTGGTTCATTCTTGTCATCACTGTTGAAAACCATTTAATTACTAATAACCTATTAGGCCTGGTGTCAAAATTTTAAACTTTTATCACACTTACATAAAATTCCATTAACAAAACCAACTATGCAAATAAAGAACTCTCACTAACTAGCATAAATAAAATTTATCGATAACTCTCAGTAACAAGTCACATTACAATTAATCCAAGTAATAGAAATGAAAGAAACAAAATAAAATGAATGACATCTAATTGGGGGACACGCTCGAAATACTATGAAATACCTCTTATATAGATCTTAAGGATTGAAGCGACTAATCAATGCCTGCAAGCATCCATAGCCGCTACAGCATCGTCTAACTAAAAGAATGGGTAATCTAGTCATCCCTGTGTCTAAACACCTAAAAGTTTTTAAAAATATTTCGATACGGGTTAGAGCCCAAAACGTTTTAAAAATATTTAGGAAGTACTTAAAATACATTAATAAATATGTTCTGTAATCTTTCATATTTAAAATGGTCTCGCACTCCCATGAGATACTCCTCACCCCTCATCTATAGTGCCCACCTAACACATGTATTTTAAACACCCTACTTACGCTAACCAGCCTAATTAGCATCACTAATCATTACCTCTAACATCTGCTTTATGCTTATAATTCATATCAAGCTTTCCCCTCAGCTTATCCATTATAAATCTCATTTATAATTTAGCAATTTATTTAAAACAACTTTCACTAGTTATTAATTTACTATTCACACATTAGTGCCATTAACCCGTATATACTTATATCGTTCTTATATACGTATTTCACTTAGCATTCCGGAGGTATCCTCTCGGATGCACATAATTTATTATTTGTCATATTCTTTAGTTTTCCCGTATATATATATATACAGAGAGATAGATAGATAGGTAGATAGATAGATAGATAGATAGATAGATAGATAGATAGATAGATAGATAGATAGATAGATAGATAGATAGATAGATAGATAGATAGAGAGAGAGAGAGAGAGAGAGAGAGAGAGAGAGAGAGAGAGAGAGAGAGAGAGAGGAAGGCTCACCTATATCATGATGTGTACATCACACCTAATTCTATGTCCTAAGAAACCTTTTCTCTAATTTTTTTATTTTTCTCTTGAAATTAACCTTCTAATCAACCCATATTCAAAAAATTAGGTCAATATATATATATATATATACAGAGAGAGAGAGAGAGAGAGGAAGGCTCACCTATATCATGATGTGTACATCACACCTAATTCTATGTCCTAAGAAACCTTTTCTCTAATTTTTTTTATTTTTCTCTTGAAATTAACCTTTTAATCAACCCATATTCAAAAAATTAGGTCAAAAAAAAAAATATATATATATATACAGAGAGAGAGAGGAAGGCTCACCTACCTATATCATGATGTATACATCACACCATACATCACACCTAATTCTATGTACTAAGAAACCTTTTCTCTATTTTTTTTTTATTTTTCTCTTGAAATTAACCTTCTAATCAACCCATATTCAAAAAATTAGGTCAAAATACATTTTGTTGCTATTTTAAAAAAATCCACAAAAATTAGTAGCGCAGACCCTTATAGATAAGGTATTTTGAGCAGTTTTTTTTTAATTTTTCACAAATATCTACAAAATGTACTTTGACCTAATTTTTTGAACATGGGTTTATTGGAAGGTTAATCTCAATAAAAAAAATAATTGTTTTTGGAGAAAATAGTTTTTTAAGTCCTACAACTAGGTGTGATGTATGGATGATGTATAAAGCATGATGTAGGTGAGCCTTATCCTATATATATATTCACACACATATATGTACAATATACCGATCACATCAAGCATATTTATACTTATATATCGCTCTCTATATAAGTATAACTTCCATCCCACAGAGTAATATCTCACTGGAAACAGGCCTCTAAAATGCTATCATGCTCTAGGGCATACACACATCATCCTGGGCTCTCGAGGCGAACTCTAACATCAGGCTCGACGAATCATAAATGTATTGGAGGTGGTCATATTCCTTTGATAGTGAGTCGTAACCATACCAAAATTACCTCACTTTGAAATTTAACCGTACAAGGGTACATGCACGACGCTATGATGACCTGGGGTTGATAGTAAGCCTGCTTATATTCTTCAGAGAAGATCACCCACTTAGCTAACCTCCGGTGACAGCATTAGAGTGGTATGTACATATAATTATATCATACATACTGATATAATGATACATATATACTATCTCTATACCCGTATATATTTACAATACAATTGGGCCAACCTTGCATATCACTCATAACACTAGCTTGTATTTCTCTAGTCTAAATCTGACTCCCAAATTCATAAGTATTCAATTACTTATTTATATATACATCGCACATATTTTATTCTGGATACTAAGCCTATCTCAATCCATATCGTATCCTAATTTCATCAAAAATTCACATTCGAATTTCTTCATATGTTTTCGAGTGACGTTGATCATAAACACTCTTAAATTCATTCCCAGGATTTATTCCAACTAAAGATTTCAGTCCCGAACACCCTTTTGTAGAATATTCATAACTAATTAAAAAATAAGAAAAATATAAAACTGGCTGTCACCCATTCGTAATGAAAAGATCTAGCTTCATGATCCAAACCCAAGGGGAACAAAATGCCAACCTCATTCGAACAAAAATACCAACTTCGTTCGAACGAGCTTCTAACGAAATTGACCCGAAGCTTTCTTGGATAGGATTCATCATCTCCCCAACACACCTAATTCCATATATATCACCAATCTAACCCAAAATTTATAGTTTCCATCAATCCCAAATATGATTATACTCATTTTCATATTTAGATTCATCCCAAACATCGTATAATTCATGGAATTAAACATCTTAATTAAGAATTTTACCCTTTCTTAATTAAACAACAATATTACCCAAGTCTTCTATTTTTCACATAAATCCCAACCCAAAATTCATATTTAGCACCAACTATAATATGAATTATAACACACATATAATATCAAAGAAAGTTAAACGCTTACGTCAACTTGTAGATCCTCTGTGTGTTTAATCGATTTTGAAAATTGTTTCTTAATTTCCCCTCTCTTCTTTCTCTTCTTCTCTTCCTTCTCCTTTTCCTTCTCTCTTCTCTTTCTCTCTCTTAGGCTAGAGAAATGGGGGGTATGGCTGCCCCATTTTCATTTAATACCCTAAATCCCAAAAATTGGGTATTAACCCAAGTGTAAAATGACTTGTATACCCAAACGCAAGTCCCGACTAGTCTTAAGAGGCCTTGGAACCCAATCACTACCCTCGCATACTTAATTTTAAAAATATCGACCCATTCTAGATCAACGTGCACTCGAAATCACCATCTGAGTAACTTATCAAAAATCATCGTCTTATTCACAATACAACCTCACACGCGTGTCTCGAATAAGAACTGTCAATGCATCGCTTTTACACACTTATGACGTGTTATACAGTAATATAGTTTCATTTAATTATCCCAAACGTAAATATAATACACGTAAATATTAATCTAATACTCGCAAATTAATATTTATTCCAATCACTTGATTTCTCAATTTACTAAATCACTACCACACATGTAATTTAAATGCTCCTAAGAATACAGGGTCTCACATGGCACTGTTCATCGTGCCTTTTGAGTCACTAGTGGATGTAATGGATCCAAGTGGAGCTTATGGCACATTAATTCTAGATCTATTTTGGGCATATCATATGGTTGCCATGTAAAAATGTCCTGATTGGTTTTAAGGAAAATATCATCTCTCTTCTCTCTTCGTTAGTAAGTGAGTTGTTGATCAATAACTTCTTCTCAAGTTGGTCATCATCAAAGACCACTTATTGAAGAGGATCCATAACCCAATGTGTAGGGTCAGCCCTGGTTTCCTCAACACCAAGTCACCCATATTTTAATTGCTACTTGGAGGGCATAGAGGCCTCCACCGACTCCATAACTTCATCCTTCTTCTTATCCTATTTTGAATGGATAACAGTTATGAAGCACATCTAAGCTAAGGCCTAGTTTCCCTTAATTTCCATGATCCATTTATGGATGATGTACTTTATCTTCGAATGGTAAGTGGATGATATTTCCCTCACGACAAGCAACCCTCCTCAACCCAGTATAGAATTGTACGGGGAATCTAGGTCTACCATGAGGAATTCGATGAGATTATAAATTCCCCTTGTTCCTACGGGGATAACAACTTTACAAAGGGGAAAAGTCATACTTCATGTAAAGATAACCGAGGCATGGTGGACTCTTGCGGGTCTTTCATACGCAGATTCAACTAGTTGAACATTCCAAGATGCATCGTCTTTTGAAGTATTTCCATGGTCCACTAATAGCATCTCCACATCCCAGTTAGAGACCCTAAGAGTGATTATGAAAGCATCATAATGGGAAGTCCTTACCCCAATCAGGTTATCATCGATAAATACAATACACTTTTAATATTCGATATCTCTAATAGTCAGCATTTCTCGCGATGAATTTTGTTGAGTCGATCTTAAATGCCTCCATCATAGATGTAAGATTATTTATTTCCATTCTGAGGGCATTTACCTTGATTTATCTTTGGACTAAGGCTCCTTGAATGATTGCAAATTCATGACCCACGCATTCGTCGAAAACATTATTCGGCTTTGGGCTATCCACTAACCCAATGCCCCCATGGATTATGATGAACTCAATCCCCAAGTCCTCACTAAGTACATCACTATTTTCTAGTCATATATAGGTTATGACGGTCCTTCTTTTGTCTAAAAAAAATCATTGAAGAGCCTCACTAGGGACAGATCCTTAAGGTGAGATTTCAGTGCCTTGTAATTTTTAGTTTTATGGCCATAACCCTTATAATACGCGCACCTCGGTTCCATGTTTCCCATCTTAGGATTATTAATAATCTTGTGCAACCACTTTAAGTACTGATGATCTTTCATCTTATAGAATATCTTCTAGATCAGTATGGAGAAAATCGTGTTAATGGCTTTAAATGCTTTATCAGGACCCTTCTTATCGATTTCCTTACACTTTTCATTCTTCTTTTCCCCCCTTTTTCCCCCCTTATTTTTCTCCATTCTTGAACTATTTCTATATGTCTCCTTCATGTCTAACATCGGCCACTTCATCTTCAACCTTGGTGCATTTATCAGTCCTAACCATAAGTTTATCAAACATAATAGCCTATCACTTCGTGACAAATTAGTAAAGCATGGATCTACCCAGTAGTCCAATTTTGAAGGAAGCCATCGCAACCTTCTCGGTGCAATCCCCCACTTCATTATGCACCTCCCTGTACCTTCTAGCGTATTTTCATAGTGTTTCTTTAGATTTCTTCTTCATTATGAGAAGAGAGTCCATCCATTTAGGATACTTACTACTCTTGATAAACATGGTCGTGAAGGCCTCAACCAGCTACTTGAAAGAAACAATCGAATAATTTCGTAACTTTTAGAACCACTCTGGGCAGTGTCTTCATGATTGGCAGGAAATATTAAGCACATTAAACCTTCGTTAGTGTTCCACAGTGCCATCGCCTGGAGATACGGCCTGACATGATCGGTCGAATCTATCTTCCTATCATATATTTTGAATCTTGGGCGAGTGAACTTTTTAGGTGGATTAAAATCCTCTATGGTCCGAAAGAAGGGGTATTTCATCTGATAGTTAAGTGTTGTTCTCGAGATCTCCTTGATTGTGTGTACTCCCTGATGGGTTGGATGTTTGTCCATCTCTCTCCTGATAAAATCACAAAGTTCTCTGTCTCATCACCGCTCATCAATGCATGGTCTCATTTTATGAGACTTTTAATGAGGAGGGGTTTCCTTCTGTCGTTGAGTACTCCTTTCTCAGCTACGATCCCTGCTCGACTGAGGTCTAGGAGTCCTTGAGTTGTACCCATAATTATGCCTCTCTTTTCAGTATTCTCTTTATAACTTCTCTAGGCATCATTAAAGCACAACATTCTGATCTCGTTGGTTCCGATTGGTGGCCTTTTCATCTCATAGGTGCCTTTCATATTATCATTATCTTTGAGATCTATTTAGATATTTAAATTTCACCGTTATCAATAATTCTCTCTTTCTGAGAATGATAATATTCATCAGAGAACTGGTAATAGTTACGAACCTCATATCTAACCCTCTTGGAGGGAGGAGATTATTGACGACCCTCCTGGTCATCATGATTGTCATAGTCTAGTGGGTGACCTTCGTAGTCCCCCAGATCATGTTGTAGGTTACCCTACTGGTTATCGAGATTTTGGTGATTCTAGTTAGGTGAGTGAGACATCTCAAAGGTTTTGCTAGTGGTAAAGAACTTAGATCGTTCCCACAATTTCCTGCATGTTATATTATTCAATACACACAAACTAAGCATGAATAAAATTAACAGAAAGTGATGAGAACACATGGTGTACGTGGTTCGGAAATGTGCCTACATCCACGGGGTGCAAGGGTTTGTTCTTTATTATTTGAAAGAACTGGTCGGTAGAGTTGCAGTCCTGCTCGACGTTAAAATATCACATGCCACTCTCAGGTAGGGTGGGCTTACGTTTATAAGGAAGTTTAGGAGAGTCCTGAGTTGTGTTAATAGCTATCCCTAATAGTTCAGACTTATCCTCTATTATGATTAGCCATTACAAGTATCTAAGTTGAAGGAATATATTCTATTCGGGTGTCTGAATGTGGGTTAAGGCGTTACAAGTATCTAAGTGGATACACGTGCCAAAACAATCCTTAATCCCATAATTACCTATTATTAATACCTTGCACCACTACCGGACATCTACATATATAAAATGGATTTTTTTCAACTTCCATCCTTGTTCTTTCTCTCTCTAACTTAACTTTCCATCTTCTCTCTCTCTATCTAAAAAAAACTCCTATTAATTCAAACTGAAAGCAAACAGCGAAAGATACTCCACTATACGCAATTCCAACTCATGCATACTCCTCTTTCACATAAAGGAAAAAAGGTATTCTTCTATATCTATACAGTAAGGGTTTCTTCTTCCCAAAAATGATTGAATAATATTTTTCTATTTTAAGGTACACCCATAAATGAAAGAAAAATACAAATATGTGTTATACAAACTTGTTGCATTGTTTAAAATTCATTAAAAACCACCAAACTATGTTATAGAAACGTAAATAAATATCATGAAAAAATGTAAAAAAAAACATTCTACAACATTGGGGTTCCCGATACTAATAGTACCTCGTATGACTCGAGATCCTTTTTCGAAGTCATACCATATTTTAAAAAAATCCCCTTAGATTCATTCGGGATGGTTATGTGACACCCCACCTATTAAAATACCGGGTGGCCATCCCGTGATCAAAATAACACGTTGGTCTCATATGGCTCATTCTTAGCATCACTATCGAAAACTTTTTAAGGTTACTAACTACCTAGTAATTTAATTAGACCGGTGCCAAATTTTATCTTACATTAATTAATAACATGCAAAAATCAATGTCCATTTAAACCATCCACACAACCGATAATGGAATCCAACACAAATGAATAATCATAAATAAATATAGGTGAATTAACTATCGGTTCAATAATAAAATACAATAGTCCCTGAAGCAATAACCTAGATACATAAAGTTCAATAAATAAACTAAATAAAAAATCTGAGGGCGACATGCCCAAATGAGTACTGAAGAAAAGTTCCTACACTAGGATTAAATGAATGAAGCGTCTATAACAAGGTCCTGCAACTTCCACATGAGCTGCAACTGCATAATCCTAGATAGAATCCTCAAACTGGGCGTCCTTATCGCTGGACACCTAAAATCTTTTGGAAAAGATTTTTGACACGGTTCAGAGCCCAAGTAAAATGCTTTGAAAATATTTAACAAGCAGTTAAATTGCAATAATTAAATTTTCATGCACACTTTTCATATATAAGCTAGTGTCGCACTCTCTTGAGACATAACTCACCCCTCATCTAATGTGCACACTTAACGCTCGCCTTCTAACTTTCCTAGTTAAGCTACCCCACCTAACTACCCATATTGAATCTCCTTCTACAAAATAATTCGTTATGCCTACCCGTATTGCCGATACAATACGTTATCGAATTTCCATGTCTTTTAGCCCATTATAAATTTCTCAATATATGTTTATTTCTCCCCATAATATAGTTATTTTTAATGTCACTATTTTTCTCTTCTACTAAATTCACCTTGTAGAATAAAATCGCAAGTATACATATATCACACTATTATATATATGCTAATACGGCACCTCTAAGCTGAGATGTGGTACGTGTATACTATGATATCATGTCCTGGTACATCATCTACCAAACACACGTAGTAGAATAAACCAGAACTATATATATTTATCACACTAATTATATATATACAATACAACACCCCTAGGCTGGGACCTATGATGCATGCATACTCTGCTATCAAGTCCCGGTACATCAAGCATTGTATAAAGGACTACAGATTTTGAATCACTCTGGAACCGTAAAAATACAAACCACACATATTGGAGACGAACATAGTTCACATACCCATGGGTCACTCATATACCTACGCTCCCATGGTCAGTTGACTTATCAACTCACAAATAAGTCATTTACAGTCCTATGTCCTTAAGGTACCAATCTAAATCCCCTTGAAGGCAAACAAAAATAAGATGTTTCCAAAAATCAACCTCCCGTGATAGCAAGTATGGTAGGTATGTCATACACATAATAAATCATACAAATCAGTATAGGTATACACACAACCTATATCATATATTCCATACATTGCATATATATCTCCCAAAGATCTTACGTATTATTTAATTTCAATTATACATCTCATCGTATATTCCCCAGTATCCCTCACTACTCGAAGTGTGCCAATTTTCCATTAAAATATTGCTGTAGGTAATTCACTCATATCCTATTGATCTAAGTCATAGGTTTGTTCATCCCCCGAATTCATTACATTTCAAATTACACCGATTAATCTAATCAATTTCACATTAATTAATTAATTAAAGTAGTGACACCAAAGTACAATACTTTGACTCACTCATATGGTCTGTATCTTCACCCTTTAGAATTTGTTACACAAAAATCCGCTATTAAGGTTAACACCTCTCATTAAATCCAATATTCGAATATTTATAATATATCTCTATAATAAATTAAAATGGCTAATCTATGCCTAACTCCCGTAGCACTAGCTTGAGAAATATCAAAGTCGAAACCCCGACCCTTAATTTAATTTCTATCACCTCAATTAATTTTTTTCAAGTGGTATCACTCAACCAAAATGCTCGGACTCCCTTTATTGGATCGTATTTTAACCTTTTATAATTAATTTCACCAAATTCGATTAATAAGTTTAACATCATTATTTAATTTAATAGTCCTTAATACTCATCCCATAAGACTCTAAGTATTAGGTTCCATTTAATTTCTATCAATTGAATTCCAGCTTAAGATACCGACCCATAGGCTAAACTCATCCAGAATTCTCATTCGAATACGTTCGTATATTTTTTACATATATTATTGAGTGTCATTCATTATAAATACTCCTAAATCCATACTTCAGATTCATCCCTATCTAATTCAAGCATGAAATAATGTTCCTTTATATTTTTCCAAACTCCTTCACTCATCTACGGACATCCTTAAAAATCCACATTTTATTTCTCATAAAGGATTTCGGTTTCAGACACTCTTTTGTAGAAAAAGCATTACTAATTCAAAAAAATCAGAAAAATACAAGGTCAGTGCCCACGCGACCGTGACGAATAGATCTAAAAGTTTCATGTTTTGACAAATAGGTAAATCGGATCGGTTCTGCCTCAAAATTGGACCGTTCCGATGGACTATGAATCATCTTCTTCTTTAACCTGTTTTTCTCCATTTATAACCCTCAAACCTCCATGGATTTACCCCAAACATCAACCCAATTTATACCCCATGTTTATTACATCTATAAACAGGTTATAACACTAATATATATCATCAATCATCATTTATTCTCATTAAAATTCTAGGGTTCCTAAATTGGGTTTTTCTCAAAAATTCTTGAATCACAAATTCAATTCGATTCAATAATTCAAATTCAACAACAATTCCTATTGGGTTTTTTATTATAAATCATATTCTAACATCATATGATTGTATTCTCCCATTAATTAAAAATCAATCTCACCTTAAATGCTTAAATCCCCAAAATCCAGATTTAACATGTGATACCCTCCAAAAACGAATTCTGCTATAATAACTCATCCCAAAATGAATATGGTTTACACCCACCATGATATGAATCGCAATACCGCAATTTAAATGAAAGCAAGTTTAACTACTTACCTGGAAATTTTGTAGAGTCTGATCCTTTGATGTAGATGGGGATTTTGACTAAGAACACATCAATCTCCTCTTGGCTTGACACCCAAAAGCTCTTCTACTTGATCCCTCTTTTATCTTCTATAATTAAAGTTTTTCTAAAATGAATTATGGCTGTCATACCCTCTCACATTTTGATTTTATTATGCCAATCTCGTTTATAGCCTTGTGGGATTTACTAAAATGGCCCAATCACTCCCGTGTGGGTCCGATTATGCTTAAACTTCCCCGATACCCAATTACTACCCCCGGGTACTCTATTTTGACTATCTCGATCCTTCCGGACTCAATCGTACACTCAGTCATCATCCGAGTTACTTAACTAAAATCTCAAATTACGACACATGTATTCTTAAAAGAAATAACCCGAACTAATTTAAATCTCAATTCTCGAAGTAAATTGAATCTTCCAATTTAAATAAATTCTCCAATTTAAATAGTTTCTCCAAATCATAAATTTAGTTTAATTCTAATTCTCCAAATTAGCTAAATTATTTATCCTAAAAAATACGGGGTGTTACAGGTGATACCGATTTGTTAAGCTAGCAGTCGGGCCCCTAGACCACGAACCTTAATATTTTGACTCGGTATCATTATCCCGAATAATACATAAGTTAAGTATGTTTCATATTTATCATTCGTCACACTGCTAAAAATCCCGACTATTTACATGAACATTCGTTGTTTAAATCCTGATTTTTCCTTCTAATTTCTCTATCTAAATCCTGAAATATTTTAATACTTATAATAAGACAAAATCCGAAATCACTATTCATCCCCCTTGTAAAAATAACCAAAATGCCCTTTTGGGTTGTCTTTTCATTTCCAAGTGACCCGAGACCCAAAAACAACATACAAATAGACTTTTCTGACTATTTCAACCCTTCCGGATGCAACGACGCAGTCGAAACAACTATAAGGTGGATATAAAAATAAGTTTCCTTTTTAATTTAATAAATTAGTCCTGACACGTCCCATACCGCGTCCGACTAAAAAAAATACAAATTACTGAATTGACAACTCACAGCCATATCAATAACATCACATTCATATATTACCTAAATATCTTTAAGTAATATTCAGAATCATTCATTTTAATATCCACAATTCGGATAAAACCCAAATGAATTAATTAATAATAAAATCCAATTAATCCATTAATTTAAAATATAACCCATTTTAAAAAAACATTAAAAATCACGAGGTATTACAATGACCCCTGTCCTGTCTATTGCCATATAAGTCCAGTACAATTAACCCAAGGCTTTGATTGCAATTGTTTGGTATTTTGTAAGGTAAGAATCCCTTCGATTTCTAGGGTTTTACTTGTCTCTGTTTGCTATTTTTTGGGTATAAATAGGGGTGTAAATGGGGCTTTTCTCCTCGCACCTTCATTTCCTTTATTTCTCAGATTCTTATTTGCTTATTATCTATTAGTCTTTCAAGATGGCTCTCCATGGTAGCATTGAGTTTGCCAACTACTTAGAAGCCCTTGGAGGTGAAGTGATCTTACAATGTCGATTATGATGTTTTCCATATGCGGTAAGTCTCTTTGTGGTGTAACCGACCCATGGAATGGAACATGCTAATGGCCGCTATCGAGTTTTGGTATCCCGAGGATCATGTTTTTCACTTCGGGTTGGATGAGATTTGTCCTACCTAAGAGGAATTTTCTACTATGCTGAGGATAAATCCCAGTGTTGTTGTGACTTTTCCTGAGTTTATCCGCACTTTTAGGGAAATGCTGACTGGAATCCTCCACATTTTGCCTTTGGTTTCTAGGCTGTTGGTTACAGGAGGGATGATTACTCTTCCGGTGGTGTTATGGTCCATGCATTCGCAGGACGTAGGTGATGTCGACTATGCAGGGGTCGTCATTCTGGGACTTGTTTCAAAAGTTTCATTAGTGACTGGAGAGACATTAGTGGACCCCCAACTGGCGGCTATCATTTCTTGGATGATGTACCGTCATAATCCTGTAATGGTGATTCTGGCAGAGACCTTGAATGGACTAGATGCTTGGCAGGAGGGTCGTTCTGACTTTGTGAGAGGGAACCACGTCATGTTATTTATATAGTTTTCCGACAGATTTCGCATGGTGGTGCCACCTGAGTTCCCTTTACTAATAGTTCCAAACTTCTTCTCACCCTATTTCATCAGTGTAGTCCTGGACATTGAGAGTTAGAGGAACTAGTTCGTAGATTACGGGGCTCTAGGCTTGCACTGGTATATGCCTTGGTGGGGGAGATACTTCCCATTCTAGAGCTCGGGGAGTACTAATACGTCTAGTTGGCTGGTCTTAGGCAGACTTCTTTCTACTTTCCCTAGCGGCTCTTATGCTAGTATGGTTGGGAGCAAATCGTGTCACCGTGGGCACTGGATTTCTTTCTTGGGGAGGACCAGATGGAGCGTATGCGAATGCGACTGGGATCTTTACGGGAGAATCGATTTCCATCAACTGTTGTGGAGTCTAGTATGTCTCGAAGGACTAGATAAAATGGCTATGGATGCGAGTGGTTGCCAAGATGCTAGTTCTGGAGACTGGGCAAAGGTGTTTTTCCTTATTGGATACTTTGGAGGGCATATTATGGTTTTCCCTAGGCTAGTCCGGTCTTATCGCTCAATGGAGCGTCAGCAGCATTCCCTCCAATCGGGGGAGGTTTAGGGACCCTAGGATGTGGGAGGTGGAGGCAATTCTTCTGGCAACTGTGGGTAAAATTTGTGAAGATTTTTATAATAGAAAGGGTGATGAGGAGAGTCATAGCACGCTGAGATTTCGGGATAGGGGTATAATTTCTTGATATGGTCCAGGTTGACTAGATGCGCCATCTCTTCTCCATAAAGTTCGATGAGCATATCGGCGCTGCCTAACAGGATCTTCTTCACGATGTATGGGCCAATTCAATTGGGCTTGAATTTCCCTCTGGGGTCGAAGATGGGCTCTACTATTTCTTTGAGGGGTGATTCCACTTCTCGAACACCACGATACTTGAATCTCTCATTGAATGATCGCGCTATACGATGATGGTACCCTCATATGTGATATAGAGCCTTCAGCCTCCTTTCGTCCAAGAGGGACCGTTCGGCAAGATGTTTTTGGTGTCAGTCCTCCTCACTGACCTTTCTTTCAAGAATGAAGTGTAGTGAAGGTATTTGTATCTCTATGATAGTATTGCATCCATGTTGAATATTAAAGAGTAAGGGGTAGCCCCAATAGAAGCTCAAACTGAAGTGCGGTAGCCCCAAAGGGCATGGGGGATCCTATCGGCCCAATATCGATAACTCTCGATCATCTTCCTCATGATGGCTTTGAGATTATTATTGTTACCTCAATGGCTCAATTGGTTTGAGTTTGGTATGTTGAAGATTTGTTCCTTTGAATCCCATACTCGTCAACCACCTCTATAACTTATGCCTCAAAGTGTAACCCATTATCCGACACCAGCTCGTGAGGAACTCCATATTGGCAGATGATATTTTTCTTGATAAAGTTGGCCACTTTCTTATTATTCAGAACTGCGTATGACTCGGCTTTGACCCATTTAGTGAAGTAGCGGTGTAACTTTCCCATGATGTCGATGCCCCATGTGGAGAACAGCCAGGGAGAGGTTATGTTGTATAATTCCTGTGAAGTCAAGTGTTGTAGGTTGGAAAACTATTGGCATTTGAGGCATCTTTGAACGTAGGCTATACAATCCTGAACCATGGTAGTCTAGTAGTAACCATGTCGGATGATATTTTTAGCGAGCATATGGCCGTTCATATGGGATCCACATTCCCCGCTATGGATTTTCTTCATCATTTCTTCAATGTCAGCCCAAGCGATGTAGTGCAAATGGGTTCTATCGAAGTTTCTCTTAAACAATGCTTTAACACAGAGAATGTACTGGGCAACCAATCTGCGGAGAGTTGCTCAATTTTTCTTATCCGATCCTTGGGGATAACTACCACGTTTGTGGAGGCGCCAAATATCGTAGTACCAGTTGACATCTATCTCAGGATCTTCCTCTGTGTTGAGATCGATGTGGTAGCAGTGGGTTGGTTTGTCTTATTTTGGGACAAGGAAAGGGGTTATGGCTATTCCATCAGGCATGTCAATCAAGGAGGCTTCGGATAGGTTTATTCTTTACTCGAGGTAGGTAGTGGAAGGTGATTTCTTAGAAGTGGTAAGCTAGCTCTTCAAGGTGTGCATGGAAGGGTAAGAGTTTCTCCTCTTTGACTTTCCATTTTCTAAGTCCTTAACCGATGATGAGGGTTGAATCCCCATAGACATCGAGGTATTGAATTCCTTTCTTGAGGGAAACTTTGAGGCCTACTTTGCATGCCTCGTATTCAGTCATGTTGTTGGTATAAGAGAAATCCAATTTGATGGAAATGGGAGTGTGAGAGTCATCGGGGGCGATTAGGAGGATCCCAATGCCATACCCTTTCTTATTAGCAGTGTCCTAAAAAAATTCCATCGAAGGTATTCTTAGAAAGTACAGAGGATATTCTCATTTAGGAACACAAAAATCCAGACATCGGCCTCTTCCATAGGGTAGTCAGCAAGGTAGTAAAAAATGGATCTTCCTCTCATGTCTTTCTGTGCGACGTAGGTAATATCAAATTCAGCTAGAATCACCAACTAACAGGCCACTCAGCTGGATAGGGAGGGCTTATCGAATAGGTACTTGATTGGATCCATTCAGGATACAATCTTAATGGGGAAGGCAATCATGTAGTGCCGTAACTTTTGGAAAATTGGGCGAGTCTAGTATGTCTCGAAGGACTAGATAAAATGGCTATGGATGAGAGCGGTTGCCAATATGCTAGTTGGAAAATTGAAAATTTGGCTATCATGTAATGCCGTAACTTTTTGAAAAATTAAAAATTTGGGAAATTGGACTCGAGTCTCGGATTTTAATCCGAGACGCCTATGTAGCCTATAAAGGCATCAAAGTCCACTTAGTTCGGATGTGGCATAGGGGTGGGGTTTATCCCATAGATTCGAATGGAATTTTATTATGTGTATGTGTGAAAAATGTGTTTTTGGTTTTGGAAAAAGTGTGATGGACAATTCCGTTCGTAATTTATCGGTATAACCCTCTTTTATTTGTTTTTGGTTTTTTTATAGAAAATAAAATATGTGCAATATACTAATAAAAGTATGGATGTTAAAATGTATGAACTAAAGTAAAAAGTAGATAATGAATCTAATGTAATTTATGCACAGATAAAGAATTTAAAGAGAGGGAGAAGGAATTGGACTTTCTTTGAAGCTTGATCTTTGATCTTGGATGAACTCCCTTGAGTGTGGATGAATGTTGATGACAGGGAAGGATATTTGCCAAATTGGGTATGAAAAGGATGGGGAATTTAGGCTAACTTCTAGAAAATATGATTGAGATCACTGATGCTGATGGATTGCTTGTGTTTGCTATTGATTGTTTATGACACTCTATTTATGGTGCCAAGGGGGGTGCCGATCGGCCTACCCAAGGGTGTGCCTATCGGCAGGTAACCCCTGACACTGTGCCGATAGGCAGGGTTCTGGACTTGCTAATTGGCATTCTAGTGCAGAATTTTTTGGAAAAATAATCATAGTGCACAAACCATTGATCCAAATCGGCCATGGGGTATACCGTTAGGAAGGTATATTAGATAAATTCCAGAGTCCTTTGGATCGCTCCCGGGTCTGGGAGTTGACTTTGGGTCAAATGTGGCTCGGAAGCCCACATCGGTCTTTTGGATGAGAGATTGTTGGACGAAAATGGATAGTTCGTTCGTTAGTAAGTCAGAATCACGAACAGGACGGATCGTTGGAAAGGTTAGGAGATGTACTTAGACATTCTAAAGAGTTTCATTCGGTTAGGAAAGTTAACATTGGTCAACCAGGGCCCAAAATCACCTCTCAGAATAAAACAAATCGTTTGTTCGTACCATAGGTCATAAATCGCTCACAGGATGGACCATTAGAAAGGGATTCAGTGACCTTTAGAGATTCATTTAGTCTTGTTCAAGTTAAATATTTGACTTAGGTAAAATAGAGCTCGGGAGCGCTCGGTGGCCTCTGGATTAATTTTTAGGAAAAAATTGATAGTTCGTCTGAATGGTTATGCTGTTTCATGTATGGGTCACACCATTGGAAAGGGGTTTTGATTCCCTTCTAAGATTCAAAGAGCTTTCTCTTTTATGGTCAATTCGGGGCCCGGGATCACCTAGTGGCCTCCAAATCAATTTTTGGTAGTAAAATGGTTCGTTCATCCAAACCATTATGCTGATTTATGCATGGGGTGGACTATTTGAAAGGGTATTTAGAGTCCTTCAAAGATTCAAAGAGCTTTCACTCTGGCGATAGAGTTAACCGGAGTCAAATAGGGGCCGGGGGCGCTCAATGGCCTCTAGATCGGTACTTAGAATGAGACCTAGGGTTTGTAGTGAAATGGGGAAGTGATAGGGATCTAAGGAGAGACTTAGGGGGTCCCAGAATGTGGTTTCTACAATATCATAAAGAAAAGATCTATGAAAAATATCACAAAGTTATAAGAATAAAGGTCACACACACAACAATGGTGTACGTGGTTTAGCAAATCGCCTACATCCATGGATAGGTTAATGTCTATTAAGTATCTCTTAAAAGTTTTAGGTTACATCCATTTGCCCCGGTTTAGACTATATAATTTATAGGCGTGGAAAAGGAGAGTTTGAGTTACATAGGGAACTCATTTCATACATTTGGATGGATCATGCATCACCTGAAAATCTCATCTAAGATTATTGATAAATGATTCGAATATATCCAAGAGTGTTTTAGCATATGTCAAATACTCATGTGTTGATAGAATGTCTAATTTGAGTTGAGCAGCTCCTCAAGTATTTTGGGTTTTTTTGGCTACTCTTATGGACCATCATAAATGGGTCCCCATAATTGCCCCGAAAATTTTAGGCTTTGCAGGTTGTGGGCCAATAATTTTTAACAAAACTAGAGGCCTTTAACTTTAGATCTTCATTTTTTTAACCAGAATGGCATTTTGGTAGATCTGATGAACTTGTTGAGGGTACGCTAGTCACGAGCCAAATGTTATGGTATATATGCAATTCTCTTGGACATGTTAGGGTGTTGTTGTCCGACCAGGCATTTAAATCGCCAAAAATCTTCTGACGGATCGCATTTAATCATTTTTATTGGGTCTCCAATAGAAGATACAGTCATTTCATTAATTTAGTTCAGTGTATCATCTTAGTTACTCTCTAAGCTTCATAACATTCTGTCAATCCAGTTCTCCTTTTCTTTCTTAGAGCTTCCTCAATCCTTATAAGTTTAGCTTATCTTCTCTTAGATTTCCTCCTCTTCAAATTTTTTAGTATCATGCCACCTCAATGTACCCCCAATGTCTGGAAAATAGTTAATGGTGTTTATAGAATAAATACTCTTTATGGAACAAAATTAGGACTTGTTGAGATATGTTATTGTTATGCATGGTCACGAACCAAGAAGGGTATATTGTATTTGAAAACCAGAAGAGCTAATCGGGTTCTAGTGGTGAATCTTTCGTATTCCTATAAAGATTATTGGGAGCATGGTTTCATTGCCAGGAACTAGCAACGTCTTCCTGTTGGTGAGGGAGAGAGGCAACGATGTCCCATCATTTATAACTATGGAGATGTCGAAATAAGTCACTTCTTCTTTTTCATTTTTGTCTGTTGATTTCTTATTTTTTATGTTTATATCCTCTGATGTTCTTCTTCCTTTTATTTTTGCATCTCGGGCCAAAGACTAAGAGCGTGATATTGGTGAAATATATGTTGATGAGCTTACAATATCCTTGAGCATCCAAGATAGACTAGCAAACGGTGATCATTTGAGGTCGAAAGCCTTTCTATTGGAGTGTAAGAATACAGGTACTAGCTTTATTGCTCGTCTGGTAGATACTATTCTAATTTTGAAGGCTCCTGAGGTCAGTCCTATTGATCCCATTATGATCGAGGAGGAGGAAGAAAGTTCAGGAGAAAAATAAGAAGAGAAGAGTGAAGAGGGAGAAGAAAAAGAAAATAAAGAAGAAGAAGATATGGATCCCCTGATGAAAAGGTGGAAATTATGGCTCCTTGATGATGACGACCAGATCCCCTTATCTAATTATATCCCGTCTTTAAAGACGTCTACAACTGGTTCCTCTAAGGATAGTGGTTCTAGCCCATCTAACAAGGGGAAAGAAAAAGGAAAAGAGAAAGAGAAGATGAGAGTGGAAGCCAGAAAAAGAAGGAGAATGAGAAGAAAAAAGAAGAGGAAAATAAGAGAGGGGATGAAAGCAGAGAGACCAAGCGGAAGTTAGTTATGCAACCTCTAGGGTCTCTTTTTTCCCAACTCTTGATCGGGCTAGTGTGGGTGATTCGCCTTCCTTTACCCATGACCTATTGAAGAGGGCAGTGCTTATCGCTGATTGTGAGCGTTATTTCAAGTTGGGATCGTCCCATCTTACCTTCAAAACTTCTCAGTAAATGGACTTGGTGAGTTTCTTATAATGTTTGTTTTTCCTTACTTTCCCTGTTAATATAATAAATATACATTCTCTTCATATGTAGTTGCTATCTAATTTCACCACCCTCCTAGATAACCATGCTGATGGCTCAAAATGGTAAAAGGAGCTGAAAGATTCTTTAAGGAAAGAAAATGAAGCCTTTGCTAAAGCTCACCAATCATGGGGGAGAGAGAGAAATAAAATGACCAAGGCATATGATACGCTTAAGATGACTCATATGGTGGTAGTCGCTAAGAAGGTCGAGCTGGTGGAATAGAACGGATCCCTATTCCACAAGGTTGGCAAGATGGAGAAGGAGCTACCTCAAGAGAAGGACATGAGCTACCCAAGGGCTTTAATAAAGCCTATGACAATGTTGAGGAGAAACTAGCCTATATATGCAAGGTGTCCTTCAATAAGGGATGGGACCAAGCCCTGAAGGCAGCTGGAACTCCTACTAAATCTGAGCTCTTCAGCCTTCATTCTCCTGGTCATGATCCTTTTGAGGAGGACGATCAGGAAGGTGATCAACCTACTAGTTATACATAGTTTATTTTCGCTGAGGTTGGGGTGGTAGATGATACTGGCGGAGAGCAGCTGATCATTGATAAGGAAAGGCCATTGTTAATGGTGATCAGGAGACTGGTCAAGTCTCGTAGACCATGATTTTGTTTTTTCCATGTACGATCTTCCTTTTATCAGTTTGTAACCATTCTTTGGGAATTTGATATATTGGCCTTTGGCCATCCCTTTATAATGAATGAGAATGAAAATTTTCCTTTTCTACATGTGTTTACTTGCTTCTTCATGTGCTAATACTTTGCCTCTGGTCTTGTGTATGTCATTTGAAGTCTGCTAATTTAGGTCGTTATATTACTCCTAACTCCCAATTGGGGAAGATTCTTGGATCGAATATCAACTTAAAGGCTCGCAAAGCCTTTGTGAAGATTTGCAAGTCCTTAAGGGCAAGGAACGAGAAGTACAAGTGTAAGGACATTGTCCGTCACCTTTAGTATGTCGTATACCACTACAAGTTTGTTGAAGAATTGGGAAGCTTGAATTTACAATCAATAATCCGAATTTCAAGAAGACTTCTACAATCATGCCCAACAAGGATGAATTTGATCAAATGTGTTTTTTATTTTTAAGGACTCCAAGTTATTTAATTTTACATAAAAAGTGTTCAAATATATTTTTGAAAAAAAAATATTTTTCCATTGATGAAAAATAATTTTTGAAAAGATTTTAAATGATTTTAATCATAAAAGTTTTGGGTAAATGCTCCCGATCCCATAAACAGATTTTATTTTTAAGGACTCCAAGTTATTTAATTTTTAAAACCTTTTTTAAAGAGGATAAGTGGTGGTCATTCAAACGAAGTCACATCTCGTTCAAATAAGATGGAGTGTCACTCGAATGACATATTGTTTCATTCGAACGACATGTGTTTTTAGCCGACACGTCACCGACTTGAATTTTAGTATTTAAAAGGTTCCATTCTACTAAATTTTGTGTGGAGAAATACTGGTTTTCACAGAATACGATTTTCTATTCTCCAACCAATTTTTAAGGGTTTGAAGCTATGTTTTACAATTCACAAATCCCAGATTTTTTTTGTTTTCTGGAACCTAAAGCATATATTTACTAGGAGTTTTGCTGCTGAAACTAGGTGCCTTAGAAAGGTACTGACCATAGGTGCCACTTGCGAGAGGTACTGGGTTGATCGACTACATGTCATAGGGAGTGTTGTAGTGTTCCTAGGTTGATGACTACGTACCGACACCTATGGGTATTTCGTAAGTCAAATTGTATTTTCGTTGTAATCCGATTGTAAACTGTTCCTTTACAAATTATAGTGGAAATAAAAGGTTTTACCTGAAAGGGTTTTTTTTCCTGAATTCCATATTGCACCTTTATTTATGATTGGTCTGACACGCACACACGTGGTTGGTTGTGTTTAAAAGGGCATTGCGAATATATTTGAATCAATATTGCACATGGTCTTTCAACAAGAACCACAAAAAGGTGATTGCCAAATTGAAAGATGAACTTTGAGATATAGAGGAAATAGGTGCCTCCGTACAAGAAGAAGTAAATTCCTTGAGGGGAAAGCTCTTAGAGAGAACTAAGGTCGACCAAGTAGGTGAAGTTCTTCAGTCCAAAAATGACACTATAAGGAAAGAGGTCGCTAGTATTAAAGCGTCTATTTTTGTACTCAAAGACGACATCAAAAGACTAAGGCATGCATTTAAGATGGGACCTCGAGAAGCCTGGGGAGAGGTGTATAATGCTGGCTGGACAGATGCCCTAGCAAAGCTTAAGTAGGAAGAAGACGTTGCCTTTACTCAAGAGTGGCTAAGTGACCTCAAGGAAGTGAAGGCACCTAAAGAGATTAGACTATGGTACAAATACCAAATTGAGTGTGCACCCTATCGCCATAACTCCTTCTCAAAATATGATGAGTGGATTTTAACTGATGCCATTCCTACCCAACTTCTGGATCATGACCTCAATGAAGACGTAGAAGAACTCGTTCTAAAACTAGATGATGGTCAAAGAGAAATTATAGGGGAGTATCTTTCTCGCCGCCCTGGGCCGTCTTAGGTCCTTGTGTAATTTTTTAGTCTTTGATGTAGTTGTAACCTTATATTTCAATAAAGAGTTTTATTAATCTTTTCTCAAGTTTTGAGCATGTGCTGACTAAACATGTGTTAATCTTGTATTTTTGAAAGAGTGGTTGCTTGTTGGTTACTTAATATCTTTGTCGACCAGAAAATAACATTTGACCAACTTAGGCCTTATTCTTTTTAGATGAAAAATTACTTAATTTTAATCATTTTGGGTTTTTCACCTGATGAAATGATATTTAAGTATTAGTCTTTTGTTTTCATGTGTTTGAACATTCTCCTAGTCCAACATGCATTAGAAATATCATTTCATCTACTTTAACTTTTAGATCATACCGTCACACTCTCTTAGGCCTAAGTGAGATGATGGCAAGAATGCACCTAGTTAATGGGCAATCCGTCCAAGCAGGTATTTTGTGACCAACGGAAGTTGGCAACCAACCTGAGTTGGCTTTATTGCCTAAGGATACCCTATAAGGATTTTTCTGTTGTCAGGGCAACTCGTGAGGTCTGTTGCATTTTATACAAAGACCTAAGGGTTGGAACATTCACAACTCATTCACTGTTTTTCCATAATCATTATAGGTTATGCTCAGTCTTTGAGATATTCCTTAATTGAAACAAGTTGAACAACTTGTTGTAATTTCTAGAAGTTATGTTAAGCACGAGGGAGTTTATTGTTTGGAAAAGGTGTGAATTACTGATGTATATTCAAGAAACATTAATAATCTAATATATCATACTAAAAATACGAGAGTCAAGCGACCTTTATTTATTGGATAATGGCTATAAAGCGACATTAGTTTGAAAATAAAAATTTGTTTAAACTAAAATGTTCTAAAAAGATAGAGAACTCTAAAAGTATAACTTCTTGAAATTGGTTGTGTTACAGGATCTTGGTATCTCTCTGCCCTCTAGAGTTTACAAGTTATATGGTCCTAAGAGGTCATCCTTTATTACTCTAAAAGGCCTTTTCCAGCATGGTCCCAGCTTGTCATTTGATAGTTTTAGGTCAATGTCGAGGACTTTCCTTAGGATGTAATCTCTTATTAGAAACTTCCTCGAATTAACTTTTTTGTTGTACTGTTTGGACAGTTGTTATTGGTAGGAGGCCAACTTGATTAGGGACGATTCTCTTCACTCATCTGTTAAGTTAAGTTCGGTGCATAATGCATCATCATTAAGGCCTATGTCGACCAATGTGGTTCTCATAGTAAGGAGACCAACTTCTGGAGGTATGATAACTTCCATTCCATAAGTGAGCACAAAGGGGTTTTCCCCGATTAATCTCCTAGGATTGGTATGATAAGCCGAGAGAACATGGGGGAGTTCATCTACCCAAGCTCCATTGGCTCTCTCCAACCTCTTTATCAGTCCATCGAGTATGGTTTCGTTAAAAGCCTCTACATGTTCATTGCTTTGGGGATATACCACAAAGCTGAAATAGTGCTTGATGTCGTGCTCATCATAAAAATCTTTACAGAAGCCACTCTCAAATTGTGTGCTATTATCGGTGATGATGGTCCTTAGTATCCTAAAGTGTGTAATAATGTTCCTCTAGATAAACCTTGTCATGTCAGAGTCTCGAATATTTGTCATTGGTTCTGCGTCTACCCATTTGGTGAAGTAATCTGTGTTGACTAGTAGATACTTACGATTCCCAGATGCGATATGTAGTGGTCCCACTATATCTAATACCCATTGCATGAAGGGCCATGGTCTTTTTAGGGATTTTAGGTTGCTAGCAGGATGGTGGACCATAGGGGAGTGTTTCTGGCATTTTTCACACTTGCGAACATAATCACCTGCGTCCTTCAGCATATAAGTCCACCAATAACCTTCCTTAGCTGCTCGAAAGGCCAATTATCTCACACATGTGTGACTCCCATAAATGCCTTCATGAAGTACACTAAGTACTTGCTCGACGTCTTATGGGTGGACATACTGGAGATAAGGACCTATAAATGACTTCTTATAAATCTTTCCTTTGGGGGCGAGGTAGAAACGTGCAGCCTTAACTCTTACCTGATGGGCCAACCTCTTGTCGTCGGGTAATATTTCACTCCGCAGATAATTGGTGATGGGATCTATCCAACTTAAGTCTTTATCTATGAGGAGTAGTTGTTCAACTACGAATGCCTCATCGATACTAAGTTGCGCGAGGAACTCTATCTGAATAGTTGTCCTTAAGTTGGAATTGATTGCTGATATTAGGGCTGCTAAAGCACTAGCGTGACTGTTTTGTCCTCAATGAAACTATTGAATGTCTACTTTCTCAAATTTATCCATGAGTCTTCTTATGATAACTAGGTAGGATGCCATCCTGACATTTTTTATGTTAAAGTCTTTGCCTACCTGTTTGGAGACCAGTTTGGAATCAATGAATACATGAAGGCGCTTTGCCCCCAGCAGTTGGGCTTTGCCCAGGTTGGCGATCCGGTGGGTTAATTGGTTGGTCACTTGTAAATTCAGCAATAAAGTTTGCTAGGACTTGCCCCTTTAATCGTCATTCTTAGTTAAAAGTGGATATCAAACCTCCCAAGCTCTACCAACCTCTTAGAGAGACTTCTAAAGAGATCGACTTTCTTTATAATGGATTTGAGGGGGTAGGAGGTGATTATGGTTATTTAATGGGCTTTAAAGTAATGCTTTAATTTCCTCGAGGTAACTACCAGTGCATAAGCGAGCTTCTCTAGGGGCAGGTACCATTATTCAATGTCCAGAAGTGTTTTACTGGCGTAGTAGACGGGATGTTGTCCTACCTCCTTTTCAGATACTAAAGCGGAACTCACATCATGGTCTGATACTACCAGGTATAGGTACAGTGTGTCTCCATTATTTGGACTCACCAGCAGAGGTGGCTTGCTAAGGTAGGACTTGATTTTTTAAGAGCTTTCGAATAGTCATCATTCCATATAGGGCCTTTATCCTTTTTCAAAAGCTGAAAGAATGGTCGATAGCGTTCTGAAGACTTAGAGATGAAGAGATTGAGTGCTGCGAGCATTCTAGTGAGATTTTAAACATATATCAAAGTCTAAGGAGGTTAGACCCTGGTGATGGTGTCGATCTGATCTAGATTGGCTTCAATTCCCCTTTTACTGACTAGATAGCCTAAGAACTTTCCAGACTGGACACTGAATGAACACTTACTTGTGTTAAGCTTCATCTGATATTTCCTGAGGATTTCGAAGGTTCTATCTAAGTGTGTAAGGTGGTTTTCTTACTTTTAACTAGCACATCGTCGATGTATATCTCCACAGTTTCTCCCATCTGTTTCCTGAACGTCCTGGTAATCAGCTTCTAATAAGTTGCCCTTGCATTCTCAAGAACGAATGGCCTAACCTTGTAACAATACAACCCGATAGGGGTTATAAAAGAGGTTTTATCCTTATCAGGGCTGAAGACAGAAATATAATGGTAGCCGCGGTATGCATCTAGAAATCTCATCCTATCATGCGTCGATGTGGCGTCGACCAATTGATCTATCTTTGGGAGAGGGAATGTGTCCATGGGGCATGCCCTATTGAGGTTGGTGAAGTCAATACAAACCCTCCTGTCGCCATTGCTTTTGGGTACCACCACTGGGTTAGATAACCATTTAGGGAACTGAACCTCCCTTATGGATCCTGCATACATTAGCTTTCCTACTTCTTTCTACACTGATTTAGCCTTCTCGAGAGCTGTTCGACAAGCCTTTTGTGTGAACGATTGAAAAGATGGATCGACGTGTAGGCGATGGTAGGCTACACTAGGATCAATCCCTGGTAGTTCGTATGGTTCCCACATAAAAACATCTAGGTTACTTCTATGAAAGGCAACCAATTCCTTCTTTTCCTGATCGGAGAGAGTGGATTTGATTAGAAACTTCCTTACTGGTAAGTTGTTATTGACCAGCACTTCTTCCAGGTTTTCAATGACCCTGTCGGCGGGGTTGATCCTGGTCTCCCCTACCCCAGGTTAGCCATACCGTAGTTGCTATTTGGAGGGAATAACTGCCTCTTGATCTCCCTCATGATCATCCTTTACCTCCTTTTTCATTTCCTGCTTAGGGTGGATGTCCACGATAAAGCATTTCCTAGCAGTGGCTTGGTCACCATGGATTTCAACCACACCCCTATCGGTAACACACTTTAACTTCTAATGGTACATAAATGGTAAAACCTTTATGGCATGGAGCCAACCCCTTCCTAAGATGGCGTGATATGAGGACTCAATGTCCACTACCAAAAACTCAATTAACTTCAAGATGTTCCCTACCCTGACTGGAAGGACTATCTTCCCTAGCGGCATCGTGATCCTTCCTATAAATCCAACCAGTGGAATAGTGGCCTACTTGAGGTCGGTGATATTTAACTTCAGTTTATGGAATAATTCTAGGTACATCACTTCGGAGGAAATCCCCGGGTCTATGAGTAGTTTGTTGATGTCCCATTGGTTATCCTGAGCATGATTACAAACGCATCATGATGTGGGGTCCTCACCCCAACCAAGTCTTCCTCGATGAACACGATATGCTTAGTGTAGTCGACGTCTTCTGGTTGCCGAAGCTTACCAACCTGAGTTCTGACGGTATCTATCTGAAAATCCCCTATAACAACAGTCAGTTTCTTGAGTTCCATCCAAATGGTGTTCCCCTGGACATGCTTAAGGTCTTATGACCCATGAATTATTACAAATTGATGTCCTGTATCATCTTCGAGGACGTTAACTGGCTTCTGGTCGCCGTTGGTTGTGACCTTATCCATTTTCTTCTTAATGTACTCACTGAGGTGCCAATATTGGGCTAGTTCCTCGAAGTGCGACTTCAAAGCCTTATAATGTTCAGCCATGTGGCCTCCCTCCTTGTGGAATACGCATCACAGTGCATTATTTCTCTTGGTTGGGTCACCACCCATATTCTTGGGCCACTTGATGTATGGTTGGTCCTTGATCTTACTTAAGATCTTATATATTAGTTCATTGAAGACTGTGTTAACAGCCTGGAATGCCTTGGAGGGATCAGCCTTGCCCCTATTCTTAGACCCATTCTTTCCCCCGTTCTCATTCCCTTTCTTAGGGGTATAACTCTTCTCTATTCCCTTATTTGATTTTGCTCGACCATTTTCCCCTGCACTAAAATGGACCACGTCCTCGACTTTGGCATATTTTTTAATATGAGCCATAAGATCATTAAGGTACTAGCATATTTCTTAGTTAGGAATTGGTGTAGCAGTGATGTGGTCGGTAGACCAATTTTGAAGGATACGATTGCCACTTGCTCTAAGTAGTCCTCAACTACATTGAAAACTTCCCAGTACCTCTTAGCGTAGTCGCGAAGACACTCTTATGGATTTTTCTTCATTGTAAGCACTGCATCCATCCTCTTGGGATGGGAGATGATGGTTATGAAGCGAGATGTTAAAAGTTTTGTTAGGTCATTGAAGTTCCATATGGACCTATGTGGAAAAATTTTAAACCACTTCTATACTACGCCATGCAGACTGAAAGGGAAGATTTGACACAACACTACTTCGTTATGGCTCCAAATGGTCATAGTCTGCCTGTATTGTCGAACATGAACGATGGGTCAGTTTTCCCATCATAAATTTTAAATTTGGGGATTGTAAACTTTTGGGGGGTTTCTTCTTCTTTAATTTCCCTTGAGAAAGGGGATTTCATATAAGTGTTGAGATCCCTCCTAGCTATCTCTCTAGTTGATCTGGCCCCACGGTGGGTAGGATGTTAATCCATCTCTCTACGAACCATGGTCCTAATCTCATCGTTCTATCAATTATGGATCCTCTAGTGCCTCTCGGGTTGGCCACGCTCTGACCTACCATGCTATGATCTATCGCGTTCAGTTTTGTTTTGGTCACGCCTGGAGCTCCTTCCTCGACTGTGAGAATTACTCACCTGAGGTCCCTCTCTATTATCTCAACTCTCCTTTTGAGGTGAGCATTTTCTTCTACCCGGAGTCATGTATCCTCCTCTTGTTCTTGAATTCTTTCTTCATAAGCGTCGACCAACCTGAAGATTTGAGTAGACCTAGGTGGTCCTTAGCTCTCTTCGGAAGGTGGCCTCTCCTATAAAAACCATGGATTTTGTGGCTGATGAATTTTAGACCTAACCCTAGGGTGGGTAGGCTCTTCCTACACGTTGCCAACTTGGGGGAGATTGCTACTATAGTGAGACATAAAAGGCTTTCTATTTGTAAAGGTTTTTATAGGAATAAAAGTTGGTTCCCACTGACGGCGCAAATTGTGAGTGCATAAAATATCACAATAGAAAAGATCTACGAAAACATTCACAAGGGCAGAAGAATAAAGGTCACACACACAGCAATGATGTACGTGGTTCAAAAAATCACCTATGTCCACAAAGAGGTTACTGTCTATTAAGTGTCTCTTCAAAGTTTCAGGTTACATCATTTTGCCCTAGGTTAGGGTGTATAATTTAGAGGCATGTAAAAGTAGAGTTTGAGTCGCATATGGTACTCAATTCATACATTTGGATAGATCATGAATCACCTGAATATCTCAGTCGAGATTGTTGGTGAATGATTCAAATATATCCAAGAGTCTTTTAGCATATGTCAAATACTCATGTGTTGATTGAATGTCTGATTTGGGTCGGGCAGATCCTCAAGTATTTTGGCCTTTTTCGGCTACTCTTATGGACCTTAATAAATGTGTCCCCCCATGGCCCATATACTATAAGCAACATGGTCCTAGAAATGCTTCAAAAAAGTGAGTTCCTTAGGACCCCCATATGCCTAGATCGATGATTCGGCATCGGCTACCTTCTTTTTACTATATGCGACAGCCAACTTATGATGTCTTTGTTCTGGATTACTCGATGGGACAACATATGTAAATGATGAAATACCCTGCTGGCTTAACTCAGCATCAACAAGAGCCTTAATATCAACAGGAGCATCATCATGGCCCTCTACAAGAGCCTCATCATGTCCCTCTACATTGCACTCCACAGGATCCTCGGCATAGCACTTTAAAGGGGCCTCAACATGGCCCTCTAACACAGCTTCAGTATGGCCCTCTATACCAACCGAAATTGATCCCTCTATAACACCTGATAACGCATGAATTTCTTCACGGTGCTTCCTCTCAGAAGCAGTAACCAGCTTCATCTTAGAATGCGAGTAGCATATAACTTTATCCATTTATGACCGTTAAAACAAAAATCACATGTTATTAAAGTACAAATAGAGATCACATGTGAATAGATAAAAACCATGAAAAACTAATATACATGAATAAATTACAAACATAGATCATATGTGAATAACTAAATTACAATAATAACTAACATATTTGAACAATTAATATAGATGAATAAATTACAAATATTAGTAACTGGCATACAAAGATAAATGATCCAAACAATGTTCAATGTGAAAACCCAACAATGTTCAATGTTCATTTGGGGCAATGGCCCCCAAAATGTCATTTTAGCTCGGCATAAACTTGACGAATAGAGGATGACATATCGTGATGTTTTCCTCAAATGAAGTTAATCGCATAACCAACTACAGTTTGTCATAAATTTGACGAATAGGGGACTACAATTCGGGCTAATGGAGCCGAACAATGCTAAGTTAAAATGAATAACTTTTGATGTGAGAAACATAACGAAATTGGGATGTATTTTCGCTATTTTTATCCCGAACGAAACCCTAATAACTTTATTCATGTGGTTCATTATAGACTACCCAATATCATCCGAAATTTTCAAAAACCAACAGTTAGTTTCAAAATCCAATTCGATTAAAAAACCACTTACATATTTTCCAACAAAAATTTATATCGATTTGTTAGTTTCAAAACAAAATCATCTCGGGCTAACAATAGAGGTTTTCAAATCATGTGTTCATTGTTATAAAACCAACAAAGGTTTGTTGCCAACAGAGGTTTTCAAACTTTGGGAGATATCAATTTAGATTGCACCAACCAGTAGATTTATTGCCAACAGAGGTTTTCAAACATTATTCACATTAATTTCTAGTACCAACCTGTTTGGATTAATTTTTAGTTGTTGATTTTTTGTTGGCCTTTGAAGTTAAGAGGTTTAAAGGTTTGGATGAGTAGAAAGAAGGAGGAAAAGTGTGTAAAATGAAATTTTACACTTTCAATAATGGGTTGCCCCTATGTGGTATAATGAAGTAAAAAATATATTTGATTGGTATTTTGAACTTAAAATTTGCTTGTGGTATTTTGGAGTAATATTTGGAGCGCCCTTAGCGACACCCCAAAAAAATACCACATGAATGATCGCATAAATCATTCCGCACCTAAGACTTCCCTCTCTATATATATAATAATAGTCTATTGTAATTGAAATCCTATCAAAGTTATCTCCTTTTTATGATCCATAATTCCTCTTTAAATAGGATTTAACTCATATATGATTGCACGTAAACCTAACAAAATGTGAGATGTTGCAATATAATTTAAAAATGGGCTTATATTCCATAATTCGTGGTTTATCACTACCATTTTCTTCCATGTGTTGCAACCTATATAAAACATTTGGTCGTGTTTTTTGGTCAGGTTTCAAGACGACACAACGGGAGACGACAAAATTTTTTTGGACACGAACACGACACAACAGGCCTTTGTGTTTTTTTACCTCACACAAACACGACCCGTATTGAACACAAAACAACATCGTTAACACGGTTTTTTTAATTCTATAATCAATTAAATAAAAATAGGCACGGTGAGCCAAATAAAAATATGATTGGCACGTTAATATGACTAACACTACTCATAAGTTGACACGAACCCGACATGCCTTCGAGTCAAAATGATTCGATACGAATACGACAGATTGTGTCAATTTCATGTTATTCCATGATGTTTTTGTATCGTTTTTAAAAATTATCACCCTTAACTTCTGGGTTGTATTGAAAATTGAAGCAGTACAAAAATCCACTAAAATGTGAAATTCAATCATACATTATGGCCTAAGAGGAACTGAAAATGAAGCAGTAATGGGTGGACTTAGACTTGGAACATCTACTGTACCTTTTAACATAATTACAATATTTTCCCGTCAAAGTTAAGTAAACCCTAACAGCCCTCTCTAGCTAATCCTCAACGTCAAGAAATTAGACATAACCCCTTAAAATCTAAAGGATGTGCATATCTGTTAAAAATTGACTTGAGTGCATATTTTGACTTAATTCTCCATATCTTCTAAAGACCGAAATTTAGTTCCATATAGGAAGATTTAGCTGCATCCAATTCATTATAATTTATTTTATTATTGGTCTTGTTAAGTGGTGGTATTACATTACATGGAACATGTGTCCCTATCTCCACGTGTCATGGTAACTTATTTTACAGAACTTATAGGTCCAATGCCCAAAAATTTATTAATTTAAAAATAAAAATAAACGGGATGGGAGCTTATATATATTGAGAAAATAGAATGGGAGTGTATAAAAACTACCTAAACAAATGTTAAAGATGGAAACCAATCCTAACATATCGAATCAGCGTGTGTATCATAAGATAATGTGAAACACATTTAAAAGAAAATATATATATACGCTCAGTGGGGTTATGTCAAAATAACCTATTTTTAAGAGTGATGCTACGAGTTTCAAAAACATCCACCAAATCATCATTCAAATGACACGGGATAGCAATAGTGTGGTACTATTTTTTATTACACTACCATATACAATATTTATTCCAATGTCACATCATTTGGAGGAGATTTTGGGATATATATGGGATGTTATATTTATAAGATTGACAATTTACATAACAAGGAAGAAGAAGAAGAAGAAGAAGAAGAAGAAGAAGAAGAAGAAGAAGAAGAAGAAGAAGAAGAAGAAGAAGAAGAAGAAGAAGAAGAAGAAGAGAAATTAGTAGAAGAGGGAATGAATGAATGAATGAATGAATGCCTTTACTCTCCCCATCACATTCTCTTTATATTAATAAGTTTCAGATATTCATAAGTACCCAACATAGTTTAAATATAACATATCACACCATATAACTATTACAAATAAGACCCGAAAACATGGCGCTCATATCATTATTCTTATTTGAAATAGTAAATCAAGTCTTGTTATCCCTTGCTTGTCTTAGGGTAAAGAAAGGCATATGGATGTAACATAAACAGTGTTCTAACTGGAGAACATATATATTAACACCTTTCAAGTTTAGAACAGTGGTGCTATTTTTCCTTTCCTATTTGATAAACATCAAAAACAAAATATGCATAATGCATATATGTCGGATCAAGGAAGTTACATGACAGTTGATTAGGCGGTTGTTAGTTACAAATTAGTTATAAGATATTTTGGAAGTTAGTTAGAATCTTGTTAGAAATTGTTGTATCATTTCTATATAAACACTTATTGTAAATGTATTAAGAAGCTAATGAAATGTTACAAATTCTTTCTTTATCTGTCCCTCTCTCTTTCTCTCTAATTATGTTATCTCTTTTCATCTCAATCTTCTCTCAAAAATTTTATTCCATTCCTTTAATTTGTGATATCCTATTAATCCAATCAGGTTGAGAACCTGATAATTGGTATTAGAGATAGCAATCCTGGGAAACTCAAGGAAAAACATGGCTGAAACCCGACAAACTCAGTTTGAGAAGAACATTGAAAATCGCATTCAAGAATGGCAAAAAAATAGGATTAAAATGACTCATCTATGAAGATATGAATGGAATCTATGCTCAAAAGCTTTTCAAATCAGATCAAGAAAATAGAAGAAAAGGTTGATCATCAAGAAATTATAAAGGAAGTCAATAATAAAGGGTTATTGGGATCTCAACCCAATGGTCCTGTCCATGGCAGTCGATTTAATGATAGAGACAGAAGAAACAATTTCAAGGATAACTTTGGGGGTAAATACAAACTACCCGGGGTTGAATTTACAAGGTTCCATGGAGATGATGTCAGAGGATAAATAAAAAGATGTCTAAGATTTTTTTCAATTAATCTAATAGAAAAAAGAAAAGAAGGTGGGGTTTGTATCCCTTCATTTGGAAGGAAGGGTTGAAGCATGGCTACAGGCCCAATATGAATATCTTGAAGGAGTAAAATAGGAGTAATTTATCAAAGTAATATGTGCAAGATTCACTGATCCTGGACAAAGAGATTTGATTGAATAATTCACCAAACTCAAGAAGTTTGATACTATGGAAAATTACCAGAATAAGTTTGAAGACTTACAATTTCTAGTCCAAATAGAGAACAAATGACTCAGTGAGAGTTATTTTATGTCTAGCTTTATAAGTGGACTCAAGGAGAAGATCAAAGTGCAAGTCAAGATGTTCAAACTCCAAAGCCTCAATGATGCAATCGAGTTAGCCAAACTTTAATAAATTGCATTAGACCTTCAACCTAAGAAAAACACCTATAAAAACTATCCTACATCCAGTTATACCACCAAAAACCCCTACAACAATTCTTCTTTCAACCCCTCTTACCCTAATCAAAACCACAATACCAACAACAAACCTATCAACCCCACACCACCTCTAAACCAAGCTAAGAACCCAAACTTAAATAAAAACAACCTTCCTATCATCAAGAAACTAACCCAAGCTAAAATGCAAGCCAGGAGAGAGAAAGGGTGTTGCTATAACTTTGATGAACCATGGGGTCATAAATGCAAAAATATGAGCATCTATATGCTAAATATTGAAGATGAATATCTTAATAAGAAGGGCTATGATCAAGAAGGAGAGCATATTGAGTTAGGCTTAGACATGTACATATCACTATAGGCCCTATCTGGAAGTTCCACACACCAGACCTTATGCATTAGAGGAAAATCCAAAAATCATCCAATAACTATCCTAATTGATACAGGAAGCTCTCATGATTTTTTGGACCCCAACACAGCTAAACAAATTGATTGTGGCATCACCAACACCAATAAACTCATAGTCACAATGGCAGATGGCAGCTAGACCTGCACCAAAGCAGTATGTCCTTATTTCCAGTGGACTATGCAAGGAGAAGAGTTCTTGGAAAGTGGGAGACTACTTCCTTTAGGAGGGTGTGACATGGTGTTGGGAGTTCAATGGTTGAAAATGTTAGTCATATGGTTCTAGATCTCAACAAACTCATACTGACCTTCAACAAAGATGGAAGAAGGGTAGTACTTAAAGAAGTGAATAGTGAACAAGTGTAGCTCAATTTTATCAAGGGAGAGGCATTGATCAAATGTTGCAACAAAAAGCCTGAATTCATCATTGTTCAGCTTTATTCAATCACTATAATAGACAAAGAGGTAACTAATTCACCAGAACTACTTCCGTTATTGGATGCTTATCAAGATATATTCAAAGAACCTAAGGGACTTCCAATATTAAGAAATCAAGATCGTCGTATCCCACTTAAAAGTGGATCTAAACCAGTTAATGTCAATCCCTATATGCACCCTTTTAACCAAAAAACTAAAATTGAAAAGATTGTCAATGACATGCTAGATAGTGGAATCATTATACCATCATCAAGACCCTTTGCCTCACCCTTGCTATTGGTGAAAAAGAATGATAACTCTTGGAGAATTTATATTGATTATAGAGAGCTGAACCAACTCACTATAAAAAAATAAGTTTCATATCCCTATTATAGATGAATTACTGGATGAACTACAAGGGGATTGGGTTTTTAGTAAGTTGGATTTAAGATCAGGGTACCATCAAATTATGGTATTTGAACCAGATATCCCAATGACTTCTTTCAGAACACATGAAGGCCACTATGAGTTCATAGTGATGCCTTTTGGTCTCAAGAATACCTCTGCTTCATTCCAAGGCTTGATGAATTCAGTTTTTAAAAAGTTTTTAAGAAAATTTGTCTTAGCTTTTTTTTATGACATATTGATTTACAGCCCTGACATGGACACGCATAAAACTCATTTAGAATTGATATTGCAAGAATTCAAGAAACATCAATTATTTGCCAAAAAATCCAAATGTTCTTTGGTCCAAAAATAACTAGAATATCTGATTAAGTTGTAGCTGCTGATCCATCAAAAAATTGAGGCCATAGTGCAGTGGCCACTAGAGGTGGCCGTGGGTCAGGCCTGGGAAAGCCCGGTCGGGCTCGGGTCGGGCTTATAAAATTAAGTGATATCCCAAGCTCCTCAGGCCCAGATTGGGCCTTATTATGTAATCCCAAGCCCGCCCATATTTGAAAGCTCTTTACCCAGGCCCGCCCGATCGGGCCTTATTATGTTAATTAAATGATTTTTTTTAAAATTAAAATACCTATTTTTTTATTTAAAGACCTATTTTTTTAATGAAAAATTTGTTTTAAACTCCATGTATTACAAAGTCCATATATAAAGTTTCTCACTCTACATGAAAAGATTTGGTATACGTTTTTATATTTATAAAAGTTCTCCTCCTCCCACATATATATATATATATATATATTTTCGGGCCTCGGGCCAGGCCGGGCCTCATCGGGCTTAAGAACTCATGCCCAAGCCCTATTTTTTTTATTGGGCGGGCTTGGCGGGCCTCGGGCCTATGGCCACCCCTAGTGGACACTACCTAATTCATTAAAAGGATTGAGGGATTTTTTGGGATTAACAGGCTACTATAGGAAGTTTATGATGGGTTATGGGAGTATAAGCAAACCACTCACTGGTATGTTGAAGAAAAATCAGTTTCAGTGGAGTGATAATGTTGTTCAAGCCTTTTAACAACTCAAGATAGTAATGAGAACCACTCCAGTGCTCACACTACCCAACTTTACCAAACCTTTCATTCTAGAAATAGGTGCTAGTAATGAAGGGGTGCGAGCAGTGCTAATGCAAGAAGGAAAACCAGTTTCATATCTCAGCAAAACATTACCTATGAAGAAAAGAGGTCTATCAACATACGAGAATGAGTTATGGGCCCTAGTGATGGTAATGAACCAGTGGAGACCATACTTATTTGGAAAGAAATTCATCATTAAGACTGATCACTAGAGCCTAAAATATCTCTTAGAGCAGAGACAAACCACTATGCTACAGTAGAAATGGCTTCCTAAATTGATGGGATTAGACTATAAAATACACTATACGAAGTGGAAGATAATAAAGTAGCCGATGCTATCTTAAGGAAGGAAGAAGATGGATTGTGCTATTCAATATCTACAATTCATTCATCTTGGTAGGCAAAAATCATTCAAAGATGGGAAGAGGATGAGTTGGCACAAGATTTGATGTTCAAACTAATCAACAACATTGAACAGGTCCCATGTTACACCCTTAATAATGGCCTCATTAAGCATAATGGAAAGTTATATGTGGGATCAACTGGAAATATTAGATAAAAGGTGATGGAAGAATTACATTCTACTAGTACAAGTGGACACTCAGGGAGAAAAGAAACTCTTAATAGAGTGGATCAATTGTTTTACTGGCTAACAATAAGAAAAGATGTGGATAAAAAGTGGCCAGACGTGATACTTATCAAAGGAACAAAGGTGAAACATGCCCATACTCAGGCCTCCTCCAGCCCTTGTATATTCCATTGCAGTCTTGGGAAGACATTTCTATGAATTTATAGAAGGTCTCCCTCACTCCAACCAAAAGACTCCATTTTTGTAGTTTAGATAGACTTACAAAATATGGGCATTTCATTCCATTCACCCACCCTATATTTGCCCAATCTATAGCCCAACTCTTCCTAGAACACATTCATAAATTACATGGACTACCCAAAACAATCACCTCCGATAAAGACCCTAATTTTCATAGCCAATTTTGGACCCAACTTTTTAAAATCCTTAGCACCAAACTCCAACACTCTACTGCCTACCAGCCCCGAAAAAATGGGAAAACTAAAAGATTAAATCAATGTGTAGAGAACTATCTAAGGTGTATGACTAGTGACAAACCTATTAAATGGTCTCAGTGGCTTTCCTTAGCTGAGTGGTGGTATAATTCAGGCCACTATTCCACCCTTCAGTGCTCTCCATTTGAGTCCCTTTATGGCTACCAGCCCCCACACCCTGCTATACCCCAAAAACCTAAATCTCGATAACTAGACATCACTACTTTAATGGCACAGAGGAAAATGGCCATTCAACTATCGAGGGAGAGATTGCAGATAGCCCAAGAGAGGATGAAATACTTTGTGGGTAAGAAAAGGTCTAAAAGGCAGTTCACTATAGGAGAATGGGTTTATCTAAGGTTACAACCCTATAAGTAGACTACAGTAGCACTTCACCGAAATAATAAGACTTATCCTAAGTTCTATGTGCCATATCAAATCATTTCTATTATAGGGCAAGTGGCTTACCAGTTCAAATTACCAGAATGAGCAATGGTACATCCCGTATTTCATGTGTCCTTACTGAAAAATAGGTCATCCAGTCTATGATCCCTCAAGATCAACTACCTAATATGATTGAGGATAGCCATATATTCCTACCACCAGTTGCAATCCTAGATCGTTGTATTGTAAAGAAGCACAACAGACCAGTGGTCCAAGTTCTCATACAATGGTTAAACGCTTATGCACAGGCTTCCACATAGAAAGATTACGAGTCCCTCATCAAAAGATTCCCTAATATTGATCCTTGAGGACAAGGATTTTTGAAGGGGTGGTAATTGTTAAATCAATGAAGTTACATGACAGTTGATTAGGCAGTTGTTAGTTGCAAATTAGTTACAAGCAATTTTGGAAGTTAGTTAGAATATTGTCAGAAGTTGTTGTATCATTTCTATATAAACACTGATTGTAAATGTATTAAGCAGCTAACGAAATGTTACAAATTCTTTCTCTATATATATATATATATCTATCTATCTATCTATCTATCTCTCTCTCTCTCTCTCTCTCTCTCTCTCTCTCACATCTCAATCTTCTCTCAAAAATTCCATTCCATTCCTTCAATTTGTGAAATCCTATTAATCCAATCAGGTGATCTAAATATAGCTTAAAAAGGAAGATTTACGATATACTTACTTAGATAATCATAACACAATTGTTTTATTCACATTGTCTTTAATTGTACACAAGTTTGCTTATAAGCCATAAGCAGTAAAAATTTTAGTCTAAAAGCACTTGTGAGGGAATTTATACATACTTGCAATGTTTGTTACCATTTTTTGTTCCATTGATAGCTCGAAATTGGATAGCCCCAGCCACCCGTTTGAGTTTTTGTCAAATTTCATCAATTTGAAATTTATATCATATAGTTTTCACAGATGGAATACAATTTGTTCATTTTTTCATTAGTATATCAGTTTTATATTGTATAAATTGAGTGTGTGAATCAAACAAACAATACTTTATACCCCTTTTTCCTCCAACTGCCCTGTTGTGAAACAAAGGAATTTCTCAAAATTGTTTCCTTACTCGAATCAACTCAACAAATCATTTTCTCAACTATTGGAAAAGAGATGATTAATAAAGTTATGACTTTTTGTTCGTTTGAGTTTCAAGTTTTGTGGGGTGTTAGTGCAGGTAGTGCTATCCAATTTGGAACTGTCAACTCATTTAAATTCTTTTTATACTCGCAATTTCAGCAATCAGTACAACATTTTAATCAGCAACCAATATGTTGCAAAACTAGTCTCCTCATTGTTGTTTTAAATCTTTAACCAGTTCAGCAAACAGTTTGATTGTTCTGCTCCTATTTTCAGCATTTAACATTCTTCCTCCAACAACCAAATATTTTGGGAGGACTGTTAACTGCGTTGTCAAAATAATAGGGTGTGTTTTTTATTATAATGGTTGGAAAATTTTCTCACCGGGAGGAATGTCTTCCATAGAAAATTTTCAAAATGCACCTTATCAGGTTGTACTTTAATACATGGAAAAAATTTCATGGGTATTTTGACAATCAAAGACACCTGTTTTAATTAAGGGAATATATGTCCTTAAAGTTTGTAGGGGCTATTTTATATGGGTTAAAGACCTCATTTGACACATATTAAAACAAGAGCCAATACTTGAGAGAGTTTCAATTTTTACTGATTAAAATACTTGTGATTCCTATATAAGATTCATTGCAAATGTTAGTGTGTATAACTGGCCATTATCTTTATAGGAAAGAATCCAATTTTGCTACATTATGAACATAGCCTAGTTAGGTGAAGCACGTTAAATCAGTGTGTCTATACTGTGTTCTTGTTGTTAATGTTCTCTTATACCTTTTTTAATTTCATGAACTTCTTTACTAATTCTTTGGTGATTGTATGGATTCAAAGGTTTTGAGGTAATAATGTCTTGGTTTTCCGCAAGCGAAACGTTTAGCATAATTTCTAAGTGAGTTTATGAGTGTTTTGGTTTGCACTCTTATACGTTTAGCATACTTTTTTCTATATATCTAATTTGTGTATCCTATGTTTTTTTAATTTGTATAAGAATGCATTTAGTAAATGTTATGAAGGGATTACCAAATAAATTGAGAGTATGACTCGAGCAATACGTTAGTTTCCTTTCCCACAAGATGCATTAACAACACATCAAAGAGATGAGCTTCATGGCATTGTTTACAATTATAATCTCAAAATTGCTCCTGTATCATCATTAAGCCAAATTTCAAATTGACACCCACTTACATGAATAAATGAACAAAAACTTGGTGAAACCAAATCAAATTCAGGTGATTCCTTTTCTTCCCTTTACAATTTCAAATTTAGTACTATCGTTGAACGTCAGCAATTCTTAGAGTGAACACATTGGAACATTCCACCACATATAGCAGAAATACCTTTCAGAGCATTAATTTCAGTTCATATAATTGAATTTGGGCCTCATATAAACAATTCAAGAAATAGTATCCACCCAAAAAATTCTTACCAGAGTAAAAAAAATGAGCTAAATAAGCATAATTTAAGGTGCAACAATAATCTTAGAGAACTATTTTTCATGTTAGATACTTCATGAGCGCGGCCTCCAGATCAAACTTCCTCCTTTGTTCCTCCACCTTATCTAAGAGATTCTCATACACCCACTTAAATGCTAGCAGAAAACACCACATAATGTAGAAGGAATATGTCTATATGAAGAATAAATATGGAGGAAAAGAAAATTTTGAGGTCAACAAGTGAAATTGGCAAGACTTCGTGTCTTCAAAATTGTGGTACTATGAGTGGCCTCATCCTTTTGTGGCCTACGAGTGACATGAGATTCTTTTGGACATTAACTTATATTATAGTGGAGATTTTCTCCATACCAGTTGATGTAGGCTTCGTTATCTTCTATCAAGCACGGACTCGACACGTAATATGTGTTTCGACACGACACGCAACACGTGATTTTTCCAAAAACTAGGATACGACACGCTAGGATACGTATAATATATAATATATGTTAAAATATATAATATATATTTAAATATATATGTTAATAAAATAAAACACATTTTTTTCCATAAAATCCATTATTAGGGCATTCTTAACATGAAGTTATGAAAATTGACCATACAAAACAAAATTCAAACACACTTTAACATTAAAAATCATAAATAAGGTAGAATCATAATCACATAAGAAAATGTTTTTTGAAAAAATAAGAAAAAAATTTCCTTTTACATGTCCCAGCGTGTCGGCAACGTGTCCAGACATGTCTCAACATGTCCCAATGTGTCGGAGCGTGTCGGAGTGTGTCGCGTGTCAGACTCGTGTCAACGCTGACTCGTGACTTCCAGAAGAGTGTCGGTGCTTCATAGGTTATCTTAGTGTTATCTAACTTTTCTCCCCCCGTTTCCTTGTTTGAAGAGTTAATTTAAGGTATTTCTATAGTTTAGGCAGGGACGAAGCCAGGATTTAATTTTGTTTTTTTGGGGGGGGGGGCAAATAAAAATCTAAATGATAGCACACACACACACATATATATATATATATATATATATATATATATATATCAACAAAAGTATACACTTTATGGAAAATAAACCAAATCTTTATTAAAAGGAATATCAAAACTTTATCAAAATTGCACTCGGCGTGTTTTCAAATCACAAAATCCATCTATAATTTTATTTGTACTAAAATTTCTTGAGATTTCCCTCTCAATGTAGACCAAAAGTGAATTTGCAAGATATTCATTCTCCATTTTGTTTCGAAGTTCAGATTTGATGTGATTCATAGCCGAAAATGCACGTATGGTGGTTGTAGTAGAAAGTAAACTACGTAGTCAGAATTAAATTTATAGTTCATATCATTCAATTGAATTAATAGATTAATTCAAGGAACACAATTATTAATTTTCGTAATTTCACATACAACTATTAAAAAAATTAGAAAGCAATAATTAAATAAAGTAACCTATGCTAAAGAGGGAAAAAAACTTACAGGAGGTGAGGATTTTTTTTACAAGAGGCAAGGCTTTTTTGAAAGGAGAGGCTGACTATTTTTTTTAATGAGCAGTTGGGTAAATAAGAATGGGAAGAAAATTTCAATAGATAACAAATGTGAGAGACAGTTTAGGAAAATAGGTAATTGGTGCCTCCATGTTTGTTGTAAATGTAGAATGGTATAATTGATAACCTTGAGAGCCAGCAGTCCAACTATCAGATAATATACACGCATTCAACTTTTTTCTTCACGTTTCTAATTTTCTCCACGTAACCTCCACGTTTCTAACTTTCTTGAGAGAGGCCAGCTATCCACTTTTTTTTTCTCTTGCTGAATACTCGATCCATAGCTAACAGATAATATATACCTAATGGAAATTTTCATAGCTTGGGGGGGGGGGGGGGGGGGGGGGCATGGCCCCCTTTGGACCCTTCATAGCTTCACCTCCTGGTAAGAAATTTTTGGACTCTAAAACCAAGACAATAATTTTTTAAATAACTACGTCCCTCAAACACCCATTTATCCAATACTTTCTTATTTTTAAAGGTCCGAGCCAGTGGCCCCCACCCCCACCTTGCCCGCGCTAGAGCTCCGGAAGTGGCGTGGGGGGAGGTTGGGGAAGAGGGGGAGGTTTTGTAAAGATTAAGAGAGAGAAATAGGTTTGTGTGTGTTCTTAAATGTTTAAAAATTGTTTGAGTGGGGCTTAGTGTCTAAAAATTATTTGTTAGGAACTAAACTGTAGAAAATCCTTAATTTAATTATGGGAAATTCACTAAATAAAATGAGGACTCATTGTTAGACCCAATTTTTCACCACTCACAAACAATAATAAAGGGACATATGTCAGTGTCATACATCAACACCAATATATGTTACACCCTTCAAATTCTAGAATAACAAAATGAACACACAATGACAAACAGTTACAAACACACATATCTTATTACATTAAGGATTAAATTCACCAAAATGGGAAGCTCACTCTGATAGTGATTGTGTGCAAAAGTGAAACTCACTGAGGAAGGATGAAGGAGTGGGAGGAGTTGGTACCTCTAATGTGCCTTTTAACATGAGTATCACATTTTTCATCAAAGTCCGGACTAACGGATTATCCTGGATGCACCACAACCCCACCCTAATCATCCTTTCCAAATTTCCCTTATCCACCTCTTCTCCATTCCGCGCCAGCTTCTCCACAAGAACTACTTCATCCTCAGGTACATCCATCTTCAAGATCCTCCTACAACAAATTATCTCCAACAACATGATCCCAAAACTATATATATCGGCCTTAACTATCACAGGTAAGTTCTTGTGCCACTCAGGCACAATGTATCTCCTCGTCCCCCTCATCACCGTAGAAGTCATTGTCTGGTAAGGCATTAACAGCTTGGACAGTCCAAAATTAGCTACTTTTGCATGCCCTTTTTTTTATGTAGATTAGGGTGCAGAAGCGTAAATTTAAAGAAGTTAACTGCACAACAACAACAACAACAACATAAAAAAGTAGGTAGTTCTTTTATTCCTCTCTCTAGTCTCTCAATATTAAAGGGACAAAATTATTACAAATCGGAGCCTTTAGGATATTTATACTAAAGATACAAAAGGATAAAAAAAACAAGACAGAAGAAATATAAAAAGGACGTCCTTGTCCTATGCTCTTGCATCACTCTCCCCCTTGAGAAGACTCCATATACGCCGTATATTGGGAATAGAAATTGGGGTCGATGTGCTGTAGGGTGGTTTCGGTGATCCAAGAATCTTTCTCCTCCGGACGGCCAACCCAACGAACTAAATATCTAGTATAATCGCCCGAAGAAGAAGGCACATACTCATAGGCGAGAATCCCCTTAATACGATTGACATGAGAACGAACCGGGTGACCCGTGGTCGAAGGAAGGGGAATGGGTGGAACATGAGTACCTCGAAATGGAGAAAGGTTTGCCATGCTAAACGTGTGGTGCATGTGGAATTTCTCAGGTAGATCGACCTCATAGGCATTCATCCCACAATCTCTAATTATCGAAAAAGGACCAAAACGGCGCATAACAAGTTTGGTACCCTTGCCCTGTCAACGTGCCTTCTGGAGATATACCATGACAAGATCACCCGGAAGGAAGGAGACATATCGGTGGTGCTCATCGACCTCATGTAGTGGTGTCCGTGGTTGCGGGCTGTACCGCCACGCATGCGTGAATCTTTGAATATCTTTGAAGTCTTGACTGACTTTATTTACGACTTTGCTTGGGCTCTTATAATCAATGCAGGGTTCGCTCGAGTAGAATCATATCCAATCTTCATACCTCTCGAGATGTGGTAAATCAAGTGAATTGTAGGGATTCCTGTCACAAAGAAAGAAGAGGTATACATAGACTGTAATCGAACACAAATATCATCTTGTATGGAAGCCATACAAACAACAAACTCCTCAGCGAAAGGGCATATAGGCACTGTCAGCGGAAGCTCAGCGAGATCAATTGGCACAGAAGGAGATTACCCCAAGACAATCTGAAACGGAAAAAGACTAGTGGATCGGTTGACGGCGTTGTTGAAGGCAAACTCAGCCTGTGCGATCACTACATCCCACCTACGAGGATTCTCAGAAGATAAACACCGTAATAAGTTACCCATACTACGGTTGACCACCTCAATCTGGCCATCCGTCTAGGGCTGAAAAGTTATCAAAAACTATAACTCCGACTATAAAAGTTGCCAAAGTGTACGCCAGAGATGCCCTGTAAACCGCACATCTCTATCTGAAGTGATGCTACGAGGGACCCCATGAAGATGAACAATCTCTCGAAAATACAAGGAAGCTACATGAGACACATATGTGGTGCAAGAACAAGGGATAAAGTGGGACATTTTGGAGAACCTATCCACAACCACAAGAATGGAATCATAACCCCGAGAAGTACGGGGCAACCCTACTATAAAATTCACTAACACATCCTTCCATGGTCGCTCTGGAATCGGTAATGGGGTGTATAGTCCCACATTAGTGTGTTGGTCCTTGGCCATTTGGCAAGTGTAGCTACGCTTGATGAAAGCGTTGGTATCCTTTCTCATCGTCTGCCAGTAAAATCTGTCTCTCAGCATCGCGTGAGTACCCGCCTGTCCTAGATGACCAGCTAAACTACCCCTATGGGCCTTAGAAATGATCTTCTCCTATAGGGATGAAGATGGAATGCATAGGGACATAACTCGATGGAGGAACCCATCCTATAGGAGATACTCACCTGATGCTCCATTGACATGTTACTACGCTACAAATATGGGTCCAAACTCTATAACCGTTGGGTAAAGATCACGGACCTCATTAAATCCAAATACTTGACTCCGTAGAGTCACCAACGCATGTGCCCTCCTACTAAGAGTGTCTGCCACTTAATTATACTTCCATGATTTATACTGCAAGTGAAAAGTGTAGCGTTGGAGGTAGGCAGTCCACTTGGCATGCCGATCACTAACACAATGCTGACTATGTAAGAAACGAAAGGCCTCATGATCCGACTTGATGAAAAACTACTTATGAAGGAGATAGGGGACCAAAATTTGACGGCTTTGACCACGACATAGAACTCTAGGTCGTAAGTCGAATAATGGAGGGCAGCACCTGTCAATTTCTGACTAAAAAGGAAATTGGCTTCCCATTCTGGCTCAAAACAGCACCCTCTGTCTTGCAAGCATCACAAGACAACTCAAGTAACTTATCAAAATCGGGCAAGGGTAGGATAGGGGTCGTCATCATCAACTCCTTGATGAGTTGAAAGGAAGAATCCGCCTCTGGTGTCCATCTGAACTCGGTACTCGAAGAGGGACTCATCAAATTTGTAATAGGAGCCATGACTGTAATGAACCCAGCAATGAAGTGCCTATAAAAACCTGCCAAACTATGAAAACTGCGCACCTGGGAGACCGATATGAGAGGGGGCCAATCCACTACCTCCTAAACTTTGGCATTGTCCGCACCGATGCCGTCACCTGAGACCACATATCCTAAAAAATTCACTGAAGGTACCATAAAAGCGCATTTCTCCAACGTAAGGAAGAAACGCTCAGCTAGAAGGACCTCTAATAGTTGAGCCACATGGTCTAAATGTTCCTCCTCCAACCGACAGTCGATCAAAATATCATCAAAATAAACAACCACGAATTTGCCCAGAAAAGGGTGCAGAATCTATGTCATCACTCGCATAAAGGTTAAAGGAGCATTGTAAAGGCCAAAAGGCATCGTCGTCCACTCATATAGTCCATCCTTCGTCTTGAGGGTAGTCTTCCATTCATCACCCAATTTTATGCGGATTTGGTGGTACCCACTCTTCAAATCCAAGTTGGAGAATATCTTCATTTCGTGAAGTTGGTCCAACATATCATCGAGCCTCGAAATGGGAATCTGATACTTCATCATGATTTTATTAATGGCACGGTGATCTACTCACATTCTCCAGCTCTCATCCTTTTTAGGTGCTAAAAGTGCTAGAATTGCGCAGGGAGGCATGCTCTCCCGTATATACCCCTTGTCATATAACTCGATAACCTGATGATGTAGTTCTGCATGTTTTACGGGGGACATGCGATAATGAGGAAGGTTAGGAGTTGCGCCCCGGGAATAAAGTCAATCGCATGTTGGATGTCTTGGAAGGGAGGAAGATCGTTTGGGGGAGTGCAGACGTCACTATAACGTTCCATTAAATGTTGAACACACGGTGGAACGAATGCCTCTAGAGTGGTGATGGGGTTAATAAGAGCATAACACATCCCCGTCTCTGTGGCCTCGTTGTCTAACTCCTCATGGGACACAAGTAAGGCTGATGGACGTGTCATCAGAAACGGTCGCATGAGTCGAAGAAGAAAGTTATGTTCCTTATGTGTAAAAGAGTAAGTGTTAGCTCTCCCATCAAGCATGCTACTATGGTCAAACTGCCATAGCCTCCCCAAAAGAAAGTGGTATACCTGCATGTCAACTACGGTGCACAATACCTCGTCATGATAATACCCAATGAAGAAATCAACTCGACACTGTCGGCTAGGGGTAAGTGTGGCTCCACCCCCTACCCTCCCAATACGACATGGTGTAGTCAATAACTCCATGGGAAGTTTGAGTTTATCTACCATCTCTTGTTCCACCTTGTTGTCACTAGCGCCCCCGTCTATGATCACCGTACACAACCTTCCCCTCGCGGTGCAACAAGTAAAAAAATACTCGTTCGAATCCATTAATCATTATCGGGAGGAGGTGATTGAACATCCATTGAGGTTGTAACCATAACGATATAAGTATAGGCAGTAGAGACATTGGCTAATTTTTCTTGGGAATGACAAAAGGAGTCGCGTTGACGATAAATGGATTGTGTGGTGGCTAAAGGTGTCTTGAGTGGGATGGGTAGAATGCCCAATGAGGCACATCCTTTGTATAAAGAATTAGAGTTTTTAGGAGGCATAAAAGTTAGGGTTTTAATGGAAGGGAGTAAAGATGATGTGGATTTGACTTTGTGTTGGGAAACTTGATTAGGGTTGGAATTGGGTTCACTTTTGGGTTTAATTTTTGTCTTGGCACACTCAATTTGGGTTACAAATGGGTCAAAATCATCTCGGGGTTGAACCGATTGGGTTTTTGGTTGGACAGCATCGCAGCAGGGGTCGGATGATTCTTGGGGATGTTCAGAAGTCATCAGGTGAAGATCGGCACCGTTAAAAGGGTTGGAACCCTCGACAAGAAGCGCTAAGGCCTGGACTCCTCCTGTCGGTGCAACAGGGGTTGGACGGATTTGGAATTGGATTGTCTGACATCGTGAGGTATAATCGATGGGTGAACTATTGTTCCTGGTGGGTTTCAGTACTATTTAGGAAGGGGCGAGTGGGTTTCGGGTTTCGATGAAGATGATAGGAGTTTTCAGCAGTGGAGGGGTATGTTCTGGGCTGGGTCGACTATAGGACTGTGGTGGTGGAACATCATTTTCAGTATTTGTGTTTTTTTGACTAAAATTAGATTTAGGGTATGATAAATTAGGGTTTGGCCTCAAGTCATCCAGATGAACCCAATTTGAGTCCCATTCTTCGATAATCATGATTTATCTGAGAACAAATCTGGATCTGATACCAATTTGATGTAGATTAGGGTGTGGAGGCGTAAAATTAAAGAAGTTAACTAAACAACAACAACAACATGAAAATATAGGGAGTTCTTTTATTTCTCTCTCTAGTGTCTCAATATCAAATGGGCAAAAGTATTACAAATGGGAGCCTTTAGGCTATTTATACTAAAGATACAAAAGGGTAAAAAAAAAACAAGACAAAAGAAATATAAAAAGGAAGTCCTTGTCCTATTCTCCTGCATTATTTTTCGTCCGTTAGTTTGTTCTCTGGCTTTATGTCACAGTGAATGATTTGTTTCTTACAATACTCATGCAGATACCGAATACCCCTTCAATCCCGATTCTCTCCCCCCACTTCATCTTTCTTTCTTCAGATGATTTGAAGAGAAAATGTGCTAGTGACCCATTGCTCATGTATTCGTACACCAATAGCCTATTAGTCCCTTCATGGCAGTAACCCAACAAGTGGACTAGGTTTTTGTGATGGGTTCTCCCAATTATTCTCATTTCATTACCAAACTCTCTTTCACTTTCTATCAACGGTACATGTAGTCTTTTCACGGCTACATCTGTCTTGATTTTGGTAGGATCCCTGAAAATATTTAATATGTCCTTTCAATTGATCAATGGCAATATCAATTTGCATATCTTCTTTTTGTAGAAATTTACTAACAGTGTTGACAGCAAACAACAAATTATGCCAAATAACCATACTTAATAAAAACTCAAAATTCTCCATGTCATTAATTGCCAATGATTCGGCTTCGCTTTTTGTTTTCGGTTCCCGATCCACGTTTGCTAAGTGAATTAACGCATCTCTTAATTTTTTGGCTTGAAATCTTACCGCTTTAACACTGTCAATGCGACTCTCCCATCGTGTTTGTGACAAAGACTTCAGAGTTAAACCTTCAACATGTTCTTTCAAAATATCCCATCTCTTGGTAGAAGAAGAAAATAAAGTATAAAGTCGTTGTATAACACCAAAAAAAGAAACAGCTTTAGAACAAGAGTTTGCAATATCACAAAGTGCAAGGTTAAGACTATGACAACCACACAGAGTATAAAATGCTCTTGGATTTACTTCGAGTAACCTATTTTGAACACCTTTATTTTTTCCTTTCATATTAGATCCATTATCATAGCCCTGTCCTCTTACATCACAAATATTAAGTCCCAAAGTCGCCAGCACTTCTTCAAGCTCATTAAAAAGATCTACCTTTAGAAATCCTAGAAAAAACTCCTCCACATTAATTTGACCTTTTGAAATATCAACATAACGTATAATTAAAGTCATTTGTTCCTCGTGACTTGCATCTGGAGTATAATCTAGTATGACAGAGAAATATTTAGCTTCTTTGATTGTGTTAATGATTTCATGTTTGATCTCACCCGCTAACAATTCAATAATTTCATTTTGGATTTTGTGGCTAAGATAATGGTTGTGGATTTCACCACTTTGATAACGTCGAATATGCTCTTTCATTATTGGATCAAACTCCACAATCATTTCAATTAAACCTAAGAAATTTCCATTATTTTCTTAATATATCTTCTCATTATCTTCTCGAAAAGCCAAACTGTTCTTGGCTAGTGCTTTAACAACATAAATTATCCTCACTAATACTTCTTTCCAATGCTCTCTCTCTTTATTTATCATTTGTTGTACCACTGAATCAATTGTTTCATTCTTTTTCAATCTCATTTCTAAATCAAGTCAACTTTTCATGTAAGAAATACGTTCATTACCCTCCTCGTGACTTAAAAGCCTCTGACTAATATTTTTCCAATTGTTAAATCCGTCGGTAGCCAATTGAGTCTTGTTCTTATCCGACCTAAATAATTTACAACAAAAGCAAAATACCCTATTTAAAGAAAATGAATATACTAGCCATCTTCTATCACGCTTCTCTCCATTCAACCATTGTCGAGTGTAGTGCACTCGAGAGAAATGTCTACTATCATTATCTTTCGAAAAATCAACAACAACTCTTATGGGTCCTCGTTCCACTAAAAGCTCTCTATGGTTTCTACCAATCCTATCCCAATTTTCAGGATCATAAATATTTAACGGTCCATATTCATTACTAGATTCTTCATTCACCAAATTTTCATGCTCTTTGTTTAAACCTTCTTCATTATCGTTCTCATTAATATCGTCTTGATGCATCAAATTTTCATCTTCAATCAAAGCTTCTTCATTTTCATTCTCATGTTCATTTTTCGTTTCATTCAATTTAAAAATAAATTTATTAAGAGCTCCCGTTTGGGATTGCATAAATTTTTCTATCTTTTGCTTCTTCTTTAATTTTTCCCATCCAGAAACATACTTTCTAGGAGGCATGGTATAAATACACAATAATCCAACAAACAATCTAAAAAATTCCAACCACAACCAAATAAAGGAACAATGGAACCTAGTTTGCTGAATTTGTAAATCAAACTTGAAAGCCTTTCTTCGCTAAAAAAATCCTGAAAATACATTAAAAAAATTAATATCATTAACTTATTACTAAAAAAATATTAGCATTTAGGACAAAAATAACAGCATTTAAAACAAAAAATAAATAATAATATTTTTTTAGTTAATGACAGATTAATAACAGATTTTTAGATTAGTAACATTTTTTAAGTTAACTAAAAAAAATTAAATAAAAAAAACCCAACCTTATTTATTAAAAGAAAACACATAAAAAAATTAACATCATTAAAAAAGAATACAACCTGATTTATTAAATAATGCTGGATAAAAAAAATTACAGCATTTAAAACAAAAAATAAATAATAATATTTTTATTTAAAACAAAAAATAAAAATAATTTAATAACAGATTTTTAGATTAGTAACAGATTTTATGATTAGTAACATTTGTTAAGTTAACTAAAAAAATTAAATAAAAAAATAGTAACCTTATTTATTAAAAGAAAACACATAAAAAAAATTAAAATCATTAAAAAAGAATACAACCTGATTTATTAATTAATGCCGGATAAAAGAAATTACAGGGGCGAAAAAAATTACACGGGAAAAAAAATTACCTGGGAAAAAAGTAAACCTCTTGACCTTGAATATATTTGGATTGAAAGAAAGTTGATCTTGCCTTGAGAGTATTGTATATAAAAAGGGAAGGGGTTAAGGAACTTAAAGAGCGGATAAGAGAGACAGTTGTGTTGTTGGAAGGAATTAAAAAGGGTAGAGTTTAGTTTTGATATAAGGAATAAAGGGGTGTTAGTGAATTTTTAGTCTAAAAAGTTTTGAACCAAAAAAATTATATAGCACACTTATAAAAATACTACAAATTTATGTTAAATTTGGAAGCCCAAAAAAGTTGCCTCATTGACCTACCCCTTTAAAAATTGTCCCAAAGGCACCTTTTCCCAATACTTCCATAAAATCATTAGTTGTTTTTGTGAGATCAGAAAATGTAAATAATCTCAGAGTGACATCATCAATAACTCGATTATCACTCCCATGATTCAACAATGCCTTGTATCCATTAACTCGATATTTGTAAATAAGAATCCTAGAGATTGTTAGCACAAAAAAAGCAGTAATCAGAAATGTAACACCTAATATTGTGAGAAGTACCCTTTGGTCCTTTTTTTCCTTCCCCGTCGTTCTTTGTGAATTTCCACTCACCATCTTGTTTAATGCTTTCATTTCTTGAGGATCATTCATACCCTTTATCCTTCCAAATCTCAATTGAAGTTTCTGTAATCTACACTGCTGGACCTCGTACAATGCAGCTTCACAATCACAATTTCTGTAATCCCAGATCTATTGAGCAAGTATAATAACCCTCCAAATAAACAGTTTAGTAATTTATGGTTTGGGGAATAAACAGCATTTTGTGGTTTATGGGTTTGGCCTTTTGAGTTCTTTGTGTCACTCACTGACTAAAGCTGTCGACACAGACCCAGCGACACAATGAAGGGTCAACTTGTTATTGGATAAAAAAAAAATCTTTAACCTTATTTACCCGGATTCATTCTTCATTTGTAATAAATAAATAAATAACTATTTTTATACATTTTTTTAAGGATCAAATACCAAAAAGTTTCTAAAATATTTTTTAATACACATTTAGTTCAAGCGTTTTATTTTGTATCTAAAAGTCTTTTATTCTCTTATCCTTAAAGGTCCACGTCAGCAGCATGGTAAAGTCTTTTTGGCATGATAAATGACTTTTTGTTGCAAAATAAAAAAGTTTGGACTAAACAAGTATTAAAAAAAGTTCGAGGACTATTTGGTATATGCACCTTTTTTAGGACAATTTTTGTTTTTTAAAACTGTACATTTCTTTTGTAAAACAGTTTTTTATATCATCAAATTTAAAAAAATATATATTTGTAAACAATCGTTGGGGCGAGCCCACATCATAGCGATTGGTTAGTGCCACTGGTGCGGACCCACATATCTTAATGAATGTGGGTCCGCGTCAGCAGCACTAACAATTTGCGATTAAAAGCGACATTCAAAAAATATTTTTGTATTTAAACCCTGCATTTTTTGTAATTATTATTTTTTATTTTCTTTATCATCAAATATTTTTGGATCTTTTACTGTTTCGGGTCCAGTAGTTCTCCTTATTTAGAGTTTTGGTCCATTTGTGATTTAAAAAAAATTGATTTTATATATAAAAAACTGACAAAGATTAAATACAAAAATTGATTTTAAGACTAATAGAAGAAGGAGAACAAAGATTAATGTCAGCTATACAAGTAGAGCCTAGTAAACAAGAGATAGGAAGTAGTAGAAGGCTAGAAGATGCTCCTAGACTTTTTAGTAAGCCAATAGGAATAAATATTCCTATATACTTAAATTCTTATAAGTCTAAAAGGAACGTCTTATGGCTCTGATACCAAAATTAGGGGTTTGGTCGGAATTCGATGAGTTTCTAAAATTTTTAAGGTCTTGATACCAATTTGGGTCTAAACTACAAATCTTTTAAATATATAGTCTTAAAATAGGGTTTAGTATAAGATAAGAGGGGGACCATCTAGGAAAAATAACAAAAGGTCTTAGGGACCATGAGGGGACCACAACGTCGGAATTCGGTGAGTTTCTAAAATTTTTAAGGTCTTGATACCAATTTGGGTCTAAACTATAAATCTTTTAAATATATAGTCTTAAAATAAGGTTTAGTACAAGACAAGAGGGGGACCATCTAGGGAAAATAACAAAAGGTCTTAGGGGACGTCTCTCCGACGGGCTTATTTAACGGGCTTAAATGACGAGCTTAATATCGTCCACACGATTTAAGGACCGCAATTATCTTATTGGACCACCTATTGGGGACCGCTTTGCCTTTTTATGCCTTTGTCTTTTTCTAATGTTATAAGAATAGAATTTTCTACCTCAATAATTTCTATAGTCTTTTAAGCTTATTTTAAAGCCTAATTAATCTGGAAGTCTAAGTGTAGAAGTTTCAGCGCTGCTGCTACTTCTTAAGCTTCTTCCGTCACTCTCGTACTAGAGTTCTGAATAGCGAGGATTATCTTTATAAATAATTTCTTCAGGGAGTCTAGAAATTGAAAGCGATTTTGATGGAAAATATTCTAGTCTTAAATACCTTATACGGTATCGTGGGTTTATCTGTCTAGTTTCTTTATATATTTGATTAATAATATCAATTATATCGTTATCTATAAATTCGTCTAAATTATTATCACCATACGATGACAAAAATCTTCGGTATGTTCTAGGGGCAACTATCTCTACGTTTTTAATAAGAGGGCGGATTCCTCCGGCTCTAATTAAAGTAGCCTTTGTTTCAGCTAACCTTTTTCTTCTAATAAATTTTAATACGTCTATACTATCTTCAAGTATTCTAGTGTATTCTTGGTATTTTTTAGGTCTAGATAGTTCTTCTACAAAATCTTCGGTTCTTAATTTTTGTCTAAAGAGATCACGGATCCCTGTTCTAATTATTTCTATTCTAGTTACTTCTCTTCCTAGCCACTCAATAATCTGGTCTATGTATTTAAACGTACCACCTGCGTATATTAAAGCAGATTCTATAAGTTCTTTATCTTTAGGATCTGTAAGAGTCCAGTCCTGAATTTCTCTAGTTAAGCCTAATTTTGTTTGATTAACAAATTATAAGAGGTCTTTAGTGATTTGTAAGCTCATATAAGTTTCTTTTCAAAACAATAATATGTAAAAATAGTTAAGGGTTTGGTTCGAGTTATACCTTCCTTCTGGTCTGCAATATCTTTATCTTCTTCCCTTTGTTTCTTCAGCCTTGTTACTATTCTTCTCTGGTCTCGATCTCCTACAACTCTCTCTTTATGTGTCGCACCTCAATCCACTACTTTGGCGGTTGACCCGTTTTCTGCCTGTACGCCTTCACGCCTAACGCCCACCTGGCTAACAGCTCACGGCTAATCGACACCTGACGACGGTTCACTAGTATAACACCTTGTGTGCTACACCAGAGGTTCCACACAGTAGTCCTCTATGAACAGAAAGTTGGAGACAATTTGGAAAATAATAACAACTTAACATAAGAGATTTCTGGAAAAGAAAATATTTTTATTGCATTGCATAAGTAAATACAACTCTCCCCTCTCCCCTAACTATGACAAGTTTACTCACTCATGTACATATTACTCTCTACAAGCATACACTCTCTAGAAGTCAAACAAATGATCAATCTCTCTCTCTTACCACTGATTCCTAAAACACAAATGGACGCTCCCTTTTATAGATCAAGGGCACTACAAAATGACTGCTAACCTGCTACCAAAAGCAATCATGTTGAAAGCATAGAATTATTAAAGCAACGTTGTCTTCAGAATCTTATCAGTTGGGTCTATAATCTTTTAACGTCTTTTGATAATTTGGGGGACCTTTTTCTTTTTGAAAAGAAAGGTCAGCTGAAGGGGCATGAAAAGTCTTCATCATGAGTCTTGTCATTTTATAATAATACAAGAGCATCAAACAAAGTCTTCGTCCTTTTTATCAGTCTGGTGGCCCGTATGGGGTAGGCATCCTTTTGCTTTATGGAAAGCAGAGTCTACACAAATGATTCTTCTATCTTCAATATTTCTTCACTACTGAGGGGCCCTTTGTTGTGTCTTCTTCTTCCTTGTCTTGTCTTGGTAAGGCATTGTTGAAAAATTCATCAATGAGTCCTACAGTTCTAAAGCTAGCTGGCAAAGCTATCTCTACCATTTCTTTGGATTCTTTCTTGAGCCTTCCATTGAATGGCTCATCAGCTTGGATTATCAGGTCTTTTTTGTGGTAGGCAGTGTACCACCTATCTTCTCCTGTTAATAACTCCATGATTTCTATGGTCTCCATGGATTGAGCAATCTGGAGCTTGGACTTATCAACAATTAATTCTTTAGTCTCATCTTCTGATAGAATCTCAACGTCTTCGAATATATAACTGGAAAATCTAATAACTTTAAATCCTTCAACTTTCATTCCTCTACAGGAACTTGGAGCAATTTGGTAGATTCTGGCAAATAGAGGAAGGAAGTCTTCTACCTTCTTAATATACTCATGGACTATTTTTTCAAGAGTAACGAAGTCTTCAATGTCTTTTATCTGGACGAGTCTAATGAACCCGTGGTCTGCAAGAGTTATATGAGCCATTTCTGATTTTCGAAATAGATATATTTTTGGAACGTCTTTGAAGAAACCCTTAATTATTAAGGCATCTCCATTTATTTATGATAATAACATATTAAAATAATCAATAATGTTATTAGCTTCCTTATTAAAGTCTTCTATTAGCAGGAGATTATTATTACCAAATGGTATAACAATCTTAGTCTTAAAAGTCTTTTTCTGATAACAGAAATCAGTAGGTCTAGTTTTGGAGGTTACTCTAAGAGTCTGAGCATAAGTCTGAGTCTGAGGTCTAGGCACAGCAGTACCACTGAGCTAGGTAACTGAAAGTCTTTGAGTCCTCATGAATCTGGCAATGGCAACCAAATCTTGTTCGAACTCAATCCATAGTCTATTCTTCACATTCCACCATATGGCGTCTATAAGAGTATTTTCATCTTCTGAAAATTCTTGTCTAAATTTGATCAAGTCTGGGTATCTTTGATCGGGTCTATATTGAGGAAAATACATCTTCCCAATGAGTCTATTTTGAGAAATAATCTCTTGTCTAGTGTTGACACAAAAATTCTCCATCTACGAGGACCAATCAGAAAAGGACACATGCCATCCTACGTGGCAATATTTGGCACCCGAGGAGAGTTGGTCAGTACCCGAGGAGAGTTAGTCGGCACCCGAGGAGAGTTGGTCGGCACCCGAGGAGAGTTAGTCGGCACCCGAGGAGAGTTGGTCGGCGTAACTATGCATTTAATGTGCATTAATGAAGATGACAGCGCATTTAATGAGCCTTAATGTACATTTATATTGTATTAATATATGACAACACATAGCATACCAAGCAATTCAACAATTAGATTCATTGAATGTAGACATAAATGTCTACATACAATGAATCTATTTATCTCCCATCACCATAAATACATGTATTCCCTTAGCCAAAAGGGAGGAGAACCAAGAAACACCATACACAAGATACACATCCTTTATCTCTCTACACCTTATGGTGCTATTGTAAACCCCTGGGAATAAAATAACAGTGGACGTAGGCTTTATTCATAGTCGAACCACTTTAAAAATCTTTGTCTCTCATGTTCTTGATTAGATTATTTTTATCTATTTATCTATGATCATAAAATCGGGATTCGGTCCAGTTTTTTGCATCAACAGATTGGCGCCGTCTGTGGGAACGTGTTACAAGCATTGTTCTCCATCAAAAGCTAAGTTTTTATTTTCTCTACGTATAATCAATTATACATACATCTTTTGATTCAATCTTGATTTTTATGTTTATATACATAAATTAATTGTCCAATTTTTATCTACAAAATATTGCATATCATGATTTTAAAATCATAACTGTCAGATTAATTCTTATTTAGAAATCTAAAAATAATGGATTTCATAAATCATAAATTTTTGCTTGATTCTCAAGTTTCAATTATATATCATGGAATAAATATTTTAAATGATTACATATACCAATATATATGACGGTGGTAAGATTTGATAATTTTCATTATAAATTTTGTAAGATCCTTGATGTCTATTCAAATTCCCATCATATTTTTAATCAGAGAATGGGAAAAGTTAAAATCAAAAAAAATTCTCTCTCTCGATAATCACAATTCTGACCCAGATCTGCTTCAAAAGTTCTCATCAATTTGATTCATTAAAATATATATATATATATATATGCTTATATTCAGTGTTAGATAAATTTTCATCATGAACGTTAAGCATTTATGACTCTTCTTAAAAATGTTCTAGGCAAACACGTTTATGTAATGAGTTACATCAAGGAAAAAGATTTGACATATGTTGATTCACATATTTCACATCTTCTACAAGGGAGTAAAAATTCAAAACCATTATTTTTCCTCTTGGATATTGATCATATTTTCTCTTAGATCTGATGATTTCTATTGGTTATCTCTTAGATCTAAGAATTTTGATTTGTTACGATTTATTAATTCTGATAAAGATTGATTTATTGGTTTTATGATTGATTTTTGGTATAATTTTCGTAATGATTTTTATCATCCACCGTATTTTTTATCTCCACAAATGGAAAATAGGAAGGAAACCCAAAATAACCTTCTTTCTCCTGAAAAACCTTTACCCACTTTCGTAAAGAAGATGAAAAATGAACAGTCGCTCAAGAAAGGGCAATGGAGAAACTTTCCCAGGAAGATGAAGAAATTTTGGATTTATTAAATTCATATCAATCGTTTTAACTTCAACCGCCTACAGCAACAAAAATAATGAAACAGGGCGGCATAAAAAAAAATAACCTACAATTCAAGGACGATCATCCACCTCACAACTTGGTTCGGTTTCGGATCAACAAAAAAATTTCAATCCCAGGATTATATTACTCTCCGATTCAAAGTCTGCCTGCCTTGGGCTCAATGGTACCATGAATCTGCAACTACTGTTTAGCATCAATTGTGTGAGGATGAAAAATCCAGAAGAAGGTCGCCGGATGAGTACTTCTGGTCGGTGAAAAACTATGTGAAATTTTGCTCTACTTAATCGGAATAAAGAAGTAATCTCCTCGGTATATCTCATTGACAAGTATTGTTGGTCGGTAGATTCGCCGGACTATTTTATTTTTTTGTTGGTCGTCGGTCTTTGTTTCTACCAATTACCTCCCCTACCAATACGATAACAGTACCAAAGTTTTGTTGACTTGCACTGGGTGATCGGCGACTTGAAATTTATGTGGTCTCAACCTCCTATTTGTTGGTTGGTGAGGAACAAATTTCCCTCTGATTGATCCGCGACACCAGGTATTATACAAGTTGAGGGGTTCCCAACCTCTTATGTGTTGATTGCCCACATGTATGTCCGATCGACAACATCTATATTACTGATCGATAGCAAATGACAAGACCCGTTTGGAACGTTTGGGTCTCAATAGCTAATTATGTTCATTCATATTCCACAACTTTTGATGGGTTGGTCGGCAGCATTTTTGTTGGTCGGCGACATCTGGTCGTTACCCGACCAAAATTTGTTTACCGGACCATCCTTGCTGGTCAGTGGTCATTTGTGAAGAAAACACGAACAACTTCACCAAATTTTCCAATCACGGTCAATAAAATCTTCTGGTCGGAGGCACTCGATTCTAGTTGGCAACAGTTATTTATTGGTCGGTGGAGTGCTTCACCCAGGTTGAAATGCCTCCCGACCAACTAAACTAGGTGAAATTTTATTGTTCGGAGACATCTAATGGTGGTATACAATTGGTCGGTGAACCTATTTATTGATCGAGAATTTCACCAGACCATTTTTGTTGGTCGGTGGTAGACTGTGAAGATCCATCAGCAACATTGGAGTAGATCGGCAACACCTCGGTGGTTGTTTCAAAACAAGAACATCTGGTCGACATCTACTTTTGATAACAAAGAAATAGTTGGTCAACAACTTAAAAGGACAAAGTTGGTCGGAAACAAGTTTTAGACAAAACAAAGGCTTCTTGATCGTATGTACATGGTCGGCAGATCAAAATGAAGGCATCCCAACACTGACGTCACACGATTCTGATCGGCGATACCACCAGTCAGAGATGGTTATCACCTATTGACGAGGAATGCTGGAATGGAGGGATGACAAATTTATTTGCCCAGATTATTAATTTTGACAAAGTCAAAATTATTACCATTGCTACCTATTTATTTTTCTCGCACTTCTCTAACAAAATAAATGTTTTAAAATTAAAAAAAATATATCCCTGAACTTTATCTTAGAATAAATTTTTCGATCCCATATTTGAGCATTTATTTAAAAATAAAAATATTTTATAAAATGCCCAAATCAAACCTTATGACATCTAGTTGATAAAAAATTGCTCACATTGACACATATTTGGCACAAAACATTTTATTTCATATTTTGAAATTTTTATTACCTTATGTCTGAGCTGATACATATTATATGATATTTAGCTGAAAAATTTTGCTAATGATAATTTCTATGAGAATCAATCTCAACAGGTGTTCAAGCAACTTATTAAATGCCGCATGTACAAGATTCACCCCCAACAGTTATCCTTTTATCATGTATTATACATCAAGAGGAGCTCCATGACTTACTATTTGATGATCGATGGCATCTATTTCTACTCGGCAGTTCTCATACACTTGGTCGGCATCAAGTCGGCAACAATCCTCCACCGAATTTCAGTTTACCAATTCCAGTCATCAACAAAGAACGGCTGAAAAACTTCTGGCATAGGTCGGCTGTAAAAGGTCGGGGCACCGCATAATTGTAAGTATGGCTGAAGGATTATTGGAGAGCAGGTCGGCAACCAGTACTACAATAATAAACATCATCAGCACCAATTGTGTTAGTCCACTATATATAGCTAGTCGAAAAAATCAAATGTTGGTCGGAGGCATTTCATTATGATCGGTGATGGATATTATGCAATTTGAGGAGTTCCCGAGCTCCCATTCGTTGATCGGCTACATCTATTTCTACTTGGATGTACCTATTGTTGGTCGGCGTGTATATAGTTGGTCGAGAAAATCAATTATTGGTCAACAAGATCTCAACCTTGGTCGGAGGCAGTGAAAGCTAATACCATAATTGAAAATTGACGATTCCTTTGGTTCTCTCTTTTTGATTTTGACAAAATCACTACTTCGCCGCCAAAGGACAAGACTATCCCCTTATTCTTATCCTTATCCTTTATTAATTCAAAATATGAAATTCCTAATTGAAAATTTGCATGGAGAAAAATTAAAATGCATACGTGGTTATTTTCTAATCCATAGAAACTTTATGTGAAAAATCACTACACCAAAAATGCTAATCTGGCACGCTGTGGCAAGGAGATTCTGGCACGGTTTAAAACCGTGCCAGAAATTAGCACGGTTTTAGCATAAACTGGCACGGTTTAAATGAGTGCCAGATTCTGGCACGATGTAAAACCGTGCCAAATATGGGTACACCTCATTAAATAACTAACACCCCAAAATTTCAAGCGGGACTAAAATTTCAGCCCAAATAATTCTAACCTAAGTCTTCCTCTCTCTCTCTCTCTCTCTCTCTCTCTCTCTCTCTCGCGCTCTCGCTCATGCTCTCCGCCTCCCTCTACTCTACCAGCGGGCAAAGGCGATTCCACGCTGCCTTGGATCTCCCCCTCCCTCTACTCTACCGGCGGGCCCAAAGGCGATTCCATGCTGCCTTCGCTCTCCCCCTCCCTCTACTCTACCGGCGGGCCCAAAGGAGATTCCACGCTGCCACCATCATCAGTTGTCATCGCCGCTGCCATCATCCTCAGCAATCATCAGTTGTCATCTCCTCTTCCATCATTGCTGCCTCCAAGAAATCGAACAACACAGGTATTTTAATATCACACTTGCCTTCTTTTTTTTTTTACCAAAAATGACGATGAATGACCTTGGTAGTGTATGATATCTTGCATTGTAGTGTATTATATATTTCCCTTATATGATTTTAGATAGTATGGAGGTAACACGATGCGAATGTTGTTCTTCTCTGTTGTTGTGTTATTGATATATTTGTGCTTGTAAGAAGAAATTATATGTAGGAAATTTGGGCAATATGTTTGGGTTTGGGTTTTTGTACAATATCAGGCAGATGATTATCAGGCAGATGATGCTCCTGTTAGTAATATAAGTTACAACTAGATAGGATGCTTGTCAGATATCTCAAGATTAAATCTTATTATAACTGTTTTTGTTATTATGAATGTATGAAATTGTTATTGTCCCAGATAAAAATGGTGCTATTAAATTGGAATTCTGAATGATCATGCTTGGCTGAAAAATAACGGTAGGTAGACCTACCTCACAATGGGATGTGTCTGTTTGTTTTCTATCAGTGTCGAGATGGGTTCTAAATTTGTTGTCACTTTATGTTTCCAAGATAGCCTTGGCATTTATTTTCCTAATTAAACTTAAATCCCTGGGTAATAATTGACATCAAAGTATATTTCATTTAAAGGTTGTTTTTATATATATATATATAATACATGTATGACCTAATAATAATATTGGGGGTACATTTTTATTCCGGGGACCCCATATACCTAAGTCTTTTCACGAGCATTAAAAGTGAGAAATTTGTTATGGTCGAGGAGTTTGGTTTGTCCCTTGTCCCGGGTTGGTTAGCGTGTAGAGGTTGGGACCCTCTATTTTTTATGTATGATGTTATTCTTCTCAACATTGTTCAGAAATTCTTCTTTAGGGCACTAGGTTCTTCTGCCAGTTTACATTCATACATGCAGGGTTGAGGTCATTGTCACCCTAGACACTATTGCCCATATTTTGCACATTCCCCATGAGCCTGAGGCCACTTTCCCAAGTCATGTTGTCGGTCGTCCTGAGACCTGATGATATTTTGAAGGAGGTTTTTTGAGAGCTACCCACAGGAAATTCATACCCATATCTCTTTTGACATCTTCCACTTAATGTACACAAATAGTCATGGTTGTCATATAGATCTCTTTGCACTCATGTTGCATGTTATGGCCTCTTCGACATATCATGAATTTACTTGAAGCTTTTATTGGTTATTATGTGGAAGAAATGCAACTTATAAGGTTATATCACGATTGTTGCTTCTGCTGGCATTTTTAACCAACTGGAAAGTAGCAGGTCTGCTTCCTGCTCTTTTACATTTTTTTTGCAGCTCTTTTCCAACGTTAGTTATTGTATCATCTGCTTTTTTAACTTGTTTAATTCTAATTTTTGTTTCATAAATATATCATTTTATATACAAATCTTCAACCTTGTATAGTTACGTAAGATTAATTTAGTAGATACTATTGGTATGTTCTTGTGGTGCTCATGTTGAATTTTTTAATTATTTTGCAGAGGGTGAACTTCAACTAGTTGGAAATCCAGTGCCAGATTTTGAGAAAGGGGTTATACTTGATAAAGAATTCATCAAGGTAACATATGAAAGAACATAATTATGAAATATTAATTTCCATATCCTATGCATATAATGAGTACTTTTTATTTAGTTAAATAATGATTTTGCACTTGGGGCTTGAACATGTTTCTAAATATGTTTAGAAGACTTAACAGAAGCGTACCTCTTATTGACAATTTGAAAATATCTAGATTAGGCTTAAAAACAAGTCGTTAAAGGGTATGACGATAATTTGAAAATATCAAGATTAAGCAAAAATAACACTTAGACTTAAAAAGAAGCCGGTAAAGGGTGAAAACCCAAACCAGCCCCCAAACGACCCCGTAAGAGGCACGAACACCTCGCATGAGACTAATGTAGCTTGTACGAACTGACCGCGTAGTCGCGGGTCTCTCGGTTTGAGAATAAAACGATAATTCGCAAAAATAACACTTAAGACTTAAAAACAAGCAGTTAAAGGGTGAAAACAAAAACCAGCCCCTAAACGGAACCGTAAGAGGCACGAACACCTCGCACGGGACTAATGTAACTTGTAGGAACTGGTCGTGTAGTCACGGGTCTCCCGGTTTGAGAGTGTGATAATAATTTGCAAAAATCGCACTTAGACTTGAAAACAGGCCGTTAAAGGGTGAAAACCCATACCAGCCCCCAAACGATCCCGTAGGAGGCACGAACACCTCGCACAGGACCAATGTAACTTGTAGGTACTGACCGCGTGGTCTCGGGTCTCCCGGTTTGAGAGTATAACAATAATTTCCCAAAATCACACTTAGACTTGAAAACAGGCCCTTAAAGGGTGAAAACCCAAACCAGCCCCCAAATGACACTATAGGAGGCACGAACACCTCGCACGGGACCAATGTAACTTGTAGGAACTGACCGCGTGGTCCCGTGTCTCCCGATTTGAGAGTATGACGATAATTTGCAAAAATCACACTTAGACTTGAAAACAGGCCGTTAAGGGGTGAAAACTCGAACCAGCCCACAAACGACCCCGTAAGAGGCACGAACACCTCGCACGGGACCAATGTAACTTGTACGAACTGACCGCGTAGTCTCGGGTCTCCCGGTTTGAGAGTATGACGATAATTTGCAAAAATCACAGAAACCAGGCCGTTAAGGGGAGAAACCCGAACCAGCCCCCAAACGACCCCGTAGGATGCACGAACACCTTGCACGGGACCAATGTAACTTATAGGAATTGACCGCGTAGTCCCGGGTCTCCCGGTTTGAGAGTATGACGATAATTTGTAAAAATCACACTTAGACTTGAAAACAGGCCGTTAAGGGGTGAAAACCCAAACCAGTCCCCAAACGACCCCGTAGGAGGCACGAACACCTCGCACGGGACCAATGTAACTTGTATGAACTGACTGCATAGTCTTGGGACTCCCGGTTTAAGAGTATGATGATAATTGGTAAAAATCACACTTAGACTTGAAAACAGGCCGTTAAGGGGTGAAAACCCGAACCAACCCCCAAACGATCCCGTAGGAGGCATGAACACCTCGTAGGGGACCAATGTAACTTGTAGGAACTGACCGTGTAGTCCCGGGACTCCCGATTTTAGAGTATGACGATAATTCGTAAAAATCACACTTAGACTTGAAAATAGGCCGTTAAGGGGTGAAAACCCGAACCAGCCCCCAAACGATCCCGTAGGAGGCACGAACACGTCGTTGGGGACCAATGTAACTTGTAGGAATTGACCGCGTAGTCTCGGGACTCCCGATTTTAGAGTATGATGATAATTCACAAAAATCACACTTAGACTTGAAAACAGGCCATTAAGGGGTGAAAACCCCAACCATCCCCCAAACGACCCCGTTGGAGGCGCGAACACCTCGCAAGGGACCAATGTAACTTGTAGGAACTGACCGCGTAGTCTCGGGACTCCCGGTTTGAGAATATGATGATAATTTGCAAAAATCACACTTAGACTTGAAAACAGGCCGTTAAGGGGTGAAAACCCGAACCAGCCCCCAAACGACCCCGTAGGAGGCACGAACATGTCGCACGGGACCAATGTAACTTGTAGGAACTGATCGCATAGTCCCGGGACTCCCGGTTTAAGAGTATGACGATAATTTGCAAAAATCACACTTAGACTTGAAAAGAGGCCGTTAAGGGGTGAAAACCCGAACCAGCCCCCAAACGATCCCGTAGGAGGCACGAACACCTCGTAGGGGACCAATGTAACTTGTAGGAACTGATCGTGTAGTCCTGGGACTCCCGATTTTAGAGTATGGCGATAATTCACAAAAATCACACTTAGACCTGAAAACAGGCCGTTAAGGGGTGAAAACCCGAACCAGACCCAAACGATCCCGTAGGAGGCACGAACACCTCGTAGGGGACCAATGTAACTTGTAGGAACTGACCGCGTAGTCCCGGGTCTCTCGGTTTTAGAGTATGACGATAATTCGCAAAAATCACACTTAGACTTGAAAACAGGCCGTTAAGGGGTGAAAACCCGAACCAGCCCTAAACGATCCCGTAGGAGGCACGAACACCTCGTAGGGGACCAATGTAACTTGTAGGAACTGATCGCGTAGTCCCGGCACTCCCGATTTTAGAGTATGATGAAAATTCGCAAAAATCACAAATAGACTTGAAAACTGGCCATTAAGGGGTGAAAACCTCAACCAGCCCCCAAACGACCCCGTTGGAGGCACGAACACCTCGCAAGGGACCAATGTAACTTGTAGGAACTGACCGCGTAGTCCCGAGACTCCCGGTTTGAGAATATGACGATAATTTGCAAAAATAACACTTAGACTTGAAAACAGGCCGTTAAGGGGTGAAAACCCGAACCAGCCCCCAAACGACCCCGTAGGAGGCACGAACACGTCGCACGAGACCAATGTAACTTGTAGGAACTGACCGCGTAGTCCCAGGTCTCCCGGTTTAAGAGTATGACGATAATTCACAAAAATCACACTTAGACTTGAAAACAGGCCATTAAGGGGTGAAAACCCGAACCAGCCCCCAAACGATCCCGTAGGAGGCACGAACACCTCGTAGGGGACCAATGTAACTTGTAGGAACAGACCGCGTAGACCCGGGACTCCCGATTTTAGAATATGATGATAATTCACAAAAATCACACTTAGACTTAAAAATAGGCCGTTAAGGGGTGAAAACCCCAACTAGCCCCCAAACGATCCCGTTGGAGGCACGAACACCTCGCACGGGACCAATGTAACTTGTAGGAACTGACCGCGTAGTCCCGGGTCTCCCGGTTTGAGACTATGACGATAATTTTTAAAAATCACACTTAGACTTGAAAACAGGACGTTAAGGGGTGAAAACCCGAACCAGCCCCCAAACGACCCCGTAGGAGGCACGAACACCTCGCACGGGACCAATGTAACTTGTAGGAACTGACCGTGCAGTCCCGGGACTCCCGGTTTAAGAGTATGACGATAATTTGCAAAAATCACACTTAGACTTGAAAACAGGCCGTTAAGGGGTGAAAACCCAAACCAGCCCCAAACGACCCCGTAGGAGGCACGAACACCTCGTAGGGGACCAATGTAACTTGTAGGAACTGACCGCGTAGTCCCGGGACTCCCGGTTTAAGAGTATGATGATAATTGGCAAAAATCACACTTAGACTTGAAAACAGGCAGTTAAGGGGTAAAAACCCGACCCAGCCCCCAAACGATCCCGTAGGAGGCACGAACACCTCGTAGGGGACCAATGTAACTTGTAGGAACTGACCGCGTAGTCCCGGGACTCCCGGTTTTAGAATATGGTGATAATTCGCAAAAATCACACTTAGACTTGAAAACAGGCCATTAAGGGGTGAAAACCCTAACTAGCCCTCAAACGACCCCGTTGGAGGTACGAACACCTCGTAGGGGACCAATGTAACTTTTAGGAACTGATCGTGTAGTCCCGGGTCTCCCGGTTTTAGAGTGTGACGATAATTCGCAAAAATCACACTTAGACTTGAAAACAGGTCGTTAAGGGGTGAAAACCCAAGCCAGCCACCAAACGACCCCGTAGGAGGCACAAACACCTCGCACGGGACCAATATAACTTGTAGGAACAGACCGCGTACTCTCGGGTCTCCCGGATTGAGAGTATGACGATAATTTGTAAAAATTACACTTAGACTTGAAAACAGGCCGTTAAGGGGTGAAAACCCAAACTATCCCCAAACGACCCCGTAGGAGGCACGAACACCTCGCACGGGACCAATGTAACTTGTACAAACTGATCGCGTAGTCCCGGGACTCCGGGTTTAAGAGTATGACGATAATTGGCAAAAATCACACTTAGACTTGAAAACAGGCCGTTAAGGGGTGAAAACCCGAACCAGCCCCCAAACGATCCCGTAGGAGGCACGAAAACCTTGTAGGGGACCAATGTAACTTGTAATAATTGACGATTAGTCCCGGGCCTCCCGGTTTTAGAGTATGACGATAATTCGCAAAAATCACACTTAGACTTGAAAACAGGCCGTTAAGGGGTGAAAACCCGAACCAGCCCCCAAACGATCCCGTAGGAGGCACGAACACCTCGTAGGGGACCAATATAACTTGTAGAAACTGACTGCGTAGTCCCGGGACTCCCGATTTTAGAGTATGATAATAATTCGCAAAAATCACACCTAGACTTGAAAACAGGCCGTTAAGGGGTGAAAACCCGAACCATCCCCCAAACGACCCCGTTGGAGGCACGAACTCCTCGCAAGGGACCAATGTAACTTGTAGGAACTGACCGCGTAGTCCCGGGACTCCCGGTTTGAGAATATGATGATAATTTACAAAAATCACACTTAGACTTGAAAACAGGTCGTTAAGGGGTGAAAACCCAAACCATCCCCCAAACGACCCCGTAGGAGGCACGAACACGTCGCACGGGACCAATGTAACTTGTAGGAACTGACCGCATAGTCCCGGCACTCCCGGTTTAAGAGTATGACGATAATTTGCAAAAATCATACGTAGACTTGAAAACAGGCCGTTAAGGGGTGAAAACCCAAACCAGCCCCAAACGACCCCGTAGGAGGCACGAACACCTCGCACGGGACCCATGTAACTTGCACGGACTGACCGCGTAGTCCCGGGACTCCCGGTGTAAGAGTATGACGATAATTGGGAAAAATCACACTTAGACTTGAAAACAGGCCATTAAGGGGTGAAAACCTGAACCAGACCCCAAACGATCCCGTAGGAGGCACGAACACCTCGTAGGGGACCAATGTAACTTGTAGGAACTGGTCGCGTAGTCCCGGGTCTCCCGGTTTCAGAGTATGACGATAATTTGATAAAATCACACTTAGACTTGAAAACAGGCCGTTAAGGGGTGAAAACCCGAACCATCCCCAAACGATCCCGTAGGAGGCACGAACACCTCGTAGGGGACCAATGTAACTTGTAGGAACTGACCGCGTAGTCCCGGGACTCCCGGTTTTAGAGTATGATGATAATTCGCAAAAATCACACTTAGACTTGAAAACAGGCCATTAAGGGGTGAAAACCCGAACCAGCCCCCAAACGATCCCGTTGGAGGCACGAACACCTCGTAGGGGACCAATGTAACTTGTAGGAACTGACCGCGTAGTCCCGGGACTCCCGGTTTGTGAATATGATGATAATTTGCAAAAATCACACTTAGACTTGAAAACAGGCTGTTAAGGGGTGAAAACCTGAACCAGCCCCCAAACGACCCCGTAGGAGGCACGAACACGTCGCACGGGACCAATGTAACTTGTAGGAACTGACCGCGTAGTCCCGGGTCTCCCGGTTTAAGAGTATGACGATAATTGGCAAAAATCACACTTAGACTTGAAAACAAGCCGTTAAGGGGTGAAAACCCGAACCAACCCCCAAACGATCCTGTGGGAGGCACGAACACCTCGTAGGGGACCAATGTAACTTGTAGGAACTGACCGCGTAGTCCCGAGACTCCCGGTTTTATAGTATGATGATAATTCGTAAAAATCACACTTAGACTTGAAAACAGGCCGTTAAGGGGTGAAAACTCCAACCAGCCCCCAAACGATCCTGCTGTAGGCACGAACACCTCGCACGGGACCAATGTAACTTGTAGGAACTGACCGCGTAGTCCCGGGTCTCCCGGTTTGAGAGTATGATGATAATTTGCAAAAATCACACTTAGACTTGAAAACAGGCCGTTAAGGGGTGAAAACCCAAACCAGCCCCCAAATGAGCCCGTTGGAGGCAGGAACACCTCGCACGGGACCAATATAACTTGTAGGAACTGACCGCGTAGTCATATATGCAATTTTTCTTCTTGTATATAAAAATTTTTTGCTTGAATATGATTTTTTTTAAAATGACTTGGTTACTAATATTGTATCTTTTTTGTGTCTTATTTTTTTTTTGTAGGATGACATTCAATCGTTAGCTTTTATCCACTTGGAACGCACGAAGAAGTCAATGCTTTACAATAGGGGGATTGTGTATTTAGTGTCGTTAATATTCAAGATTCTATTTTTTGTGTTATGGCCGAGCAGGCTTCCGTAATTTTATGGTTTATTTTTATGGTCGTGCTGGCTATGGTAGTTTTATTGTTGACTTTTATGGCCGTGTGGGTTTTATATGGGCAGATTTTATGTTAGCAGGTTTTGGAATGTTCAAAAAATAGAGGAAACTCTGCCCAATTTTTTTTTTATACGAGAACTATTAACTCTTGTAATTTTTTCAAGTTATTATCGACTTTTATGGTCATGTGTTGCTTTATATTGGTATTATCTCTTGTAATTTTTTGAAGTTTGGATGCACATTAGTTTATCAACAACCTGCGATATTCATAATTTGTGAATTTTCTTGATTTTGTTTTTGCAAATAATAAATATTTTTCCTACCGAATTTGGAATTTGCAGATTTTCCAGATTTGGTTCCTATTATTTTTTTTTTAATCAACTGAAAAATCTGGCACGGTTTTAAACCGTGCCAAAACCGTGACAATGCATAAAAATTGGGAACGCTTATAAAACAATCTGGCACGCTTTATAACCGTGCCAAAAGCGTGCCAGAAAATAGATAATTTGGCACGGTTTTGCCGTGTGCCAAAAGCATGCCAGATTTAACATCTGGCACGGTTTAAAAGCGTGCCAAAAGCGTGCCAGATTAAAAAACTGGCACAGTTTAAAAGCATGCCAAAAGCGTGCCAGATTAAAAAACTGGCACAGTTTAAAAGCATGCCAAAAGCGTGCCAGTTTGGAAAATCTGGCACGGTTTTAAACCGCGCCACAAAATCTGGCACGCCTGATTCTGGCACGGTTTTGAACCGTGCCAGATTGCGTCTGGCTTGGTTTTAAACCGTGTCAGTTTCCTGTTTTTGGTGTAGTGAATATTCCAAGACCAAAAAATTATATTTGAGAATTTATTGAATTTCAAATCATTCCTAAAGTGATAAATAATTTCTAAAAAACCAATTTATATTTGGTCTTTTACTTAAAATTAAAATGCCTAGCATTTTTATTAAAATTTGCTCATGAAATACACGTGTGGCACAAAAATTATATTTCATATTTTGAAATTTTTATTATTTTATGCTGATACACATCACATATTGTTTGGCTGAATATATATTCTCATGATAATAATTATTTTCTCTAGTCTCGACAGGTGCTCGGGCAGCTTATTAAAATTTCATAGGGACGACATTCAATCCCGATGAAAGCTCTCGTAAACCTCTGGAAACTAATATTGCTCGACATCAGGCAATTTTGCCTCGACATATCAGCCAACATATATTACTTTATTTTTTGAAATTAATATTTTTATTTCTCAAACATATACCTATCATATATTTATTGGATGATTAAATTATTCTCATGACTAATCAATTCAGCCTACACATATGGTAGAGCAAGATATTAATTTTTACAGTTACAAGACTCAACGCCGATGAATGCTCCGAAATAATCTAGAAACTATTATCATTTCACCTCAGCGAGGCATTATATATTTTATTATTTCTCGGAGATATCGGCTCACGCACAAATTATTCTGTATATCCCTTGGGATTCATTTTATTATTGCTCGGAGATATCGTCTCACGCACAAATTATTCGATGTATCCCTTGGGATTCATTTTGTATATTTATCTCAACATGGAACTCGGTGAGATATTCATATTCAGCTCCGAGGAAGAACTATAACATTTATTATATTTCACCCCCAACGAATAGTTGGTCGGGGTAATTCTTACTTATATTCAGCATGGAGCTCAGAATTTCTTCTCTCTATATATATACAGCTTCAAGGATGTCTCCAGCAATTATTATATCTTATTCCCAACAATCCGTTGGTCAGCTTCAAGGAAGTCTCCATCATTTATTATAAAAAAATCCACCAACTCCGGTTGGTCGGGAATAAAAAATTTCCCAGAAATACCAACTACGGTTGGTTGGGAAGAAAATCCACCAACTCCGGTTGGTCGGGAATAAAAAAATTTCCCAGAAATACCAACTACGGTTGGTTGGGAAGAAAATCCACCAACTCCGATTGGTCGGGAATAAAAAATTTCTCAGAAATACCAACTACGGTTGGTTGCGAAGAAAATCCACCAACTCCGGTTGGTCGGGAATAAAAAATTTCCCAGAAATATCAACTACGGTTGGTTGGGAAGAAAATCCACCAACTCCGGTTGGTCGGGAATAAAATATTTCCCAGAAATACCAACTACGGTTGGTTGGGAAGAAAATCCACCAACTACGGTTGGTCGAGAATAAAAATCCACCAACTACGATTGGTCGGGAGTCAATCTCCATCAACTCCGATTGGTCGAACAGTAGACAGCATGTGCAGCAAATCTTATTGTCTATGCAAAATAAAAAAAAATTGTCAAATAACATACTTCAAGGTCGAGAAAGCATTCAAAATTCATATTCCACACTTGGGGGCTTCTATTACAAATTCATTTGTTCATTCGGTGGCACATTCTCATAACATCATGCAGTCGAGCATCAAATTCAACTCCATAAACTTACATAGTCAGGGCCCCGACTAATTATCATTCAGAAGTTGTTTTTCTTGCTCGAGAATTAGTTTTGATATTGAAGTTCAGGAGGCTATTGAAGTTCAGGAGGTATTCAGAAGTTCAGGAGGCATATTCAGGAGTTATTATGCACATGCTATTGAAGTTCAGAAGTAAAATTTAGCATCTACAGCACTGAGATCTTTACTACTGCTATCCCGACCAATAATGAAAAAGAAGTTGTATGAAAATGTTTCGAAGTCCACCACTAGCTTGGTACATTGAAGAATTGGGTTCAAAAGCTAGAATGTTACTCGACAAGGTATTTAGAGGACCATAAATCAAAGAATCAAGCACGTGAAGTTAGCACTCAGTTGCTCGGCACAGGAGGCAGTTGGTCGGCTAGCAAACCAATCAACATACTTGAAGATTATGACAGGATACAACCTACATACTATGGCATGGCTACATCCAAATTCCGAGAGGTGATACATAGCACACGTTCACTTGACGAACGGAGTTCCTCAAAAGAGATATTAGAAACCATCGATCAGCCTGCATCATATGTCAACTAGGAGATAGTGCACTTTATGTTGAACAAATCAAGAAGGTAGATCAAGAATTTTACGAGCACCGAGAAACACTGCAGAATAAATACTCCATCCTTTCAGTAAACCATCGAGTATGGAGCATTAGGGGCTTCTGTTGACGCAAAAATTCTCCATCTACGAGGACCAATCAGAAAAGGACACATGTCATCCTATGTGTCAATATTCGGCACCCGATGAGAGTTGGTCGGCACCCGAGGAGAGTTAGTCGGCACCCGAGGAGAGTTGGTCAGCATACCAACCAGGAAGATCAAAGGATAACTATGCATTTAATGTGCATTAATAAAGATGACAGCGCATTAATGAGCCTTAATGTACATTTATACTGTATTAATAGATGACAACACATAGCATACCAAGTAATTCAACAATTAGATTCATTGAATGTAGACATAAATGTCTACATACAATGAATCTTTTTATCTCCCATCACTATAAATACATGTATTCCCTTAGCCAAAAGGGAGGAGAACCAAGAAACACCATACACAAGATACACATCCTTTCTCTCTCTACACCCTATGGTGCTATTGTAAACCCCTGGGAATAAAATAACAGAGGACATAGGCTTTATTCATAGCGGAACCACTTCAAAAATCTTTGTCTCTCATGTGCTTGATTAGATTGTTTTTATCTATTTATCTGTGATCATAAAAATGGTATTCGGTCCAGTTTTTTGCTTCAACATCTAGATTTTCCAGGAGGAACTAAGATATCATCAAAGTTCTCTAAGATTGGTCTTTCTTGAGAGTCTTGAATATGATTCGGTCTTTGTGTTACACCAGCAGTTGGTCTTATACGTCTAAGATAGTCTGCAACGTCTTCCCTGTTCAGTCTATTTGTTACAGAGGAACTCATGTCTTCTAGGTCTTCTGTTTGCAATATAAAACATGAAATGTTAGCAAACATTGTCTCTCTTGATATAATATCTGGAATGGTATTTTTACTTCCCTTAATATGTATAACAGAGAAGTCATAACCATTAAGCAATTATTGCCATCTAATTAATCTATTAGTCCTTGATTTGGACAAGTCTAAATCTCTAAATTTTACTGCATAAGAAGAGTCGGTATAAATAGTAAAATGTTTAGGTCTAAGAAACAACATATATTTTCTATTTCCCTTACTATGGCTAAAACTTCTTTTTCATGGGCACTGTATCTTGTTTCTAGGTCTGTAAAGGTTCCAGAACTATGTCTAAAAAGCTTCTTCTTTTTTGTCTGATGATCAATGGCAAAGTATACTGCTCCCCATTGTTTATAAGAGGTATCTGTTTCTACTATAAACTGGTCTTCTGCATTAGGCAGTTCAAGTAAAGGAATATTTTTGACTGCATCTTTAATTTGTCTTATTACTTCAAAATCGTCTTTAGTCCAATAAAAGGGATTAGTTTTGTCTGTTCCTTTTAATTTGGCTGTTAAGCTTTGTCTTTTTGAAGCAAGGTCTTTAATAAAATCTGCAGCACAATTAAGCAATCCTAAAAATGATTATAATTGTTTTCTATCTTTAAGTTGGTCTGGAAACTTAAGAATCTTCTTAGTTATGTGTTCTGCCAAGGATAATTTTCCTTTATTAATATGCATTCCCACAAAGTCTATCTCAGTCTGAAATAATTGCATTTTCTTTTCGGATATAACAGTACCATGTTTATCTAATTCTAAAATAATCTTCTTAAGATGGTCTACATGCTCTGTCTCAGTCTTACTGGCTACAAGAATATCATTTATATAAACAAGAAAAAATTCTGAATAGGGTCTAAATATATTATCCATTTTTCTTTGGAAAACTTGAGGAGCATTCAAGTATCCAAATGGCATTACTAGCCATTCGTATTTTCCTAAGGGCACACTAAAGGCTGTCCAACTAATACTATCTGGATGCATCTTAATTTGCCAGAAGCCTGATTTTCAATCACACTTACTGAATATAATTATTTTTTCAATTGAATTAATCAAATTATTCTTGTTTGGTATCTTATAAGAATCAAATTCACAATTCTTATTTAATTTTCTATAATATATAACCATTCGTCTTTTTCCTCTTTTACGTTCAGATTCATTTTGAACATAGAAGGCTAAACTATTATGTCTACTTTTACTTTCTCTAATAATGCATAACTTAAGCATTTCATCTATGTCTTTCTTGAATTCTTCCCTATCTTCTTGTGAGTATCCTTTCTTATAGGTTCCACCATTAATAGTGGCGTCTGGGCTAATAGGGATGATTTCACAATAACTCTGGTCTTTATCCCACTTAGCGATGTGATTTTCTCCTAAAGTAGGCTCAGCTAGTTGCCTAATCTTTTCCTTTTCTACTTCTATATCCATTTTCTTCTGTTTGGATATAGCTTGAACCTGTAATAAGGTCTGCTTGGCTTGATCTAAAATGTCTTGTATAATGCTTATAACACTTTTGGTCTGGACACTTACACTCTTTTTGTAAGGGTTTAGTAATTTCTAAGGCTTCTTGTTGGGCTATAGGTCTAGGTCCAACATGCTCAGCTGAAGAACTCTAATGTTTAATGGGTCTATAATTTAGTTTGACCTGCATAAGGTCAAAGGCAGTCTTATGATCTATTAGAGGGGCTTTAATATTAAATTCCTCTTTATCACTAATTAATATCTTATCGTTATACTGAGTATAAGGATGATATTTACTAATAAAGTCTTGTCCTAAAATAATGTTTCCTGTGAAACTAGGACGAGGATCCATTATCCAAAACTGATGATTAACGGTTTTGTTGGTCTGATTTTCTAATTTAAAATAAATAGGAATAGTCTGGAAATATAAGGTAAATGGATCTCCATTAGACACTTTACCATAGATTTCTTGAGTACTTTCTAAAAAATAGTCTTCAGGGAAGGCATTAGCCTTGCAAATACTCTGCGAGCACCCTGTATAAAGGCTGAAAGTCTTTCAGGATAGTCTTTATCTTGAACAAATAATTCTACAAAACAATCATGTGGTTTAGTAGAAATTCATAAATTGTTCTTTTCTAAAATAGATATTCCTTTCTGAGGTTTATCTATAAAATCTAAGGGTATTTGGTCTTCTGAACTACTATCAGAATGGTATTCTTCTGAATCATAGGAAATTCCTTTTCCTTTGCAGTCTTCATTTTCTTGCAATCTTTTGGCTATATTTCTATCAATGTCTTGATAATATGTTTTAATATCTAAGTCTATTTGAGCGTCATACTGACTTGTATAAATTGCTCTAAATCTAGTTCTCCAACAGTCTTCATGGTAGTGTAATTGATAAATAACACAAACCATAAATAACTCTATTTGTATAATCTCAAAGCATTCTACGCATCTAAAGTCTTTCTTACAACATTTCATTTCAAATGTACAATAATGTCTTTTATCAAAATAGCATCTAGGTATATAGGTTAGCAATTCAGGATTACTAACTGTCCATCTTTTCTTTAAAAAGGGGCTTAATATACACTTATACCAAGCGTCTTCAAAGTCTATATATTCATCATCTAGATCGTCTTGATTAGTCTGCATCATATACAAGTCTAGAGTATCCTAAGAGTCTTAATACTCATAAATATCACTATTGTAATCTTTTGAGTCACTATCTGTATATGCACTATAGATACTAGTATTGTCATCATCTTCTATGTCTGATATTTCTATAGCATATAGGATATCTAACTCTTCATTATCTGCATAGTCTAATATTGTATTAATAATCTTAATACTTTCTTTATCTTTTTTATTAGGGCAGTCTTTAGCAAAGTGTCCTTCTTTGCCGCAAGTCCAACATTCTTTGGTAGCAGTCTTAGATTGAGCTACGTCTTTCTCTTTCCTATAATTAGGAACCTTCTTGTACTTACTAGTGTTTTTCTTAAAATATCTTCTTTGATTAAATCTATTTTTCTTAGTCTTAGGGTTCTTTTCTCTAAAGGTAGTAGATTGTCTAAATTTATACTTCTTTGGAAATCCTAAAGGTCTAGTCTTAAACTTCCTATGTTTCCAGTCTACTTTCTTTTTGAATTTCTTAGATTCACTTCCACATCCCCATTGGATTGGAGCGATGTCTCTTTCGTCTTTGATTGGAGGGATCTGCTTGAAAGTCTCTTCTATCAACTTTCCTTGAGTTATATCATGTCTCTTAGATATGATATAGTCTTTAGCAAAATTAATTCTTTCACCAAGGGAGTTGTTCTTAACTCCAGCTACTCCTGGCCAATTCCTATATTCATTAATTAGGATTTGTCCTATGGCAGGTATCTTTATAAAGTATTCATCTTTTAAGGTTTCTCCAAATTCTTTAATTTGGTAATATAGCTGCTCATAATTATTGCTATATTCATTTATCTTATCTAAATTGCAAATGCTAAGGAGGGATAACTTAGTTTTTGCTAGGTCTTGTTCATTGATCTGAGCTAGATGTCCAGCTCCAATGAATTCTGAGGTGAACAATTGAATATATTCTTCAATTGAACTTTCTTCTAAGTTTTCTTTCATCTTCTCAACTTTAGCTAAGGAGTCTTCATTTGTAGCCTTTCTTAAACTATCTAAATAATATTTTGCAATACCTCTAATGGATTGCTCAGCGTATTGTTTACATGAACTTGCATCCCATTGTTCATTAGATGCAAAACACATGTTCATCTGATTACACCATCCATCCATGGCTTTCTTCCTATCTTGAACATTGTCTAGGTTAAGGTATATACATATTGGATTTATAGCTTGGCTTGCCATAGTCTTAACAGGAGTGAAACTCTTATCACTAGTAGTAAAGTCTTTTATGTAATCAGGTTTAGTCTTAACTATAGTGCTTGAGTATATAGGAATATTTATTCCTATTGGCTTACTAAAAAGTCTAGGAGCATCTTCTAGCCTACTACTACTTCCTATCTCTTATTTACTAGGCTCTACTTGTGTAGCTGGCATTAATCTTTGTTCTCCGTCATCTATTAGTCTTAGGTTTCTAAGAAGTTCTTTTGTATTCTTAAATTCTTTTAATTTTAATATACGCTCTTGAGCTATCATATTAAATCTTTCTCTTTCTTGAAATCTAACAGAATGACTCTTCTTAAGGTTATCTTTAAATGTCTTCATATCCAATTCTGAGGGTTCATGTCCAAAGTTTTGGATCCTAGCTTTTTCTTTAATTAAGTCTTTTTGTTCAAATGATCTTCTAGGTCTAATTACAGGGGCTTGTCTTAATAAACTAGCACTAGTCTTACTACTACATTCTCCTTCTGAAGGATCATTGATTATGGCTTCTCCCATATTCCTAAATCTAATTTCTTCGGTCTGGATATTCTTATTGACAATCTTAGGTGGACCAAACTGGATGGTAACATTTCCAGTGACTTGTCTTGATTAATAAACAAGGGTTTATTTTGTATAGTCTTAGTTTCTTGAAATTCTGGCAATTGCCAGAGGGTCTTAGCTTTTTCTTTCATAGATCCAGTATTTCTAATACTGTAAGTATGATTATAGTCTGAAACATTGGTTCTAACTAAGATTTCTTCATTAAGTCTACCGCTAGGAATTCCTGATTGTATTCCTTCATAAGGAAATTGAGAGAACTTCACATAGCTTTGAAATTATATGTTTATATTAGCGTCTGGGATAATATAGTCTTTATAGCCTCTAGCATATAAGATTAACTTAAAATGTTTGGTTGTGTCTACGATTACTGTAAATGCCGGAATGACATTGAAGTATCCTATGTTGTCTGACATTTCTAATTGGGCTATCCCAATGAGGATTTTCTCAAAATATTTCCATTTTTTGTCTACTAAACAACATAATATGTTGATATTATTTTGAGGTCTATGAAATCCTTGGATTCTTGCTTGAAAGAGTCCAAATGTTAGGAATTGGAACTTCCTATCAGTTCCTCTAGATCTAAGCCATTCTAAGTCAAATACCTGAAGCTCAGTATAGGTTTATCTAACACATGATTTCTACAATGGTAGGTCATGTTATAATTGGGATTCTTAGGAGTGGCGCCTTCCTTAAACAAGTCTATATATCTAATGGCTGGAAGTTGTCCATTATGAATGGAATCTTTAACAATCTTCTAGTCAATTTCACCCCATTCTTACTATTGGAGGGGATTGGTGAAATTTCTTTCTTTCCACCATGTCCTAACATTGGAGGATGAATCCTTGAGTCCTTGAAGCATATAATTACTATGTCCAATATTTGGGATAGAGCTAACTATCTTACTAGTCTTTTTTAATCCGTCATTTATGACTCGTATACCCATGGTATTCCTTTCTCTAGTTTCTATAAGAGGGGTTTCTCTAAATTTACAGGTGGTTACCTGTTTTTGTTCAACTCTTTTTTCAATTCTTTCTAAGAAGTCTGAATAATCCTTTTGTCTTTTTATCTGGTTAAGAATTTCTTCTTTAAAATTCTTGTTCTCTTTTTCTAGTCTTCTAGAAGTTTCTTCACTATGTCTAGCTAGAGAATTAACAATGGTTTTACCAATATTAGTAATATAGTCTTTTACTTCATTATCTTTTTCTTGTTATTGCATAGATCTTATTTCTATGGCTTCTACATTCTTTTCAATTTTATCTAACCGAGTTAGAATAAAAGGAGAGTCTATTTCTTCTTGGGATGGTTTATTATATATGGCCTTAATTCCGTTTATAATTTCTTTGTATTTTTCTTCTACTTGGGCCATGTCTAGTCTAAGTTCATTAATAATACTATCCATTTTGGATAGGTTATGTCTTTCCCTATTATTAAGGTAATTTGCTAAATTTTGTTGAAATTTTAAAAAGTCTGTATAGAAGGTAGTTAATCCTTCTGTCTTAGCCTTTAAATCTAAATGCAAGTCTTTAACAAAGCTACTGTTATAGACTTGGGTAGCTGCTATGGATGTAGAAATTAAATTCAATCTTTCTAATATAAGTCTAGTTGTCTTAGCTGCGTTAGCAATCTCATTTTCATTTATCTTATAATGAAATCTATCATCGTTTATTTTTTCTAAAATTCTTTGATAAAATTCTGATAAAGTCTGAATGGAGAGGTCTCTAGGTACCTCATTCCAGTTTGATCTAACTATCTCCATTAAAAAGATAACTATCTAGTCTAGGGATAAGCTTAGCTTGTTCTTTAGTAAGTTATATTAACTCACTGTCTTGATTTTTAATTAAAGTTTTAATTTCTAAAATGTCTTTATTAAGGACTTCTATATGATTAGTCTTAATATTTATTTCTTGTAAAACGTGTACAAGGTCTATTGGGATTTGGTTATCTATTTCTAGTAGTCTTTTAGAGATATTTTTTATCTCTGTTTCTAGGGTTTGAATGTCTTGAATTAATTGTCTTAATATAAGTAGTATACACTTATTTTGGTCTATTATACTATTAATAGCACTAGCAGTGACTTGTCTACTGTCTGCGTGTTTGGCTGAGATATGTTCAATATGTGAACAACTGTCTATGTGTGTGGTTAAACAACCTTCTGAGTCTAAGTCAGTTATGGGTATAGGTTGGTAATCTGGGTTGATTTCAAAAATATCTTGGTAAATGCGGGGGATAAATCCCAAGGGCATTAAAGTCTTTTTTCTTATAAGTCTAAAAGGAACGTCTTATGGCTCTGATACCAGAATTAGGGGTTTGGTTGGAATTCGGTGAGTTTCTAAAATTTTTAAGGTCTTGATACCAATTTGGGTCTAAACTACAAATCTTTCAAATATATAGTCGTAAAATAGGGTTTAGTATAAGACAAGAGGGGGACCATCTAGGGAAAATAACAAAAGGTCTTAGGGACCACGAGGGGACCACAGCCGGATAAGGACAAAAGTTCGTAAATCCGTTCTTTAAGGAAGTCTGCTTAGGAAAATGGCCATATATATATATAAAACGGCTCTAATGCGGACTTAAGTTAAGGATTTAACTTGCAGACGAAATTTTTCGTATTTTAAAAAATAGCAAAAAAAAAAATTCGACTTAATTTTTTTTGGGGTATTTAAACATTTTTAGGGGACCCCTATATAAAAAAATCAACTCAAAATTAAGTATTTTGCTATTTTTAAAAAATGGTCAAACATATGTGAGTTATATATATATATATATATATATATATAGATAGATATATATATATATATATATATATAGATAGATAGATATATATATATATATATATGTATATGATTTATAAATATTTGTGTGAATAATATTTATAGTAAAGCATACCAATTCTAATGCTATCTTTGAAAGTTGCGTGATGTGTGTGAGTCCCCTGGATAGCGAATGCAGGGTGAGTATAATCCCCAGGTCATAGCGTCTATTATTAGGGGTGAGCCGTTATGGTATGGAACGATCACTTTCGGGGGGAACTATGGCCACCTCCTATGCGAGCGTGGTAGCATTTATATCGGCATACGTGTGAATGTTGAGATATAATGATATGTATATACAGTGCAGATTTATATATGGGTAAATACATGGTGTGAAATGTATAAATGATATAACTTGTGAGATTGTTATATGGTATCAAATGCGAAATGACTTAAATAAGTTAATGTGATTAATAACTTATGAAGTATATACTAGACTCACTCAGGATAGAATAGTGGAAAATTGTAGGTTATATGTGACAATACTAGTTACGGGGTAGTTAGCTAGATGGGTCATTTATAGTTACATTAGACGTGCACATTAGTGGAGGGGTGAGGTGTCCTCAAGAGTGTTCGGCACTAACTTAAATATGAAGAGAATTCTTACATTTTAATTTTCTTCATTTAAATTCACTTGCTAAATATTTTCAAATGTTTTGGGTTCCAACCCTTGGTAAAAAAATATTTTCAAAACCTTTTGGGTGTCTTACCACAGGGGCGCCAACCCTAATCTTCTTGCAGGGTGCGTAGCTGCAATATATGTGGGTGCTACAAGGTATTTGCTTTAGACGCCTATCTCATTCTCCTAGATAGGGTTATCCCAATTGTACTTTTGGGCTTGTTGCCCTTGGTTTTTTCTTGATACTTATAGTTTGGTATATATCAGATAATCTTTACATACTTTGCACTTTTGTGGGTTGCTTGTATAGTCGATGTTGTTCGGCTAACACTTTTAGTAGTTTTGTGGCATGATTGGATTTTCCTTGTTGGTTATTTTGGATTCTTATTATATTTTTTGGTTTTGGGATTAAGTCATAAGATAAAATTTGGCATCATCTTAATTAAAGACTAGGTGGTTAGTAATTAATAATGTTACGATTGTGATGCTAAGAATGAACCATATGTAAATCCTGATTTAATTGGATAAAGGCCTGATCAACCGGAATTTAATTAAGCGAGGTGTCACAGATGGTATTAGAGTATCAGGTTCTAGTGTCCCTAGGATATGTACGGCTTGCTTTAGTTTTAGCGTTGCGTTCTTTGAGATAGATCCCTATTATTTGGACTGTTGACTCATCTTTATGTTTTAATGATCGCACTTCTGCTACTTTAAGACTTATATTAATCATGATCTAATATAACTCGTACTACTTTTCAGATGCCACCCAGGGGAGAGAGGGGTAGAGCTTCGAGAGTAGTCGCCAGAGGCGGAGAGAGAGAGGCTCCTCAGAAGCCTGATATTCCACAGCTCCACATACCACTGGTGACGGTGACAGTCACAGAGATAGTCCAAACTGTAGCAGAAGCAGTGACTACAACACTATTGCAATACCAAGACAGTCAGGCCCAAAAAATTGGGAGTAGGGTAAGTAAGAGGAGTTAAAAATCGAGCCAGCAAGGCAAGAATAATGGGGGAGCTACTAGCGGAGAACTGCAGGGACAGGATAACCATCAGGGGAATCCTGCTAAGAGATTTTGGTTTGGAGGACAGGCATTCAGGCAGGGCCAGCAGGGCACGAATCAGCAGCAAGTTCCTCAGGACCGCCAGGGCTAGTAGGACCCATATCAGGGGGTGCTCTGAGGCGCTGCTACATTTGTTCCCAGCTAGACCACTTGAAGAAAGATTGACCGCATGGGAACCGTCAGAGCCAACATCTGGGAGGCTTTCAGAAACGTTGTTTCGTTTGTTTCCAATCGGTCCATCTGAGGAAGGAATGCCCACAGAGAGGTAGTGGCCAAAATCAGGGTGCCTCACATGGCCATCAGGTGCAGGGAGCTTTAGCAGCACCAGCTCCCCAGATTTCGTAGCAGTTGGGACAGTTGTAGTATAGACATGTGTATGATGCCTACAATGTTCTGACTTCCCCATCACCGCAGGCGAACGATTTTTCTTATATGGGTACGTCCCCTATCCAAGAGCATGGTAGTAAAATTCTTTTGATACTAGTTCATCACATTTATTTGTCAGGACCCATTTTATTAGAGTCGTTGGATTACTAGATACGACTAATAGCCTACTCATACGTGTGTGGAGTTACCGACAGGGGGTGGTTGCTCTTTCACTTAAATTGTAGGGGGTAGACATTGTGATTGGAGGACTGAGTTTTATGGCAAACCTCTTGTTACTAGGTTTGGAGGGATATGATGTTATCTTGGGCATATGTGTTTAGCCGGCTATAAGACGATGGTGCGAGGTTAAAATTCAAAATACAGTAAACAAGCTTAAAGGGTCGAAGAAGATATTTTTTTCTAAAGAACGATCCGCTAGAATTCGAGGGAGGTACGGAAGGGTGATTGCAACAAGACTTTAAACCTATACGTTACCCTACAGGATGGGTTGTGTCTCGTGAGGGTTTGAAGGGAATATACCCACAAAATTCTTTTTTTTTCAAACGGTTGTCTATATCTTATTAGACGTAGAATAATCGCACAATCCATCATGAGATAAATGATTTCATAAATACTAGCTAGAATGTGTAAAAAGTTTAGCTATGAAAATACACAAGGCACATCCTTCCTAGAACTCAACGTGTGTAGTGTGAATCCATCAAAACGGGTTGAGTACCATAAGAGTAACTCCTAAATTACCTTATCGGAATCAACGCTTCAATTTCAAATCTCACTAGATATAACTCTCCCAAACGAACTCTCGAGATTAGGGTTAGTGTATCTCTCTTGTGTGTGAGGAGCTGAGTAAATGTAAGCAAGTTCAAACGTCTCACACACACATAAGAAAGAACGAACGTGTAGAAAGAAAAATGATCTCATGAAAGAATGCTAACCACTATAGTGAGAACGTCGAGTTATTCACTACGTTGACTTTCATTTTTCTGAACACTTAGTGGAAAACATCGATGATAATGGGTGAGGGGGAAATGAAATGGGAAGGATGGGATATGAGGTGTGTTAACGATGGAATGGATGGATGGAAGAAATGATGGATGTAAAATGGATGGATATGCGATAAGATTGAGAAGAGTGTATAGCACTTGAAGAACAAATGTCTTTATTTAAAAACTAACTACAAACTCTCTTTCTTTGCTTTTCTGTCTTTTTTTCTCTTTTTTTTCACTTTTTCTTTTTCTTTTTCAATTTCTATTTCTTTTCTTTTGCTATTTTTTTTTTATACTCTCAACACTAAAGACATTTAACATTTGGAATCTACACTCTTTTATTTAAAAATGAAAGATGATATGGAGATGATAAATGGATGATGCGGGGAATATGTGAAATATGGAAGAGTATGGGAGGGTAATGGATGAAGTGAATGGGTGAAAATATAGTGATCGGGACAAATTTCAAGACACACATTTTTTACAACTCGAAAGTGATGTTGTTCTTAGTGATCAAGCCAAAATTTATAATGAGAAATAATGAGATCATACAACAATTTAAGTGCGGACGCAAATGAAGTTGAATCAACTTGTGACTCGGAGTTTGCGTAAAACACTCTGAAAGGGTGAAAGACACAAATCTCACAAGCTAAAGTCTCTACTAGTGATCCTTAAGGGTTTCTTGGGAATTGTAATACTTTTAAACTCTAAACTGCAATGACGTGCTATGTGCGCAAATTTTTTATTGAGTCTAGAAATTCATAGTGCAACATGCCTTGCTATGTATTACATAAGCTATTTAGAAAAAAATAAATTCTCTAACTTGATTCCTAGACTTAAAAAGATGGATGATAGAAAATTCACGTCAATGAGTGAGATGAAAGAAATTGCACGAAATTTTAAAAATCAGGTTCAAAATCAAAAAAATTCAAAAGAGGTACGATATTGATAAAATTCCTCACCCCCAAACAAAAAGGAACATCCTCCTTGATGTTAAGTAAAATAATTTTTTAAATGAAGAGAAGAAGGGAAGAGATTACCAGAATCAACCGCTAATGAAGTGGACAGATGAAGCCAAAATGAAACCTGAATAAGTGATAAGAAAAAAAGTGTACAAGTCTACAAAGCATGGTATAGCATTGGGTGATGTGGAACACCACCTCCAAACAGGATAAGACTCATACAATAAATGCGGGCTGCCTCCCGATAGCATAAGTTTAATGTCTTTAGCCAGACCGAAGGGATATCACCCTAAGTATAGGATCTATGAAAGCGCGGGGTGAAAGAAAAATTTGGGTAATGAGAATCACCCGCAAACAAGACTAAAGCGTCAGTCTTGTTGGATAACGGCTAAAAGGGTTAATGCACTTGTATGGCAAAGTGCATCACACGATGCAAATCATCAGTGGACCATGAGTGGGTGGGTATTAGGGTAAGGGTGAGCGTTGAAAGGATGAAGAGGTATCGGCCACGGTCCTTGTTGAGCTTAAAAGTGAGGGAAACTAGGGTCCTGTAAGCGTGATGCTCTAATTGGTGAGGGAGGCAAAATGGTATGAAAATTGTAATAGGGTGGGCCTCATTAAAATCACACGACCATTATATAAATGGGTGAGGGTAATGGTCGTGCCATGACACGCCAGGGAGCTGTCAAAAGGAAAAACCAACACCACAAGGAAGTGGTGTGCATGGAGGAGCACGCTCGATGTCATGGAAGTAGATAGTAGCACCACAAATACTCTCATGGGTGGGGAAGGGTGGTTTCACGTTAGGGTTTAAAAAGGTGTAATACCCCGTACTTTTATCGATATTTATTTATGGGATTAATTAAATTAAATGTGAATTAATTGAGAATTAATCCGGATATAATACTAACGATATGTGAGTTGGTATTTGATTATAATGTGTATATATGGCAATATATGAATATTGAAATTATCGCGAGACTGAAATACGGAAATTTAGTTGGGACACGCGTGCCAATCGCGTCAGAAATAAAAATATTTGAATTAAAAAGTGAATTTTATTTTTATCAACTGAATGGCCATTTTGAGTGCGCCAACGTGTCCGGAAGGGTCGAAATAGTCAGAAAACACTAGCCAGGGGTTTAGTTTGGGTCCCGGGGCATTTTTGGGCCATACCGGCAACTAAAAAGGGTATTTTGGTAATTTTGAAATTTTGGGAATATTAATCAACGAATTTTGGGAGTTAATTATAGTTTATTTACTAACCCACTTAACCCATTACCAGCACTTTACAACTTAGAGGGCTACGGGAGTTATAGGAAAGGTTAGAAGAGGTTCCCAAAGAGAAAACCATAACCACCATCTTCAACCTTCAACCTTGGGAGAAATTTATAAAGAGAGAGCAACCTTCAACATTCGACATCAAATTCTGAAGAACAATCCAAGGCAAGTGGTTTAATTACTTTAATTTCAAGCGAATGTTTCTTCCATACTTAGATTTTATAATAATTGCATCATATTGGGGGTTTGATGAAAACCCATGAAATTGGATATAGTATTTCATGATATGCTATAGGGATCGCATGTAGAATGTTATTGGGTGATTGTACTATAAGAAATACAACTTTTTATGATGTAAAAACTGATTTGTAAAGGGAAATTGAAACTTTAAACTTCTGGGTTCATACCCATAGGTTTTGGGGGGGAAATTTGGGAGATATGATAATTATATGTTGTTTAGAAAGATTGGACCCCATAAACATGTTAAGATACGACCTAAGAAGGTTTAGTAATGTTTAAGAACCTTAAAACACTGTTGGCATGACTTTAGGATGAGTTTAGAGAAGAGGAAAATTGGAAAAAAACGAAGTAGAATTTCTGGGCTTGAAACTGCCATCTCGTTAGAAGACCTACCCAGGTCGTTCGAACGAGCTCGTTCGAACGAGCTTCTAACGAGGTGACAGTATGCCTTCTAACGATTTGGTAGTTCATTCGATGCCTTTCGTTCGAATGAACTCTCGTTCGATGCCTTTCGTTCGAACGAACTCTCGTTCGAACGACCTCGTTCGAACGAGACTTCTAACGAGTTGACAGAATGGTCTTTTTGGCCTGATTTGATTTCTAGTGTCCCGTAACCTTGTTTAATTGATGAGATAACTTTCCCTTGTTAACTTATTGGTATAGTTGGGAGATTTGGGATATATTGAGGAGTAAAATATAGAAGAGTGGCTTGAACCAAATGATATTTGTGGATCAGGACGCGCGTGACTAATCACGATGTGAGGATAATTGATGACTTAAATACATATACACCGGGGAAATGTGATTTGTGTAATACTAAAAGTTGGTATAAGAACGAGAAGTATACCACTAATAAAAATATGGTAATTACTAAGATGTGTGCATGCTTAGTATATATGATTTTATGTGTATGACATACCTACCATACTTGCTATCACGGGAGGTTTGCGTTCGTTTAGGGCCATCTAATCTTTGTGTGCCTACGGGGGGGATATAGATTGGTACCTCGAGGACATAGGTCAGAGAAGGACTTATTGAGAAGTTAATAAGTCTGTTGATCATGTGAGCGTAGGTATGTGCGTGACCCATGTGATGTGAACTATGTTCGCCTCCATTGTTTGTGATTGTTACTATCTGAGAACGATTCCTGAGAGATTCGGAATGCGTGATCCTTATGTACGTGATGTACCGGGATGGGATAGCAGAGTATGTGTGCACCGCAGCTTAGTCTCGGGGTGCTAGTACTGTATATTTATGATGAGAATAATATATGGTTAATTGAAAAGAATTGTCATATTTAAATTGTGAAGTATAATTATCGTAATGATCACTAAAGATAAAAAGGGATAATCTATAGTGAATTGTATTGCTAATAATTGAGAATCCGAGAATTAAAGTAAAACTCTCTATTTAATTGATGATATTGGAATTAAAGCGCGAATCGAGTAGAAATGTTAGAATTTATTTTGGTCTAGATAGATATGAGAATCACTTGAATGGGTATGGTACGTTAGGAGTGCACAAATAGTCGAGAGGTGAGTATTTCATGTGAGAGCACGTCCTAACATGTATTTTGCATTCATTGTTTTAATGTCATTAAAGCACTTGATATTTTTAAACTATTTTTCCACATTCGGGCTCTGACCCGTTTGCTTTCAAATATATTTTTGTAAAAACCTTTTTAGGTGCCCAGCCACAAGGACACCATGCATAGGAATTCTATTCAGGTGACGAGCTGTAGCTGTTGTGGAAGTTACAGGGTCTTGACAGTAGACGCCTCCTTTTCTAGTCTTGACTCCATGTTCATACTTTATCATTTGTAGGACATGTCACCCATTTCCTTTAGAGACAGTTTACATTTCAGTTATTCAGACTTTGGTTTGTAATTAATTTAGGATGCAGACTTATTTTATTTATTTCAGTATTGGGATTGTTGTGAGGAGTATTTTCTCCAGATTCATTATTATTTGATGGTTACTCTATTGGGACTTTACTATGAATGGTTATGTTATTCTTTTATAGTTCATTTATTGCATGTTAATCAGATTTAACTTAAAATTTGGCAACTCACTTTTTAAATACTAGGTGGTTAGTAATTATTAAAATGATTTTGACAGTGATGCTATTAACTGAACCAACTTGACATTTTATATTAATTTAATAAAGGAGTAGCTACCCGGTATTTAATTAGTCGGGGTGTCACATATGGTATCAGAGCATCAGGTTCTAGTGTCCTTAGGATCTGTACGGCTTATTATGTTTCCGCTGAGCTTTCTTTGATATAGAGCCCAATATTTTAGGACTGTTGTATTCTTTATGTATGCTACGCTCTTTAGCTATTTTGAGTTAATAACTGCGAACTTATAGACTTTACTCTTATTTCAGATGCCTCCACGATGCGAGCAACGGGTTCCTAGGGATGCACATCCAGAGCCACAGCCTGCACCAGTACAGGGCACTATGAATGCCGCCGAGGTTGCAGCTATTATAGCCCAATCGGTAAATGCCGCCCTAGCCGTTGTGCAGCAGGCACCACCCCAGGTGCCTGTAGCCGCGCCAGTTCAGGCACATGCATTCCCGTCTGCTTGGGAACGCGTTCGTGATACTTTTCAGAAAGCACACCCTCCGGAGTTCGCAGGTAGCTCCGATGTTGTGGTATCCAGTCAGTGGAGGAAAGATATTCAGAGGCACTTAAGGATGTATGAGTGCACCGATGTTCAGAAGCAGATACTAGCTACTTTAAAGCTAGTGGGATCTGCATTGTAGTGGTGGGAGTCCATTACCACCGCAAAGGAGAGAGATACTCTCACTATACAGGAGTTTTGGGTGCGGTTCGACCGTAAATATTTTCCGTCAGCTGTTCACACGGAGATGAGAAGGAAACTGATGAACCTCAAGCAGGAGGGAAAGACTGTGGCCAAGTATGAGGCCGAATTCACTAACTTATTGAACATTGTTCCGGATGAAATACCGATTGAGGATAAAAAGATTCAGAAGTTCACAGATGGATTGACTTGGAGGATCCGTCAGCATTTGTTGGGGAATCTCTCGTTGGCCACTTATTTTGACGTGGTTAACGCTGCACTGCTACACTGCCAGGATCACCGCTTTCACATGACTGAGAGCAAGAGGTCAGGAGAGTCCAGCCATCAGGACAGGACCGGGGGAAATGGTGCCAGCGGGGTACAATCTGCTCAGGGACAGTACAGGCAGGGTGACCAGGGTGACCAGCAGGGGGATTCTAAGAGGTTCAGATCTGGGAATTTCAGAAGTGGACAGGGAGGTTTCAGGCACGGCCATCAGGTCCGAACGGCCATCAGGGCCAGCAGGGTCAGAATGGTCGGCAGCAGCAGTTTCAGCAGGGCCAGCATGGCCAGGGGAGGAATGGTAACGGCCACCAGGACCGAGGGCAACAGGGACAACGAGGGGAAACTTCCCGGGGAAGTGTTATGTTTGTGGCAAGACTGGCCACAAACGCCAGGATTGTCCTGATAGGGGAAGGGCCCCACAACAGTAGCAGCAGGGTGCTCGACACGAGCCACAGAGGCCTATGTTTCCCACCGCCCTCCCAGCACCACCACAGATGGCAGCACTACCACCCGTGCCAGCGATCCCAGTTCAGCAGGGATAGCTTAAGTATGGGAGAGTGTATCAGCTCCAGCATGCCGCAGCCCCACAGGATCCACCGGCCATTAAGGGTATGTTCTCTATTCAGGGGACTATGGGGCGTATTTTATTTGACACGGGAGCCGCACATTGTTTCATTGTCATGAGATTTGCACGCACTATTGGGCTATTAGACACCGCCGAGAGCACGGTTACTTGTGTAGATTCACTGTTGAGTAGGGGTTCCATGATTTCCCTTATATGTAGAGGCGTGAGTATAGAGATCTAGAGGTTTACATTACCCGTTGATATGTTAGTGTTAGAGATGACTGAGTATGAAGCCATTATTGGTATGGATTGGCTAGTTGCGTACCGAGCCATGATTGACTATTTTAGTAGGAGTATTATCTTTGCCATTCCCGGGTAGGAGATGTTTTTAGTGGCGATGCCTCAGCCTAAGGGAGGATCATCCACTCACTTGTACTATATAGAGGAGGAGACCTCTAAGGAAGTGGTAATACCACTTGATGCGATTCCAGTTGTTAGGGAGTTTGCCGACGTATTTTAGGATATACATGGGTTACCTCCGAGTAGGGAGATAGATTTTGTGATCGATTTGACTCTGGGCACTCGGCCTATTGCCTGCGCACCTTACCGTATGGCTCCAGCCGAGATGAGAGAGTTACGGGATCAGATTGAGCAGTTGTTGGGTCAGGGGTTTATACGGAGGAGTACTTCACCGTGGAGTGCCACTGTGTTGTTCGTAAAGAAGAGGGATGGATCATTAAGGTTGTGTGTAGATTATCGGGAGTTGAATAAGGTCACGATACGGAATAAGTATCCGTTACCCCGAATCTATGACTTATTCGACTAGTTGAGAGGAGCTTCTTTCTTTTTAAAGATTGATTTGCGATCAGGATACCATCAGTTGCGTATCAGGGAAGAGAACGTCTGGAAGACTGCTTTCTTAACGAGATATGGTTCCTACGAGTTTCGGGTTATGCCTTTTGGCTTGACCAATGCTCCAGCCGTGTTTATGGACTTGATGAATAGGGTGTTCAGAGAGTTCCTAGACCAGTTCGTTATTGTCTTCATCGATGATATTCTGGTTTACTCCCAGACAGAAGAGGAGCACGCCGAGCATTTGAGGCAGGTTTTGTAGACACTACGTCAGAACGAGCTGTATGCAAAGTATGAGAAGTGAGGGTTTTGGCTGAAGGAGGTTCAGTTTTTGGGGCATATTATTTCAGATCGGGGGATATCTGTTGATCCGGGGAAGGTATCCGCCGTAAGGGAGTGGGGACAGCCCACGACACCGACTGAGATCTGTAGTTTCTTGGGCCTAGCAGGATACTACAGGAGATTTATTAGGGGTTTCTCAAAGGTAGCGGGTCCTTTTACACATCTGACTCGTAAGGGTGTGCCATTCATTTGGAGCGATGCCTGTCAGTTGGCATTTGATGAGTTGAAGGACAAGTTGACCTCAGCACCTGTGTTAGCATTGCCGAGACCAGGAGTTGAGTATTTAGTCTACACTGATGCGTCCTTAGAAGGACTTGGAGGTGTATTACATCAGGAGAGTCAGGCCATAGCTTATGCTTCCCGTAAGCTTAAGCCTCACAAGAATAATTACCCCACCCATGACTTGGAGTTAGCGGCAGTTGTATTTGCCCTTCGGATTTGGAGACACTATCTCCTGGGGTAGAAGTTCCGGTTGTTCACGAACCACAAATCTCTACAGTACCTATTCACGCAGAAGGAGTTGAATATGCGGCAACGGAGGTGGCTTGAGTTTGTGAACGATTATCAGTTTGATATCCAATATCACCCGGGGAAGGCTAACGTGGTAGCAGACGCGTTGAGCCATAGGCCAGTAGATGAGGTGGCCGAGGTGTGGAAGGCTAAGTGGAAGGAGTTGGGACACCAGGATGCAGTGGCCCGATCGTTCATGTCTGTAATGACAGTTACACCTCAGATTGTCACAAAGGTGGTAAAGGCACAGGCAAATGACTCGTTCTGTCAGGAGTAGATAGTTCGATTGCTACCAGAAGGAGTAGAGTCCTATAACGTTAGCTCAGACGGGGGATTATGCTTCAATGGGAGACTAGTCGTTTCGAAAGGGGAAGACTTGCGACACGAGGTAATGGCAGAGTCGCACGGCTCACGGTTTGCGGTACACCCCGGTGGGGATAAAATGTACCAAGACATGAGACGTCAGTATTGGTGGAGCGGGATGAAGAGAGATATTACCGTGTTTATTTCTAAATGCGCCACTTGTCAGCTGGTAAAAGTGGATCATCAGAGACCGGCAGGACTTCCACAACCATTAGAGGTCCTGATGTGGATATGGGAGAGCATCTCCATAGACTTTATCACGGGGTTACCTACGTCACAGAGGGGTCATGACTCCATTTGGGTAATTGTGGACAGGTTGACCAAAGTCGCTCATTTTTTACCCTTAAGGACAGACTATACTACGGGACAGTATGCCCAGATTTTTATTTCAGAAATAGTGAGACTTCACGGTGTGCCCCTAAATATCGTGTTTGACCGAGACAAGATATTTATTTCACGGTTTTGAGAGAGTTTTAAGGAGGCCATGGGCACGGAATTGCGGTTGAGTACGGCTTATCACCCGCAGATCGATGGGCAAACCGAGCGTATAAATCAGATGTTGGAAGACATGTTGCGTATGTGCATTATAGACTTTGGGGGTGGATGGGAGCAGTACCTTCCATTGGTGGAGTTTGCTTATAATAACTCCTACCAGTTCACAATTGGCATGGCTCCATTTGAGGCGTTGTATGGTAGACCTTGTCGTTCCCCAACATGTTGGTTAGAGGTTGGGGATAACAAACTACTTGGGCCGGAAGTGATTCAGGATACTTCGGCAAGGATATAATTGATACGAAGTCGCATTCGGGTAGCTCAGGATCGGCAGAAGAGCTATGCCGATGCGAAGAGGTTCTTCAGGGAATTCAAAGTGGGGGACCAGGTTTTGCTCAGAGTATCTCCTATGAAGGGGATTATGCGTTTTGGGAAGAAGGGGAAGCTGGCACCGAGATATGTGGGGCCATTTCCTATCATCGAGCGGATTGGGTCAGTTGCATATAGACTTGGGTTACCGGAGCATCTGCATAGGATTCATGATGTGTTTCATATTTCCTCGCTAAGGAAATATCTTAGGGACGATTTAGCTCATACTCACATTGTTCTGGAGGACATCGATCTCCAGCCTGATAGCTCCTACGAGGAGGGGCCGATTGCTATTTTGCATCGAAGCGAGCAGAAACTGCCGTTAAAGATAGTACCATTGGTACGTGTTCAGTGGCGGCATCATAATGCTGAGGAATCCACATGGGAGCGCGAGGATGAGATACGCGAATGTTATCCAGAGTTGTTTTTACCAGGTACCTTCTAGTTCCGAATTTCGGTTTGAAATTCTGTTATTAGGGGGGAAGTATGTAATACCCCGTACTTTTATCGATATTTATTTATGTGATTAATTAAATTAAATGTGAATTAATTGAGAATTAATCCGGATATAATACTAACGATATGTGAGTTGGTATTTGATTATAATGTGTATATATGGCAATATCTGAATATTGAAAATATTAAAATTGTCGCGAGACTGAAATACAGCAATTTGGAAAATTTAGTTGAGACGCGCGTGCCAGTCGCGTTAGAAATGAAAATATTTGAATTAAAAAATAAATTTTATTTTTATCAATCGAATGGCCATTTTGAGTGCACCAACGTGTCCGGAAGGGTCGAAATAGTCAGAAAACACTAGCCGGGGGTTTAGTTTGGGTCCCGGGGCATTTTTGGGCCATACCGGCAACTAAAAAGGGTATTTTGGTAATTTTGAAATTTTGGGAATATTAATCAACGAATTTTGGGAGTTAAATATAGGTTATTTACTAACCCACTTAACCCATTACCATCACTTTACAACTTAGAGGGCTACGGGAGTTATAGGAAAGGTTAGAAGAGGTTCCCAAAGAGAAAACCATAACCACCATCTTTAACCTTCAACCTTGGGAGAAATTTGTAAGGAGAGAGCAACCTTCAACATTCGACATCAAATTCTGAAGAACAATCCAAGACAAGTGGTTTAATTACGTTAATTTCAAGCGAATGTTTCTTCCATGCTTTGAATTTATAATAATTGCATCATATTGGGGGTTTGATGAAAACCCATGAAATTGGATATAGAAATTCATGATATGCTATAGGGATCGCATGTAGAATGTTATTGGGTGATTGTACTATAAGAAATACAACTTTTTATGATGTAAAAACAGATTTGTAAAGGAAAATTGAAGACTTTAAATTTCTGGGTTCATACCCATAGGGTTTGGGGGGAAATTTTGGGTGATATGATAATTATATGTTGTTTAGGAAGATTGGACCCCATAAACATGTTAAGATACGACCTAAGAAGGTTTAGTAATGTTTAAGAACCTTAAAACACTGATGGGATGACTTTAGGATGAGTTTAGAGAAGAGGAAAATTGGAAAAAAATGAAGTAGAATTTCTTGGCTTGAAACTGCCATCTCGTTAGAAGACCTACCTAGGTCGTTCGAACGAGCTCGTTCGAACGAGCTTCTAACGATGTGACAGTATGCCTTCTAACGAGTTGGTAGTTCGTTCGATGCCTTTCGTTCGAACGAACTCTCGGTCGATGCCTTTCGTTCGAACGAACTCTCGTTCGAACGAGACTTCTAACGAGTTGACAGAATGGTCTTTTTGGCCTGATTTGATTTCTAGTGTCCCGTAACCTTGTTTAATTGATGAGATAACTTTCCCTTGTTAACTAATTGGTATAGTTGGGAGATTTGGGATATATTGAGGAGTAAAATATAGAAGAGTGGCTTGAACCAAATGATATTTGTGGATCAGGACGCGAGTGACTAATCACGATGTGAGGATAATTGATGACTTAAATACATATACACCGGGGACATGTGATTTGTGTGATATGAAAAGTTGGTATAAGAACGAGAAGTATACCACTAATACAAATATGGTAATTACTAAGATGTGTGCATGCTTAGTATATATGATTTTATGTGTATGACATACCTACCATACTTGCTATCACGGGAGGTTTGCGTTCGTTTAGGGCCATCTAATCTTTGTGTGCCTACGGGGGGGATATAGATTGGTACCTCGAGGACATAGGTCAGAGAAGGACTTATTGAGAAGTTAATAAGTCTGCTGATCATGTGAGCGTAGGTATGTGCGTGACCCATGTGATGTGAACTATGTTCGCCTCCATTGTTTGTGATTGTTACTATCTGAGACCAATTCCTGAGAGATTCGGAATACGTGATCCTTATGTACGTGATGTACCGGGATGGGATAGCAGAGTATGTGTGCACCGTAACTTAGTCTCGGGGTGCTAGTACTGTATATTTACGATGAGAATAATATATGGTTAATTGAAAAGAATTGTCATATTTAAATTGTGAAGTATAATTATCGTAATGATCGCTAAAGATAAAAAGGGATAATCTATAGTGAATTGTATTGCTAATAATTGAGAATCCGAGAATTAAAGTAAAACTCTCTATTTAATTGATGATATTGGAATTAAAGTGCGAATCGAGTAGAAATGTTAGAATTTATTTTGGTCTAGATAGATATGAGAATCACTTGAATGGGCATGGTACGTTAGGAGTGCACAAATAGTCGAGAGGTGAGTATTTCATGTGAGAGCACGTCCTAACATGTATTTTGCATTCATTGTTTTAATGTCATTAAAGAACTTGCTATTTTTAAACTAATTTTCCACATTCGGGCTCTGACCCGTTTGCTTTCAAATATATTTTTGTAAAAACCTTTTTAGGTGCCCAGCCACAAGGACACCATGCATAGGAATTCTATTCAGGTGACGAGCTGTAGCTGTTGTGGAAGTTACAGGGCCTTGACAGTAGACGCCTCCTTTTCTAGTATTGACTCCATGTTCATGCTTTATCATTTGTAGGGCATGTCGCCCATTTCCTTTAGAGACATTTTACATTTCAGTTATTCAGACTTTGGTTTGTAATTAATTTAGGATGCAGACTTATTTTATTTATTTCAGTATTGGGATTGTTGTGAGGAGTATTTCCTCCAGATTCATTATTATTTGATGGTTACTCTATTGGGACTTTACTGTGAATGGTTATGTTATTCTTTTATAGTTCATTTATTGCATGTTAATCAGATTTAACTTAAAATTTGGCAACTCACTTTTTAAACACTAGGTGGTTAGTAATTATTAAAATGATTTCGACAGTGATGCTATTAACTGAACCAACTTGACATTTTGAATTAATTTAATAAAGGAGTAGCTACCCGGTATTTAGTTAGTCGGGGTGTCACAAAAGGTAGATGGAAACATGAATTATGTAAAATCAAGATCCAAACCAGGTGGTGTGGTGGAAGGCACAATGAGTGGGTCGGGTGGGATAAACGGTGGAGGAAGATGATTCAACTCAAGCGTGGGAGACACACACTCATTGGGAGGAGTAAAGGAATACTCACAAGGGAGTGTGGTATCTAAAGTTGGAGTGTTCAAATTCTCCATAAGAGTAGCATCAGTGAATGTGGTGGGTGGGTAAGACGAGGCACCAAGATCTAAGATAGAGTCAAACTCAATTGTAATTCAATTTTATTTTCTTTTTGTGCTTTTTACTTCTTTTTTTTAATTTTTTTGGCTTTTCAAATATTAAAATAATTTTCAAGGGTGAGGATGTGAACTAAGACTAAACTAAATTAAAGATCAAAACAACTAACTAGAAAGTGACTAAAAAATGAACAAAGTCTAACACTAAAATAAGAGATAAAGTGAGGTAAATAATAGTGAGAGCAATCAAGGAGTGGGACTACACCACAAATTCTAGCTATTCTAATTAATTAATTTAATTATTTGAATTCTTCCAAATTAATGTTAAACTTACAAACCAACTCTCGTTGCAAGTGTAATTATAATAGTAATCTTTTAGAAAATTAAGTTTAACCCCCACAACTCTAGAAAATAGATCTACACTCTTTTTAATTAATCACCCGCTAGGATCGATTCATCAAAATTTATGTAAATCTTAGAAAATAAAAATAAAGTTGAAATTCAAGGAATAATACCACACTTAAGAAACCCCTATCTCTAGTCCGAATCTAAAATGGGTATTATAACTTAGAATTTTGACTTTCTCTTGAAAATCATTTACCCGCTCTCGAGGCGTAAATTTAAGGGTGAGGGATCAAAATTAATATTCAAAAGAAATTTTCAAGTAATGAAACTAATTAAATTAAAATAACATCAAATAAGGGTTCCCCCCACCCCTTGAAAGGGGATTTATCCTAACATGATATCAAACATGATAAACAAATAATTAATAGGCAATTAAAATGAAATAGAAGAGAAGAACAATCAAACCAAATCTCTTTGAGTGAAATTGGACTTCAATCCTTAAATTTGCACATCATTCATTCAATTCGAGCCTCCAAATGATTTTTAATAATAACAAAACACTCAATTGTATTTCTCACTAATTTATCACTCACTAATCTCTAACAAAAATAAAATAAAACTATTTACAAAATGTTCTACCTAATTTATTTTCTACTCTAACTATCTCTCTCTATAATTCTCTCTATAAAACCCTAGATAGCTCTTCAAATGGCCTTTCGGTCTTCTTTAATATGCTCATGGAGCTAAGGGGTATAGTTGGAAGAATTAAGGTGTAAGAGCATGGGGTGTGTGCACATGGGGTCAAAATAGGGAAATGCACAAATGTGCATGGGGTGTGTGAGGTAAGGAAGGAATATGGGTGAGGGTATTGGGTGACAAAATGTGATTTGGTTAAAAAGGCTATAATAGGAAATGGGGGTTTAACAAGGAAAAAGGGAATAAAGGGGTTGTAATAGGCACATGGGTTTTAAGTTTATTTGTCTTCGTTTGGCTTGGACTTGTACAGAGAAGAAAAAATCGATTTGGACATGGGACCGATCTACTATGGGTTAAAAGGTGAGTCGAGTTTGATGGTTTCGGGATGGGTTGGCGCCGGGTTTGGGCGATCGGTTAAGGGCTCGGGTTATGGTTTCGTGGTTTGGGTCGAGCAGGTGGCAAGTTGGTTGATTCCGGGTTGAGCTCGCCGGATGCAGGTGGACGAGGGGGACGCAGGTGGACGAGATAGGGGAACGGGTCAGGGGGTTCCACCGGCGGCAGGGTTGGGCTGTCCAAGCGGGTTTCGCCGGCGCAGGTTCTGGGGGCACGTGGGGCGTCACTGGTGGGTTTAGTTGGGCATGGGTCTTGGTTTTTTTTTTGTGAGGTGAGAGAGTAGAGAAAGGTGTTGGTTTGTTGGTTTGGGAAGGTTAATGGTGGTTTGGGTTTGTGTTGTTAGAAGAGATCGTGGGTTTTGGTTGTTAATGGTGGTTTAGAGGAGAGAGAATGGTGATAGGTTGCAGATGATGAGGGTGATGATTGTGTGTGGTTAGGTGTATGGTAGAGTGTGTGTGTTTTAGGAGGTGTTATGGTGTGGATAAGCTATTGGGTATTAAGGTGTGAGTATTTGTGTGTTTAAATTGTGATCCCTAGAAAAATAACACTAACTAACTAAAAAAAACTAATAAAATTAAAAATTAAAATCTAAAAATAAAATCCTACTCTAAAAATAAAATAAATACTCAATTAAAAATGAAACTAAAGAGAAATGAAAATTAAAATTAAAATCTATTAAATTAAAAACTAAAATCCTAAAAAGTAAAATATAATAAAACTAAAAATAAATGAATTCCTAAAAAAAACTTATCCTAATAAAACAAAATAAAAACTAATCAAAATAAAATAAAATTACACTAATGAAAATAAGATATAAAAATAGAAAATAAAACCAAGAAATTCTAAATAAATCTAAAATAATTCCTAAAAATAAAAACGAATCAAACTAAAAATATAAAAAGGGCACAAACTAAACACACACGGGTTTCGGGGTAGGTTTAGGCTTGGTTTAGGCTCAGGTAAGGTTACGGGGGAGGGAATTAGCTCCATTTTAACTGCAAATTGCCTCGAAATATAGCTTTTGATACCGCAACTGCAATTAAGCCTGCATATTGAACATTTATGCGCATAAGACCCTTATGATCGAGAATTAGCAATTAAAATACGTCAATTTGGGGTATAAAATTTACACTTTTGGGTGCTTATCAGTGACCTAATAGGGAATGGAGAACATCCAAGTAAGGTCATATGTAGGGAGTGTAGTGACACTCAAGTCAAAATTTTAGGCAAAGGAGATGTTCTTAGTAGTAGCATGGGGTGATGGGAGCCAGTTAACATATTTTTGGGAAGATACCATAGATAACGAAGAATTTTGAGGTGCGAATTATTATGAGTACTCTCACTAGAGGTATATAGAGAGGCAAGAAAATTTTTAGAGATAAATTAAGCGCGGATAGGAGGTCCGGTTGGAACGACTGGTATCATTATCATTAAGGTTATACCTTCTATGTTTGTATTAATGCTCTCAAGAGAGGAGAGCTAAGGGAGTTAGAGAGTTTGTTAGAAGAGTAAGATTGAATTTTATGCTAGGGCGGCACCTGGGAAAGGAATGCCTAGAACCCAGAGTTACGATCGAGATTAATAGAATCTATATTAAGTGAAGGTGGGTTCAGTTAGGGCCGTTAAGACCATCATCTAGTTCCAAGGGATCAGAGGATCCAAAGGAATGTAGGGGTAGCAACCAGGGTCAAGACAACCAGGTTCGTGAGAAGGATAGCCCCGACATAGTCGGTGGGGCTAGTGAAAGGGGAATGGCACAGGGAGGTGACTTATGTGTAAAAGAGTAAAAACACATGGGTGGATCTTATCCACAACGAATCAAGGGACAAGAGTGAGATGTCTATCGAGGTCAACAGTTATAGAAGTTTTTAGCTTGGTTAGGACGAGGGTGTTATGTCCAGGAATTATTTGAACTGCGAGTGTTATTAGCAAATGAAAGTATGAGTTTTATCCCGAGATAATTGGGGTATGTTTTGTGTGACGCGAGCGGGCCACAGTAATGTATTAGAACTAGATTCGCGAGAGAAACAAATTTAGTGGAAGTATCATTAATATCACTAGTGTGTGCATATTTACAAAGGAGTAGTGGGGGGTCTTCAGTTCCACCTATAAGGGAACGGGTGGGTACACTGAGATGATTCATATTTTTCTGAGGATAAGCTCATTTAAGAGGTAATATTCGAGGAATGGTTTTTTCTCATGGGTACGGACGGGATCGTAATGGTAGGCGAGTATAGCAAGGCTATCGTGTTTGTTATTCCAGGGCTGGATGTATATTATTATAATATCCCACCTGAAAGATGTTTGAGCTCGCGGTAATATTGTGTGAAGTAGACTTCATAGAGTACAGTTTTCTACTTATATTGGATCCCGATGCGTAAAGGCTCTGATGAGATTCAGCGTATGTTGGGTTGCCGTGGAGCAGAGAGGTTTAGCTAGTTAGTGATATTTGGCGTTAAATAATGCGAGGATTTACACCATGAGTTGATAAGAGAGGAAATATCAGGAACAATGGTGAAGAAATTGGTAAGGTCACAAAAATATCTGGAGGTTATAACCACATCAAGAATGCGGGAGCTGAACATGAGGTAAATATGGTTACGTATGTGATGATCAGACGTTTGTGCAAATATACACAAGATATAGGGTATATGGGCACCTTGGGAGGAGTCAGAGTCTCTACTACGTAGATACTTAGCAAATTCGAGGAGAAGATGCAAAAGCGATGATTTTGGATATATTTCAAAGGAATAGGAATAAGATGTGCCACGGGTTACGAAATGTTGAAGTTTGGGGGTATGTTTGGAAGTGACATTAAGTGCATCACAACCTATGGTTTGTTACCACTAGGATTCGCGAGTGAGACGGATATTAGTGGGTGTGTTGGCCGAAGTAGCTATAGAGTATATATATTTAAGTACCTTGGGATAGTGGGGTTCTTTGGTATTAACCACAAGAGAGTGGAAGGTAGACTAAGATGAAGGTTACATTGTACGAGAGATTCCTACTTTCAAGAATTATGTGAGTAGCGTGGATGTTTTCCAAGTTTCAATTCTGTAGTTATAGTTTGGGGCTAAAGTGGATAGTTATAGCAAGTCTGGGTGTTCGCAGTACCAGGATGTGAAGTATCATTGCTAGGTTTCACCTGAGATAGGGTCTAGCGTATATGTACGGTTATGTATGATAAAATGTGTTGCATTTTAATGTATTAATATTGTAAATTGAAATCTCGGGGAGTAGGGACATTTTTTATGTGATTCAGGGTGGGTGGACTTATTGTCGAGCGGGTAGATATAGCTCGGGATTTATTCTCGCACAAGAAAACTAGTGATAGTAAGGGCGCGGTAGTGTATGTTGTCTTTTTAACATAAGAGTTTTTATGTATACCTTTAAGCCGAAAGGAGGGTAATTGGAATGCTATGACTGTGCGATTGAAGTTATATAACGGTTTAAAGTCTAGTAAAAGCTGGGTTTTTATTTCGTGCAGTTAGGAATGGGTACAGGGTGTATGAACACTCTGGTTAAGCACATTCACTTAAGGACTATTTATCACGACTAAGAGTAAGTGATTACAGAGCTAGTTAATACTGTGAGTACTAGGCTTATCCGAATTTCGAGTACGAAATTCCATTGTAAGGGGGGAAGTATGTAACACCCCGTAAATTCAAGGACCTTTAATTAAATAATATTTTGGGAGAGAGAATTTATTTTATTGGGAGGAATTTAATTCGTGAGTTGTGATATTTTTTTAATTTGAGGGATTTATTAACTTGGCGAATTAAAGATTTATTATTTGGACTATTTTGTGTCGCATTTTAAGATAAAAAATTTGAAGAATGTTATAAATTAATCCGGATGGCAATTTCGAGCGCACGGGTGAGTCTGGTATGGTCAAAATAGTCCGAATTGAGTGGCCCTTGGTATATATTGGGTTTCGGGACCTTTAGAGCCATAATTGAATGCCCAATTAGGTGTTTGGGCCCTTTTTAGAAGGCCCATAGGCCTAAAAACGGAATTAGAGTTATAAACACTAATTGTGAGAGAGTAAGGCAACTTTAAGTCATTTTAGAAGACTAAAATTGGGGAGAGCCTTAGAGGAGAACCATTAGAAGAGAATTTTGGGATTCTGGGATATTACTTTAAGAACAAGAGGAGATCCTTGAATCCAACCCAACATCTTCATCTAAAGGACTTGATTCTACAATCTAAGGCAAGTGGTTTATTTTGCAATTATTAATTAGCATTTTCCTATTCATTTTAAAGGAGGTGGGAATTAATTAATATGTTAGGGTTTATTTTACATTAGAAATTGGGGATTTCATGGTTGGGAGTTATAAATCTGTAAAGTTGTTAAGATTTGGTTATTTGATGCCCCAATTGATGTAATTGATGTAGATGGATTGAATAGATTAAATGGGTGTATTTAGGATGAATCTTGGAAAGTTTTAGGGGTGAAATCTGTAGAGATTGGAGGTTTTTATTGTTTTAATGATGGACTAGTTTTTCTGGGCAAATTGGAGAAGAAGAAGGATATCAGGGTCATTCGAACGACCTAGTATCTCGTTCAAATGACAGCCAGCGTCATTCGAGCGACATGGCTGGTCGCTTGAACGACCTATTGAATCCTATCAGATTTCCTCCCCTCCCCTGATTCAGACTTGTTATGTGTTTTGTGGTGAACAGTTTCTATATTGATTGAATCTGTAATTATGGGTATAATTTAGGGTTTGGATTTGTTAATAATCACCCTTAGACTAATTAGAGGATTAATTAAATTGGATAATTTAGGCTTACGATCGAGTGATTAGAAACCTTATTAATTAAGTAGGCAAACTTAATTGAATGATAAATTGGGAATTTGAATTTCGGGCCGAGAGAGAGATAGTCCGGGTATAATTGCTAGGGTGACACCAAGATAATGAAATTAATTATTGCATGATTAATTAAAATTAAGTCGGTTTGTAGACTTGCATATTTTAGGCTGGTGTATGGAAGTAGTACACCGGTAGCTTGGACGTTAGTATATATATATATATATATATATATGATTTATAAATATTTGTGTGAATAATATATATAGTAAAGCATACCAATTTTAATGCTATCTTAGGAGGTTGCGTGATGTGGGTGAGTCCCCTGACTAGCGAATGCAGGGTGAGTATAATCCCCAGGTCATAGCATCTATTATTAGGGGTGAGCCGTTATGGTATGGAACGGTTACTTCCAGGGGTAACTGTGGCCACCTCCTACGCGGGCGTGATAGCATTTATATCTGACGTGCTTGTGAATGTTGAGATATAATGATATGTATATACGGTGTAGATTTATATACGGGTAAATAGATGGTGTGAAATGTATAAATGATATAACTTGTGAGAATGTTATACGGTATCAAATGCTAAATGACTTAAATAAGTTAATGTGATTAATAACTTATAAAGAGTATACTATACTCACTCGGGATAAAATAGTGGGAAATAGTAGGTTATATGTTACTTATATAGTGTGTGATATATAAGTATTGATATACTTGATGTGTATAGTATATTAAATATATATATATAAGGGAAGAAATGTGAGTTAATTTCTGGACTATCCGAGAATATAAAATCCGGAATAAAATGTCTGTGATATACGTAGATAAGGTGAGCATATTATATGCGAGATTATAACACTAAGTTAAGACTAGTGTAATAACTAGAGATAGTTATTTTATATAAATCGAGAAGATTAATAAGTGTGAAGTATAGTATATAAGCTCGGGCAAAAGCTTAGGTGATTACATATGCGGGACGTTGAGATAACGTATGGTATTTAGAATTTTGGGTGAAATGCTAGTTAGGCTAGATAGCATAACTAGGGGTTTAAAATACATGCAATAGGTGCGCACTGTTAGATGAGAGGTGAGGAGTATCTCATGTGAATGCGACACCAGTTTAAATATGGAGAATAACATATTTAAATATTAAAGTATGTTAAGCACTTGCTAAAAATATTTTCAAATCTGGGCTTTGACCCATATCTATCTTTTCTTCTTCTCCTTCCTTGTTATACTTTTTAGGTGTCCAGACATAGGGACACCTGAATTACCATTTCTTTCGAGTCAGACATTGCTGCCGCAGCTGTGGATGTGGGCAAGATATTGCATAGACGCTTTCATCTTTATGATCTAGATAGGAGGTATTGTGAATATATTCGGGCATGTTTCCCAATTGATGTATTTATTTTATTTTGACTTTTTATCACGCACACTCGATATGGTTGTATTTTGTTTACCGAGAGTTATCGATTATTTATTTATTCATTCCATTTGTTGTTTATATTCCTCGGTGAAGGGTTTTAATTGTGCATTTTAGTTAAAAAGATTAAAAAGTTTAAATTTTGGCACTGGGCCTAATAGGTTATTAGTAATTGATTGATTTTTTATAGTGATGCTGAGAATGAAACCACATGAGATTCCTGTCTTAATTTGATATAGGACTGATCATTCAATATTTTATTGGGTGGGGTGTCACACTGAACCCACCGTCACTTGGTAGAAATTATATTAATCTCGACCATAAATTTGGGTCCTCTACTGGGTATCCCTTCCCTTGGTGCCTTACTAGCATTAAAAATCTAGTCTTACTCTTCTGATAGATTCTCCAACTCCCTTAGCTCCCCTCTCTCGAGAGCATTGATACACATTGTAAATGTACAACCTTGACGACAACGACACTAGTCATTCGGGCCAGATCTCCTATCTGCGCTTGTATTTTCTACCCACGGGTCTATTATTAACTTACAACCCTACTTGATTCTTCGCATCCCTTTCATTGATTACGAAGTTTGTGAATTCGGTCAACTTTCCTTACCCTTCGGCCACTGTCCGACCCTTTGGGAAAGTTACTAAAATTTCCCTTGCCTCTCTATTTAACCTCTGGTGAGAGGGTTTGTAAAAATATGCACTCTAAATTCATTTTTATTCATGGCATATCCCCATGGATGTGATGACTAGCTCCCGTCACCCCATACTGCTTCTAAGAGAAAACTTCTTTTCCCAGAATTTTGACTTTAGTGTCACTATACTCCCCCACATGTGATCCCAATTGGATGTTTTCCATCCAATCACCCTTCCTCACCTCCCTCAAATTCTAGCGGATTGTTCTTCTGAAATAAAATCTTCTTCGACTCTTACCCCTTGTTGTCTACACTTGGGGTTTTGACTTTGCACCATCGTCTTTCACGACGCTTCTTGGGGAAACTACTTATCCCCAGTAGTTACTCCAACTTCAATTGTTCGAACAATATGGTGACTCCTACCGCGTCACTATTTCCAGAATACTCTATGGCTTATGTTGAGTCGTCCCTCCTGCAATCCTTCTAACGCCCCACGTTTGTGGTTCTATAATGTTCGATCTGCCACGCTCAACCGAAACCGTAAATGAATCACATCAACTAAACATTATAATAGGAGAACGCGGGTTGCATAAGTAAAGGAATACAACAATCCTATAAAAAAGGCTCTATATTAAATAACGCTATGCTGAAATGGAAAAAGCCGCACAGATCCTAAAGACACTAGGACCTGATGCTTTAATACCATCTGTGACACCCCGCCTAATAAAATATCGGATGATCAGTCCTATATCAAATTAAACATGAATCTCATCTGGTTCATTCTTACCATCACTGTCAAAAAATTTTAAAACTAACTAACCACCTAGTATTCAAAAGACATGGTGTCAAATTTTATCTTTTTACTAAACATCTCTAACAACATGAGAAAGAATATATAATAAACCATATACTCAAACACTGAATCAAACACTAATAAAAATGAATATTTACAACTCCTTGCCGAGAAAACCATCGGCTACAAACCCAAATCACAAATATATAACACAAGAGTAATAAAATGAGTACATCAACTGACTGAATTAAAATGGAATAACTAGGGCGGTGAGCCCTAAAGAAATACTGACTTCATCCTACTCTAGAAATGGAATGACTGACGCGTCAAAGTCAAAATCCTGCAACATCCACATATACCACAGTTGCGTAAACTTGGGATAGAATAATTTTGGCGTCCCTATGCCTGGACACCTAAAAGATTTTGAAAATATTTTATAGCAAGGTTTAGAACCCAAAACATTTTGAAAATATTTAGCAAGTAAATTAAATTACTATAAATTAAAATACATGAATGCTCTTCATATTTAAGTTAGTGTCGCACTCCCTTGAGGATCACCTCACCCCTCAACTAATGTGCACACCTAACGTCCTTCTATATAACCCATCTAGCTATCTACCCTGTAACTAACCTTGTCATATAGACACTACTTCTCCCACTACTCTAACCCGAGTAAGTTTAAATGTATGAGTTATAAGTTATTAACCACACTAACTTATTTGAATCTTTTCTCAATTGAGACCATATAACACTCTTACAAGTTATATAATTAATACAATTCTCATCATGTATTTACCCATATATAAATGAACCATATATACATAATATCATATTACAACATTCACACACATGTCGTAGATATACAACCATCCTCCCGAGCACTCAGTGGATGTTCTCTAAAATGCTATCATCATCAGGTATACTCATCCACCCGGAACCCTGACGCGGTGGGCTCACCAAATCAGAAAAATAAGGGCATTGGAGGCCGCCATAGTTCTCACCGAAAATGAGACAGACTCATACCCAAGCCGTTTCACCCCTCGTCCAGACGTTATGACTTAGGGACTATACTCACCCTACATTCCCTAGCCAGGGGATTCATCCACATCGCGCAACCTACCATGATAGCACTAGGATGGGTATGCTTTCCTATAAGTATTATTCACACAAATATTTATAAATCACACACACGCACACACACACACACACACACACACACACACACATATATATATATATATATATATATATATATATATATATATATATATATATATTACACATCACCTCATATATATTCAATTACATCCAGGCTACCCGTACACAAATACCGTAACACTAGCCTAATATTTTCAAGTCTATATACCGACTTGATATTGACATAATTCCCATAATTATTTATTTATTACTTAATTTGCGTCACCCAACTAAATTACTCGGACTTTCACTTTTAGTCTGAAATCTCATCATGTAGAACTTATTCCTCCAATCCCACGTGTTAAAGTTAACACACTTTTTAATCTTGAATATTTCTTAATTTATTATATAACCCTACAATAAATTAACTCGATCAAATTCATGCCTAAACGCTTGTAGCACTAGTCCAAATTTTGCCCGAGTCAATATTCCAACTCCAATTTAATTAACCACACAATAACTAATTTATTATCGTAGTGTCACTCAACCAATATACCCGGTCTCACTCGTTTAGCCCGAAAATAATATAATCAGAATGTATTATCCAAAATTCTATTTAATAAGTCTCCCATACTTATTACCTTGAGGCTCTTAATTTCTTCTAATTGGACCTCAATCCCCTTGTTCTGGGGATGTTCAACCTGAATTTCAAATTCAAAAAAAAATCTAAACAACCAATAACCCAAGACTATTAACCCATACAGCGTATATCACCACCAAATAGTATCCTCCATTGTTAGAAACCAAGGATGGCAATTTGAACACGTACAGGAATCTAAGCCAAACAGGGAAAAGAAATTGGGCGGTGAAACGATGTCATTTAAACTAGACCATATGTCATTCAAACCACAATGGTTCTCGCTTGAACGAAGCCCAGGTCGTTCAAACAACCATGGGTTTTCTCCCCTCTACTTCAATCAGGTCCAAACTGCCATTGACGTCCTCTGTTAAACCCTCTGTCCAAAATTCTTTGCTTAAACCCTTATCAACTAAATACCGATCCTAGTTTTTTTCAAGATTCTCAATCTTAGGTAAGAACCCCACATCAATCGAAGGTTAACTAATCACATCCCTCAATTCTTTTCATTTCATACACTTAGATTATTTGAAACCCAATTTAAATGTCAAAACCAATCCCCAAATTCGTTTATTTTCAACACACCCACTATGTTATGAATTGAAGACTGTATTTAATTTAAAAGCACGTTTAACCACTTGCCTTAGGGTTCATAAGGTCTTAATCCATCGGTGTCTTGTTCTTGATTTTGGCTCCCATGGCCTCCCCCACTTGCACCCACTTCCCCTCTCTAAAAAGGGTTTTTCTAAAATGTGTTATGGGTGTTACACCCTCTCACTTTTAGGGTGTAATAATTCAATCCCGTTTTTTAGCTTATGCGCTTTATAAAAAGCGCTCAAACACTATTATGTGGGCTCAAATATGCCTAAAAATGCTCCAAGGCCCATTTAATATCCCTGGGTACTCTTTTTCAACTATTTCGATCCATCCGGAGTCAACCGTGCACTCCGAATTGCCATCCGAAATAATTTACAACATTCTCCAATTTTTTTATCTCAAAATGCGAAACAAAAATAATTTGAACCATTTAATTCTAATTCGCCAACATTAAATAAATTTTCCAATTTAAAAAATTTCTCAAATGATGAATTTAATTCTTCCCAATAAAATAGAGAGATAACTATATTTAAGTTCCATTTATCGGGTCAACATTCATATAAGTCCTATTGACTTTTCAACAATCATATAGGTCCTATTCCAACTTTTTAGGAATTTTTTTCACAATTTTACCCATTTATAACTAATCATTCGTAACTTCCTTTAGGAAGTTACATAAGTGGTTGGACTTTTTTTTTAATCTTTAAATGATCATAACTTTTGATTCACAAATTCGTTTTTTGTAAAATTACTATTTTTGAAATCTGCTTGACGAGATCTTTCAAACAAGATCCATGAAGGCTATACAATTCCAAAGAAAAAAATTTACACAAACAGTAAACTTTGCTGTATGCACTAGAATATGAAATAGTTTTATATATGTGACATTTTCACAAACAAACAGTAACATTTATTGTGGTAATATTACACAGTATATATATATATATATATATATATTATATATATATATATATATATATATATATATATATATATATTCGGTGGATCCAAACCCTCTTTTTTCAAAATTACCTAATATTTAAAGATTCGTGCTAGCGGCATCCAATCCTTACCAACATTGATGGAGCTTCAACGACCTTCGTTAGAGCTCCGATTTGGGGCGAATAAGGGTGGCATGTGGTGTCGCTAGCGCGGAACTTTGAAAATAATAAACTTTTAAATAAATGGATTTTGGATCGAACGGAGTGTCATGGGGTGCCGCTGGCGCGGACCGTTGAAAATAAGATTGAATAAGTGGGATCTGGATCCTCTTGAGCGCCGGTTTGGGGTGAGTAGGGGTGGCATTAGGTGCCGGTGGCACAGAGCTTTAAAAGTAGGAGCATACATATATATATATATATATATATAGTGAGAGGTTCACAAGTGGACCAAAAGAATAGACTTTTTAATGGACTTAACAAAAAAAACTAATAAGTCTCGGTTATTGGGTGCCGCTGGCGCGGACCCATTACACCAAGGAATTTAAATTAGTGGGTTATCAGTCTTTTTTGTTAAGTCCATTAAAAAGTCCATTCTTTTGGTCCACTTGTGATCCCCTCTCTCTCTCTCTCTCTCTCTCTCTATATATATATATATATATATATATATATATATATATATATATATATATATATATATATAATGTGATAACACAGTAAAGGCTATTGTTTGTAAAAATGTCATAGATATTAAACTTTATTGTATACACTAGAAAATGAAATAGTTATATATCTGTGACATTTTCACAAACAACAACACTTACTATGTTAATATATTTATGAAATAGTTTGATATATATAACATTTTCACAAACAGTAACATTTACTGAGTTAATATTACACAATATATATATATCATTTTCACAAACAGTAACATTTACTGGGTTAATATTACACAATATATATATATATATATATATATATATAGACACACACACACGGTAGATCCAAACCTCTTTTTTTCAAAATTACCATATTTTTAAAGGTTTACGCTAGCGACATTCAATCCCCACCACTACCCACCACCATTGTCGGAGCTTCAACGACTTTCATCAGAGCTGTGATTTGGGTGGGTAGTAGTGGCATAGGGTGCCGCTAGCGCGGACCTCTGAAATTAAGAGAATATTAGATAAATGGGATTTGGATCCACCAGAGCTCCAATTTGGGATGAGTAGGGGTGGCATTGGGTTAGGTTTATATCTATAACAACCTTCATCAGAGCTCTGATTTGAGGTGGCATGGGATGCCGATGTAACATTTTCACAAACAGTATTATTTATTATTTGTGAAAATATTACAGATATAAACAAAAAGAGACTTCGATATATATATATATATATATATATATATATATATATATATATATATATATATATATATATATATATATAATGTGTTATATGAACACAGTAATGTTACTGTTTATGAAAATGTTATAAATATAAACCTAACCTAATGCCACCCCTACTCACCCCAAATCGGAGCCCCGGTGGATCCAAACCCCATTTATCTAATATTCTCTTAATTTTAGAGGTCCGCGCCAGCGGCACCCTATGTCACTACTACCCACCCAAATCATAGCTCTGATGAAAGTCGTTGAAGCTCCGACAATGGGGGTGGGTAGTGGAGGAGATTGAATGTCGCTAGCGTAAACCTTTAAAAATATGTTAATTTTGAAAAAAAAAGAGGTTTGGATCTACCGTGTGTGTATATATATATATATTGCGTAATATTAACTCAGTAAATGTTACTGTTTGTGAAAATGATATATATATATATTGTGTAATATTAACTCAGTAAATGTTACTGTCTGTGAAAATGTAATATATATAAAACTATTTCCTAAATATATTAACACCAAAAGTGTTATTGTTTGTGAAAATGTCACAAATATACAACTATTTCATTTTCTGGTGTATACAATAAAGTTTAATATCTATGACATTTTTACAAACAATAGCATTTACTGTGTTATCACATTACATATATATATATATATATATCTATGCTCCTATTTTTAAAGCTCTGCGCCACCGGAACCTAATGCTACCCCTACTCACCCCAAACCGGCGCTCCAGAGGATCCCGATCCCATTTATCCAATCTTATTTTCAAAGGTCCGAGCCAGCGGCACCTCATGATACTCCAGTGGATCCAAACCTTATTTATTCAAGAGTCTCTTATTTTCAAAGGTCCGCGCCAGCGACACCACATGCCACCCTTACCCACCCCAAATCGGAGCTCTGACGAAGGTCGTTGACGCTCCAACAATGGTGGTAATGATTGGATACCGCTAGCGCGAACCTTTAAATATAAGGTAATTTTAAAAAAAGAGGGTTTGGATCCACCGAATATATATATAGCCATTCTCCTAAGCGGACTTCCTTAAAGAACGGATTTACGGACTTTTGTCCTTATCCGGCTGTGGTCCCCTCGTGGTCCCTAAGACCTTTTGTTATTTTCCCTAAATGGTCCCCCTCTTGTCTTATACTAAACCCTATTTTAAGACAATATATTTAAACGATTTGTAATTTAGACCCAAATTGGTATCAAGACCTTAAGAATTTTAGAAACTCACCAAATTCCGATCAAATCCCTAATTCTGGTATCATAGCCATAAGACGTTCCTTTAAAACTTATAAAAAAAAGACTTTAATGCCCTTGGGATTTATCCCCCGCATTTATCAAGATATTTTTTGGAATCAACCCAGATTACCAACCTATACCCATAACTGACTTAGACTCAGAAGGTTGTTTAACCACACACATAGACGGTTGTTCACATATTGAACATATCTCAGCCAAACACGCAGACAGTAGACAAGTCACTGCTAGTGCTATTAATAGTATAATAGACCAAAATAAGTGTATACTACTGATATTAAGACAATTAATAAAAGACACTCAAACCCTAGAAACAAAGATAAAAAAATATCTCTAAAAGACTACTAGAAATAGATAACCAAACCCCAATAGACCTTGTACACGTTTTACAAGAAATAAATATTAAGACTAATCATATAGAAGTCCTTAATAAAGATATTTTAGAAATTAAAACTTTAATTAAAAATCAAGACAGTGAGTTAATAAAACTTACTAAAGAACAAGCTAAGCTTATCCCTAGGCTAGATAGTTATCTTCCTAATGGAGATAGTTAGATCAAACTGGAATGAGGTACCTAGATACCTCTCCATTCAGAGTTTATCAGAATTTTATCAAAGAATTTTAGAAAAAATAAACGACTATAGATTTTATTATAAGATAAATGAAAATGAGATTACCAACGCGGCTAAGGCAACTAGACTTATATTAGAAAGATTGAATTTAATTTCTACATCCATAGCAGCTACCCAAGACTATAAAAGTAGCTTTGTTAAAGACTTGCATTTAGATTTAAAGGCTAAGACAGAAGGATTAACCACCTTCTATACAGACTTTGTTAAATTTCAACAAAATTTAGCAAATTACCTTAATAATAGGGAAAGCCATAACCTATCTAAAATGGATAATATTATTAATGAACTTAGACAAGACATGGCCCAAGTAGAAGAAAAATACAAAGAAATTATAAACGAAATTAAGGTCGTATATAACAAACCATCCCAAGTAGAAATAGACTCTCCTTTTATTCTAACTCGGTTAAATAAAATTGAAAAGACTGTAGAAGCCATAGAAATAAGATCTATGCAACAACAAGAAAAAGATAATGAAGTAAAAGACTATATTACTAATATTGGTAAAACCACTGTTAATTCTCTAGCTAGACATAGTGAAGAAACTTCTGAGAAGACTAGAAAAGAGAACAAGAATTTTAAAGAATAAATTCTTAACCAGATAAAAAGACAAAAGGATTATTCAGACTTTTTAGAAAGAATTGAAAAAAGACTTGAACAAAAACAGGTAACCACCTGTAAATTTAGAGAAATCCCTCCTATAGAAACTAGAAAAAGAAATACCATGGGTAGACGAGTCATAAATGATGGATTAGATAAGACTAGTAAGATAGTTAGCTCTATCCCAAATATTGGACAGATTAATCATATGCTTCAAAGACTCAAGGATTCATCCTCCAATGTTAGGACATGGTGGAAAGAAAGAAATTTCACCAATCCCCTCCAATAGAAAGAATGGGGTGAAATTGAGTGGAAGATTGTTGAAGATTCCATTCATAATGGACAACTTCCAGCCGTTAGTTATATAAACTTGTTTAAGGAAGGTGCCACTCCTAAGAATCCCAATTATAACATGACCTACCATTGCAAAAATCATGTGTTAAACAAATCTGATGATGCTGGAATTAGCACCACCAGAGAAGGTGTTTTTAAGCTCAATCTAAGAACAACAATGGCAGCATAGTTATGTAGATGGCAAGAGAATGAGATGAGGAGAAGGGGAGAGTACACCAGGATATAAGTGGTTCAGCCTAGATTGGCCTACGTCCACTGTGTGTGTGTGAATAATCTCACTGCAATAAGGCTCTAATGGACACGAATACAATCTCTCAAGCTTTCTCTCTCTACTGTGTATCTAGACAGAGTTTCAGCTAGGGTTGAAGATATGGGATCCTTTTGCAAGGTAGAGGATGACCTCTATATATAGTACCTAGGGGGTGTAATGTACCCCCCATGCATGCAATGAGCATGTGTGTGGTTACCTCACCAATATGGGAGTGCCATCTGTCACTGTCACATGTGGAGAATGATGATGCAATATTCTCCCCACGTGTGGGGAATAATCTTGTTATAACTGAATTGTGTCCACGTGTCCTTATCAAAATGTCAGCAGGTGCTCGGCTATCGCGTCTGGGGTATGAACTCGGCCTTGGTGAGGCCGAGGTTGGTGAGTCTTGATACCTTTTCAGTCCGAGGATTTCGTGGAGGTCTCGTCCTAATCCTGGCCGAGACAATGGGCAAGGTCGGCCTGAGACGAGGTTGAACTGGTGGCCTGATGAGGTAGCTGGTGACCTCCTACGAGCTCGGCCTTCATCTGGCCGAGGTTGCCATTCCAAGGTATACGAGAATGCTGTCGATCCTTATGACGTTCCTTGGAGAGGCTCATCGTAGTGTCGGCGCTGGCCGACCTTGCTATGGCCGAGGTCTGATATCGTGTGCCCAAGATTCATCCAACATCGGCCATGATCTAGGCCGAGGTTACACTTGGGGCATATCAATCACCCCCCAGTCCTTAGTCATATGTGAGAGCGAGTGGCTAGAGGATTACTACACCTCCGAGGCCTGTCTGTTACAAGCCAATATTTGCTTGACACTTGTCCAATATTGGAACATTCTTGCTTGGTAGGCGTGTGCTGTCAGTCGCCCTTTGAGGATCCCAAGGCAATGATGGGCCTTGGGAGTTGTGCCTAAGTATATAAGGGTTTTGAACCCTTCTTTCCTTCTTTCTTCTTCATTTCTTCCATTTCAGTCGCTAGCGTTTCTGCAGCTCTCTCTCTCTAGAAAGATCTTGGTTCAAGGCATTTGGGTGGTGATTTCTCGCGTCTTCTTCTCTCTTCCTTACCATTTCATCCTCATGTAAGGTTTACCATACTTTTTCCTTCATTTTTCCTGCAAGCACCCTTATTTTTGTACTTTTCGGCGAGTTTCTTAACTTTCCGGCGAGACCACCATAATTTCAGGCGAGCTTTTCTTGCCAAATTTAAGTAGTTTGATTTTTAGACTCCTTTGCTTTATCAGCCAGTCTTGTTTGTAATTTTTGGAGTTTAGGAAAACCCCTAAGTGTAGTGTCGTCCTCTGATGCTCAGACCCTTATATAGGCTTCTTGAGGAGTTCCCCTCTCTTAGAGAGAAGACTTTAGAAAAGATTAGGCAAATAGAAAGAGCACAGGAGGAGGCTCATAGATCACAAGAGTTTCCCATTAGACCCATATTTCCACCACATATGAAGGTGATATATCCTGACCCCCCGGAGAACTTCTATCAGACAGAGGTTCCTACTGATCCCATACCTATATCTGAGTCTGAATCGTCTACCTCAGACCCCATGTCTGTGGATTCCTTTCAAGAGGCCATGGACTTCACACCTAGGCCTGATCAGGCCCCTGATCAGGCCGAGGTCTCCAGCCGAGCCTCGTCCCATAACCACTCAAGCACCTCAGGGTCATCCTCGAAGGTTGAGATTCTTGAGCCGAGTGTGGCCATTCCACCACCAATTGACGCCATGCCTTTGTCGGTCGTCACCGGGGCAGAGTTCACTCAGAGGTTTCCGAGTAACCCATCAACATCTGCTCCAGCCGACGTTGAGTTGGATGATGATGAGGTTGAGAGCGATGTCGATGTCTCTGAGGCGGCCGAGCACGAGAGTACTATTACTGAGGTAGACCTTCTCTACTTCAGATATCTGTATTCTATCAGCCCCTCAATAAAACTTAGGAGACCTCTGAGGGAAGAGAGGGCTTATCATGGCCGAGACGGCGAGATCTTTTTGTACGAGCAGATGTTCAAGCTGGGATTCCGTCTTCCCATTCACCCCATTATCAGGTCCATCCTCTCTTATATTAATTTGGCCCCCTCCAAACTCTCTCCTAATGTCTGGAGAATCCTAATAGGGTCCATAGTGTTATGGAAGGCTGTCCACCACTCAGACCTTCCAGTTCAAGTCTTTGTAGGTTGTTACGTCCCTTCCTCGGCCAAAAATCATCCGAGCTACTACCATTTTATAGCTCAGAGGCCTGAGAAGAAATTGCTTCAGGTGACCCAGACTTCCAACCATAACTGGAACCCTCGGTACTTCTTCGCCTCAGGGCCATGGGAGTTTGGCCCATATGTTCCCTCGTCCAATCTGGAGCAGAGGATGCCCCTGAGGTGGGGTAAGGTCACCATGTCTGCCAGGGACGATCCTGGCCTAAGTCTACAAAACCTCCAGAAGGTGAAAGCCCTTCAAGATCATGGGGTAAATGGTCTATTTGTTAGGTTTGAACATCTGATGACTCCCCACTTCCTCTCTGGGATAGGTCTGGGTGGAAGTCCCCTTGCCGAGCTTGGTAAGCATTTTTGTTTTGCAAGTTTAACCTCTGAGTTTATTCATATCTGATTATCTAACTCAGGTCTACTAATTTTTTGCAGAGCGACCAAGGGATATTCCAGAAGAGCTTTGGGAGATGGTTGCACCGAGCTTGACAAGACTTGCCAAAAAAGCAGGTCTTAACGCTCCTCCCCCAGCTCCCTCGGCCTCTAATCCCCCAGCCAAAAAGAAGAGGGCTCACGAAGATCATGCCCCTAAGGATCAGAGGCCGAGGAAGAAAACTACTGAAGCTACCATCCCTATCTCTTTAGCTGACATCCTGTCGGCTCGTCTGGATCAGTTGAAGTTAACTGATAGTGTAGTCGGTCACAGCATGCAGGCCCTGGATGCCATCGGCTCTGTAATGACCGAGGCTGACAAACGCTTCTACAGGGCTATGGACACCCCATTGCTGGTTGAGTTCGGCCTTCACAGAGCCGTTCAGGTATGATTTGATCCTTCATTATAAATTCTTCTAAGTGTAACATCTGATTCTTCTTCAGCTTACTTATGATCACTAAACATGCAAGGTTTGACCGCTATACACCATTTATCGAACTGGACTCTGAGGAAGTTACCTCTCATCCAAAAGGGGCAAGAGGCCGAGAAAGTTCAGAGTACTCTGAACGCAGAGATAGAGCGCCTCAAGTCTGAGTTGAAGGGCTCTTAGGAGAAGGTGAAGGGGTTGGAGAAGGACATCTCCCAGCTCGGCAAGGATCATGCTGCTGCATTAAAGGCTAAGGACGATGTTCTACAGCAAAAGGTCAACTCAGCTGTCAGGGCCGCCCTTGAGGATGCCTCTGAGAAGATAATTGCTGACTATAAATCCTTTGATGAGTTCATGGGGTTTGGCTTTGAATACCTTGAAAGAGGTATCAAAGCCACTACTAAATGGGCTGACATCAGAGAGAGAGAGGCCGGCACTCTGAAGGCCTCTGATTTCGTGGGTCTTGGCTTTGCTGATCCATAATTTGCCCAAGCTCTTCAAGAGGTTGAGGAAGAGGCTGCCGCTCCTGCAGAGACTGCTACATTAGAGGTCACCGAGGTTGGAGGGGCAGACCCTTGTGATGATGCGGCCGAGGTCTCTAACCAAGCCGAGGGTGTCAACGTTCCCCCCTCAAATTCTTAGGATATTTTGATCACTATTTGTAACTTAACTGTTTTGTGGAACTTTTGTCTGTAATCATTGAACATATAATTTCTGAATATTTATATCAATTTCTGATGAGGACCATCTTCACTTTCTTTTCATTGAATGTCATGTGATGCTTTTCATTCTTAGCTCCATTGTTATGGTGTCTGCACAAAATTAATTTATAATCTGAGCTTTAACCTCCGAAGTCCTCTTTCTTAGCTTGTCTTTTTGCAATGGCCTTGTTTAAACTCAACTAATGGTCCTGAGCTCAGACCTTGTCACCAATGAATGGTGTTATGAAGGTCTGAGGTTATTACCTAAGAGGTTATCCTCATAATGAATTTCACCAAATTAATGATGTTTAAGGGTCTGAGGTCATCTCATTATGGTGTCTGACCTCAGACCTTGTCACCAAATTATGATGTTATAAGGGTCTGAGGTCATCACCTAAGATGTTATCCTCATAATGAATTTCACTAAATTAATGATGTTAAGGGTATGAGGTCATCTCATTATGGTGTCTGACCTCAGACCTCGTCACCACTGTGGTGTTATGAGGGTCTGAGGTCATCACCTAAGATGTTAACCCCATAATAAGTCTTTACCAAACTAATGATGTTAAGGGTCTGAGGTCATCTCATTATGGTGTCTGCACTCAGACCTCGTCACCACTGTGGTGTTATGAGGGTCTGAGGTCATCACCTAAGATGTTACCCCCATAATAAGTCTTCACCAAATTAATGATGTTAAGGGTCTTCACCAAATTAATGATGTTAAGGGTCTGAGGTCATCTCATTATGGTGTCTGAGCTCAGACCTCGTCACCACTGTGGTATTATGAAGGTCTGAGGTCATCACCCAAGATGTTACCCCCATAATAAGTCTTAACCAAATTAATGATGTTAAGGGTCTTCACCAAATTAATGATGTCAAGGGTCTGAGGTCATCTCATTATGGTGTCTGAGCTCAGACCTCGTCACCACTGTGGTGTTATGAAGGTCTGAGGTCATCACCTAAGATGTTATCCTCATAATTAATCTCTGATCTAAGAATGTAGAAAGAACTGTCATGGGAACTGATCTTCATTAATAACCTCTTCATAATAAGATGGTACATTTACATAAAACTCTATGCAACATCATATATAATATCTCTTTAGGTGATCAGCATTCAACGGGTTAGTGAAAGGTTCTCCTTCTAGGTTTTCTAGCATGTAAGTGCCGGGCACAACCTCTTCTATCACTTTGTAGGGGTCATGCCAGTTTGGGTGAAGCTTATTTGCTTTCTGTAGGGTCTTCTTCAGCACTAGGTCTCCTACCACAATGGGTCTTGACTTCACCCTCTGGTTGTAGAATTTCGCTGCCCTCTGCTGGTAGGCTGCTTGTCTGACCTCTGCGTCCTCCCTTCTCTCTTCGATAAGATCTAGGTCTAACCTCCTCTCTTCTCCATTATTGTCAGGGTTATAGGTCTGAATCCGATGAGTTGGGAGTCCTATTTTCGTTAGTATGGCGGCCTCTGAACCATGTGCCAGCATGAACGGGGTTTCTCCTGTTGGTGTCCTTGCCGTGGTTCTATAGGCCCATAACACAGCGTAGACCTCTTCAGTCCATCTTCCCTTCGCATCTTCTAACCTTTTCTTGATTTCGTCCAAGATACTTCTGTTTGTGACCTCGGTCTGACCGTTTGCCTGAGGTCGACCAGGAAATAAGAAGAACTGCTTAATCCCTACTCTTAGGCAGTACTTTTCTAAGGAGGAGTTCTTGAACTGGGTCCCATTATCCGAGATGAGAGTGTTTGGGAGGCCATATCTGCATATGATATTCCTCCAAATGAACTGGAAGGTCTTCTGCTCTGTGATTGTTATCATCGGCTCTGCCTCCACCCACTTTGAGAAGTAGTCAATGGCAACTATCAAGAATCTATAGTTATTGACAGCTCTTGACAAGGGTCCTACTAAGTCAATTCCCCATACCGTAAATGGCCATGGAGAAGAGATTGACGTCATAGGCTGATGGGGTTGATGAGGGATAGTGGCGAACCTTTGGCATTTGTCGCACCTCTTCACGTAGTTTGCAGCGTCCTTGGACAAGGTAGGCCACCAGTATCCCTGAGTGATGATCCTCTTGGCCAGGGGCCTTCCCCCTATGTGGCTAGATCAAGAACCCTCATGAACCTCTTATAATACCCGAGGAACTTCCCTGGGATGCACACATCTGAGGAGAGGTAATGGAAACCCCTTTTTGTACAAGACGTCTCCTACCATTGAGAACTTGGCAGCCCTATATCTCAACTTTCTCCTTTCTAGTTTGGACTCAGGCAGCTCTCCCTCTCTTAGGTATCTGACGAGTGGGTCGATCCATGAGTCTCCTAGGTTTAAATTATGACAAAGGTTACATACCTCTTCCTCCTCTATGGTTGCCTTTCTCAAGACCTCGATCGGAATGGTCCTTCCCATATCTGTCTTCATTGCCGAGGCCAGCCTTGCCAATGCATTAGCGTGATTGTTACTTAGTCGAGGCACTCTCTTCAGTTTTGCTTCTTCAAAATATTATAACAACCTTCTTACCCTCTTTAAGTACTTGGCCATCCTTTCGTCTTTGGCCTCGTATATCCCCAGTACTTGATTAACAACCAACCTCGAGTCGCTATGGAGTAGGAGTCGCTTTACGCTAAGAGTTGTTGCCAATAAGAGACCTGCTATCATGGCCTCATACTCGGACTCGTTGTTTGATGCCTGGAAGTTGAATCTTAAGGCGTATTCAATGTTGGCGCCATCTGGAGCCGAGAGTATTAGCCCCGCACCGCTTCCACTACCACAGGAAGAGCCATCAACGAAGAGGTTCCAGACGTCTGTATCTGATGAGAAGACCCCTTCTCTCATAACTCCTTGCTTGAAGAGGTATCAATCCTCTTCGTTTTCTTCTATTCTGCTCCGGGTTTTGCCTGAGATGACCTCTTCCCGATCTCGGAAGACGTTTGGTCCCGTCTCTTCCGAATTTCAAAAGACACTACGGTTTGTCTCTTCGGCATCCTCTAGGCCTTTCTCTGTCTCGGCCTCTTCCCCGGTGAATTCTGCAACAAAATCTGCGAGGGCCTGCCCTTTGATGGTTGTCCTAGGCTGGTAGGTAAGATCATATTCTCCTAATTCGATGGCCCAGGTCATCAATCTCCCGGACTTCTCAGGTTTATGCAGGACCTGCCTTAGTCGGGAGTCAGTGAGGACTACCATGGAGTGATCTTGGAAGAAAGGCTTCATTTTTCTTGAGACATGTATTAGGGCATAAGCCAACTTTTCGATGCGGGGATAATTTTGTTCAGACCCTCGAAGGGCCTTACTGTTGAAGTATACAGGCCTTTGGATCCCATCATCTTCCTGTATGATGGCCGCGCTGATAGCTGATTCAGAGACTGCCAAATATACAGAAAACCTTTCTCCTGCGATGGGCCGAGACAGCAATAAGGGAGACCCTAAGTAGGACTTGAGTTGGTTGAAGGCTTTTTCACACTCTTCGTCCCATTGGAAGGCCTTTCTTAGAACTTTAAAGAATGGAAGACACTTGTCTGTTGCCCTAGAAACAAGTCGATTAAGGGCAGCCACTCTTCCCGTGAGTCTTTGAACAGCCTTGATACTCCTAGGAGTCTTCATGTCGAGTAATGCCTTGATTTTCTCAGGGTTCGCTTCAATTCCTCTCTGGTTAACGATGAATCTCAGGAACTTCCCAGCTCCTACTCCGAAGACACAATTTGCTGGGTTGAGTTTCATTCTGTATGAGTCCATAACATCGAAGGTCTTCTCAAGGTCCGCTACGTGAGTACAAGATTTCAAGCTCTTTGTTAGCATATCGTCTACATACACCTCCATGGACTTACCTATTTGATCTTTGAACATCTTATTGACAAGACGTTGGTATGTTGCCCCTGCATTTTTCAGACCGAAGGGCATCACTTTATAGCAGTACGTCCCTTTGTCTGTAATGAAAGCTGTTTTCTCTGAGTCTTCGGCATCCATGAAGCTCATGAGCTCATGTCCTGCTGTAGCATCCACCATCTGATCTATCTGAGGTAAGGGGTAGCTGTCTTTTGGGCAAGATCTGTTCACGTCAGTGAAATCCACACACATTCACCACTTCCCATTGGCCTTAGGCACGATGACTGCATTTGAGAGCCAATCCGGGTAGGTAACCTCTCTTATGAACTCGGCCTCTTCCAACTTTTTGACCTCTTCTTGGATGACGTCGTATTTCTCCCTGGAGTAGACTCTTCATCTCTGCTTGATTGGCTTGGCATCTCTGGTCACATTGAGCTTGTGTCTCATCACCTCAGGGTCGATGCCAGGCATATCTGTGTGACTCCATGCGAAGAGACTCTGTCTCCTCCTGAGGAAGTTTATCAGCTCTTCCTTGGTTCCTGGCTCTAGGGCCTTACCGACCTGGACGGTTTTTTCCGGCTCGTCCTCATTGAGGACGATGGATTCTACCTCTTCCGCGGCCTCTCCCTTCTTCAACTTTGTTTCATCTCTTGGGTCAAGAGTGTCAATGCTATAAGTGGTGGTTTCCCTCTTATGGGCTTCTCTCTCTTCAGCCGAGTTGAAGTAACATTCTCGCACTGTGGTCTGGTCACCTTGCACTTCCCCTACTCCATAAGGTGTCGGGAATTTTAGCATCTGATGGACCGTTGACGGCACAGCCTCGAACTCCCTAAGGGCCACTCTTCCTATGATGAGGTTATAGGCCGAGAAGACACTCTCGTCCATCACGAAGAAATTAATCCTCCTGGTCAACCTTTTAGGCCATTCGTCACCCATCCGTACGTCCGTCTCATACATGCCCAAGGGGTGAACCTTTTCACCACTGAAGCCTATTAGGGGGTGGTGATAGGGGACCAGTCTTGCTCTACTAAGGCCTAAGCTCTTGAAGCAAGGCCAAAACATCACATCTGCCGAACTCCCCCCATCCACGAGGATCCTCTGCACCTCATATCCATGCACCCTTGTCGTTATGACCAAAGGGTCATCATGGGGGGCTAAGATACCTCTGAAGTCGAGTCTGGAGAACCCAACTACGAGGGTGTTCATGTCTACTTTCTTCCTCTTCTGTACTATATCGGAAGACGTTAGATTCACAACTTCAAGCTTGGCCACTGACTTGGCCTCGGCTACATGAGCCTTCCTATCAGCTACTTCAGATCCACCACCTGCAAATCCTGAGCATATTGTGCCAACACCGAAAGAGATCATACCAACCCTCTTCACCGGGGTGTTGTCATCCTTTGGTGGGAGATCCGGATCATCTTCATCATCACCTTCTGAATCATCGTCTCTTCGGGCCGGCGCGTTGTCACGGCATCTGTCATTCCTCCTTTTCTTATGGTCATCTCTTCCACTCTTAGGAGCCTTACCGTCTACATATTTTCTCAATTTCCCAGATTTTAACATCTTCTCAATCTCATCCTTCAAAGCGAAGCATCTATCTGTGACGTGACCATGATCTTGGTGGAACTCACACCATAGGTCTTTGTTCCTCTTGTGTGGTGGAGCTTTCAGCTTCTCTGGCCATCTCAAAGCCCTGTCATTCTTGATCTCGTTGAGGATGTGCTCACAGCTCACAGTAAGAGGAGTATAGTGAGCTAACTTGTCATCACCCGATCTCTTCTTCCCATCTTTCTTGCTTTGGTACTTTCCACTGCCACCGCGGTTCTCATCCTCATACTTGGCGGCCATTGCCTCTTTCGCATTCATTACTTTCCCTGCGGTTGCCAGCAGCTCCGCCATAGACCTAGGGGGCTCTTACGCCAATTTCCATAATAGCTTCCCCTTCTAGAGACCTCCTATCAGGGCGGTCATGGCTATGTTCTCCTCATAATCTTTGACTTCCAACTTTTCTTTATTGAATCTTTCTATGTAGTCTCTTAGGCTCTCACCCTTAGCCTTCTTGACATACAGCAGATGGGTAGTCTTCTTTTGAGGCCTCACCCCAAAGCAGAAGTTGTGGATGAATCGCTCAGCCAAGCCTTTGAAGTTCTCAATTGAGTTCTTCGGAAGGGAGGTGAACCAACTGTGTGCAGCCCCTGGTAAGGTCCCAGAGAAGGCTCTACACTTCATCTCATCAGGTATCGAGCAGATGTCTGCTGCCGATTGATACATTTCGATATGATGCACAGGGTTAGTGCTGCCATCATACTTGGGAGACACCATAGGAGGCTTGAACTTAGCTGGGGTTTGGAACCCCACTATCCTAGCCACAAATGGGGAGCCTTCTGAGTAACCCCTTTGCAATGGCCCCTGCTTTTAATGAGGTCTCCCATATTCTCCTCAAGGCGTTGGATAGAATCATTCCATTGTCTCCGGCCATCGACTTGGCCGAGGTTATCCCCTGCCATCTCCCTAGGATGGACCGAGGGTTCCCCTGCCAAGACACGTTGGCTGTTGACCTCTTCCTGTTCCCTGCCCCTTCTTTCACAGGGTCGGCCTTGGTTTGGCCGACCCTGCCTGTTCCCTCTCTGAGAGCCTGTTGCGCTCCTTGATCTCGACAGTCTCTGTCTTAGGTCGTTTATCGAGCCCAGTCTCTCGAAGGCCGACCCTCTGCTCAACCTATCAAAGGCCGACCCTCTTTGTAGGGCCTCTTCACCTCTTCGGCCAATACAACCTTGACTCTATCTAAGAGGCCGTACAGTGTTATCTGACACCTCATAGGGCTCCCAGCAGTCTTCTGGGGCTTCTTCCGCCTCTAGATCGTCATACCTATCCTCTGCGCAAGGGTTTTCTTGCCTCCCCAGGCGCAAGCGCCTAGGGTCAGCAACGTCCCTTCTCAGCTGGGGTGCAAGCTGGTCCTTCATTGGTGCCTGGGGTGGTCCCCTGGCGTCAGGATGAGGTTGAACAGCTGCCGGAGTGATCATATCCGATGACACTCTAGGTGGCCTCATCATAGTTTGGCTGAGCTGTGCAAATTTCTCCTGTCTAGCTTGTTGCGTTGCAGCTAAAGACCTCAAGGCTGCAGCTACCTCCGCCATTTCGGACTGGGGGGCGCCTGACTGGAACTAGGCCCTCCACCCCCGGGCGGCGAAAGAGGTGGTGCTAAGTCTGGTGCCATAGGTTAACACTATAGAGCTTAAGTAGCAGATGAGCTTAGTACCTCACAAGACCTCTTTCAATGGTGAAACATCTCCACGCTAGGGGGAGGCCTGGTTCACCACCAGAGTCTCCGGTGAGGTTAATCAGAAAAAGAGGAAGAGATAGCTTCTCGTTCCCACAGACGACACCAAAATGATGATGCTGGAATTAGAACCACCAGAGAATGTGTTTTTAAGCTCAATATAAGAACAACAATGGCAGCATAGTTATATAGATAGCAAGAGAATGAGATGAGGAGAAGGGGAGAGTACACCAGGATATAAGTGGTTCAGCCTAGATTGGCCTACGCCCAATGTGTGTGTGTGAATAATCTCACTACAATAAGGCTCTAATGGACACGAATACAATCTCTCAAGCTTTCTCTCTCTACTGTGTATCTAGACAGAGTTTCAGCTAGGGTTGAAGATATGGGATCCTTTTGCAAGGTAGAGGATGACCTCTATATATAGTACCTAGGGGGTGTAATGTACCCCCCATGCATGCAATGAGCATGTGTGTGGTTACCTCACCAATATGGGAGTTCCATCTATCACTGTCACATGTAGAGAATGATGATGCAATATTCTCCCCATGTGTGGGGAATAATGTTATTATAACTGACTTGTGTCCACGTGTCCTTATCTAAATGTCAGCAGGTGCTCGGCTATCGCGTCTGGGGTATGACCTCGGCCTTGGTGAGGCCGAGGTTGGTGAGTCTTGATACCTGTTCAGTCCGAGGATTCCGTGGAGGTCTCGGCCTAATTCTGGCCGAGACAATGGGCAAGGTCGGCCTGAGACGAGGTTGAACTGGTGGCCTGATGAGGTAGCTGGTGGCCTCCTACGAGCTCGGCCTTCATCTGGCCGAGGTTGCCATTCCAAGGTATACGAGAATGCTATCGATCCTTATGACGTCCCTTGGAGAGGCTCATGGTAGTGTCGTCCCTCGTCGACCTTGCTATGGCCGAGGTCTGATATCGTGTGCCCAAGATTCGTCCAACGTCGGCCATGATCTCGGTCGAGGTTAGTGCCTCTAGGCCGAGGTTGGTTTCTCTTGGCCGAGGTTACACTTGGGGCATATCAAAATCCTATACTGAGCTTCAAGTATTTGACTCATAATGGCTTAGATCTAGAGGAACTGATAGGAAGTTCCAATTCCTAACCTTTGGACTCTTTCAAGCAAGAATCCAAGGATTGCATAGACCTCAAAATAATATCAACATATTATGTTGTTTAGTAGACAAAAGATGGAAAGATTTTGAGAAAAGCCTTATTGGGATAGCCCAATTAGAAATGTCAGACAACATAGGATACTTCAATGTCATTCCGGCATTTAGAGTAACCGTAGACACAGCCAAACATTTTAAGTTAATCTTATATGCTAGTGGCTATGAAGACTATATTATCCCATACGCTAATATAAACATAGAATTTCAAAGCTATGTGAAGTTCTCCCAATTTCCTTATGAAGGAATGCAATCAGGAATTCCTAGCGGTAGACTTAATGAAGAAATCTTAATTAGAACCAATGTTTTAGACTATAATCATACTTACAGTATTAAAAATACTGGATCTATGAAAGAAAAAGCTAAGACCCTCTGGAAATTGCCAGAATTTTAAGAAACTAAGACTATACAAAATAAACCCTTGTTTATTAATCAAGACGACGTCACTAGAAATGTTAACATCCAGTTTGGTCCTCCTAAGATTGTCAATAAGAATATCCAGACCGAAGAAATTAGATTTAGGAATATGGGAGAAGCCATAATCAATGATCCTTCAAAAGGAGAATGTAGTAGTAAGACTAGTGCTAGCTTACTAAGACAAGCCCCTGTAATTAGACCTAGAAGATCATTTGAACAAAAAGACTTAATTAAAGAAAGAGCTAGGATCCAAAACTTTGGACATGAACCCTCAGAATTGGATATCAAGACATTTAAAGATAACCTTAAGAAGAGTCATTCTACTAGATTTCAAGAAAGAGAAAGATTTAATATGATAGCTCAAAAGCGTATATTAAAATTAAAAGAATCTAAGAATACAAAAGAACTTCTTAGAAACCTAAGACTAATAGAAGAAGGAGAACAAAGATTAATACCAGCTACACAAGTAGAGCCTAATAAATAAGAGATATGAAGTAGTAGTAGGCTAGAAGATTCTCCTAGACTTTTTAGTAAGCCAATAGGAATAAATATTCCTATATACTCAAGCACCGTAGTTAAGACTAAACCTGATTACATAAAAGACTTTCCTACTAGTGACAAGAGTTTCACTCCTGTTAAGACTATGGCAAGCCAAGCCATAAATTCAGTAGGTATATACCTTAACCTAGACAATGTTCGAGATAGGAAGAAAGCCTTAGATGAATGGCGTAATCAGATTAACATGTGTTTTTCATCTAATGAACAATGGGATGCAAGTTCATGTAAACAATACGTTGAGCAATCCATTAGAGGTATTGCAAAAGATTATTCAGATAGTTTAAGAAAGGCTACAGATGAAGACTCCTTAGCTAAAGTTGAGAAGATGAAAGAAAACTTTGAAGAAAGATCAATTGAAGAATATATTCAATTGTTCACATCAGAATTCATTGGAGCTGGACATCTAGCTCAGATCAATGAACAAGACCTAGCAAAAACTAAGTTATCCCTCCTTAGCATTTGCAAATTAGATAAGATAAATGAATATAGCAATAATTATGAGCAGCTATATTTCCAAATTAAAGAATTTGGATAAACCTCAAAAGATGAATACTTTAGAAAGATACCTGCCATAGGACAAATCCTAATTAATGAATATAGGAATTGGCCAGGAGTAGCGGGAGTTAAGAAAAACTCCCTTGGTGAAAGAATCAATTTTGCCAACGACTATATCATATCTAAGAGACGTGATATAACTCAAGGAAAGTTGATAGAAGAGACCGTGGCACCCCGCCTAATTAAATACAGGGCGATCACTCCTTTATTAAATTAATTCAAGGTGAACAGTTGGTTCATTCTCAGCATCACTGTCGTTAAAATACTTTTCCAATTTAAACACCCTAAATAATTAAGCTAAGTGTCAAAACCACTTAAAACCTTATTCTCATTTTATTAAATCCGGTTATAAAACCTTAAACCATTAACGTCTAAAGAGTCATACAATAAGTAGAAGAATAAAATGAACATTCAAGAGTTTAACCATCAATAAATAGTCCCAACATTTACAACACCAAAGGAAAACTTCCTGACAGTAATAAATCCCGAAATAAAGGTACTGAAAGTAAAAATCACAATCTCTAACAATACCAACTAATTAATAGAAACAGGGCGACACATGCCCCTGCTGGATAAAACTGAACTAGGAGTAGAATCAAATGGATGAAGTCGTCTAAACAACAGGCCTGCAACTCCCACCTAAGCTGCAACTCGTTCCTGCCAAAGGACTCTATGCAAGACGCCCCTGTGGCTGGGCACCTGTAATATATACATATATATATATATATACAAGAGAGAAAGAGAAATAGAAACGGGTCAGAGCCCAATAGTGTATATGATTTAAAAATTCATTTAGCAAGTATTTAAATTGATTACAGGCCAATGCAACAACATATTAGTGCGACACTCTCTTGAGAAATTCTCACCTCTCTTCTAATGTGCACACCTATCGCACTAACCTTCCCAATGGTATATCTCGTCATATACCACACTATCTTTCCCCAATGATTTAACTTATCTTAGGTTATTCGCAGGATTTACAACTGAACAACACAAGTATTTAAAACGTAAGATTTCAATTTGTAACCAAAGTTCTCTTTTTTACTTTATTAATCAATAAAGTTTTCCAGTGTCATATTATACTTTCTCAAAACAAGTATTTATAATTTGAGTCATCATCCATGTCCTACATATCAAATCACAGTAGGCATTTCCAGTGTCATATTATACTTTCTCAAAACAAGTATATATAATTTGAGTCATCAACCATGTGCTACATATCAAATCACAGTAGGAAGTTACAGATTTCAGAATTTCATATATATATTAACTACTCGTATAATATATATATATCATAACAGCACCCCCACATAAAAACTATGGTGCGGGCATACTCTGCTATCCAATCCCCGTATCAATCACACTAAAGGGAATACAAGTTCGGAATCACTCTCGAACTGTACAAACACATACACAAACAATATTGAGGCGAAGCATAGTATCCAAGTCCAAGAGGTCAGTACATACTCTCACGTCTCTTAGGACCATCTGACTATCGATCCGATAGCCCGTACCTAGGATTTCTATCTTCTAGGGTACGAGTTAATATCCCCCATAAGGCAACACAGGATAAGATCGTCCCAGCGCGGTAACCTCAGGGATAGCAAGTAGCGCGGCCATGATTTTCACAAGTATATAATATATGCATACAAAATCATATAAATATACCACTTTTATTATATCAATTTAGTTTTATCTCATAACCCATATTCACAACATTTATCCATATTTTCCCATTATTAGTTATCTCGTATAATGGTTCGTGTCTCACTTTAATTCGAAGGTTTTCTCCAACTTACTACGTAGCCCTCATGGACCTTATCCTTCCAAAGGTACAATTCAGTAGGTATTGATTTATGTTCCAACGTAACCCTCTTACGTGTCTCTCCCCTTTAACATATACTTACATTGTCCCTTATGTAAGATATCCCGAAAATATAGATTTCGCCTTACATTAAAGGTCTCTTATTCATTAATGAATTTTACTGGTCATCATTATCTCCCAAATTATCTTAACAAGGATGTCTAAGGAGTTTTCTTCATTTCGAATCAATTCAACAAATTTAGAAGGGAAAACTTAAGTTTGCTAGGAGGGGTCGATCGATCGAGGTCTGGGGCTCGATCGATCGAACCTTCGATCGATCGAACCTTCGATCGATCGAAGGTCTGGGCTCGATCGATCGATCAAGTAGGTCTGCGGAAATCTGCAGTTTTGCAGTTATGCTTTTCATCTTCTAAACTTCACCAAATCCATATTTTTCAATCCCAATCGTCCCAAAATTTATACTACTAACATTATATCATCATACCAGATATTTCCAACGTAAAGCATGTAGATTTCTACCACTAAACATGGATTTATAGCCCAAGAATTATTATAATTATCAAGAACCCTAGAAATCTCTTAAACATGGTTCTAACAAGAATTTTCTTCTTGTAAACATCATAATTTCGTGGTTTACTCATCTACATGACAAAGGGTTTCCAGAATATCATTTAAGTCCTCACTACATGCAATTTCCTATCTCAAATTGGGTTTTTCTTCCATAAATCTCACCCTAATCATCCCTAGACTAACATGAGTGATGCATCAACGAAAATAAGCAAGATAAACACTTGCCTGGTATTTTTAGAAGTCTGGTTTGGTGCCGAAATTGGTGTGGTTGCGTTCCCCATCTCGCGATCTATGCGTTGGTGGTGGAGGCGGTGCAAACGGAGGGATTTCGGGCCTTGGATTGCTTTGGAAGCTCTCTCCTTCCCTCTCCTATGGCCGTCACTTGTCTTTGGTTGTTCTAACCCTAGAAGACAACCTAGATATCTTATATAACCCTTTTAATTTTCGTGGGTTTAATTACCCAAAAATACAAAATGACTAAAATGCGCTCCCGGGGTACTAATTAGGCCTAAAAACGTCCCGAGACCCAAACTAAACCCCCGGGTACACTTTTCTGACTATCTCAACCCTTTCGGACGCGTTGGCGCACTCAAAACGACCATACGGACAACTTATAAAATATTCACTTTTATTAATCAACATTTAGTCCCGACACGACACAGGCGCGTCCCGACTTAAATTTCCATAATTGTCATTTTATTCACACGTGACAATATTATAAAAATGAATCTCATATATTACTATACTCATCCAGTAATATTCAACAAATAACAAATTTCCAATAATTACTAACTCTCGTCACGCTAGTAAATATTTAAAACAACATTCCGGATTAAAATTAACTTAATTATCTCAATTAAATTTAATTAATCCCTAAATTTAAAAGCTATGAAAATACGGGGTATTACATACTTCCCCCCTAATAACGGAATTTCGTCCCGAAATTCGGAAAATAAGGCCTATCCGGTAGCACAATTCTGGATATCCTTTTTCGTACACAAACTAATTACACATTACGGCGCTCAATCACTATAGCCCTTTCTTCCCAGCAACATTGTTTTACATTCTCATTGGAGACACTTCACATTGTGCTCCCAACCGACAACATTCGCATAGGTCACGCCTATACGTTATAAATTTTATTATCTCACTATCATTAGGAGGCCGCACCTCACTACATGATAAATACTCAGATTTATTCATATACGAAACTCCCATTCTGAGAAAATTATACGAACATTTGATCACTCTTGCTCGCCTAAAATAGTCGTGGAATTCTACCACAGTTATCGGATGTTCTCTCGACCGATCCAAAAATTCTGATTATCTACTCTCCTCTGAACATACGGGAGGAGAATAGTCGAGGTTCTTCCATAACAAAACCTTAATAAGCACCTTGCACGCGACAAACGGGTACGAGTGCTTCTACCGAGCATTCCTAAAATCATCGTACCAATAGTCCAAAATCTCCTTCACGTGGCTCCACAAATCTTTAATCACCGTGCGCCCATTCCCTGGCTACGGGTGATACATCCTACTTGAAATGAAATCTTATCTCCGCTGGTTCCTGAAATCCTATATCAAAGGTGGGATTCACCAATCTCATCCTGATTCAGAAATTTATAATGCGCCGGACCATGCACTGGCGCGATCCTTCCTTTCAAAGGAAGTCTGGGGCATACTAGTTAATATTGTAAGCCAGTCCAAAGGAATATCAATCACTTCCTTCTCAGCAGCTTAATTCACATGTTCGGGATGAACCCTCGATCTTGTTTTGACGATGGCAACCCATCCAAGGACTGTACCGACTTTACCTACCTCTTCCAATTTCAGGAATTGTCGATAAACACAAAATTCTTTGGTTTATTCTCCTCTTTCAACCAAACCTTACCTATGGGCGGTGCATGTAGAGACTACTCACTACGTCCCGCTAAACATCGATTCTTCCTTGAAATGTCTCACATTAAGTGACACGTAATACTCCCCTTCCTTCCTAGTAGTATGCCGAAAGTTCCACTCGTGCTCTTCTCTCCACGAAGCGCACTTCTGGATCTCCTATACCATACCAACATCATCACCCTTTGTATGTGCAAGTCGCTCTCATACTTGCCTACTAACAACTCCGCTCCGAGTGTTCTTCATAATCATTTAATTCTGCTCCATTCAAGGAATACTCTTCTTAAATGACTTCCCACAGTCTTCCAATTCAAATTTGGGTGTGCTATTCTAATTACACACCTATGTATGGATTATCGCCCCTCATGTGACGTTTAATCCACTCTATCACTTCCACTTTGTTTAACTAGTCCCACAAACATATTTTCCACACGTCCATTGCTACGCCCCTTCATCTCGGACGAGTTTTAACATCAGTTAACCAGGATGTCTACACACCCTATAAACCGGGCATACTAGCTTAAGCATCACATACGCTCCATACTAATAAACAAATTCTTTGTTTTCTCTGGTGCTTGCAGCGTGATTACCACACTTTAATCACCCTAAAAATCAAAATTTTAAATCTTCCTTATCACCGTTCCACCCCTCAACTCGTGGGGTAACATTCAATGCTTTCTTACCACACCACCGGCTCCAATGGCTTTAAATCAAAATTTAACTTCCAACTTACATACATAATTACTTGAACCCATTTCGACCAGGGTACCGAACTCATGGAATAGTGACCAAACGTCTCCCTATTTCCAACCTTACACTAAGTTTCATGCGTGGGATGTCTCGCAAAGCGAAATCCAAACAAGGAACCCTCCTGATACACTACTGCCTAGTATTGTCGGTTATCGAGATCCGTTAAGTCCTCCGTCCATAGCATATACCCCTTTATTCCGTCTCTTGACAGAAAAGTTACAATTTCTCCCGTAATTATGCTTAACAAAGAACGTTTCACTAATTGCACTATTGTTCAGTATAGGTTGGTGGTAATAGCATTCCATAAACCTCGAATACATACAATTGGAATTCTCAAAATTCCTTTCCATAATAATAGGGGTATAAATATTAACTCCAACTTCTCTAAAGGATAAATATAACAATGCACTTTTCTTATCACTAAGTCCGGAGTGCTAAACATAATACTGAGTCAAATCTTTTCGTTCAACGGTAAATCCCGATACCTACGAAATTATACTGACAAAGTCTATACATACTTTGGCATCGAATATCTCGAGCCCACTATCTCCTCTGAAGTCTCTAGGATAGATAATATAAGTGCGAGTCCAACCTTCTTACAGGTAAAGCCTCGCCAAAATAAAACGTAAAACATGTTGCGCTAATGCAACCACTCCGATAGTCTTGCAATAAATGCCCACTATCGTACTAACCATTTCTATAATGTTTTAACAAAGATAATATCATACTCGTGTATCGCATCACTACAACGAGTAACCTCAATAAAATACGTAACACTGTTAATATACACATTCATCCTCCGCGGATAGCACCAAAGAAAAATCCCGCTACACTAGGGAAAGATATTCACATAATAATAATAACGTTTAAAATGATATGCATTAAGCTCGTCTCACATGCTAATCTAGCAAGGGACAAAATATAGTGACTCGCTCGTGTCACATAAACACGCCTCATCCTCTGAGGATACAACTTATACTTCCACCTTGCCAATCGTCTTGACTGCGCAAGTGGTTTCTGGACGTAACACGTCTACTCAAACCAAACAAAATTATTTTAATCGTTGTCTTTTACTAGGCACCGTATTCTTGTCCCTTTTCTCACTTTGGAACATATTATCGCGAGCGATCTCACTCCGCACAAAATACCTCAACACATAATCCACTTACCACATGTCCTACTAACCAGGTTAGGATTGTCCTTCTCTCGGACTTTAGTAGACTCGATTCCCGTTAGTCATCCCGATTGTTCCTTTAACTTTTTAGGCCATAAAGATCATGTTACTATCTATAATATTACTTACTGAATTTACCATCACTTGGTAAGAATTCCATTATCCGAATCATTTAAATGGGTCCCCTGATGTATATCCACATCCCTTTGTGGTGCTATATCACCACCGTTGTATTCAGTCCTATTCTCGACTAAATTCTTCAATTTCTTTAAGCTTCCCACCCAAGGAGCATTATCATCTATTTTGACAAAATATGACAATGTCAACCTCTGATTCGATCGTCCATCAGAATTTCCTCCTCGAGTATTGTTAATTATTATTACGAGTTGGTCTCCCACTTGGAGTCGTTTCCTTCACTCGTATCTCCATCTTCCGATGCAAAATTCGCTAGAGGTTAAGATTCATATTCACAAATGGACCCCTGTTATGCCCTCCCGCGATGAGTTCAGAACCACGTTTGCTTCTCACCCTGAACAGTTGAGGAAGGAACATACGGTCAACACTGTACCTAAGGTTCTCCTATAGGCATAGTATTCCATTTCTAAAATTTCCCATTGACAGTCTCTACACGTTTTTGTAATACGTTGGGTAAGTTTACCCTCTCACCTCATTTGACTATAACAGCATTTGGAAATCACTGCTGCGCCTTAGTCGCCTTTCTAGTCTTGGCTTCTCGTGCCACAATGGAGGTGACCTCGACTACGGTCATCATCCTCGGATATATTTTATAATCTCAACTGAGCCCTGCCTCCTGATGTACTCTTAACGGTCCACTTCTGACATCCGTCATCGCTCGGCACACGCACACATCTGAACAAAATTAGAATTCACTAATGCATACACATTATAGCAGGAGAACAAAATCTCGTCAAAGGAATCGACAATCCTAAACATAGGGCTCTATAACAAATAAAGCAACGCTGAAAGCATAATAAGCCGTACAGATCCTAAGGACACTAGAACCTGATGCTCTGATACCACCTGTGACACCCCGCCTAATTAAATACCGGGAGATCACTCCTTTATTAAATTAATTCAAGGTGAACAGTTGGTTCATTCTCAGCATCACTGTCGTTAAAATACTTTTCCAATTTAAACACCCTAAATAATTAAGCTAAGTGTCAAAACAACTTAAAACCTTATTCTCATTTTATTAAATCCGGTTATAAAACCTTAAACCATTAACGTCTAAAGAGTCATACAATAAGTAGAAGAATAAAATGAACATTCAAGAGTTTAACCATCAATAAATAGTCCCAACATTTACAACACCAAAGGAAAACTTCCTGACAGTAATAAATCCCGAAATAAAGGTACTGAAAGTAAAAATTACAATCTCTGACAATACCAACTAATTAATAGAAAGAGGGCGACACATGCCCCTGCTGGATAAAACTGAACTAGGAGTAGAATCAAATGGATGAAGTCGTCTAAACAACAGGCCTGCAACTCCCACCTAAGCTGCAACTCGTTCCTGCCAAAGGACCCTATGCAAGACGCCCCTGTGGCTGGGCACCTGTAATATATACATATATATATATACAAGAGAGAAAGAGAAATAGAAACGGGTCAGAGCCCGATAGTGTATATGATTTAAAAATTCATTTAGCAAGTATTTAAATTGATTACAGGCCAATGCAACAACATATTAGTGCGACACTCTCTTGAGAAATTCTCACCTCTCTTCTAATGTGCACACCTATCGCACTAACCTTCCCAATGGTCTATCTCGTCATATACCACACTATCTTTCCCCAATGATTTAACTTATCTTAGGTTATTCGCAGGATTTACAACTGAACAACACAAGTATTTAAAATGTAAGATTTCAATTTGTAACCAAAGTTCTCCTTTTTACTTTATTAATCAATAAAGTTTTCCAGTGTCATATTATACTTTCTCAAAACAAGTATTTATAATTTGAGTCATCATCCATGTCCTACATATCAAATCACAGTAGGCATTTCCAGTGTCATATTATACTTTCTCAAAACAAGTATTTATAATTTGAGTCATCAACCATGTCCTACATATCAAATCACAGTAGGCAGTTCCAGATTTCAGAATTTCATATATATATTAACTACTCGTATAATATATATATCATAACAGCACCCCACATAAAAACTATGGTGCGGTCATACTCTGCTATCCAATCCCCGTATCAATCACACTAAAGGGAATACAAGTTCATAATCACTCTCGAACTGTACAAACACATACACAAACAATATTGAGGCGAAGCATAGTATCTAAGTCCAAGAGGTCAGTACATACCCTCACGTCTCTTAGGACCGTCCGACTATCGATCCGATAGCCCGTACCTAGGATTTCTATCTTCTAGGGTACGAGTCAATATCCCCCATAAGGCAACACAGGATAAGATCGTCCCAGCGCGGTAACCTCAGGGATAGCAAGTAGCGCGGGCATGATTTTCACAAGTATATAATATATGCATACACAATCATATAAATATACCACTTTTATTATATCAATTTAGGTTTATCTCATAACCCATATTCACAACATTTATCCTTATTTTCCCATTATTAGTTATCACATATAATGGTTCGTTTCTCACTTTAATTCGAAGGGTTTCTCCAACTTACTACATAGCCCTCATGGACCTTATCCTTCCAAAGGTACAATTCAGTAGGTATTCATTTATGTTCCAACGTAACCCTCTTACGTGTCTCTCCCCTTTAACATATACTTACATTGTCCCTTATGTAAGATATCCCAAAAATATAGATTTCGCCTTACATTAAAGGTCTCTTATTCATTAATGAATCTTATTGGTCATCATTATCTCCCAAATTATCTTAACAAGGATGTTTAAGGAGTTTTCTTCATTTCGAATCAATTCAACAAATTTAAAAGGGGAAACTTAAGTCTGCCAGGAGGGGTCGATCGATCGAGGTCTGGGGCTCGATCGAAGGTCTGGGCTTGATCGATCGATCAAGCAGGTCTGCGGAAATCTGCAGTTTTGCAGTTACGGTTTTCATCTTCTAAACTTCACCAAATCCATATTTTTCAATCCCAATCGTCCCAAAATTTATACTACTAACATTATATCATCATACCAGATATTTCCAACGTAAACCATGTAGATTTCTACCACTAAACATGGACTAACAGCCCAAGAATTGTTATAATTATCAAGAACCCTAGAAATCTCTTAAACATGGTTCTAACAAGAATTTTCCAGAATTTCCTTCTTGTAAACATCATAATTTCTTGGTTTACTCCTCTACATGACAAAGGGTTTCCAGAATATCATTTAAGTCCTCACTACATGCAATTTCCTATCTCAAATTGGATTTTTCTTCCATAAATCTCACCCTAATCATCCCTAGACTAACATGAGTGATGCATCAACGAAAAATAAGCAAGATAAACATTTGCCTGGTATTTTTAGAAGTCTGGTTTGGTACTGAAATTGGTGTGGTTGCGTTCCCCGTCTCGCGATCTACGCGTTGGTGGTGGAGGCGGTGCAAACGGAGGGATTTCGGGCCTTGGATTGCTTTGGAAGCTCTCTCCTTCCCTCTCCTATGGCCGTCACTTGTCTTTGGTTGTTCTAACCCTAGAAGACAACCTAGATATCTTATATAACCCTTTTAATTTTCGTGGGTTTAATTACCCAAAAATACAAAATGACTAAAATGCCCTCCTGGGGTACTAATTAGGCCTAAAAACGCCCCGAGACCCAAACTAAACGCCCGGGTACACTTTTCTGACTATCTCGACCCTTCCGGACACGTTGGCGCACTCAAAACGACCACACGGACAACTTATAAAATATTCACTATTATTAATCAACATTTAGTCCCGACGCGACACAGGCGCGTCCCGACTTAAATTTCCATAATTGTCATTTTATTCACACGTGACAATATTATAAAAATGAATCTCATATATTACTATACTCATCCAGTAATATTCAACAAATAACAAATTTCCAATAATTACTAACTCTCATCACGCTAGTAAATATTTAAAACAACATTCTGGATTAAAATTAACTTAATTATCTCAATTAAATTTAATTAATCCCTAAATTTAAAAGCCATGAAAATACGGGGTATTACAGAGACTTTCAAGCAGATCCCTCCAATCAAAGACGAAAGAGACATCGCTCCAATCCAATGGGGATGTGGAAGTGAATCTTAGTAATTTAAAAAGAAAGTAGAATGGAAACATAGGAAGTTTAAGACTAGACCTTTAGGATTTCCAAAGAAGTATAAATTTAGACAATCTACTACCTTTAGAGAAAAGAACCCTAAGACTAAGAAAAATAGATTTAATCAAATAATATATTTTAAGAAAAATACTAGTAAGTACAAGAAGGTTCCTAATTATAGGAAAGAGAAAGACGTAGCTCAATCTAAGACTGCTACCAAAGAATGTTGGACTTGCGATAAAGAAGGACACTTTGCTAAAGACTGCCCTAATAAGAAAGATAAAGAAAGTATTAAGATTATTAATACAATGTTAAACTATGCAGATCAAGAAGAGTTAGATATCCTATATGCTATAGAAATATCAGGCATAGAAGATGATGACAATACTAGTATCTATAGTGCATATACAGATAGTGACTCAGAAGATTACAATAGTGATACTGATGAGTATGAAGACTCTTAGGATACTCTAGACTTGTATATGATGAAGACTATCAAGACGATCTAGATGATGAATATATAGACTTTGAAGACGCTTGGTATAAGTGTATATTAAGCCCCTTTTTAAAGAAAAGATGGACAGTTAGTAATCCTGAATTGCTAACCTATATACCTAGATGCTATTTTGATGAAAGATATTATTGTACATTTGAAATGAAATGTAGCAAGAAAGACTTTAGATGCGTAGAATGCTTTGAGATTATACAAACAGAGTTATTTATGGTTTGTGTTATTTGTCAATTACACTACCATGAAGACTGTTGGAGAACTAGATTTAGAGCAATTTATACTAGCCAGTATCACGCTCAAATAGACTTAGATATTAAAACATATTATCAAGACATTGATAGAAATATAGCCAAAAGATTGCAAGAAAATGAAGACTGGAAAGGAAAAGGAATTTCCTATGATTCAGAAGAATACCATTCTGATAGTAGTTCAGAAGATCAAATACCCTTAGATTTTATAGATAAACCTCAGAAAGGAATATCTATTTTAGAAAAGAACAATTTATGAATTTCTACTAAACCACATGCTTTTTTTGTAGAATTATTTGTTCAACATAAAGACTATCCAAAAAGACTTTCAGCCTTTATAGATACAGGGTGCTCGCAGAGTATTTGCAAGGTTAATGCCTTCCCTGAAGACTATTTTTTAGAAAGTACTCAAGAAATCTATGGTAAAGTGGCTAAAGAAGAATTTAATATTAAAGCCCCTCTAATAGATCATAAGACTGCCTTTGACCTTATGCAGGTCAAACCAAATTATAGACCCATTAAACATCAGAGTTCTTCAGCTGAGCATGGTGGATCTAGACCTACAACCCAACAAGAAGCCTTAGAAATTACTAAACCCTTACAAAAAGAGTGTAAGTGTCCAGACCAAAAGTGTTATAAGCAAATAGCGCTTATACAACAAGACATTTTAGATCAAGCCCAGGAGACCTTATTACAGGTTCAAGATATATCCAAACAGAAGAAAATGGATATAGAAGTAGAAAAGGAAAAGATTAGGCAACTAGCTGAGCCTACTTTAGGAGAAAATCCCATCGCTAAGTGGGATAAAGACCAAAGTTATTGTGAAATCATCCCTATTAACCCAGACGCCACTATTAATGGTGGAACCTATAAGAAAGGATACTCACAAGATGATAGGGAAGAATTCAAGAAAGACATAGATGAAATGCTTAAGTTAGGCATTATTAGAGAAAGTAAAAGTAGACATAATAGTTTAGCCTTCTATGTTCAAAATGAATCTGGACGTAAAAGAGGAAAAAGACAAATGGTTATAGATTATAGACAATTAAATAAGAATTGTGAATTTGATTCTTATAAGATACCAGACAAGAATAATTTGATTAATTTAATTGAAGACGGAATTATATTCAGTAAGTTTGATTGCAAATCAGGCTTCTGGAAAATTAAGATGCATCCAGATAGTATTACTTGGACAGTCATTAGTGTGCCCCAAGGAAAATACGAATGGCTAGTAATGCCATTTGGATACTTGAATTCTCCTCAAGTTTTCCAAAGAAGAATGGATAATATATTTAGACCCTATTCAGAATTTTGTCTTGTTTATATAGACGATACTCTTGTAGCCAGTAAGACTGAGACAGAGCATGTAGACTATCTTAAAAAGATTATTTTACAATTAGATAAACATGGTATTGTTATTTTCGAAAGGAAAATGCAATTATTTTAGACTGAGATAGACTTTGTGGGAATGCATATTAATAAAAGAAAATTATCCTTGGCAGAACACATAACTAAGAAGATTCTTGAGTTTCCAGACCAACTTAAAGATAAAAAACAATTACAATCATTTTTAGGATTGCTTAATTGTGCTGCAGATTTTATTAAAGACCTTGATTCAAAAAGACAAAGCTTAACGGACAAATTAAAAGGAACAGACAAAACTAATCCCTTTTATTGGACTAAAGACGATTTTGAAGTAATAAGACAAATTAAAGATGCAGTCAAGAATATTCCTTTATTTGAACTGTCTAATGCAGAAGACCAGTTTATAGTAGAAACAGATACCTCTGATAAATAATGGGGAGCAGTATACTTTGCCATTGATCATCGGACAAAAAAGAAGAAACTTTGTAGACATAGTTCTGGAACCTTTACAGACCCAGAAACAAGATATACTGCCCATGAAAAAGAAGTTTTAGCCATAGTAAGGGCAATAGAAAAATATATGTTGTTTCTTAGACCTAAACATTTTACTGTTTATACCGACTCTTCTTATGCAGTAAAATTTAGAGATTTAGACTTGTCCAAATCAAAGACTAATATATTAATTAGATGGCAACAATTGCTTAATGGTTATGACTTCTATGTTATACATATTAAGGGAAGTAAAAATACCATTCCAGATATTATATCAAGAGAGACAATGTTTGCTAACACTAATATAATTTCATGTTTTATGTTACAAACAGAAGACCTAAAAGACATGAGTTCCTCTGGAACAAATAGATGAACAGGGAAGACGTTGCAGACTATCTAAGATGCGTAAGACCAAATGTTAGTGTAACGCAAAGACCGACACGTATTCAAGACTCTCAAGAAAGACCAATCGTAGAGAACTTTGATGATATCTTAGTTCCTCTTGGAAAATCTAGACAAGAGATTATTTCTCAAAATAGAATCATTGGGAAGATGTATTTTCCCCAATATAGACCCGATCAAAGATACCCAGACTTGATCAAATTTAGACGAGAATTTTCAGAAGATGAAAATACTCTTATAGACGCCATATGGTGGAATGTGAAGAATAGACTATGGATCGAATTCAAACAAAATTTGGTAGCCATTGCCAGATTCATGAGGACTCAAAGACTTGCAGTTACCCAGCTCAGTGGTACTGCTGTGCCTAGACCTCAGACTCAGACTTATGCTCAGACTCTTGGAGAAACCTCCAAAACTAGACCTACTGATTTTTGTTATCAGAAAAAGACTTTTAAGACTAAGATTGTTATACCATTTGGTTATAATAATCTCCTATTAACAGAAGACTTTAATAAGGAAGCTTATAACATTATTGATCATTTTAATATGTTATTATCATAAATAAATGGAGATGCCTTAATAATTAAGGGTTTCTTCAAAGACGTTCCAAAAATATATTTTTTTGGAAAATCAGAAATGGCTCATATAACTCTTGCAGACCACGGGTTCATTGGACTCATCCAGATAAAAGACATTGAAGACTCCGTTGCTCTTGTAAAAATAGTCCATGAGTATATTAAGAAGGTAGAAGAGTTACTTCCTCTATTTTGCCAGAATCTAACAAATTGCTCCAAGTTCCTGTGGAGGAATGAAAGTTGAAGGATTTAGGCTTATTAGATTTTCCAGTTATATATTCGAAGACGTTGAGATTCTATCAGAAGATGAGACTAAAGAATTAATTATTGATAAGTCCAAGCTCCAGATTGCTCAATCCATGGAGACCATAGAAATCATGGAGTTATTAACAGGAGAAGACAGGTGGTACACTGCCTACCACAAAGAAGACCTGATAATCCAAGCTGACGAGCCATTCAATGAAAGGCTCAAGAAAGAATCCAAAGAAATGGTAGAGATAGCTTTGCCAGTTAGCCTTAGAACTGTAGGCCTCATTGATGAATTTTTCAACAATGCCTTACCAAACCAAGACAAGGAAGAAGAAGACACAACAAAGGGTCCCTCAGTAGTGGAAGAACTATTGAAGACAGAAGAATCATTTGCATAGACTCTGCTTTCCATAAAGTAAAAGGATGCCTTCCCCATACGGCCACCAGACTGATAAAAAGGACGAAGACTTTATTTGATGCTCTTGCATTATTACAAAACGACAAGACTCATGATGAAGACTTGGCATGCCCCTTCAGCTGGCCTTTCTTTTCAAAAAGAAAAAGGTCCCCCAAATTATCAAAAGACGTTAAAAGCTTATAGACCCGACTGATAAGATTCTGAAGACAATGTTGCTTTAATAATTATATGCTTTCAATCAGATTGCTTTTGGTAGCAGGTTACCAGTCATTTTATAGTGCCCTTGATCTATAAAAGGGAGCGTCCATCTGTGTTTTAGGAATCAGTTGTAAGAGAGAGAGAGAGTGATCATTTTTTAGACTTCTAGAGAGTGTATGCTTGTAGAGAGTAATATGTACATGAGTGAGTAAACCTCTCATAGTTAGGGGAGAGGGGAGAGTTGTATTTACTTATGCAATGTAATAAAAGTATTTTCTTTTCCAGAAATCTCTTATGTTAAGTTGTTATTATTTTCCAAATTGTCTCCAACTTTCTGTTCAAAGAGGATTATTGTGTAGAACCTCTGGTGTAGCACACAAGGTGTTATACTGGTGAACCGCCGTCAGGTGCCGATTAGCCGTGAGCCGTTAGCCAGGTGGGCGTTAGGCGTGAAGGCGTACAGGCAGGAAACGGGTCAACCACCAAAGTAGTGGATTGAAGTGCGACACATAAAGAGAGAGTTGTAGGAGATCGAGACCAGAGAATAATAGTAACAAGGCTGAAGAGACAAAGGGAAGATGATAAAGATATTGCAGACCAGAAGGAAGGTATAACTCGAACCAAACCCTTAACTATTTTTTATATATTATTGTTTTAAAAAGAAACTTATATGAGCTTACAAATCACTAAAGACTTCCTAGAATTTGTTAATCAAACAAATTTAAACTTAACTAGAGAAATTCAGGACTGGACTCTTACAGATCCTAAAGATAAAGAACTTATAGAATATGCTTTAATATACGCAGGTGGTACGTTTAAATACATAGACCAAATTATTGAGTGGCTAGGAAGAGAAGTACCTAGAATAGAAATAATTAGAACAGGGATCCGTGATCTCTTTAGACAAAAATTAAGAACCGAAGATTTTGCAGAAGAACTATCTAGACCTGAAAAATACCAAGAATACACTAGAATACTTGAAGATAGAATAGACGTATTAAAATTTATTAGAAGAAAAAGGTCAGCTGAAACAAAGGCTACTTTAATTAGAGTCGGAGGAATCCGCCCTCTTATTAAAAACGTAGAGACAGCTGCCCCTAGGACATACCGAAGATTTTTGTCATCTTATGGTGATAATAATTTAGACGAATTTATAGATAACGATATAATTGATATTATTAATCAAATATATAAAGAAACTAGACAGATAAATCCACGATATCGTATAAGGTATTTAAGACTAGAATATTTTCCATCAAAACCGCTTTTAATTTCTAGACTCCCTGAAGAAATTATTTATACAGATAATCCTCGCTATTCAGAACTCCAGTACGATAGTGACGGAAGAAGCTTAAGAAGTAGCAGCAGCCCTGAAACTTCTACACTTAGACTTCCACATTAATTAGGCTTTAAAATAAGCTTAAAAGACTATAGAAATTATTGAGGTAGAAAATTCTATTCTTATAACATTAGAAAAAGATAAAGGCATAAAAAGACAAGGCGATCCCCAATAGGTGGTCCAATAAGATAATTGCGGTCCTTAAATCGTGTGGACGATATTAAGCCTGTCATTTAAGCGCGTTAAATAAGTTCGTCGGAGAGACGTCCTGTATATATATATATATATATATATATATATATATATACTGTGTAATATTACTACAGTAAATGTTACTGTCTGTTTGTGAAAATGTCACATATATAAAACTATTTCATATTCTAATGCATACAGTAAAGTTTACTGTTTGTGTAAATTTTTTTCTTCGAAATTTTATAGCCTTCATAGATCTTGTTTGATAGATCTCGTCGAGCAAATTTCAAAAATAGTAATTTTGCGAAAAACGGATTTGTGAATCAAAAGTTATGATCATTTGAAGATTAAAAAAAAAGTTCAACCACTTATGTAACTTCCTCAAGGAAGTTACGGATTGTTGGTTTTAAAATGGTAAAATTGTGAAAAAAAAGTTCCAAAAAATTAGGAGTAGGACTTATATGTAAGAGCATGACTACTGGTGCAACAGGATGAAAGGGCATTTTACAGAATTTTAGCTTTCGTTTGGAGATAACTCCACATTGGTGGAGAGCCATCTGCAGCAAATTTAATTCCTACGAACTAATGTTGTTCGTAGGAAATATGTTTCATATTTCCTACGAACATACGAACAACATTAGTTCGTAAGAAATTATACGGACAACTAAAGTTCGTTAGAACCCAAATATATAATAAAAAATGATTATTTATAATTGATACGAGTTCCTACGAACTTTATTTGTTCGTAGGAATTCCTACGAACAAATGAAGTTCGTAGGAACCCTTTGCAAATTCTCTTCCCAGTTTGTAACTTTGGAGAACCACTACAAATCGAGGGACAAAATCTGTTGAATGAAGCCCACCACTGGAGTCGTCCCATTTTGTAAATTTACAAATTTGTTTGGCATTTTACACCCCCATTGTGGATGCTCTAAGGGGAAAATATGGTGGAACTAGAATGTCTAAAACAAACTCTAATAGGATCTAAATGTGAATGCCCTAAAATAAATTTAATTTTTCAACAAAACCAAAAATCTCGACAGCAATCCATCGTCTCTCTCTCCTCATATGATTCCTCAGCTTCTCTGCTTCACAGGGGCAATTTAGTTCTCTGGGGGTCAAATTCAACAATCATTTATCTATGTTTCTTTTTGTTCGTACGATGAACATGATTTGTCTTTAGTTATTGTCCCAATTATGGGAGAGGTCGCAACATATATATTCTAATCATAGAATTAACCCAAATTAGTCATTTGGGTTTCATTGCAGAATAAAACAAAAGTTGTAAAATAAACCACCTCGTCTCTCTCTCCCAAAAGCGTTACACTTGGCGTGTGCACAAACAACATTTGAACATTTGTTATGAATATAAACTATTATTTTTTATGGACTTATATATAATTTCCAGTCATTGTTCAGCCATACTGTTCATAAATATATATATTATATTATTATTTTATTAACTTATCCCGGCCATATCATATCCTAATTTTTGTAGCTTTGTCGTATTTTGTAATCTGTGTTCCTGCTTCCAAGAAGTGGGGCCAGACAATTGGAAGGCTCCACTTTCATAAACTTGAATAGGAAACATCAAATAATTGTCAGGAATCTTCGTACCGAAACGCTACGCCGACACAGAGTTTTGACACAGTAACGTGTCGCATTGATATTGGTTATTACCTTATGGATGTGGGTCCGCACCCAGTGGCGGAGCCACATAGGGCTGAAGGGGGGCGGTGGCCCCGGTTGAATTTTTCAAAAAAAAAAAAGTATATATTGGGTTTTTTGGTAAAATTTAAAACTTCAAGGTATACCTCTAATTATTTACAAAACTGAGGATGTAAGATTGTAATTACTTAAAATATTAAAATTGACTCCAGCCTCTCAGTACAAGTTGTTCAATATTCATTTCAGGTATTATTTTTATGTATTTATATATTTTTTGTATGTGGTAGAAATTTTATGTACGTGGAGTTGTGTAGTTTAGTTTTTTGTATGTGGAGTTGTTCAATTTAATTTTTTGTATGTATGTGCAGTTTAATTTGAAGTTGTTCGATGTTCAATTTAAATATGTGGTGATATATGTAGTCTGAAATATGTGGTATTTTTAAATAGGAAGTCATGGATAAATTAATTAGATATTGTTAATAATGACTGAGAGTAATTGTTTGAGCATTATAAAGCTATAATTTGTTTAAAATTAGAAATAATCTAAAAAAAAATCGTCTCGGGGGCTCTCGCCCCCGAACCCTGAGCAACACTCAAAACTTTCGCATATGTAATTTTGAACCGATTTCGCCCCGGTTGGATTGTAATCCTGGATCCGCCACTGTCCGCACCAGCGGCACTAGTCAATACCGGTGCGACACGTCACTGTGTCGCACCAAATGTGTCGCAAAACTGTGTGGGTGTAGAAGGACTCTCTTCATAATAAGTGTTCAGCAGGCTAAAAAGACTTATATTAAGAAAATTAGTCTTTGCATCTTAAGAGAATTACTTACTGCCATTTTTCATTGACTGTAGCTTAAATAGAGTGACACAAAGAACTCAAAAAGCCAAACCCATAAACCACAGAATGGGGTTTATTTAATTTTCCAACTTCCTCCATTTCAAACTACAATTGCTCTTATCAGAGATCCAAAATCCCAAACCATAAATTACTAAACTGTGTTTATTTGGATTTTTCAAATTACATTTTCTCCCATCAAACAACACCCAAATGCCTAATAATCTGACCATGGTTGCAATCCTTCTTTTTCTTCTTCTTTTCATCAGTAAGATTTTCCCAGCAACATCTCAACAAAGAAATAGCTCTACAATAACCTTAGGTTCTTCTTTGTCTCCAATTAACAACTCATATTGGTCCTCAAGATCAGGCCTATTTGCCTTTGGGTTTTATCCTAAAGGCAATGGTTTTGCCATAGGCATATGGTATAATACTCAAAATCAAGATAGAACAATAGTGTGGACAGCTAATAGAGATGCCCCACCGTTACCCTCAGCAACTACATTGCTTTTGAGCAATGATGGTAGGCTCATTTTGCAGCAAAACCAACAAGCTCAAGAGCAACCCATTGTTCCTCTACCCTCATATGCTTCATCAGCTTCCTTACTTGACAATGGAAATTTTGTCTTTTATGGCTCAAATTCATCGATCATATGGCAGAGTTTTAACTTTCCAACAGATACCATTTTACCAGGACAGCGGTTATCAGCAGGGCAGAGGTTGGTTTCCAGCATATCCGAGAGAGATCAGTCGTCTGGGAAATTTCAGCTCCTAATGCAGACTGATGGGAATTTGGTGCAATATCCTATTGATGGTCCTGATGGAGTCAATGAACCATTTGGTGCTTACTGGAATTCAGGCACGCCCAGAGCCGGCAATAACGTGTCGCTAATTCTTGACAATGGAGGGTTATTATACTTGCTCAATAGCTCTGGGATTCATATAATGAATTTTAGCAGTGGAAGCTCAAACTCGTCGTTTCGCTCGACAATTGGTGCTGATGGGATATTAAGATTGTATTCTCGTGTCCTTGGAGATCAAAATGGTCGATGGGGAGTCGCATGGTCACCCCCAACTGGTATGTGTGATCCTAAAGGCTTGTGTGGGATGAATGAGTATTGTAGTATAATTAATCAAGAAGCTGTTTGTAATTGTGTTCCTGGTTTTGTTCCTATTGAACCGAGGAAATTTGGGTGCAAGAGGAATTTTAGCGAAGACATTTGCGGTGAAAATGTCAGTTACGCCGTTGACGAAATGGAGAATGTTATATGGGAAGACAACCCTTATTCGATTCTCAACAACGTGGGGGAATTAGAGGTCTGCAGAGAGAATTGCTCAAGAGATTGCAATTGTGAAGCTGCATTATATAATGACCAGCAGTGTAGAAAACAGAAGCTTCCTTTGAGATTCGGAAGGATAAAGGGGAGAAATGATCCCCAATCGATGATAGCATTAATCAAGACAGTGAGTGGAAATTCTCAAAGAACAACGTGGAGGAAAAATAAGGACCAAAGGGTACTTCTCACAATATTATGTGTTACATTTCTGATTACTGCTCTTGTTGTGCTAGCAATTTCTGGGGTTCTTATTTACAAATATCGGGTTAAGGGATACAAGGCATTGCTGAATCGTGGGAGTGCTAATCGAATTATTGATGATGTCACTCTGAGATCATTTACATTTTCTGATCTCACAGAAGCAACTAATGGTTTTACGGAAGTATTAGGAAAAGGTGCCTTTGGGACAGTTTTTAAAGGGGTCTTACCAAACATCCAAACAGTTGTAGCCGTGAAGAGACTAGATGTAGCATTGATAGAAAGCGAAAGAGAGTTTGAGAATGAGATGAGAATAATTGGGAGAACCCATCACAAAAACCTAGTCCACATGTTGGGTTACTGCCATGAGGGGAGTAATAGGCTATTGGTCTACGAGTACATGAGCAATGGGTCACTTGCACATTTTCTCTTCAAATCATTTGAAGAAAGAAAGCTGAAGTGGGAAGAGAGAATCGGGATTGCTCTTGATGTGGCAAGGGGCATACGGTATCTGCACGAGGATTGCAAGACAAAAATCATCCACTGCGACATAAAGCCAGAGAACATACTAATGGACGAAAAAGGGAACGCAAAAATAGCTGATTTTGGACTGTCCAAGCTGCTCATGCCTTACCAGACAAGGACTTCAACGAAGATCAGGGGGACGAGGGGATACGTTGCGCCTGAGTGGCACAAGAACTTGCCTGTGACAGTTAAGGCTGATGTGTATAGTTTTGGGATCATGTTGTTGGAGATCATTTGTTGTAGGAGGAGCTTGAAACTGGATGTACCTGAGGATGAAGTAGTTCTTGTGGATTGGGCTTATGAATGTTTTAAGGTTGGCGAAGTGGAGAAGCTGGTTCCGAATGGAGAAGAGGTGGATAAGGGAAATTTGGAAAGGATGATTAGGGTGGGGTTGTGGTGCATCCAGGATAATCCGTCAGTCAGGCCTTTGATGAAAAATGTGGTACTCATGTTAGAAGGCACATTAGAGGTACCAACTCCTCCCACTCCTTCTTCCTTCCTCAGTGAGCTTCACTTCAGAACACTATCACTATCAGAGTGAGCTTCCCATTTTGGTGAATTTAATCCTTAATGTAATAAGATGCGTGAGTTTGTAATTGTTTGGTGTTGCCTGTCATGTTTCTTATTCTAGCTTTTAAGGGCGTTTTTGAATTTGTTGGAGTTGATGTATGGATTTGGCGTAGTCCCCTTTATGTTTATGTGTGTGTTATGAAAAACTGGGCCTAACGATGTGGCCTCATGCTATTTAGCTAATTGTCAACTATTAGACAGATTAACTATCCAAATAAGTAAAGGAGAACAAAAAGTTAGTACCTTTATCATTGTGTGTGTGTGTTTTTGAATTAAGCTAACGCATACAGTATAGGATACGTATGAATACCAGTTACAAAGATACAGGTCAGCAGGGCTGGTCCCGAGATTGAAAAAAATTCACAATGTCCTATGCAAAAATTGTAAAATAGACCCCTAATAAAAACAGGCCCTCAACACATAAGTAATAACAAAAGATCAATGGGGCCATGTGCGATCGCGTGCTTAGAACATGCTCAGGGCCACCCTGCAGGTCAGATAAGTATCCAAGGTGTATCGGAGAAAATATGGATACATGGACCTGTATCATGAAATGTATTCATGTATCCTGATTTATTTTCAAGTTTTGAACAGGGCCATTTGAGATTTTATAAAACTTGTCTAACATAAACATCGTACCCACTGCATAATCAGGGACGAAACCAGGATTTAATTTTAAGGGGGGCCATAAATATGAGAAAATATTTTTTTTACTGACAATATAATATATATTCATCCATCAAAGGTAAAAAGTTGCACGATGTAATAAAAAAATAAGGCAATGATATAATAGCTTTCATAATGATAAAAAAAATGTTGATTTTTTTTTTAAAATATCAAGGGGATTTAGTAATTTATGTAGATGATGTACTCCCTTCTGCTCCCAATTTTCAACTTCAAACTTAGCACTCATTTAATCTTTAAAACGATGTAATTAAAATTTATTAAAAGTAGCCAAATATGACTGCGTTATAATAAAATATGTAAGTCATTAATTAAATTTCCAATTATGTAAAAAGTCTAAAATTAGGATGGATTTTTTGGTTTAAAAATCATATGTGAATTTTAACAAAGAATCAAGTAAAACAATAAATTTGCTATTTGGTCAAAATTCAAAATTTAAATTACATATAAGGAGAAAAAAACTGTTAATCCATGTTTGTGGTGTCAATGGTGTGTATGTGTAGATAGAGACCTTAATTGACATTGTCATAAATGTGCCAAAAGGTTTATGTTGAAAGCCAAAAGGAACTGGGTGTTAAATAACCAGAAAAAATGGAGGCTTTTAAAATTGGTTTAAACTTGGAACTAAAAGGAGAAAATGTTAGGTTCCAATTTTTTAATCACATCTCGGAGACTTAGTCACATAGGTGCCTCTTTGAGGATCATCTAAATTATTCATATTAATTACAATGGTCAATATTGGCTTTTTGAAAGGAAAAGGTAAATGCAATAAGTTTTGTAGAACAAGAAAGAGTCATGCAAAGACTATGTGCTTGCTTCCTAGAAATTTAGAAAAAAAAAATATTAACTACACTCCATTACAATACAGGTATTGAAAAGTTTGGAAGGGGGCATGACACCCCTCTCCAATAAAATATATACAGGAAGTGTATATATACAATATGTGTATCGGTATTCATACTTCCTACAAGTGTTCAACTGTATAAACAGGGAGTCAATGGTCACCGTTTCCATAATAGTATTTGCATCTTAAAGGAATTAGTTACTGCCATTTTTCTTTGAATGTAGCTTATATTAAGTGACACCAAGGACTTAAGAGGCCAACACCATAAACCACAAAACTGGTTTAAATACATTTCTAATTTCCAACGTTTCAAACTATAATTCCCCTTACCAGAGATCCAAAAAAAGGCACAAAAAAATCATGGTTGCATTGCTCTTTTCTCTTCTTTTCATCTGTGAGTTTTTCCCAGCAGCATCTCAACAAAGAGAGAGCTCTACCATAACCTTAGGTTCTTCTTTGTCTCCAATTAACAACTCATATTGGTCCTCAAGTTCAAGACAATTTGCCTTTGGGTTTTACCCAAAAGGCAATGGCTTTGCAATAGGCATATGGTATAATACTCAAAATCAAAATAGAACAATAGGGTGGACTACTAATAGAGATGCCCCCCCATTGCCCTCAGAAGCTAGACTGCATTTGAGCAATGATGGTAGGCTCATTTTGCAGCAAAACCAACAGGCTCAGGAGCAACCCATTTTTCCTCTACCCTCAAACGCTTTATCAGCTTCCCTACTTGACAGTGGAAATTTTGTCTTTTATGGCTCAAATTCAGAAATCATATGGCAGAGTTTTAACTTTCCAACAGATACTATTTTACCAGGACAGCCTCTATTAGCAGATCAGAGGTTGGTTTCCAGCATATCCGAGACGGATCACTCGTCTGGAAAGTTTCGTCTCATAATGCAGAATGATGGTAATTTGGTGCAATACCCAGTTGATGGTCCAGATGGGATATTTACAGGCATAGGTGCTTACTGGAGATCAGAGACGCCTGGAGCTGGAAATAATGTGTCGCTAAATCTTGATAATACAGGGTTATTATACTTGCTCAATAGCTCTGGGATTATAATGAATTTTAGTGGTGGAAATTCAAACCGGTCCAATTACAGCGATGTGTTGTTTCGGTTGCAACTTGGGGTTGATGGGATATTAAGATTGTATTCTCGTGGCCTTGAAGATCAAAATGGTCATTGGGTAGTCGTGTGGTCACCCCCAACTGGTATGTGTGATCCTAAAGGCTTGTGTGAGATGAATGAGTATTGTAGTATAATTAATCAAGAAGCTGTTTGTAATTGTGTTCCTGGTTTTGTTCCTATTCAACCGAGGAAATTTGGGTGCAAGAGGAGTTTTAGCGAAGACATTTGCGGTGAAAATGTCAATAATATTGTTGACGAAATGGAAAATGTTATATGGGAAGACAACCCTTATTCGATTCTCTACAATGTGGGGGAATTAGAGGTCTGCAAAGAGAATTGCTCAAAAGATTGCAATTGTGAAGCAGCATTATATAACGGCCAGCAGTGTAGAAAACAGAAGCTTCCATTGAGATTTGGAAGGATAAAGGGGAGAAATGATCCCCAATCGATGATAGCATTAATCAAGACAGTGAGTGGAAATTCGAAGAAAAAAGAGGACCAAAGGGTACTTCTCACAATATTAGGTGTTACATTTCTGATTACTGCTTTTTTTGTGCTAGCAATTTCTGGGATTCTTATTTACAAATATCGGGGTAATGGATACAAGGCATCATTGAATCATGGGAGTGCTAATCGTATTATTGAGGATGTCACGCTGAGATCATTTACATTTTCGGATCTCACAGAAGCAACTGATGGTTTTAGTAAAGAATTGGGAAAAGGCGCCTTTGGGACAGTTTTTAAAGGGATCTTACCAAAAATGAAGACAGATGTAGCCGTGAAGAGACTACATGTACCATTGATAGAAAGCGAAAGAGAGTTTGGTAATGAAATGAGAATAATTGGGAGAATCCATCACAAAAACCTAGTCCAGTTGTTGGGTTACTGCCACGAGGGGACTAATAGGCTATTGGTGTACGAATACATGAGCAATGGGTCACTAGCAAGTTTTTTGTTCAAATCATTGGAAAGAAGAAAGCTGAAGTGGGATGAGAGAATAGGGATTGCTCTTGATGTGGCAAGGGGCATACGGTATCTGCATGAGGATTGCAAGACACAAATCATCCACTGCGACATAAAGCCAGAGAACATACTAATGGACGAAAACGGGCACGCAAAAATAGCTGATTTTGGTCTGTCCAAGCTTCTGATGCCTTACCAGACAAGGACTTCTACGATGATTAGGGGGACGAGGGGATATGTTGCACCTGAGTGGCACAAGAACTTGCCTGTGACAGTTAAGGCCGATGTGTATAGTTTTGGGATCATGTTATTGGAGATAATTTGTTGTCGGAGGATCTTGAAACTGGATGCACCTGAGGATGAAGTAGTTCTTGTGATTTGGGCTTATAAATGTTTTAAGGCTGGCGAAGTGGAGAAGCTGGTGCGGAATGGGGAAGAAGTGGATAAGGGAAATTTGGAAAGGATGATTAAGGTGGGGTTGTGGTGTGTCCAGGCTGAGCCGCCAGTCCGGCCTTTGATGAAAAATGTCGTACTCATGTTAGAAGGAACAATAGAGGTACCAACTCCTCCCACTCCTTCTTCCTTCCTCAGTGAGCTTCACTTCAGAACACTATCACTATCAGAGTGAGCTTCCCATTTTGGTGAATTTAATCCTTATTGTACTAAGATGTGTCAGTTTGTAATTGTTTGGCATTGCCTGTCTTATTTGTTATTCTAGCTTTTAAGGGTGTTTTTGAATTTTTTGGAGTTGATGTATGGATTTGGCGTATTCCCTTTTATTTTTGTGTATGTGTTATGAAAAATTGGGCCTAACGATGTGGCCTCATGCTATTTAGCTAATTGTCAACTATTAAACAGATTAACTATCCAAATAAGTAAAGGAGAACGAGAAGTTAGTAATTTATCTTTGTGTGTTGTGTGAAAAACTGGGCCTAATGATGTGGCCTCATTCTAGCTAGCTAATTGTCAACAATTAGACGTATCGACTATCCAAACAAGTAAAGGAAAACGAAAAGTTACTTGACACCAAGATAACAAAGCCTACATTCACTGTGTGAAGTCGATCTTCACTATAATATAAGTTTAATGTACAAATGAAGCTCAAAAGAATCTTATGTCACTCGTAGGCCACAAAAGGTTGAGGAGATTACAGTATCTTTCAGCAGGATTCCAGGGCTACAGGAGGGATATGTTTGGAAAATATAACCGGACAAGGCTGGGTAATGTAGGGAGAGTGGCACTCATGTTTGGCAAGGCTTCGCCTAGGCTTTACTGAGAAGAACGTGGAAGATCAGACAAAGACCATGGAAGTCGTTGATCTTGAATTAATAGAAAATTTTGGCACCTTGTCTACTCAAGTCGGAGCTATAGAGGACACAGAGAGGGTAGGAACTTTTGGCAAAACTATCAGCTATTTGAGATATTCCACTACCTTGGTTGTGGATGCCAATGAAAGTGCCATTCTAGGTGAGGGTGGATGGAAAATGTTCTTTTGTGTGGTTCAAAAACTAAGCCGCATTGGGGAAGCTGAAGGACGTGCCTTTTCCAGATGGCTTACAATTCCTAGAGAACCACGATTTTGAAAACATGAAGCTTTACCAATTTCACTTGTCGACCTCAACTTTTCTTTTACTCCATATTTATTCTCTATACCGATATATTCCTTTTACATTCGAGTTTGCTTCTAGCATGAAGCAGGCGTATGAGAAGCTCTTTGCTAAAATGGAGGAACAAGAGAAGAAGCTTGAGCTGGAAGCCGCGCACATGAGGTATTCAACATGAAAAGTGTTGTGAATGTAAGACATAGGAAAAAATATATCACTACAATTATTGTTGCACCTCAAATAGTTCTTATGTAACTCATTTTTTTACTCCTGTAAGGCATTTTTTGATTGAATACTATTTCTTTGAATAGTGAATATGAAGACGAAATTCAGTTATATGGATTGCAAATAATGCTTTAAAAGGTATTTATGCTATATGTGGTGGAATGTTCCAATGTATTCACTCTAAGAATTGCTGATGCTCAATAGTAACTACCTGAATTTGTACTTGGGAAGGAAAAAAAAAAGGAATTACCTGAATTTGATTTGGTTTCACCAAGTGTTTGCTCATGTAATCATCTTCACATAACTGGGTGTCAATTTGAAATTCAGCTCAATTTTGAGGTAATATTTGCAAACAATGGTGTGAAACTCATCTCTTTCACGTGTCGTTAATGCAGCTTGTGGGAAAGGAAACTAAAGTATTGCTAGTGTCCCCCCATCACCCCCGCAGAAACCCCCACTGTGTACATTGCGAACCCATCATCCATAACCACCGCCTGTCCTCCTCCCATCGCCCCACCTCCGTTGCTCCCAACAAACATCATCACAACAATCATAATATATGAGTGACAGTTGATGAACCAAGTCCTCCCATTCCAGCTTCATTTTGTAGTTTCATTTATACCATTATATATGAGTGACCATTCATATGTGGGTTATTATTTTGAATCTAATTCTCACTGATATTTCCACAGACGTGGAATTAATATCTCTATATTATATCTGTTAACAATCAACTATTCTGACATGAACCCGCTCTCGCTGACAAAGGAAATGTTGTTCTGATTGGTGAGGCTGCGAATATAAGTAAGAATGTAAAATAGTTCTCTACCATGATTGTGACATATAAAATTATGATGTAATTCATATGTTTTACGGTAGTAAGACTTCTATTGGTAATTGTTTTTCAATAACATTGATATGAAGCAGAATTTTAATATTACAAATTCATATGTTGCAATAAATGCTTTGAAAGTTGTTTCTCCTGTATGTTGTGAACTGTTCAATTGTAATATTCATTATGAGTTTTGCTATTGCTCGATCATTGTATTACCTGAATTTGTACCTGTGAAAAAAAAATTCATTGTGAATTTTCTTGGGTTTTGCTAAATGTTTGTTCATGTATTCATATAATATGGTGTCATTTGAAATTCAGTTTTATGATCCTTTAGGAACAATGTTTGATGTTATATTTGCAAACAGTTCAAGAAACTAAGGCCCACTTAAGTTGTCGAAAACAAGGTTGTTTTCCAAGAAAATTTTCCAAAAATTCTACTCATTCAAGTTTGATATTTTTCCAAAACAGAAAATTGAAAAAAAAATTTCCAAATTCTCCAGGAAATTGGAAAACTACTTTAACAAGTTTTCCGCCAATTTTCAAAATCCCCAAAATTACACTTTAATCCTGAACTTTCTATAACTTATATCTAGACTCTTAACCTTTTGGTAAATTGCATTTTAATCTCTTTATTTTTTAACAAAGATATCTTGTCATTGAATTTTTTGAGAATTACATTTTGGCCCCTGAACTTTCTATTAAGTTTATTTTGGCCCTTTTGCCTGTCTAGAAATTACATTGGACCCTGAAGTTTCTGTATTTACATTATAAGCCTGAACTTTGTGTAGATTACATTTGACTGCAAATTTTCTATAAACTACATCTTCAAAACAATAATTTATTTCTATCAAATGAAAGTATTTTCTAATTTTCTAAAATTTTCTATGGAAAATGAAAATTAGAAATGGAGATCAAAATTGGAAATAGAGAACAGAAAACAGTTTTCTACAACTAAACAGGGCCTAATTTATTACACCGGTGCAGCTTATGGGAAAGGAACTGATGTATATTAGTGACACGTGGCGCGTGGTTATGCTCCCGGGAGAAGACTATCTTTTTTCTATTTTTAGTTTAGGGTATTATTGTCATTTTCTTTTATTTCTAGTCTGTAATTAGTTTCCAAACATGTTTGGGGCTAATTAGTCAATGTTAGTTATTAGTTGCCCTTTTTAGTCTTTTTGGATCTTATCTTGGTTAGCAAGCTAATCTCTACTATAAATAGGCCCTTGGCCTTCATTTGTAATTAGACTTGAATATTGAAAATCAGAATATAGAGAGAAAAACTCTTTTTTAGTTTTATTTGGTGTATTTAGTTGATGTGTAGTGTAATAGTAACGCTTCCGCATTTTTTATTCACATCAATTGGTATCAGAGTTGCGTTTGTTCTTGATGTTCATCGTGGTGCGTGAAGTGGGTAACGAGTTGAGATTCCAACTCGGGCAACCCTTCAATCAGGTGGATTGATAAATGTCCAAATGAGAATCGGGTAGATGGAAACCCTAAATTCCATCACCGCAAAAAGGTGGGATACCAACCCTTTTAGCCTTCTCCACCCCCACCCTCCACCATCATCTTCCTCCACCTCCATCTCCTACCACCACACAACCACGACCATGTCTACATGAATCTCCGTCTTCAATTTTTACCCTAACCCTCAACAACCCAAGAAACATTAACCCTAGCTACCCAAACTCTACCCCACTGGCCTAAAACAGCCACCGACCACCCCTCTAGCCCAGACCAACCCTATTTTTCCCTGCGGACAGCCTTCGAAAATAACCCCCAACCTCCGATCTGTTAGCCCCCACCCCAATCTGCCCAAAACCACCTCCAACTAGCCTTTCCCTACCCCTTACCCCCTGTTCCAATCCATTTTTCTACCCTAACCAGCCCTGTTGCCCTGCTACACCCGCAACCTATATTTACGTACAAAACCAAACCCTAACCTCTTTCTTTTTACCCCAAAACAACCCCACCCCAAATTTAACCGTATTTTTACCTTTTCCCACTCATTAATGTCCAACCACAATCAAATTCAACAAAAATGGGCTTTCCTACTACGATCCAATCCCCCACCCCCTATTTGACCTCAAATCCGGTCAAAATTGGTATTAGGGCTATTTGTGACACAAAATATGATTTCCATGAAAAAATGCGTCCCACGTGGGGATCCATTTTTCCGACTATTTGCCATTTTTGGGTTCGGCTTTCCGGAATGTCGCCGCCTTTGGACCGCTTATTTCACCATCGTGCTCGCAAAGGTGCGGTCGCCGGAGTTACCGTCCAGTCAGATTCAAGGGTCCACCACACCAAGTAGCAACCATGTTCTTGTGGTGTCAAGAAGGCGGATATCTCAGTTTTTGGTTGCTCGGATTTCGTAGAGGGACATCGCTGGGATTTGGGTTTTTTAGACCCGTTATTGATGAAGTTCATACACATGGAACTAATTCCAGTTGGGTTGCCCGCTTTTTGTTGATTTTGATTGGGGTCCAAAGCTTTTCTTGGTTCATATCATGTGGCATTGATGAGTCACCCTACATGCTCAAGGACGAGCTTTTTCGAAGACGGGGAGAATGATGTATATTAGTGGCACATGACGCATGGTTATGCTCCCGGGAGAAGAATATCTTTTTTCTATTTTTAGTTTAGGGTATTATTGTCATTTTCTTTTATTTTTAGTCTTTAATTAGTTTCCAAACATGTTTGGGGCTAATTAGTCAATTTTAGTTATTAGTTGCCCTTTTTAATCTTTTTGGATCTTAGCTTGGTTAGCAAGCTAATCTCTCCTATTTATAGGCCCTTAGCTTCATTTGTGATTAGACTTGAATATTGAAAATCAGAATATTGAGAGAGAAACTCTTTTTAGTTTTATTTGGTGTATTTAGTTGGTGTGTAGTGTAATAGTAACGCTTCCGCATTTTTGATTCACATCAGGAACAATGTTTGATTCATACTCTCGATTTATTTTTGTAGCATTTCATTAAATTTACTAAATCCATTCTAATAAAAATGCGAAGAGGATAGACAATCAGAATATTGAAAATCAGAATATTGAGAGAGAAACTCTTTTTAGTTTTATTTGGTGTATTTAGTTGGTGTGTAGTGTAATAGTAACGCTTCCGCATTTTTGATTCACATCAGGAACAATGTTTGATTCATACTCTCGATTTATTTTTGTAGCATTTCATTAAATTTACTAAATCCATTCTAATAAAAATGCGAAGAGGATAGACAAACTATACTGAAAATTGGAAGTTTTCCAGCTACAAAAAGTATTGATCCAGCCTACAGCTTATCAATGTGAAGCTAGCTGTTAAAATTGAAAACAATAGGCAATTTTCATAATCAAAGTTGCAAGCTGTGTTTCGAATGCCAATCCAGCATTTTCGTGCCTATCTTGATTTTTTTTCATGGGAACTCTCTTGTAATTCTTTCAATTGTTTTCATAGAAGAGAAGAAGTTAAGGCATTGTCAGAATTGCTAAGGGATTAAGGTTGTGGTTGCTAATGTAACAATGTTATTGTCACACCCCAAACCCAATATCCATACTAATCATTCATTAAAAGAATAATTAAATCATAATCTTTAGCGCATTGGAAATATAATTCATCTATCCATATTTTACTGCATAATGTGCATAATCAACATAATATTATTCTTGTGCCATAACGAAATCAACATCATAGTCATAATTAGAGATTATACAATACTACGATTAACTATGATAAACTCAATCCATACTAAATCAATATATACAATGTATGAGTATATCAAAATCTTCAGTGTGACAACGATAAAATCTCCATACTTAAACCCCAGCTCTTCTAACGGTGCAACCCTCAAGTTACCGGTCATATATTATCCTAGCTGGCAGCGTACAAACCTGAAATTGTTAAAATATAAACCGTAAGCATTAAGCTTAGTGAGGTACTCCTTCCCTGCAATAGAATAACAATTCTATATCGAATATGTAGATATAAAATCCGAACAATCCTGCCCATTGGCAATAACAAATCATGGATCATAAGATCCAAATAATTCTGCCCGTTGGCAATAACAAATCCTGGATATTTGAATATCCAAACAAATCCTGAATACCGAAGTATTCAAACCAATCCTGGATCATAGGACCCAAACAAATCCTGGATATTTTAATATCCAAACAAATCCTGAATACCGAAGTATTCAAAAAAATCCGCTCTTAGAGCTATATTCATATTTATATATGAAACAAATCATAAGTACACTCACCTTGACAGTTTAACTGGATTTTCCCTTGCCTTTATCCGGTACTTGTTCAATCAGCTCTTCTTCCCTTCCTATCATTCTCACAATATTAGTATCATCATACGAATATTAATAGTCCAAAGAATAACTTCAATCATAACTCAATTCATAAGCATCATATTATTCAATTCAAATCATTCATTAAAATGAAGTCCCATCTAGACTCAGGTTCTGATATCTAACATATTCAAATTACAGCCCAAACCCTTTTTAATTATTCTTGGTAATTCAATCCTTATTATATCATGTTTCCAAAACAAAAGACGGCACATCATTCCGAGTTTCCTAGAGCAAAATAAGCCTATTTCTTCACTACATAGCAAATCTGCCCTATAGGCCCTCTTATCGTTCATTCAACTTCCACGAATTTCCATAATTTTTCTACATCATATATTTATGTGACATTTCACCCAACATCAGTAAACATATTGAAAAATATAAGATTAAAGTTTCATAATTTTTAAGGTTCGTTTGCTATGTCAAGCAAAACACCGAACACATGGTGGGCATATTTTCACCCTTAGGGCAGATTTCATACCCGAACTTCAAACTCTCACCAAGGTCTCATTTCTTGGTATTTTCACATGATTTTCGGATATGTCATACATATATGCGTCCAAGTTAATCTCCAATTGGAATCAATCGATTCCAGTAAATACACAAAAATATATGGAAGTTTGAATAAACAAAGTTTCTAAACAAAGCAATTTTAGGGTTTTATACATTAAACTTAACTTAAACTTGCATATATCCATACATATGCACCCAAGCATGAAAGTTCAATAAAAATCAAGGATTTATATCATATAAATCGTAAATGAAAGAAAAAATAGCAAGATTCATGGTTGGAATTACCTTAGGGGCTTTTTCGTAATTTTCTATGAATTTTCTTCAATTTTCTCCTCACACTTTCTTCCTAAACTTCAAAACTCTCTTTCCTTAAGCTTAAAATCTCTCATGGCTGCATTTTGGCTGAATAAAGAGGTAATTGTAATGGTTTAAGGTCGGCCAAAGCCACCACCCTTCCCAACCAATGAGAATAAAACATTTGTTGCCATATTAAGACAAAATACTACTTAACGGATGGACTACTTTGCCCTTGTTTCGTAATTTTGGGATAACTTCTCACTCGAACCTCCGTTTCACACACCGTTTGTTGTGTTACAACCATAACTCACTTGTCTACAACTATGTAGTTTTCACCTCAAGTCAATTGTTATGTCATAAAGGTCAAAACTAGCCATAAACATGAACATTCCTACCGAAACCTTCAAAATTTTGTATTTGTAACTAATTCGACATTTCATGCTTTTTGAAGGTAGGATTAGACTAAACATAATAAATTAACATCACATGTATTAATAACACACTAATCATATCACATAAGCTAGGCATGATTTAAGTATAATTAATCATAATTATATTCGGGTTCTCACAATTCTCCCCCTGTTAGGAAATTTCGTCCTCGAAATTGACATACCTTGGTTGTCCGAATCAAACAAATACGGATAACGCATTTTCATGCTATCCTCACTCTCCCATGTAGCTTCTTCCATGGAATGCCTTCTCCACACAACTTTCACAAGTGGGATCACCTTTGACCTCAATATTTGTTCTTTCCTATCGACGATAGCAAGCGGTTCTTCCACGTAGTTCAAATCTTCCTTCAACTCAATAGGTTGTTCTACCAATACATGTGAAGGGTCTGCTACATACTTTCTTAACATAGAAACATGGAAAACATCATGTAACCGAGATAATTCTGGTGGTAACGCTAACTTGTAGGCAACCATCCCGACTTTCTCAAGGATTTCATAAGGTCCAATGTAGCGTGGACTTAATTTCCCTTTCTTTCCAAACCTCATAACTCCTTTCCATGGAGATATTCGAAGAAACACATAATCCCCTTTCTGGAATTCCAAATCTTTTCGTCGTTTATCCGCATAACTTTTCTGTCTGCTTTGAGCTGTTCTCATTCTATCTTGAATAATCTTCATTTTTTCAGTGGTGACTTCAATCAATTATGGACCCTCTATCTTCCTTTCACCAACTTCACCCCAACATATTGGTGTACGACATCGTCTACCGTACAATGCTTCATATGGAGCCATACCAATAGTAGACTGAAAACTATTGTTATATGCAAATTCTATCAAAGGCAAATATTCATCCCAATTACCTTTGAAATCAAGCACACAAGCTCTAAGCATATCTTCCAAAATCTGTATTGTCCTTTCAGACTGCCCATCTGTCTGGGGATGAAAAGCCGTACTAAACTTCAAGTTAGTACCCATAGCATACTGCAAGCTATCCCAAAATCTGGATGTAAAAGTAGGGTCTCTATCTGAAACAATAGATACTGGTGTTCCATGCAACCGAATAATTTCATTAACATACAATATAGCATACCTATCAACTGTATACGTAGTCTTGACTGCTAGAAAGTGAGTGGACTTTGTCAATCTATCCACCACTACCCAAATCGAATCTGACCCCTTCTGAGATCGAGGAAGTCCAACCACAAAATCCATCGTTACATGATCCCATTTCCATTCCGGTATCGGCAATGGCTGAAGCAGACCAGTAGGTTTCTGATGCTCCACTTTCACTTGCTGACATATAAGGCACCTCGCAACAAAATCAGTTATTTCCCTCTTCATATTATTCCACCAATAATGCTCCTTTAAATCCCTATACATTTTAGTGCTACCAGGATGCATAGTATAAATGGAATTATGAGCCTCATCTAAAATTTCCTCTTTCAATCCACACACATTAGGCACACACAACCGATGTTTAAACAATAAAGTGCCATTATTCACAATACAAAAATCTTCAGACTTACCGTCTTGGACATCTTGTCGTTTCTTCTCAAGGAAAGGATCTTGACTTTGCAAATCATGAATACGGGTAGCTAACAAAGGCCTCATGCTTACATGAGAAAAGAATCTGTCCCCATCTGCTAGCTGCAATTCCACTCCCATCAATCTCAACTCCATAATATGAGCAACTCTAGCACATCGAATACACGATAACCTTCCTGAAGCCTTTCTACTCAAAGCATCTGCAACTACATTTGCCTTTCCTGGGTGGTAGTGAATTGTACAATCATAATCTTTAATTAACTCCATCCACCGCCTCTGCCTCAAATTCAACTCCTTCTGAGTAAATAAATACTTAAGGCTTTGATGGTCAGTAAAAATTTCACATACCTCACCATATAGATAATGACGCCATAATTTCAAAGCAAACACAATAGCAGCAAGTTCCAAATCATGTGTAGGATAATTACGTTCATGTGTACGCAACTACCTAGAAGCATAAGCAATAACTCTACCATGCTGCATAAAAACACAACCCAACCCCTGATGTGAAGCATCGGTATAAACAACAAAACCATCTCCACCATGCGGAATAGTAAGAACAGGTGCAGTTACCAACCTCTTTTTCAATTCATCAAAACTATTTTCGCAATCAGAATTCCATTCAAACTTAACATCTTTCCGAGTCAGTTTAGTCATTGGTAAGGCAATCGAAGAAAATCCCTTAATAAACCTTCTATAATACCCAGCTAAACCCAGAAAACTCCTCACCTCAGTCACATTATCGGGTCTCTCCCATTTCACAATAGCCTCTACCTTTTTAGGATCAACACATATACCATCTCCAGAAATAACATGGCCTAAAAATGCAACTTGTGATAGCCAAAATTCACACTTGCTAAACTTGGCATACAACTTCTTATCTTTCAATAGATTCAAAATAGTTGTGAGATGCTTTTCATGTTCAACCATATCATGTGAATAAATCAGAATATCATCAATAAAAACTATCACAAATGAATCAACAAAAGGATGCAGTACCCGGTTCATAAGATCCATAAATACAGCTGGAGCATTAGTCACCCCAAAAGGCATCACAAGAAATTCAAAATGACCATACCGAGTACGGAAAGCGGTTTTAGAAATATCACTTTCCTTCACCCTCACCTGATGATAACCCGATCGCAAGTCTATCTTTGAAAACACTTTAGCACCCTGTAACTGTTCAAACAAATCATCTATACGAGGTAAAGGATACTTGTTCTTAATTGTAGCTTTATTCAGTTGCCTATAATCAATACACAAACGCATGGTACCATCTTTCTTTTTCACAAATAAAACTGGCGCACCCCATGGAGATACACTAGGCTGTATGAACCCCCTATCAAGTAAATCTTGCAACTGAATCTTGAGTTCTTTCAACTCAGCAGGTGCCATTCTATACGGTGCCATAGAAATAGGGGTTGTCCCTGGTGCTAATTCAATACTAAATTCAACTTCTCTTTCTGGAGGTAACCCTGGCAACTCACTAGGAAACACTTCAGGAAAATCCCGTACAATAGGGACATCGACTAATTGTAAAGCCCCCTTCCTAGTGTCAAGAACATATGCAATAAAACCCTCACAACCCTTACTCAATAATTTCCTCGTCTGAATAGAAGAAATAATGCAACTGGGAACAATTTTCCTTTCCCCCACAAATTTAAATTTAGGCTCACCAGGCATATTAAAAACAACTTCCTTAGAGAAACAATCCATAGATGCATGATATTTAGATAACCAATCCATTCCCAGAATTATATCAAAATCAGAAATATCCAATGGAAGTAGATCTATAACTGTATCTCTAGCCCCCACAGTCAAAACACAATCACGAAAAGCATATTCAGCTACAACCATATCCCCCATAGGCATATAAATACCCAACCCCACATCTAAACGAGTACATGGTCTATTCAGGTATACAGCAAAAGCATAGGACACAAAAGAATGTGTGGAACCAGGATCAATCAAAACATAAGCACTTCTATTAGTAACAGAAAGTGTACCTGTCACCACATCTGGAGTAATCTGAGCTTCTTTCATTGTAAAAACTCGTCCACCTGGCCTGGAACTACTAGCTTGTCCTCTGCCCATACTTTTCACTGCACTGCCCGGAGATAACATTCTGCTTGCTACTTCACTATGTGCTGCTGGAGTCTCTGCCAATTGCGGACAATTCTTCTTAATATGCCCCACTTGATGACAATGGTAGCATTCCAATTCCTTAAGCTTAGGACACTCAGATTTATAATGCCCTTCCTCTTTACAAAAGAAACATGTAACAACTCTTGTCGGTGCCTCACCCTTTCCTGACCTCCTAACCAGACTAGAAGATCCTCCACCCCTAGTATCTCTGCCCAATCTCCCCAGACCTCTACCACTATCTCCATCACCTCTCTGAAATTTATGAGGTTCCATCTTAACACTTCCACCCTCACCTCCCTTAAAGTGAGATGCGTCGAATCTACTCTTTTTAAAACTCTCTCTACTTGCCACCCCTTGGTTCATTTGCCTTTCTGCTATCGTGGCTTTGTTTACCAGAGAAGCATAATCTTCTAACTCATAAGTGGCCACTCTATTTTGAATAGGCCAAATCAGTCCATCTTGAAATTTACTTCATTTATCTTCTTCCTCCTGCACATACTTAGTAGCAAATCTAGACAAAGCAGTAAATTTAGCATCATACTCCCTCACAGACATGTTCCCTTGGGTTAAATTTATAAACTCCCTCAGCTTCTCCCTCCTATAGACCTTAGGGAAATACTTAACATACAAAGCTTTAATAAATTCAGCCCAAGTAATGACATCAGTACCTTCCATCCTTGGCACCAAATGGTTGCTAGCTTCCCACCAATACTTCGCCTCTCCTTTCAGCTTAAACACGGCTAGATTCACTTTCTGGTTATCTGGAATCTTCATAACTGCAAATATAGTTTCAAGATCCCTGACCCACATCTCAGCTTCTGTAGGTTCAACTGACCCTGAATATTCTGGAGGATTTAACTTCAAAAACTTCTCATGCATGGAATCCTTCATTTCCTTCCTTGCCTCTTTCTCAATCCTGGCCACAATCTTTGATTCTAGACATCTAGCCTGTTGTTCTGCCATTTGCGCCATATTTCTTTCTTGTTGCTCTGCCATCCTCATCATTGCCTGCGCCATTATTTGCATCTCTGTAGGCTGCTCTTGCTCTCTAGCCCTTCCAGCAACACTTTGCTCTACTTCAGTATTCTCTGTGCGAGAAGCGACTCCCTCTTCTCTAGGTTGTCCATTCCCAGGTTCCATCTGGAATTATCTGTAATACAATAAAATTCTAACAACCAATATAAACAGTTTATAGTACTAAACTATTTGTTAGTATATAAACAATTCAATAATATCAAATCAATCAATAACTGCCATCTAATCGTCACACACGTCCAGAATTAATAACCTAGACGCTCTGATACCACTAATTGTCACACCCCAAACCCAATATCCATACTAATCATTCATTAAAAGAATAATTAAATCATAATCTTTAGCGCATTGGAAATATAATTCATCTATCCATATTTTACTGCATAATGTGCATAATCAACATAATATTATTCTTGTGCCATAACGAAATCAACATCATAGTCATAATTAGAGATTATACAATACTACGATTAACTATGATAAACTCAATCCATACTAAATCAATATATACAATGTATGAGTATATCAAAATCTTCAGTGTGACAACGATAAAATCTCCATACTTAAACCCCAGCTCTTCTAACGGTGCAACCCTCAAGTTACCGGTCATATATTATCCTAGCTGGCAGCGTACAAACCTGAAATTGTTAAAATATAAACCGTAAGCATTAAGCTTAGTGAGGTACTCCTTCCCTGCAATAGAATAACAATTCTATATCGAATATGTAGATATAAAATCCGAACAATCCTGCCCATTGGCAATAACAAATCATGGATCATAAGATCCAAATAATTCTGCCCGTTGGCAATAACAAATCCTGGATATTTGAATATCCAAACAAATCCTGAATACCGAAGTATTCAAACCAATCCTGGATCATAGGACCCAAACAAATCCTGGATATTTTAATATCCAAACAAATCCTGAATACCGAAGTATTCAAAAAAATCCGCTCTTAGAGCTATATTCATATTTATATATGAAACAAATCATAAGTACACTCACCTTGACAGTTTAACTGGATTTTCCCTTGCCTTTATCCGGTACTTGTTCAATCAGCTCTTCTTCCCTTCCTATCATTCTCACAATATTAGTATCATCATACGAATATTAATAGTCCAAAGAATAACTTCAATCATAACTCAATTCATAAGCATCATATTATTCAATTCAAATCATTCATTAAAATGAAGTCCCATCTAGACTCAGGTTCTGATATCTAACATATTCAAATTACAGCCCAAACCCTTTTTAATTATTCTTGGTAATTCAATCCTTATTATATCATGTTTCCAAAACAAAAGACGGCACATCATTCCGAGTTTCCTAGAGCAAAATAAGCCTATTTCTTCACTACATAGCAAATCTGCCCTATAGGCCCTCTTATCGTTCATTCAACTTCCACGAATTTCCATAATTTTTCTACATCATATATTTATGTGACATTTCACCCAACATCAGTAAACATATTGAAAAATATAAGATTAAAGTTTCATAATTTTTAAGGTTCGTTTGCTATGTCAAGCAAAACACCGAACACATGGTGGGCATATTTTCACCCTTAGGGCAGATTTCATACCCGAACTTCAAACTCTCACCAAGGTCTCATTTCTTGGTATTTTCACATGATTTTCGGATATGTCATACATATATGCGTCCAAGTTAATCTCCAATTGGAATCAATCGATTCCAGTAAATACACAAAAATATATGGAAGTTTGAATAAACAAAGTTTCTAAACAAAGCAATTTTAGGGTTTTATACATTAAACTTAACTTAAACTTGCATATATCCATACATATGCACCCAAGCATGAAAGTTCAATAAAAATCAAGGATTTATATCATATAAATCGTAAATGAAAGAAAAAATAGCAAGATTCATGGTTGGAATTACCTTAGGGGCTTTTTCGTAATTTTCTATGAATTTTCTTCAATTTTCTCCTCACACTTTCTTCCTAAACTTCAAAACTCTCTTTCCTTAAGCTTAAAATCTCTCATGGCTGCATTTTGGCTGAATAAAGAGGTAATTGTAATGGTTTAAGGTCGGCCAAAGCCACCACCCTTCCCAACCAATGAGAATAAAACATTTGTTGCCATATTAAGACAAAATACTACTTAACGGATGGACTACTTTGCCCTTGTTTCGTAATTTTGGGATAACTTCTCACTCGAACCTCCGTTTCACACACCGTTTGTTGTGTTACAACCATAACTCACTTGTCTACAACTATGTAGTTTTCACCTCAAGTCAATTGTTATGTCATAAAGGTCAAAACTAGCCATAAACATGAACATTCCTACCGAAACCTTCAAAATTTTGTATTTGTAACTAATTCGACATTTCATGCTTTTTGAAGGTAGGATTAGACTAAACATAATAAATTAACATCACATGTATTAATAACACACTAATCATATCACATAAGCTAGGCATGATTTAAGTATAATTAATCATAATTATATTCGGGTTCTCACAGTTATAGAGTATTATATTTCAATTGTGTTCATATCCTGAATATAAATATGGAAGACAACTATATTATCCCACATTTATTGTTATATAACACCATGAGGGACCACAGATTAAACTACCCTAAGTGGGTTATCTTTCATTTGGTGTAGATAAATCACAAAAGTTTCAATCCATTCTTCCTATAGAATCTCGAGGGAGCTTCTTAATAACTTTTCACCAAGGTGGCTTATTACTGGATCAACCGCTGGAAGCTTCCCAGGAGTTTCAAGGAACATTGCTCAGCTGCTAGACATGCAACCATGGTCAATTGAATCAATTATACGTTCACAAGCAAATAGATCAATGGTTATACAACATTGTCATAATATTTAGTATGATATATCAGATTTAGTTGTTTGTTTGAACATAAGACATCCTCTGATTTTAAGCTTTAGTTACACATTATCTTGAAATTAAGCTAAAGAGTACAGGATTTATATACATGTTTTGAGCATAAGGTGATTAATTTTCTTCCCTGTTTTCTAACTATTTAAGATCTAGACATTAGTATTACACATTTGCCACTTCTAATATTATTTTATTAAAATTTGAAGGGTCATTTAACAAATTAAACTCCATTTATAGATAATAAAAAAAACAATTCAATGTCAGCATCGTTTAGCCATCTCTGATAGTGTAATAGTTCTTCACAAAATAAATGTGACATGGAATTTTTTGATATGGAGGGTTACCCATCCTGTGAAATGGAAAGTTGATTTGAATTAAGCTAACGCATACAGTATAGGATATGTATTGAATACTAGTTACATAGATACAGGTCAGATAAGTATCCAAGTTGTATCGGAAAAAATTAGGATACATGGACCCGTATCATGTAACGCATCCATGTATCCTAATTTTTTTTAAGGATGTGTCTCTGAGAGGGTATGGTGAGATAATTTTGCAAGTCTTGAACAAGGCCATTTGAGATTTTATAAAACTTGTCTAATATATAGATCATACCCACTGCATAATCAGGGACGAAACCAGGATTTAATTTTTTTGGGAGGGGGGCATAAATATGAGAAAATAATTTTTTTACTGGCAATATAATCTATATTCGTCCATCAAAGGTAACAATTTCACGATGTAATAAAAAACTAAGACAATGATATAATAGCTTTCATAATGATAACAACAAAATGTTGAATTTTTTTTAAATAACAAGGGAATTTAGTAATATATGTAGATAATGTACTCCCTTGTGCTCGCAATTCTCAACTTCAAACTTAGCACTAATTTAAACTTTAAAACGATGCAATTAAAATTTATTAAAAGTAGCAAAATATGAATGCGTTATAATAAACTATGTGAGTCATTAATTTAATGGTAATAAAAAGTACACAATTAGGATGGATTTACGGGTCAAAAATCATATGTGTATTTAAACAAAGAATCAGGGAAAACAATTAATTTGAAATTTAGTCAAAATTCAAAATTTAAATTACATATAAGGAGAAAAAAGCTGTTAATCCATGTTTGTGGTGTCAATGTTGTGTATGTGTAGATAGAGGCCTGAATTGACATTGTCATAAATGTGACAAAAGGATGTTGAAAGCCAAAAGGAACTGGGTGTTAAATAACCAAAAAAAATGGAGGCTTTTAAAATTGGTTTAAACTTGGAACTAAAAAGAGAAAAAGATAGGTTCCATTTTCTAAATCACATCTCGGAGACTTAGTCATATAGGTGCCTCTTTGAGGATCATCTAAATTACGCATATGAATTACAATGGCCAATATTGGCTTTTTGAAAGGAAAAGATAAATGCAATGAGTTATGTAGAACAAGAAAGAGTCATGCAAAGACTATGTGCTTGCTTCCTAGAATTTAAAAAAAAAACAATTAACTACACTCCATTACAATACAGGTGTAGGAAAGTTTAGAGGGGGCCATGGCCCCCCACTCCGATAAAGTATACACTGGTATCGAACAATGCTCCTGATTTAGCAGGGTAGGGTCTGGAGAAGTTGATGTAGGCAAGCCTGACTCTCAATTATTGGAGAGGATGCTTCCTAGACTCGAAACCACAACATATATATTTTATTCATAAACTAAACCCAAATTGGTCATTGGGGTCTCATTACAGACTAAAACAAAAGTCATAAACTAAAACAACTCATCTCTCTCTCCCAACTATGTTACACTTTGGGTGTACTCAAACAACATTTGAACATTTATGATGAATATAAACTATTATTTACATATTTTATATATAATTTTGGACTAGTATATATTTTTGAGTCATATTCTTCATTGAATTGTTAAGTTCATAAATTTTATACATATAAAAAAATATTATATTGTAATTATTGTATTAACATATCCAGGCCATATTGTACCCTAATTTTTGTCCTTTTGTCGTATCGCCATATTTGTATTGTATCAGATACAATATGCGTATCAGTATTCATACTTCCTACAAGTGAAGCCAGCCAATTAAAAGGAGCCACTTCTACAAACTTAAATAGGAATAATTGCCAGTAATCTTCACAGGAAGTGTTCAACTGTCTAAACAGGAAGTAAATTGTCGCCTTTTCCATAATAGTCTTTGCATCTTAGAGGAATTAGTTACTGCCATTTTTCTTTGAATGTAGTTTAAATTAAGTGACTCAAAGGACTTCAGAGACCAAAGCCAAAAACCACAAAACTGGTTTAAATGCATTTCTAATTTCCCACATTTCAAACTACAATTCCTCTTACCAGAGATTTAAAAAAAGGCACAAAAAAAATCATGGTTGCCTTGCTCTTTTTTTTTCTTTTCATCTGTGAGTTTTTCCCAGCAGCATCTCAACAAAGAGAGAGCTCTACCATAACCTTAGGTTCTTCTTTGTCTCCAATTAACAACTCATATTGGTCCTCAAGTTCAAGACAATTTGCCTTTGGGTTTTACCCAAAAGGTAATGGTTTTGCAATAGGCATATGGTATAATACTCAAAATCAAAATAGAACAATAGGGTGGACAGCTAATAGAGATGCCCCGCCATTGCCCTCAGAAGCTAGACTGCATTAGAGCAATGATGGTAGGCTCATTTTGCAGCAAAACCAACAAGCTCAGGAGCAACCCATTTTTTCTCTACCCTCAAATGCTTTATCAGCTTCTCTACTTGACAATGGAAATTTTGTCTTTTATGGCTCAAATTCAGAAATCATATGGCAGAGTTTTAACTTTCCAACAGATACCATATCACCAGGACAGACTCTATTAGCAGATCGCAATTTGGTTTCCAGCATATCCGAGACGGATCACTCATCTGGAAAGTTTCATCTCATAATGCAGAATGATGGTAATTTGGTGCAATACCCAGTTGATGGTCCATATGGGATATTTACACACGTAGGTGCGCAATTTGGTTTCCAGCATATCCGAGACGGATCACTCGTCTGGAAAGTTTCATCTCATAATGCAGAATGATGGTAATTTGGTGCAATACCCAGTTGATGGTCCATATGGGATATTTACACACGTAGGTGCTTACTGGAGATCAGAGACGCCCGGATCTGGAAATAATGTGTCACTAAATCTTGATAATAGAGGTTATTATACTACTCAATAGCTCTGGGATTATAATGAATTTGAGCGGTGGAAACTCAAACCCGTTCGATTACAATGATGTGTTGTTTCGGTTGCAAATTGGTGCTGATGGGATATTAAGATTGTATTCTCGTGGCCTTGGAGATCAAAATGGTCGTTGGGAAGTCGTGTGGGTGGTCAAGTCCAAGTGGTATGCGTGATCCTAAAGGCTTGTGTGGAATGAATGAGTATTGTAGTATAATTAATCAAGAAGCTGTTTGTAATTGTGTTCCTGGTTTTGTTCATATTAAGCCGAGGATTTTGGGTGCAAGAGGAATATTGACGAATATGTTAGTGGCGAAAATGTCAATTATGTAGTTAACGAAATGGAAAATGCTATATGGGAAGACAACCCATATTCAATTCTCAACAACGTGATGGAATTAGATGTCTGCAAAGAGAATTGCTCAAGAGATTGCAATTGTGAATCTGCATTATATAACAATCAGCAGTGTAGAAAACAGAAGCTTCCATTGAGATCTGGAAGGATATAGGGGATAAATGATACTCAAGAAACGATAGCATTAATCAAGATGGCGAGTGGAAATTCGAAGAAAAAAGATGATCAAAGGGTACTTCTCACAATATTAAGTGTTACATTTCTGATTACTGCTTTTTTTGTGCTGGCAATTTCGGGGATTCTTATTTACAAATATTGGGGTAATGGATACAGGGCATCATTAAATCATGGTAGTGCTAATCGTATTATTGAGGATGTCACGCTGAGATCATTTACATTTTCGGATCTCACAGAAGCAACTGTTGGTTTTAGTAAAGAATTGGGAATAGGTGCCTTTGGGACGGTTTTTAAAGGGATCCTACCAAAAATCAAGACAGATATAGCCGTGAAGAGACTACGTGTACCGTTGATAGAAAGCGAAAGAGAGTTTGGTAATGAAATGAGAACAATTGGGAGAACCCATCACAAAAACCTAGTCCAATTGTTGGGTTACTGCCACGAGGGGACTAATAGGCTATTGGTGTACGAATACATGAGCAGTGGGTCACTAGCAAGTTTTCTGTTCAAATCATTGGAAGAAACAAAACTGAAGTGGGATGAGAGAATAGGAATTTCTCTTGATGTGGGAAGGGGCATTCGGTATCTGCATGAAGATTACAAGACACAAATCATCCACTGCGACATAATGCCATACTAATGGACGAAAACGGGAACGCAAAAGTAGCTGATTTTGGCTGTCCAAGCTGCTGATGCCTTACCAGACAAGGACTTCTACGATGATGAGGGGGACGAGGGGATACATTGCGCCTGAGTGGCAAAAGAACTTGCCTGTGTCAGTTAAGGCTGATGTGTATAGTTTTGGGATCATGTTGTTGGAGATCATTTGTTGCAGGAGGAGCTTGAGACTGGATGTACCTGAGGATGAAGTAGTTCTTGTGGATTGGGCTTATGAATGTTTTAAGGCTGGTGAAGTGGAGAAGAGGTGGATAAGGGAGATTTGGACAGGATGATTAGGATGGGGTTGTGGTGCATCCAGGATAAGCCGTCAGTCCGGCCTTTGATGAAAAATGTGGTACTCATGTTAGAAGGCACAGTAGAGGTACCAACTCCTCCCACTCCTTCTTCCTTCCTCAATGAGCTTCCCATTTTGGTGAATTTAATCCTTAATGTACTTAGATGTATGAGTTTGTAATTGTTTGTCATTGCCTGTCCTGTTTGTTATTCTAGATTTAATGATGTTGTGGAATTTATTGGAGTTGATATATGGAACTGGCATATGTGTGTTGTAAAAAACTAGGCTTAACGATGAGGCCTCATGATATTTTGCTAATTGTAAACAATTAAACGGAATAACTATCCAAATATGTGAAGGAGATAGAAAAGTTTGTTAAACACCAAGATAACAAAGCCTACATCCATTCATGAAGTATCTAACATGAAAAATGTTGTGAATATAAGGAGGAAGTGCTAGCATTAAGCGGGCGTATGATTAACTCTTAGATGAGATGGAGGAACAAAGGAGGAAGTTTGATCTGGAGGCCACGCTCATGAAGTATCTGACTTGTGAAAAATGTTGTGAATATAAGGCAGAGGAATAAATAGTTCTCTAAGATTATTGTTGCACCTTAAGTTATGCTTATGTAACTCGTTTTTTTACTCTAGTAAGACTTTTCGGGGGGGATACTATTTCTTGAATTGTTAATATGAGGCCCAAATTCAATTATATGGATTGAAATAAATTCTTCGAAAGGTATTTCTGCTAAATGTGGTGGAATGTTCTAATGCATTCACTCTAAGAATTGCTGATGCTCAGCGATAGTAATTACCTTAATTTGTAGTTGTAAAGGGAGAAAAAGGAATTACCTGAATTTGATTTGGTTTCACCAAATGTTTGTTCATCTAGTCATGTAAGTGGGTATTTGAAATTCAGCTTAATGACGCTGCAGGAGCGTTTTATGAGGTTATATATGCATACGATGACGCGAAACTCATCTCTTTCATGTGCTGTTAATGCATCTTCTGGGAAAGGAATCTAAAGTATTGCTCGAGTCATACTTTCAATCTATTCAGTAATCCTTTCATAATTACAAACCAGATATACTGCAAAAGTATAGATCCAACCCACAGCTTCGCAATCTCAAGCTGATGAAATTCGACAAAAATTCAACATAAGTGCTTTATATATCTAATAAGGAATTGTCAATGGTAGTTTACAAAACAGTCCTTAGTTTGTGAAATAAGAACAATGAAGATACAGACGTATGAAAATGACAATGAGATGACTGTTTATTAGATCCACATACGTTGCATATGAAAGCCTCCACTAGTGTGAATCAGGTACGGAGCAAGGATTTTCCGAGCAAGTGGGCTAATTTAATGAACAAGACGGGGGGTTTCGGGGGCGGGAGTCCCCGAGCCAATTTTTGAGGTTATTTTTTAGTATTTACCCAAGGATTACTTGCTTATTTAATTAGTGTAATGGAAAGAGAAACAAACAGTGATGGATTAAAGATTTTAAACCCTCAACAAATATTGATGGAAGCACCAATAAAATTTCAATAAGTTAACTGTTTTGAAGAACAAAAATAATTTCATCAATCTCAAATTTAAACAAACATTTCAGACCCAAATTTAAACCAAGAATGTCCCTAAAATTAAAACCAGCAATAACATTAAAATTAACTCTAACAAACATTAACTATCAAACCATAAAACTAACCCCAAATGTAACATCAAGATAAATAGGAAGAGAGAGACAAGACATACCTAGTCTCTATTATTTTGTGGTGGTGAGTGTAATACTTGAAAACTTCATCCCGAATTAACCCCCAATTGCTTTGACAATATGTTTTTACACCTATATTTTTGTAAGTAATATATATGTATTTTTTTTAGCCCCCACCGGGCCCGACTTGCCTCCTTCCCTGGTGTGAATACAGATATTTGCACATAAACTCGTAGCTCATTGTTAGTGCACCATTTTCATGAGTGAGAGGTTGTGATCAAAACTCCACCACAATGAAGTTGGGAAAAGAAAAGGGAGTTCTTGAATACTGGCACAGGTGAGGGCATGTTTTTCAGTGGAACCGGAGAGAAAGTAAGTTTTCATCGTGGTAATATGGAGGCAATGGGAAGAGACTTAAACGTTCAAACGCCAATCTTTTCCATTGAAACTTTTTCATATAGTAAATACTGAACAGGATTTCAATATGTGTCGTCCGTCCTCCATATGATGAGAAATGTTGTACTAATGTTAAAAGAGACACTAGACCTACCAAGTCCTCCCACTTCTTCTTTGCTATGAGTGAGTTTCAAAATGAATTCAAACCTCTTTCTATATATATATAAGTCAAAATAAATTTATCCTCCCTCAATATATACGTAGGTATGTTAATAATTAGTGGCGCTTGAAACAAATCATTGGCATCATAATTCTTATCAAAATTCTGACATGAAACTATTAAATCACTTCTGGTGAACCAGAACGCTCACAAAACTCACTTAAAAATTTTATCAAAGTCCTAACACGTGGAAAACAAAGACCTTCTCTCAAACCTTTGAATCCAAACAAGCACCAACGCAATAACACAAAATAGCCACATTGATTTAACGTGGTTCACTCAACTAGGCTACATCCAGGACAGACGAAAATGGATTCGCTACTATAAAGATAATGGACAGTTATACACGCTAACATTTGCAATAGATCTTGCACAGGAATCACAAGTATATAGTTCAACAAAACTCTGTCAAGTATTGGATCTTGTCTTAACATGTGTCAAATGAGATCTATTACCCAAATAAAATAGCCTCTACGAATTTTAAGGACATATTTTTCCTTAATTAAAACGGGTGTGTTTGATTGAAAATATTTTCCATGGAAAATATGGAAGATTCTTTATTTTCCAACTTTTGGTGTGTTTGATTGCCTTAATTTCCCATGATTTTTTTTCCATGTTGGCTTATAGTACAACTTGATAATGCACATTTTGAATATTTTTTATGGAAAAATTTTCTTTGGTGGAGAGGTAAGAAAATTTTTCCTTAGAAGTTTTTTCCACCCAATATAATCAAACACCCTCTAAATCTTCGACAACACACAGTTGACTGTTTTCCCAAAATATTTGGTTGTTGGAGGCAGAATGTTAAATGCTAAAAATAGGATAATCAAACTATTTGCTAGTTGATGCTTAAAAACAGCAATAGCCTATGGTGTTGGAGAAAATGTTGTACTGACTGCTGAAACTATGAGTATACGAAAGAATATAAACAGGTTCACAGTTCCAAACTGGATAGTAATACACTAACACCCCCACAAAATTTGAACCTCACAAGAAAGAAAATGATTTGTTGAGTTGAGTTTAGTATGGAAACAGGGTTGAGAAACTCTTTTATTTTAGGACAGGGTAGCTTGTGGAAAAAGGGTAATAAACTTTTAAGTATCTCTTATATGTCTACCATTAACTCCCTCACTCGTGTCTTTTTAATTCTTACATAGATGCTTTCTTCTTACTTTTTTTTTCTTCTTTCTAGTTGCATTTGTTTTTCCATCTGAATCTAAAGTCTGAATCTGAAATCTGAAGTTGAAGTCTGAAATCTAAATATGTTTGTTTTTATGTCGGAATGGACCTCTGAATGAATGTATTTAGATTGATTCAGATATCAGAGATACATTTACTTCTTAATCATTCAAAGGAAAAAATAGCCGTTAATCTTTTAATTATTTAAAAAAACAAACACTATTTAGTACCTCTTAAGTCTGAATGGTTCATATTTAGATTTAAGAGGTAAAAACAAACACCGCGTTACAGATAGTTGGTGAAAATCTTCAAAGTATTCCTGGTACCTTAATAATTTCAAATTTGATCAAATGTTTCATTTATTCATCTAACTAGGTATAAAATTGCAATTAATCTCAATGATGCTTCAGGAATGATGACAAACTCTTCTATTTCACAGTTGTGCAGTTTGTGACAAAGGGTCTAAAGAATTTTTTGATTCATATTCTCAATCCTGTTCAATAATCTCTTTTAAGATGTACCAAATTTTATCTTATATTCAAATGAACTGGTTATAAAAACAACTGCCAGTTTTTTAAACTACAAAAACTGAACATCATCAATTACAAGCTTATGAAATTTAACACTGGTGCTATCCAGTTTGGAACGCCAACCAAGATACAATATTTTTTAATTATCTTTACTCCCTGGACGATAAGTTTTGTTTGGGTTTAGGACATCATGAAAAAGTCATTTCAATATGGTCTTTGTGAGTAGTGTATACTCGGGCTATTCCGAGTCTTCTGATTCCTATGATCCTGCCCAAACTAAGGCCCAATGGTATCCCAGTACCATAACTGATGATGAACTTGACAATTTGAGAGAGAGATATAGCCTTCCTATAGCTATACAGACGAGGATTCCGTCACTCGAGGAGAGGGTGTACGACATCACTAATGCATAGGAAGTTTGCTTACCCCTTTGGGCTCTTCAGGTAGGGCTTAGGTTGCCTCTCTATCCTGCGATACGATCTATATTGAGAGGTTAGGGGTGACTCTGACCCAACTCCCCCCAATGCATACAGGACCATCTTAGGAGCCATGATGTTTTAAAAATCCAGAACAGGATTTGATCTGGGGGGAGCGTTTTTTATATGTCCACGGATTAAAGGACAGTGTCAAAACTCCTGGCTATTACTATTTTTCTCCTCGAAAATCTCAGTATAGGATGGTGACCGTTGTTCAGACCAGCAATCATAGTTGGAAAGGTCAATATGTGTTTGCAAAGGGGGAGTGGGAGTGTAGGCACCATGAGCAGGATAGATCGTGTAGGATCCTCAGAGAATGGAATGGTCCAAACAAGATAGGAACAAGTTGTTCTATTTTGATTTGATCGCTCGTTTCTACTCATCCTTTCATATTAATGTCTTGTGTTTGATTTTTTTAGTGAAAAAAGCCCCCAGATTACCTGCTTCATTGGCGAATTTGATTGAGGCCTATTGCGAGAAGAAGCCTTCGAAGTTCGAAGAGCTACCTACTGTAGAGAAGTTCATTGTCGCTGGTTATCAAACTCTTCCAGGTGGTGTTCCTCCAGTGGAAGTCGAGGTTCCTTTGGAGGGATACGTGCTGTACGAGACCAACTTGGACGTGGCTGACCAGGCGATAGAGGGAGAAGGTGTAGAGACATGTATCAAAATGCCTTTTATTTCCGATTTATTGTCAGCGTTCACTTGGTTATCTAATATGCATGCTCGTCTTTCCCCAGCTACTGTGAAACACCCTTATAAGAAAACTTATGGGATGGTTCCTTGTCATATCGACCGTAGAGCCATGGAGTTAGTTCATAAGAGGAAGACGGAAGCTGGGTGGAATAAGCTAGAGACCGCGAAGAAGAGGGTCAAGGAGGAGAAATAGAAGGCCAAGCAAAATGCTCGGAAAAAGAATGATGAAACTGCTGCCAGTGAGGCTAAATCTAAAGGGAAAGCCCCTGTGTTCTCCCAACTCCCCAGTGTAGGGGAGAAGTGCTCTTTAGAGCCTCCAATTAGTCAGAACATGCTCAAAGTTCCCTGAGTAGAGGTTACAAGGCCCTTTCGCAGGTTAATAATGGAACAACGTTCGACGTCCAGGTATGGCGAAGTTGAAGAGTTCAAATTTGATCCTACTTATAGGATTTCTTCTAAGAAGCTACGAGCTGACCCTGACTCTATCTTCCACCATGCTACTAATGCCAGTGACCTGCTCAGCTGTCACGGGCATAGTAAAGACTTCGAGTTTCTGAAAGGGTATGATCCGGACTCCCTGTGGTGACTGGTGCAGCATAGGTTGCCAGTGGTAAGTTTTTTTGTCCCTTTCATTATTTTGCATATGCTATATTGTTCTCGCCTGCTAATGCTTGCATTCTTGTTGATTAGATGTGGTCAATCATGTTGCGTATGAGGATCTAAATAACGAGAACAAGAAGTGGAAGGTTGACCTCGAACAGGTGTCTAGAGATCTAAAGAAGACCACTGAAGATCTAGAGGAGCGGGACAGACAACTGGTAACTAAAACAACAGAATTGAGTGCTGCTGAGGAAGAGAATACCAGGTTAAAAGACAAGGCAGTGACTGACGACGACGCCATTAAAAGCATTGAGGAAACCTTATCCGTGGAGAAAGAAGCTTCGAAAAAAGTTAAGCAAGATAATGCCACTATGGCTGTTGACTTAAACAAGGCCCAGGATACCCTAGCCACCGCTTAGGAAGTCGGAGTGATTAAGTATAAATCGTCGGCAGACTATAACGTAGATTGCGTGGGCTTCTTTATGTATGGATATGAGGAGCTCAAGAAGAGGGGAATGACACATTACCCAGATATTGATGAGGTGGTGATGCCATTGATGAGCCCCTGAGTGGTGATGATCTACTGTCGGCTTCAGATGCCCCTGCTCCTTCTGACAACAACCCTGTTGTTTAATTATTTGTAAAGCTTTTATTTGTTCCTTTTGTTTGGTTATCTTTTGGAATGTAATCATAGAACTTAAATCCCGGCTCCTTTGGTAATGAAGCATATTCGTAGATTATACTCATGAGTTGAATATCCTTTCTTCTATATAGCCTTGGAGATAATATGTGAGCACTTTATCTTAATAACCAGGTCATCCTTATACCATTACCTGGTTGGATCATGAACACAAAGCAGAATTCTGCTCGATTCCAATTGGTGTATTCCTCATTAGGAATTTCTCATATAGTAAGTAATTTAATTTCTGTTCGCGACCTATTAGGCCATACAGAGGTTTTGTTCATAGGCTACTTATTCACGATTTGTGTTGAGACAAGATTGTACGTGAAGTTAGTTTCTATTCGTGACCTGTTTTGTTCAATGAGGCCATACAAATATTCCGTTCATGACTTATTTGTTCAACGAAGTCATACGGATTTTTTCGTCTGTTTGTGACTTGTTTGCTTAACGAAGTCATACATAATTTTTTGTTCGTGACCAGAGAGGTAATAGAGTTCTGCTGTTCGTGGCTTGTAACGTCATACAGCGAGTTTATTCATTGAGTCTTGTTCGCAACCTCATACCATGAGATTGTACAGGAGCCCGAATTCTGAGTTTAGATATGTGTATGCACATATCTCATGCCCAAAAAAGAAATCAAATAAACAAAGCAAGTGCAATAATACTATGAAAATTGGGAAAATAAACTTTATTTAGTTAAAAAGTTCAAGTACATCATAAGCAAGGTGGACGGTTGTCTAGTGCCCTATTGATAATACTTTCTTAAATGCTCGAAATTCCATGGATTCTTGAACTGCTCGTCATCCAGCGTTTCTATGCAATAAGTTCCTAACCTTACCACACTTGTCACCCGATATGGTCCATGCCAGTTAGGTTCGAGCTTGTTGCTTTTTTGGATCACCTTTTTAGGACATAATCGCCTTCTTTCAAACTGCCTGAATTCACCCGACGATTATAAAAGCGGGCGGTTCTCTGCTAATAAGCAACCACTCGTAGTGTTTCATTTTCCCTTACTTCGTCGACCAGGTCCAGGTCTAACCTTCTCATCAGATCACTTATGGGGGAATCAAAGTTAAGAAATTGGTGGTTGGGGAGACCTATCTCAATCGGCACTCCTGCTCCCGTACCAAAGGCGAGCATGTATAGTGTTTCCCCAGTTGTCGTCCTTGGGGTTGTTCTCTAATCCTAAAGTATACTGTGCAGCTCGTTGATCCAATTACCCTTAGCGTCATCCAATATCTTCTTGATTCCGTCCAATAACATTTTGTTAGTAACTTTAGTTTGGCCATTGCAATGTGGATGTCCGGGGCCAAAGTGGAGCTTCTAGATATTTGATCGGGTGCAATAGTCTTCAAAAATTTTGATTATCAAACTACGTTCCATGATCAGTGATGAAGACGTAAGGCATGTCATAGATATTATGTTCTTGAAAGACTCTCGTAAGGCATATCTATTAACGGCTCAGCCTCAACCCACTTAGTGAAATAATCTATTGCCACTACCAGATATTTGAATCATCCCTTTGTTTCGGGCAGTGGGCCGACCAGATCGGTTCCCCAGATTGCAAACGGCCAAGGGGAAGTAATCGATGTTGGAGGAGCCCCAAGCGTGTGGTGGATCTTGGCATAAATCTAACATTTATCGCATTTCCTGGCGTAGTCGCCACAGTCAGCCTTCATGGTCGTCCAATAGTAGGCCTAGATTGCTATGCGGTTTACTAGTGACCTCCCAGCAGAGTGTGCCCCACAACACCCTTCATGAACTCCCTTTATCAGATTGTTAATTTCGGTGGGGTGAACAAATCACATTAATGAGATGGATGTACCCCCTTCTGTATAGGACCCCTGCTTCCAACACATAGTGGGTGGCCTTATAACACAACTTCCTTACTTCTTTCGGATCAGAGGGGATCTCACATGTTTCAATATATGCTTGTATGGGATCCGTCCAAGATGGGCCTAGAATTACTTCCATGATGCCCAGACTCTCCTCGTTCATACTGTACGGACAAGTATTTTAATCGGCACACTTCTTCTCAATTCAGTTCGTGTAGCTGACGCCAATCGTGCTAAGGCATCAGCTCTGGCATTCTCTTTGTGGGGTACTCGTTGGATCTTGACTTCCGCAAATTTCTATAGCCACCATCGAACCTTGGCCAAGTACTTTATCATGGACTCCTCCCTAGCTTCGTAAATTTCGAGCAGCTGATTGACCACCAGCTGGGAGTCACTGTGGGTGAGAATGTATTCGGTCCAAAGGGATAATGCCAAAATAAATCCTACTATCAAGGCCTCGTACTCTACCTCATTATTGAAGGCTTCGAACTGAAAACGGAGTGCATACTCCACATCTATTTCATCTAATGTAGTGATAAAGATGCCTGCACCGCTGCTGGATGCACCGGATTATCCTTCAACAAATAATTTCCAAATGCTACATTCTTGATGAAATTATGCTTCCACAAGTTCCCCAAAGCTAAACATCTTCTTTTGGGATTCTTTATCTTCGGCTAGATCTTCCTTGTTTAGTGAGCTCTCTCCCGTGGGAGTCTGCTCGCTTTCATCTGTCACTGAGCTCTCTTTCGAAGAAGTCTGCTTAGCCTTGAAGGTTGAGTTCTCTCTCGAAGGAGTCTACTCGGATGGTTTCTCTTCGTATGTGAACTCGGCTATGAAATCTACTACAACTTGTCCTTTAATAGTTGTTCTTGGTTCATACGGGATGTCATATTCACCCAGCTCTACTACCCAGGCCATCAACCGACCAAATTTTTCTAGTTTATGTAAAACATGTCGCAAGGGTAGATCCATATAACCACCATGATATGTGGCTGAAAGTACGGCTTCATTCTTCTTGAAGCTTTTATCAGTGCTAAGGCTAATTTCTCCATCCTTCGGTAGTGTATTTTAGCTCATCGGTACACCTTGTTGGTATAGTAAACCGACCTTTGTACGCCTTCATCTTGTCTCACAAGGTTTGAGCTAACAGTGGACTCGGATACGACTAAGTATAGGTAAAGTTTTTCTCCCAACACAAGTCTTGATAAAAGTGGAGCCGATCCCAGGTAATGTTTTAATTCTATAAATGTTGTCTCACATTCCTCATTCCATTTAGAAGATTTTCTCGGAATTTTAAAGAAAGGCAGATATTTATGAGTGGCTCTGAAAACAAACATGTTAAGAGCGGCGACGCGCCTTGTTAGTCGTTGCACCTCCTTCTTTGTCGTCGGAGACTGTATATTTATCAAAGTTTGAATCTTCTCGGGGTTTGCTTCGATGCCGCATTAGTTGACAATCAATCCTGGGAACATTCCTTCCTTTACCTTGAATACGCATTTGGTCGGGTATAGATTCATTAGCTGGTCGAATGTTTGCCCAAGATCCTGGATGTGGTCGGCTGCGGTCTTGATTTTGGTCAGTATATCATCCACATAGACTTCCATGTTCTTGCGAATTTGATTTTCGAACACCTTGTTCACCCGCTTTTGGTAAGTCAACCCCGCATTCTTAAGGCCAAAGGGCATGACATTGTATCAGTAAGTCACGGCTCTGATACCAATTGTCACACGGATAATATTTTTTTTTTGAAATTTTCCGGTAAGGCACCAAGTTTTTCCCACAAAACCTGATCAACCAACCAATACACGAGGTTCACTAGAACAACCTGATTTTAACACTATTATAGCAAGTAAAATAGCAAATCAAATCACAATATATGAGGCACACGCACATAAGACACGAAATTATAGGAACTTAACTCCCAACCTTTATTAATCACTCAAAAATTACAAAGGAATACACAATTTTGGCCTAAGGCGAAATAGAGAAGGTTGCGATCACCACAATGTACTTATGTCATGATGCGAAACTTTGGTGGAGTACTCGGACCAAAGACAAGAGCAAGTCTGAAATCAGTTCGTGGGGTGAACTAAAGATAGAATTGCAGGATCAATTCTTGCCAGCAAATTCAGGTTGGCAAGCGAGGGAAGCATTGCGATGCGTGAAGCACGACAAGACTGTGTGGGATTACGTGAAAGAGTTCACGTCGGTGATTCTAGATGTTAAGGGAATGTTCGAGGAAGACAAAGTCATCAATTTTGTTTCCAATCTTCAGCTTTGGGCGCAGGCTGAATTGAAGAGACAAGGTGTGCGTGATTTTCAGCAAGCGGTAGCAGCAGCGGATAGCCTAGTGGATCTCAAACTTGATCGGTCAGACGCTATTTCATCTAAGTCCAAAGGTAAAGAAAAAGTCATTTCGGAATCGGGCAAAGATGGAGGGACAAAAAATGACAAGGGAAAGGGGGCTGATGGACAACCAAACAAAGACAAAGGTAGCTATTTTGGGTGTTTCATTTATAAAGGTTCACACCAGGCAAAGGATTGTCCAATGCGGGAAAATCTTGCTGCAATTCAAGTGGAATAGTCAACAGATGTTGGCTCAAGTTTAGGTGGGGGTAATGTCCATGTCAACTCCTTGGTTTTGCTGGGCGGACTCCAAGCAATGGAGTCTGGATAAATGGGCGATTGAAGCCTTGGTATGCGTGGGTTGCAGGAACCTCGCATTACCAAGAAAAAACTTATGCGCTAAGCAGTAAAAATATGGAGGTTATGGTCCTGCATGGAGGAATAGAACCGAGAGGAGTTTGGTTTCGTGTTACACTTGGGTTGAATCGAAGACTTTAGTGTTGTTCTCAGTGAAGTGCAAGGTTTTGTTGGGAAATTTTCAATGGAGTTGGAATTTTCTTGATATCGACGAGGTCGTCGAATTCTTTTGGTGGGGGAGGGTTTGTCACACCCCAAACTTTCATCTTGAAATTATGGGGTTCATCATGAAGTTATGGGTACGGTCAAACCTCGAAACTAAAGGAAAATGTCTTAGTTCACTTTGGTTAAGGCATTTAGCTGGAACAAAGTGGTTATGCAATTTGAAGTTGTCAGATTATGGGAGTTGGGTTCTTTCGATCATTTGGTAGTTGACATCTACTGCTACCACTATGGATTTTTTATTAAGAACATATATAAGGAGCGGGATACTTCCGAGGAAAAATTCGGTATTTAGCCATGAGTGCTCCTAGGCTCAAGGCAACTTCGTGGGCATGTTTGGGTTATCCATATACCGAATGTGAGATTGGTAGTGCATGGAGTTTGGGTTGTGATCGGGAAATTCCTCGATCACACCTGTTTTGCAACATCGAGTTGCATCGGTGGGCTGAGGTGCTTATATTTTGAGGTGACATTGTCTTAATTCATGGGTTGTTGCTAGTTGACTTCAAAGAGCAGTTGTGCTTGTCCTAAAAATGGATTTGGGTAGTTTTCATGGGAGTTGCTGGGTTGGATAGGTGTAAAACTGGGATTGCATCATTTGGTACATGTGGATCATGAGATAACTCATTGGACACCTGTTGGGATACTAATGCAGCAGTTATGGGGCAAAACAGATGTAAAAATGGGATTGCATCAGTTGGGCACTTGGAGATCATGGGATAACTCTCTAGACACCTGTTGGAAGGATAATGCAGCAGTTTTGAAGGCAGTTTCATGGAGAAACCTGGCAATATTCTAATTGAGACACATGTCCTAGCAGTTGGGGATGTCAACTGTGTTTTTGTACTCTATTTATAAGCATTTGTCCGGTGTATTTTTAGGCAGGAAGCCTTTGGCCGAAATTGAGTATTCCTTTGTAATCTTTGAGTGATTAATAAAGGTTGGGAGTTGAGTTCCTGTAATTTCGTGTCTTGTGTGCGTGTGCCTCATATATTGTGATTTGGTTTGCTATTTTAGTTGCTATAATCATGTTAAAAGCAGGTTGTTCTAGTGAACCTCGTGTATTGGTTGGCTGATCAGGTTTTGTGGAAAAAACTTGGTGCCTCATCAGAAGGTCATGAAGGAAGTTTTTCCCTGTCCGAAGGATGTATTCTAATATAGTTGTACCCTGAATATACGTCCATGAAGCTAAGTAGTTTGTGGTCAGAGGTGGCATCAACTAGCTGGTCGATTTTGGGTAGAGGGTAATGATCCTTAGGACATGCTTTGTTCAGATCGGTGAAATCTACAGACATTATCCACTTATTATTATTCTTGCGTACCATGACAACGTTAGAAAGCCATTTAGGATACTTGACGTCATTATGGAGTTGGCCTTCTACAGCTTCAGCACCTCTTCTTGCTGGCCCTGCCTATATCGGTCATCTGTACCTCTAAACTTCTTATTTTGATTAGTGAATGGGGTGCCCTATGGTACTGGGTCCCGGATCCGCTCCCCCAACTCGCTTTGCCCTGCTGGATAGACGACTCTGCTCCGTGGCATTTTCTCACCCTTACTCCCCTTAAATGCTCTCTGATCCTAGCAGTGGAGGAGTGCGACATTCACTAGATGATTATATGATGTGAAGGTCAGATTTCCCAAAAGAGACTTCTTGATGTGCCAGGTTAATCCCAAAATGAACTTGTACATCCATCTCTGCTTAGTGTTAACATCCTCCTTTGCGAAGTACGAGAGGAGGTGAACTCTTCTTCGTACTCGGCTACAGTACACACCTCCTGCTTAAGCTCCATGAACTTGCTCCTCATCTCAGACTGCATGGCTAAGGGAACGTATTTTCCTTAAACCTCTCCCAAAACTCGTCTATAGAAAGGTTATCCCTCTCAACAACTGTCGTAATCTCCTCCCACCACTGAAACGTGACCCCCACTAATTTGAACAAAGATAGCATCTCCTTTTGCACTGGTGTGCACTCTGACATTCCTAAATGTCTCTTTATATCCTTCTTCCACCTACTCGCCACCAATATATCTAAACCGCCTACGAACTTTGGAGGTTGGCCCTTAACAAAAACTTCCCTCGCTCTGTCCCACATATAACCTGGTGCCTGAGCTTGTATATCCACCTGTTGTGGTGGGGGTGGTTGCTGATGTGCTTGTGGCGGTGAAAAGTGTTGGAGCATGGCTGTGTAATACCCCGTATTTTTGCAAGATTTTATTTTAATTATGGGATTCGGATTAATTAATTTAAATGAGGAAATTTATTTATAATTAATCCGGGTTTAATTAAATAATTACTAGCGTGACGAGAGTTAGTATTTATTGGTGAGAATTATGTTGAATATTACTTAGTGAGTAAAGTAGTATATGATTATGAAAATATTAAAGTTGTCGTGAGTGAAAAATTACGACGGTTTTGGAAATTAAGTCGGGACGCGCGTGTCAGTCGTGTCGAGACTAAATTAATGGAATAATAAGTAAAATATTTATAAGTCACTCATATGGTCATTTCGAGTGCGCCGTTGAGTCCGGAGGGTCAAGATAGTCAAAAAAGTCTACCTGGGCTTGGGTTCTAGGGCAGTTTTAGGCCGAACCGATACCCCAGAAGGTTATTTGGGTAAATTGTATTTTTGCAGTAAATTAAAGGACGAAAATTAAAGAAATAAAAATGTCTCCTATGTGGGTTAGATTAGGTTATCTGCCATGAGAAAGAGGGAGACACAGAGAGAGGCCAAAAAGAGAGAAAGAGGAAGAAAATCTAAGGAAGAGCCACCACAAGTGCACCTCTTTCACCACCGAGACCACAATTGCGTGGGTCGAAGAATGAGGGTCGCAACCATATCACCAACACCAAAGGATCAGACCATCTTTCGTAAGGAAAGCGTTTAAATCTTGCTCTTTTAGCATTAAATGTGTTCATATTAGTGTAGGTAATGAAACCCCCTTGAATTGCATGTAAATTGATGAGAAATTTATGATTAAAGGATATATTAGGGCTGAATTGACATAGAGATGAATTGTCCATGTAATAGATGAATAACCACGAATTTATGATGATGATTGATGATTTAAATCTGGGATTATAAGGTTTAATTTGAAACTTTATGAATTAGGGTTCTATGAAACTGAAATTAGGGATTTTCGATTTAAGGGTTAATTAATCATGAATTGATGCTTTTATAATGTTAGAAATCATTCTTTTTATGTGAAAAAGTGAGCTGAAATTGAATGGAGGGAGTTTGGGACTGATTTATAGAGGTTTTAGGGTTGTTTATGGGTGAAAAACGTAGCAGGTGCAGGTTGGGAATGAAACTGCTCAATCTCGTTCAAACGAGATTGAGTCTGGTTCGAACGAGAACCAGTGTCGCGCGATGCGTCGTTCTAACGACGTGCTATCTCGTTCAAATGAGATAGCTTCTGGTTCAAACGACAGTTCCAGTTTCTGGGAAATTTCTTCTGTTTCAAACCATGGGTAGCATGTTTATTTAAAGTGATGTTTAGCAGTATAATTAAGATTCAAGTTAGAACAAAATTAGTGGGTAATATAATAGGTATGATGTTGTATGATAATTGGAGCGACGATCTATCCATGAGAGTTACGAGCGAGAGAGGATTCGTAATATAGTATGTGTAATGTAAGTAGTAATGATAGAAATATTGCGTATAAGTTAAATATTCGGGTTATGTGTATACCTAATGACTTGATAGGCTGCGTGAATGCCTATAATGATATTGATTCTTTGGATGACATACCTACCATACTTGCTATCACGAGAGGTTGTGAAAAGGGGACAGTCCAATCTTGAGGAGCCTTCAGGGGGGATATTTGACTGGTACCTCAGAGCATGAAACCTAGGTACGGGCTATCTGAGAATGATAGTGATGACGGTCATATAGGTGCGCAGGTATGTGCGTAACCCATAGGCTTGGAACCATGTTCGCCTCCAATATGTGTGATTTGTACTTTTTGGTTCATAGGAGATTCCGAGACGATTGTCCTTATGCAGTGCGAGATGTACCGGGACTTGATAGCAGAGTATGAGGACACAGTAGCTGAGTCTAGAGGTGCCTTTTTAATATATATAATATATAGTGATGTATATATACATACCTGTAGTGATACTTGTTGTGTGAAAGTATGTGGATAAGATATATAATGATGAAAATCTCTGAATAACTTAAGTAAGCGAGCACTTAAGTGATTTATAAATACTTCTCAAATTGAGATAACAGCCGTGAAAACATTTAATATGGTGTTGTGTGGAAAATGCGGGTTGGTATTGTGGGTAATGATTAGAAGGATTTTGTTTATAGTCTAGTTAGGTATAAAAGTAATTAGAAAGGGTTTTGAGGTGCGTTAGTCGTGCACATTAGTTGAGAGGTGAGAATCTCAAGTGAGTGTTCATAAAGCTAACATGCGCATACTATTTGCTTTACGGTAATATTTAAATACTTGCTAAAAAATTTAAAAGTTTTACACTCGGGCTCTGACCCGTCTCTTACAAATATCTTTTCTTTTGTCAAATTATTTTAGGTGCCCAGCCACAAGGACACCAAGCATAGGAGTTCCATTCATTTGACGTGTTGTAGCTGCTGTGAAAGTTACCGAACCTCGGTAGTAGATGCTTCCATGATTATCATGAGCTATTTCCTTCTATTAGGGCATGTTGCCCCTTTTCTATTTAGACAGTCAGAGATTACGGATTTATTATTTACTCCTTTCACTTTTTGGATTATTTATGTTGTATTATTGTATTCGGTACTTAGGCTGGATGTGTTTACTCCAGCCATACTTATTATTTCTGTTATTTTCTTTCATATGAGATTGGTTTGAATGGTGAATGTTTAATTACTCGTTAATTTGGTTTTATATTAATCAAAAGATAAAATTTTTACATTAACCTTTTTAAATATTAGGCGGTTATTTTAATAAAAGTTTTCGACAGTGATGTATATTCTGAACCACCTGAATATTCTGATTTAATTTAATAAATGACTGATCACCCGATATTTAATTAGGTGGGGTGTCACAGGCTGCCATAGCCGTAGAGGCTGCCTTAGACACGATGGTCTGCATGTGTAATCAACTGTGGGGCAGGTGGCTGCTGTTGTGACTTCGGGTGAGCCTCCTCCTCGGCAGCAGGTGCGACTACACGCCTCTCTTTCATGCTTTAGTGATCTACAAGCTTCCATGCTCTCGCATGATGATTTGACTCATAATACAGAGTCATGTATATCTATATCCCAATATAATGACCCGACTTATGAAAATGAGTCTCCCCATATCTCTCGTGCTCTTGCATAATGACCAGAGTTGCCAAAATGCATCTTCACACTACGCGTTATACCCCTAGAAAAGCAAACACTCTAAAAGTTTTAGCAAAAACAACAAATAATAAGTGAGATCTCCAAAATAACTTGGAGAGACATGAATTTCTAAATGGGTGTCTCTCTTTTCCCCGAGGGATGAGCTCCAATGTTAACTGTAAAAGCCCCGTTTCACACCTCGCAAAATTTTGCTTAATTCTGGAAGGTTTGATGCATTTATCAGATACCTGTGGGTGAATTATAGTTTCCCAAACCTTCATATCATAAGTACAATTTATACTTCCAAAATATCATTACTACTTACATTACCCCCTTATCCGTTTGCTATTTGAAAGAAAACAAAGTTCGAATTAGTACCAACATAATAATACAATGAATCCTAAGCATAGGCTCTACAAATCAAAGAACGCAACCCAAAACGTAATGAACGCAACACAGATCCAAAAGACACTAGAACCGTGCTCTAATACCAACTGTAACAACCCCTATTTTCTCACGTAAAGGTTGGCCAGACATGATACGCCGAAGATGATGCTTGTCTGTCAATTAATATCATTCTCAGCACATACGTAAATATAAATAATTATATTAAAGGCCCATGATTGAGTTTCGTAAATATTTCCATAATACTAAATAAATCCAAACTATCACCAACTAATAATAAATCCAATAAGAGTATCAATATCGTAACCCAACATAATGTAAAGAAATCTCGAGCTTATGCCCTTATAATTTTTCCAAATGAAATAAATAACTATGGGGAAAAAACCACCTATGCTAGAATCAACAAGTCTGAAAACTAGTGAGCAAGAGAGATTGCAAGACTACCACCGCAACAATCCGACTATCCCTATCAAGAACACCTGGGGGAGAAAATATTTAAATTTGGGTCAGAGCCCTAGGTGTGCAAGAATTAACTTAATCAAATTAAGATGCAATAAGTACAGTTGATGCAAAATAATTATACCCCCTCGTCACTCGCATGCGATTAACATCTCATCCCTCAGCTAAGTGTGATATTACGTGCATCCCAATAAGTCCCAAATAATAAGTGTGATAACATTTCAATTAAATAATAATGAATTTGACGATAATTAAATGTTTAAGTGAACCGACTTTATTTAATTGTCAAATCCCATAATATCCCAGTCTGATAAGTCTCAAATAAATGGCATAAACATCTATAATGCATCACAGAGTAAGGGTTTGTAGTTTATGTCCACATTCTTAGACAATTCAATTTATCTCATTTAAGTTTGGGTAATTATATAAGTATATTCCCTTTTATATACTTGACACACAAAGGCATCAACCATTGGTGTCTAGTTCGTACTATATCGGCAAGTTCGGAGGAATCTCTTATCCTAAGCGGACATCAAAAAACACACATAAGTTGGGGACAGTCCCTACGCAGTATACCACTTCACGGTCGATACCCAGTAGTGACAAAGGCTATAAGCGTCAGCACCTACCTCTCGTAGATGGCACATCTACGTAGTACCTATATGACCTACACAATCGCCAAGCCCACATGCGCCGACGTGTGCTATGCAGTCTGAATGCACGAACCCCCAAGCCGATAGGACCATCCTCGAACATTAGTATGTCCACAAAAATACATATAAGTACATATTATTATCCCAAATAATATGTATAGGTAACTACTCGACAATTACCATATAAAAGTCCCACATAAAGTTCACAATTTTTCATTTGTTAATAATTTACCATCTAGTGAATTACTAATTAAATTCCCTTAAATAATTACTTAACCATCTAGTTAAATGTAATATTCCCAATTAAATGTTGGTACATTTGCATTTTCAATAAAATCCCTATTGGTCCAAACACAGTCCCACCAATTCGCATAAACTTCTAAAAATATCCTTAACCAACCCCCAAGCCCAGCTCACTCAGCCCCTAGGACTGAATCGATTCTGTTCTTGGCCAAATTGATTCGTTTGCCAAACCGAATTGATTCACCCCAAAATCGAATCGATCCGAATTAAGGTTGTAGCTCAGTTTTGCTTAATCGAATTTATTTGCTCTAAGGCCAAATCGATTCGAAAGGTCGTAGTTGCCCAGATCTGCTTGTTATTCCTATTAGGAAATTTCTCTTTTCATTCCCAAATTCACTGCTAGTGGGTTATTCCATTTTATAATCATGTAATTAAATCTCCAAACCTTAATTACTCAACTTTGGGTGATAAGTTCTATGTATAAATCCCGATTTCATACCCAATTTTCCCAGATTTCATTAACATGAATTAAGTATCCAACCCAAATTTTATCCACAATCTCAACAAAGTCTAATTCAAGGTATGGGGTATCTAACATGGGATTTTACTTCGGATATACAAATTAAAATCATATGTTAATACATACAATTGTTAAGATTTCCCCAATTCCATCTCAAGAACCCTAAGGTTTCTATCATCAAATTTCAAGAACGATTCCTATATTTGTGGGTTGTAATCTATGTTTAAATCAATCCTATACATATATGAGATTCGACCCTAACATTTATTCATCAAAATCAGTCCTAAATCCCAGAAATCATAAGGGATCATGATAATGCATCAAGAAGTAAATTGTATATAAATTGAGCAAGAAAATTCTTACCTTAATAAGTTGTAGAAGAAAGCCCCTTAATTCCTTCTTTGGTTTCTTGCCTTTTATCCCCTCTTTTGATTCCTCTCCACTTCTCTCTCGATGCAGTAGTTAGGTTTAGGATTCTAATCAGTAATGGGGAGTGGTTTAACTTCCTCTAAACACTTATTAATCTCTAATCCCGAAATAGTCTTGGCCCAAACCCATATTGAAACTTGCCCAAAAATTTCCCAACTTATATATCCATGACCCGGGATCATTTCTAAAGGTCTAAAACACCTAAACGAGCCCGTATACTCCTCAAAATATGTCCCAAATTATTTTATCCCAACATTATATAGTTTTAATTATGTCACCCATTAATTATGTATTTTCTATAATACATGAGATTGTAATAACCATACATATAGAAAATCAACCACACATAATTATAATGTAACAATGAATTACACATTGGCAATTAATAAATTAATTTCACCGATTTAAGTTCAATTACCATAAATCTTTATTTATTCCAAAAAGTATATTTTATTATTTACTTTGGAAAAATATGGGGTATTTCACAGAGTGACACGAAACCGAGGATAACCCTCCAGGCATTGGGCGATAGTTGAGAGGGGTCGTGACCTAAACCGGACAAAATGGCTCGTATAGTGGGTTTAATGGGAAGCCTAAAGACGATCTTGAACATATCCTCGTAGATCGAGATCTCTCCATCTCGACCGTGAAATGCTCTCTCGCCTCAGAAGGCACCATCATGTTGATAGAGGGTCATATGCTATAAAGATGCCTCCAAGTCAAAAGATCGACCTCTATAACTGTGCCAGAAAAATATTCGGCGTAAGATGTGTCAAGTGTATCCTCGATCGAACAAGATTCGTCATCTGGGTTATTAGCTGAGATACCACCTCGAAATCGATGAGTAAATTCGTCACCCGGGATGGCCAACAACGGGACAACGATTGGAGGAGGAGGAATTATAACCTCCACCCTTGCTCATCCGAGTTCGAGATGACTTATAAAAAAGAGTCTTCTTGGTTAGAAGACTCAGCATGCTGAGAGGATGAGGCTCGAGAAGAGGCATCAGCCTCCTCAAACCCTTCGAAAGAGGATGCCGAAGGTCTCATAGCCTCCTCATAGGAATCCACACTCTCGGTTGTGTGGGAGATGGAAGGATTATCGTTCGTAAAATCAGACGACATTGATTCACTAAGTTTGATAATGGGAGGGCATACATAGCTAATGGGACAAGATGGATTGGAAGTGTGGGAACGGCCTCGGCCTTGCACTTAACAGCGACCTCGTCTTATATCCTTCGTATCTCCCTAAGAGTTGGATACTACTCGACTAACTCGTATAAAGTTTTTAGCATTCAGATAAGTTTTGGGTTAACTAAAGTTGACTGCAAGATCAGAGGGGGGTAACTTAATCATTTTTAATAAATAAATAAAAAACAAGAACACTTGTTGGGGTTTTCACCGGAGAAGATAACCAGTGAGACACCGGAATAACTAAACTAGGATGAAAATGGATGGAAAACTTAGAAAGTTAACCCTGTGGCACCTCCTACTGCCTAACACGTCTAAGAAAACTAAAAGCACAACCCTAAAACCACTCTATCCACCGCCGAAAAATATAAAAGCTCACCGAAAAATGGAAAAAAAACAAAAATCAGGCAAATGCAAACTTCAATCAAATCAAAATGGATGGAAATGAGTTACCTGAATGAGGAGAAGCTATTAAGAGGAAAGGGTGGCTCAGAAAGCGTCTCAAACAACGAGAATCAAAGAAAAATCGAAGGAATGTTAATAGTGGTTGGCACAAAAGCTACAGGCGAGAAAAAGGTTTGAGAAGAAGAAAGAGAAAAATATCAAATGTGGTTTTTAAACCACTAAATAATTGGGCACAAGTACCAAGAAGAGCCATCATGAGGGCACGAAACCTTAACAACTCAATCGTCGCTTATACTTGGGTAAGGACGCTCGCCTATGAAAATAAGGACATGTGTCATCTCAAACCTGCAGAGCCATAGCATAACTGTCAATTATCACTTCAATGACCATCATCAGCTCAAATTTGACGTTAGAATGACAACTCAGTCGTCAGTTAGAAATGTCTCATCAACCGTTTGTCCTTAGACACTTTTAACCCTCAGCCTCCTATTCATATTAAAGGATAAGGGCTATGGGTGATTGATATATCCAAGTGTAACCTCGTCCCAGTCTGGGATTTGCTCGGCTCAGACCGATCGTACAAGGTACACTTTTTACGAGGAATCCAACATCAGCAGTCTCAGCCTCGTCTACCCACTTAGGTTAAGACCCTCCAACAGCCCTGTCCACCTGCAAGTCTTACCTTAGCTGCCATCTCAAACAGCCAAGACCTCATTAGTCCAGCTACAAGCCCGACTCGGCTAGATGCCTGCCCAGTCGAGACCACACTTCAACATTCTCTAGCATATGATCGAATAGAACTCCAGGGGTCTCACACTCGACCTGGTCAAGACCCTTCTAGACAATATCTCCACCACGTGTGATGCAAGACTTCGGCATGGCCAGTCCATGTGGGCATACAGTTATAACTAAATCACATGTGCACGTGGGGGGAATATTTGCATCATCATTACTTATACATTCTATAGGATAGGTGTCAAGATATTATTTGTGACTCCATCTAGGACAGGCACATTGCATGCTTAGGGATGCACTGTGCACCCCAAGAACTATTTAAACCCACCTTTTTCCCCAAAAGAAAGGATCAAATATTCAAACCCTATCCAAAGCTTTGCTTCTGTTACAATAAAAAGAGAAAGCAGTGATAATTATATCACTAAGGCCATTAGTGACCATCTTTATAGTGAACTTGCACAGTGGAGTAGGCCAATGGCTGAACCATTTATATTTTAGTCTTGTTACTCTTTGCTTCATCTCTTTCTTCACTTAAACACTTGTTTACCACCATTTTTGCACCATTAAAAGTTGTTCTGGATTGAGCTCATATAAGATTACTTATTGATACTAAATCAGGTATCATCAACTCTCATCATTTCCTACGACACATTCTATTATTCTAGCTTTCAACTTCAAGTTTGCCTTTTTCAATTTCAATGATTCTGCATACAACTCACGGGAGGCAACTTGAAGTTCACTCTCCTCTCCCTCTTCTTGATTATCACTCTATTATCTACTCTCTCTACCATTAAACACAAGGGATTCACAAACAATGGCCTCCGAAGTATCATGCAAAGAAATATCTCCATGTGAAGATTCGTCATCAATGCTCACATGACTAGCTATGAACGTAGTGAAGTTGCACTCAATGGGGAAATCGACTCCCTCTCCCGGTTCACTACCACTAAGGGTGGAACCGTATGAAATTGGTTTATGTCCCTCCTCCCTTAGTTTAGTTGGACACTGGTTTCCCTATGGTCATAACATTCACAACCAAAAAATCTATTCGACTCGTCTCTCTTAAGATCAACATTCTGATTTTTAGGGGGTTTCTCGGCTTTGGTATACTTAGACTTCTCAAACTTCTTATAATCATTTTTAAGTTTCTCTTTATTAAACTTAAGAAATTTTCTAAACTTCGTAGCGAACAAAGCCATATCATCTGAGTCGATGTCAAACTCGTCATTTGAAATTGATGTTTCCTTCTTTCGGGCTTTCAAAGCTACGCCCTTCTCCTTAATCTTCACATCCTTGAAGGTAAACATGTCAGGTTCATAGGTTTGTAAGTCACCTACAAGCTCTTCAATTTTCATAGAGTTTAAAGTGCCTAAAGAATTCAAAACGATCACTTTTGGAACAAACCTATCGAGTAATGACCTCAAATTTTCTTGATGACACGGTTGTCGGGTATCTTTTCTCCCAAGTTAAAAGACGAGTTAACTACATCGAACAATCTAGCATAGAGTTCATCAAAAGTTTCACTCTCATCCATTTTAATGGTCTCAAATTGAGTGGTGAGGTTTTGGAGTTTGGAAGCCTTAACAGAACTTGTAGTTTCATGGGTGGGTTGGAGTGTGCCCTAAGCCGCCTTAGACGTTCCACACGTCATAATTCGGGGGAACTCCTCCGATGTGATCGCACTAAAAAGAGCATTTAAACCACGAGAATTATAATTTTCTAGCTTAAGCTCATCCGCACTCCATATTTCTACGGGTTTAGGAACTCGAACTTCTCCTACTAAACATGTTGGTGGGGACCACCCTTTAACAGCCGATAACCAAATCTGCTCATATAACTACTTAAGTGCCAACCTCATATGCGCTTTCCAATACCCATAGTTAGAACCATCAAAAACATGAAACCTCAAAAATGACAAATTTTCCATATTTAAACCTAAAGGACCTAACACGATAAATTAGTGTTCCCGCTCTGATACCAATTGAAAAATATATTTCCTTGACTTATAAGCTCTGATACCAATTTGAAAAATGGGAAATTATATATTATTCTTTAATGCCACTTGAAAGGGATGGTTCACCGGAAAAATTCTACATTTAAATTTCAGTAAAATTAATTTTTCTCTTCTTAATCAAGACAACTACAATTCAAGTTCAAATTTATACAAACTAAACTAAACATGAATTTTGCCAAATCAAACTTTTTTTGAACTTGAATTATAGTAAACTAAATTACCCAAATTAATTAAGCACCAATTAAATCATTTTTTTACTAAGCCAATTTTATCTTGTAAAACCTAAGCATGCATCTAGATTTGATTTTGCAAGATAAAATAAACACAATCATAACGCAGCGATGTACAAGAAAAAATCTCTGACGGCCCAGCCACAAGTCCACTAAGTACGAATTTAATACAAGGACACGACAAAAGATTTACTTAATGACTCAACGCCCTTGCAAGCCTTGACGCTCTTCGTTCCTTCCACCTCTGCCTAGTGACAACAAAAGAGTCCACCTACGTCTTGGAGTCCACCGATAAGGTAATGCTACCTTCAAACATACGGAGTCCGCCGTATGTACAACAATGAACACATAATTATTCGCAAAAAACAATTTGTAGAAATGTACGGAATAAACACGGTACCAAAACTCTGATCTCAAAACATATATTATATAGAGGATTGGATCATGAAACTATTTGAGTGTAAAACTTGTTTTTTGTCTTGATAATTAAGCCATGAATTAAGAACAAAAACTCTTGGACTTTTCTAAAGGTTTCTCTCTTTTTGGAAGATGGAAAAAATCTTTGAATAATGTTTACTCCCGCACTACATAAATGGTTGGAAAAAAGTAGTGGGAGATAAAGGAGAAAAACTGCTTTGAAAACTGTCATTTTTTCCAAAAACTGCTCAGGTCGTTCGAACGACATTTCAAACGAGAATGCAGCACAACATAAAAGTGAGTTCATTAGAAGTCTTGTTCGAACGACCCAAAAATCTCGTTCAAATGACCTAGAAAAAATTAAAAAAAAATTCTTGAAAAAATATAAAGTTAGTTTAAAATATTTTTGTAAAAATTCTAACACCCAATAAAAAATTTCCAAGGCTCAACATAATATAGACTACACCAAATTTGCCCATTTGTCAAGGTCATTGACCTTGACAAATCCACCTTGTTAAGGTCAATGACCGTGACATTTCGAGGCGAGACAACTTTTTTTGTCACGGTCGTGTCACGGTCATTGACCTTGACAAAAACTCGCGTTTTGTGTCACGGTCGTGTCAAGGTCAATGACCGTGACACGTTTGTCACGGTTTATAACCGTGACAAAGTCATGACCCTTTTTTAAAAAATTGTCACGGTCAATGACCGTGACAATTCTGGGCAGAATTAAAAAAAACTGCTGGGCAGTATGGCCACTGCCACTGCCCAGCAGTATATTTGTACCTGTTATAGCAACGTTGTACCTGTTCCAAACATCACATATCCGAACAAACTAAAGATAATGCAAATATATATTCAAATAAGAAACTATTTAGAAAGAAACAACATCACCATCATTTTATCTCAAATCTATAAATTATTTGCATGGAAAAGAGATTTTGCACCGCGACACTCGGGAACACCTCATTATCCTTCCCTTCTCGTCCGAATAGCCACATAAGTATAGAGCATATGTGGCCTACCCTTAGGGCCACTCCCTGTCCCCTGAATTGAAATAAAGTAAAATTAGTATCCGCCCCTCAAATATAGATAAATATAAATCGTAATTGAAATCAAAATCGAAATTGACATATAAATATAAATACATTACCTGTAGTGTCACTCAAACAGCTAACTTGAGCTCATATGGCACCTCCTTCCAACTAATGTACCCCGGGCAATCGTGTCAATTATAATTATCTTCATATCTAAACACTAAGAAATACCATAATCCTATGGAGGTATGCGTTGCAAATTCCTTCCAACCGTTGTGTAGCCAAAAATCAGCAATTGAAGTTGTCAACTCCACCTTTGAATGGTCTCCCATGTTTTGCTAGAAGTTCCAAGTGGTGGGGTATGGAAAGTGGAATTGACAACTTCAACCGGTGATGTTTGGCTACATAATGGTTGGGAGGAATTTGCAGAGCATCGTTCCATAGGATTATGGCATTTCTTAGTGTTCGGATAGACGAAGAGATTCAGTCTCCTCTCCACAAATAGGACACCCCAAATAACTATGTACTAATCACCTATTAAAGGTAAGAAGCGTATATTCATGGATTAGTATAAACAAAACTTAGATGTAGTTGGAATATTTATGTATTAATCTCCTCTCCACACACGCACACTACACAAGAGTGAAAATGATAAAGTGCAGATCAAGTAAAAGCATTAAAAATGGATGTTTCGGTACAAATTGAAATATTTATTACAAATTAAAAAATTGTTTCAAATTCGGGTTATACTCCGAGTAAAACACTTGCTTAACCTTTTGAAATGCACAAACAAATGGCTCATCGCTCACGTGGTCGTTGCTCTTCAACTTGGACAAGTCAACCATGATCAAATTGGTGACAGGATCAACTTTACAAGCATTTTTATCCTCAACTCTTACCCATTCATAGTAAAATACAACCTCTTTGAAGCTTATATAATCCAATTCAAATATATTTTGGATTGCACCATAGTAAGTCATTTCAGCTTCAACGAGGTTTTTATCTTTTGCGCTCGCTCGAAAGAAAGTAAGAGCCTTGTATGAAATTCCCGAGTTCTGTACATTTGTACTTTCCTCGTACACTTTAGCGCCGAAAATGTAACCGTTCAATCGATATTTTTTGTACTCTTGTGCCACGAACAAGGGTCCAGTGGCTAGACGAGCAAGCCTTGATGTCGCATCACCCATCTTTAGGAGCTGAGAATATAGATAAATTAATTATATTAGTGGTAAAATTTGAGTGTAATGTAACGTTGTATAACGACTGTTTTCATTGTAATTACCTCTTGTGTCAACCATAGCCTAAATTCGCTGTCTGATTGTACCACTGTTTTTCGTCTTTTATTGTTCTCACAGGCTTCATATTTACTGCATATTACAAAATTAATCATGTATAAAATAATCTAAAATAATGTTAAACATTATAATATTCGAAACTTACTTTTTCCATTCTTCGACATCTTCATGTGTGTCAAATAGATAACGAGCTACTTGTTCATGTTGCAAACTCGTTAATTTCACTCGTTTTCCCATCACATTACCACCATCATCGAGGAATTCATCAGTGTCATCAACGCTGGTAGAGTCAGTCATATATTCCCGAGTATATATTGATAACTCCACGGTGATGTATTCCTCTGCAATTGATCCTGCAATATATCGCGTATTCTTGACGTAATCTTTAAAAACTTTCATCAATATTTCAAACGGATACATCCACCGATATCTAACTGGACCACAAAGAAGTGCCTCGTCGCATAGGTGTACCAACAAGTGAACACTTATGTCAAAGAATGCTGGGGGAAAGTACTTCTCCAATACACAAATCGCTTCGCTCACAGCCAATTTTGCGGCCACTATGTGTTCTCGATTCACTACCTTCTCACACAAGAGGGAGAAGGTAATACTAATTTGCATAATAGCCCTACGCAAATCCTTGTGCTTGGAGAAACAGTGCTTAAACAATAGAGGAACCAATTGCATGATCACATGCCAATCGTGGGACTTACACTTATGTAAATCATGAGTAACATAATTCACAATCCTTTGCAAGTTGGACGAAAAAGTAGATGGGCCCTTCAAATTATATATTGTGTCCAGAAGCACCTTCCTTTCCTCACTCGTCAAAGTAAACGCACCAGGGGGAATTATTGTCCTTCCCCTACTATCTTCTTTCAACCATAGTTGTGGTTTAAGTTTTAACGTTCTAAGGTCTTTTCGTGCATTTTCTCCATCCTTCTAATGACTCCCCCCAAGGCAAGTACCCACAATATGTTCAGCGAAGTTCTTCTCTGCATGCATCACATCCAATACATGGCGCACCGGGTTTTTCTTCCAATAAGGCAAGTCAAATAAAATTGACCTCCGAGACCATGCCTTTCTTATCTCAGTTTCATTCCCAGTTGGGGTCTTCTTATGCTTGACATTCTTAAATTTGGGATTCTTACCTGGCATATTTGGGCCACATTCAGAAGATTTACTTTCAATTTCTGAACCCGAAAGTTGTCTCGGCGCTAGCCTATGTTCAACTCCGCCCAATAAAAAATTGGAAGCTTTCTCAAATCTGAAACTATGAGCTGGGGGTAAAAACCTCATGTGGCAATGGTATACATTTTTTAAGTTGGAGGATAGACGAAGAGATTCAGTCTCCTCTCCACAAATAGGACACCCCAAATAACCATGTACTACACATCCGGATAATGTCCCATAAGCTAGAAAATCATGAATTGCCCACATCAACATAGCTTTCAGCGTCAACTCTTCTTGTCTAAAAGAGTCAAATGATTGCACACCCTCTTCCCACAACTCATTTAATTCTTCTACCAAAGGAGCCAGGTAGATATCAATGTCTTCACTTGGTGCCTTTGGCCCAGGTATCAATAAAGCCATCATCAAAAATTTAGGTCTCATACACTGTGAAGGAGGGAGGTTGAGTGGGGCTAGGATCACTGGCCATACACTCTGATTGGTGCTTAGATTTCCAAATGGATTGAAACCATCTGTTGATATAGCCAAACGAATGTTGCGTTGTTCTCGAGCAAAATCGGGATACTCATAATTCATCCTCCGCCAGGCAGTAGAATCAATAGGATGACGCATGATATTACCCCCTACTTCTGCCCTAGCATGCCAAGTCATTGCCTCTGCAATCCATGGTACTGTGAAAAATCGCTTTAATCTAGGCCCAACGGGAAAATATTTCAATACTTTTTGAGGCACTTTTGAGCTTGTGCCTTCCTTACTAGTAGATTGGACATATCTAGGTTCATCGCAAACCGGACAACGATCGAGATTTTCATACTCCTTTCGGTATAGTATGCAGTCATACACACAAGCATGAATCGATTTATACTTCATTCCCAAACCTTTCAAACTGTTCTTCATAACACGATAGCTATTTGGAAGTGTATTCACCTTGGGTAATAAGCCCTTCACCCATTTCAGAATTCCCGTCACGCTATTGCCAGACAAACAGTACTGCGTCTTCAAACTGTGCAAACCAACCATGGCATGTAAAGTTGTTTGATCTTTCTCACAGCCGGAGTATAACGGTTGGGTCGCCTTAAATTTTAAACTTTGATAGTCATCGTCAAGTTTTATCGTGTTATCTTCACGAGCACTTGAATCTTCTACATCATCAGTAACCTCATTCTCCTCAGCTTCATAAACTCCGTACGCATTATCAACTAAATCCTCTAACATATTATGATCTACATCGTCCCCTTCTTCATCTATTCTACTTGTTGAAGGATGTTGTGAAGGTTGGTCAGGGACAAAAGGAACTTTGAATTCACCGTGAAAACTCCAAAATCGATAACTATCTTGCATACCCGATCTTAACAAATGTAGTTCAACTGTTTTCCACTCAAACACCTTACCATTCTTACACCTAGAACACGGACACGGAAACTCTTCATCATTACGACATCTCTTTGCATATTTCACAAATTCGTTAGCACCTCCGCGAAACACATCCCCCATTCTATTAGTCTCACCCATCCACTCTTTGTATTTCGGATATCCCATCACAGCTACCACAACTAAACACCTATTAAAGGTAAACAAAACTTAGATTTATAGTATGTTTTATTTAATTATCCCATCATTTAATTATCCTATTAAAGGGTAAGTGGTCATATCCCATTCAAGAATGCATTTTTCTGTAATATACTTAACAGCTCATGCACATTGTTACGATTTGAAAAAAAATCGACAGCATATCCCCTTAGTTCTCCAAGTACACGACTTAGATTGGCAGGTGTGAGTGTTATTTCAATTGGTCAATTAAAATAACAGTCACACTTGTCAATCTAGTATGTACCCAGAGAACATTAAGATACGACTGCAGAACTTCCTCCAAAAGTAACAACTTTAAGCCAATAAGAATATTATACATAAATTATACAGTCTCAAACTGTCCAAACGGGACAATTCGAGAGATCTCATTATAGGGGTAATGACTCTCGAACGGGTCTAAGGGTTATTGAATGCGTACGCATAAGAACTAGAATGCTAGTATTCTATGCGCACTATATTTAATTTCAAGTATGTTTCATATAATGGGTTAATTCAAATACAAAAATAAATTCATGGGATAATTCAAATACAAAAATAAATTCATGTATTGACCACATACACACACACACACACACTATCTAAGCTGTTCTATGGGTATAAAAACAATTATTATCCAATTATTATCGAAAACATAACGTGGGGAATCATAATATACCGTAATCAACTTTAATAATAATAACACATTCTTTCGAGTGATTTATAAATAATTAAATTTGAGTGCAATCATGATTATTTAGTGGAATGAATCGTGATTAAATAAATAAAGGATATAAATTAGACGGTTATAAATTGGGATTTCCTAGTATTTACTTTGAATCCAGTTTATTTGTTTATCTTTGGTCCCTAGTATAGTCATTGCCCAAATAGTAGGAGCGAAACTCTATAAAACCCTAGTTTAGCTAAAGCCCGTGAATTATACCACCACCCCCTCCCCCACCACACACCACCACACACACACACACACACCACCCCACCCCCTGCCCCCCTCCACCACCCCCTCCCCCACCACACACCACCACACACACACACACACCCCACCCCACCCCACCCCCTGCCCCCTCCACCACCCCCTCCCCCACCACACACACACACACACCGCACCCCACCCCACCCCATGCCCCCCTCCACCACCCCCTCCCCCACCCTGCCCCACCCCGCCCCACCCTGCCCCACCCCCCACACACGCACACACAGGTGAAATAAAAGAACCGATCCGGTCATCCGGATCGGTCCGGTGTAATACAAGAACCGATCCGGTAAGGCGGATCGGTCCGGTCCCAAAACCGGATCGGTCCGATTTTCTGCAGGTTTCATTTCCCAAGGGACACACCTCTTCAATCCACCACCTCAATCCACACCCTTTCACTTCAACCAATCCAGCCCTTCCTTCAAAATTTCGTCCCCCCATTTCCCACCCATTCATTCCCTCCATTTCCCCCACTCATACCTATAAATACATACCTCCCCTACCCATTTTCTTCACACCTACACATATCTTCTCTCTTATATCTCCATAGATCTCTCCTTCCTCCATACTAATGGCTGCTCCCCAGAAATATACCTCCATTGAAGTTCTCCCCAACGGAAATGGAGAGTATCGTTCCCGCCAAGAAGCAAATTGGTGCCGTAAGTTTTTCAGCCCTACACAAAAAATTCATATCGAACGTCAAGTGTTGTGGGACCAAATGCCCAATTCGGTCACAGCCCTTTTTCTGTCAAGAAGCTGGTGCCGTTTCTTCAATGAACCATATGAGGCTGTGTGGGAAAATGAAGTTCGTCAGTTCTACGGATCTCTCGTCCGTACCGCTGAATTTGAATCCCAAGCCTTTGTGGATTCCATCCCTATCCCATTTTCACTTGATCTCGTGGTACGGAAACTCGAATCATATGGTGTGCTCACTCCAGATCAGTTTGACTATCCGAGTCCCGATCCCGTCCTCACCAAAGAAGTTTGTATCTCGCGAATCCAGCCCGGTGCGGTTTGGACCACCGAGACCTTTCCCGTCGGTCGCTTGTCCGACAAGGCACGATTCACTTTTCATATCGTTTGTGCCAACATTTTGCAAACTTCTAATGATTCGGCGATGAGGCCTCGCCAAGCCACTATGATGTATCATCTATTCGACCCGGCGACCGTGATCAATTTGGCCCGAACATTTTACGCCGATATCCTTTTTGTGGCTTATGATAAAAAGGGTCGCGTTCCTCTTCCGTATGGTCGACTCATTACCTCAATGCTTCGGGATGCCGGGATCGCACCACCTCAGGATCTTGTCAACCTTCCTAAACCTTAAGGACAAGAGTCCCGCACTCGAAGTGAGAGGCAAATTCAGTTAGCCCGTGCGCGGCACGGCGGTGATTCTAGCGAGGAGGACGTCGCTGATGAGGACGTGGAAATGGAGGAGGGTGAAGAGGCGGAATATGATGAGACTGCTGATCCGGATTATGTTCCGGTGGGTACGGGCTTAACTGAGCGCGTTCTCTCTCTTGAAACGCGTTTTGACGCACATGTGTCCTCCTACGAGAGGGACATGAGTTTAGTCCTGCGTATGCAGGCCGACTTATATCGTCTCCAGGCGGGACCCGAGGCCCCTCTTCCTCCTTACTATTATAATCCATATGATTCTACTGCTCCCAGTACTTCCCATCCACCACCCGCCCCTTAGGCTACCCTTCCCTTGTTAGGATTTTTATCCCTATGTTTGTAGTTTTGCTTACACAGTTTTTTCCACAGTTTGTTTGTATTCTACAGTCTTAATATAATATTGGCTTGTTTTATTTATTGCACTCTTTATGTTGTCTTCTTTTTCTCTCTTATCTATTTGATTGAGGACAATGCAAATCATTGAGTTAGGGGGGATGACAGGTGCGTATTCATAAAACTTCGCTTATATTCATATATATGTATTCTATTAAAAAAAATGAAAAATTTAGAAAAAATTTAAAAATATTTTTTCAAAATAAATAAAAATTGGAATTTAAATTTTTCAAAAATATCACCTTTATTCTATTTGAAGTCTCAAATTGTTAAATCTCAATTGCACCAAGCCAAAATTGACCAAAGATGGAAATTGAAAGAAAATTGACGACTTAACGAATAAGTGTGGAGATTGATCAAACCCGGTGAGATTTCGAGCCTTTCAATTTTTTATGAGTTTTTAAATCAATCCGAGTTTATGATTAACTCAATGTTCTTTTCAGCATTTTAATAAGTCGTTGATGATCTCAATCCTTTGTTTTGATCGGTTATGGAAAATGTGTGAAATGTTGTCTCGAAATTCGTGCTGAATATATCTCTAAACTTAATTAATCTCGAGATGCATATGGTAATGTGATTAGCAATTTGGACAATGAAGTAGGCCCTCTTTTGTTTAACCCAAAAATATTAGCCATAAAAAGTTGTGAAAAACAAAATTATCCCTTTGCAACCCACTTTGAGCCTAATAAAATATTTCCCTTTCGTTTGACAACTCGAAAAACCCAATTAGCCTAGAATTGTGAAAATTGAGAAAATTCATCAAGTAAGTCCAAATTGTGCAACAAAAAGGGGCAAGAAAAAAAAATAGATATGCTCAACAAAAATAGCAAGAAAAGAAAAAAAATGAAAAAGAAAAAAAAAAGAAAGAGAAAAATGAGCAAATGCCCGAAAAAGCACTAATGGACATCATAAAGACATTTTTCAATTCCGAACATTCCGTCCATTCCCATTTTTACCCTTTACACCTTAAACCCGAAAAGTCCTAACTGAGTCCGAATTGCGAAATTAATTACCGCGTGGAGAGCTAAGACATGAAAAGATAATATGAGAGATTAAATGGTGTGAATTAGAAATGATGTTCCCATTTCCTAATAACTGTATTCCGATGATGAGATCTTTTCACCATATATTTCCTTCTTTTCAATTTTGTATGCATGAATTTGTGTCCATTATATTTACTCTTTATATCATGCATACCGAGAGAAAATAGCCACAATCCGAGTGATTCGTTTGTGAGTGCAATCCGTAAGAATTTGAATCAAAACGAATTTTCGGAAAGTAACGTAATGCTCAATCGGTGGAAATTTGAGGTTTAATTTTTGGCTTTGCACACACACACTATGGTTTGAGACATTTGAATATGAATTTATGGTGAGTATTTTTCGAAAAGTTTAAATTGTACAATTTTTAAGTATTTTGATCTTTATTTGAGTCAATAAAGAATTTTGTGGGTAAATTCACTGCAAACCCTCACGAGACAAAACTCGTCCTACTAGGGTAACCTAGGGGTTTAAAGGCTTGTTGCATACGCTAAATGCAATCGCGTGCCTGCGAAAGTGGAATACTATTTCAATAAAGAAGTTTTCAAAAGATGAATGTTGGTTAGATTCAGATACATTGCCCGGGACGTGCAAAGTCTTAAGTTAGGGGGATTTGACCAAGCATAAATTCTTCAGAATTTATCCCCTTAATTTAGTGATTTTAATATCTCGAAAAATGTAAATGAGCCATTTTTATGCCATATCACTCCATTGTCTATTCCTAACAATATTCCCTAAGTTTTGTATAATTTGGATGAAGTTTTCAGGAATGGAATGCAAGAAAGAATCCAAAAGAAAAGAAAAGAAAAGCAAGCAAGAAATGTATAAGGGAAAAAGTGTAATTCCATTCAGAATTCGAAAGTGACACCAAAAGGGAAGTTAAAGAGAATGAGTTCACAAGAGCATAGGAAGAAACGACATCCAAATCGGAGGTCTAGATAAGAAGATACGGCCAGTCAAAACTGCAAGGAAAAAGTCAAAGAAGAAGAGATTCGGACCGATCCGGGTAGGAGTCGGACCGATCCGATCTGGCCAAGTCCAGTGCACCCCGGATGGATGACAAACCGATGGAAGCAATAATCGAACCGATCCGAGCACAATCAGACCAATCCGGAAGAAAATAAAAGAATCGATCCGATGGATATCGGACCGATCCGATTAAGACCCGGACCGATCCGGTCATGCGAAATCCTGGCATTAATTTGCCATTTATTGTGTAGATTTGATGAGTGCATAGTTGTGAAACTTGTTCCACAAGCAGGGTTGGAGGCCGACTTTCGATGATTTGTGCTATAAAAATCCAAGCTCTACATCATTTGAAAAGGAGGCTAGGGTTGAGAGTTCTAGAGAGAGTTTTAGGTCAGATTTTTAGGTCAAATTTCCATTTTCTTCGAGATTTGCATGAACCCTAGTTTGTATTCTGAATTCCAATTCCGTTTTTGTGCTGAATTCAAGTAATATCATTTTATTCTCTTGTGCTTTAATTTTTGCAAATTTCTTACAATGTTCTGCAGTTTCATAATTTCATATGTGAATTTGTTTTTGAACCAAATCATGAGTAGCTAATTTCCCAAGGGTTGGGGTACATGAACTCAATCCTAATACAAATTATTTGTATGGAAAATAGAAAATAAATGAAAATATTGATTGAATCGTGAATGAAAATCATATATACATTGTCAAATCTTTTAATCTCTCTTGCCTTAGGTACTTGAGATGTTTAAGAATGCTTTGTATGTATAATTTGTCGTTCACCGCTTTATATTTATCTTTGATTTCATATGATGCGGGCTTAAACCTCATATATGTAATGCTTAGAGTTTATAAGGACTGGATTTAATCAAGAATTTTGATTTATAATTCTAGTATTCTAAAGGATAATTTGTTAAGGATTGAGGGATTGTACCCTACCCTAATTTTCTCTAAATTGTTAAACCCAAGTTTCGCTGTTAATTTCTAATCATTTTTCATAAGTAAATTTTTAGACATTTTCTCACAAATCAATCATCTTTTTATTTCTTTTAAGAAATCATTTCAAGGTTTAGTAATTTTTCTTGTTACTGTTTGGCAATTTCGATCCCTGTGGAGACGATCCCGACTTACCGGGTTATTACTTGAGCGACAAGTCTTGCACTTGAGCCTAGATAAATACGCACTTTTAAGACAAATATTAAGTCGCGTCACCCTTGATTTAGGACCATCTTGGATGGATCCTATCAGGGCATATATTGAAGAAGGGTATTTGCCAACTGATAAACTCGCAGCCAAGAAACTAAAGTTTAAAGTTGCTCGTTATGTATTGACCAATAGTGTTCTATATAGACGAGGAATTACAGCTGGCTTGCAGAGATGTGTACATACCACCGAGGTGAAAGACTTGATCGAAGAAGTCCATGAAGGGTCCTGTGGAGCCCATGTAGCAGGTCGGACACTTCTGCAAAGGATAATGATGCGGGGATACTATTGGCCGACAATGAGGGCTCATTGCATAGCTTATGCCAAAAAATATGAAAAATGTCAGCGCTTCTTCACCATCCGAAGAACTCCCCAAGCATTATTGACACCCATTACTTCCCCTTGGCCATTTGCCATGTAGGGAATTGACTTGGTCGGGCCACTTAAAACGACCAGAGGAAGGTTTAAATATCTCGTCGTCGCAGTGGATTACATTACTAAGTGGGTGGAAGATGAGACCCTTATCGATATGACATATGAAAAGGTGTACCAATTTATTTGGAAGAATATCATCTGTAGATATGGTCTTCCTCATGCATTCATTACCGACCATGGAATACAATTTGACAACGAGGAATTCGCTGCATATTGTAATCAGTCGAACATATTAAAAACCCACTATGCACCAGGCCATCCCCAGAGGAATGGGCAAAATGAAGTGACGAACAGAACGCTGCTGAATGGCATGAAAAAAAGATTAAATAATGCAAAGGCAAATTGGATCAATGAGCTGCATTCTGTACTATGGGCTTATCGTACTACTCCACGAGCAGTCACAGGAGAATCTCCATATATGCTGGCATTTGGAAGTGAATCTGTTATACCTGCCGAGCTGGGTCTCCCCACACACAAAGTTCTGAATTTCAACTCTCCTATCAGTGACTTGATGAGAAGATTAGATTTGGATATGCTCGAGGAAGTTAGAGAAGAAGCAGCAATCAGAAACGCTGCATACCAACAAGGGACAGCTATGTTCTATAATAAGAGAGTAAAGAAATGCGACCTACAAGAAGGAGATTATGTGCTAAAGAAAATAATTCAAAAGAATAACAAACTGGAAGCTAACTGGCATGGGCCCAACAGAGTAACAGAGGTTGTTCGACCAGGAACGTATAGAATCGAAACCTTAGAAGGAGAGGAGTTTAAGAATGCATGGAACGCAAAGCATCTGTGCAAATATTATCAGTAATTTAATCTCTATGTAATGCAGTTTTCTTCAATATGAATAAAGTTTTGGATATTTCGCCTAATTCTCTCCTTTTGTTGAAAATTTTTCAGAGTATTAGTGCTACACACTACGCATCAATCAAACCCAGAAATACCAACTACGATTGGTTGGGAAGAAAATCCACCAACTATAAGTTGGTCGGGAATAAAAAATTTCCCAGAAATACCAACTACGGTACCAACTATAAGTTGGTCGGGAATAAAAAATTTCCCAGAAATACCAACTACGGTTGGTTGGTAAGAAAATCCACCAACTATAAGTTGGTCGGGAATACAAAATTTCCCAGAAATACAAACTACGGTTGGTTGGGAAGAAAATCCACCAACTATAAATTGGTCGGGGATAAAAAATTTCCCAGAAATACCAACTATGGTTGGTTAGGAAGAAAATCATCGAGCTAAGGTTGGTCGAGAAAGAAAATCTACCATCTAAGGTTGGTCGAGAATAAAAATTTGCCAACTAAGGTTGGTCGGGAACAAAAATCACCAACTCCGGTTGGTCGAAAATAATTGGTTAAATAAATGAAAGTCATTTCAGGGCTTAAAATTAAAAAGATAAAGTTCTTGAAACTTATGGCATTTTAAACTACCACCATAGTTGGTCGAGAAATAAAATATCACCAACTCTGCTTGGTCGTCAGATAAATTCAGATAGTCGACAATAAATTTTCACCAACTCTAGTTGATCTACAATTTAAATTAGCACAAAATATCTTTATCTTTTCAACAGATATACATGCACATTCATTAGAAAATGTCTTACAAAATATTTCCAAAGACAATGACAAATTGCAAAGAAAACTAGAAGTTTTTAATTAAATCCAAAACAAAATACATTGAGAATGAAATACATAAAAAATTGTTACATCAAGAATCCTATTCTAATGGTTTCTTCCCCTCTTCCTTTGAAATAGGTTCTTCACCAGCGGGAGGATCGTCTAAGGCATAGGTGAATTGATGAAATTTATATCTTTAAGCATCCTGATATTCATTACTGAGGGACGATCAAGTAGGTGTTCAGGGCGAGATATCTCGAAATTGGAATGAAGACTGTAGTCACCGAGATACTTTGAAATCAGACATTGAGGAATGGCCCGATCAGGAATCCAGCTCATATCCAGTTTGAAAGGTGGCACCGAAAAATCGAGCAACCCAGGGTCATAGTAATCCCATAAATAGTGACCCTGTTCCAACTGCAGCACGCCCAAAGCATTCAGCCATCCTTGCTTGTAACCCACATTATTTGCATTTTGGATCCGATCATCTAGATGGTAGAGGTCTTCATTATAACCAGCCATCCAGAACTCCCTGGGCTGCTTGTGGAATTGATAGGTTAATCTCTCCAGTTGCTCGTGGAGGTTCTTCGTTAAAAGCTCTTTACTCTCCAAGGCAGACTTTTGTGCAGAGAGTTGCTCGTCCAGATTCAGAATCTTCTTGGACATCTCAGCTAATGCTTGATTCTTTGCCACCAATTAGAATGTTTGATTCTCCAAGGCTGCCTGTGTTCTAGCTTCTTTAATAGTAACTCGAGCAGCCCTTGCTCGTCCCCGAGAAGCTCTTGCTCATCCACGAGTAGAGGTAGAAGTACCAGCTCTCTTCAAGGTTTCCAATTCGTCTCTCAGATTGGCATTTTCAACCTCCAAGAAAGAAAAACCTTCATCGTTGACAGGAACTAAGGCTCCCGAGGTAGAGGCTGAAGATTTCAGCTGAGATATCTCTCCTCGTAAATTGTTGTTTTCCTGCTCTAACAATTTGGCAATCTGCCTATGCTCTTCAACCTCGGTCTTCAAAGTCCTTTCCTTTATATCGTAAGCAGCAAATAGCTTATCATATCCTTTATCAGCACTTAGTTGCTGATACTTCTTCTCATATCCCTGGTGAAAGAGGGCTATAGATTCCTTGTATTGTTGTTGAAGCTCCTCGAGAGTGCCTTGGAGGTCTTCAATCATCTTATAATATGTTATATTATTAGCCACTGCCCGGTCGAGCAGACACTTTAAATACTGGTAGGCTTCAACTGCTGGCTCTGAAGCATCTGGACCGAGAATATCAACGATTTGAGCTTTAGTCATATCTGTATGACCAGCTTTGAAGTATTCATTGCATTGTCTCAATAATTTTGTATCATGAGATGATATCAATTCCATCCTGGCCATAAACTAGTAAAAGGAAGAGATAGCAAGAATCAATAAGAGTGCAAACAGAGCAAGAAGAAGAGAATCAACAGTATGAACAATCAAAATATCAAATTTTATTGCATCATAAAAGAGAAGTACATAGTTCAGAGTTACATTTGACAAAAATAAACAGAGAGAAAAGTCCGAACAACTCTACACCTTCTCCTTGTTTCCCAAAACTTTCTCGGGAAGCTGGGACGAGGAGGTAGGTTGCTCGGATGGCATAAAAGGTTGTTCGGTGCGTGCTGGAAGTTGCTCGGCTGAAATATTGGTTGATTGAAGCTGCTCGGTAGGAGTAATAGTTGGTTGGGGTTGTTCGTAGCGAAGTTCAACAGTAGGGACCTGATCCCCAACCACCATAGAAGATTCCTCGGAGGCAGCTTCGTCCTCTTCTTCTTCCCCGGGAGAAGAAGGGGGGCCAGGAATGTGTCGCTGAAATAAGTCTGAATTCTCATCGACGTTCATCTCTTTCAGAGCAGCAACCCAACCATCCCTGAAGTATTTGAGGCTGCTATACTCCATTTGTGAGATCATGGCAGCCAAACTCTTATTCCAACCTTTGTCCCAGCCAGCACTGAAGGACTTTTTCACAGCCAGTTTCCTTTTCACCTTCTCCGAGGAAAGCTTCTCAGATAGAAGTTCCTCGGCAGCTTTCAAGTTCTTTTCTGCCTCTTCCTTCTGACGACCAGCGTCATGAAGTCTACTTAGTTCTTCCTCAGCATATTTGAGTTTGTTTCAAACTCTCCAGCATGTTGGAGCTTCCCCTCGAGCTCTTTGTTCTTCTTCTCCAAGTCTTTTATTTTCTTCTCCAACCCCTTGGAGACTTCAACAGCCTGATCCCTCTCCTGCTCGGTGGAATTAAGTTGCTTCTCCCAAGCAGCTTTATCATCGACATACTTTTGACGAGAATCCTTTAAAGACTGCGTCAGACCTACAACAGCCTCCTCTACACTACCCGAGGAGATGGACGACTTGATGGCTTCGTCCTTCTTCAGAATAGTATTAAAGCAAGTTACTAACTAGAAAAAGAAAATAATTGTAAGTCAGTGCAAGGACATAACATTGAAAAATGAAAGTTTAGATTAGCAATACTTACTGAGGCAATGTGTTGAGCTGCTAAGGTGGTAACCCTATCCCGAGAAAGATTTTCTTCAATACCTTGGATCTTGAGGATGATCCAAGACTTCACCGAGCTCATGGCAGAGCTCGGAGCAACGAAAGTGGGAACACCACTTCCAGTAGTTGAAGGCTGAGAGATGGATTCAGCCAAATTGACCGAGGAGCTTTTCTTCAACTTCCTCGTGGGAGCAGGAACATTCTCGACCAAGGATGTCATCTTGGTCTGTGATATAACTACAACCTCGCTTGGAGGGGAAACGGCTGCAATCTTGCCTGAAGCCACAGGGGGCTTCTCGGCAACCTTCTTAGTAGCAGCGGGAGGAGGTGCATCAAGTTGTCTTGTCCCTTCTTTCGGGGCATCCTGCTTGCTTTTCTTTGCCTCTCCAGCAATAGAGGTAGATTTCTCGAAGAGGGCAGGAGCTCTTCTTCTCTTCATTCTGTCACTAAGAGGAATATGTGACTCAGGAGAAGAACTTTCAGAAGCTAGTACTGGTTCTATATCATTTATCACTGGACGGGAAGTAAAAGACGAGGTGTAACTCTTGTACTGCAACAAGTATGAAGCTGATCTGATATGTTCATCGGCAATAGTTTGATGCAAACCCCAGATAAGTTTCAGATGCTTTAAATTAACTTATGTCTCTTTTGGAGACCTTCTTTTGCTGTCAACTGCAAATAAATGAAAATTAAAATATCAGTGACACATTTTATCAAACACATAGAAAGCATAATTTCAAAAGTAAAGTAAAAACAACCTATCCCATTGCCATAGGGAGGACATCTAGGACCCTGATACACATCATTTCCAATTAGTGGAGCATGTTGCCAATTTTTCATAACTACACCATGTTCGAAGTAATCCCTGTTGGTATCTGGGAGATTGACGACTAAAGCCCTATTTAAAAACCTAATTTTCAAATAAAAAGTACTGTCACTGACAGCCCATCTATAGCAAAACATAATTTTTGGAATTCCTATGCGAGTTCCATGAATCTGATTTAACCTATGGACTCCATTAACTATTCTCCATGTATTGGGGGCTATTTTTATAGGAACCACGTCAAAATATTGACAGAATTCCAGACACAAGGGGGTTGGGGAAAAAGAAAAGTCACATTCAGCTACAAAGAGACTGGGGAACCAATGTCCCTCAGCCAAACGAAAATAATCTGAAGGTTCAGAAAGTTCTTCCAAAACGACCCATGAAGGAATAGAGAAATCAGAACGAAATTTATCAAGCGACTCAATAAGGTAAATCATGATGAATAAAGGAAATAAAAAAGAAGGAAGGAGATCTTATAGAAAAAGGATGGATCAGTTGACAACGAACGATGGAAGGAATGAACGCACAAGATATAGAGGAAATGGAGAACTCAAAGATATAAATTTGAAAAAGTAAAAGACGATAGGATTTTTTGCAACGCTAAAATACCTCACCTTGGGAATGGGTAAAAATAATGATTACAAAGAAAGACGTTTGCGCTACCGGCGGCTAAAAAGACAAAAAGGACACGGGGACCAAAGCAGTTAGAAAAATTCGAAGAGCTTGATTTTATGAATTCGAAAGGAAAAATAAATACAAGGAAAACACTCCTAAAATTTAGGATGACCATTTAATCCCGCCATATTTCGAGAAGAATGTTCCACACTCCTCAACCTCGAACTGTGAAACATTGGGGGCTTCTGTTGATACCAAAATTAGTCCGCTGACATGGATCAATTATGTGGAGACAAGTGTCACTCTACATGGCACCTACAAATATTTTTTAATAACACCCTGACTTCGAGGAACTCAACCTCCCCGACCAATTATGACGCTCCGAGCAACAAGTATACTCCGAGCAACTCGTACATACCGATCAGCTTAGGCGGTCCGAGCTTCACCTCGATCAGAGCATTTATTACCAGACAATTAAGAGGATTAAATGCGCATTAAATGCTGATTATTATCATATAGATGTATATGCCTATTGGACAGCTATGTATTGCCCTTTCACATGTACAACCTCGAGACTATAAATACATTGTATCATCCTCATTGTAAGGGGACTCAGAATTTCTTGGTAAAACCTGTAATCGAGAATTCCCAAATAGTCAATAATAACACAAACAGTGGACGTAGGCCATTCATTCAAGGCTGAACCACTTTAAAAATCTCTTGTTTTATTTATTTTTTATCTGTGATTAAGTAATTAGAGACAATCTAATTTTTTACATCAACAATTACCTTGACGAATACTTAATTTCTCTCCGGTTCTACCAAATAACATGTCCTCACCCTTGCTAGTATTCAAGAACTCCCTAATCTTTTCCCATCTAATACTATGAGAGTTCATACTTGGAGTTTTGATCACAACCTTTCACTAATGAAAATGGTGCACTAGCAATGAGCTATGAGCTTATGTTCAAAAATCGGATATTATATTCACACTAGTGGAGGCTTGCACGTGCAAGGTATGTGGATTTAATATAAATAGTTATCTAATTGCCATTTTCATGCGTATTGTATCTGCATTATTCTTATTTCACAAACTAAGAACTGTGTTTTGTAAAACTTACCATTGAAAGTTCCATATTAGTTATATAAATCACTAAAGTTGATTTTTTGTTGAATTTCATCAGCTTGAGATTGCTAAGCTGTGGGTTGAGTGTATTTAGTAAATGTTATGAAAGGATGACCAAATAAATTGAGAGTATGACTCAAGCAATACATTAGTTTCCTTTCCCACAACACATCAAAGAGATGAGTTTCACGGTATTGTTTACAATTATAATCTCAAAATTGCTCCTGCAGCATCATTAAGCCAAATTTCAAATTGACACCCACTTACGTGAATAAATGAACAAACACTTGGTGAAACCAAATCGAATTCAGGTGATTCCTTTTCTTTCCTTTAGAATTTCAAATTGAGTACTATCGTTGAGCATCAGCATTTCTTAGAGTGAATACATTGGAACATTCCACCAAGTATAGCAGAAATACCTTTCAAAGCATTTATTTCAATCCATATAATTGAATTTGGGCCTCATATCAACAATCCAAGAAATATTATCCACCCAAAAAAGTCTTATTAGAGTAAAACAAAAAAGAGTTAAATAAGCATAATTTGAGGTGCAACAATAATCTTAGAGAACTATTTATTCCCTTGCCTTGAATTCACAACATTTTTCATGTTAGATACTTCATGAGCACGACCTCCAGATCAAACTTCCTCCTTTGTCCTCCACCTCATCTAAAACTAAGAGGTTCTGATATACCCACTTAAATGCTAGCAGCCAAGGTTCTAAAAAATACGGGGCGTGACCGAGCGTGGAGGTTAAGCCTTAAGCCTTAGAAGCCTAAGCGAGTTTTAGGCGTAAAAAGGCGTTTAGGCCTTTTTTAATATATTTTAATATTTTTAACCATAACAAGGCCATTAAAAATACTAAAATTGTACATACCTTAAAAATATGTTTGAATATGATGGGGATCCATTTTATCTTCCTTTTATTTTTCCTTTTATTTCTATTTTTAGCTCTTTTTAGTCATTTTCTTCCCTTAATTAGTTGTCAAGCATGTTTGGGACTAATTAGGTATTCTTTTATTTCTTAATTGGTCCTTTAGTCATTTTAGCTATTACTTGGTTAGCAAGTAATATCTCTACTATAAATAGGCTTGTATTTTCATTTTTGTATTAGTTCTCAATTCTTGAAATATAAGAACTTTTTTGTTTCTCTCTAGAAATCATATTGTCTTGATTTTTAGGTCAACGACGTGTAGTTCACATCAAAATATATGCAAATTAAAATACTATTTGATTATTTTGGACGAGATATTGGTCCGGTTAGTAAAAAAGTCTTTAAAAGGCGATATCGTTTCACTAAAGCATTTTTGTTTTTAAAAAAAGTGCGCATTAAAGCTTTTATCAAAAATAAGGCGTAAAAGACTTAAGACGAAGCGTTTCTCCTAAAGCCTAGACGCGCCTTTTAGAACATTGCTAGCAGCAAACACCACAGAATGTAAAAGGAATATGTCGATATAAAGAATAAATATGTAGGAAAAGAAAATCTGAGGTCAACAAGTGAAATTGGTAAGACTTCGTGTCTTCAAAATCGCGGTACTCTAGGAATTGTAAGCCATCTGGAAAAGCCACGTCCTTCATCTTTTCTTCCGCGGCCTATTATTTGAACCACACAAAAGAAGGGTTGTCATCCACCCTGACCATGAATGGCAATTTCTTTGGGTGTTAAGTGTGGTGGAGTGGACTAATTTTTATGGACTTAGTCTCAACGGTGAGATGACCAAGGATTCATTGGCATCCGCAACCATGGTGAGGGAATCTCTCAAATAGCTCATTGTTGTGCAAAACATGATTGCCACTCTCCCTACATTACCCAACCTTGTCCGGTCATCTTTTCCAACCATTTCCCTCTAGTAGACTTGGCATCCTGCTGAGAAATATTGTGAACGCCTCAACCTTTTGTGGCCTACGAGTGACATAAGATTCTTTTGTACATTAAACTTATATTATGGTGGAGATTTTCTCATGTAGGCTTCGTTATCTAACTTTTCTCCCCCGTTTCCTTGTTTGAAGAGTTAATTTAACGTATTTCTACAGTTTAGTCCTGGTAAGCAATTTTTGGACTCTAAAACCAAGACAATAATTTTTTAAATAGCTAGGTCCCTCAAACACCCATTTACCCACTACTTTCTTATTTTTAAAGGTCCGCGCTAGTGGCCCCTGTTGGATGATTTTAATATTAATGGGTATTAATGGTTAGAGAAAATGAAAGGTTAAAACCATCAATTAATTGGAATAGGAAAAGACAACGGGAAGTGGGAAAACCAAAGTCCCACATTGGAAAAGTGTGAAAAAGTTAGTGGGTTAATAAATGCTTTTGTGTCATAAGAGATTACTTGTGTGCATTGAAGTGTATGCTACTAGTGTACACCTTAGGTCCAAGGATGGTGCTTTGCACCATCCGCACACGCGCGCGCGCGCGCGCGAAAGTGCGATTGGGCGCTTTAGAGGCGCACTTTGCACTTCGCATCGTCGCGAGGAGCAGTAGGAGCCTTTGATTTTTCACAACGTCAAAAGATCAAACGGTCCAGATTAAATCCATAATAAATGACACATAATTATGGCGCGAGTGGATCTGAACCGTCGGATTTTGGCGCCACTTCGTTAAGTATTAATCCGTACAGTCGCATCTTTTTAGTTCAAATCTGGAACGTTAAAAAATATAGTTATATATCCAAGGGCCGTGATTAAATGACCTTTGGATGTGGTGTCTCTTCATGAACAGACACTACAAGAGGCTATATATAGAAGGCAAAATCCTGTCATAATAAATTCCGAAAATTCTCTTTCTCTCTATTATTTCTTCTTACCGTTTTGATCTCCCAGGACATGAGAATACAACCTTAGTATCCCATCAGCACCAATTTGCAAGCGAAACAACACAGCGTCAGACGAGTTTGAGTTTCCACCACTAAGAATCTTTATATTAATCCCAGAGCTATTAAGCAAGTATAATAACCCTCTACCATCAAGATTTAGCGACACATTATTGCCGGCTCTGGATGTGCTTGAATTCCAGTAAGCACCAAATGGTGCATCGACTCCATCTGGACCATCAATAGGGTATTGCACCAAATTCCCATTAGTCTGCATTTTGAGCTGAAATTTCCCAGACGACTGATCGGTCTCAGATATGCTGGAAACCAACCTGTGCCCTGCTGATAACCGCTGTCCCTGTAAAATGGTATCTGTTGGAAAGTTAAAACTCTCCCATATGATTGCTGAATGTGATCCATAAATGACAAAATTTCCATTGTCAAGTAAGGAAGCCGATGTAGTGTATGAGGGTAAAGAAACAATGGGTTGCCCTTGTGCTTGTTGGTTTTGCTGCAAAATGAGCCTGCCATTATTGCTCAAAAGCAGTCTAGTGTCTGAGGGTAATGATGGGGCATCTCTATTTGCTGTCCACACTATTGTTCTATTTTTATTTTGAGTATTATACCATATGCCTATGGCAAAACCATTGCCTTTTGCATAAAACCCAAAGGAAAATTGGCCTGAGCTTGAGGACCAATATGAGCTGTTAATTGTAGACAAAGACGAACCTAAGGTTATAGTAGAGTTATTTCTTTGTTGGGCTGTAGCTGGAAAATTTTCACGGACCCAAAAAAGAAGAAAAAGAAAGATTGCAACCATGGTCAGATTATTGGGCATCTGGCTGTTGTTTGATGGGAGCAAATGTAATTGCAAAATCTAAATACACAGTTTCGTACTTTGTGGTTTGGGGTTTTGGATCTCTGATAAGAGCAATTGTAGTTTGAAATGGGGGAAGATGGAAAATTAAATAAACCCCGTTTTGTGGGTTATGGTTCCTTTTGTTCTTTGTGTCACTCTATTTAAGCTACATTCAATGAAAAATGGCAGTAACTAATTCCTTTAAGATTCAAAGACTTTTGTGGAAAATTGACCACTGACTCCCAGTTTAGACGGTTGAACACTTTTTGTAAAGAGTCCTGGAAGTTATTTGATGTTTCCTATTCAAGCTTTCAGAAATGGATCCTTTTAATTGGCTGGCTTCAGTTGTAGGAAGCATGGATACGGATACGCATATTGTATTTGATACAATACAAATATGGTGATTTGACAAAAGTACAAAAATTAGGATACAATATGCCCGGGATATGTTAATAAAATAATAACAATATAATGTATTTTTATATGCGTAAAAACTTATTAACTGAACAACTCTACGAACTATATGACTGGAAATATCATTTAAGTCAATAATATTGTATAAAATATAAAAATAATAGTTTATTACTAGTTTGGGTTTAGTTTATACTAATGAAATATTTCATATTAGACAAATTTTCTAGAAGTAAAAATGGCCTTGTTCAAAAATTGAAAAAATGCCCTCACCATATCTCCCAATTGTCTCATGGCACCCCCTCAAGTATCCAACAAGACACATCCACATCCGCAAAGCAAAAATAAATCAAGATACATACATGATACAGGTCCATGTATCCTGATTTTTCTAATACGCCTTTAATACTTATCGGACAGGTATCTATGTGACCGGGTATCCAATACGTATCCCATACAGGTATGGGACCCTAGCGAAGCATTCGCGCTTCATAGCTTTACATGCTTTAGCTCAATTCAAATCAACAGTCCATGCCACATTTATTTTGTGTTGTGAAGAACTATTACACTCACCTACCAGGGGTAGCTACACGTTGATGACACTGAATTGTTTTTTATCATTACTAAATAGAGCTATATTGTCTATGATGAAAATTTTAGGGTTAAAATGCTAAAAAATAAAATTAGAAGTGTCATGTCTAGATCTTAAATGGATAGAAAACAGAAAAAAATAGCCAACTGTTGCTCAAAACATGCATATAAAGTCTTGTACTCTTTAGCTTAATTTTCAAGATAATGTGCAACTAAAGTCTAAAGGTAAAAGTCAGTGGATACCTTATGTTCAAACAAACAACATAATGAATATTTTGACAATGTTTGTATAACCATTGGTCTATTTGCTTGTGAACATATAATATATTCTATTGACCATGGTTACATTTCTAGCAGCTGAGCAATGTTCCTTGAAACAGCTGGGAAGCTTCCTAGAAATGCTGCAGGGAGAATGGATTGGAACTTCTGTCCAGTTATCTACACAAAATAAAAGATAAATAGAAAAAATCAAGAATTTTTCGGGGTTCCCTCGTAAGTAGGGTAGTTTAATGTGTGGTCCCTCTCGTCATGTTGTTATATAACAATATATGTGTGATAATATAGTTGTCTTTAATAGTTATATTCATATTATGGAAACAAAATACAATACTCTATAACATTGTTTTGTTTGACAAAAATGTTTAATAGTATTTTTGTAGTATAACAATCTCACATTGTCACATTAGCGACCAAAGCCTTAATCCCTTAGCAATCGTCACAATGTCTTAACTTCTTCTCTTGTATGAACACAATTGAAAGCATTACAAGAGAGTTCCCATGAAAAATAATCCAGATAGCCATGAAATGCTGGATTGGCAATCAAAACACAGCTTCCAACTTTAGTAATGAAAATTGCCAATCATATTCAATTTCAACAGCTAACTTCACATTGATAAGCTGTAGGCTGGATAAATACTTTTTGTAGCTAGAAAAACTTCCAAATTTCTGTATATCCAGTTTGTCTATCCTCTTCGTGTTTTTATTAGAATGGATTTAATAAATTTCTTGAAATACTACAAAAATAAATCTAGAGTAAGTTACAAACAATACTTTAGTCTCCGTCCCCACAAGCTGCACCGGTGTGAAAAAGATAATTTTCTCGGCATTGTTTGAAAATATAACATCAAACATTTTTCCTGAAGGATCATAAAGCTGAATTTAAAATGACACCCAATTATATACGTACATGAACAAGAATTTGGCATTGTTCGCAAATATAACATCAAACATTTTCCCTGAAGGATCATTAAGCTGAATTGGAAATAACACCCAATTATATGCATACATCAACAAAAATTTGGCAAAACCAAAGCAAATTCAGATTATAACTTTTTTTTCACAAGTACGAACTCAGGTAATATCATGGCTGAGCATCAGCAATTCTCATAATGTATAATGCATTGGAACAGTCCACAACATATAGAAACAACACCTTTCAAATCATTTATTGCAGTTCATATAATTGAAATTATGCTTTACATCAATAATATTGAAAAATCAGTATTCACCAAAATGGTCTTATGCACAGCCTCACCGATCAGAACAAAATTTTCGCTGGCAGCAAGAGCAGGTTGATGTCTGAATCGTTGATTGTTAACACATATAATATAGAGAGATTAATTCCATGTCACTGGAAATATCAGTGAGAATTATATTCAAAATGGTCACCCACATACGAATGGTCACTCATATGTTATGGTCTAAATTGAACTACTAAATGAAGCAGGAATGGGAAGACTTGGTATATCAACTGTCCCTTCTAACATGAGTACAACACTTTTCATCAAAGGACGAACAGCCGGATCATCTTGTATGCACCACAACCCCACCCTAACCACCCTCTCTAAATCCCCCTTATCCACCCCTTCATCACGCACCAACTTATCCACTTCACCACTCTCAAAACAATCATAAACCCAATTCACAAGCACCACTTCATCCTCACCAATATCCATATTCAAACTCCTCCGACAACAAACAATCTCCAACAACATGACCCCAAAACTATACACATCGGCCTTAACCGTCACTGGCAAGTTCCTGTGCCACTCCGGTGCCACGTACCCTCTTGTCCCCCTAATTCTCGTAAAAGTCTTTGTTTGGTAAATCCCCATTAGCTTTGCCACCCCAAAATCAGCTATTTTAGCGTGCCCCTTTTCGTCCATTAGTATATTTTCGGGTTTTATGTCACAATGGATAATTTGTGTGTTGCAGTCCTCATGCAGATACCGAATACCTTTTGCCACGTCGAGAGCAATTCCAATTCTCTCTTCCCAACTCGGCTTTTCTTCTTCGGGTGATTTGAATAAAAAATCTGCTAGAGACCCATTGCTCATGAACTCGTACACTAGTAGCCTATTATCACTACCCTCGTGGCAATAACCGAGTAATTTAACTAGATTTCTATGATGGGTTCTCCCAATTATTCTCATCTCATTCTCAAACTCCCTCTCCCCTTCTCTCACCGCTATCTCTAGTCTCTTTACGGCTATAACTGTTTGACTATTTGGTAACACCCCTTTAAAAACCGTCCCAAACGCTCCTTTCCCCAATTCATCTTGAAAACCATTAGTTGCTTTTACAAGATCATCATATGTAAAATATCGCAACATGATATCCTCGATCAACCCGTTAGTACTCCCTTGATTCGCCAGTCGCTTGTAACCCTTAACGCGATATTTGTAAATAATAACCCCAGAAATTGCTAGCACAACAAGAGTAGTAATTAGAAATGTAATACACAGTATTTTGAGAATTACCATTTGGTCCTTATTTTTCCTCCACGTTGTTCTTTGAGAATTTCCACTAACCGTCTTGATTAATGCTATCGTCGATTGGGCATCATTTATCCCCTTTATCCTTCCAAATCTCAATGGAAGCTTCTGTTTTCTACATTGCTGGCCGACATATAATGCAGCTTCACAATTGCAATCTCTTGAGCAATTCTCTCTGCAGACCTCTAATTCCCCCACGTTGTTGAGAATCGAATAAGGGTTGTCTTCCCATATAACATTCTCCATTTCGTCAACACTATAACTGACATTTTCACCGCAAATGTCTTCGCTAAAATTCCTCTTGCACCCAAATTTCCTCGGTTCAATAGGAACAAAACCAGGAACACAATTACAAACAGCTTCTTGATTAATTATATTACAATACTCATTCATCCCACACAAGCCTTTAGGATCACACATACCAGTTGGGGGTGACCATGCGACTCCCCAACGACCATTTTGATCTCCAAGGACACGAGAATACAATCTTAATATCCCATCAGCACCAATTGTGAAGCGAAATGACGAGTTTGAGTTTCCACTGCTAAAATTCATTATAATCCCAGAGCTATTGAGCAAGTATAATAACCCTCCATTGTCAAGAACTAGCGACACGTTATTGCCAGCTCTGGGCGTGCCTGAATTCCAGTAAGCACCAAATGGTGCATTGACTCCATCAGGACCATCAATAGGATATTGCACCAAATTCCCATCAGTCTGCATTACGAGCTGAAATTTCCCAGACGACTGATCTCTTTCGGATATGCTGGAAACCAACCTCTGCCCTGCTGATAACCGCTGTCCCGGTAAAATGGTATCTGTTGGAAAGTTAAAACTCTGCCATATGATCGATGAATTTGAGCCATAAAAGACAAAATTCCCATTGTCAAGTAAGGAAGCTAATGAAGCATATGAGGGTAGAGGAACAATGGGTTGCTCTTGAGCTTGTTGGTTTTGCTGTAAAATGAGCCTACCTTCATTGCTCAAAAGCAATGTAGTTCCTGAGGGTAATGGTGGGGCATCTCTATTAGCTGTCCACACTATTGTTCTATCTTGATTTTGAGTATTATACCATATGCCTATGGCAAAACCATTGCCTTTAGGATAAAACCCAAAGGCAAATAGGCCTGATCTTGAGGACCAATATGAGTTGTTAATTGTAGACAAAGAAGAACCTAAGGTTATTGTAGAGCTATTTATTTGTTGAGCTGTTGCTGGAACATTTTCACAGCCCCAAAGAAGAAGAAAAAGAAGGATTGATACCATGACAAGATTATATGGCATCTGGGTGTTGTTTGATGGGACCAAATGTAATTTGGAAGATCAAAATAAACACAGTTTTAAGTGATTTATGGTTTTGGGTTTTTCAAGTCAATTGGAAATTTGCAGTATTTAATATCTTCATGGTGCCTGTTTAAAAGGTGTCATGAGTAGTTTGGTCAAAAGTCAGATGTTATTTCATTTTGTCAAGGTTACTAAGCTTATTTTCAAAAGATTATCATGTGATGACAAAAGATATTTAATCAACTGTCCAAGTCAAGTCAACTAAAAAAGTCAAGACTCTGCTTATACAATTGTTTGGTATCTGTACTTGCACTGATTTTGGGAGTATTTTGAAAATTGGTAGTCTTTTTCTCAACCACAAAGTCTCCCCCCTACCAGTTAAGTCATTTGGTACCTTTTTTTCTAAGCTGTGTTTGACGTCTAAAAAATCTTCATCAGAAGTTTAACATGACAAATACGTTTATTTACCTCTAAGTCAGATTAGTGTTTAGATTCAGATTCCTCTAATCTCTGAAAATTGAAAAAATAAATAAATGGATTACAATCAACCCTTTCTAGGCTCAAGCTCAATGGACCACTAGCAAAGGATTCCCATCATATTCCTTCAATATTTAACCCTTTACACAACTCATTTTAGACTTTGTATTTGAACCACAAAAGTTTTGCCAATAGTCTCCACAACACAATACCGTGTTCATTGTTCATAGAGTACAAAATTGTTGACCATAGCCTAATAAAGTTTTACATGAACCTCCAATACGATTGATCGAAACAGGAATTACTCAACAATAGACCCCCAATTTTTAATAATTTGTCTATGTTTTTTTAACCACTCACATTATTGGGCCATTTTAACACTCAAGATGATCAATAAATTTGAACTCTTGTTCCTATAATATCACATAAATAACTAATAGTCACTTTCATTTTTTGTACTTAGTCGATGAACCAAACTCAATAATGATGAACACGACTTGATCTCAGCCGTTGATTGAGTAAATCCTTCAAAACCGTTATTTTCAAATAACAACTACTAATTTGGGATGAAGTTTGTAACGCAAAATATTAGCCATCGCAACAATTTTCTCAAGAAAAAAAAAAGAAAAAATACGAGTGGCCATTTTCTTAATCAATTTTCCAGGAGAGTATAAAGTTGCAACAAAATTTCAGTTCATTGAGTTATTAATAAACTAGTATTAAAAAAGTAAAATATTATTTATATCGATATATTTTTTGCATGTTATAATTCGATCGACACTAATACAATAGCGTATTTGATATTAACAAAGCAATATGTTACTCACCCAATATGGTTTAAATATGTTTTGTTCACGTCATTTTCGTTTGAGTAATTCTAGACCGACACATGTTGAACGACACGCTAATATATCATTTTGGCATTGATTGGTATTTGGAATGATAAGTAGTCAATCCATGCACCAATCAGTGCAGACACGACATGTGAATAATGATTTCAACATATTTCGTGCGACACGTAAACGATGATTTCGACACATTTCGTGCGACATTGACACATTTCGTGCAACATGTCACACCGTGTCGCAATCATGAGTCGGACTAGAATTATTGCACCATCTGTTTTAAAAAAGGTGAGTGAATGGCTCAACATGGTAGATGACTTGAACAGCTCCATTTTTTTCAGTTAATTTAAGATTTTTGAGATATGGTCTGTTTTTATAACAATGGGTACTTGTTTTATTCTCATGCCATGTTTACAAGTAAAGAAATGGGGATGTAGCTCAAATGGTAGAGCGCTCGCTTTGCATGCGAGAGGCACGGGGTTCGATCCCCCGCATCTCCATTTGTGTTTTTTGCCCAATTCTTTCCAAGCTAAATTGAGTCTTGTACCCTTGTTTAAGTCTAAAATATCACCTTGCAGGCCACGACCTAGAAAATTTAGTAAAAATATATGCATATGTTTATCTAATTTTCCCCGCAACAAATAAATAAAAGATGGTTATAAATAGGAGCATATAACAAATAGTCACTCAAATATTTTTTTTAATACACGTTTAATCTAAGTCTTTTTATTTTGTTCCAAAAAGTCATTCATCATGTCGCTGACGCGAACCTTTAAAAATAAGAAAATATTAGTTAAATGGGTGTTTGAGGAACTTTTTGGTATAAAATAAAGGGCTTGAGCTAAATGTGTATTAAAAATGTTTGAGGGACTTTTTGGTACTTGATCCTTATAAATATATATTAGTGAATGTTCACTCGTATATTTATGAGAGCTATTCTATTTGGACCGCCTTTTTAAACCAAACTAAAATTGCATTAATATGTGGATTGAGTTGAAGAGACTTATCTTAAATATCTCCACATTTTGTGCAAAAAATTATTTATACTTTGATGCCAAGTGCACATTTCCCTTGAGTATGGTGGTACCGATGGAATTTAAGAAAGATTAGAGGGGAGAAAGGTTTTTCACTTCTTTGTAACACTCAAGGGGTATCACGCTATTTATATAATATAGTGAAGTATTCCAAAAGATAGTGGAATATATGTTGACATCCACAGACATGTATTTTTTAAAACTATTATTTCGTCTAATCCTCAGTATCGCTCAATGAGGAAATAAAGTGAAAAAAAAATATTCCAACATCAAATGGTTATAAAAATTCAAATGTTAGATGCAAGCACATGGACTAATTGCAAATGAGCTTGTCAAAATTATTGTCCCGGTAAGACAAAATAATTTCAACAATAAATAAATTTGTTAAACGCCAGAAGCGTGCCAAACTATAGGTCTATAAAAAAATGCAAGTCCATGAAGTGACTATTAAGCCCTCAAGTAGGCAAAGATACCTAATATTAATAAGATCTTTGTGTTTCACATATACAAGAGAAAAGTAGGATCGCCAAAGATGATCATCGATGACATAATTGCATTTTCTCATTTTTCCCAATATATTCTTTGTCGACGTTCAATTATAGAACATGTGGCGATCCCACTTTTCTCTTATATAGGTATAAAACATTGAGATCTCGTTAAATATTATGAAAATCCCATAAGGATAAGCCAAAGAGTACGTACTCAATTCGAATGAGACGTTCACTATACAACTTCAAGAAATTTGGAAGGATATAAGTACAACCGTCGTAGTAAATATTTGTCGTATGAAAACAATCATACATTGTTGACCCGGAATAATCTCAAGAGGAGGTGAAGTGGGATTATGATATTTATTTAACTTTTCACAACATTTTTTTCTTTCTTTTCATTGTTATTTTATAAAAACATTGAAACTTAGTAAAATTATTTTCTTAGTTTGTTGATAAAATGACTTCTTTATTGTTGTTTTGCATCTATATACATTCATATTCGCATTCAAGCAATTTGAGTATTAAGCACATTAAAGTAAAGCAAGAGTGTAAATATAGTAAGGGATGAGAGAGGGTTTAAAGGAACTTTGCAAAGCGAGGTTTTAACATGGTTCAGCCCTACCTATGTCCATACTCGAGGTGGTACTCGAGAACTTTACTATCTCTGGTTCACTTACGGTGAAACCAAAACCTCGCAAGGAACACTAACTTGCAAATCGTAACCAACAAGGTGATACATTCGCCATTGCCCAGGCGGTACCCATGAAATAGTCCAAGGATTTTAAATGCCTTAACTACCCGCAATAACGGCACTGCTAACCGAGAAGATACACTGAAGTTTACCGCAATAAATAGCAATAAGATTCATTACCAAAATGTAAAGCAAGTAATTAAAAAAATCAATGGTGAAATGGATTTACTTTCTTTTCTCTAGAATAGTAAACAAATGATTGATCTCATGTATTTACTCAAATGTGTTTTTAGGTTTAGATCCATGTCTTAGGAGATTTGTGTTTTAATCTCTAAGCACACATGTTGTTTTGGGGTAATTTGGTTCAAGAGAAAATTTGTGTTTAAATCACTTTGAAACACGGGTGGATTTTTGAGTTTGGGTAAGAGAAAGTTTTATAATTGCTCAATGTAATTTTATTTTGACTTATCCCATTACACATACACTACACCTTCATGACTGATTCTACGTATTCGAAGACAAAGTTGAGGACTTTTAAGACATTGAAGAATCGTACATCTCAACAACATTCATAAGAGTTTTGGTTGCTTTGGTAAAGCCCTTATTTTTCAGGGGATTTTTTGCATTTTAATAAGTTTTAAAATATTTTTTAAAAAATTTTGAAAATCTCGCTAACTTATTAGAATAAGATTTGCTTGTCATTCGAACGAGTTAAGCAATGTCGTTATAACGAGTTTCATGGTTCGAACGAAATATGGATCGGAGCCTTTTGTATGTTCTGGAATCTCGCTTAAAGCCTCATTAGAAGTCGTTCCAACAAGATTGGGTATGTCTAGAGGTGTTAATTATTTCCGAACTTCCAATTTTTTCAATTTCCGATCCGTAATTTTCCGATTTTGGCATTATTTTTATATTTTTAATTTTTGAATTTTCCGATTTCGGAATCTTCTGAAATAAATTGGAATGGAATTGGAAACCATATTTAATTTTTTGAATTTTCGATCCGAAAATTTCGATAACATGCCGATCCGAATTATCCAAAATATATTTCGAAATCATAATATTCATATTTATTTTAATAATTTTTTAATTACCATTTTTACATTAATAATTTATTTATTAGTAGTGTAATCTCAACCCTAAACCGTAACCATATATATACTACACACTAACACACACAATACTCCAATAACCTAAAAACAACTCAGTCGCACGCTCTTCTCTCTCACCATCTTTCTAAACCTAAACTCTCTCTAACCATCACACTCAGCCGTCGCACCTCATCTTTCTCTAACCCTCACACTCAGCCGTCGCCATCTCAGCCTCGTACAGCCATCTCAGGCCTCATTTCAGCCTCGCACGGCACCTCATCTCATCGCATGGGACGCATCTCAGGTCTAAGTTAATGTCTCACCTCAGATTTGATTTTTTTTTTTTTTGTTAATTTATATATGACACTGAGTCAGTACTCAATAGAGAAGAAGAAATGGTGTTTTTGTTAATATATGTCTCACGACTGTATAAATGGCGTTTTCTTGTTGATTTATATGACTTAACTCCATTTTCGGGTATTTTTTACACCTCCATTTTCATGTCTCACCTCCATTTTCGGGTATTTTTTACCCCCTCTGTATTTTTAACTCCATTTTTAACACTCTGTATATAGACCCGAGTCATATAAACACCCTCTGATTTTTTTTTAATTTATATATGTTTCTAAATATGATTTTTTTACACACCCTGTGATTAAATCTGTATGTAAACAAACATCCTATGATTTAATTTATATATGTAAACAATCTATATAAATTTGATAATTCCAATATTTTTTATTTTTTTCGAAATTGATAATTCCAACTTTTTTTATATTTTTTCGAATAATAAAAATTTGAAAATTCCAAAAATTTTGAATATTCCAAATATTCCGACTTGGAAAAAATGAGGGTTTTTAAAATTCCAAAAATTTTGGAAAATTTTCCGAACACCCTTATTCTGATCCGATCCGGCCAAAACACACCCCTAGGTATGTCATTAGAACGAGGGTTCCCACAATCAAACGAGTTGATTTTTCATCAAGCACTGGAATGTCGTTCGAACTGTCGTTAGAAACCTGATCAAACGAAAATGGGTACGTCGTTCGAACAAGGTACCTGATCATACGAACGAGCGCGCAAGATTTTATTTTTTAATCAAATCTAATTCAAATCTATTATATTTATCCTTTTGTAACTGTAATAGGGGAGTCCTCTTGTGGCTCGGGTGTTACAATATAAACAGAGGCGTAACCCCTATTGTTATTGCGCTAAATCGCTAAATAAGGTGTTATCAACATCGACAAGATGAATACACACAATATATATGGAAAACACTTAGATTTAACTCACAAAATAAATCGTGTATAACTCAATCAATAATCAATGAACCTCTGAGATAACTCAATCAGAGAGAGAAAAAAGCAAGCACCCTAGATACACCTCAGTAAGCAGCTCAAACACCAAGGTTTTTCAAAGTCTCAGCACTAAATGTTCTATGTATGCAATAAAAGCTCGATAATAACTATCAATGGTGGGTGAGTAAATGCTTTGGTTTTGCAATAACTCTGGCTCATCGAATGATATCTCTTTTGGTCATGAAGAACTCTATTCTCAAGGAAGTGGTTAAGGTGTCTATATAGCCACCAACCTCACTCAAGTGGTCTCGGTCTCAAAAATCGTAAAAACCATCTCCTCATACCTTTATGTCACTTAACATTAAATGCCAGGATGGATCAGCCTCCTCTACATCATAAACATTAAATGCCAACATATACCTTTTGGCTACCAACTGTGTGTCAAAGGACTATCGCAACAGTGGTAATCCACCAAACCATTAGACAACCCAATAATTTAGTGGTTTGCTCAAGTTTAGATTGGACAGTGGGTAGGTGGCACAAGACATTAATCAAAGCAGATGTGACATTGTGTAAAAGGTTGTTTGGCACTGGGCTCAAAGTGAGATGAAACTCATGGTTACTCTGGATAAGCTCTCTCGGGTTATAGCCTCTCGATGTCTAACCAGTTATATCTAAAATGGTCAAGACAGGTCTTGACATTGACTTGATTCTCAATCCTTTAAACCAGTTCCCTCTGAGGTTCCCACAGTGAGGTCATTTGATACATCATGGAAACTCTCCCAAGCCCTGCCATACTTGGTCTCTCGAGGATACTGTTTGACCTCAACTCTCATAAAATAACCGTTACAGCTTACAAGTTACAATATGTTACGAAATATACCAATTGAATAAACATAACAAAAGAAACAGTTGATCCTTCTCGAGGGACTCCTTGATCTTCCTCGCTAAGCTTCCTCACTGAGCCTCTTCTCTGAGCTTCCTCGCTAAGATTCCTCTGTTAGGAGGAGAAGTTATCTCTAATCACAAAATGGATTTTAAGCCCCCTCTACAGTAAAAAACTTCCTTATAAAAAGAGATGTGGGATTAGAGTCTTCAAGAACTCTTTTACAAGCCTTTTCGCGCCCTTTTAGAGTTCCATTTGTGACCAAACTCTTCCAAATATCATCCAAACCCCTTGTAAATTTAGAAATCACTTTATGAAATCAAGAAAATCATAATTGTTGTTCAAATACCATGTATATTTCATCTCTACTGCTGATTTGTGGAGCCAAGGCTCTACTGCTAAAGAAGAAGGCTGATTAGTGGATATCGATAGACGACTGCTTCCCGTGGATAGTGCTGGACTGTACCGTTGTTGTAGAAGATTTAAAGAACTGCGCGTCATACTTAGTGAGCTAAGTAGTTTGTAAGTCTTAACTTGTCTGTCGAATCTTGTAAAGTGCTGAAATAGAGGTTTTGCTCGTAAGGAATTTTTCCAACTTCTTTGCGTATTTGCCTGCTTGGTTTGCTTTATTTAATTTGGACTACATCTTTGCATGCACATTAAATTAATTCAAAGATAAAATTTAGTAAAATTGAATTTGTGTGCGGTTAGCCTAATATACGAATCATTCTATGGAATCCAGTTTTCTCGGAGTGGTATCAGAGCAGGTTGAACTAAAATATCGTGTGATCCTGATTTATTTACGAAATTTTTTTAGATACCAATTTTTTCAAATTGGTATCAGAGTTGGTTACACTAAGATTTTTGTGTGATCCATTAAAAATTTGGATTTTATGGATAATTTTTATAACAGGATACCTATTTTTATGGGTCAAATTATGTGTACTGGAAAGCTAGGATGAGGTGTGCGTTAAAATCAATAGATGAAAGAGTTTGGCTTGTTCATAAAGAGGGTGAACACCACCCACAGTGACCACTGGCGATGTCATAGGTTCAAAACCTATCTCTACATGGACAGAAGATGATTTTAAATGGAGTAAATTTGACTCGCGCAGTTTAAGTGCCAGTTTTAGTGTTGTCACCCTAATAGGTTCTGCTGCATTATGACATGCACCATGCCTAAGGAAGCTTGGGATATCCTCCAACTCTCACTCATGAGGGTACCAATGTTGTTAAAGCTTCTAAGCTTCAAAATACCACTACCCAGTTTGAGATAAAACTCTTGAGATGAAAGTTTTGCAAAAGATTTTGAGATCCCTGCCAGTACGTTTTATCCCTAAAGTCACTATCCTAAATTCGTTGGGAATTTTAGATACTCTTAGGTTAGAAGAACTGGTAGAAGACCTTCAAAATTATGAAATCAATATATTTCACAAAACTAAAAAGGAAAAGGAAATAGGGATTGCTTTGAAAACTCAAGCTAAAAATAAGAAAGAAAAGGTTTTTAATTATGAGTCCGAGTTTGATTTTGAACTTGATGATTTAGCCCTTTTTGCAAAAAAATTCAAAAAAATTCTCAAGTTTAACAAAGAAAATTCTTCCAAATAAGAGATTATGAGAAAAATAAAAATGGGAATGAGGACAAAAATGATTTTGAGAAAGAGGAGGTGAGATGTTATAAGTGTGAGGGCAAAGGACATAAAGCCCACAAGTGTGCGACTAGGCTTAAGAGATAAGGCAAGAAAGTTGCACAGAAAACCACTCTTGGCGATAGTGGCGTCGAGTCGGTGGGTTCTGAGGATGAATCACCACATGAACCGTATATTGCGTTCATAGATAGTCACGTGAGTACTGTTAGTTTGTCCCATACCGATGAGGACATTTCTAAACGTGAGTTCCTAGATGATGTTTCGAATCATTCTGGAGAGAGTAGGAGTGAGGAAAAGAATTTGAGTGAGGGAAAAGGTGGAATACAAAAGTCCTTTAGTGAACTTTACACCGAGACTTTAAAAATAAAAAAGCATAATAAATATTTGTCTCTTAGGGTGTCAGATTTAGAGAAGGAGGTGAATGTTTTGAGAGAGTGTGAGGCATCGGTGAGTCAACTCGATAAGGTGAAAGTTTTTTTGTGTGAGCACGTGTATGCTTGTTCTCATTGCAAGCAAAGAGGTCACCTTAGAAAGTTTTGTTTCAAGCTGGGGATAGTTTCTCACAAGCGTATTCCCCAGTATACTCCCGCATATCACCATAGAGATTTTGATATTTTTCGATAGCATGTAGAGTATTTAGTCAAGACTTCACAATGTTTCATGGAGGAATTTCATAGGATGTCTTCTCCTTTTAATAACTCTTCCGGTCCTAGTGATTTAGGTCGAGACTTGTTTCTAGAATAGGGTATTTATCATGTTCATATCTTATATCATTATTGCTAGATTGTATTATTATTATATTGATATAGTTTTCTTTTTTATATATTTTAAAAAATTCTAAAAAGAGTTTTATTTTTCTGAAAAAGTTTGAAAAATTCAAAAAAAAATCGGTTTATATAGAAAAGTTTGAAAAAGTGAAAAAGATTTTATTTTGATAAAAGTTAAGAAAAAGGCAAAAATAGTTTTGTATTTTCTTTTTACACTGTATATAGATGAACATTTAAGATATTCGGATCACCCCTACATTCCATCCATTCACGTGAATTTTTCATAGTATTTTGAGACATGACTTTCTTTCGTTAGTGTGATTAATAATGTATGGATAACATTTTGTTGATCATTGATGATTACTCTATAAATATTAGACTCTTTGTTACCTTTATTGCACACATGCACGAACTTTATGAACATTGTACTTACTTGTCATGTGCCCAATATGATGGTCTCATCTCAATTCTACTTAATAATGATCCAAATGTAAAAAGAGATAAGTTGTGCATGTAAGAACCATTGCCTGGATTTCTTTTCCCGGAAATTATTGTTAAATGTTAAGTAATGAAAATGGGCTACGAAAGAATAAAATATTATTTTCGTTAAAAGCCAGCATTTACATAAAAGATCCTAAAAATATTAACATCACACAAAAATAGAATTGCCAAGGCTATTTAATTTATATTCATTGATTATTTGCTACATATGAGCATTATGATTTCTTCAAAATATTTAAGAGAGTGAATTCTTATATATGTGATATTTTGAGGGAGTTATAAAGTAGAAGATCAATGGGTTTGCACAACGGACTTTCTTGGAAACATTAAATAGTTTGGCATTATATTATTTTGAGAATCATTAAAATTCATGGCATATTGCATAAGTCGAGTCAATTTCAATTGAGTTCACAATTTTACACTTAAGGTAGACTTTGAGTTATTTCTTTAGAAGTGTCTCATAACTTTGTACACCTTTGTTATGAATGTTTATGTTGATTTGCCTTTGAAAAATGTTCACATAATTACATTTCGTTTTCACGATTGAGATATTTTAGTGTTAGTTGTATTTGTACACTTTATATTTTTTTTTTTTAATATTGAAAACTTTAAAAATAGTAGGTGAAAAAAGAAAAAAAAAATATGCCTTTTGTGATTATCATTACATGTAATTTATTGATTATCTTTGTGATGATATCTTGCTTCTTCAAGTGATGCTTGTTATTCCTGTTTAGTTTTTACTCCTTTGTCTATTACAGACAAAAAGGGGGAGAACAAATTGGGGGGGAGGGGGTATTTATGTTTTATTTATCTTTTAAAACTCGTATGCCTCACGATATTTCTTTTGTGTCATGTGTGTAGGTCTATTCCGCTTTGATGATAATTTCATGGACCGCACAAGATGAAGACTTTTCAGTTGAAGACTTTTTACAAGACTGCATTTTCGTTTCTTGATTTGGGAGGACATTTATTGTATTAGTATTTACGGGTCAATTTGGTTTCGGTTTGTGTTTTGTACCTTTAAGGCCAAAGGGGGAGATTTGTAAGTGAAAGTTTTATAATTGCTCAATGTAATTTTATTTTGGCTTATCCCGTTTCACAAATACTATTCCTTCATGACGACTTCTACGTATTCGAAGACAAAGTTAAAAAATTTTGAAAGATTGAAGATCGTACATCTCAACAACATTCGGAAGAGTTTTGGTTGCTTTGTTAAAGCCTTTATTTTTCAGGGGATTTTTATACTTTTAAGAGTTTGCATTTCAAAATGCTTTACAATATGTTTTAAAGAAATTTTGAAAATCTCGCTAACTTATTAGAAAGAGATTTGCTTGTCGTTCAAACGAGTTATACAATGTCGTTAGAACGAATTTCATGGTTCGAATGAAATTTGGATCGACGCATTTTGGTCAGTTCTGGAATCTTGTTCGAAGTCTCGTTAGAAGTCGTTCCAATGAGATTGGGTATGTCGTTAGAACGAGGGTTCCCGCGATCGAACGAGTTGATTTTTCATCAGGAACTGGAATGTCGTTCGAACTATAATTAGAAACTTGATCGAACAAAAGGGGTAGGTCGTTCGAACAAGGTACTCGGTCGTCTACCTGGTCGTTCGAACGAGCGCGAGATATTTTATTTTTTAATTAAATCTGATCGAAATCTCTTATATTTAATCTTTTGTAACAAACTTTCATATAAAAAGAGATTCCGTATTAGAGTCTTCAAGAACTCTTTTACAATATTTTCCACTCCCTTTTAGAGTTCCATTTGTGATCAAACTCTTTCAAATATCATCCACACCTCTTGAAAATTTGGAGATGACTTTATCAAATCAAGAAGAACATAATCGTTGTTTATAGATCTTGTAGAGTTAATCTCTACAACTGATTTGTGGAACCGAGTCTCTATTACTGAAGAAGAAGAAGAAGAAGAAGAAGAAGAAGAAGAAGAAGAAGAAGAAGAAGAAGAAGAAGAAGAAGAAGAAGAAGAAGAAGAAGGTTGATCCTTGAATACCGATGATAGGTTGCTTTATGTGGGCGGTGTTGGACAGTGCCATTGTTGTAGAAGATTTGAAAAACTGCACGTCATACTTTGTGAACTAAGTAGTAAGTCGTATTGTGTCTGTCAAATCTTGTATAGTGCTGATATATAGGTTTTTCCCGAAAGGGACTTCACGTATTTGTCTGCGTGGTTTGCATTATTTAATTTGGACTACATCTTTGCATGCACACTAAATTAATTCAAAGATAAAATTTGGTAAAATTGAATTTGTGTATGGTTGGCCTAATATATGAATCATTCCATAGAATCCTTCTTTCTCGGTTTATTGGGTTTATTTCTCCAAATGAAGCTTGTAAGATGGGTGGAACATTCACTCTCTATAAATGCATCATCTCTAGGATTGTCAAGAAGGTGATTTAAATGGGTTTGGGTTTCACTCTCTAGAAATAGAATTGGTTTGATGATGGGTTTTGATTCTTGGAACTCATGGGATTTGGTTTGGAACTTGGATACAAAGGGTTTAAAGTTTAAAGCTTTACTTAAATTGAGTTTTAGCTACAATGGAAGTGTGGGTTTGAATCTCACATAAGTGGAAATGGGTTTGGAAACTTAGTTTCTCATTCTAGAAAGCTCAAATAAGAAGACACAAGATCGGGTTGAAGCTTAGTGATTTGTGATGAGGGTAAAGGGTCTTATTATAAATGTTAGGATGTAGAAAAATGTTAATGAAAGGTTGGTAAATGTTTAGGATATTAGGATAAAAGGTTGGAAAATTCTAAAGCCCTAGAACTTTTGGTCGAGTAAAAGTCAGGTTTAGTCGACTAAACTTCCTAGTTTTAAGGTAAAAGAATGTTGGGTCTAGGGACATTCTTTGGGGAAGGTTTAGGGATTTTTAGGGTTGGTTTGGGTTGTACATATTAAATCATGTTCCTTATTTTTTGTAAAATAGTTCTTTAAGTACACAAAGAAATATAGTAATAATCATCTGAACTTTTGAGCATCTTCTGATTTTCTTGTGTCATGAAATGTTGGCTTGTGCTATGATTTAGCTTGATCTTAGTCTTTATAGGTTGTGCGATATATTAATGAATTTTCTTGTGTGACTGGTTGAGCTTGAACTTCTCTTGAGGTTTGAGAGACGAAATTTGCTAAGGTTTGATGATTCTTTGAGTCAACATTGTATTGGTTGTGATGTTCATTAACTTGGTTGTGATCTTAATTATATTGATTGGGATCTCATTGTAATTGTATTACTTGAGCATGGTTGCATGGTTGATGTGTTCCTTGTAACATATCTCATAATGTATTGAGTGCTTATTTTGATCTCAAGTACATTAAAGAGAAGATAGTGAAGGGTGGTCTTATATTAATTGTGTTGTCATTAAACAAAATCCTTTTGGCTTTTTTTAATACGGCTAAAACATATCATATATTAAGCTGAATTATCCGAGTACAACAAAGATCTAAAAAAAGGAGACTGATTTGAGACCTAATATAAAGGAAGAGAATTCAAACATTTCCCTTTTGCCACCCAATTGGCTACCTTGTTGGCATCTCTCCAAATCCAAAGAAAAGAAATATTACAACTTGAAGAAACCATTTGATGTCATCAAACATGTTCGCTACACCCCATGGAGGTTCAAGGTGCGAGGAACACAAGTTTATAGCAAGTTTACAATCACTCTCTACCACAACATCATAAAGATTCAAATCAAAAATAGATAAGCAAGCAAGACGGGTAGCTTTAACTTCCGTGTAAAAACCTAATGGAGCCATGATGGGGCTAGAAAACCCAAAAACCATCTTTCCTCTATGATCACGAGCCACTCCTGCAACTGCTGCTTTGCCAACTTTAGCAAGGAACGCACTATCATGATTAAATTCTAAATTTGCATCCATAGGGGGTGACTGTTGGCCTAAATGCACCGGGTTAAAATCCGTTAATGGGGATGCTCCTACACACAAAACATAAATATAATATGCATAAATGTTTTTAAACGGGTCCACAATTACACACGGGGGATTACTTTGACCTTCAAATATATGAGAGTTGCGATTTTTCCAAACAAACCAATCGGCCCAAGCCACTTTAGACAATTTCTCAATAGTTTGTGAAAAAGAGGAAGACGCATCCACCAAATCCTAACTCCACCTAATCATAGATGTCATATTAGATATATAGTGAGTATCAAAAAACTTTAGCATATCCCCATTTTTTTTACATGTTTGCACGTAAATATAACATGATCCTCACTTTGAACTTCCTTATTACATCCTGGATACACAGGTGAGTTACTACGCTTTCTATGAAAACGATTTTCTCTAGTTGGAAGCCCATTAACACAAACTCTTCTCCAAAAGAAACAAAAAAAAAAAAAAAATTGGGGGGGGGGGGGGGGGGGGGGGGGGTATTTATGCTCCAAATGGCCTTCCAAAGAGACGACTTGGGATTCCAAGAGGAACATGCAATGTTGGCAATGTTATTTTTCATCATCTCACCACACATCTTATAACCGAATTTGACCGAATAATTGCCATCAATAGTAGGGGCCCATCAAAAGCTATCATTTGATATCACTCGACTTAAAGGGATTTTGAGAATAGCATCGGCCTCATCATTTCTAAAAAGGGATTTAACCACATCTTGGTTCCAACTTCTCCCTCACCCTCCATTCCTAATCATCAAATCGCTAACATCGTTATATTCACAATTGGGAGGTTTAGGAGATGAAATCTCCAAGGGTCCTCCTAAATAGAAATGGCATAACCCCCACAAACCCTTTTACAAATCCCTTTTAAGAGAAGATATTTACCCTTTAAAAGACAAGACCAATATAAAGAGGGCCTAAACCCCTTCCTCACTTCTAAAAAGAAATAATTGGGAAACTATACAGACTTGAGTGTTCGGGCCCACAAATAATTAGGGAAGAGAATAATCCTCCAACATTGTTTAGCAAGAAAAGCAATATTGAAAAAGTGAAACTCACTAGAACCCGAGCCACCCTTAGATTTTAGTCTAGTAATTTTATCCCACCAATGAATAAAATTCTTACCATTTTCCCCCACCAAGAATTACCTATAAGAGAGTTAAGTTTAGAGCATAAAGTCTTGGGGGGGGGGGGGGGGGGGGGGGGGGGACTACGGCATGGCATAAGAGGGTATAAAGCTTGGAGCACCGCCTTTATAAGCACCTCCCTCCCGACATGAGAAAGAAAAGAGTGGTTCCAACTTTGAATATTGGTTCTCATGTTATCAATGATGAATTTGAGGTGATCAATTTTATATTTTTTTCAAAAAGAAGGTAGTCCAATATATTTTGTTTTCATAGACGTGGGCTCAAAAGGAAGGGAAGTGGTTATCAAAATTTTAATATCATCGGGTGTGTAGGGGGAAAACGGCATGATAGATTTACGAAACTTGACAAGTTATCCCAAAGCAAAACAATAAGCATTGATTATATTTAAAAGATAAAAGGCTTGGGTGGGGTAACTTTTAAGAAAGATCAAAAAATCACATGCAAAGAAAATATGTGAAAGAATAGGTCTCCCCCTCGTAATTATCACCCCATGTAACTGACTTTCAGCCACCGCTTTGCTTAGTGCTCTTGATAGAACGTCTTGAATAGAAAGAAAGGGTTAAAAGTGAAATAACTTTTGGGATCATTTTTACGTTTGGGATCATTTCAATAGCACCGCAAACAAATTCTTTTCCGTTTTTCCTTGATCAACTCAGTATCATTTTTACGTTTAAAGGCAAGGCAGTAAAGCTTTTGGGATAAACCCCATTCTAAAATCTGTTGAATGGGTGGGTATGAAGAAGTGGTCTGCTGAATATGTTGATCATTGTTGTATTGTTGTATGACTTTGCCTATGCAAAAAATCAAATCCGGTTTCATCCATTGAATTTCTAACAAGTGAATGGCTCTTATCAAAAGTATCATTTTAATATAATTTAGTAGGGGTGGAAGCGGTACGGGTTTTTACCGTACCGTACCGTACCATTTTGGTCCGAAAAAAAATAGTTTTGGTTTCATATATTAAAATACCAGAAAGCCGTCTTACCGAAACCGAAATTACCGAAAAAAAGTTGGTTGGTTTTGGTTTTAATATTTACAAAACCGATTTACCGAAATTACCGTACCGAATTTACCGAAACCCAAAAAAACCGTACCGAAATTACCGTACCGTACCGAATTTATCGAAACCAGAAAAAATCGTACCGACATTACCAAAATTACTGTACCGAATTTATCAAAACCAGAAAATTTTGGTTTTGGTTTCGGTTTTAATATTTAAAAAAATTTGTTGGTTTTGTTTTTGTTTTTTGGGGGCTTTTAGTGTTGTTTACCGAAACAAAAAAAAAAGGAAACCAGAAACCAAAAAAAACAGAATTTATCGAAACCAGAAAAAATCAGAAGAAATCAGAAAAAAATCAAAATTTACCGAAATCAGAAAAAATCGAAATACCGGCCGGTTTGGTTTTGGTATTGATTTTGGTGTACCGGGTGGTAAACTGGTACGGTTTGGTTTCACCATCTAGAGTTTGGTATCGGTATCTACTATTTACCGACTAAATCGTACCGCTTACACCCCTATAATTTAGTGAAAAAATAGTCATTCTTCACTTCTAGCACACTATCAGGGGTATGATGCGAATAAATAATTGTGTCTCTAACGCGTGTGATTACGGCTCAAGTGCAAGTCAGTCGCCCAACTAATAATCAGGTTAACCGAGTGTCGAACTCAGGGAATAGGACGTAATACGTGAGGATGAGTAGGAAAGAGTATTAACCTTATGGTTGACTCAATAAAAAGGAAAAGATGATTGTTGGTGAGACTTTCCTATCAACTAATGCAGATTAATTAAACTAATGAACTAACTATGCATGCAAGAATAACTAAGTGATTTATAAATTAATATGAGAAAATGGAGTTGGAATACACTCCCCCAAACCATCGGTAATTAGTTAGGACATAAAAACTTCAAAAACCTAATTCTCAATTCAAAGAAACATCAAATATTTTTTAAGCATTTGACCTATGCGGATTTTATTCCTCACAATATCAAATCAAATATTGTATTTGATGGGAATAATAAATTATTGGAACTTGTATTTCATCCTTATACATTTCGGTTACCTAGGGTAAACATAATTAAAAGACTTACAATTTTACTTTGGTAATAAATCAAACTCTTGAATTGGTAATTAAATTTTATTCGCTTTTACATCCATTCGTAACACATAGGTTCGGTTCATTTACCCCAACCCGATAATAGCATAGTCGAACATGGTGATGTGGGTAATAAACAAAATTTTAACGTTGCATGTGATCGAAATCATGATGAACTTATATTTAAACATGCACGGAGTTCTTCAAATTCCAGAAATTAAATAAAACATGCAAAGAAAAAGAACATACAAGAATAAAGTAGAGGAGATAAACTTGATGTATTAAATCTTAAAAATCAATCCAAAAAAGTGTAATCTTAATGTCAGAATTCAAAACTATGGTTCTTGCCTCCTTCTCCCTTTACTCCTAGGTCAAAACTGATTAAAACTAAGTCTAACATCAAACTACAACATTACATGGTCGTCTTTTTCAAGAGTCCTAACATAATACAACTCTAAGAAATTTCAGCAATTAAAAGAAAATTTTGCGCATCAGATGAGTCGAATCGATTCAGGTGCATAGGCGAATCGATTCACCTTCGAACCGATTTAGAGTTTGGTTTGGCTCAACTTGTTGTATTGGCTTGCTTTCTTTTTTTTTCTTGGATTTCTTTCTCAACTTCGAATGCTCATAACTCCTCGATTGTAGCTCAAAATTGGGTGTCGTTTCTTCCAGCATTCTTGTGATTTCGTACTCTTCAACTTTCTAATTGGTTCCACTTCCGAACTCAGGCTGAAAAATTACCAAAATTCCCTTCAAATCCCCATCTTTGATTTCTTTCACTGTTTCGATTTCTCTCTCGCACTAACTTGCATGAAATGCCTATAAAACACATGATAAATACACAAAATACGAAATACTCGCCAAGGAGAGTTAGTAACATATATATGAGATAAATCCAAGATAATTACGATGCACGGGATCATAAAAGAATCAAAATTAAGGGGATAAATATGAAATATGTATGCCTGATTACATCCCCCTAACTTAGAACGTTGCGAATCCCGAGCATTTTAAAAGAATAAGAGTATGAGTTAAGGAAATTTGCAAAAATTTTATTGGGATAGAATACCTCTTTCGCGGGCAAGAAATTACATTTAATGTATGCAACAAGCCGTTAAAGACCTAGACTACCCTAGTAGGACGAGTGGTGTCTCGAGAGGGTTTGCAGTGAATATACCCACAAAATTCGATTTTCGACACAAAAAAAATCAAAATACTTAAAAATTGTACAATTTAATTACATTATACTTTTGATTCAATTTGAAAAGTATAATGTAATTTAATCTCTCGGGAGTTTAAATATAATGTAATGATTCAATTGATCATTATTTAATCTATTTTCTCGGTGTAAGTGATTTCTAAGATTAAATATAATAGAACACGAGTTCACGCGCACAAATTTAAAAGACGACATTTATTTTGTGAAAAAAATATCTCATCATCAGAATACGTGTGACACCCCGCATAATAAAATACCGGGTGATCAGTCCTATACCAAATTAAAACAGAAATCCCAGTTGGATCATCCTTAGCATCACTATCGAAAACTTTTTAAAACTTACTAACCACCTAGTATTCCAAAAGCTGGTGCCAATTTTAACTTTTTAATTAAACAAAATAGTACATGCGGAAATAAATATAAACCATTCACACAACTGAATAAAACTCAACTGAAATAAATAATTACACAACTTGCCGAATAAACCATCGGCCACCAAAGTGAAATAATCCAACACACTATTCAACATTGGAATAAAATAAATCTGAAAGACTGAACTGAAAGTCTGGGCGACATGCCCTAAATAAAGCTGGAACTGATGAGTGATTCCTACTCTAGGAATGAATGAATGATGCGTCTAATCCAAACTCCTGTTAGCATCCACATATGCCGCAGCTCCGTGTCCCTGGAATAGAATATCAATCTTGGCGTCCCTGTGGCTGGACACCTAAAAGGTTTTGAAAATAGTTTTATAGCAAGGGTTAGAACCCAAAACATTTTGAAAATATTTAGCAAGTGAATTAACTGCAGTAATTTAAAATGCATGAATGCGCTTCATATAAAAGTTAATGTAGCACTCTCTTGTGGATATTCTCTCCCCTCCACTAATGTGCACGCCTAACGATTACCTTAACCGCACCTAGTTGTACTACCCCGTTCCAACTAGTCCTGGTGTAACCTCCCCTTACCATACTACTCTAACCCGAGTATAATTATTCATTAATTACAAGTTATCTCACCAATTAACTTAAATAAATTCCTCCTTAATGAATAGCATATAACCGTAACACAAGTTATATAAATTTAATACGTCACACTCTGTATTATTCCCACAAATAATTAACTTAATTAATTTCTCATTAAATAACAGCATATAACTGTAACCCGAGTTATATAAGGTAAATACATCACACACTGTATTATCACCACAATTGATTATCTTAATTAATTTCTCATTAATTAACAGCATATAACTGTAACCCGAGTTATATAAAGTAAATACATCACACACTGTATTATCACCTACATATAATATTTACTACCATATTATACGTACCTTTACTAACATCCACACATATATCACACGTGTATCCATCCTTCCGAGTATACCCTCACCGGATGATTTCCTCTAAAATGCCATCTCACTAGGTGTGCTCACAAAACCTAACAAGCTGGAATCGCTCACCAACTTGGACCAAAATATAAACGAAGTGGAGGCGGTCATATTCCTTTCCTGAAAGTGGGATTAATCCCTCACCCATATATACCGGACGCTATAACCTGGGGATATACTCGCCCTACTCCTCAAGCTAGGGGATTCACCCACATCGCGCAACCTCCCTTGATAGCATTAGAGTATATAACTGGAATAAATATCTAGTCACTGATATTTAATATCACACACAATATATACACGCATATATATACTATCACTACACCGTATATATATAATATAAACCCCGGCTTTACCGTGTACTAAATATCCCGTATACCCCCTGAAATTTCCTGAGTCTGTGGCTCGACTCAACATAATTAATTTTCTCACTTAATAATTTATCGTCTTCCAGAGACTATGGTCTGACTCTAATTAAATTAATTATCACTCTTATTAATTTAATCCTACCCGAGTCTACAATCTGACTCAAATCAAATTAATTATCACTATTATTAATTTAATACTTGGTGTCGCCCAACCATTATCCCCGGACTCTCTCACTTGGCCTGTACCTTAACATTTCCCGAGTCTATGTCCCGACTCCAAACTAATTACTTTCTCTCAATAATTAATTTAATACTTTGATGTCACTTAACCAACATACCTGGACTCGCTCACTTGGCCCAATTTATATCTCATAATATCATACCCATATTTTCGCCTATAATGTGTCACACCTTTATTTCTATCATTTTCCCAATTATATTTGCCTATAATTATTAACGTACCCGGACTCGATTCACTTGGCCCGAATTTAAATATTTCCCGAATCTATATCCCGACTCTAAATTAATTAGTTTATCTTCAAACTTAATTCACCACCTTGGCATCGATTAGCCAATATACCCGAATTTTCTCACTTGATCCGTATCTCACTATTTTGGAATAAAATTCCTCAAATTCATCCATTAAGTGCCCCACATAAATTCATCCTAGTCCCAATTACTTTCTCTCAAAATTACTAGGAATATTTATTTCATAATTATTTATTCACTAATAAATGTATGGAAATTAGTTTATAATTAATTTCCCCCTTATATCACACACAGGCCGAAGTGCCCAAAATTTCCCATCGTCGATCGATCGATACCCCCCGATCGATCGATCGATCCCTTCGTGCCAGCTCTCCCTCCTTGCTGAATTCCACCATTAACGAAATTTCAAGGTTTCTTTCCTCAAAAACCAACCTCAAATCAGCCTATTAATCATCTTATAACATTTCTTATGAACTAAAAATATTATCTAAACCTTTTAACATCATTAACACTATGAATCTTGACCCACTCAAGAACACAAATTTCTAGGGTACAATCCCAATTTCAAATTCAAATTTCATCCTTTTATATTCCGATTTTTCTCATTCAAACCAGATAATCATACTCAGAATTATATAGCACAACTAATTCTTTCCTTAAATTTCATTCAATGGTTCCATTAACAAAACCCCATTTTTGTACCCATTTATCCCCAAAACGAATTTTAGTATACACATCACTAAAATATGAATTGGATATCACACTTTAAGAATCAAAACAGTTAACCACTTGCCTGTAAGTGTTCGTAGTGTCTGATCCGTTGTTGATGTCCGTTAATTTGGCTCCAATAACCTCCAATTTGCTTTTGCTAAGCTTTCCCTCAATTTTCTTCTCAATCCCTAGGCTTAGATTTGTGATGGCTACTGATTTTCTAATCCCTCCCTTAGATTAAAACTCTAAATCCCGTTTTTATCCTAATGGGCTTAATTAAAGTGGCCCAACTCACCCCGTGTGGGCCCGGTTATGCCCAAAAATACTCTGAGACCCAATTAATACCCCCGGGTACTCTTTTTTGACTATCTCGACCCATCCGGACACAACCGCTCACTCAGAATTGGCATCCGAATTAATTTATAAAAATTCTTATCTCACACCCAATTTAGTCTATACCAACCCCTAGCTGGGATAAGTGCATACTCTGTCATTAATACCCGAAATGACGAAATTAAATTATTACTATTCACTTAGTAAATAAATTTCTCTAAACATTAACCATTCACTCCCCGATTAATATTTAAATATATATTGCCATAAGTAATTCAATTATAATTACAACACATTAGTAATTTAAAATTCCCGAATTACTTAAATATTAAATGCACAAAAATACGGGGTGTTACAATACGGTTGTTAGTAAATGGGGAACATCGCCTCTTATTCACACCAATTAACCTCTCTTATTATCTTTTCGTATCTTAGGCTCTCCACATAGTAATTAATTTCGTTATTCGGACTCGGTTAGGACATTTTTGGGTTATAAGGTGTATTGGGTAAAATTGGAAGGGTAGGGAAATTCGGAATTGAAAATTTTTCTTACGATATCCATTAGCTCTTTTTCGGGCTTTTGCTCATTTTTTTGGGGGGGGGGCATTCTAAATTTTTTTGAAGTTTTAGAAATACGCACTTGTCAACCCCCCCTCCCCCCCCCCCCCCCCCCCCCAAACTTTGACATTTGCATTGTCCTCAATCAAAAGGACAAAAATCTAAATAAGAAAAACTAACAAGTGCAACAAATAAAGGAAGCAAATTATTAAAATTTTATTTTTTCATTAAAACCACCAAATACATACAAGAAGGAAAGATAGATCACTACATAGTTCTTTCACAAAATCAAGAAATGTAAACATAAAGAACTACACAAAAGATACCAATATAGGGATTGCTACTATGGTGTTGGGTGGTAGGTTTCGGGTGCGCTCGGGTCATAGGGATCGTGCAAGTACGTCGGGAGCGAGACATTTGGCCCAACTTACAACCAGTACATTTTGGCTTGGAGCCGAATCATCATGCTCGTGTCGCGCTCATAATTGCTCGTAAAAGTGTTAAAATAACCATCCAAGCTATCAAGGCGACGGTAGATCTCCGCCAAGTCAGGCTCATAATCCGGGTCCACCGATTCATCCGATTCATCCGACTCCTCCTCCTCAGGATCGCCACTCACATCTATCATTAGAGAATCTTTTTCCATATCCTCTTCCTCATCAATAATAATAGGCGGTACGAAGTGTCCCACTCACATTTGACGGGCATGTCGGGTAACGAAAGTAGCCCCAATCGATTTTGGAATTTTGACTTGCAAGTCAGAGGCCTGCACCCCGGCGTCGTACATGATGTCGGTGATGAGGCACGCATACGACAAGGCTGGTTTTTCATTCTTGTCATAAGCGGCATGGAGGATTTTTAAATAAAAAGCTGGGCGAGATTAATGGTGCTATCGGGGTCGAGGAAATGGCTTAGAAAATTGTCGTGGCGTTGACGGACCACCGAGTCGTCGGTGGTTTGTAGGATCGCACCAAAGGGATGAGGTGTGTGTAACACACCGTCTCCGGTAGCCTGCCCACCGGGAATGTATCTTTCACCCATTCCTCACCCGGTCCCATGCGCTCGATGCATTCAGATTTTGTGTGCGGGGCTCCGTTAATGGGATATGCAAATGGTAAGGGTAAAATAACCCCTTTCTCTCACATCTTTTGTTCCATAATGGCAACGGAGAGCGGGATGCATATTTTGTTGATGAATGCCTCATGGAGAGTGTTTGATTTGAGAACGAGGGTCACACAAAAATAGCGCATGTCTTCCTCATAAACTCAATCGTGCGTCGGGATTAAAAAAGTGCACCACCCTCAGCGACAAAGAAGGCGGTGACCTCACCGGGGCTTCTCATTCCAAATGACTCGACGCTTAATGTGGATAGTTCGGGAGGCACAAAAATACTCTTGGAACCAATCACGTTCTTGTTTTGAGCGGAATTCGTGGTCGACTCCCTCGTGGAGGATGGTGGAGTCGTATTTGCGGGGTCGGAGGTGGCAAAGGGGAGCCATGGTGGAGGAAGGATTTTGAGAATTGAGAATTTTAGAGGAGATTTAAGAATAGGTGAGGTGTGAAGGAAGGGGGTAAGGGGTTGTAGTTATAGGTGGGGAGGGTGGAATTTGGGGGGAAATGGGAGGGGGGTGGTGGGAAAAGGGTGGAGGGAAGAATTTGTGTTCAAAAACGGGTTGGAGGAAGTAGGGGAGAAGTAAATTTCATAGGGAGGGAAAAGGGAAAAATAGGAGATGAATTTGGAAAAGGGGATGAATAGCCGATCAGGTGACCCGAACCGGTTCGGCCTGCGGTTCGGGTAAAGTTTCTGCCTTAAAACACCAAAAAGCCTTGTGATTATGCGCGAAAGGTAGCGTCACGTCAAAACACTAATCGTTGAGTTCATTTATCCTACTTAATACAAAAACCTAAATTACGACTGCACTTGCGATACAAGTATAGCGGTAAGTCGGGTATCGAATCCACAGGGAGTGTTCGACAGTTTTAATCGGTTTATTAATTCAGGAATAAAACTGTAAAAGGTGATGGGTGATTTTAAATAAAAGAGAAAAATAAAAAGTTAACTCTAAACAATATTAAATAAAACGAGAGTCGGGGTCACGTACCCACCATGGGCTAAACACGCGAAATTAGAATTTCGGTTCGAAAATATTTAATCAAGAATTTTTAATTAATCAAAAACATCACACATGAAGGAATTTAAGCCAACGATGCGAGATTAAATATTTAATAAAAAATGGTGACACGCGTCTTAAAATTGGATTATCGCTTTAAATACTAACGTTGCATGACAAAGAAAGTTAAACACATAATAATCCCATTTTAATACGCGAGCTTTCAATTAAATGCGATTTTACACAAAAACTAAATTCCGGAACTCGACGCCCATTAATGGCGGACACACAGTCCAAACTCTATTTAACTACTCACACAACATGATTAAATTAATAAATTAAAGCAAGAGAAATAAATTAATTTAACTAATTAACTAAGCATGGACATAATTAACAAAGCATGGAAATGGAACAAAGCTAGAATAATAAAGAAAACTTGCATTAATGGTGGATTACACAGAGAAAATGGAGGAGAGGGGTGGTCTCACAAATAAACCCCAATGTTTTCAAACCCTAGAACCAACCTAAACTAATTAAGAGAAGAGAAAATGAGCTCCTAAATTAATTTTTCTTTACAAAATAAACAAAGTTCCCTTTTATACTAAATGGGAAAAACCAAGAAAAGAAAAAGGAAAAAATAAATAAAAAAAGGGATAAGTCTCTTAATTATGAGGAAAAAAATAGAAAAACAAAATGAAATAAGGAAAAAAAGCAAAGCAGTAAAAGGAAGTCGGCTCAAAACAGGGTACCGGTCGATCGGGGCCTCAAGTCGGTCGACCGCGTCATAAGGGGGAGGCATACTGGTTGTGTCGCACAGCAAAAATGAAAAACCCGATCAATCGCGTGTCGGAAGCCGGTCGACCGGTCCTCCAGTCCCACACCACCACGCAGTAACTGCTTCTCATGGCCACAAAGGGCAAAACCCACATCTCAACCCTTTGTGTTATGGCACAAACCAAAAGCTCACGCCAACAATAATGACCCACATCGCTGCCAGCCACCAAAACGAGACCAAAATAAAACTCCATAGCTGGTTTGGACAAAGACCCATCAAAAATACTAAGCTCCACAACCTCCACCAAAAATGGCCAAAGCCATGGAAACACCAAAATGGGTACTCCAAAAACTCGAGCCAACTGACCCACAACTATATCCGTACGCAACCCAAGCTTCAATTTCGGACGAAAAGCATCAATTTGTGACGAACCCAAAACTTGGGCCAAACCCGGGCTAGGCACAAAAATCGTCCATGGAAGCTTGCTGCAATTTTAGGAAGAAGGACATAGATGGAATTATTAGAATTGTTAGTTAAATAAATAAAATAATAATAAAAAGTATTCTTATATTTCTTCTCCGATTAAAGGTCTGTGTTTCCTTCGTTCGGACTCCGATTCGTGCACCATTTGCGGCCACGCGAATCTTGGCCTGAGGGCTACAACTTCCGTGAATATTTTGGGTAAAAATTCTGAAGTGTAAAATTATGAAAATGCCCCTGAACATGCGAATCGCGACGAAACTTAATCGGAACGGGCCCAAACTTCACTCTAAGCACTATAATACCTATAACTGCACAATTATACCTCAAATAACATATTAACGTATAAGATGGAGGTTGTCTGATTAACGAGCAAAATTATAGACATTAAAGTACCCGAGGGGGCTAAAATGCCTAAGTTCGAGGGAATAAATGTGCAAGATTCGATACGAATCACCATGTTTTCTAAATTCTAAGTATTCTAACCCTTCTACTCTCCTCTCTAATCTACCTCAAGCCTAACTAAACACTCGGGATCCCCGGGACACCTCAACCTCTCTCCCAAATGGTATGTACACTCTCCCGTGTGTGAAAAGTAAATGTAGTGTTGAAACCCTTCCTAACTCGCGACCTCTACAAACTTCTAAACTACCTAAAAACTAACTCTACTCACTAGTATACAACATATATTCACCCCATACGCGTCGGGGGTGCGACGACATCTCTTTATGAGCCCACTCAACCCCGTAAACAGGGTCTGATAATCAGATTGTGTCATCTTCCTCAACACACGCCTCAAGATATAGCTTTAGGAATTTTCCATTAACCTTAAACTTGTATCCCCCTTAGGATCTTCTAATTCAATGGCTCCATGGGGAAACACCTCTCTCATAACAAACGGGACGGTTCACCGTGAACATAACTTGTCGAGAAATAATTGTAAATGGAAGTTGTATAGAAACACTTTTTGGCCCGAATGAAACTCATTTTGACGGATAATTTGCTCATGTACGAGTCTCATTCTTTCTTTGGATATTTTAGCACTCTTATACGCATTGTTGCATATTTCCTCCAACTCATTCAATTGAATCTTTCGTGATTTTTCCGGCTTGACCCAAGTTGTAATTCAACCTCTTGATTGTCTAATAGGCCTTATGGTCTATCTCTATGGGTAGATGGCAAGGCTTTACATACACAATGAGAAAGGTAGACATCCTGAGGGGGTTCTTGTACGGCGTTCAATAAACCCATAGCGCATCGTTCAAATGGAGAGACCAGTCCTTTCGATTAAGATCGACGGTATTCTCTAGAATGTGACTAATCTCATGATTTGCTAATTCATCTTACCCGTTCGTTTGTGGGTGATACGTCATAACAACCTTATGGACGACCCCATACTTTCTCATGAGTTTTCAAACGGCCTACTGCAAAAGTGTTTATCGTTATCACTAATGATTTCCTTCGGAACACCGAAGCGAGAAAGTATGTATACTTGTAAAAACTTTATCACCACCCTGTTGTCATTTGTCTTCATAGCTATGGCCTCAACCCATTTGGATACATAACCTACCGCGACAAGGATATATAGAAATCCAAAGTAGGGAGGAAAGGGACCCATAAAGTCAATGCCCCAACAATCGAATATCTCGATGACGATAATAGGGTCCAATGGCATCATATCTCATCATGTTATGTCTCCCATCCTTTGACATTTATCGCAAGTTTTGCAATAATAACTTACATACCAAAAAATCATGGTCCAATAAAGGCCACATTAAAGAATATTAGCAACTGTCTTATTCGTCAAAAAGTGGCCTCCATAAGCTTCCGTATGATAAAAATAGATAACGTTAGGTATCTCGTTATCTGGTAAACATCTTCAAATGATTTGGCCCTCACAATACTTGAATAAATAGGGATCGTCATAAAAGAAAATGCGCGACCAAGTTAGAAACTTTTTTTTCTTACGGTGTCCAATCGAGGGGAACGGCCCACGTGATGAGGTAATGTATTATATTCGCAAGACAATGGAGAGAAAAAGTGGAAAATAATTTCTCATCCGAAAAGTAATCTTTTATGGATATGGGATCACTACGTATATCGGACGAAAGCCGAGATAAATGGTAAGCTACGACATTTTATACTCCTTTCTTATCTTTTATGGAGAGATTGAACTCTTGTAGGAGTAGGATCCACCTTATGAGGTGCGGTTTAGCATCCTTTTTGGAAAGGAGGTACTTAAGAGATGTGTGGTCAGTGAAGCATGTAATCGGCGAACCAATGAGGTGAGAGCGGAATTTGTCTAGGGCGAACACGACGGCTAGCAATTCTTTCTCTATGGGGAATAATTGAGTTATGGTTCGGTTAATGTCCGGCTAGCATAGTAGATGACATGAGAATTCTTATATTTTCTATGGCCCAAAATATCCCCTATAGCATAATCACTCGCATCACACATAAGTTCGAATGGATGACACCAATCTGGAGCTTGCATAATGGGAGCAGACACGAGCATGCTTTTTAATTTTTCAAAAGCACTTTGGCATGCTTCGTTCCACTTAAAGGGGGCATCTTTCACAAATTGATCACTCAAGGACCTAGTGATGTCACTAAAATTTTAATGACCTAGGTGGGAGAAGATTGGTTATGATGTCTATTTTTTCCCTATCAACCTCAATACCTTTGTACAAAAATATGTGGCCAAGAACTATTCCTTTGGTAACCATAAAATGGCACTTCTCCTAATTTAGTACTAAGTTCTTTTCCACATAGCGGTCTAACACTTTTTCTAGATTAGCGAGGCAAAAGTCAAAAGAGGGATCGAAGACACTAAAGTCGTCCATAAAAACCTCAAGGCCCCTTTCGACCATATCGCTAAAAATACTAAGCATTCACCTTTGAAAGGTTGCGAATGCATTACATAATTAAAAAGGCATTTTTTTGTAAGCAAACATGCCAAAAGAACGTGTGAACATCGTATTTTCTTGATCTAGCACATCTACCTCAATTTTTTTGTACCCCGAATAACCATCGAGGAAGTAATAGAATGGGTGTCCCGTTACTCACTCTAGCATTTAGTTGATAAACGGTAGGGGGAAATGATTTTTCCTAGTGCCGGCATTGAGCTTTCGGTAGTCAGTGCAAATGCTCCACTCGGTGGTGGTATGTTGTGGAATAGGCTCACCCTTTGTGTTTTCGACCACAGTCATTCCCAACTTTTTCCAAGACGACTTGAATAGGACTCACCCACTTGCTTTCTGAAATGCGGTACATGATGCCCGCATCTAATAGCTTAATAATTTATGCCCTCACGACATCTTTCATCGTAGGATTCAAGCGCCTCTACATCTCCCTGGAAGGCTTCACGTCCACCTCGAGGTATATTTTATGGGTACAAATTAGGGGACTTATACCTTCAAATCCGTGATGCTCTAATAGAAATCACTATGGTGCTTCCTTAAAATCGCTAATAATTACCCTATTTCTCTTTATTTAGGCTCAAGGAGACAGCAACTGGAAATGTCTCATCCTCTCCCAAATAAGCATATATATTTTACGTTCGAGGATAGTTTCTTCAATTTAAAGGAGGGAAATTTCTCATCAGAGGGAACCATGCTTGACTCCCTCGGTGGTAATTTCTCGAACCTAAAAACCCAATTAACATTTCTCACATCCTCATCTGTCACACTCTCATCCAAAATCGCACTCAACTCACTCACCTCCCTCACGAAATTGGTGTACATCTCGTTGCTCTCACTACTCGAAAATAACGAAAGCTTCCAGAGAATCCCCAATAAAAATTACCTCTATGTGCTAATCAACTATGTCCTTGATAAGATCCACTGCGTGAAACTCGTCCTCATCACCCACTTTCTTGGTGATGTTGAAGATATTTGTCTCAGGAGTCATATTCCTGAACGTGAGTTGCATTTGCCCATTTCGAGTATTAATAAGTGTGCTACCTGTAGCTAAGAATAGGTGGACAATGATTATGAGAACATGATTTCTCTAAGGAGTGGGGGGCTCCGTGTCCTAAATGGAAAAATCTACTGGGAAGTAGAAAGTGTCCACTTGGACTATCATTTCCCCAATAATCCCTCGAGATATCTTCATGGTATCGTCTGCGAGTTGGAGAGTGGTCTTAGTGGGATTGAGGTCCCCCAAATATAATTACCTATAGATGAATTAAAGGAGAATGTTAACACCCTCCCCCAAATCTAATAAGTCTCTATGATGCGGTTCTCTCCAATGATACATGAAATGGTCGGTGCACCCGGATCTTTAAACTTCAGTGGGAGGTCACTTAAAAGAACCGAGCTTACGTTTTATGATAGAAAACCAATCTTTTTCACCTTTAATATACATTCACCATTAATAAGTCTTTAAGGAACTTTGCATAGGCAGAAAATTGCTTGATTGCCTCGAGAAAAGGTAAATTAAGCTTGACTTGCTTTAGCATATCTAGCACATCTTCACGGGAGTCCCTCCTTTAGGATGAGGAACCAACCTTTGAGGGAAAGGCACAGAAGTGAGAAGTTTCACTATAACTCTGGGCCTATTAGTATCATCGTTGTCACTCTCATTCAAGGGGGCATCTTCGACCTCTTCCATGCCAGGTGAAACCTCCTTGTCTTTAAGCTCATCGTGTGAAGAAGGTGATAAATCAATGACCCGCCCAATACATAGAGTGGTCACGACTTGACAGTGCTCCTTATTATCGTCGAAAGTAGAGTTAACATTAGTTTGACCTTGGGGAGGTCTTTGTCCTTGAGCTCGAAACTTGCCCTTCTCTTGGACACTTAATGATGATTGAAACTTAGAGATCGGCGCTTTTAATTCGACAAATTGTGGGGTATTTTGAGCGTTAATCGTCGACTGGGTTTGCATAAATTAGTTCAAAGTGTCCTCGAGATTTTTATGTGGTGGGGTGATATAAGGTGTCGGAGGTGGTACTTGAATAGAGGGATCTTGTTGGAAATGCGAGAGCGTTGGCGGTCGTGGGGCAACATGTGAATTAGGATTCATCGCTGCATGTGGTTGCCCATAATTGAAACAGGGATGATTCTACCATGAAGGGTTATAGGAATTCCCGTGAGAGGAGTTAAAATTACCCTTAAAATCTCCTACCACATCCACTTGCTCTTGAAACATCACTTTGTAGGTGGGTATTTCCAGTCATTCTTTATTAGATGTCCCCAAATCGCACACACCTCCTCTATCAGCGTGCGAGTGGAGCCGGATGTTTCTCTTCCTCTCAATTAGACTACGTTTTCCAAACTCTTGGCAAGTTGGTTGATTTGAAGCTTCAACTTGGCCTTCTTTGTCCAAATGATAGAGTCACACAGAAGGAGTTATGGATGTTTATCAAGGCCCGATTTGGGTGTTTAGATCAAATGTGTCACATACTTGAGTAGTCTCGGTGGCATACTTAAGGTGATCCTCGGCATCATCCCTAGAAATTCCCCGGAGCTCATGGTTTCAACAAGTTATTTAAAACTTAAGCTTAGCCCGTTATGGAAAAAGGAGATAAGTCTCCATTTCTTAAAATCGTGGTGTGGGCACATATTAAGTAACTCATTAAAATGCTCCCAACATTTATCGAAGGGCTCATTATCTTGTTGTTTAAACGTTTGAATTTGAGCTTTTCTGGGATTAGTTCGATTTTGCGAAAAAAATTTCAAGAGAAACTTAGCTTGAACATCTCTCCATGTTCCAATCAAGTTCGGTGCCAAAGACCATAGCTAAGTCTTGGCCTTATACTTTAGGGAGAAAGGGAAAAATTTGAGGCGAATGATGTCTTGGGTGCACGCTTGATCGCTAAAAGTTTCACATGCCTCTTCAAACTCACAGATGTGGAGGTATAGTCTTTTCAACTCCAGACCATGGAATGTGGGAAGGATCTGAATCATCCCATTGCAAAGATGGAATTTCCCGCATTATATGGGAATATGATGCATCTCTAAGTGACGGTTCGCTCGGGTTATAAGAGGTCTATTATAGGGCGATACGGCATCTCACCCTCACCCGTACCATAACTAGCGTTATCTGACATCGCGCTCTCTCTTAATGACTCGATGTCCTCACTCAACGCCCTAGATGTGTGGACGGTGTAGGAGGTGGAACCCAAAACTATGGAAAGCGCGGGGTGTGCGGACTATCAGGATTGTACTCTACTATAGGATTCTCGTGAATTCTGGTAAGAGTGGATTGAGGAGTTGGTTCAGGATTTTGCATGTAAGGATTTGAGAGATTTTATATTTTTTTCTTTTTATTTTTCTGAATTTTTTTGGATTTTTTTTATTTTATAATTTTTTTGGCTTTTTAAGAATTAGAGTCAAATTTTGGATTAACTCGACCAAACCTAAATGTCTACCTAATCCCCAGCAATGGTGCCAAAAACTTGATGTGGATAAATAATTATGTCTCTAACACATGTGATTACGGCTCAAGTGCAAGTCGGTCGCTCAAGTAATAATCCGATAAATCTGGTGTCGAACTCAAAAAATGGGACATAAGACGTGACGACGAATACGAAATACGATTAACCTTTCGGTTGACTCAGAATAAGAAGGAAAAGATGATTGTTTATGAGACTTTCCTATCAACTAATGCAGATTAATTGAACTAATGAACTAACTACGCACACAAGTGTAACTTATTTGTAAATTAATATGAGAAAATGGAGTTGGAATACACTCCCCCAAACCATCGGTAATTACTTAGGACATAAAAACTTCAAAAAACTAATTTTCAATTCAAAGAAACATCAAATATTTTCTAAGCATTTGACATATGCAGATTTTACTCCTCACAATATCAATTAAAAATTATATTTGACAGGAATGACAAACTATCGAAACTCGTATTGCATCCTTAAACATTTTGGTTACCTAGGAAAAACGAAATTAAAAGACCTACATTATTTATTTTAAAAATAAATCAAACTCATGAATTGGTAATTAAATTTTATTCGCTTTTACATCTATTCGTAACACCTAGGTTGAGTTCATGTACCCCAACCCACTAATAGCTTAGTCGGACATGGTGATGTGGGTAATAAACAAAATTTTAACGTTGCATGTGATCGAAATCATGATGAACTTATATTTAAACATGCATGGAGTTCTTCAAATTCCATAAATTAAATAAAACATGCAAAGAAAAAGAACATACAAGAATAAAGTAGAGGAGATAAACTTGATGTATTAAATCTTGAAAAGCAATCCAAAAAAGTGTAATCTTAATGTCGAAATTCAAAACTATGGTTATTGCCTCCTTCTTCCTTTATTCCTAGGTTAAAACTGATTAAAACTAATTCTAACATCAAACTACAACACTACATGGTCGTTTTTTTGCAAGATTCCTAACATAATACAACACTAAGAAATTTCAGCAATTAAATGAAAAATTCATGCATTAGGTGAGTCAAATCGGTTCGGATACATAGGCTAATTGATTCGCATTCGAACCAGTTTGGAGTTCGGTTTGGATCAACTTGTTGTATTGGCTTATTTTTTTTCTTTTTTCTTGGACTTCTTTCTCAACGTCGAATGCTCTTAACTCCTCAACCGTAGCTCAAAATTGGGTGTCGTTTCTTCCAATGTTCTTGTGATTTCGTACTCTTTAACTCTTTAGTAGGATCAGCTTCCGGACTCACGCTACAAAATTACTAAAATTCCCTTCAACTCCCCGTATTTGGTTTCTTTCATTGTTTCGATTTATCTCTCGCACTAACTTTCATGAAATACCTGTAAAATGCATGAGAAATACACAAAACATGAAATACTCACCAAGGAGAGTTAGTAGCATAAGTATGAGATAAATCTTAGATAATTAGGATGCAAGGGATCATAAAATAACCAAAATTAAGGGGACAACTATGAAATATTTATGCCTTATTAGGGTATTAAGGTAACTATAGTTGTTGGCCTTTTAGGAGAAAATTATTTTTGTGTCTTTTTTTGATTTTGTGAAGGCGTTTTGTAATCAAGGTCCGATTTTTGGGCTTGGGTGTATTTCAACAAGTGGTTTAGATATGGATCGGGTATTTGAGTTATTAGTTTGGGTAATGGTCTCGGTATTGGGTTTGAAATTTACTTCCTTAACTGGGTCATTTATTTGGTTGTTAGGTTCTAAGATACGTGTGATAAAGAGCTAGTTTTTTTGCTAGGTAAAATGTCGAGTAATTGTCTTAATCGGTGAAAAGGGGTCATTAATTGTGGGTTTAGATGAAGAAAGAATGGTTGAATTTGATCGATTGGGTAGCACCCCTTAGAGTATCTCCAATGGTATAATCAAATTGTAAAGATGGCTAAAGTTAACAATATTGAGTCTATAAACCTTCTCTAATGGAATACTCAAGATTAACAACCTTTACAAAATAACTAAATCTGAGTGATCCGATAATCAAAACTAACAACATTTTTTAATAACCAAATTAGTGGTCCCCACTACCTTTGAGCTAAAAGACAAAAATAAAAGAACATTTTCAAATTTAAAATATATTTTCCCTCTAACTTTTTACCATCTCTCTTATCTCAATTGGTGAGTAATGGTGGGCCCCTCACTTTTGATTATTAACCAAAAAATTATCATTGTGTAACTTGAGATAGTTAATTATAACAATCAACTAAATGAATAATCAAAAACTGATGTGTCAATTTTTGAGTATTAAAATGTGATTATAGTATCCTTCCTTCTAAAAGTTAAACCCACATGCTCAACTTTTTTGCTTTTGCAAGTGCCACCATCATTCTCTACAATCAAATTATTCAATTTGTCCACTTCTTTTTGACCATTTTCGCACCAATTTTGTTGGCTATAATTATTACCTTTCGAACCACACACAATCATCGAACTATCTTTACTCCCACTGGTCGTATGATTTCCCGGAATAACCATCGATTGAACCTCAACTGAATTTTTTTTATGTTTCTGCCCTCATCGATGGACCAAATCTACTCTCCCCATCTTCATCGCTTCCGACGTCGAGAGACAAATGTCACGATCGTGACCAATCTGAACACAAGTATAACAAACCCAGCCAGGCGTTCGTAGTGAAGACTAATCCATAAAGGACCCATGTTCGTTCTATTCATATTTAACCTCTGATCAAAGGATGTTCCGACCAACTTTGTTTTTTAAGTCTTCTTTAACATCTTCAATATACTCTCACACCAAAGGTGGTATCCTCGTGAAATTGTATTCACATCTCTTAGGCCTTATTTGTGAGTTCTATTTTGGAGAGAAAAGAAAGGAAAGGAAAGGAACGAAAAGCTGTATTTTGAGTTTCACTAGGAAAGAAAGTGTTTTTCTCTCATTTGGAAGTTTAAAAGGAGAGAAAAGAAAGATAAAAATTAAAAAAAAAATCCCTTCCTTTCTCCTCAAAACTTTTTTTCCTAATCAGAAAGAAATAGAGAGAAAGGAAAGTTTTTCAATAAATTGTACATTCTTCTCCTTAAAAAAATATTTTCCCCTCAAACTCTCAAACACAAGAAAAAAAATTATTTTCTTTTCTCTCCCAAATTCCTTTCTCTCTTCTTCTTTTCTTTTCTCTCTTATTAACTTTCTCTTTTTTTTCTCTCTCCTAATAAAAATTTTCTTTCCTTTCTTTTCTCTCCCAAATGAGCCCTTAACAATTGGGAGGTTATGAATGTGAATCTAAAATGGAATAAGAATAAAATCAACTTCCTCAATGATCATGATGGGATTCCATTTTTGAATAAATGGAGTATATCTAGTAACTGACCAAGGGTTGTTCTTGAGAATTCTAGCCATATCATCTTCTTCATTGAATTTAAAGACAAAAATATTAGGTCCCCAAGGTGAAATGGTAAACCCACCATTGGATATACATGCGTTACCAAGGATGTTAGTAAATGTTTTAACATTTGTTGTTTTTAGAGCAAGAATTTTTCCTACCAAATGGTTTTTAAGTCGTCTAAATGGCATTCATCACCTATCAAAAGTACATCTTCATTACTCCACTGATTTTGATCCATTTCACTATTTGAAATGAATGAGAGGTCCCACCAAAGCAAATGAAGAAAAAATAGGTATACCTACTTGACAAAAAGTGAGAATAAAAGGGACAAAGATAGAGAAAATTGAGAGGGGGAAGCTTCGGATAATCTCTTCATAAATTTGAGAGAGAAAATGGCTAACATTATAAATAAAATGCTATTTGAGAAACCCTCATGGGGAAAACCCATCCAGGGGTGAGGATATCTCATAAAGAGAGAAAGTTCTCCCATGTAGAGAGAGAAAGTCACGTAACATCATCGAGTCAAAAAATCCTTTTGGTTGAAATACCTTTGGTTTCACAATATATGTCAATGTGTCATTAGTTCAATTGATATGCAAAATACCAAATAAGGAATTCAAAAATGAATGATCTTGGGGTAATTTGTTATTGTCTCGGCCTGCAAACCGAGAATAAGTTTGGTTAAACATTATTCCATCAGTAAAATGGATTGAAAAGTGTTTCAATGCTTTAACATATATTAAGCACACCATTTTATTATATCCATGGTTTTCGTTCGTTGGATATTAAAATATCCATATCCTCCTAAAGAGAATAATAAAAATACTTTGGTTTAAAAGTTCCATATTTGTATGTTATTCATGTGTTAATTGTTAAGTTTCGTCCAGAAGTACCATACTTGTATGTTATTAGTGTTTTTATATACATTGAGTAATTCATGAGATTTGACATAATATTCACAGTGAATCTCTTGGAAACAAATAATTACCATTGACTTGCGAGCGTGGGACTAATATCAGTCATATTATGTGATACTATCATGAAATTATTAGTGTGAAATATTTTAATCCAACTATATGCGTCTAGTTAATTATGTAGATGTAGGTTATCTCTACGATCCTCACCACAAACAATCAAAGCATATATGACTTGCCACAAACAACATATGTTACTACTACTACCTATGGAGACAATAGTGTGTGTATTACTCAAATTCAAAGAGGTTACATCAAGGGAGATATGTCTGGCATGTTTCAATTTTTCTACATATATGAAGTCTAGATGGTTATGCAATTGAAGTCGAATATATCCGATAAAATAATATGTTCACTCCTTTTCACCAAAGTCGAGCTTCGAAAGAAAAATGAAATTGAAGTAACAGCTGATCTAATGTTTTCAATAAATCAATGCCGAAAGCCTCATTCTAGGAGAATTTGTATGAGATAGGAATGCATTAATTCAATCATCATAGAATTGCCATTATCTAAGGGAGAATCCAATCAGGGGAGCATCGAAAAACATAATATTTTGGGCATATGTGTGTTGTACTCTTTTTCCTTTAACTAGGTTTTTTCCATTGGATTTTTCTAATTAATCTTTTAACGAGGCAAGCAATTTCAACACAAATTCAATGGTCATTAAAGTTGTACTGTTTTTCCTTATCTTTGATTTTTTCCATTGTGTTTTTCCTTAGTAAGGTTTTAATTAGTCAACAGCCATTTAATGGTGAAAATAGTATACATCTAAGTGGGGTGCTATAAATATATATTAGTAGATGTCCACTTGTATCTTATATTTATGAAGGGGTATTTTGCGATGATTTAATTTGTAATATAAATAGGGGTGATTCCCTACTAATTATGGTGATACCAATGGAATGAAAACTTCCCCCATATCTAAATTTTATGCATACCTTATTTTTCACAACAAATATTACATTATAAGATATCAATTAAGAGGTTTATTAGTTAGAAGATAGCTTGGTAAAGAAGATTATAATTGTTATAATGTTTACAAGCAAACATTATAGGTCGAGAAATAAGTGTCAAACGCAGGCCAATAGTTCATGTGTACGGATATTAGATGACTGTTTCACTCCATTCTAAGGTCTGTTATTATGTCATATTAGATGTAAAACACAGGCTTGAATCTAAAAATTAACAATTTTGGACTTATTGTATGAATGTTAAATTGTTGATATACTATGTTCATTTAATCACGATTATTAAATTGATGGACATCAAATGCATATGCCACGGTTAAGGGAGTGTAATTGAATGAAAACTAATGGTGGACTCATTTTTAATAATAATATTGCGAGACATCAAA